>CM023485.1:79845147-81067647 GCA_013339685.2 Hyalomma asiaticum | reverse complement strand
ATGCGAAACATATGTGAAAGCGACCGTCTGAGCGACTGAGCGACCATCAGACATATATGTTGCTCTGCTAGCCAAACTAGAAGAGAAGCTCAGGGGAGGATGGAAGCTTGAATCGATGAACAGATCGTTAAAAACGATTGAGAACAGGGAATGTCGTAGGAGCCAACGTTTTGACAAGTGAACTTGTCTTCGTCGCTGTCCTGAGGAAGACAAGTCCACTTGTCGAAACGTTGGCTCCTGCGACATTCCCTGTTCTCAATCGTTTTTAGTGATCCGTTCATCGATTCTGCTAGCCAGTGTGGCGTAATAAAAACTGGTATATAGTTTCGCACTAAGGGTGAAGTAACAAAAGCGACATCAACGCCTATAGTGGTGCTCGAATTTCTTAAGGATCGTTCTAACTGTGCGTGACTTGTTCATTCGATATGGCCCGCACGGCCAGTTCAGGCAAAAATAAAAAAATAAAGTGGCCTAGCATCGATACCCCACCGTGTGTCTACCTCATTTTTGGTTCATCATCGTGACGTTCATCATCGCAACGTTGATTGATTGATTTGTGGGGTTTAACGTCCCAAAACCAGCTCTGATTATGAGAGACGCCGTAGTGGAGGTCTCCGGAAATTTCAACCACCTGGGGTTCTTTAACGTGCACTGACATCGCACAGCACACGGGCCTCAACATTTCGCCTCCATCGAAATGCAGCCGCCGCGGCCGGGATTCGATCCCGCGACCTTTGGATCTGCAGCCGAGTGCCATAACCACTAGACCACCGTGGCGGGGCATCACAACGTTGACGTAGTGAAGACCGCTTTCACAGACGGTGCAGTCGCTGCATCTCCATGACGTACGAAACGAGGCCGGCGAGAAGCGGTTAGCGGAGTCCCTGAACACGTGACCTTCACTTTACTGCCCAATCCGCACGGACACATAGCAGTGCAAAAGAAATGACAGGGCGCGCAGAGCCAGCGCCACCAAGAAAAAAAAATTCAGGCCTGCTCACTATTCCAGCCATGGGCCCTGACGTCCCTCAGTCTTGACCGTCGTGTTTGGCTGCATAGACGTGCCTACGCCTGCTGAAGCCGTTGGAACGGCTGCATTGCTAAGCCTCACGAACCCTCTCGCGTTCTGCTGGTGCTTTTGTTGGCGAGTGATGAAGACCGCATCTGTCCGTGCCTGCGAACTGCGGCGTGGATGTGTGATGCGCTTTGTACATGGTATGTTCACATAGTGTACGGCTGCAAACCCGCACGATGGGTGATGCTGCCTGCCCAACTGTCTCGGCAACTCCGACAATGGACCGAAGCATAGCGCTCGTGACATGATCGGAAGACCAGAATGCTGGCGTGGCCTCCTTACCTATAGCCGTTTGAGCGGAGCGTTGACGGTGCGTCCGCTTCGATTCGTCGTTTCTGCGGCCGCACGCGACTCGCTGCCTCGCTGTCTGCGCGGCTCGACACACATATTCGCCGTCGACAGCGGTACAGCGCGGCACCGGCGTTGCCGACGGCGTGCACGTATAGCTTGATCGTTCTTAGAGACTCTTTAAGCTCTAGACAAACATATGCCTTGGATAGCTTCTGGCTTTGCCCACTGGCATGGCCTACTAAGTTTAGCAGAGAAACAAAGTCACTGGCAAGTTTCAGTAGCAAGTTAAAACAGAAGCCCACTTATTTTCAACATTTCTCACCATGCGTAACCAAACTTTGCTTGTGTATTGCAACAAACTGTAAGAAAAATCATTAAGTATTAGTGTTGGATTGTAATGCGCCTCTCACCATATCTCTCTCATATATCATCCGACACACATAGACATGCCTTGCGTTGAAGCAACTTTAAACAAAAAGGAACATTTAAATATTCCTTTTTTCTGAGAACCATAAGCGCTTGGAACAAACTACCAAAAGAAGTTGTCGATAGCCCCAATGTAGAAGTGCTTCTTACACAATTGAGGAAAATGGGTGGGTAAAGGTTTCCTCACAACACGTATTTAGATTGCAGTGTCTCATGCGTTGTTTTCTTGTTTAATGTGTTGGTATTGCAGTGTATTTGAATAGCAATGTTTTATGCATTGATTCATGCTTACTATTGTATAACCTCTTGTTGCTGTGCTTTTGAGATGTACCTTCTTTTGTTTGTCCACTCCTGCTTGGAGCCAAGTGACTCCGCAGTATTTCTAAATGAAGAAATGAATACATAAAAATAAAGATCCCGGTTACATTACACGTTGTGTGAAGGTGGACGTATGGCGAAGCTACCGGATAAACAGCACCACCACTATTGGCGCTAGACAACCGAAAGTCATGTTAGGCACCAGCACAATAGCTGTAGGTCTAAAACCTTCATTCACGATTAGTACGGCGCGGTTGGTTCCTACGGGTCGCTGCAGCACGCCCGCCTGTTTTTGCCCTTGGGTGACATCGGCTTTCAAATAGGTTGTAGTTTTCCTGGTTACAGACAATGCATTTTAGCATTCGATCATATGTGGCGAATACCTGTATGCCCGTGACGAGAAACACGGGTATGTGGCCACGTGATGGAAAGAGGGTGGTGTTATTACTCGCTGTTATTAACGAGAGCAGTGACGTCAGTCCATACGCCCCCATCGACAGCTGCCACTTATGGTCAAGCTGGTTAGCCACTGTTGCTTCTATTTTCTTTAATTTGAAGGTGTCGGTCTTTCCATAACGATGACTGTTTTCTGTGTAACGACGAAAATGCCTACGGACTAAACGTTAACAGCTCTGTCATAAGTGTTTTTCGATCTGGTGCACCTTGTAGACTGAAGACATGTGAACGATAGTTTCTTGGGCCCATGCGCTTGCTGCCCTTGCGCGATCGCCAAACCGCTATCGTAGTAATTGCACAGCGCGATGAGGCACGAGCGCAACTGTGCGCGCCAAGCATTTTTTTATTTTCTCGTGAAAAACGGGCTCGCAGGGCCCGCGTGCCCGATGGCCTGCGATGTAGCGTCTGGCGCGAGTGCCACTCTCAGTAGAGAGGTCGTTCAAGCACCACGGGAACGATCAACCTTTGTAAGCTGGAAAAAAACGCGGGTACCATCCCGGCCGCGGCGGTCGCATTTTCGATGGAGGCGAAAATGCCAGAGGCCCGTGTACTGTGCGTTGTCTGTGCACGTTAAAGAACCCCCGCTGGTCTAAATTTCCGGAGCCCTCCACTACGGCCTTTCTCTCCTCTCTATCTCTTTCACTCCCTTTCCCCCACCCCCGCGGACGCTTAGCCGTGCTCCCTACATGGGCTGCAGGAATTAGCGTCCTTTGATAAACCGAACAATCAATCAATCATCATGACTATGTTAAGAAATACATTAGAATAGCGCGAATACGATAAATACGGCATGTCTAATTGGCTGATGCATGCCAAATGATTCGCGCGCTCCTATGTGCCTTAGCATTTAGGCAAGCGTTTTCTGGTGTTATATATTTCCTTTATATAATAAGCAAGAAAGCCCCGTAAATGTCGCCACCCGCCGTGCAACATTCTGGCTATTTTGCACGAAGCATACCGCGACTTCCGCGCTAGCCTTGCAGGGCTGTAGCGGTGGGTTCCTGGGCCACATCGCATCAACGCGATTCCAGGTGTATTCGTAGCACGATTACGCGCATGCTTTGTAACACGAGATCCAGAAGGGGAAGCGATCGAGCGAAGCTGGAAAGCTGTACTTCCTTTATTGTGCAGCTTGAACAGGGCAGAAAATAGAGGGCATACCTTCACCTGACAAGCACTTCCATAAAGGAAGTTCCTGACGCACGCAACTGGCATTCGCTGCTTTCGGAGCCATATTTCCTAGCTCATATGGCTGGGAGACCCGATCAATTGCCTTGTCAGCCCTGGGGAAGCCGAGACTGGAAGCCCTGTTCGAAACCAATGAGCTCTACAGCAGCGTAATGGACGTACCACACGCAAAGTTAACTTTGATATGTCACGCGACGGTGGCGACGAAGGCGACGCGGGTACACCTAAGAGTGAATTCACAACGCCGGAAACGCCGTTGGCGACCGTACACTCCAATGTATCCGCAGATCTATATATACACCATACCACAGTGAAGAGCTGTTCGACCGTTCTGAGGTCGTGATGTCACACGAACGAAGAGGTCAGAAAGCTGCGGAGTGTCACGTGACCGGACAGCCTATCAGCAGCAGCACTAAGAGTCTTTTCTTATAACACCATTGTTAAAAAAAAGAATAATTTGGCTAATGATGGCATAATGATGAGGAGCTAGTTGTGGCATGCGCTCACATTGATTCTGTTAACTGGTATCAGTTGTTATGTGAGCAACCGCAATTAGGTTACGTGAAAGAAAAATTCGCTTTAGTTACAGCTCAGTAATGTGCCGCGAAATCTTTATCAATTGGAAAATGCAAGATACAAGCACACGCTGCCACTTTTGGCGGGACAGGAAAGTATTTACGTTCGAGATGCCTACACTTAAGTGTCAATTCCGATGACTTAACTACGACCTTACTACGTTAGCTAAAGCTTAAGTGAACACTCCAGAACAAGGCAATGCAAAAAGACAACGCCAATGTCTCTGTTACAGGTGTCAGCGTGCAGGACCTACTCACCGTCTGCCTCCGCAGCGTCCCGCAGCATGAGCTCGCGACACGTGGCACAATCGAAACTGCAAGTCAGTGTTCCTCCCGCCGCCGTCTGAGCCATCACGTGAGCTTGGAGCGACAGCGGCGGTGGCGACAGTATCAGTAACGAAAGCAACGAACAAAACAAACCAAAAACGCGAGACAGCGCAAACTCGCGTGAATCAACTCAGGCAATCCGACGAACCGCGGCGGCACCCGCGGCGATCAGCTGACCGGCGCTGAGTCGCATGGGTCCCGGAGTTGCGGCCGGCTCGGTGCCGGCTTCTGGGTCCGTGTGCAGCTGACGCTCGACTCCGTGAGCACAGCTCGCGTGCCGCTCGGTCGCGGGCACATGCGCACTGGCCGGGACCCGGCGCCGCACACCGGGCCGCCGCCGCCGCCACCGCCGTACCTACGGTGGGACACACACACACGCCAATCGATGCGGCCCCTCGCGCTCGGGCTCTTCAGGCTCCCCCGTTTACCGCCACTGCCCGGGTTGTTTGGCGGGCACCAGCGAAACGTGCGTGCCTTCCGAGGATGTTTATTCTCCTTGCACCCCTTTTTTTTTTCCGTTCGCGGACACGCGTAACAGCGAAATTGTCCGGAGGCCAGCCGAGGGGAACTTCCGCTTTCAGCCGTGAGAATGGGAGAAGTTCGCGTCTAAGCGTCTGTGTGCACCTGCAGCCGAAACAATGGCTTGTCTCGATACAACGAAATTGCCCTATAGCGAACTCGCGAGTTCGTGCTTTTCGCAGCGAGTATTTCGCGTCAGAATGAATGAATGAATGAATGAATGAATGAATGAATGAATGAATGAATGAATGAATGAATGACCGTTTATTGAGCAGACGGGAGTTGGTCGTCCCCTGGTGGGTGGTCTCCTCAGTCCAGGAAGACATGTGCCATTCGCGCCAGAAAGCCATTCCATGAATTCCAGGAAGCCATTCGCGCCAGAAGAGGTTTCAGATGAATACGACTATCAGTCACTTTCACATGAATTCTACAAATCTCATGTCCGTATTTCTTCAGGTGAGTTTACCATTTGTAGCGAACTGGATTTACTCGGAAGACATCATCGAGTGAACCTTTTCGCTGCAAATCGTTGGTGTCGGGAACTTCTCTTTTCTTGAGACGGAGCTAAGAGACTAGCTGTATTTTGAATCCCCCTTTATCTGTTTTTATAGTTAGCTGTATCTTCAAATGAAATGCATCTGTATTGGATCATGCGTTGTCCCTACGGTCTGCAGTTTTCTTGGCCGAAGTTCTGTTGAGCCATATTGAATATGTTGATGATATTTAAGAATTTCAAAGAACTGTGCGTTTAGCTTTAATTGTTCTCCTGAACACATTTAGCCGCCATCCGACGTGGGATGGGCGTGTTCTCTACACACAAACTTACTCTCCGTTGTTCCACCCAGTCTTCAGGCATCTTTACACGTTTCGATCAAGACCACGTTTGGTGGTCACACAGTCCACAGGCGACAGAAGCCTCTGATGCTCCACAATTCTGCCCATTCAAACGTCGTAGAGGAACTGCTGCTCCATTCATAAGATCCGCGCTCATAAAATCCCGCTCGCGCTTGATGCAAGCCAGCTTCGATAAATCATAGCCAAAGCTATTTTGCTACAGGCTATGCGTGCTCAGTGTCGCAAGCTGTCTCGTAGACTCTCCCGAAAAGTGTAAATGGCTCTAGACAAACAGCTACTGCGTCAGCCCAAAAAGAGGTAAGAGACAAAGTATCCAAGTGTCAAAGTATGGAACAGTCGAAGTGTCCCACAACGTCAACAAGGTGGTCACTATAAGCGCGATGTGCCAGCGGTGTTCTTCAACGCCCCGCAAACAACGCTTGTGCCCGCGTAATCCGTGCGAACAATGAGGGCAGGGTTGGCGGAAGAAGCATGCCAGTCCCTTTGTTGAACGTGCAACTGGCGTCGTGCATATGATACTGCAGTCGTGTCAGAAGGAATGCGCAGGTCAAACTGGGTAATGGTGCATCAACCATCAACCATCGAGCGGAGAAGCACTAACTGTGAAATTATTAATAAAAGCTATACGCATATGCCTGCACACTGCTTAGCCTGCGAGTGGGAGCCACGTTTCCGTGTGATTAAGATTCGGGACAGATGTAAGAACCCTACTGGTCTTAAACTTTTCGGAGTTTATCATATTAGAATGGTAGGCACGGATTCGTCAGTGACAGGTCACTCCGCTTATTCGCTATCGAGGCGTGGTTTTTCAAGGGAAGCTTGTATTGTCTTGCATGTGTAGGCGTAATGCTAGTCGGTGTAGTCACGCCAAAACCAGTTCCTCCTAGGAAAGTGGTGTCTCTGGAGCCGTCTATGAAATGACGGAAGAAACAAATGCGTTGAAGTGCAAAAAATCGTCACCGTGCTTAGGTTTGAACCCGGGCCTCCACCTTCTGAAGGCAAGTGTCGTAACCGCTGATTTACACATCTCGCTTGGAAGATGTGAACGTACATGAATAGATCTGAACCATATAAATGCTTTGGATTTTCTACTACTGTGCCGAGGACATTCCGAAGGAGAAACAATAGATAGATAGATAGATAGATAGATAGATAGATAGATAGATAGATAGATAGATAGATAGATAGATAGATAGATAGATAGATAGATAGATAGATAGATAGATAGATAGATAGATAGATAGATAGATTTGCTTTCTCCCCATTTTTCAGTGGAGTGGCTGCTTACTTCAATCTTATTTTTCTTCGCCATGAAGCGCGTCTGCGCATGCGCTTTATCGCATATGTGTTTTCCTGTTTTGTTTGGGGCAACCGCGCAAGACCAGTCGTGAGTTAGCACCCGTGCTGTCTTGTTCTCTCTTCGTGCACATTCTGTTGCACTAGAATGCCTTCAACTCGCTCAAGAAGCTTTGCTTCATGAGACGCCGCATCCCGCGTTTAAACGCGCGCATGTTTGCATATCACAACAATCTTGCGCAGTACTTGCACGCAACTTATATAAAATATACTATACACCACTGGTGTTCACTTAAGCCAACATAAACTAATATTTCTGTCGCGAAGCGGGTTAGCTGGCGCGTACGCCCGGCGAACTCAGTGTAGTATAAAAAAAATTTGTTTGTATTCAAGGAGAAACTTTCAACCCGATTTTTCTCTATTATGTTAAGGGTGTAAGAATTGGGTAAAATCGGGTTCTACAGCAAAACGAACAATCCTATTCGCATACATAACAGATGTGTACAGCAGTAGCCAACCTACTGTACTGCCCAACATAAGGTGATGTAAGAGCACTAAAATAAATAAATAAATAAATAAATAAATAAATAAATAAATAAATAAATAAATAAATAAATATGCCGCATATATGTCAAGGGACGAGGGAGCTACAGGAAATGAAGGAGCTTAAGCGTATGTCCTCGTGCATACCACCCGGGCTTCCTGTCTGGTTTCGGGACGTTAAACCCCACAAATCAATCAATCGGGCTTCCTGTCTCTCACGTCCGGGCCACACGGCTGTTGAAGATATGGAGGAAGGAAGGAAAAAATAGAGAGGGAAAGGCAGGGAGGTTAACCAGTGTAGGACAACCGGTATGCTACCCTGCACGAGGGGAAGGGGACGGGGGAGATTGAAAGGTGAAAGGAAAGAGGAAGAGAGAGAGAGAGGGTGCACATATAGCACATTGTCAGAGTCAGTGGCACCTGCATGGTACGTGACATCACACATCGCTGTTACAGTCGCCTGTGCAAGGCCGTCGTCTTTAAAAAGTGCAGCAGCGCCTTTGTCACCTTCAGTTTCAATGTCTTGTGTGGTCGACATTCCAGAATGGCATCAACCGACATCCGTCGCAGGCCAAGGGGAGCAAGAGTGGACGCCAATGATTGCCTCTGTATGTCATAGCGAGGACAGTCGCATATGATGTGTTGAAGCGTCTCTTCACGTCGACAGGTGTCACAAAGAGGGCTGTCAGCCATTCCGATCATAAAAGAATAAGAGTTCGTAAAAGCCACTCTTAACCACAAACGATAAAGCAGGGTGGCCTCTGCTCGCCGGAGTTTTGGTGGCAATCGAAAATGCCTCAAAGACGGCAGGTGGTGTTGTCGACTGTTCTGAATTGTTTGGCTGCTTGAGGCACTCCACAGCGAGAGCGTAATCTCCTGTGCAATCGCTTGAAGTTGCCTGGCAGCGTCGGACCTTGAGAGAGGTATGGGCTCAACTTTTGTGCCTTCAAGTGCAGACCTGGCGGCCTTGTCAGCATATTCATTTCCAATGACGCCGCAGTGACTGGGGAGCCACTGAAACGTCACGTGGTGTCCCTTCTCATGTGATGTATGGAGAAGAGATCTGATCTCCAACACCAGTTGCTCGTATGGTCCGGGCTGCCAGCAAGGACTGTAAGGCCGCCTTTGAGTCGCTAAAGATTGGCCATTGTCGGGGAGGTTCCTTATTTACTACACAAAGGGCAGCACGCAGAGCAGCAAGTTCCGCAGCTGTCGATGTCGTCGGGTGGTCTGTCTTAAAACTGATGGTGGAAGCTTTCGCTGGTACAACCACCGCTCCGGACGAACACTGGAGGTTCGAAGACCCATCCGTATAAATATGCACTTTGTCGGCATACCTCTCGTGTAGAAGAAGTAGGGATAATTGTTTCAGAGCAACTGATGACAGCTCAGCTTTTTTTCTGATTCCTGGCACACCAAGGTGTACTGTAGGTTGAATGAGACACCAAGGGGGAATCAACGGTTTGGCGGCGGCGGTGAAGCCTACCGGAAGTTTGGCAGAGTACCTGGAGACCATTTTGCCGAATGACGCGTTCCGCTTGTCTGACGGTAATGTTGCGAGGTGATGACAGCAGGCACGGGCAAAATGCCTGATGTGGGTTCTCAAGACTTCCACCGCAACGTGCGTTTGTATTGGTTGGTCCCGAGCAATCGCTATAGTTGCCTCTGATAATGTACTCCTCGGCAAACCAAGGCAAGTTCTCAGTGCCTGAGCTTGTGTGGCCTGAAGAGTGCGAAGATTTGTCTTACAAGTGTTGGAAAGTACGGGCAGGCTATATCTCAGGAAACCGAGGAAAAGTGCTCTGTATAGTTCCACCATGGCTCCTGCCGACATGCCCCAAGTTTTTCCAGCCAAGAATTTGAAGATCTGGGCAATTGCGGTGAGGCGTTTTTTCGTGTGCGACACATGGGGGCTCCAGCAGAGATCTCTGTCAATGATGATCCCCAGAAATCGGTGGGTTCTGAGATAGGGAATAGTCCGCCCATTGATTGATATGACGTAAGGCGTCATTAGTTTGCGAGTGAATGCCACAAGTGCGCATTTTTCTGGTGATATGTTGAGACCTTGTTAGCACAAGTAGCTCGATGTCAACGTTGCTGTTCTTTGAAGCCGCGCACGTATTTGAGGACGCGTGACTGCCGAAGTCCAGACACAGATGTCGTCTGCGTATATCGAAATTTTGATAGTAGTTGGCAGGTATTCAGCGAGCCCAATAAGCGCGAGGTTGAATAGCGTCGGACTGAGAACTCCGCCTTGAGGAACGCCCCTGCTAGTGAAGCGTCGCGTAGTCGGGCCATCGTCGGTCAACACAAAGAATGACCTTGCAGCCAGGTAACTTTCAACCCACAGAAATAATCGACCACCAAGGCCAACTGTCTCAAGAGCATCGAGTATGGCCTCATGTAATACGTTGTCGTATGCGCCTTTCACATCCAAAAACAATGCTGCGGACAATCGCTTACGGGACTTTTCGTGCTGAACGTATGAAACGAGGTCCACTACATTATCGATGGAAGAGCGGTCACGTCGGAAACCAGCCATGGAGCTCGGATAAATCTTGTAGTGTTCAAGGTACCACTCCAGGCGGCCAAGGATCATTCGTTCCATTAACTTTCCTACACAGCTGGCCAGTGCTATTGGGCGGTACGAGGCAAGATCAAGTGGAGATTTGCCCTGCTTCAGTAGGGGAACCAAACGGCTTGTGTTCCATTCATTAGAAACATTGCCCTCTTGCCAAGACGTGTTGTAGAGGCTCAACAATTCTACCCTTGCGGCTTCTCCGAGATTGGAAGATATGGAGGAAGGTGTAAAAAAGAAAGCTAGGAGGGGGCGTCACGTGACAATCTTGAAGCCTTGCATAAAAATTCAAAATAGATAATCATGGTAAATGGACCCTGGTCATTAGGAAGCGGTGAATTCACATACGGTCAAGCGCCACTAAATAGCATCGCGCAACAAAGCGCCTCGAGCGGTCCGGCAACCACGTGGGTCTAATCTTACCCCGAAGGGGTTCACTTGTCGAGGCTAGAGAAATCACGTGACCCCACCTCCTAGTTCTATTTTTGATAATGGAATGTATACGAGTATTAGAATGCCACAACCTGACTGCTTGGTGAACAGAAATACCAGGTCATAACACAAAAATAGTGTCGCTCAGCACAGCGGCAGCGAGGTAGAGAGGACGAGGGAAGAAGGCCATAGTGGGACGCGTAAAGCTGCTACCGACGCCGGCCGCGTTTCCCCGCGTTCGCGCCGAACGCGCCGTGTCCGTGACTGTGTCCGGGCCGTATACGAAAATTGGCATGCCACAACATGACTGCTGCCAAACGTAAATGACGAGTGATAACATTAGAACCATGATGTGCGTGTGACGAGCGGCATGGTTTACATGACACAGTCTTGCATGCTTTTGCGGCTACTTCGTTAACTTCATATGTACGTACCAGAATCGGTATAGCGAGACGACAATGCAGATCCATTTTACGTTCCTGATGCCTGCTTCGCATTTCCTTGATTCCCACTGCACGTGAGATCTGCCATTTTTTTTATTTTATGCTCCTTCTTCTTCTGTCATGGCCGGAGACATTATTGCAGTGAATGCTTTATTAACTGCGGAACACTGATTCACCTGCCTATCCCTTGTGCTATTCTGTTGTGTTTATCGACGGCGTTTTCGAATATTTTCCCTTAATTTGATCTCATAATGCGATTATTTAGCCTCAATGTGTATCTTTTATTTGATTATACTAATCTGGTCTATCTTAACCATTCTTATTCTAGATCCATTCGGTTTAATTTTAACCATTATTGATCGGCCTTATGGGAATTCATCAGCGTCAGTAAGCTTGCGTTGTCGCAGAGCAGTGATTCGCCGATGTTTCCCTTGTGTTCCTCTTGTGTTGAGCGTCGGTGTCTTTTAATTATTTTTGCTTAATTGGACATAATTATGCGATTAATTACCCTTGATGTGTATCTTTATTTTGTTTTAGTGATCTGGTTTGTCCGAGTCCTTCTTGATCAGGATCCATTTTAGCCGCCTTTGGCCGGTTAGTAGCATGTTCTGGTCCTGTTTTCAACTGCTCTTTTCTGAGCGTGACAACGACGTGAAACATTGCACGCCGACAGCCCGGGTCACTGAAGTGCTCCGCACTTAAGAGGCAGCTTCACACTGCGTCTACTTTAAGTGTTTACACATGGAACTCGAACGGACCACACCTACCCGATGCAATTCAACTGCCTCTGTCCCTGAATCGACTTGCCTGACCCCTACAACGCACTTACTTCTCAACTGCCCATGCAAACCCGCACCGGAGATCACTGGACGGGGAAGACAAGTCCGCGCAGTCCACGACGCGTGAAGTTGACCTGCTAATATCCAATTCAAACAAGCAAAACAACCCCTGAAAGAGCACCAGAAAACGCATGTACTAGCGCTGACAACTGCAACGAGCTGAGCATTGGCGACCGCCGGAGCCTTCTGTACAAGAAAGACCTAGTCTTCCGGCAGAAGCAGGCAGTAAGCCCAAGCACAGAGAGATTTTCTGGAGCGCGATGTTGCGGCCTGCTTATTTAGCCAGTAAAGATTTCATCAGAGCACGGTAAATATGATGATGGCGATTGTAATGATGATGATGCGGCTAAGGAAAAGACGCTAATTTATGCAGCCCATATCGGGAGCACAGCTAAGCGTCCGTGGGGGTAGGGGAAATGGACTGATAGAGATAGATAGTAGAGAAAAGCCGTAGCGGAGGACTCCGGAAATTCTGACCGCCCTGTGGTTCTTTAATATACACTGCCATCGCACAGTACATGGGCCTCTGGCATTTTTGCCTCCATCGAAAATTGCGACCGCCGCGGCCGAGATCGAACCCGCGTTTTTTGGGTTGCATACGAGCAGCGTAACACTACACCACCGCGGCGGACAAGCACGGTGAAGAGTTTCCCACGTACTTAAGATTTCCGGAGCCCTACAATGCGGCGTTTCTCTCCTTTCCACTCTTTCATTTCCTTTCCAACATCCCCAGGGAGGCTGATTCGTGTTCCCTCAAGTGCTGCAGAAAACACTATACTGTGCGTTGTCAGTGCACGTTAAAGAACCCCAGCTGGTTAACATTTCCGGAGCCCTCCACTACGGCTTTCCACTCCTTTCTATCTCTTTCACTCCCTTTCCCCTACCCCCACGGACGCTTAGCCGTGCTCCCTATATGGGCTGCAGAAATTAGCGTCCTTTCCTTAATTGAACCCCAGTCATCGTCCTCGACCGAACCCAGCTATTATTCAATCATTCCAACTTAAACCAACCAACGTGCTATCCGGAGACGTCGCGCCACCTCCATTCAGGAAACATCATCGGAAAACATTTCAACAACACACACTCGCGCATTTATTTCCGTGCATTCAGACATGTCAGTTTAAAGGAGTACTGCCACGAAAATTTTCAGTTGGCATTTTTTTGCATGAAATGAAAGGCCAAGACCTCCAGAGCCCAGAAAACGTACCGGTAAGCGTGAGCGCGCCGTGAAAATTTATTGACAGCATGCCTTTAAAAGCCGGTTTCGGTTTCTACTGTAGCCTGACGTCACGACACAGTATGTGCATAGTAATGAGCCTTCGTGACGTGCTCCCGCAAAAATCGTGACGTTTTCGCCTAGTGGTCTCTCGCATGACACAGCGTCTGCAGCAAGTGCGGGGTCAACAATGTACAAAATTTTGTATAGTGACTCCGCGACGACAGCAAATACTTCGGCACAGTGCAAGATGCAACGTACGGCACGCACGGTGGGTGTCGGCGAGGCTACGGAGCCTGCGATAAGCTAAGGTGGCCTCCGAAACCTCCGCGGCATTTCAGGGGCAAAATGTCGACACCATAGAGAGCTTGCCTTCCGATTATACGCGGGCACACACGACGATAGAAGGTAATTCGACTTCGCTCGCTCGCTTCACGGGAACTGTCAACTACGGCGACTGAACGGCGAGAGCATACGACCGAGAGTGACGCACGAGCGGCCATTTTGCATGTTTTTGTACCTGACGTCATCACAACTTGCCATACTGCTGCGTGAAGTCACCAAAATTTGTACTGTAGCCTGACGTCACCCTAGTGTCGATGTCGGTAGGCACGCCATGTGAATATTGACTTTGACGTCCAATTAAAATATCTTATCAGCATTTCCTGAGCTTAACATTTGCTCGGAGCTGTCTACGCATATAGGAGAGTTGTATGGTGGAGTAAATTTAGCTTCGAAATTTGGTGTCAGTACTCCTTTAAAGGATGTGAAGAAATATCGACAGGTTTTAGTATATGTATGGCTATGTCATAATAGTTGGTTAAACTGGTTCGATATTCTGACACATTCTCCAAAACACTACAGCAAGCATGGCTTTCAAGTATGCATAGTCCGGCTGAGGAGCGCTGTAAGGTGGCGATAAGTATAACAGATGCGAAGGTGGCATCTTAGTGCCACCTTCGCATCTTAGGAGCGCTGTAAGGTGGCACTATAGGTATAACAGATGCGAAGGTGGCACTAAGTATAACAGCTTCACTGTTTGGTGGACAGCTCTACCGAGCTCTCCCATATATAATAGAGTATACGGTGTACTCTGAATCGTTCACATTTTGTTCTAAACACACTAGTGTAGAGGCACTTTGAAGCGTACACATTTTTTAGCCGAAGCATATCGGTGTCTATGCTGACACGCTTGAAGGAACACATCAGTGTTATCCAGCAACATTAGAACCCACATTATAACATCTTCTCGTCTGTAAGAATGTGAGCAGCAAGTATCAACCAAGCAGGCGACAAGCCAGGAGCCGGACCTTACAAAAACGTTATGGTAAAAATGCCGCGGATCCCACGCACTGTGGGAATCGCCAGTCCGTGTTTCCTTCTCTCTGTGTGTGTGCCTACCGCGCTGTATACTCTTTTAGAAAAAGACAATAATACGGTTGTCGACATCAGGATCTTTCCAGAGAACAGGCGCGAGATTGGCGTTTAATACAACGGAACACCCACACTAAGTTACGAAGGAAACACCACATAAGTCCTACAATGTACGCAGTCTCTTATCCGTGGTGTGCGGAACGGCCTTTTCTCGCCCACACTGCGAACCGCGGCCACGCGAAATCAATTTCCCCATTCTTGCGACAACATCTCGAAGACGGCAGTGGGAGACCGGGATTGTAAGCAGGTATCGGGAAAGCCAGCTGGCTCTGCTCGACCAAGCCCAGCGAGCCGCAAAGGACAGTGGAGCCCTGGACCGAGGAGCCCGCCCACTTCGTAACAAACCTCGCATCCAACAAAGCTTTTACTTCCTGTACTGGCACATGCCATTATCTGCGAACTTGAAAGGTCTCGCGATACACACGACGACGCACAAACGATACGTCGCGAAAAATGCTCAGCGCAGCTCCGCGTAGCAAGAGCTGCAAATGTCAGCGTAATAGTATGTAAATAATTGTGATTCCGTTAAAGAAAGGATCGCAATTTTCTGTAGCTCTTATAGAAAGCGTGCGGCTCATCTTTCGTGGGGAACAGGGAAACGAAAGAATAGAAAGGAGGGGAACGTCATAGTGGAGGGCTTCGAAACCCTTGACCACCTCGCAGCGCACGGGTCTCTAGCATTTCGGCTCCATCGAAAGGTGGTCACCGCGGCCTGGTTTGACTCCTGGCTTGAACTTGTTGCGGCAACAATGATGTCCTGCTTTCTTTCTGGAGTGATATGGCATTGTCACATATACCTACATAAGTTACCGTGAATGCCTAAGGACCGTAGGACGTTACCTAACGGTAACGTGACGTTACGTAGGACGTTACGGTTATGCCCAGTGAAGTAGCCTAAGAATGCTGACGCGTTAAGAAAAACGGCAGGGACATGTCCTCTGCAGACTGCTGTTGATATTGCCACTGAATTCATCACTTGTAAATTTGGAATACGCAAAAAATTTAAACTTTGGCGAGTTATAGTTTTGCGGAATTCCGCAAGGTGGTGTAACGAATATGAAAGGGAAAATTATCATCCACCCGTTAGTAGCACAATGCTACAAGGAAATGAATCCGTACGGATTTCTCAGAAATGAAAGCCACTTAGTTGATGAAAAATTCCGAAAATTTTTTTTAAAAAAAGGTGCGGCGACAAATTCCGGGCCAGGACCGTCAACAAAGAAGCTTTCACTTTCTGAGAAATCCCTATGGATTTCCTTGTAGCTTTGCGATACGAACAAGTGGATGCCAATGTCATTCCATTTCACGGGGATTAAACTTGAGGTGACAGCTCCAGAGACACATTGGTAGGCAAGTCAATTAAGCTGAGACCGAAGACAAATCGAGCTATATATATAGCGCACGACCAACATTCGCCGGTACTCGCAGCACGTCAGTAAATACGGTAGCTGGCCAAGAAAGGCCTGCAGTTCAGCGAACATGAATGCCGTCAGTGATTATCGTGAATATCATGAAGTATATCGCCATACCCCGTCATGTAATGTGAGTGCAAGCAGCCCAGGAAGACGATGCCTTTAAAGGGACCGCTTACCGTCCTTCATCGCTCTCGCGTTCTTTTGTTGTTGTTGTTTTTTTTTTTTGGCTTACTATAACGTGTACCTTTCGAAGTGTCCCAGCGTGCAGTGGTTTCTCCAGAAACTGAGTACAAATTATTAAAACTGGATTTTTTCATCCACGAAATCGCTCATTTCCAACGTGTACAGACGCCGACAACAATGGTACTGGGCGCGATGCGTCGTCGTCTTCCTTGTAACCCTTTCGGTTGCGCGAGGCGGGCGGGGGTGTGCCTCGGACATCCAGCGCTGCATGCATGACAAGCGCAGTAGCACTACGCGCCTGTACAGGCTGACGAATTCGAAGACAGCGCCACCTGAGACATCCCGAAAATTGCGAAAAAAAAGAAATGATTGCGCTTGCAAGCTATAGAAAGGTGTCTCATAGGGTGAAGTACGCTTGTAAGACATACATAACTGTTTTTCAGCAGAAAATGTATATATGTCTGTGTGGGTTTGTTCTCCTGCACTTGAAAATTGACGAACACGCTGTTGGATGTCGCTAGCGGCGTTTTTCGAACAACTTTCAGGGCAAAATTAAAAACATAATTGCCTTTTTAGTGGGCTAAAAGCGGGCCCATTTTTACCGCAATCTTAAAGAATTTTTCGAGCGGTAGACAGCCCCTTTAAGATAAAGCCACTGAATATGGCAATGTAACGTGGAGAGGAAATAAAACCTCACCATGTTTTCTAAAAGAAAATTTTAAGAATACGTGTCACACAAAGTACCAGAACAAAAACGAACAAAACGAATACGCGAAAGCCATCGACCATAAAGGACAATTGAATAAAATCGCCGAAGGAAGGCTGTTCGCGTTATTAATAAAATTATCGGATTAAAGGCGTATAGTTAGGGCGATGAGACAATTTAGGTAGTGCTTGCTTCCTTCGCTTCATAATTCCGAATAGGGAGCAAGACTGTTCACCAGCACAACAGCATCGATTTTTCCCGCATTTGTTGAGTATGCACTGCGTGTAGTAAAGGGCAGCTGGATAAAGTGTTCGGCTGTGATTGGATAACATGTGGCCACGTCTTCTGTGTATAGCTTGGTGTGCGCGCGTGTGGGGGGACGTGGGAAGCGTCTACCTTGTGGCTTGCCATTGCCTAAGGCATGCACGTATCAGTATCGAGCACCCTTATTTGTATCCCTTGAAGCGCGCGCGCGCGAGAGAGAGAGAGAGAGAGAGAGAGAAAGAGAGAGAGAGAGAGAAATAAGGAAGGGAAGGCAGGGATGTTAACCAGTCATGAGTCCGGTTTGCTACCTTACACTGGGGGATGGGAAAAGGGGAATAAAAGTAAAGAGAAGGAGAGAGGGGGAATGCCTACAGGGCAGTCCTATAGGCGCTCGGCTAGGCCAGATGCTTTTAGAAAGGCCAAAAGCCTTGAAGCGCGGTCACTATAAAGAGTGGGAGTCCTAATATAGTAATACATTGCGAAGTACAACGTGCGCTAGATTACCCATAAGAAATTCGTGTTCCAGAACCCGGATCATGTAAATTTCAGGAGGACCTTCGATTCTCTGCAACGTTTCGAGGGACGATGTCTCCATTAGCCCTGTCCGATAACTTCTGTGGGCGGCTTGCGAATATTTTATAACCGTGATGCCGTCAGTGATTACTGCATCTCTGTCGCCGTCGTCAGTGATTACTGCGGACTGCATCTCTGTCGCCGTCGTCGCCGCAAGAGCATTTGCCGTCTCCTCTGCAAAGCCCGTGTCCGGGATCCCCACGGATGACGCCGCCATGGTTCGACATCCATGTTTCCTGCTGCGCCTACGGCGCTAGCCTTTTCCCTCTGTTCTTTGTCTTGTGTCTCTAACGCTTAATTTTTAGGTTCGAAGCGTCTTATGCGCTTGGGCTGTCAGCGTCTCCTCCCGACACGGTCACGGTAAAGCAAGCGGCCAAATTACAGTAAAAAAAAAGCGAATCATTAGTCAAAACCGGCTCAGAATAAACTAACATGACGTAAACTTCATTAAAATACAGAAATAATTTGCTTAAACAGCACTAATGAACATACATTTGTTAAATTCGGTCGCTGAATTGTGTGCGCCGATCCTGGAGCTACATGAGTGGCTACATTGTGGTGCACGTTAGTAAGCAACAACTCAAAATCAGTCCGAAGTGCTCCATTAGGGTATAGTATATCACGCACGCTAAGACAAGGAGAAGAAAGAAAGCCAGAAACAAAGAAAGAAGAACAGACAGCCCGTTTGGGACGTGCGACACATCTTCGCTCTTCGACCATCTTTACGGACTGGAAGGGGTGGTGACTTTTTTTGTCTTTGTTGGAACACTCATTTCCCCCTTTGCGATGATGTATTGAGAACTCGTAACGTTATAGGAACTGCGTTTGCAACGTCCTGTTTCTTTTTTCTTTTTCGTTTGATGAAATGACTGTGCACGAAAGTGTCCGGCAGCTGTGTCGTGCGAGCGTACGCGCTGTGTGCATCGGTGCTGAGAGCCCGCGTTGACCACATACCAGGATATGTGAAGAGGCAAGTAATTCTAGAATACTATTCATTTTAGAAGTAAAGCGATCCGGCTGAGAACCTTGCCAATCGAGCTAGTGACAATCGATGGGGTTTTACGTGCCTAAACCACGACATTATTAAGAGGAACGCTGTAGCGGACAACTCCGGCATTTTTTTTTTTTTTTACCATGTGGGGTGCTTAACGTGCACCGGGAACGCAGAGTACACTGGCCTCTATCGTTTATTCCTCCATCGAAAATGCGACCCCCGCCTCTGGGATTGAACCGGCGTTTTTTTTTTTTTTTTTTTTTTTTGGGGGGGGGGGGGGGGGGTGGCAACCGAGCACCGTAACCACTACACACCGCGGCTGAATTTCAGCCGAGCTGCCAGGGAACTCAGTTCGTTGACGCAATTGCTGTCGTGGAAGTGACACTTAAAAGAAGCGTTGTCTATGCAATGGTCTGATATTAAAGGATCAGATAAACCGCAAAAACAATCAATAAAGAAGTAGCCATAGCCCTCTGGATGAAAACGAGAACAATATAGTAAAATAAGATCAACACAAAAGTATGTACTTATACACGCAGTGCGCTTAAATATAGACCTTCATGCAAAAGTAAGAGACAACCCCATTTAAAAGTAGTTATATATGAATGACCTGTAGAGATCGAGAAATCTGTTCCATTTTTCGCGCTGGCAATTGAATCAAAGCGGAAAAGGATACTGCAAAGAAGCACTGTGCAGCATATCCAGAAGAAAATTAAGTATACATCTTGGACCAGCCATTCCTAACGCTATCCCCTCTACTTAAATTGGCCCCCTCGTTCCCATTATTTCCTTACTGTACACAGCGTGCATGCTTTCTTTTCCCCTTCTCTGCCTCTGAAGTGGAGAGAGAACAAGCAAAGCGCATTTAAATGCGCAGCTAAGGAAGGCTGTTTAACCCGACGTGGTAGCTCAGCGGCTAGGTGTTGGCTTGCGAAGATCGAGGGGGTGGTATCCATACCCTCCCACGGCGGCCACCAGCGGTCAGAATTACTCCACCACGAACCTCCACTCAGAATCATGATCCGAATCACGAGGCTGATATAATTAGGAGGATAGAAAAGGGGTGGGGTGCATTCGGCAAGCACTGTCAGATAATGAATGGTAGCTTACCATTTTCTCTGAAGAGGAAAGTGGATAACAGCTGCATCTTACCGGTACTCACCTACGGGGCAGAAACTTGGACGCTAACAAAAGGGTTCAAACGGAAAGTGGTAGGTGTGACCTTAAGGGAGAAGAAGAGAGCGGAGTGGGTTAGGGAACAAACGCGTGTTAGGGACATATTAATAGAAATTAAGAAGAAGAAATGGGCGTGGGCGGGGCATGTAATGCGAAGACAAGACAACCGTTGGTCATTAGGGGTAACAAAGTGGATTCCTAGAGAAGGCAAGCGTGTCAGGGGGCGGCAGAAAGTTAGGTAGGTAGATTAGACCAGGAAGTTTAAGGTATAAATTGGGCTCAGTTAGCACAGGACAGGGATAATTGGAGATCTAGGGGAGAGGCCTTTGCCGTGCAGTGAGCGTAGACATGATGATGATGATGAAACCTCCACAAAGGGTGTGCCTCATAATCATACTGCGGTTTTTGTGAGTAAAACCCGTTCAATCACACAGGAAGGTAGTTCTACCCTGACGAAGCTGAGAAGACCAGAAGTGGAAACGGTGACTCTAGCGACCTTTCCTGTTCGACGCTGTTTCATCCCTGTTCTGCGGTGTGAGTTGCTTGAAGTTGTGAAACACGATTCTCGCATGTGGTAATCAAATGTTGTTATCGTTTAGGCAATCCTGTGGTTTATTTGGACATGACCAGTGCGTTCAATCAAGCGATGCTGCGAGGGTTAGTGGGCATGCTGGTCAACACTGAAGCGGACGAAATAGCGAGATACGCGCATCATTCCGCACCCGCTGCGCTTACTTTCACAGGGCTTCCGTCGAAGTTGAAGTTTATTAATATATATTTTCAGTACGATGCATTATAATGCAGTATTGCGCGACAACTGAACAATCGGAGGTCCCGAAGTGAGAGCAGTCAGGGGGACCTCCTAACAAAACCTCCTAACAGAGAATCAGAACATCACTCAGCCAGACAGTGGCAGATTAGCAGCAAAATATATACAAAAATAGGTACATAAACAGTGTAACATAAGAATACACACAGAGAGTGAATTCAAAGTAATATATTAAACAGGTAACTTATCTAACAGATGAACTGAGAACAGAGCGATTATGCAAGTCATCAAAGAAATTGATGACTTGATGAAAAGTACGGAAACATTCTATTGCGGGCACTGACGTATATATACTTATACATAGGGCAAGGTGGTTTGGTGTGTGTGTGTGTGTGTGTGTGTGTGTGTGTGTGTGTGTGTGTGTGTGTGTGTGTGTGTGTGTGTGTGTGTGTGTGTGTGTGTGTGTGTGTGTGTGTGTGTTAAATTTGTCCCCCTGGTATGGAAAAAAAATTAAAATAAAGTGGGGGTAGCCCGCGCCACCAGAAGGTATATCGGGCTTAAAGCCAATCGCACCATAAAGAAATAAGGGGAAGTGTTCCCAAAAAGAAAATTTTGTGGAAAAAGCCAATTAAAAAAATGTATGTATTCGGAAGCAAGGCCTGCGGGGCTTTTCCTTCTATAATAAAGGCAGGAGATGAAGACCGTGATAATGTTAGTGCCAAGTACTACGTAGCAGTGAGAGCTTCCAGCAGCAAGAGTGTCCTTGTAACAAGGGGAAAGCGGGAGTGCACTGCTAGGTGTAGTTTAAAGTTCCGTGATCGACGACGTAGTGGAAGCCACAACTCGAGCCAAGGGCGGAAGCATTCGGTTGAAAGTTTGAGCGAAGAGGAGGTGAAACCTGCGATGAGAAAAGGTCTGCGCAGATACATAAGGCGGGTTTTGTCATATCAATAGGATGACATGAACAATGGGTCTATGTGTGTTGAAAAGTTGATGCTCACGTCATAGCTGCCGAGGTAACCTCGCCTTTTTTTGGCGTAATTGGAACTATAACGTTGAGCATGCAGTGTCTGATGGGTTGCTGTAAGGAAAATGTATGCGAGCGGTAGACGTGTGGTTGGGAAGTTTCGATGAGGTATCCAGTTATGTCTCAGAAATTTCTGCACAGTGAGTGGGGGTTGGTATGACAACCGCCGATTCACGCATTATATTAACTAGCTGAATTAAGTATGCACGCGTTTTTTTTTTCTAGTAGATATCTTGGGAAGTGTGCGTGTGATATTGTTGGATCTGTGCGGCTTCGTAAGTGTTGAGTGATGTGTTGCGTTCGTGGGCAATCGTTGAAGTAATGCAGATCGGCTACGCATATTTTTGTGCATGCACACCGGTCAGACATGGTTATATTAAATCGCTTGAGGTAATATTGGAAATGGCCGTGACCAGTCATTAGATGAGTTAACTTCCGATTAGGTGGAAACCATTTTGGAATTTTGTATACGCTATTTATCCAGTGAAATAACGACGTGTTCGGCCCTTCTGTTTGCCAATATGTGTGCCAATGAGAAACCATAATTTTGTATAATTCGGACCGAACGGTGCGGATTGAATATGTAGCCATCCTCTCAGACCCAAAACGCATTGCTGAAGTTGCTAGTCTGTCTGCCAATTCGTTTCCTAATATGCCTTTATGACCAGGGACGTGAAATAACCGGAAGAAGATGCCTTGTGTTTTAAACTGATAAAGAATGTTTTTGATGGCTATCACCCTCTCGTCATTATCGTTAAGGCTTGCAAGTTTACGTAGTAAAGAAAGGCAATCTGTGTACAGGTGAAAAGGGGTTTGAGTGTGTAGCGTGCTGATGTACTGTAGGCATTCGGTGACAGCCATAAGTTCGGTTGTGTAGGCGCCAGATGCATGTGTTATTTTATACTTTTCGGCCTTCAAAATTCGACTTTGGTTATCCAGTATTATGTATGCTGAGCCAGCAGAAATGGAGGTAAAGGAACCGTCCGTATATGCGTGCAGGACGGGTAGGCGGAAGGCGTCGTCGTGCTGGGAGGGGTCAAGTTCAGTAAAGGAAAATCTGTGTTTTAGGCTGGGGTGATAAAGACAGGGTGCAATGTCGCGCTGTATGTGGTCGGGATTTAGTGTACGTGTGCCGTAAGGCGTGACTATTTTTTGTGTAAAGAGAGAAAATTCTGCTGCTAGGCGGGTGAGTTCTAAATCTAAGGGCGGAGCGTTAGCGATTATTTGTAATGCTGAGGTTCTAGTTGTATGAAACGAGCCTGTGATAGATATTAAGACTGATCGTTGAAGTGATAATACGCGGTCTCTTAGGAAGCGTGTAGGGTGGGAAGGCCACCACGCTGGCGATGCATAAGTGAGTGAGGGAAGTAGGACCTGTCTGTATAGCCGGCGAATGAGCATGCTGTTTAGATTATGTTGGGAACGCAGAAATGCGAGGAATCGTGCAGTGAATATTTCGGCTTTAGTTTTCAGATATTCGATGTGGGAATGAAAATTAAGTGTTGTATCAAACACAACGCCAAGGAGCTTAACTGATGATTTGTGTTTTAGAAAGGCACCGTCTAACCTAACGGAGGGACGGCGCCTTGATGTGCCTTTGTGTCCGTTGTTGAAGAACGTGTAGTGAGATTTGTCTGAACTGATAGTTACCTTTTGTAGCTTTGCCCATTCCTCTACAGGGTGTAAAACGCGGGTGACGTTGTTTTTAAAGTCCAATTGGGAGGTTCCAGGAAGTAATATGATGGTGTCGTCTGCGTAGGCTTGTATGTGTGCGTTATGGGGTAGGTTTATGTCTAGGAGGGAATGTATGATAACATTCCAAAGGAGGGGACTGATGGGGGAGCCCTGTGGGCTACCCACCGATGGAGATGCTGTTTCTCTGCCGGTGTTGAATGGGAATGTGATGGTGCGGTTTGTGAGAAACGACTGCAGTAAAAGGTACAGGTTTTTCGGGCATCGGTGTTTTCTAAAGAAGTTAAGCAGAGCTATATGCCATACACTATCAAAGGCCCCGACAAAATCCAAAGAGATGAGGATGACTGGTTGTTTGCGGGATTTATAGTACTCTAGGTATTGTCGTAATTGATAAAGAGCTAGTGCTGCGCTGCGTGTCTTGGTGAAGCCGAACTGATTTTCATGGATGAGGTGGTTGGTATGGAGGAAATAGTATAAACGGGAATTTAGTAGTCGTTCCAGCACTTTACCGAATATCGAATTCATTACAATAGGTCGGTATGACTTTGGATCCTGAGGGGGCCTTCCAGGTTTGAGGATGAAAGTGATTTTACCGTTACGCCATGGTGTAGGGAAATGCCCTATTCTGAGGGCTGTATTGAAGACAAAATAAAAGAACTGTGGATGTAACTGATAAAGTTGCTTTACAAATATTCCGGTTAAATTATCCAATCCTGGTGCTGACTGTGTGTTAATTAACATTACAGCATGTTCGATTTCGTTCTGAGAGAAAGGAAGATCTAAAATTTTCCAGGGGTACTCGGACTTGTGAATTTCGCGCATCTGGTAATGAATCGGGGTGTCAGTTAGGGGGCTATCTTCGGCAATTAGTGTGTCTAGTAGGAGGCGAGCTGATTCGTTGACGGAAGTCGTCATTGAACCGCTAGGGCATTTTAATGATGGTAAGCTCGTTGCTGTGTGTTGTTTTTGAAAATGCAGTTTAAAATGGTCTCCGAAAAGATGTTTCTTAGTAGCGGATGTGTAAATGCCCTTGTCAAATAAGTCTTTAGCTTTAGAAATGTTCGATTTATACTGTTGGAACGCTGAAGCATATTCTTTTTGATAATAGTCGCGTAGAGAGGGAACTTTAGCGCGTTGTTTACGACGTCGTAAAGCACGGACACGCTTCCTTTCAATACTTAAGTCAGGGGACCACCAGCCCTTACCTGATGATACATTTGCTTTGGGGTTCCGAGAGTAGCGGTTTTCTAAGCGTTCGCATATGGTATAAAATTGTGTGATGATTCTGTCTAGTGTGTCTGGGCAAGCGATGTGACATCGTGTCACTTTTTGAAACCAGGGCATGTCTTTAAGTTCGCGCAATATTTGCAGTCGAGCGTAATTCGTTAAACGTTTTGGTTGTAGTGACAGAATGTTAGTGAAAGAGAATGAGATGTAATTATGATCGGAAAGAGTTGGTTTATCTAATACCGTCCATGAGTAACCTGCGGATGTTAGTGCTTGTGATGCTAAAGTAATGTCTATCCAGGTTTCTGCGTATGCTGTCTGAAACGTTGGGGAAGATGAAGGGTCGTTTAATATAGTCAGATTATTGGCGATTGAGAAATTAAGAACCTGTGACCCTCTAAAGTCTGACGGGCCAGGCCCCCAAAGAGGGTGTTTCGCATTAAAGTCACCGGCAATTACGTACTGAGCATCTGTGCAGCGGGATATACAGGTTTGGAGTTCGCCGAGAAAGGGGTCTGCGGGTCTGTGAGGAGGCAGGTAAATCGCCATTAATGTAAATGAATGGTCACGGCTTTGACACTTTAACATCACAATGTGTTCTGATAGGTGAAAGGGGAAGTAATCATATGTGTTTAATTGTGCTAAAATCATTACACGAGGGTTTAGAGGGGCGTGGAATTTTTTAATCGTGTGTGGTATGCCTTGTACCGTGCCTGCGCGTAGATGAGGATCGCTCACAAATGCAAAATTGTAATTGTCGTGACACATGGTTTTGATGAGTATTTTGGTTGCTGCGGAGGTGTGGTCGAGATTCGCCTGAATGAAATTTAGAGGTTGTTTGTTAGCCATTTGTTGTCATGTGTAATGTAGGTGAGGTGTTGCCTGTGAGTGTTGCATTCTGTGTAGTATGAAGTACGTGAAATTGTGGATGCGTTTGGATTTGACGTAAACAGCAACATGTAGTAAGTGACATGGAAGGTGAAATACAGGCACAGTAAGCCACGGAGTCAGGACACTTTGCATTGTGCTCGCGACCAGAGGAGGGGCGCAGCGACTCACTAAAAGGTGCTTTGCAATTGAATAATAAAATTGTAACTGAGAACCTGTGCTTCAGACTGCGTAACTTGTGTTGTAACGTGCTATGTGAGTCGCTGCGCCCCACCAACCATGCTGGCACTTCTATGCTATCCATATTCAGTTCTCGCCCTGAGGCGGGCAACCCTTTCCTGCAGTACGGGGCACGTATGATCACCCACAGGATCGTTTTGCTGTGCTTTCTGAGACACGTGCAGCCAGTAATAGGATAATCTATAGATGCTATTCCACGACGAGACACCTAGAACATACCAATGCGACATGAAGCTCCGCTCCTAGATTCTCTGCCGGCCGTGGTAGGGAATTGCCTTCGCGAAGGTATGCGCTACGGTAATTGGTACGCCCAACAGTGTGGCACGCGAGGTCTGCGGCCGCCGAAGAAAACATCGATACTCCTGTCCTCGATCATGCCACTACTGTCTTCGGTTTGCCTCAGAAAGACAAACACTCGCTCGTGAGTAACGACAAGTGGACAATCGGCCGCTGTCCGTGCAGCTGCTGCAAAAACACCATCCTCATCACTTGTCTGCAGACGCTGCAGTGACAAAAGCACTTTTGTGCTTCTTGAGCACGACGTCCTTTGAATGGTAGTGCAACGCCACAGACGTCTGAGAATTCACCGCTAACTTCCTTCTTTCCCTCCATTCCCTTTCTCAATCTTTTCATTTCTCTTTCCCATTCCCATGGCGTAGGGTAACCAACCGGACACTTCTACGGTTAACGTCCTGCCTTACGAACTCTATGGTTATCGGTCGTCGCACCGTCCCCCTGCTATCCCCAGCCGCGACGCACCCTTCCAGCAGTTCTTCCCGGTGGCAGTCCCGATGTTGTACTCAGACCAACAGGTCTTCGAGCCACGTTGAGCGGAAATCTCTCGAACAGAAATTAGGTTGACAGTATTCGTTATTTCCAACGCTTTTTATTCCAGCTGCTGCGGACGTAACAGTAGAATGGTTTCCGATAGCCTGTCCTCAGGTTGAACAGCGAGGTGATGATTTGAAAATGACAGTGACGTCCGAAAACATGTATTGCTTTGACCATGATTTAAAGTACCATTTAGGAATGAGCTAGTCCTGACAGAAATACCTTAAAGTGACATTGTAAAGGTGCACCGACCACAACACATCGTCACAGGATGATTTTGCGTTGTCCAATTCAACTCGTTCGTTGGTATTCAATAGCTGAAATTGCGGAATGTGCCGCATTGCTGCGGTTTCATTTTATAAAACTCACTTTTCAAGGAACGTCTACAATATGCTCTGCTCTTATCGTAGGACCCTGTTGGATCACTCGATTCTACATCGCGAGGCCAGACACCGAAGCGTAGCCGGAGATGCCATTCCACTGCCGACATACAGTGCAAGACCATGGCAACGACCTAAGCGTCGAAACAACTTCTACCACCCAAGCCCTCGACAGTGAAAAAGGCAGAGCCAGCAGCTGCGGATCGACCATGGCTACCTGCAACCACTTAGCTCCAACTTCGATCGGGACGCCGGCCATGAATGCTCTCCCACCTACAAATATAAGAATAGCTTAGGTGACACCGTAATTAAATTTGATTGATTGATTGATTGATTGATTGATTGATTGATTGATTGATTGATTGATTGATTGATTGATTGATTGATTGATTGATTGATTGATTGATGCGGATACCTGAAACAACCATTTCCCTGCCTGTAGTTAAAGCCAACTGCGATGTTGCGCTGCGCCAGCGTCCTTGAGTTCTGCCCAACATCACAAGGTCGCAACGCTGCTTCTGGGAATCGAGCCGTCGACTTCAAACCCAGAAGGCTTCAAAGGGCACAGCCGCTGAAGATCAGCAATGGTCGCACATTAGCGCTTGCGGATGTGTAGGATAACAGTAGTGAGAAATAAGTTATATGTGGAAGGCAGGGAGGCTAACAGCAAGATCGATATCCAGTTGAATACGAAAGATTTCGACTGCTTATGCAACGCCCTCCAATTCAAACCGCGGGACAAACCACCGAGGCCGAGAAAAGTCGTTTTGTCGATTCCCGCAGCATGGAACTCTTGCGAACGAGCGAGGCATTCGACACTTCGAGTAGCAACGCAACATTGTGCATGCGTGCCACGTTCTCCAGTTTGCATGTGATCAATAGCGCGAAAGCACGAAACACCTTCCATCCACGCTGCAGTTTTACTCAGACAGCTTTTTTTTATTTTTCCTTAAGGCTATATAGAGGCAGGACGTACGGTACATTTTCGCCCGCATTTACTTTCTCGGTTACTTTGAAGGGGACGCTTTAGAGATAACAATACGATCGACCAAACTAGCTTACCGTTTCTCGAGAGGAAAATCAAAAGGTGGTCCGGCAGCAAGCGGCACCGCATAACCACATTGTCTTCTGCGTCGTTTATTCTGGTGTGTGCACGAAAGCTATCGCCACGATCCCCTATTACCTTTCTCGACAAAAATATTGAGGAACCCTGCTATCGCTTGCCACGCTATGCTTGGGCAATGGATAAACAGCTCCCTTAATACCAGGGCATTTTTCTAATAAGTGGTGGAGGTAGCTTAATATTCAACATTCTTTTCTTTTTGTTGCGTTCTACAGCAATGATCACTTGCTCTTGCAAATGAGTCTATATTGTTGTGTCTTTTTTTTTTAACCTTTAACTCACATCAGTCGCTTCTAGCACAGACTGTCAATTGTAGTGTCGCAATGGAGCGATTTTTTTTTACATGGCCGATAATGGTTCCGATCATTCGTCACTGAAGAAAGAAAGAAAGAAAGAAAGAAAGAAAGAAAGAAAGAAAGAAAGAAAGAAAGAAAGAAAGAAAGAAAGAAAGAAAGAAAGAAAGAAATCAGGATACTACAGTACTGCAGCTATTATTGGACCATTCCAAAATTTATTGCGTTTTGAATAAATATAAAATACAAGCAACAATAGAATACGAGATGTTTACGTATTTCAGACCTCAAACTGTCGTAAAGGACTACGGAAAATTTACCAGCTAAAGGATAACATGAAGCACAATCTTGTCGCCCGCAAAAACTCTCTACGAGACACAGACGCTAAAATTCTTTACAGTACGCCTTTTTGAGCATGTCGGGTAAATTAACTTGATACATCACTCCAAAGCACCGTTGAAAAGAAGTAAAACTGCATAAATCATTTAATGTATAAGTTGCACAACGAAATTCGAGCGCGCGTTCGAGTGAAATTCTATACGCGGCTCCGGCGGCCGCATTTCAATGGGGCTATACAAAAAAACAGCCGTGTGTTTGGATTTAAGTGCACGTTAAAAAGCCACAGATGGCCAAAACGTTCACCTGATTATCCATTGCAGCGTGTGTCGCGATCGCGTTCTTGTTTTGGTACAAAATCGATGCGCCGCGTTCGCTTACGTAAGGCGCCCCACAATAACAAAATACACACGATCCCACTTAATTTATTATCTCAAAGAAGGTCGTATTTATACGCATATCCCCTCTCCGAGTTTAAAAGTCCATATGTAACCCTTAAGGTTTTGCAACGTGTAGGACGTTACGCCATTATGTAAAACAATTCCGATATTTAAACCGGTTTCGGCTTTTGAGTCGTATACGGGCCAAATATAGTTGCACAGTTATTGTATCGTTCTTGCCTTCACATCGTGCATGATTTAGACATGAGAACTCAGCTCCGATAGCTTGCAGATCCATGCTCTCAATCGTAAGCCCGTGTTCCGAGAACAGGAAGCACGTAGATGTTTCCGATTCTCCAAAGTGGACAAGACACGTGCTCGTCCCACGTAAGCAAAGCCAGGAGAGAGGTTGTTCTTCGAGAGGTAGAAATAGAGCATATGTGTTCAACACACATGGCAGATACATCCCTGCACGTTGTCTTATTCAAACATTTACATCGCGACGCAACTACAAAAAAATTACAGCATATCCACGGAGTGAATGATGATGAGTGGGCGAAGCTCGGGAGGTTCATCGTAGATCGTGCCGAGTTCCGGATTAATTTAGTTAACATGCACGCTGCGAATCCTTATGGTTGAACTATGCACAAGTGAAATCTCCCACCGGCACTTCATTGCAAGTCTCTGACAGCCACACTGAGGAGACGTTGCAACGCGCAAACGACATCGTCACGTCCCATGTGTACGCGGCCGGTCTCACTTGCTCGGCGGCCAAATCGGCCCTCCTTCTCATGCGCCCTCCCGATCGGCGTCGCTACAAAACGCCTCACCCCACCATCACTGTTTACGCCAACTCCATTGCGGTGCCCGTCGTTTCACATCTCCGAGTGCTGGGGCTGATACTGCAATCCAACCGCCACAACACGCACACCATCAACAAGCTGTCGCTCTCAGTGCAGCAGACCGCGCGTACGCTCGCCCGTGTCCTTGCGCGGCGTGCGGGCATGCGAGAACACGATCTGCTTCGCCTTGTCGACGCCTTCGTCGTTTCTCGCCTCACGTACGGCCTTCCTTACACTCGTCTGCTCAACGCGGAACGCGACAAAATTGACGCACTCATCCGTAGGGCATACAAGACAGCCCTCGGCCTTCCCCCCAACGCGTCCACGTGTCGTCTTCTCCGTCTGGGTGTACACAACACCCTCGACGAGTTGATAGAGGCTCACCGCTCCGCTCAGGTGCAACGCCTTTACCGTTCGCCGACCGGTCGCCACATCCTTTCCTCCATCGGCCACGACACCTCCTCCCACCCACCGGATCTGGTTTCATTACCTTACGCCGTTCGAGCGGCCTTCTCCATCAAGCCGCTATCCAAGAATATGCTTGCGGGCCACCACGACGCTCGCCGCCAAGCCCGTGCAGCTATACTTCACGCCAAGTACGCCGACCACCCGGCAGTCATGTACGTGGATCCAGCCCGATACAACTCGCCCAGGGATGCCTTCGTAGTCGTTTCCATGTCGTCCTCCTCAGCGCCTTCCAGGCCGGCAGTCACGGCAGGCACCGTTAGAACACCCTTTGCCGTCGAGGCGGAAGAGGCGGCCATCGCTTTGGCTGCGATCTCGACCGACGCTGGCGTCATACTCAGCGACTCTAAACAAGCCATCTCCAATTTCGCGCGCGGTCTCGTGTCGCCTACCACCCTACGACTCCTTCGCCCACTACTGCTGCACGACGAGCAGCGCAGCTTTGAACTAATCTGGGTCCCCGCCCACTCGGGTCACCCCGGCAACGAGACAGCTCACCAACACGCTCGAGGATTCGTCGACCGAGCGGTGGGCCCCTCAGAGTCGGACACCCCTGTGCCGGAGCCCCTGGTCACCTACCACGACATCACCCAGCACTACCGTCTCGAGCGATACGCCTATCCTCCGCCTCACGGCAGTCTTCCCAAGAGGCCCGAGATCGCCTGGCGGCGCCTACAGACCCGGACGTTTCCGTGCCCCCTCGTTTTTTCGTACATACACCCAGGTGTCATCGATCCGCGCTGCTGCCTCTGCGACGGCATAGCCTCGCTGAACCACATCCTCTGAAGCTGCCCGGACGATCCCCCGCCCGCCGACCTCTTTCGCTCACCACCGACCGAGGAACAATGGGAGGCCCTTCTCTCCAGCACCGACAGAGACATCCAGACACGGGTCCTAGAACGTGCTGATGTCCTCGAAAGGCACAGCCTTGCAGCCTATGTGACTTAGCCTCCATTACCCCTCGCCCCTTCGACGAATAAAGTTGCTACTCACTCACTCAAGAAACTCGCTAGGAGACGCTGCCTGCGCCAACGTTGTCTCTCGCGGGTGAGGGCGCGTTCTCCTTCTTTACGAGCTGGTAGAGCGTTCATCTAAGAAAGAGCGTTTCCATCAACGCGCGCCTTTCGCTCTTTCTCTCTCTCTCTGTCTCTCTCTCTCACAAGACAGCAGATGGAAGAGTGAGAGAGAGAGAGAGGCACGCGCCTGGAGAGAGAGAGAGCGCGTGCCTCCCGGGAGATACTGCCGGTTACGCCTGACGCCTGACGCAGGACAAGGTTAGACTAAGAGGAGCTTCGCCCCTAAAAAACGCCAAGGTCGACGCCATACAGGAGCGGAAAACGCCGATTCTGCAACGCCAGTCTCACAGGCCCGCATGGCATCATTTTCTTCTACCAAAACAGCGGAGCTACAGAAGATCCACTGCGTCTGTGACAACGTCGGAGTGCTTTATAATAATAAAAGATAAACGTTTGACCGATCAACCGAACGATTGATTGATTGATTGATTGATTGATTGATTGATTGATTGATTGATTGATTGATTTATTTATTTATTTATTGATTGATTGATTCGCTCTGTAGGCACGCGCACCTTCGCCAGTCCTGTGGTTATAGACTACTGCGTGCGCTTTCACCTATTCTCATATCTGTATGCGGCTCTAAGCGTTTTAGGGGAGAAGCTCCTTAGGGCGTGGGTCGTTCCCTCCTCCGTACATAGTATGTACCACCTGTAGTTTTATGAAGTGCTCACTAAATGGCGTGATGGCGCTGCGGTCCTCGCTTCATTCAGATGTATGGGAACGCGTAGTATGGGAGTCCGTCCGTCTGTCTGTCTGTCTGTCTGTCTGTCTGTCTGTCCGTATGTCTGTCTGTGTGTCTGTCTGTCTGTCCGTGCGTCCGTCCGTCCGTCCGTCCGAGCGCTCGGTGTTGCTTAGCTAGTACGTGAATTGATCAATAGATGGCGCGGAGGCGCTCGCTGCGTGCTCAAGTGTGATAGGAGAGCGCTAGATGGCGACACAGTGTTTGTCACGTCTTTGATGATGTACTGGGCAAGATTCACGGAAGATTCACGGTTTTTACCGATGAACCTCCGGAGCTTCGCCCACTCATCATCATTCACCTCGTGGATATGCTGTGATTTTTTATTGCGGTAGCAATTCATGGACACTTGAACGAGGCTTTCGCCGTCGCCGTCGTGTCCCGTATATATATATATATATATATATATATATATATATATATATATATATATATATATATATATATATGTGTGTGTGTGTGTGTGTGTGTGTGTGTGTGTGTGTGTGTGTGTGTGTGTGTGTGTGTGTGTGGTTCGAAATGTCTAAGGAAAAAGCACACCGATTACGCCGGCAATGCCATAAAGATCGAAATCTGGAAGGATTGATGGTGACTGTGGTTTGGTTAAGCTAATTTCTGCAGCCAATGTAGGGAGCACGGCTAAGCGTCCGTGGGGTGGGGGGAAAGGGACTGAAAGAGATAGGAAGAAGAGGAAGACCGTAGTGAACGGCTCCGGAAATTTTTGACCACCTGGGATTCTCTAACGTACACTGACAACGCACAGTACACGAGCCTCTGGCATTTTCGCCTCCATCGAAAATGCGACCGCCGCGGTCGGGATCGAACCCGCGTTTTTCGGGTGGTAGCCGAGTACCTCAACCACTACACCACCGCGGCGGACAAAATATCGAAGGAGCGCGTTCGCTTGATGCCACTGTGCTGGGCAGTTTCTCGACGGCGCAATGTTCACGTTGCTTGGTCGCGCGGTGTGGAGCGCGTGCCAGGAGAAATCAAAACAAGATAACTTAGCTGGCAGTTCTGTTGCGCCGTACCTCTCCGTTCAACGGTAAATATTCATATAGACGGCCTGCCCACGGGCGCCGTTTCTCATCAGTACCACTCTTCTGCGAGCGGCACGTCGTGGTCATTCGTTTCCTTCGTGCGAGTCTGGTCGCGCCTAGGCACACCTGCATGCTTACTTCATAAGCCCACGTTCACTGCAGTTCAGAGTGCCCCTGAAGCTGCTGGTCTTACTTCGTATAATATTATATCATGCATTGCTATCGTATTCATCGCTTCGCCCTTATGGCGAAACTGTGACTTCTTTTATGCAGTGCATTCCTAACTCGTGTTTGGGTTATAAATGGTTGGGAGGCATGAATGTCGCCAATGCTTTTCAGTCTTGTTTCGTTAGTTTTTCTCGCTCTGTGTAAACAGCTAATGCCCAACGAAGGGGGGTGCCACCTTTTATTTACTGACGCATTACTACTACTACTACTACTACTACTACTACTACTAATAATAATAATAATAATAATAATAATAATAATAATAATAATAATAATAATAATAAAGGGATTTGGCAGATTGCGAAAATGCATTTGAATCGCACTATTAGATACCGGCAGTCACATAGGTATTGGGAAATCAATGAGTGCAAAAGGAATACGCGAATACGATAGCCGTCATCTATAAGAATCTACAGCCACATCTATTCTCCATAAGTAAAGCGGAAAGGCGCCGTCTATGAAAAGGGACCTGGAGAAGAGACGCCGTCTCTACAGAATTGTATGTACAGAACATGCTTGCAAGTGTTCAATCATTTGAGATGACGAATAGTAGAAATAATAATTGATCGGGCTTTAGGTTGCAGGACCTGGATATGACTATGAGTCATGTCGTACACTGAAGTGCTCCAGAAATTTCGACCACCTAAGGTTCGTTTACGCGCACCGAAAACCCGCAGTTCACTGATCTCTAGCATTAGCGCCTCAGTCGAAAATGCGACCGCAGCGGCCCGGTTCGAACCCGTATCCATCGGGTGAGCAGCCGAGCATTAGACCATCTGTACAACCGCGGTGGACAGATTAGAAATGGCGATCAACGCCGAATACCCTGGTGAGTTACGGTTTGCGGACGACATTGCTCCGTTCAGCAATACCGGGGATGGCACACAAGAAACGATCTTAGAAGATAAAGCGAAAAATCGTAAGAATATAGGGCCAAAGATTAACGTGCAAGACAACCGTTGGTCAATAAGGGTAACAGAGTGGATCCCTAGAGAAGGCAAGCGTGGTATGGTTGGCCATATGAGATCAAGAAGTTTGCTTGGAGAGCGTGGTCGCAGATGGCAAAGGACCGGGATAATTGGGGATCTATGGGAGATACCTTTGCCCTGCAGTGGGCATAAACAGGCAGTATGCTGCTGCTGCTGGTGATGACGATGATGATTAACGTGCAGAAGACAAAAGTAATGTTCGACAGTCTGGCAAGATAAGAATTTATGATAGCAAGCTGCTGCCTCTAGATTATGTGCAAGAGCGCGTTTACTGGGTTACTGGGTTAAATTTGAACAAACTACATGACAAGTACGCCCATTTGGTTGCGCATTTCATCAAGTGTCCTGGTTGTGTGGCGCGGTTGAAGGAGACGGCGATCCTAGGCAAGAGCAGTGACGAAATTGCACGTCTAAGTCTGGAAGCCTACCATATCAGAAAAATTGGCAGCAAGTGCATAAGCACCCCGTCTATCGGTCTGTTTGACGCGGAATTTAATCTTCTTGATGCGGCTATCGGGGGGTTACATTGCTAAGCAATATATTGGATTGGTTTCTCGTGCTTTCCTGGTTGTTTTTGCGCCTGCGTTGTTGACATGTCTCCTTCCCCCCCCCCCCTTTTATTGTTTTGTCCCCCTCCATTTCCCATGCTTCTTTGAGGCACTTATAAACCACGTCATTTCTCCAGATAAAGCCAGTTGTTAGTCTGCGCTCGTGTGTCCTTGTCTCTCTTTCTGTGTCGTCTGGTTGCGCCGGTGCCTTTAGGTTTCAAGAATGTACCAACTCGCCCAACAAGAGGTTTTGATGGGTTAAAAGGATCACGAGAAAAAAAAGTTACGTATTAATAAAAGTGGTTAGACGCGCTCAGTGCTGGCATTGCCCAATTATTACCAGCGGCATTTTACCGATATCCGTGAAAATTGTGCTAACGTCGCATCCTACCCGTTCTACTGTACGAGGCGAAGACCTAAATAGGTTTAATAACAGTCGCTCAGTGAGCTATGTAGCCATCTATGCTAAACGAATTGGGTTAAGACAAAGAAAATATTAATAACAGCCGTGTCGATCGGAAAGTAAACTCGACTTGCGAGTATTCTAGATGAGATTAAAAAGGAGCTGACAATGCACCATGCATTGCATGTGGCAGGCAGTGATGAGTAAGAGTGTCTCGGACTTACGTAAGAGTGCTTTTACCTGAATTGTTGCTACTCAGAGACCCTGATGACGAGAATAATAAAGATGGATTGGAGCGCCTACGCCAGGCATAACCGTATCATGAATAAGAGCTTACCGCTATTGTTAAAAGAAAAAGCATATATTAGGCTAATTCTGCATACGCTGACACACGAAAGGATAACTTCGAAGTTAGGGGGGGAAAAAGCTTCGAGAAAAGCTAGGAATCGCACAACGGGGGATGTGACAAACTAGAAAGAGGAAGGTAACCGCATGATTAGTATATTAGTAAGCAAGCGAAGGTAGGCAATAATTTAATTGACATGACGAGGGGGGAAATGCAGCTGCAGGACCCATGTAGTGCATAGGGCCGCAGGTAATATATTACAGTGACATAAGTGGCACAAAGAGGACAGAAAACACGGTCCGGGATGTCAGAGGTTCCAGGGACATGGTGAAACTAGGACATTTGCATGCATAACAGTGGCGCACGCCAAATAAACATGAACATAGCTGCGAGAGATTTTTGTTCTCGCAAGAAGAAAAAAGAAAAAAGGAAGAAAGAAGAAGAAGCAGAAGAAGAAGCAGGCAATAGAACAAAAAGAGAGAAAAGAAGAAGAAGAAGAAGAAGAAGAAGAAGCAGGCAGGAAGAAGAAGAAGAAGAAGAAGAAGAAGAAGAAAGACGGCGATTGCTACTAATGAATGAGTAAGGCGTGGAAATCAGAGCTTTCATTTTTAAAAAAAAACGACGCTGAATAGAACTTGTACAGAGACGACTGTCCCAGCGCACACCCGAACATTGACAGGAATTACCGACGTGGACATGGCGCTTTCTCTTCTTTCTGCCCTTGTTCGTGATGGGTGGCCTCTGCATAAGGAGCAAAGCTTGCCATCGTAAGAAGCAGCGCAGTGATAATGTTTAGGAAGCGCACGTTGTTTTGCGGTGCGATTCTGTACATAACAAAGCCGTTATAACGAGCATACTCGCAGCGGTACCTTATTGAAGGCTGTCCATGCAGGCCGTCTGCGGTTGTTGTCTGCGGTTGTATGTCCAACCGCAGACAACAAAACGGACAAAAGATCCGAAAGAGAGACTTCGATTTATAAGTGAAACTGTCACGAGTGACTACTAAGGATAGAGGTAATTATTCATGGTGACTGTTATGTTGCCGCTCATAAGGCGATCGTACAGAAGGGACGGCGTAGCACCGTACGCTATACAAAGCTTCTTTCTCGGCTCTCTCTCTGCATAGTCTTTGACAGCAATTATCAATGGAAAGCAAACTGCTCCCATTGAGCGGCTGGTCTCCCACGCTGGCCCCCAGGGGTTCCTGGTACGAGACCCTTCCCTTTCGCTGAACGTCGCTCGGGGGGGTCGCGGCTGCGCGACCGTGCTTGTCCCCTCAGTGGCCATTTCGGGGAAGAGCAGCTCGGACGCGTAGGAGGAGAATGCATGAAAAGTGCGCCGTCGCTTGAAGCGACAATGCGCTTGGCCCAACCAATTCTTTAACGACCAGCATGCGCTTTCGGCGCGCCGACTGGAACGAAGGGTTGAGTCGCAGCAATGCACGGTCCGAACTGCGGGAAAGGCGAAGACACGCAGTGTTTCCTGGAACGACAGGGTTCGACTGGATGAGCCTGGGAGATGGCGCGAATGCCGCAGGGCTGCTACGATACCGATATTTCGACTGTGAGAATATCTGAGAGCGTGGGATAAGGAGAGGGAGAGCCATGATGGGAAAGAATGCCAAAATGCCTGTTTAAACTGCAAAGACGCTGCTGTCAAGATTAGGGACAGCCCACTAGGGAGTGGCTTAATCTGAGGATAAACAGATTGGATAACAGAAGGTTGAGGCGGACCAGCAGTGGCCACCTCCCCTTTTTCTTTGTTACCGCAAGGTACTAAAGACTGGACGGGATTCGTTTCCCTTCAGTCTAGGCTGTAATCACTTAACTGATCGATCAGTAAGACTCCGTACGATGCAACTTCTGTCTGGGCCGTAACCACTCGGTGGTCGAACAGTGAGACTAGGTTCGTTGTATGTAGTAACAGTGTTCTAGGCTCTAACTTAAGAAAAGTTAAGTAGAAGAGTAAGACGCTGTTGATGTCTATGTTATCATCAGTGTGCTTCGGCAAGATGTACATATGACTGTAAATATTTTGCTACAATATACCTTCAAGTTCATTACCTCCAACCTGCCTCCTGCTTCATCGACGTCGATCATCTTCTTGACGGGACTTCAGTCCACATCAAGGAGAAAACGAACAAGAAAAACATAACTGGCGCAGTCGGACAGGGATCGGCGAGCTCTACAGCACCATATACACTGGACCAGTGCCGAGGAGACCGAGGGGCAAGGCATCCGTCAGCCACCAGCGGCAACGTCGAGACGATCCCACAGCAGCCAACTCCGGCACCGTGGAAGAGATCCAGGAACGACAGTGCATACAGCAAAGGGTGAGCAGGATTTCTTGCGTTTTTCTCTAGTTGGCATGGCAGTTTATGTGTAGAGCACATGGTGAGAACACGCGGGGGTGCTGAAACAATGGAGTCTAATGGAGATGAAGGTGCGAGTGCGGTAGCAATGGATCGGAGTCGAGAGCCATCAAATCATGGTATTCTAAATTCTGATCAGTCAAATGAGGCGAGAGTGCCTACTCAGAGGCAAGAATCGATGCAGCAGGCATCTCAGGTTTTGCCGAATTCAAGTGAAACGAGAACGCTCGAACTTGAAATTCAAAAGCTCAATCTCCAGATTGAGTACGAAAAGCTATTGCAAACTAGAATGAACGCGGAACATCTCAATGGCACGTTGTCCAACTCTGGGTCGGAGACGGGCGATCGGGGGCGACGGTGTTTCGATTCTGTCCAGCAATGTGCAAAAGTGCTGAAAGGGTTCCGCCTGCCGAGTGACGTGGATGTGCCATTATGGTTTGAGGAAGTAGAAAAACTATTTGCTACTTACCAAGTACCGTATGAGAGTCGCGTGCATTTGGTTATACCAGCACTAACTGAACGAGTTCGTTACCTACTGCGTAACCTCAACTCTGAAGAGAGTGCAGATTACGAGGCAGTTAAAGCAGCAGTACTGACGGAACTGAAGCTTTCTCCGGCAGAGTATCTGCAGAGGTTCGAAAGAGCGGTAAAGCGGAAGGAAGAGACGTGGGCGCAGTTCGCGTCCCGCGTGAAAACTTATTTCTCCTACTACCTTCAAGTGAGAGAGGCCGACACAGTAAAAGTGATGGCAGAACTCATGGTTGCTGACCGCATAAAATCGGGCCTTAGCACGGAGGGTCTTGAGTATGTGAGACTAAGAGAAGGCGAGGGATGGCTTAGGCCAACTGAGATCGCTAAAGTGCTGCAAACTTTCGAACAAGCGAAAGGAAAAGGACGTGCTTCAAAGCAACCAACTGTAGAAATGGGGCAGAAGCCGGCGACACGAGTAGAGAAAGGGGCTCTGAAGTGCCACTTATGTCACGGCTCAGGCCATTTCGCTAAAGAGTGCCCGAAGTCTAGTGATAAGGAGAGCAACCCGAAGAAGGCTACCGAGCCAAAGCGGAAGGTCCAAAAGGTAACGTTATCCCACGAGACGGAAACTGAAATACCTGATGGAGTACTTAGCGCAAAGGTGAAGTCTCTGAAACACGAGGGTGAAGGCACAAATAAACTGCAGTTAATTCCCGTATCATGTGCAGGTATATCCGCAGATGCAATTTTGGATACAGGGAGTGAAATAACTGTCTTTCGGGAGAGTCTGCTTCCGAGAAGTTTAGTAGAGCCGTCTGGCAAGGTGAGATTGGTGTCTGCTTTTGGTAAAACTATCGAGGCAAGGCTAGCTACGTTGCCGGTCAAATTAAATAGCCCGCGAGAGGTTACGGAGCCTCAGAGCGTCGACCTACTCTGCGCGTTAACTGATGAGCTCGTCGAGGGCACAGATTGTTTGTTGACCGAGGAAGATTGGAAACTTTTGTCGAAGGCCAGCAGCCCTCTGGCACCCTGTCGAGCACCGGCCGAGCCTGCTCCCGAGGCAGAACAAGAAGTAGAGAAACCAAAGGTAGTGGCATGCAATCTTACTTTGGACAAGAAAGACGTTTCCGGCGAAGATGCGCAAATTGATGAAGAAAGGGAGGCATCATTAGGCCAGAGAGAAGAGTTCCGCAAAGTGCAGTTGGGTGACACTACGCTAAAGAAATGTTGGGAAGATGCGCGTAGTGGGAAATCCGGCATGTTCATTTCAGACGGACTGTTATATCACTGCGACTCAATAGCAGGCACTCGAGTGAGTCAGCTAGTTGTCCCCAAAGATAAGCACACTGAGGTGATGCACTTAGCCCATGAGTCGCTATGCGGGGGGCACCTGGGGCCAAAGAAAACAAGAGCTCGCATTAGGTATAATTTTTTTTTTGCCAGGTATGGCGAAGGAGATATTAGGGCATTGTCGTTCGTGCCATGAATGTCAAATTAGGTCAGACAGGCGTCGCACAGATAAAGTGCCTATAACTCCGCTCACTAGACCCGAGCACCCTTTCCAAGTTGTCAATGTAGATGTGATCGGACCCCTCGACACACCGTCAGCGAGAGGGCATAAGTACGCGCTGTGCTTAGTGGACCTTTGCACGAGGTGGCCGGAGGTGGTTCCACTGCGCTCTTTGACCGCTAAGGCGACTTGCGATGCACTGATTGAGATATTCAGTCGCACAGGCGTTCCGGAGATGATCTGCTCCGATCAGGGCACTAATTTCAAATCTCAGCTCACGCAAACGATGATGGAGAAATTAGGTTGCACGCCAAGGTTCTCAACCCCAGAACACCCAGAGAGTAATGGAGTTGTAGAGAGGTGGAACCGAGTACTGAAAAACATGTTGTATCATGTCATTCAGAGAGACTCCAAGAATTGGGACAAATTGATCCCAATGGTTTTATGGGCTTATCGGGAAGTTCCCCATGAGGTAACCGGAGTAGCTCCGTTTCGTCTATTGTATGGAAGGAATCCCACGGGACCGCTTCTAATACTGCAGAGGACGTGGACGGGAGAAATGCCGGTGCCCGCAACATTGAGAGAAAGCCCCGCTAAGTATTTACAGCAACTTAAGGAGCAGCTCGAGACGGCCGCTAATATTGCTGAGCTAACTAGTGCAACTCATCAGGAGAGTTACGCCAGTGCCTATAATCGCAGCACCAGGCTCAAAGCTTTTAACGTTGGCGACCAGGTTGTGGTTTTCGACAATGATCGGAATTATAAGATGTCACCTAAATGGCTAGGCCCATTCACAGTGGTTGGACGTGAGCGCGAACACTCTTACCGCGTTGAAACATCTGAGGGAAAGGTGAAAAGTGTCCACGCCAACAACATTCGACCTTACTATACAAGGGTCAGTCATATTGGGGTAGTCTTCGATGAGGACCATGATTTTGGGGAGGTGGAATATGCTCCACAACCAACCACTATAAAGCGGGAAGAGCTAGTGCTAACGAGCGAGAAGGTTGCTCACCTTGATGCTGACGCGCAGGCGGAAATACAGGCGGTGTTCCAAAGACATTGCACACTCTTTGACGGCACTCCGGGTATAGCGAAGGTAGACGAACATAGGATAGAAATAGAACCGGGCCACCAGCCAAAAAAGGTGTTTCCTTATCGGGTGCCGGAACTATTAAAGAAGGAAGTCAGCCGGCAAGTTGACGAACTTTTGACTTGGAAGTTGATCTACCCCACGGAGAGTGAGTTTGCACACCCGGTAGTATGCGTCGGAAAAAAGGATGGGACTATCCGCATGTGTGTGGACTACAGGGCGTTAAATGCCGTCACCAAAGCGGATGCGTTCCCATGATGAATCCTCAGGAATTGATTTTCCGAGTAGGCAGAGCGCAGTTCATTACGGTAGTGGACCTTAGGCGCGGGTACTGGCAGGTACCGATGGAAGAGAAGAGTCAGAAATTCACCGCGTTTGTAACGCACGAGGGTCAGTACGCATGGAAAGTGATGCCTTTCGAGCTAAAAAATTCCGCGGCAACCTTTCAAAGAATGGTGAATAAACTCTTGTCGCAACATCAAATGTATGCCACGGCATACCTTGATGATATTGCTATTTTTTCTAGCACTTGGGAGGAGCACTTAAAGCATCTCGACGTTATTCTTAATGTCTTAGAGAAGGCGGGACTGAAAGCCAGTCCGGAGAAGTGTCAGATTGCGCGTTCCCATATACATTACCTGGGGCATATTGTCGGTTCAGGGACACACGCACCAGACCCTGAAAAAATAGCAGCGATTAAGAACCTGGTACCACCGCGCACCAAAAAGGAACTACGCAGCCTGTTAGGACTGTGCGGTTACTATCGCGAGTACGTCCGAGGATATGCAGAGGTGACGAGCCCGCTCACGCTGTTAACAAAGAAAGCGGTACCTAATAAGATACCCTGGCCGGAGGAAGCTCAGGCAGCATTTGAGATGCTCAAACAATCTTTGTGCGAGGCCGTGGCGCTAAACACCCCAGAGCCATCTCAGCCCTACTGGCTTTTCACAGACGCCTCAGCTACGGCGGCGGGAGCATGTTTGGCGCAAATGTCAGCTGAGGGAGAAGAGAGGCCTATCGCCTTTGCAAGCCACCGCTTCTCACCGACCCAGATGCGTTGGTCGACAATTGAGAGGGAAGCGTTCGAAATAATATGGGCCTTAAAGAAGTTTGACTACTGGCTTTTCGGTGCCATAGTAAACGTCGTTTCCGACCACAATCCGCTTTCGTACCTTACAACTTCTACTCCGCACGGGGCGAAATTGACAAGATGGGCGCTGGCTTTACAGCGATATCATGTCTCGGTACAGCATCGGAAGGGTATATGTAACGGGAATGCGGATGCATTATCGAGGCTCCAGAATAGTTTGTGGAAGCCATCAGAATAACAGTGCCATGCCAACTGAGGGGGCAATGTGAATGTTCCTGCCCACCCGCTGCTTTATATTGTGGACTGTGTGATTGACAATCCAAGAAACAGACACTAGTGATCTTACTGCTTGAAGCAGCAATTGTGTGCTTGATCGTTTAGCATGTATTTGTTTTCGTTTCTTGTATTCTCCTGTCGTGTTGTCTCGCAATTGTGTTTGATGTTTGTGTATACTGTTGTATGCTTAGAAAGTCCAGTGACCTAATCGCGGCAGTGATTTATCGTACCACTGAGCGTAGAACAGCACAGCGTACTCTTAAGGGGGGACGTGTTATGTTGCCGCTCATAAGGCGATCGTACAGAAGGGACGGCGTAGCACCGTACGCTATACAAAGCTTCTTTCTCGGCTCTCTCTCTGCATAGTCTTTGACAGCAATTATCAATGGAAAGCAAACTGCTCCCATTGAGCGGCTGGTCTCCCACGCTGGCCCCCAGGGGTTCCTGGTACGAGACCCTTCCCTTTCGCTGAACGTCGCTCGGGGGGGTCGCGGCTGCGCGACCGTGCTTGTCCCCTCAGTGGCCATTTCGGGGAAGAGCAGCTCGGACGCGTAGGAGGAGAATGCATGAAAAGTGCGCCGTCGCTTGAAGCGACAATGCGCTTGGCCCAACCAATTCTTTAACGACCAGCATGCGCTTTCGGCGCGCCGACTGGAACGAAGGGTTGAGTCGCAGCAATGCACGGTCCGAACTGCGGGAAAGGCGAAGACACGCAGTGTTTCCTGGAACGACAGGGTTCGACTGGATGAGCCTGGGAGATGGCGCGAATGCCGCAGGGCTGCTACGATACCGATATTTCGACTGTGAGAATATCTGAGAGCGTGGGATAAGGAGAGGGAGAGCCATGATGGGAAAGAATGCCAAAATGCCTGTTTAAACTGCAAAGACGCTGCTGTCAAGATTAGGGACAGCCCACTAGGGAGTGGCTTAATCTGAGGATAAACAGATTGGATAACAGAAGGTTGAGGCGGACCAGCAGTGGCCACCTCCCCTTTTTCTTTGTTACCGCAAGGTACTAAAGACTGGACGGGATTCGTTTCCCTTCAGTCTAGGCTGTAATCACTTAACTGATCGATCAGTAAGACTCCGTACGATGCAACTTCTGTCTGGGCCGTAACCACTCGGTGGTCGAACAGTGAGACTAGGTTCGTTGTATGTAGTAACAGTGTTCTAGGCTCTAACTTAAGAAAAGTTAAGTACAAGAGTAAGACGCTGTTGATGTCTATGTTATCATCAGTGTGCTTCGGCAAGATGTACATATGACTGCAAATATTTTGCTACAATATACCTTCAAGTTCATTACCTCCAACCTGCCTCCTGCTTCATCGACGTCGATCATCTTCTTGACGGGACTTCAGTCCACATCAAGGAGAAAACGAACAAGAAAAACAACTGTGACGGTAAAGTATACAGAAGTGTGTGAGCGATTCTCTTGCCGCCTTCCAGAATTCATAAATCTTTATCAGTCACAGCCAAGTCTCCCATCGTAATAAGTATGACTTTCCCGGTAGCAAAAATTCCTTCGAAATCATGAGTGAAAATACCTGGAAGTGTGCGCAATGTCGCACAAAGCTCAAGGGACATCGAAGCTGGCCGATCTTCACGCCTAGCAATCATGCGATAGCATAGTCGACCAAAAAATAACCTAGGTGAAAGACTAGTCGTTCACGGCAACTCCCAAGTTTATCAATTATTGATCGATTATCGATTAGCTATTGATCGGGCATCACATAGTATCACATATATGCTATAGGGCTAACCTAGGCATGAAATCCTTCCCGGTAATTTCCAAGCTTTATTAATTATTGATCGATTATCGATTATCCATTAACCCAGCTATCGATCGGCTATTACATGGTATCGACATACGCCAGGGCTAACCTAAGCACCGCCGAGTCATTTCCAAGATTTTTCAATTATTGATCGATTATCGGTCGATATCGACCAGTTATCAATTAGCTAGCATTTAGCTTTCATACACGCTCTAGAGCTAACTTAGGCGCCGCCAAGTCAACCCCGGAAGTTTCCCAGATTTGTTGATTATCGATCGATTATCGATTTGCAATCTATCAGCTATCACACGCCATCGATGCCCAGGTGAAGCTTATCTAGTATCTTAACAGCTGTGGCTCAGTTGTTGCTAGGCAAAGATCCGGGGTTGCCCCCTCCGGCTTAAACATCTTCGCTGTTAAACCACCGTAGGTGAGCCAGAGTCCTTCCCTCATCGAAAAAATTGACAGCCTTATTATAAGGGGAGCATACACGAATCCAGCGACACCCCAGCTCCCACGTGATGCCAGTTTTGTAGCAATGTTACATACATACACGTATGCTTGTATTGTTTTCTTCTTTCCATCGTAAACGAGTGTCAATAGCTACGAGCATTGTGTTCGATATTAACAGTGCTTCCTCAGAGAACAATGACACAAAATCAAAGACGTAGTTTCGGGCCGTGCTGTGATCCTTTCTTTTCTTTACTGCGTCTTTCGCGCGCTGTAGCTACTACAATACCACATCAACCGTCTTAGAAGAAGCGCACTGCCGCGCAGCTGTTACAGCGATGATCTTCAATCGCCACCGCTTAGCGCCGCTAATACAAAATTGCCCCGCCTCAGCACATTCTCTAGAGCTCCAGTAGTTACTTCAACTGAGAAGACACACGGATGACCGAAACGCAATGATGTTCAAACATGGAGAGAATTTTATATATATATATATATATATATATATATATATATATATATATATATATATATATATATATATATATATATATATATATATATATGTGTGTGTGTGTGTGTGTGTGTGTGTGTGTGTGTGTGTGTGTGTGTGTGTACGGTCGTCATTAGACTACCAACACAGCTGGCACGGCTACTCGGATACACTGTAACCCGGTGCTGCACGAACATCTCATATTAATAAACCATCGATCGCTTATGCTTTCATTAAATATCGACATCCGCGTTAATTTTGCGGGTGTTGTGAAGCGTTCCGCGATCGGCGTACCGGGTAGGCTATATAGTTGTGGAGCGTTGTCCGGAGAAATGTGCGAAATTTCACTTCAAAGTTGTGGAGGTCCCTTATTGAACCCGTGTCATTCGCCCTGAAGTATTATGCACTATAGCGCTGTGTGGTATAAATTGCACGTTACTCTCGTTTGGGCTTTGCATAACGTCGATATCGTGGTGTATTTATTTTCTTTAGGTTTGTTCCTTCCCCCATGCACAGAACACAGCTGTCGTTCGTAGTACTGTTCTTTATAATTCATTCTGGATCTTACTTTTAATAACCGAGGCCATTGTATTGAGGAATACAGGGACCTTATTAATAACACTATAGAATGGACTTTAAAAGTAGGTCACTGCATACCGTAAAACTTCCGAATTTTTAAAGCAAAGCCTTTTTTTTTCTGCTTCTGCTTACTATTCCTGTCGAACAACAATGCGTGCATTCAACGCACATCGTTGTTGTTAAAGGCGAATTTGATGAATATACAAAAAATACGTATGCTCGCCGACGGAAGAAACAGATGATACAATGTTAATATGAATGTAAATATGCACTAGTTCGTTTAGGAACCTAACTACGTGTGAAATGCACTAGCTAGAGATTGTCTTCAGACGCTACAATGAATTTTATCAGTGAAGCGTCTCAGGGCTCCGATGCCGGAAGTGCATGGAACACCTAGTCATGAACAATACCATCCGGGGATAAAAAATAGAAAAAACAACTCCGGAGAGAAAAGTTTGGTTTGACCTATTTCAGAAGGCAGCATACTATATAGGAATAACCTCACAATCTACTTCGCAACTTAACCTTCGCAATCTTAATTCACGATCTGCACGCTTTTGCCACGATATCAGAATGTGCTCTTCACGAGATGCACGCTGTTGCCACGATATCAAAATTTGCAAATTCTGTTTCATCACGTTCCTGACATCTTCAAAAATTGCGAGAACGATAGCAGTGTAGAACAAATTTAAAAATTTGGGATTCCTTACTTGGTTTGGGGAGGGTACGGAATTCGAACTCCACGTGTGCGCAAACTTCTTACAACAAACGTCGCCTAGAAGTTCAAGTACTTCATATCCAGGTAACTGAAAAAAAAAAGTTTATCAAGGCACTTGTAAAATATATCCGAAAAAAAGAAAAAGAAAAGAAAACGTTGTGGAAATCGCGAGTCCTCTCTATGACGAAAAACTGACAGTGACGGCAAACAGTAAGCTTTTGTCCAAAAGGACAGAAAGTTGAGCGAGTTGGTAACAGTCCATAATCAAAAGAAGAGGCGTGCAGGACACGGACACAAGGAGAGCAGTGGACAACACGAACGCCGACTAACAACTGATGCACAGCACAGGGGCGAAAAAGAAGGAAGACACACAGCTTATCTGCGCATGCTCGGAATGGTAGCGCCACCTGTCAATCGGTTACACGTGCCGGTCTTCGCGATAGACAACTCCTAAGGCTTTCTATCTCCTCTCTGTTTAAGCTAATCGACGGCTGACTCACGCATGCACTTCCACTAATACTGATATGCCAGGCCTCAACCAATAAACGCGTATCTTCGTTCTTATGCCTGTACAGGATCTCGGTTTTGTCTAACTCGGGCATGCAGCTACAGACCTGGCAGTGCAAGGATAGATTGGACGGTGTCCCACCTGATAGCGACCTTCTGTGTTCAATTAATCTTTGATTAATACAACGCGCCGTTTGCCCTACATAAAAACGTCCGCAGCTGAAAGGAATCTTATAAACTACACCCATGCGACAGTCGGTGAAATTATTCTTGGCTAGGTGCTTAACCGGACAGATATCCGTTCGCTTCTTACCTTCCATCTGCTCATTTCTTCTATGCACTGCAGCACAAACCCTTCCTAACTTATTGGGAGCCGTAAACACAACATTAACCCCATATTTACTTCCCACTTTCTTAAGCCTGTGCGAAACTGCGTGGATATACGGAATACTCACGACCTTTTTCTTGTTAATGTTACTCTCTGCTACAGCTTTTGTTCCGGTCGAAATCGACTTCTTAAGACGCTCAGCTACTGTGGCTATGGCTAGTCTAGGGTAACCTGCATCTAAGAGGCGCTCGACCTGCGCATTAAAGCTAATGGTCAAACGGTGCACGCACGACTTCGATAGGGCTGACGTTAAACAGGACAAGGCTATTCCGTTTTTTACTACTTTCGAATGCTTGGAGTCAAAGTTTAACAACGGCTTAGATGCTCTAGGGGAATACTGCCAACACACGTGATTCTGCTCAAATGACAACGAGATATCTAAAAATTGTATTACGTTTCTCTCCGGTAGTTCTTTCGTAAACCTTAGACCATCTCCATTAAGTTTAAATTGATCGCTTACATAGGTGACGACGGATTCAAAATCATCCTTACTGCAAAGTACCAAGTAATCGTCCGCATACCGAAATACCCTAATGATGTTGTCCCCTAAGGCCTCTTTTAAACGGCAGTCAAACTTGCTCAAGTATAGATCACTTAGAATAGGGGCTACCTTTGAACCTATACAAATCCCTGATTTCTGCACAAACACGCCTTCCCTGTATCCAACTAATGTTGACGTTAAGTACATGGAGAGAATTTCCAGAAAGGTACCTGTGGAAACTCCGCATCTATCTATGAAACCGGACTCCTGCCCTTGTTCTTGAATACATTCTTTCACGCAATTTAGTAAACCTTCGTGCGGCAACGAGTAATACAAATCTTCTACATCCATGCTAAACGCTGTGCAGTGGCCAGGATTTTCCTCTGTTAACAACTGAACTAGAGCCTGGGAATTACGTACACGGAAGGGGTCAGAAAAACTTAAGGATGTTAAGCACTTCTGCAAATAGCTAGCTACACAAACTTGCCAAGTCCCTGACTCTGATACAATCGAGCGAAACGGAATTTCTGGCTTATGGGTTTTCGCCGAGAAAAATAATTCTAAAGTGAGCAGTTTTGCCTTTTTAACAGTGGAAGCTACCTTATCTAGATTATGTTTCAACAGGAGATCGACAGCCCGTTGTTTTACTACAGAAGGTTTCAGTTTCACAGGTCTAAAATTCTTTTCAACAGCTGCTGAGGCATTATCAGAAAAAGTGCTATTCGACATTATTACAAAACAACCTTCCTTATCAGATAAAACAGGTCGAAGCTTATGTTCCACACAGTAATTTACAACCGGTCGGATAGGGTCAGAGGCCTTAACGAGGACGTTCGAATGCTTGATGCTGGCGAAGCAATCTGAAATACATCGAGACCGTTCAACTTCCGGAATAACCTTAGTTATCGAACGAGGTAAGCTTAAAACGTCAACTTCCTTTAGGGTAGGATGAAAACAGTACTTAGGGCCTAATGCTAGAATTTTCTTGTGGTTCTCGTCCAAAACGGCGTCTCCTAGAATCATTACCTTTTCCGACGGCGATTTAGTAGAAAAAGAATTCCTCTTACTTTGCAGTAGATCCGGTAGCTTCGTCCTCCACAAAAAATCCGCACGCGGATTTTTATCTGATAAGGAAGGTTGTTTTAGATAAGGAAGGACCTGTTTTATCTGATAAGGAAGGTTGTTTTGTAATAATGTCGAATAGCACTTTTTCTGATAAAGCCTCAGCAGCTGTTGAAAAGAATTTTAGACCTGTGAAACTGAAACCTTCTGTAGTAAAACAACGGGCTGTCGATCTCCTGTTGAAACATAATCTAGATAAGGTAGCTTCCACTGTTAAAAAGGCAAAACTGCTCACTTTAGAATTATTTTTCTCGGCGAAAACCCATAAGCCAGAAATTCCGTTTCGCTCGATTGTATCAGAGTCAGGGACTTGGCAAGTTTGTGTAGCTAGCTATTTGCAGAAGTGCTTAACATCCTTAAGTTTTTCTGACCCCTTCCGTGTACGTAATTCCCAGGCTCTAGTTCAGTTGTTAACAGAGGAAAATCCTGGCCACTGCACAGCGTTTAGCATGGATGTAGAAGATTTGTATTACTCGTTGCCGCACGAAGGTTTACTAAATTGCGTGAAAGAATGTATTCAAGAACAAGGGCAGGAGTCCGGTTTCATAGATAGATGCGGAGTTTCCACAGGTGCCTTTCTGGAAATTCTCTCCATGTACTTAACGTCAACATTAGTTGGATACAGGGAAGGCGTGTTTGTGCAGAAATCAGGGATTTGTATAGGTTCAAAGGTAGCCCCTATTCTAAGTGATCTATACTTGAGCAAGTTTGACTGCCGTTTAAAAGAGGCCTTAGGGGACAACATCATTAGGGTATTTCGGTATGCGGACGATTACTTGGTACTTTGCAGTAAGGATGATTTTGAATCCGTCGTCACCTATGTAAGCGATCAATTTAAACTTAATGGAGATGGTCTAAGGTTTACGAAAGAACTACCGGAGAGAAACGTAATACAATTTTTAGATATCTCGTTGTCATTTGAGCAGAATCACGTGTGTTGGCAGTATTCCCCTAGAGCATCTAAGCCGTTGTTAAACTTTGACTCCAAGCATTCGAAAGTAGTAAAAAACGGAATAGCCTTGTCCTGTTTAACGTCAGCCCTATCGAAGTCGTGCGTGCACCGTTTGACCATTAGCTTTAATGCGCAGGTCGAGCGCCTCTTAGATGCAGGTTACCCTAGACTAGCCATAGCCACAGTAGCTGAGCGTCTTAAGAAGTCGATTTCGACCGGAACAAAAGCTGTAGCAGAGAGTAACATTAACAAGAAAAAGGTCGTGAGTATTCCGTATATCCACGCAGTTTCGCACAGGCTTAAGAAAGTGGGAAGTAAATATGGGGTTAATGTTGTGTTTACGGCTCCCAATAAGTTAGGAAGGGTTTGTGCTGCAGTGCATAGAAGAAATGAGCAGATGGAAGGTAAGAAGCGAACGGATATCTGTCCGGTTAAGCACCTAGCCAAGAATAATTTCACCGACTGTCGCATGGGTGTAGTTTATAAGATTCCTTTCAGCTGCGGACGTTTTTATGTAGGGCAAACAGCGCGTTGTATTAATCAAAGATTAATTGAACACAGAAGGTCGCTATCAGGTGGGACACCGTCCAATCTATCCTTGCACTGCCAGGTCTGTAGCTGCATGCCCGAGTTAGACAAAACCGAGATCCTGTACAGGCATAAGAACGAAGATACGCGTTTATTGGTTGAGGCCTGGCATATCAGTATTAGTGGAAGTGCATGCGTGAGTCAGCCGTCGATTAGCTTAAACAGAGAGGAGATAGAAAGCCTTAGGAGTTGTCTATCGCGAAGACCGGCACGTGTAACCGATTGACAGGTGGCGCTACCATTCCGAGCATGCGCAGATAAGCTGTGTGTCTTCCTTCTTTTTCGCCCCTGTGCTGTGCATCAGTTGTTAGTCGGCGTTCGTGTTGTCCACTGCTCTCCTTGTGTCCGTGTCCTGCACGCCTCTTCTTTTGATTATGAAGCTTTTGTCTGCCCAAACCGCTTTACAAAACATTCCATACATCAGGAAGCTCCCTCGTCACGGTGGTCTAGCGGCCGTGGCACTCAACTGCTGATCCGAAGGCCGTGGGATCGAATCCCGGGTGCATTTCGATGGAGGAGAAATGTTGAGGCTCATGTGCTGTGCGGTGTCAGTGTGTCAGTGCACCTAAAAGAACTTTAGGTGGTCGAAACTTCCGGAGCCCTCCGCTACGGCGTCTCTCACAATCACAGCGTGGTTTTGGGACGTAAAGTCTCAGAAATCAATCGTCACCAAGCTCGCATCACAGGTCAAAGCTGAAGTTTCGCGAAGCGTACATTGCAAATACTTTCTTTAATACAGTCGGTTTTAATGCATTATCGTCACATACAGCCGACCACACAGCAAGGGTAAAAACTGGCACCGCACACATGCAAATCTATATGGTCAAAGAGGGCGGTGCGGCGCCAAATCAGTCGCCTTGTTACGCAGTTACGATGCTCCAAAAAATTCTTTCCTTATTCTGCTTCGTTTCGACTAGAATTACGTGTAATTCGAGTCAGATGCCGCTGGCGGGCTTTTACCAAGCCACTTGTGCACTAGAGAATCGTCAGATTGGAGTAGTCCGCGCGGTACCGAATCGATGCAGACGAGCTTACAAGCGAGAATGAAAGGTTGAAGAGGAAAAACAGAGCGCTCGCTCTCGGCTAACAGAGGGACCGGAATGCCCGCATGCATCGCCTACCGTTATTCACGTTTTTCCCTGCCCGTGTGTGACCTACTAAACCGGTGAAAAAGAAAGTCTAGTTATACGCGAAAACTGGTATTGATCTCCACAGGTGTACACTGTACGAACTACGCGAACTGCATATGTTAGGTTTTTAAATTACCTTTGAGAATTACATGATTACATCCGCTTTTTTTTCTTCGTTTGTTTTTGACTAATGTGTACAGTGCTTTCTGCCTTCTTCTTCTTCTTTTTTTTTTTTTTGGTGTTGCATGTCATTTCGGATATTGCCACTGCTGTCTCTGCCACACGAAAGCAGCCGCGGGTTTTTGTTAAGCTGCCTCTACAAAGAGCTGGTTTTACTCGTAGCTTTCCTATTGCCACTGTAATGATGAAATTATTATTATTATTATTATTATTATTATTATTATTATTATTATTATTATTATTATCGTTGTTGTTGTTGTTGTTGTTGTTGTTGTTGTTGTTGTTGTTGTTGTTGTTGTTGTTGTTGTTGTTGTTGTTGTTGTTGTTGTTGTTGTTGTTGTTGTTGTTAATCTTCCTTTCTCTTTTGGGACGTTAAACCCCATAAATCAATTAATCTTCCTTTCTTTCATTCCACTCCTCAATACTCTATCGGTGCACTTATCACAAAGATAACTCCAATCGAATCGCGGCACCACGTCGGAAGTCCACCGGTGCGAATGAAGAACAGCGTTATCTTTAGTACCAGTCCCTTCTTAAAAGCTAACCATGAATATCGCTGAAGTACCTAATGTACTTCGAAACTATGCATCCTTATCAATAAGTTCTGCCTGCTTAAGATGAACCAAACGCAGGAAGAAAGAAACGTAATCAAATTATGTACAAAAAGATGTGATGAAAGAAAGCGACCACTGCTCCTCGCTGTATGTTCAACTATTATTTTCTTTTATTGTTTTGTCTATTTTTTTCTGCTTATTCACTGTTCTATCAATTATTTTAAGTACAGCAGTTACAAGAACATTCCGCGATTGTTCCCTGTCTAATCAATCTCTTCAAACTGTCGTGTACGACATCGCTAGCTTTAAACACTCGCGAAGCCACTACGAAAAATTCATCCGCTGATTGGCTGACCAGGCCCTTCAAGCTCCGCAGTGACGCACGGAATTAGTGAGAGTGAGCGTAGGCCGGGCACAACGCACGTGCGCAGCATTGTGATGCAAGGTTTGTGTAGTAAGCCGATTCGGTGCTCTACATTATTTCTACTTTTATTTCGGCATCACTTGACGTAATGGCCATGGTGACACCGGAGTCGCGGCGTGGACTGTCCTGACGATGTGTTCGGGTAGCGTGGATGTGGCGAGGCAGAGTATAATGAATAACGGAAAAGACGTCGACGTTAACAAGAATAAATGTTCCTATTGACGACGTTATGCTGAGACAGGCCGTAAAAGATAGGTAGACGAAGAGACAGAAAAAAAGAAAAAAAAAAGGAGGGAGGTACGGGTAAGGAATAAATCTTGTCATGTGGTGCGGACACGTGGGCAAGAGCTCAGCTAACCCGAAGCCACTCGTACAAATAACCTTTCTAAGAGGAAACGCACGTATTCAACGTAACATGTCTTATTTCTTATTGCTTGGTTCCGCACCAAGGATCAAATGCTTTCCGTGTAACTAAAAGTGTTCGCTACCGCCTGACTACTTCCGCAGGTAAAACATGCCTGCCGGTCGGGCCACGCTAGCTTTTCACAGCACGAAAGCCTAATCAATGACCACTTTTCTCGAGGATCCGCAGAATAGTAGCGCGAAATGAAATAGGTATGCCTGGGCGTTCGAATGAACATGACACAACCTGCCCTTCTAGGTTATCAAAGGAACGAATTAGCCGCAACTCTCTTTTTTCTTTTTTAGCTTTCACTAAGTTTCAATGTTTTGCACTGAGGAGAGAGAGAGTGTGGTGGGGGGGGGGGGGGGGGAAGCATTACGCTCTATACACGCTCTTTTGCAGGGGTACGCTACGAAAGTGACCAGGGGCCGAATTCACAAAACTTCTCTTTCGTAAGTGCTCTTTGCCATTGGTCAGTTGGCTTTGAGAAAAAGAGAAAAGCTAAGAGAAAATTTCAGCCAATTTCCATGTCCAGAGTGGCAATTGGCTGGAATTTTCCCTTACGAACATTTTATCGTAACTTGTTTTTGTGAACGCGGGCCCAGCGATTGTACTGAAGCTCTCTAGCTTATGAACCTTCGTGCGTGTCCTGCGTGGCCTGAATACTGACATATTCAATCGTGTTCGCAAAAGCGACTCTTCACGTACATAACACAATGCGTAGCCTTCTCTCGTTCGGAACTCCACAAAAGGCAACCTAAAGCGTACATGTTTTTTTCTTTATTTTTTAATAGTGAATATCCAAGGCAAACTCATGAGAAGTAAAGCTTTAACCAAGCTGTGTGATTTAAAAGCATATACGTACGAACGATGGGAACAGTTCTGCTTAGTTCAACCTGCAACATGCAATCCCGCTCAATGTTTACGTTTATCCACCGTGAAGACCAAAAAGTTGTTGTCTTTTAACCTTACGTTTATGCATTTACACCACACAGTTCGCAGGCAGTGACAAGATGCAAGCCCTAAATCGTTTACTCCTCCCCCTTCCGCTGAATAAGAGTACTCTTTCAGAATTTAATCTTGAAGTTCATTTATGCATGGTCTTTATCCACACAGGGTACATCCCAGCATCACACATGTTAGTAACATGAGTACCTGTCCATCTGGCGGGGATGAGCGGCGACGGGACCTGAGGAAGCACACTTGAACCCTTCCCCCTCCCCTCCCCTTCACTGACGTCTTCGATTATATGCGCAATTAGGTGAGTAATCTAGTGGGTTACAAATTACATGAGGTGCCCAGAAAATGCGACTTATCACTGACGACAAGAACGTTCATAGTGAGGGAGCTGCGCTGTAGTGACAATCTAGGTAGAAGTGTAACTGTAGCTCACGAGAAAAATGCAACAATGCTTTCGGTCCTTCTTTCCTTTCATCGTTTCTTTCTGGGCGTACCTTCGCATTTGTAACATTTCGTTTAGCCATCCGCGTGTACGAGATCCTGAAAGCTTGGTTCTCTGCAGTAGCATTGTTTCTGCGGAGAAGCCAACTTAAACTTCTTTTGCATATTTCCCAGGTTTTTTTTTTTTTTCTTTGCTGAGGATTACAGCAACGTGTGTCGACAAGCCGACTCACCATGTTTAGGCGGCAAACTGCGTAGGAACGATGCTGTGAGGTAGATGCGAGTGGCCTAGAGTCGCCGTTGCTTCCGGAGCTTTCTGACGTCAATGCGCCTGGAATCCACAGAGACGCCGGCGCATTATTGCACTCAGCACCCTTTCTGCACAGAAATGCAATGTTGTAAAAGAAGGATTCCCTACGCCTATTAGGAATAGCGGTATAAAACAAATGAAAAGCTACTAGAAAAGCACAGGCAAACGTGGTATAGCACAAGATAATACACCCCCCCCCCCCCCCTCCTTATTTCTTTTTCAGGAAAACTTTTTTATGAACAACCGTAAGATCTGAGCGCTGGAGCGCGCATGAGTTTCTAAACATTAGAAATAATAAGGACAGCCTACAGGACAATTTAACTAAATAACGAGAAAAGATATAAAAAAGAAGTGAGAACAAAAGCGCACTGACGAGCCAGCCAGCACAATAAATATGAAAGAACACATGAATGGCAATGATAGTTCACTTAAAACAAGAAAACGGCAAGATGAGCTGAAGAGACAACGGAGGAGAAGGGCCCTTAACAGCGTAGGATTCATAATCAATCAATCAATCAATCAATCAATCAATCAAATGTTTATTTAACGTGCCCAGGAACAACCGTAAGGTCTTTGTACTGGCGCACGGAAAAAAATACAAGAAACAATACAATAAGGAGACTCTACAGAAAAAAAACTAATAAAAACCAACAAAACCATAAAAAACAACTAATAAAAACAGCAACATAGGCCAAAATTCATAATAAAATAACAGGAATAAAAAACGCTATAAAATTGTACATATACAATTATGCGCAGGCAAAACAAGAAAAAAAAATATCAACAGTGTACGACACTATGTTAGTACAGTGCAAAGCTCGGAGCAGCACTGCGACTGGGAGCTGTGAAAAACATCGAGCTCTGAAAAGTAAGCATTGTAGAGACGTTGTATCCTGTCAACGGTCGAATGTTCACAGAGGCAGGCGGTTACTTGAAAAGGTCTAGTCTCTCTGGTCAGCTTACGTGGAATTCGGAAATTAAGACATTTGAGCAGTACATGGCAGGATATGATACCATGCACAAGCTTGAAAAGAAATAACAGATCAGCGCGTTTTCTCCGGCAGTGTAGTGACGGCAGTGATAGTGATCCAACAGTGCCAATGCAAGAATCAGGGCCATTTCTAGCGAACCTATGGTTATAGATGTTCAGGAATTTTTTCTGGACTCGCTCAATGGCGTTGCTGCTGGAATTAAAAATGCCATTCCAGATCACAGATGCATACTCAAGTTGAGGAAGACATATCGCAGTGTACAATTTGTGGAAGGACATAGGAGAACGGAATTCTCTAGACATTCTGCAAACACGGCCTAGGGTGCGAAGACCCCGCAAAGCAACACGCTTAGCATGAGCAAAAAAGTGTAAGGTGCTATCAAAAAGAACACCTAGATCATTGATCTCACAAACCTTACACAACGTCACAGAATTGACAGAATATAAAAATGGCACACTAGATGTTTTTCGAGTGAAACTCATTACCTTGGTTTTTGAAATATTTAGAGAGAGGTTATTGCTCCTGCACCATTCAGAAAAAAAACACAAATCGGATTGCAGCAAGCGACAATCGATAACTGAATGAATTTCCTTAAATATCTTTATGTCATCGGCATACAAAAGGAAAGAAGAATTCCGAATGACAGAAGAAACATCATTAACATAAATTAAAAAGAGGAGTGGGCCCATTACGGACCCTTGAGGAACCCCACTAGTAGTTTTGTAGGAAAAGGATGTTTGGCCATTTACGGCAACATAACATGATCTATCCAGAAGATAGCTATGTAGGAGATTCACAATTGAAGAATCAACATCGAAGTGCGCAAGTTTATCCACAAGCAGCGAATGGCTGACAACGTCAAAAGCTTTGCTAAGGTCACAGTAAATAGCGTCTACCTGTCCTCTCTGCGATATAGGCGTGGAGACTTGCATCATGAAACTGGCAAGATTAGTGACAGTTGAGCGGCCAGTGAGAAACCCATGCTGATTCGCAATCAATGAATTTTTTACACCAAAAGAGAATATTTTGTGAAGAGCAAGCTCAAAGATTTTTGATGCAGCACAAAGAAGGGAAATAGGGCGGTAGTTCGAGACGTCACTTTTACAGCCAGACTTAAATACTGGGAAAACACGAGCAGTTTTCCACATGCTAGGAAACGTTGAAGCATGCAGACACTTATTAGATATGGACGTCAATACTGGTACAAGTATACTGCCATAATAATAATAATAATAATAATAATAATAATAATAATAATAATAATAATAATAATAATAATAATAACAACTTGAACGACGTAACCTATTGCGAACGCGTATAATAGTCGGTACGGTACTACCCTCCAAATGCTCGACCAGAAGTTCGTAAAAGTGTTAGAACTCGGAGAACATGCCATGGATAAAACCGCAAATTGAAGGCATTATGATAAAGTGCACGTTGCTTGGAAGCGAGAGGTGGCTTGACAACATAAAGCGAGTAAGTGGATGGTCTGTAAGCGACCTCTGTACTCCGAGAAGCTCAAATACGCTGTAAAATGTTTCGTACGTTCTCACGCTAGCGAACAGTCGTTGTGCAATGAGGTAAGCATTACGCATATGTAATGTTTCTGCCAATGGGAAGAAGTAAGGAGGAGCAATCGATGGAAAGACGGGGAAGCTAACCAGTTTTCAGACCGGCTGGCTACCCTGTAACGTATAGGTAAGGTATACAGCACACCTTATATATACGGTATACGGCTGAGTGGACGGATGAAACGCCTTGTGCTTTTGGGTGTGTCTTCCTCTCCGATACCACGTCGCATGTAGTTCTGTTCCAACGTCTTTGTTTTATGTTTGTGACGCAGCGACTACGGCGACGTGCACTCTGCTGTATCGATCTGATGAATCGGCTTTTCCCTCGATCTGCTAGAAAGCGTGTTTAGCCGGTGCACTTCTGTCTGGCTCAGTGGCTTCCGGACGACGTGCACGGTAAGCGTAATGGTTAGTGGACCTGTTTATACGGTTCATATTAATTCAGCCGAAGAAACGGTACCAACCGCTAGACGAATCAAGTCAGGTGAACAGACTGTAAGTTGTAACCTTGCCTTGCTTTTGATGGTTCTCCATGGTTTGTGCATTCTTATAGTGCGTACGAAGGTAGAGTTTTCAGCAATTTATCAGTGATGTATTTCCAGCCATTTCCGACCGTCTAGCCACTTAAGATGATGAGGACACTGAGTTCTCGTCTGAATGATAGCTTCACGGCACCCCAACTAAGCTTTAATAAACCGAACATCTCGCATAAGTCCTTGATTTTAGATGCGAAGCATCTTTTGCTCGGGGCTATGTCCGTTGTCCATTGGCGTCCACACCCCACTGCGCATCCGCAGCAGCTGGCCCAAGCTGGCAAGGAACGGGAAGGCGCCCTCGCCCGCGAGAGAACGCTGACGCAGGCAGCGTTTGCTAGCGAGTTTCTTGATTGAAAAAAAAAAAAAAAAACAGACTGCTCGCGCTGGACAACCGTTCACCGGCCACCCAATATATATAGACACTGGATCTTCACCTGCAATGTAGTGCCGGTGGGAAATTTCTCTTGTGCGCAGTTGAACCGTAATGATTCGCAGCGTGCGCGTTAACTAAAAGTAATCCGGAACACGGCACGATCTACGACGTGGGAGCGCAGGAACCTCATAAAGACCAGGAGCAAAAATGACAACGCGTGTGTAAATATACACACACGTTGTCACTCATTTACATGCATGAGTGGGCAATGTCACGGGTGATTTACGGTAACACCGAACGACCCCAGTGCTCCGCCCACTCGTCATGGTTCACTTCCTGGAGATACGTGAATTTTTTTTCACCTTGTTCTGATATCGACGTTTTACGATAGTGCTGATAGTCCTGTAGCAGCCAGGATGCTTCGGTTTGCTCAGAAACGCACGAATAATCTTAAATAACCGACTGAAAAGGCGTGTTCAAACCGAAATCGAAACGGGTAGACGCTTCGTGCAGCGTATGCGATGATGTCACTGCCTTCCAGCCATCATAAATAAGGAGCTAGTGTCAGAAAAATGACAGTGGCGAGGCCATCCGACGATGTATTCTGTTAAGCCAGCTTTTCTGAACTTGACAGCGATGATTTCAACGCTGAAGTATGGCGGTTTTGCTTTTGACGGCCCGCTAGCTCGAATAGGCAGCGTTAAAGGTGACGCCGTAAAAAGCACAGGGTTGCCCGCCTGGAAATCTGCTAAAATGTTTAAAAATGATTTCCAGGAAAACTATATCACTTGCAACCGCCTGGCTTGCAATATATTATCACGGTGCCAAAGCGAATATATGCTGCAAATTTCATTCATATCCGTGGACACCGAAAAATCTCCGAGTTTGGCCTTCAAGCCTGAAGTTCACCAAGGTAGAGTGGGACGTGCTCCTGCAAGTTTCCATCTCTCAAGACCAAATCGTGGCCGTTCAGGGAGACCGGGACCAGGCCTGCAGGCTAAACACGTCGTTCCCATCGTGGGATTAGACAGGAGCGCGAATTGTCGCGTTCAATGGAACCCCTTGAAAGTTTATGAACTCACTCGGACGCGCACTGCCCAGCGGACGTCGATGCGCATTCTTTCTAGCGCACTTCCAGCGATGCATGGCTTCGGCGTCTCGTTCGCTCCCACCACGCCGAATCCACGGAGAGAAGGAGCGCGCGTCGGCACGAACAGCCACATGTTCGTGTGATCCTCCTCTCCATGTGCCTCACACGGCGTGTGCTCAGCTGCCACCGTAAATACGCGGGTTCGGTCCCGGCCGCGGCGGTCGCATTTTCATGTACATAGGCGAAAATGCCAGAGGCCCGTGCACAGTGCGTAGTCAGTGCACGTTAAAGGACCACAGGTGGTCAAAATTTCCGTAGCCCTCCACTACGGCTATTGTCTCCTTTCTCATTCAGTCCCTTTTCCCTACCTCAACGGAAGGCTAACTGTCCGTTGAGGTAGGTCTTATAGAGTAGGGGGTTAGCCGTCCGTGGACGCAGTGCTTCGGACATGGGCTGCAGAAATTAGCGTCCTTTCCTAAACCAAACCACAATCATCATCTTTATGGAACGGCGACCACTGCCAACACCACGTTGCCACTGCACGGGCCACGCGCCTCTCGACCAATATCCCATAGACACGTAGTCTCGCGCGCATGTCTTCGACTTCTTCGTCCTTTGTATATTCTGTTCTTCTCTCCATTCCGGTTTAGGTGCAGCTCCTTCCTTCTCCATATGTATATGTCTGCCTTTGAATCTTATGTTCTCTTCTTTTTCTTCTTTATCGGTAATAGATCCACTTCCTTCTCGTATTTCTTTTTCTTCAAAATTTCCGTTCCGCATGAACTCCGCATACGACTTCACTGGAACCAATTTCAACTGCGAGACACTTCTAGATGGCAATCTGCAAAGCCACCAGGAATGCAGGGGCCACTTTGGTTGATTTCGTTAACACTTTATGACTAACTTTTGTCCATACTGATTATCGTTAATGTATTCGAGCAGCGTTTCATCCGTTGCATGGGCCTTTTATGCGAGACTACGTAATCTGCCAGACGGGAAGCAACCAACGACATCGTTGGGTGACAAGGTGGTACAGTTCGGCAAGATACACGCTGAGAACGCCTCCACGTGCGAGGATCCTGCACGATACATCTTATATAGCGCTGAGAGGTTTGGTCTAGCCATAGCTCCTATGGCCTAGGGATTCGATTCGATGGGGCGTTGTATTAATCAAAGATTAATTGAACACAGAAGGTCGCTATAAGGTGGGACGCCGTCCAATCTATCCTTGCACTGCCAGGTCTGTAGCTGCATGCCCGAGTTAGACGAAACCGAGATCCTGTACATGCATAAGAACGAAGATACGCGTTTATTGGTTGAGGCCTGGCATATCAGTATTAGTGGAAGTACTTGCGTGAGTCAGCCGTCGATTAGCTTAAACAGAGAGGAGATAGAATGCCTTAGGAGTTGTCTATTGCGAAGACCGGCACGTGTAACCGTTTGACAGGCGGCGCTACCATGCCGAGCATGCGCAGATAAGCTGTGTGTCTTCTTTCTTTTTCGCCTCTGTGCTGTGCATCAGTTGTTAGTCGGCGTTCGTGGTGTTCACTGCTCTCCTTGTGTCCGTGTCCTGCACGCCTCTTCTTTTGATTATGGACTGTTACCAACTCGCTCAACTTTCTGTGCTTTTAAGCAGCTAAACATTTATACAGCTTCCGCGTCAAGGGCTGTAACGTTGCACTCTTGTATTTCTGGACGTGCCGTAAAGCTGCAACTGCTTCTATTACGTACGTCTAATTTTCGTGTTTTCACCGATTCCTGTGATTAAGGGATCAACCTTCATTTGTCTTTTGCGAAGTCCTACTGATCGCGAAATCAACGCCACAGTGAAAATTTGACGACGCTGTGCGCAATGTGTTGCGCAGTGTCCCTGTATGCCTCCCGATCGTGCACGTCGCCGTGTAAACGTATGCGTGCGCGTGTGTGTACACACGGTGTAGCAAGCCAGGTTGGCATCTCCGGAAGCATCAATCAATAAACCTCTCTCTCTCTCTTTCTTTCCCTCTGAGCGCGCAGTGATGACGTAATCATGCCTCCAGCTAAGTGTGAAGCTAAGTGTGAAGCTCGTGGTGTCATTCGATTTCTGAGTGGTGAATGGCGCAGCGCAGACAAAATTCGTCGACGAATTAAGAATTTGTACGGTAGTAATTTTCATGAGCGACAACAAGGTGCGACACTGGTGCAGGAACATTGAAGCAGTTCGTGTAGGCAACAATCTACAGACGGCGAGCAGAGCGCAGGAGTGGCGTACAGACGGCTGCCTTGTACGACGACGGCATAGTGAAGTTGGTACTACACTACGACAAATGTCCCAGTGGGTGCTGCGACTATGTAAAGAGGCAGCTAGAAGGTGTATCTGCAGAGAGACAGAGAGAGAGAGAGAGAGAAATGAAGTGCCAGGGCAGGGACGATAACCACTCACTCACTCACTCACTCGCACGCACGCAGCTACCGAAAATAGCAACCGGAACAAAATTGGGGCAGCGCCAACCGAAGAAAGGTATGAATTCTTGCTCCCATACCAGAACACAATGAGTGTAAGCCACGGCTGTTCAGGTGAAGAACAAGAACAAGATCATCTGGGCGGTATCGACCAAGGTTCGCAATACTGAACATGTCCCATATGGGAACCCAGGTGCGGATTTCTTCATCCACGTACTGTAGGTAAGCCTCTGCTGGCACGAGTAACAACGCCTTGGCCGCGCATTTTCGATGGAGGCGAAAATGCCAGAGGCCCGTGTACTGTGCGTTGTCAGTGCACGTTAAAGAACCCCAGGTGGTCTAAATTTTCCGGAGCCCTCGACTACGGCTTTTCTCTCCTATCTCTTTCACTCCCTTTCCCCCACCCCCCACGGGCGCTTAGCCGTGCTCCCTACATGGGCTGCAGAAATTAGCGTCCTTTCCTCAACCAAACCACAATCAATCAATCAATCAACGCCTTGGCCGCAAATGCAGCTACGCGCGACACGTAACTGTAATGTCATTAATCGTCATGTTAATGACAAGGATGTTACGTCATTAAAGCCCCGATTCATCAGTACTATGTTAGTCATACGTGCGTACCTTGTCATGCCAATTTTGGCACATGCTGAGTGAACGACACGACCTTGTTTGATGTTATCCTATTTTCTTATACCATCCGTGTTGATGCCGATACCCGTCGCTCTTTGCGTTCTATAAGGCGTATATATGATTATACACTTAAGAATACGTCTTGTTGAAAGGTACAAAATGTTATTCAAGTGCAGATGTGTGCTGTAATGCGTCAGCAGTTGTGTTAGCAGAAACGGTGAGATATGGCGGTAGTAGAAGAATAGCATAATGTTTTTTTTTTTTTGTCGTAGTCGTCGTCATTGTTGTTGTTGTCGTCGTCGTCGTCATCGTCGTCGTTTGTTTGTTTGTTTGTTTGTTTGTTTGTTTGTTTGTTTGTTTGTTTGTTTGTTTTTCAACACAACTGAATCGGGCGTTATAGTCCGTATAACTAAAATGTGCTTTCTACTACAGCTTTGCAACTATGCCAAGGACTAAAACACTCTGGATCTCTCCGTTCAGCAGTATTTGGCAGCGCCAGCACTCTCGAAGAACGTGACACCGGCTTACATGCACGCGCAGGGCTTGGTATGCGCGGGCACAACGCCGTTGCTGGGTGTGTCGCTCTCGCTCGGTCGTAACCATCCTTTGTACGTGCGCTCTTAGTACTGGTTCCAATATCCCTGCGAACTCGAGGCACGCACAAAGACGACACAAAGAGTCTGGTAACCACATACTACAAGCTAGGCTAGCTGAAGCTGAAACGCATCCGCGTGGTCGGCACGGTTCGGTTTGTTTACAGTGGCACCGTCTTCGCATGTAGTTCTGCTCTTACTGGAATTGCATCGTTATGTCACGATACGGCACCGCATGAAACGAGGACGCAGTGCACAGACGAAAAGTGCACCTTTATGAATAGTGGGGTAATTACTGCTTAATCTATAATACACCGTTCTTTTACACTTCCGCCTATGCTATTCAATGACGTGTGTGTGTGTGTGTGTGTGTGTGTGTGTGTGTGTGTGTGTGTGTGTGTGTGTGTGTGTGTGTGTGTGTGTGTGTGTGTGTGAAAGTAAGTGAGTGAGTGAGTGTGTGTGTGAGTGTGTGAGTGAGTGTGCGTGTGAGTGTGTGTGTGTGTGAGTGAGTGAGTGAGTGAGTGAGTGAGTGAGTGAGTGAGTGAGTGAGTGAGTGAGTGAGTGAGTGAGTGAGTGAGTGAGTGAGTGAGTGCAGGACTGTTCGACGACGGCAGCACACGCACAGGCGCACTCATGTGTCTGTGCCTGCACTGCCAATGTCGCTCGCGCATGTTATTTTTTTTAATTAGAAATCTATGAAACAGTATTTTCACCATTGCATAATTTGCACGAACGAAAGGTCTGCCATACCGTTTTGTTTATTCAGCGCAGTGACTGGCGCAGACAGCCACGACTTCAATTATTTATAAGGCGTGTTTCGGAGGTGCCGTAATTTTCGAGTAAACGGTCCAGTGTCCTTGAGCGGCAAACCGCCGATTTTATGACCAGAACAGCTGAAAGACCGAACTACATCGGAGCAAGAAAATATCTTCGTCTCCCAAGAATTGATACCCAAAACCTAATATCTGCTATTCCATACGGATCAAATATCCAGGGCGCAAAATAAATAAATAAATAAATAAATAAATAAATAAATAAATAAATAAATAAATAAATAAATAAATAATGTGCATAATTATGCATTTTTATATGCGTGTCTGGCTCAGAGCGCTGCTTCATCGAAGAGAACACTTCTTTTCCGACACTCTCACTCCATCTAACTTGCTCAGAAAGGCTTCAGCGTCTTCCATTGTGGTGTTGAGCAGTGGGTTCCCTTACCGTTAGTACCATATATCATTCAATGGCGCCTTCGTTAGTACCATATATCATCCAATGGCGTTCCTTTATTATTGTTTTGTTGCTTCTATATTATTGTTAAGCTGTATAGAAACCGTATGTTCCGTATGTTGCCAAGTCATTCGTCGATGCTCGCACAGTTGTTCTGTGTCCACACATATTTTCTTTTTAATGCGAAACAGATTTGTTCTCAAGGGCGCCGCCTCCACCAGATGTAATTATTTAATTTCTGCGCTGAGCTAGTAGCAGGCTTCAGTGGCGGCTGCCGAGTTTTGTTTTTTTAAGCAATTTTATTCTTGTACCTTTTCCTTTTAACGTTCTCCAACAAGGTAAGACAATTTCCTGCAAAAATTTAATTACCGTACTACCAGCGAATACGCTATTGGAATTGGCTAATGATCATTGGTCATGCTAGGCTGATATCAGTTCCAACGTTCGCTATACCGGCTGTTATAAAAGCAACATTGTTTTCATTCAGTGTCATTCAATGATTGAGTTAGCCAACCGTTCTTTGATGATATGACTGCTCATTACCACTGCGGGAAGCTGATCAAGTGTTCACATTTTAATTGCGAAGCATTTCTTGGCGAACTTGAACAACTATGACCGCCTCTATCTATCTATCTATCTATCTATCTATCTATCTATCTATCTATCTATCTATCTATCTATCTATCTGTCTGTCTGTCTGTCTGTCTGTCTGTCTGTCTGTCTGTCTGTCTGTCTGTCTGTCTGTCTGTCTGTCTGTCTGCGTCTCCGTGCTCTCCTGGTCGTCTCGTTCGCCTGATATACTCGAATATTTCCACAGTAGGGTACAAACATATGACGAGCATGGATGACTGCTCTTTACACTACTAACATGATACACTCGTCATGTACGTCACGGTTGACGATACTGCAACCATGTGTGGCTCATACCTGAAGTGCTCGGCCTACGGTACGCAGCTATGCGCCACCGGTGTTTGAATTTTAAACAGGAGACTATGTCGATCAAGGACCAACTAAAATAGACATCCAACATATCATTAGAACACACTTCAAAACAAGAAAGGCACGGAGTTTGTCGTAACTTGCGATTGAAATATGAACATAACAAGCCCACCAGCACACACGCAACCTACCAAGCAGTGGGGGCATTGAACCCGTGCCCCCGAGGTGCCAAGCAAACACGTCACAACCATTCTGCGGCGGCTCCTACCACACGGTTATATATAGCAAGTAAACCTATTACACCGGCAGTTGTGATGATGGTGCCTGTGTAACGTGAATTGCGCTTCTAGTGTGTATTAAGCGCCATCCTAGAAATGTAATAAATGATACACAGATTTTGCTATCACTCGGCAGTGATATTGTCCAACTTTGCTCGATCCCGTAGGAATACGACGCTTATGATATGCACATCAGGGCACCGTAGCGTGCATTCACCTCGACAAAAGAAAGGTCTGCCCTGTGCTCTGACATCAGTGACAACGTTACATGGTGCCATGAGCTATGCCGTTCGATCTCCATGGTGCTGATGATTGATTTGTGGGGTTTAACGTCCCAAAACCAGCTTTGATTGAGAGACGCCGTAGTGGAGGGCTCCGGAATGTCCACCTGGGGTTCTTTAACGTGTACTGACATCGCACAGTACATGGGCCTCAACATTTCGCCTCCATCGAAATGCAGCCGTCACGGCCGGGATGTCTCCATGGTGCTGTCGAAGTTCCTGGGTATAGCACACGTTAAACATACCCCCACTCATGCTCTTTGCAGAAAGACCTTAATCCTACGCGTAGGACTTCGTCGCAGGCTATTTCATCGCAGACTGCTTCGCATGACGCTGATTTCCACAATGCGTGGGATCTTTTATTCCGCATGGCCCGTCCATTAAATATATTTGTGATCGTTAAATCATTTCGCGCACAGAGGATCCAGGAGTGGTTGCACTGATCGTCAGTTCAGAGGATGGTGTATCCGATGGAACTACTTCACAGCCAAGTCATTTTGATTTTTTGTCGGGGCAGTGCTGATCCTAGTGGTGCTGTGCGAGACGGCACAAAGCACTGTTGAAGCTGCAAAGCCGTAATTAGGCACAATGCTCAAAGGTGCAGTTATCTGCAATTGGCGAGCATACGCAACGCTTTTTAACGCTATATCTGGTTTGAAGGAAAAGAAAAAGTTGGCAGATCCCACGTGCAGTTGGAATCAAGGGAATGCGAAGCACGCATCAGAAACGTAAAATGGATCTGCATTGTTGTCTCGCTGTACCGATTTTGGTACATATAAAGTTAACCAAACGACCGCAAGAGCACCAAGACTGTGGCATGTAAACCATGCCGCTCATGACACGCTTGTCATGATTCTAATGTTATGTATGACCTATCATTTACGTTCGTCATGCAGTCGTGTTGTGCCATAGCAATTTTGGTATACACCCCATTTACGAAACGGGTGGCATGTAAATCATGCCGCTCATGGCATACATGTCATGATTTTCATGTTATGACCTGTCATTTAAGTTCGTCATGCAGTCAAGTTGCGGCATACCAATTTTGGTACACATCCTATCAACGAAACGGCCAGGAGAGCACAAAGTCGCAGGTGGATGGACGGACGGACGGACGGACGGACGGACGGACGGACGGACGGACGGACGGCTGGATGGATGGATGGATGGACGGATGGACGGATGGATGGATGGATGGATGGATGGATGGATGGATACGCGCAAAGTCGCCGAAGTTCGCTAAGAATTGCTTCGCACTTAAAGCAATGCAATGAAATGTGCAGTTACACAGGCAACAGCTTGCGGGAAGCGCTCAATGCTATCCCTAATGAAAGAAGGAATGAACAAAGGCGCAGGAAAGGAAACGAGATAGGACAGCAGAGGAGCGAAAAAGAAATGTACAGGAGAAAAAAGAAAATGTGCGACGCCACCGAAGTTCTTATAGATGAGTGCCTGGAAGGCGCTGAAGTGTGTGCCGTGCCAGGCAGGATTCTTATATGAAGGCGACAAGACGACAGCCATAGAAAAACACAAATATACAAGAAAATAATGGTCACTGCAAAGAAAATCCTGGTGATCCTTAGGCAAACAAAGGAAGCTGGAAGAGCGTCGATAAGTCTAAACGGCTGGCGTAAGCAAAGGACACAAAAAATGACAACAACAAAAGGGCCTGCGGGCTTATAAAATAAACAAAAAGATAATAAACTTGCACTGCCGCGCCCGGAAGGCAATGCGTCGAAAAGAAACGCACAAAGATATCCATGAAAGCTGAGAAAAAGAAGAGTGTGCATTAATGCTTAAAGCTCTCGGAGGACAAGGAAAAAAAAATACTTTATGAAGAAATGATGGCGTCGTACTTCTTAATTTACCATCACCGTCAGCAGATCACGGAAGCCTAGCATACTGAGAAACTACACATGCGCGCGACAGGCGAGAGATATTTGAAAGGCCTGCTTGAGGACGAGGAAAACAGGCGATGACACCGGGAAAATGAACCGCCTAATGCAGCACGTTTACAGGATATTCTGAGGGAAAAGAGTGATTCAAAATCGAGGATGAAAAATGTGCAAGCGCGCATGAACGACACAAAATTCTGCTTTCAAGCCTCGAGTGCGATGTCGAGATGTATGGTCAGAGGAAGAGAAATAGTTCCCAAATTAACAAACTTTGTGTCGATAAAATTTCCTCGTGTGCACCCACTATACATGGATTTGAAGAACGTGTTCGGCCATGATGGTCTTAGAACGGACAGTGGGCACCGCGATATTATAATAGTGACACACACACACACACACACACACACACACACACACACACACACACACACACACACACACACACACACACACACACACACACACACACACACACACACACAGTGTCTCTGTTTTCTATATGTCATTGCCTACTAGTCCGCCTACTATAGTCCGCATTGCCTACATGCACTATAAAAGACAGTGCATTGTAAATTCGCTACAGGTATGCGTATTAAATAACTCTAACCCCTCCCCCCCCCCCCCTTCATTCTGCAAACGCAAGGCTACCTCAATATCTTTGAAACGGATTGAGTTGACAACGCCACAAAAGCCAGCACTTCTCCCACTCGACACGTTAGACCAATACACCGTATCTACAAATACATTGAGGTATACGTTCCTTCAATACGACACTGATAGGCTGGCGCGCCACACACTCGTCGAGCAATGCGAGTATGCGTTACACATGATTTTACTATTGTTAATCGTGACAACGTAAATGACAATTCATGTCACGTTAATGATGACATGACCAATCAGTTATGTTAATTATGCATTCGTACCTTACTACGCCAATGATGGTATGTACCAAGTGAACGGGACAAGAGTTTCGATTTTTCGGTATCATATTTGCCGTCGACGGCGGGCGCTCACTTTTCGCGTCTCATTAGGCACACAGGACAAATCAGACAGGCAGGCCAGTTATACCTTAATATTCTGAATAACTTAAAACAAGGCGCTATGGCTTATGCAGATAGAAGATGGCATTAAACTGATGTTCGAAACTTTATTTTCTATCAAGGTTTCCACCTATATAATATATGCTTATGAAACAAGTCAAGCTCATTAGGTTCGTTTTTCAGGAAGCCCCGCTAGGCTTGTGTAATGAATTTAGGAAATGTCATTCAATATTTTTCACGTGTATGTGTATCCAGCTAGACTCCGTGCGTGCAGTGCGCATATCATACAGAAATACAGTAAATAAAAAAAAAAGAGGAGAACCATGCTTGTAGGAGCTGTACGGATGTATTCGTTACGTATACTATCCAGTGTCCATCTAATAAAACTACCCTGTCAGTAATATAACTGTACGATTTTTTTCAGGTTCATAATTTCGAAAATATATCTCATTTGCACAACCGGAAGCTGGCGCTATTCGACTGCCCTAGCACACTAAAAGCATTTGCTATGAGCAACTGCACGAAGAGAGTCTCCTTAAATTAACTGAATATTTGTGCCAGCCGAAGCCTCTAATACAGCGTTCCATGAATGAGCTTCTCAGCTTGCCGAGCCACCAATAAGGAAAAGAAAGCAACAACTACGATCTCTTGCCGATTAAACAACATTGCATTTCGAAATCGCTTAAACGCTATAAGAGCGGTATGCATCCTCAAATTCCCGCACACATTTTATTTAAGCAGAGGGTCTTTTTTTTCTTTTTTTTTTCGTTGACATTTACAGGAGCATTCGTTTCAAGGGGACTTCAAGAAACAAGCCTCGTTTGGGTATTAAGTGCTTATGTAAGATCAGCGCCTAGTCATCGAGTGCTTTTCTCTCCGAGGCCATGCAAACATTCTAGAAACAGACTTTCACAAACACCATTTCTAAGTATGTAGTCACCGCGCTCGGTTTATACAAAGCAGCGCACACTGCTTTTGCTTCAATAATCCAAACGCATCTAGCAAATTAATGAAAGTGCATTAACTTATCAACTAATTGCCTTGTAGTACGTATTAGAATTCACCTATTGTAGTTGGAGAATTCACAAGACACTCATTTTGTACATTTTTTGTTGGTGGCACTATCGTCTTGAGGCAACAATTCGCAGTTCCCGCTGCGTTCGTTCTTCTAGACTTCACTTACTGTGCTTTTTACGCCCTTTATTTCAAGGGACACTGGAGCGCAAAACGATTTTTATGGCGTCAATAAATCACTGTTTCACAATACCAAAAGCACCACTTCTGCCGCGACTATGCGCTCGGTAAGCGAGAAAACGCGCAAAAAGCTAACGCAGGTGGCGACGCTCCCTTGAAGTTCCCGCACTAACACGCGGTGACGTCACGGACTGCGAAAGCGCCTGGTAACGCCCACATGCTTATTAACCAGTAAGCATGAATTGCACTGTGTTCTTATGTGGCGACAGAATTAACGTACAGAGTTTCATGGAATTCAAATGGGCCTTAAACGAACAAAATATGAAAAATGAAATTGAAATCTGTGACGTCATGCTTGCGTTGGGGCGCTGAGGTTTCGGCGCGAAATTTAAAAGGACAACTAACTTTTACCTTCTTTTTATTTTCTAATATTCAACCTATTACGGCGAAATAAACGATAGTAGAATTCTCAGAGAACGACCTATCAGTATAAATTGACTTACCGTTTCACTTGAGTGTCCCTTTAATTGAGATTTCATTCCAAATGAACACGTCCGGGAATTTAATTAATCCATTATGAGTTTGGATTCCTTAATTACGCAAAGGAGTGATTGAGTTCAAGAACTATTTGTCGCGGACAATTTTTAGAATTCTATATCGTTAAATGAAAACGTACAGCCCACACACATTTCAGAACCTTGCCGTGTTACACTGAACATAACTATGTGCAGCGCATTTTTTCAAAACGTTGCTTTTGTGTTTAGAACATCCAATTATTTCACTGTAAGCCTGCGCATAATTACTTTTGTGATGCCTCACTTACTGTAGCCTGTGAAGTGTTTTAATAACTGCGCGATTAAGCTTTTGCACACCGCGACATATGCGGACCCAAAATCTTTTTGAAAGAAAAGTGCTCATTCGGCGACTTCTCGGTGACATCACAGACTTGTATACGTTGTGATATCACGAGCTCACGATCAATGCAAACCAACAATAATATCTTGATTGTACAGTTACTCCTGTAATACAAGTTCTGCCAACTACAAAGAAACGGTACAGCTGTTTCTTTCTTCATTAGCTCCTTTTATTTATTTATTTATTCTTTTTTTTTTGAAGGGGGGGGGGGGGGTGCACAGGAAGGAAACACTCCCCATGCGACTAGGAACTTCCGCACCGTAACATATCATATCGCTCTCGGACATGTTACGACAGAACGATGGATGATGCACGCAGACAGTACTGGACACGCCGCAAAGAAGTTAAGCTGTGGCAACACCTTTCGTCCTGCCGGCCATATGTGACGAGGAACTTCCGCACCGTAACATATCATATCGCTCTCGGACATGTTACGACAGAACGATGGATGATGCACTCAGACAGTACAGAACACGCCGCAAAGAAGTTAAGCTGTGGCAACACCTTTCGTCCTGCCGGCCTGTTTATTCGTGCGGTCTGCGTGCATCATCGATCGTTCGTTCGCAGCAAGGGCGCCGATGCGCCTGCGCGAAAGTGCCTAGTCACGTGGTACTTCAAATGTCGCGCACTTTCCTATTAATACGAAAATAAATTATCCGGACACTCATTAACATGCTCCGCAACTTCCCCAATGAGTATCTCGCGTTTAAGGAAAGAGTTTTCGAAGTTGGCCCTCTAAAACTTGCCTGAGCTCATTCAAAAGAAAAATAGTCTGAAGTGGTCAAGACAGTAAACAATGCCGGTTTGGTCGCATCCTCGTAACGCGCACGTTTAAAGCCCTAGCGCAAGTTGATTGCAACAGCCTGTATAAGAGTTACGTTATATTACAACTAGTAATGAGTCTAACGAACACAAAATGCGCGGTTTTCTTTCTTTTTTTTTTGTCTTTTGAAAAAGTTCTGCCATTGTGCTGTTCGGTAACGCATTAAGTTTATACCTGCACCATGATACAGACGTTCAGCTTCAAGAAAGTGCGCCTGCGGCACCGAAGGAACGCTAGTGAAAGCACCATACATGGACACAATTAGTTGATGAACAGATCGCTAAAAACGATGTAGAACAGGGAATGTCGCAAGAGCCAACGTTTCGTCAAGTGAACTTGTCTTCGTCAGGACGGCGACTGCCTTCTAGAGCTTTCTCTTGTCTTCGTCAGAACACACTCGCCGTCCTGAGGAAGGAGAGTTCACTTGTCGAAACTTTCGGCTCTTGCGACATTCCCTGTTCTACATCGTTTTTAGCGATCTGTGCATCGATTCAAGCCTCCGTCTTCCCCTGAGCTTCTCTTCTAGTTTCGATGGACAATTAGTGTGATACATTGAAGTGCAGCACTTCGGGCGCCCTGTGGGCAACGGTGACGTGACGGCGGCAACGTATTTGACCGTCGTGCGTTTAGGTGCGGTCGCGTCGGCGATGGCTACCTCACGGGGCTGGACGCGACCACACTCCTCCGGCTGTGTGATGCACCTGCGCAGAACTCACGCGACCGCCTTTCTGCGCAACGGCACCTGTTGCTACTGCGGTGCAACGATGGGACAGGAGAAACAGACTACGCACGCACGCGCTTTGCTTTCCTCCGCTCACATTCTTTGCACGGGTTTCGCCGAAGTCTAGCGCACCGGAGCGCCTATATAAACACTTAACACATCAATTGGCGTTTGTGGTGTCTCCTGTGTCCGTGTTTTCACATTTTCTTTCACGGTGCGCGTAATACATTTATAATTGCGGTTACCCGAGACTCATTATCATTATTCATTAAACATTTCGTAAGCATTCGTTCTGCAAAGTTCCCCATATATTGCGGAGCTAAAATGTGCAGGCCCAATGTATATCACTGGGTTAATCCCAACGGTTCGTTAAGTCTTCCTCAATTACCAGTGACGGCTTTGTGTTTCTTCATGAGGCAATTATCCACACGTTTTGATTGGTTTCATTGCAGCACTTATTTCAAATGTCGCACAATATATGCTTTGCGTAATAACAATTATGTAGTTGTTGGTTGAGGGCAACGGTGGGATCGAGCATATGATAAGAGCTGCACACGCAAAGAAATTCGCCATTGTGAAGCAGTGGATTGAAAGCAGGAATGGGTCGAGCACAAGAGAAGAAAAGAACAGCACCCACAAATGGTGGCACAAGGAAAAAGTGCACGCCCCGATTTCTGGAAACAAAGCAAATGGCACTGGACATTCAGTCTAGTTATAGATAGCATTGCTGCAAAAGAAGCCACAGTATGTGCTTGTGAAAAATATTCCGGATATCAAAATATAGAAATATATTGTATTGAATAGTAATAGAAATATATTGTCTTACGAATTAAAAAGCAAACAAATCGTATAAAGCACTTTATTAGATAATATGTGGCCAGTTTCACTGGCATAAAAGCATCGTAATTTACAGACCTCTTCTAAATCTTCTGGTTCAGTATCATGTCCACTGCCTCAACAAATGATGGAACCAAGGCCCATGGTCGATTTCTATCTTGATCTCATCGCCATGCACGTATTTCCCTGAAACGCATCAAAAGGTTAAGCAGCAAGAAAGTCAATGGAACGAATTGTTGCAACATGCAGAGAACTCCACCAATACCTGTTTGTACGAGAATTCCTCGAATACCAACTTGTTGAGCTCCATCAACGTCATCACGAACATCCTTAAAAGGCAAAAGGAAACATGGGAAAAAGGTTTACACATCAATACTAAGCAAGCGTACACATAAGTTGCTGCACTTATTAAAGGATAGGTTTGGGCACTCCTTTTTTAAGCTTTCCCATGCAGCATGACCACGTGACCTTTTGAGAGAACAAAGCATCGTGACACCACACCCAGCAGTGTCAGCTACAGTAAGCAAGGAAAGGGGGGAAGGGGTAAGGGTGCATGTACAGAGATGCCTGTCCCTGTGCACCTTCTCACCTCATCAGTTCCGCTGCCCTAACTAAGCTTAGCACTATCACCAAGTACTGCTTCAAAGGTCCAATAAGCACATTAAGATGCAGAAAAGATATTTTAATGGGCCCCACAGCATCCTTTGAACATAGCAAAAAAAAAAAAAAAAACAGTGCCAATCTGTCGTTGAGGCTCCTGTAAACATGTGAGCGAGAAATTATTGCATGCATGCACCAGGAAACTTGGAGCTTGCCTTCAAACACAACTGTAAAAAGAAATCTGTTTTCTTTCAACAAATGACGATGATAGGAAGCCTGGCTACATTGCTTGAGGAAAGCTAGCATTGGTGACTTCACAATTGCACAAAATTTTCAGTAATGCCTTATTTGCTCATTTTGAGCTCAAGAAAAAAAAAAAGGAAATGTGTCTCTTTCTTAAAGGGATACTGAACAAAACTTTCGCCGTCGAGATAAAGGATCCAATCGAAAGATTAGGTACTTGAAATTTGTTTCCATAACCTCCACTTTAGCGAGAGACTAGCTGAAAATATTGAATTTAATGCATTTTCCGCAAATTCGCGCGTCGAGCGGCAGCGCAGTTAACTAGAGGAAGTTATGTGACACCCACCGGATACTGACACGCCGACCAATTCGCGACGAGCAACTCGTGACACAAGTGGTTCTTGGGAAGAGAGGCGGAGAGGGAAGTGGCTGGAGGAGAGAGGGCGCCGGTTGCATGTGACGTCACGGCCGTCGACAAGCGCACTGGCGTGCAGCCGCCGCGCTCTCACAATCCAATAAAAATACGGCCAACTGTTCGAAAATACGTAAAATGAACTCTGTTAATCGGAATAGTGGCGTCTTCCAAGTAGGTTTTCGATGTTTTCACTAGTTTTCCCAATTTGTGTTCAGTATCCCTTTAAAGAACACTATAAGAAAGTTCGGAGACATGGTTGGTGCGACTTGTGATGTCATTTGTTGACGGTAACGTGAATGACAAAGGAGAGATATTGAATTCAAAGGTACTAAAATTAAAGGATTTTTGACAGCAACCCACCTGGCCAGAAGGAGACCTTGTAAATTGTTGGATGTTGATCCTGTAGGTGGGTTACCGGCATGAAATGGATTCATGGGGAGTGGTGGGGTGCACAACACCCCACCACCCCCCTCAGAGTTCAGTAAGCTGTGCACAATCTCATGCATGTACATGCATGTATGTATGTACACGCATTGCATGGACGAGGTGACTCAACAATAGTGCACCTGGAATGTGGAACTTGAAATGGGCGACTGGTCCCGGCACAGTGTGTGTGTGTGTATATGAGCTGCATCTTTTTTTCATGCACAGAGCAAGTGGCCAGTATTTTCATAATTAAATTTCATTTGTATGCACACCTCTGGTGAGCTAACCGTGGGCTCAATTAGGCCTTCTCTGAAAGCTCACACTAACTCGAAATATGCACAACTGGGACAAGGACATCAGACAATGTATATCTTGTGGTTTATGCACAAAACGTGCTGCCCAAGCATTGTACTATGTGTTAGCATTTTGTTATTTTAAGTTGCACTCTGCTTGAATATAGTACATGTCAAAGACCTGATACATGCTTTTGCATATCCCTACATTTTGTTATTGCATATTAGTGTCACAAACCGCAGCTAAACCATGTGTTGTACATCCAAGTATTACACAATGCTTTGGTATACAATATGGCAGCCTTGCCCATGAACAATAAATACCTGCATTGTGAAGACTACCCTTCTTTAAACATTACAATATCCCAAGCTACTGTAAAATTATGCCGTTATGAAAATTTGGCACTCGAACTATGACAAAATAGAGCAAAAATTTTCTACAAGTGCCAGGGCTCTAGCAATTCTTTTAACATGCTTAATGAATCCTGATTCAAACCTTAGACTCGATGAGAAAATGCGTTCCGTGGATAAAAAGAACTGAGCTGTAAACATGTTAACCAACTTTTCCAGCTGTGCATAGCGCACAGAACTCACAGGTAAGCTCCAAAGTTGAAACACCCTTTTTTTAAGCAAATTGGTAGGGTGACTACCTGCGGCTTTCCTCTAACATCAGCAGGTACATCCCAAAAGCAAACAGACATTTTTGTCTCGACACAAGATGTCTGGATCGTTGCAACTTTCCTGCTGTTATTGCATAAATCAATATACCTTGTTGTCAAATAGGCTGCAGCAGTTGAGCACCTATATGGCATGTTTGTACTAGAGTTGTGCATTTTTCAGAGGAACGAAATTTCTCTTGACATTCAGTTACACATTTCCAAGAGAAATCAAAATTGAATGCCGCAGCCAAGATGCCACCACCAATGTCTGGGACCTTTGGGACGGAGTGCCTTGGAACGGGATGGGTAGGGTAGACAGAGCACTTGTATTATCTTTCCTCGTACTATGCCTTCTTTTTAAACTTGTTTTAGTAATTCATCGATTGGATGTGCTTTACACATTAAAAGCATTCCTGAGACTTTGAAAAAAGGTGGTTCAGTGACCTAACCTTTAGAGGGTCAGGTATTATGGCTGAAAAGTGCCAGTTCCAACTACAATAGAAATAAAGGCTGAAGAGCTTTCATACTGGATGTATAAGAGTGGGAAGACATCCAAATTCATTCAACCAGCTCATATGGCCATGCGCTGTAAAAGGAATTAGCATAATCTATGCAACAGGTAACTGCACATACATCACCAATCATGACAGTGTCTTCCGGTCGGGCGTGTAGCTGTCTGAGAGCGGTCAGGAAGAAATTCTTCTCGGGTTTGCCTACAATCTCGGCTGTTTTGTCAGTGGCAAATTCTAATGCCTTCACAAATGGTCCTGGTCCCAAGGCCAGATTTTCATTAGTGCGGTAGTAGCGTGCCTTGTGGATTGCAACAAGCAGTGCTCCCTTTAGCACTAACCTGAAAACAATAATTACACACTTCAATATACTGCACTTTCACTAAAGCATCTAACATGCTGGCATGAAAAACATGTAAATTAACAGACGTTACCTAAATGCTTCATTCATAGGACCATAGTCGAATTTTTCTGGTGCCAGCCCAATAAGTACAGCATTGGGGTCTGTTGTATCCAAACCTAGAGGAGAATTTCGAGTACTTTCTTTCATCATATACTGTGAAGGAACAATCATAGCTCTTCTCAAAAATGCATGGTTTGTGCCAAAATTGTTATCTAAAACCCCCACAAGGCACCAAAGAATGAGATTATGTCATCATCGTCCCCCCTCTCTCTGTGTATTGAGAAACCCTTGATCTCGAAGCCACCATTTTTTTTTCTTCCCATGCAGTGTTACCAAAGACCTGTGCAACCACTAACATTTACCTATACAAGTCCCCAGAAAGAAGAAATAAAAGCAGCCATCCCCTTTTTTTGTGCCACCATCCATACATAAGTATATCATAAATTGTCTATAGTAAAGAACATGCCAGTCTCATACCCAAATAAAACAAACACACACTCTCACACCTGAGTGATTGGTTGGAGAGCTGCCATTTTGTTTTGCACAGCCAAAGTGTTTGTCTGCAGTTAGTAAGCACATCATGCTTCAGCTTTGAAACTCCGAAGTGCAAAGTTTGTCATAAGGCTCACGTTTTTTTTTCTAGGAAAGAAAAAGAAATTTCATAAACACTGTATGGTTCCTTAGCCAAGGGCTAGTACTAGTGGGGCTATTCATAAATGTTCACATCGCTTCAAGGTTTAAAGATGCAAGAAGTTATCTCAGTGACTGCGTCATGCTGTGACGTCAAAAGAGCCAACACAACAGAAGCATGCAGGTCACTTTGCGCTACTTATGATGAGTGCTAAATGACATGAATTGTGTCAGTGCTGTATTTCCTGCAAGATGTTTTCCATGACTAGTCTGTGCCTTGATGTAATAGAAAGTAATGCAATGAGCTAGTCAAACAAGGATTAAAGGACACTGTTACACTCACAATTGATCAGGGAAAGAGCCAGCATTTTTTGGTGAAGGGAGGTCTGACTCCCTTCATGTACAGGCTGTTTCACACTCAAAGGAAAGCTCTGAGTGCATTGTAATGCACTCTGTGTTTTACCCTATGTGTGAAACATCCTGTCCACTCGTGCATTTCCATGCCTGGATGTATAAATACATAGACATACAATATGGAGGTGTACATATATATATATATGCATATGCACATTGTGGTGGCTTAGTAAGCTAAGTTTGAAATTGGCCTTGTTGGCATAGATTCATGTTCCCCTTACGCTGCAGTACATGCTGTTACACTGAAGTTAGCAGTAACCAAGACACACAGCAAGAGAAGCATGCACTAACTTCGAGTGCAACAGGGTGAGAACCAGGGTGCCGAACCGAACCCGAACTCAAACCGAAAACTGTGCCCAAACCCAAATTTTGGCCGGAACTGTACCCGAACCGATATTCTCAGAACATGCTTGAACCCGAACCAAACCTGCTCTGAAAAAAAGGATTATATCGGTTCTCGGCTCGGAACAAAGCAGTTCAAATAGCAACAGTGCCACGATCTTCCAGCAGTGCATCGTCCCTGCGATTGATTCCAGCCTTTCTCTCTATGGCCTTTATCAGTTTACCTACTTCACTAATTTTCTTCTTAGCACTGTCTCTTCGTTTTCTGCTGCGGTTGTCCAGTGGTGCTCGAATTAGGACTCAAAAGGTGCAAGTGCAAACACAGCCATGCAGTCGCATTTCGATGGAGGCGAAAAGCCGAGGGCCGAGCACTCTGCAAAGTAACTGCATGCCCAGGTGTTCAAAACTCCCACAGCGCCCATGTACGCCATGCCTCGCCTCCCCCCTTCCATTCCCCTTCCCCAATGACTGTGGGCCACAATACCTAGAGCGGCTAAAGAAAACAGTGTCCTTTCCCGAGGTCAATCACGGCTATATAACCTCACTTTTCAGAATCGCCCGTGAAAGTTCACGCAATTTGGTGCGCGGGAGTGTATCATGACAACACACATTGTTTTCACCACAAATCGAAATTTCTGCATATACAGCTAAGGAACCCATTCTCTGATACACTTGTGAAAATATAATTAGCGCAAGCTGCTATGTTTACATTGGGACGTGCTGGATGTATATGTACTAACGAAAAATTAACGCCAATCGACAGTCTGAGATGCTGATTATGCTGAGTAATTCTGCAATATTTGAGCGCATCCTCTAAGAAATTTGTCATAAAGCAAGTCCCCTTTTCATACAACCGTTCAATTCTCTGTCTCACTTTAGACAAAGCTAATTACTTTGTTGCTATACACTATATGCTTGTATTCACTCATAATTGAGTCTGCTCAATAAGATGTGCCAGGCAGTAGATAGTTATGACATGTAACTGCACCTTTTTTATCATCAATTTCAAATTGTATCTCTGGATGCAATCCTGTTGTGGTGCACATGTATCACACTATGTAGGGCATTTGTTTTGTGCCCACCAACGTCAACGAAACATCTTATTTGGTACTGTTTTACTCAATATTGAGGTATTTTTCTGTAACACTTCTTTCTGACGTGGCTAAAAAATTCGGCCCTTCAAGCGTTCATAGAAATTTCCTCTGTTATTCCTTTAAAACTAGAAATAAAGGAAAAGACATGCAAGAGAGTGCTCAAGGATGGATGTTTCAGAGGTCCGCAAAGGCTTTCCCCATAACGCAGTGCTCATAATATGGCCGTTTTTATAACTATGCCTACTTTAACTACTTTCTTTAACTTTTGCTGAGTTATGTGAAAACATCACTAGCTGTTTCTGATGTGCTGGCGGGCCCTTCCACAGTTTAAAAAAAAGAAAACTAAAGGAATCTGGCATATGTATATGCGTGCACTGTCGCATAGGTTCAGAAACGGAGACAGAATTAAATAGAAAAATACAAAATGCAAGTACTGTAGAGCCAGGTCCCAAAACCTTCAACTACGTGAGCGGTCCCCACCATGGTACGGGTCCCTTATATTTGTAGGGTTATAGGGTATCGCCCTCAATTTCGTAGGATGGACAACTCCACTGCGACAGCACTTACTTGTTTTTTTTTTGTTTTTTTTTAATTTTGTTTGTGAATTCGTCCCAGTGAACTTGAATGCCGTCACTTGAGCAGTGCTGCTTGGAGTGTCTCAGGCTAGCGTAAACAGTGTTGTCAAGGTTAGATATAAAATTTACTGCGCCTAACTGGTTCTTGAACCGGTTCAGTGTTGCGAACCGGAACTGAACAGGAGCGAAATGGCGTGTGTGGAACCTAACCCAAACCCGTACTTTTTTTCAGTTCGACACCCTGAAAGCACCTTAAGCACAGAAAACAATATAATAAAAAAGATAGACCACAACTGCCCGTGCAACTGTTGCACACATATATATTCAGTGAAAACGTTTTCCTATTTCTTGACATTTATGTACTGTCCTCCCTCCCCACGTAATGCCGTTACGGCGATGTACGTAGGTACTCTGCAAATAAATATATAACTTTACACGCTGCCTTCTACCTTCAGGTCTAGCGTCGTTCATTCACGCTTTCCCTGCCGCTCACTATATGCCTGGCTCTCCCGGACCGATGCACTTATATGTTCCTACCCGAGGTTCAGATGTCCTCAAAGCAATACAAAAAAGAGAAATCTGGGCTAGTTGGCGATACAAATAGCCCAGAGCAATGCAAACAACGGCCACGCTTAGCAACTCGCATCAGCTGTTTACGACCGCTGGATAGGTGCGCGCTGTTCGCCTAACCAAAACACACACACACAACCTGGAACACTTCACATACCTTGAAACTCTTCCATAGCAGCCTCAGACACCATCAGGTGAGGTCTCAGGTTTCTGACCTCAATAAAGGACCTGGCAGCAGTCAAGGACGAGAAAATTTCGTCCAAGGAAATTCGGAAACCTAAACTAACCAACCGCTCGTGCAGTAGTCGTCGCGATTCTTTCGTCGTGTTCGTCACGAATTTGATCTGGATTCCGGCAGCCGCGCAACCTGCGGCGAGAGAGAAAATCGCCTTCATTCAGCGTGTTCGATACAGACGCAACAACTTGAAGAGCGACCGGCTCACCTTTCTAAAGCTTCGACAGCCCCCGGGATGATCTTGTCGTCAACATGTAACGTGCCGCTCAAATCGATGAGGGCCGTCTTAACGCGATTCCCTGAACTCATCACTGAATATAGGCGACGTACCAGTAAGAAACGCGGGCAAACTATCCTGTAAAAGTGTCTCATACGATAAATCGAATTCAACTATCGGGCCGCAAACAAGGTAGCCATGCTTGCTTGCAGTCGCCGGTTTCATTTTCGTATCCGCGTGGCGGATTTCCACCGCACTACTGCCTTTGAGAAAGGCTATTAACATTTTCGTAGGTCAGTCATCTTTTGTAAAGAAAACATTTTCTTCCTAGTACCTATTTAACCACTTATTTTTCAGTATAAGTAAGTGGTCCAAGCTCAACCGATGGCTCAACCTCCGTGAGTTCATTTTCGGTTTCGCTTTCACGTGCGGTTCTCGTTCTTTTTCGCGTAATGTTTGTACAGCTGGGTTGTTTAGAATTTCACCGTGCAAGTTTTCACGGTGAGGCGCCTTAGCGGTCTTGGGTAAATCACATATCTCGCACAGCTTTGTTGATGGCTGTTCGACTGAAAATCATACCTTCGACTGACAAACCAAAATAAAAATTTTGGCCACATAGTTGCGAAATAATGCATAACGAACAATGATAGAGTTACTGTATGTTCTACCTACAGGAACGTGTGCAGCAACTCTAAAGTGTAGAGCATTATCTAGCTCCAACTTCATCTACGTGTGATGCTCCTGCATTTAATGATAATTCAATATAAGTGTGACGTTCAGTTTCTTTCCGAGAGGTAAGAGCAAACAGCATAATTCTGTAGAAATTTTCCAAAAGGAAGGGCGATAAACACAAAATTACAACGTCAAATAACCACAGTTATGTTAAATCACCCATGCATATATGACACATCAAGTAAGTCAACATGCCTTTGTCGCAAAAGAAAAGGTTTTGCAGTGGTCCCCAACATACAATCTTGATTGCAATACACAAGAGCCAATCTCCACAAAATTCACCACTTTATTTTTTTTTGCCTTTAGATCTTGCCCCCCCCCAGAGAATTATTCTTTCAATATCAATTTTAATTACTAAATTCATACTGGCCCAGTGACAAATGTACTGCCAGATTTTTCATTTATCACAGCTAAGCTTTTAAACGCTTTCTTCTCCTGGCATACACTAAAACACCTCCAATTTTGACGACTATCGACAGCTTCAGTTCACATGGAACATGAACAAATGCCTTTCATGCCAGCATGAAGTGACTATCGCAAGTTCATAAATGGAGTTTCAGGTCTAACTTTCTATCTTAATAATCTGTTTCTCATTAACTAACCTGTTCTGTATGCAATGAACCAGAAACAATTGATCATTTCCCTTTGTCTTACCATGTTCGCTCCACCAAATGTTTTTAAGTACGCTATTTGGTAAAGTGCGATTGCCTTTAACAGCATCAAATCTTTTATCTTTTGGTGGCTCGCAGGATGGTACCTAACGTAACGCTATTTTGTCAGCTTTACATAAGTTTATCGAAGCCTCCAGAAGATTACGATGCTAGTGCTGTTGTTTTGTGGGGTTTAACGTCCCAAAACCAGCTCTGATTATGAGAGACGCCGTAGTGGAGGGCTCCGGAAATTTCGACCACCTGGGGTTCTTTAACGTGCACTGACATCGCACAGCACACGGGCCTCAACATTTCGCCTCCATCGAAATGCAGCCGCCGCGGCCGGGATTCGATCCCGCGACCCTCGGATCAGCAGCCGAGTACCATAGCCACTAGACCACCGTGGCGGGGCACGATGCTAGTGCTGTCGACCTCAGTGTTTCATTCTAAATTCATTAGTAAATTTCAATTTTGTTTTTTTTAATGAGAACTTCATTCTTCCTTCTTTATTTTCATTTAGGTTTAGCTCTGGCTTTTTAATTTTTCCAGTCAGATATATCATTACCTGCAGTGTGGCCGATTCCTCTCATGGGTATGTGTCAATTACAGAGGCCACAACAACAACACGGTGACTGCTACATAAGCACCTCTTCCATTGCTCTTTCACTGCTTGGGCGTGACCACCTGGCTAGATTATTAGGCCCAGTGGCAAAGAACACGAGACGGTAATGAGGTGTACAAGTCGGAAAGGATGCTGATGAGAGCACAGATCCAGAGACCCACGCATTGCATCAATGACATGTTGCAAAGTGCACGGGACTCAAGTGTGGTCTCATCAAGCTAAAGTGATTTGACTGTATATGTGCAGTGCTCTTCTGCAAAACAAGGACGAGTTGGACGTCTGATGCTCTTTTTCTTCAAAAGAACAGCAGCTCATACATTATGCTAAACACAATCATAACCTTGTGTTCACCTTCAAAACTTCACAGCCAGTGAACCACCTTTCATTGGGTTCCACATAACCCTCCCTCCCATCCATTCCAGCCTACTAGCTTGCATATTGAACTGCGATTACTTTTGGCTTTTTGTCAATCGAAGCTACACAACTCATGGTCCCCAAAAGTCTTTCGAACCCACCAAGTGCGAGCTGTGTTGCAGTGATTTATCGTACCTTCTCTCTCTCATCCTGATGACCGAATTGGAAGAGACACAGAAAGGGAATGAACAAGGGCCGAGCAGCTACTACGTCATGGCACATCATTCCCTTGAGAACTCCCTCCTTTTTTACTTTGAAAATGTTTGTGCACTTTTGCTAAGGCTGCTAGCGTGCAGCTGGAGTCTGTGGGAAAACTTTATGTGTAACTATACAAGACAAAAAGCGTTGTCACAAAGCACATGATGGCAAGCGTACACAGATGGTTTCGGAAACCATATGCAGCAATAAGTGCTGTTGTAGTGGGCTCAACGTGAGAGAAGTGACCGACTCAGGCACATTTCAGATAGTGTCGGCGATGCATGCAGGGCCACACCTCACACGAGTGCAGCAGAAAACAAAACAATAAGCAGACAACAATTGACTGAGACTGGGGCATTAATGAGGATGTTTTACAATCATGAAATCAGGAAATGTCGTGTCCATTCCATACTTGTGTAACTTCTAGTTGTAGTCCAAACAAGAAGAAAAGCTCAGGGGAGATGAAGGCTTGAATCGATGAACACATAGCTAAAAATGATTGAGAACAGGGAATGTTGCAGGAGCCAACGTTTCGACAAGTGGACTTGTCTTCGTCAGGACAGCGACCTCAGGGTTGATGCTGTCCTGACGAAGACAAGTCCACTTGTTGAAACGTTGGCTCCTGCGATATTTCCTGTTCTCAATCATTTCTAGTGATAGGTCGCTGTCCCTACGAAGACAAGTCCACTTGTCGAAACGTTGGCTCCTGCGATATTCCCTGTTCTCAATCATTTCTAGTGATAGGTCGCTGTCCTTACGAAGACAAGTCCACTTGTCGAAACGTTGGCTCCTGCGACATTCCCTGTTCTCAATCATTTCTAGTGATAGGTCGCTGTCCTTACCAAGACAAGTCCACTTGTCGAAACGTTGGCTCCTGCGACATTCCCTGTTCTCAATCATTTCTAGTGATAGGTCGCTGTCCTTACGAAGACAAGTCCACTTGTCGAAACGTTGGCTCCTGCGACATTCCCTGTTCTCAATCATTTCTAGTGATAGGTCGCTGTCCTTACGAAAACAAGTCCACTTGTCGAAACGTTGGCTCCTGCGACATTCCCTGTTCTCAATCATTTCTAGTGATAGGTCGCTGTCCTTACCAAGACAAGTCCACTTGTCGAAACGTTGGCTCCTGCGACATTCCCTGTTCTCAGTCATTTCTAGTGATAGGTCGCTGTCCTTACCAAGACAAGTCCACTTGTCGAAACGTTGGCTCCTGCGACATTCCCTGTTCTCAATCATTTCTAGTGATAGGTCGCTGTCCTTACGAAAACAAGTCCACTTGTCGAAACGTTGGCTCCTGCGACATTCCCTGTTCTCAATCATTTCTAGTGATAGGTCGCTGTCCTTACGAAGACAAGTCCACTTGTTGAAACGTTGGCTCCTGCGACATTCCCTGTTCTCAATCGTTTTTTAGCGATCTGTTCATCGATTATCCTAGTTATGTAGTTTGCCCAGAGAAGAGCAAGCGATTCCCATTCTGAAACAAAAACTGCAGATTCCCTGCAGTGTGCAGCACAGAAATATTTGGTTCACATGTTTGTAGGAGCCTTGACTGCCATACAGCAGCATTTACTGACCGTGTCCAAAAATTTTTGCAGGGCACCTTTAAGGGCGAGAAAACCATACCTGAAGGAAACATTTTAAATTTAAATGCTTGAAATAAAAACATATCTCTCAATGACCGCACTGTTTCCTTCCAGTACATGTGAAACAAACTTCACACCACAACTCATGGCTTTGCACAGGACACATACAAGCAGTTCTTGCCAGATGTTGAAACAAGGTGTACTCAGTACAAGCCACAATGCACAAGCTTACTGCAATGTATAGCACTCTGTACGTCCTGCGAATCGCGGTACACCTCTTATAAATTACCTGTGTGATAATACTGTAGCAAGTGATTTTGCGTTGGTGACCTCACACCAAGCTTTCTTAAGAAAGAAAGCTGTGTGAAAACTTATTTCACGACCTCTGTTCATGCTCCAGTTGAACAAGTGACATGATTACATAATGCAGAGTGACGATGATCGGCCATAAGGACGGTACGTTTAAGTGAAACACAACAAAAAATATCTTTTTCTTGGTACGTTGTCCACAGTAAGTGCAACAGAGAAGGAAGACAGAGGTTTCACAAAAAATTAAATAACACTTTATATAAAAACGGTTGTTACATGTGCTTTGAACACTAAAGGAGGGCTACAAATCCTCCACACTCCACTTGTATGCAATTTCTTCCACTGCCTTCTTATTATTTTTTGACTCAATCAGTTTCTTTTCAAAGCCATTCGACCGGTCCACTCCATCCCATCGGTAGCCAGGACGAATTCCATAGCGGTTTGGTGGAGGCTCTGGACCACTATATGTAGGACGACCTGCGTACACATGAGTAGCCTTGTAAAGGAGGATCATACAAAACTTGTAGTATGGCAACCCCAAGGCCTTAGCTTAGAGCTAAAAAATTTAGCCACATGATCTCACACTGCCCCAATGCAATGCAGAGCTGGAGACACTTGAAAGGTAAATCCATTTTTCTCATGCCACAGTGGTGGCACTGATAATGCCACATCAATACCACTACTGTGGCATTATCAATGCCATGGTGGTGGCATTGATAAAGCAATGAAAACAAGAGAAAGAGTGGGAAAGGTTAGATAGCACTAGTTTCATGCACACTTCAAGGCGAATGCAGAGCCTAAAAGGGGTTGCAGTAACCTGTCAATACACCTCATTGCTTCCCGTGATATTCACATGCAGACGTACACAAAGGCCATGAAAAATACTGTATTGGGAACTATGAATAATTTTTGCAGCGAGGTGTTCCTTAATGTACACACAAATGAAAGTACACAAGCATGTTTGTACACTTCCTTCGCTTGAATACAACCACCAAGGCTCGCAATCAAAACAGAAACCCCTTGATCAGCAGCATAACGTCACAGCCACAAAGCTACCATCATAAGCATTATTGAAGTTACTCCAATATAAGCTCCGGCTCCTTTTCTGGAAACCTTGGCCTCATTGTCAACCCCAGCTCACACACATTCAAAGCAGACAGCTTTGTCAACAGCTTCAGTGTGGGAAAGGACACACCACTATTGCTTTTGTATTACGACGTAAACAATTCCAAATATTTAACATTTGCAAAGCTAGGACATGCTTGCCATTGTCTGCATGGAAAGCATCGCACATAATGTTAGGGAGATGGCAGGGTATCACAGGAAGCCATTTATGACCGTCAGAAAGGTAGTTGCAACAATGAGGAAGGCCATCAAGAATGAAGATGTGGGTAACCCAATAGCAAGCATCACAAGATTGTAACGAGGTGTATGGATCAGACAGGATGCTGACAACAGTACAGACAGTCTTGCGCAGTAACTGGTTACTAGTAACGCATTACCGATAACTAGTTACTTTTATTAGTAGCTTGAAACTGTAACTAGCTACTTTTAATTTAGCAGAACTTGTAACTAACACTCTTACTTTTTACACAGTAACTGTAACTGGAAATACCGTTACAGTTACTTCCTTTTTAAAAAAAGAAAAAAAATATCCAGCAGCTACAAACCTTGAAAAACTTGGCAGCGCAATATCGTGTTCAAGAATATTGTGATATTGCTCATAAATGCTTTTAACTATCTGTATTGAGATATATTTGCAAAATGTATTAGTATCTCACTAGTGGAACATTTTTACGATCTATCGCTTGTATCGCGATGCTGTGCAGAACACTGACATCTCGTCGCTTTTTTTTTTTTCTTTTTTTCCTGAAATAGGCTGACGTGTTGTTTCCAGGAGGGAAATGAAAAGTTTTTTTCTATGAAGCCAAGCGAACCATCTTCGGCTGGCGACACAAAAGGGCGGCTGTGGTGAAGTGCCTCATCGCGGCGTCGACGACAACGAAAGCGCGGGAGAAACGCGCAAGCATGTGCTTTGGAGTCGACCCGATGGGCTATTTTTTGAACGCCACTTCTGCATGTGCCCGTGAGGCGCGTGAACGGAACAAGAATAAAAGGCGCGAGCCACTGCCGCCAAGTCAGACAAAGGAAGATATTGGAGCGGAGAAGACGCGCTGTCCTGGTCGGGCGTCAACGCCCGGGAGGCCAGCAACTGTCGGAGGGACCCGGTCGAGCGCCAACGCCCGAGGGACCTCGAGAACGACACGTCCCCCGCTCCGGACACCCAGCAGACAGTCTGGGAGTCTTCATCGCTACTTCGTCAGCACCACTTCTGGTGTCTGCCTCGCCGTTCTGGAGAGCCGTCGACGGACGCTGACCCGACACCATCGACGCGCCGGAACGCATGAGCCTTCTGAGCCTTTTGAACTCTTTTCAGGTCTTGCTCTAGAGACGCTATACATATTTTGTATATATTATTGTCTGTATTGCGTGTGCTCATCTTTAACTGCGTTTCTCTCTTGAAATCTTGTTCTACAAACGCTGCATGCACATGTTGTTGCGAGTTTAGTGCTTCTGTTTCATTGCGTTTCCCTCTACGTTTTCGTGCTCAAACATATGTGTCCGTGTGTTGTGCCAGCCAGCGTCTTGCGTCTCTTCTTTGCTGCCCTCGGAGGCGTCTCTAACTTGCCTCTTTGAGCCTGCTCCCCGAACCTTTTAATATTTCGTAACAGCGGCGAAGGGTTCTAACTGCCCCACGCAGAGAAGGGTGTGCGACACAGCAGTATGGTCGGCCTGAGTGACGAAAGACGCTCTTGTACAGAAGCCGGTGCAGCATCGTTTACACAAGCCGGTGCAGCATCGTTTACACAAGCCGGTGCAGCATCGTTGATTTTTCTCAGGTGGCCAGTCATTTCTTCATGACCACCCGCGCGATAACCACACAAAAACAGACGCGTCGAAATGCCTTGCACATGTTCAGTTCTCAAAGCAACGGTACTTTCAAAGAGCACTTTCCAAAATGGCGGCGGCAATGTGGCTCGAAGGGGCCTATTCTCTCTGTCGCGTCTCATGATGAGCTCCTATTTCATTTAAAAGCATGCAGCAGTCTTTTGTGGCACCAGTCTGTCCCAGTGGATTTTGTAAATAAATTCCCGACAATCAATAAGAATGGTACAGCCATCAATTACTAATAGTTGTTACACCAAAATGGGTTGTGGACAACAATTGCTGGTGTTGGCCTCTTGAGTGAGCCCCTTTCTGTTTCTCTCATCTGGCATTTTACCACGACCGATTTCGACTAACCGTATGCCTTCATACCTTTATATTACAAAACTGTACGATTTGGTTCGCAATGTATTCCTTAGTCTCGTACAGTAACGTTAAAGTAACCACGTTACTTTTTAACAGTAAGTGTAACTGTAACAAGTTAGCCTTGGAAACTCAGTAACTGTAACTGTAGCATAGTTACTTTTCTGACTTAGGTAAATGTAATTGTAACACTGTCACTTTTTACTGGTGTCATGCGTATGACTGAGTACAGATCCAGGGATCCATGCATTGCTTCAATCACATGTTGCGTAGTGCATGAGATGAAAGTGCGGGCACAAGTAGAGGAAACACAAACACTGTCAACAGATACTGCAGGAAAGGGCACCAGGGTTCACATGCATGAGACTGGATCGATTGATAATGCAGAGATCATGCTCCTGTAACTTAAGGCCCATTGAGGAGAGCCCTTGAGTGCAGAAAACTAACAAATGTCATGCTGCTCAGTGACGTCAACAGGGTATCCCATAAGAAAAGAAAGAGTGAAATTTTTTAATAGCCCAAACAATGGCTACACACTTTCTCTGCCACCAAGTAACTAGTCTCAGCTGCTTTGCACTGCCTATGGCATTGCTGGAATCGGTGTAAACCTCCAGCGGGGCTGCAGGATTGAAGTGGTGGAGGATAAGCAATGAGGTCCAGGGGCGGCGTAATGTTGTGAAGGAGTCATCAGAGGCTGGCGACCAAGCTGAAAGTTTATTCTTCGCTGCTGCTAAGAAGGTCCATCAAGAGTGCAAATATGAAGGCAAAATTTTGAATGGAACATCTGAAGTATGAATGTGAGTCGACAAAGCCTTTCCTTTACCTTCTTGGTTATGGAAAGTCAGCAGCTGTGCAAAGCTTTCCTTGATACAGAAGAATGTAGTCTTGTGAGACAATACAGCCAAGAATGGTAAGCGGTCTGGTATCAAACCAAAACTTTTCATGTTGAGTTCATGTCCTGCCTCAGTGACGCATTCGGGAACATGCTCGAGATGGCCGAGCTCTCTGTGTGGGAGTCAGCAGAGCAGACGACTATGTCATCCAGGTAGCACAGATATGTGCTCCATTTCAGGCCTTGTAAAATAGTGTCCATCATTCTCTCAGAAGTGGCTGAAGCATTACGCAGGCCAAATAGGCACGAGGGGGCAAAGTTGTATACAGTAGAACCGTGTTACACGAGACACTCAAGGAAACCGGAAAACATGCCTCTCCTACCCAAGGTCCCTTCCAAAAAAAAATTCTAAGAACACAGGAACGTGTAAATGCATCACACTATTATACATCAGCATCAAAGTGTGTTCAAGCAAGCTAACTAGACACCCCTCAGGATGGCTGCACCAAGTCATTCTTAGTAGTAGTGACCGTAAAACCCTCCGTATAATATGGACCTGCATATAAAAAGAGGTGTAACTTTAGGATGGCAAAAACTAAAAAAAGGTTTTTGTCCAATATAATGCGAGTGAGAAAAGCTCACAGAGAGCAGTTTATTTGCATTGCAGTTAACATTCAGTCGTCTGTGGGCACAGTCTTTCAAAAGACCCTTGTTGGACATATTGAAACGGGCACAGGGATACGCTTCTAATGGGAGTGTATTTTACCACGGCGAGATTAGCCGGTGCAGGCAGCAGTGACGGACCGCCAGCCTGCGCCCCACTCCTCCATCTCCTTTGTTCCCCTTGAGATCGCCGTCTTCGTCGCTATTCTTGCACCATGACAATATTTTTCCACAGAAAGTAGTTTTCAGTGCCATAAAGTACAATCGAGGTGCCGTAATTCTAAAAGAGCGACAGACGAGCTTCTCAGGGATGCTTTCTCCTGCAACGTCGATGGCAAGTCAAGGCACACCGGCATCCGATCAGTGCCGCCGATATGCCCCAGCTGACAGACATGCTTCCACGGCTCTATCACATGGCACGATAGTTCCTCCAAAAATGACATCCACCAATGTAAAGAAAATCTTGTGCGGTGCACGGAATGCCTTTCTCTTACTTTCTCTTGTAGTAGCTCAGCGTTCACAGCCGAGTGAGCATCCCGTTGGCATCTCGCAAAGACAATCAGCTTCTGTTCAATCTCAGGAAAGACTGTTCCTCGGCTTCTGGACACTTTCAGGTGGCTGCACGGATAAGATGCCTCGCTCTGCTTCTTAAACGTTGCCCTCCATGATGCCGAAGTGCCGCCTTGCAGTGCAATTACCGATGGTTTCACCTCTAAAATAACTTTCCTTTTAAAGGCAGCTGGGTACTGCTTTCACAGTCTTGACATCGTGCGAGATAAACTTCAAGTGAACATGCAAATTATTGGCACGGTCAAAATGACGCTGCCCTACTAGCCCTGCCTGGCCCTGCGCCAGTTGAAAGCGGCAGCCATTTGTAGCAGCATACCGACGCCACCGCTAGATAACACATCCTCCGCTACTAGTACGGATGATGATGACAGCACTGAGCAGCAATAAAACTGAAACTGCAAATCTTGGGCGGAAAACTCTGGGATCCACATATAATACGGGGTAGAAATTTCATATAGTAAAATTTAGACATACGGGCAGGTTTTTATGGTAGTTATTTAGTGTCTGCAGATTGTATTAGCCTTCTTCCCAACTTCTAGAGGTAAAGCACTTCACTTTGCAAGCATCAATGTTGCTCACATTACTTCTGAAGCGTTTTAGATGTTCATCAGCTTCAAATACCGACACTTTGTGCTTTGCAACATCCTTGCTGTCCGTCTTTCTCCCTTTGCTCATCCTCTTGAGGAACATGCACAGTTTACTTAGGTGAGGAATGTGTGGTCTGTAATCTCCTGGAGCATGCGAGTCCATGAGGTGAACCATATCTAGGCTTCTAAATACTAGTGAAGAATATACTCTAGAGACCTAGAAAAGGTGCCCCTAGTAACAGAATGTCTCTTGTGACCAAGTCTCTTGTATGCAATGTTGTTTAAATGGTAGCCATAAGAAAACCAACCAAACCATTTTTACACATCTCTTGTAGTTAAGTGTGTCTTGTAACAAGATTTTGCTGTAATTCATCAAGTGCCACAAATGTTGCTTAAGGATGATCAGATGATTCCACAAGAACTTGCCAACATCCAAAGCATAAATTGAGTGATGAAAAGAATTCCACACTCTGCAAACAAATGAAAGCATCCTCAGTGTGCAGTAATGGTCAAATGTTCCTCCAGTACCTTCGCTCAAATGTTGGTAGTCAACGTAGAGGAAATGACACCATTATTTTTCTTAACGAGAACCTGTGACATTCAAAATTTCTGGGATGCTGCACAATGCCACGCATGAGCATGTCTGCAACACAATCATCAATTCACCATGCTCGAAGGCTGACACTTGATAAGGTGATCTGGCGAGAAACAGTTCATGTGCAACCCAAGACAGAAACATCACTGTCAAAAGAAGCATGGAATACTACCTGCAGGAGTGTGGCAAGCTACCCTCATTCTGAAGACGAAGTTTCACTGCTGATGGCACAATGGACAGCATCAAGGAGTAACTGATCAACCACACAATCAAAAGTAGGTGCGATAAAGTTCACACAAATAGAAGCAGCCAACGTCAAAGATGTAAAAGATCTCAACATATTGCATGGGAGTACATTTTAGTCCTTGCTTAATACCCGGAAAGAGCTGTCAGTCTGGTAGTGGTGCTGGTGGCGGCAAAGACTTTGAGAAACAGAAAAGGCGATAAGGGTGTCTGTGTTCCATATTGGAACATCTCCTGCATATGTGAGAGACGTGCAGTAATGGGCGGCAGTCCACTACTTTGAGGAAGGGCACCAAACATGCCAAAGCTTCATAACACTGCCACGCACAGAAGGACACCTGGTGTCAAGATGCTGCCTGCACAAGTTGTCGTAACTTGGACATAATTCCGCCACTTCAACAATAATGTGACGACTATTTGACAACAACACCTGGAATGAGTAACCGCCAGCACCCTTCATTATATGCACGTTTGATCACTTCCCCTCACATTGACACATTTGCCAATTTGAAATGGCCCACAATGTCTTCAATATAGCTTGAGAAATTATCTCCAATTTGTTGGAACCAGGAATGCAGGCACTGCTTGGCACGAAAATTTTGCATAGCTGGCTGACTGAAAACTTGCATGAAGCTGGCCTTGAAGATGGATCACATAGTAAGGTCAGAAACCAGCTTGGCCACATTCGAAAGATAAAATACAATGCGGCTCAACTTGATGTCATCATACCTATTGTTATGGGTGCTTGCTGGTTCATATCAGCAGGTCCAATCTTCAATGTCTTTGGTATCTATGCTAGAGAAGATAAGGGGATCTAACTGATGCACAGGCACTGGGTGCCCTGTGCCACTAGAGGAGTCTGAGGTGAGTGAGTGTCACTTGCCTTATCTGGCATACAAATACAAGTACAGTCAACTCCCGATAATTCGAAGCCGCTTAATTGGAATTTTCGGTTAACAGGAAGTGAAGTTGGGGTCCCGTCAGTTATACATGCAAACCAATAGAAAAAAATGCTCGGTAATTGGAAGTTAGAAGTCTAAAGTGTCGGTTAATTACAAGTTATTTCTCAATCTTATGGCTCGAGATGATCGTAATGTTTGAGAAATTCCATATTATTAAAATGAAAAACAGCAATTGCGTGCTGAATTAACATCGCTAGCATCACAGCTGACTACAGCGCCACAGCTCATGAAGCGTCAATGTTAGGTACTGGCACTATCGGCATCGCAGCTGACGACAGCGCCAAAAATGATGAGGCGGCAAGGTGAGCCCATCCGCCAAGCGCAATCGCAGCCTCGCATGGTCCCGTTGACGTGCTAGGCCTCTCTGTGTGTTTCCTCGAGTGTTAGTGAACCGGCCGGCCGGCCGGCATCGTTGCACAGTAGCGGCAATGGCAACTCGCGGACCTTATCGTACGCTTGACTTGGCGACAAAAGTTAAGGTTTTGAAAGAAGCTGAGGACGGAGGCAACGGAGGCACCGCCAAGCAGGACATCGCACGGAAGTATGGCATCAAGCGCTCTTTCGAACTTCAAGAAGCGCTCGATACTTGAAGCATTTGAGAACGACCAATTTAAAATGTCACGCAAGAGAATGCGTACTGGTGCCCACCCGGAGTTAGAGCGAGCATTGCTCATTTGGATTAGGAAGGCCCGGAGCAACTAACTTCCGCTCAGTGGTGATATCGTAACAGCAAAAGCCTTATCGCTTGCGGCGATGATATGCATTAAAAATTTTTCTTCGTCCAATGGATGGCTGTACCGAAAGCACATTCTCGAGCAGATGCTTTTGTGCATGGATAACTCCCCGCAGTGCGAAGTGAGCCTCCTCAGTTCTATCCACACGCTAGCGCAAGCATGGGGTCGCGTCAAACAGGAGACGATTGCGAACTGCTTCAGGACCTGCGGTTTTAGTGCAAGTGCCTCGAGAGATGGAGGTGGTTCGTCTTCTCCAGCGGGGAAAGCGCACACAACCGAACTTGGCGACGATAGTCTTCGAGCAGCTCTCGGTGACGTCCCTTTCGGAGAATACGTTGCCATTGACAGTCAAGTTGAAACGTGTGGTCCGCTGACAGACACCGAAATACTCGGGATCGTTCGACTCAACAAGGCTGCTGACGAAAGTGACTTGGACGACGATGTTTCAAGCAAGCCGCAACCTACGGCTGCTGATGGTAGCTGCGGGCCTTGCCCTCGCGCAGCGGTTTTTTACTGCAGAGAGCAATGCCGAGGAAGCACTCGGCCATGTCTACAGCCTGCAGAACTTGCTCTCCGCAGCAAGATGCCGCAAGCAGAAGCAGACGGCAATAACAGATTTCTTTTCCAATTGAATACAATAAAAATGTCCGTTTTTGCCCGCTTTGGTTAATTGGAAGTTTGGTTAATTCGAAGTTTTTCGCGGTCCCCATCAACTTCGTATTAACGGGAGTCGACTGTGCAATGTTTCAAGGTGGATGAAATCCAGCTGCCTAAACCATTCACTAAGAGATTTATTAGCAGGGCACACGGGTGGATGGGCAGGAAGGCAGGCAGCTGCAAGAAAGGTTTGGTCAAGCCCAACAACCACAACCTCTTGGCAATGGCACTGATGCCGAGGCACAGGCCACCCTGCTTCACTACGAATGTTTTACTACCATCTACATTCAAAATGCAACTGTGATTCTTCTATTCATATGTCAAGAGGCAAGAAGCTTCCGTGTAGTGCCAGTTGCAGGTGAACACTTGTGTTGCATGTCCTTTCATCCCGAATATGTCACACATCTTTAACCATTTCACCAACTTTCCCCCAAAAGATCCGTACTTTCGTATGGCAAGAGAAATGAAGAGCAGCAAACGTAAAGATTTAGCGTTAAGGTCAACGTTACAGTAAAGCTGGGTGCACTTAGCGGCACAAACTAGACTTTTAGTAAAGCGGAAGAGAGCGAAACGCCAAAGCTAATGCAAAGGCATGTACGGCGACACCTAGCTACACCTTAAAACTCTTATTCAATCCCTAAGCGCGCCACAAAATCATTGAGCCAGTATCGTGTAAGTGTGTCGTTAGTGCTGTGTCGGCAGACCCGAAAAACATCGCTTCGTTTCAAAATGCCGCCATCGAGTCTCCTTTCTGACCCGTACTGCCTGTCATTTCGAAGTTGCGATGCCATAGGAGCGCCTAATTTATACTTGGAAACCAGAGCAGCAACGCAGGCAGTCCGTGTCCACGAGGGGAGGCCTCCTTAACGTCGAGGCTATGCTATATACGAGATATTTCGCCAACATTTCCACTTGAGAAGGCGGATTTTCCACTTGTCATCAGTGCCCCGGAGCTTCCGCAACATTTCTCCAGTGCCCAGGGAGTGCGTATCTGTGCATGTGCCTGTGAAGGCTGGCTTATCCAAGTCGCCTTTGTGACTGAAGGAATACTTCGCCAAACATTACTGTCATTTCAAGCACTACCCCTCGGCTTTATGTAATTGGCTGTAGCTTGAAACAGCCGATGTGCAAAAAGAAAAACACCCTGGTGGTAGTGCCGCCATCTCGACGAGACTACCGTAAACGTGAGCAAAGCGACATGGCCTCTGAAATTCCGGGCGCCGGCGCGTGCAGTCTTGAAGGCCGTGAAAACGAGTGCGCTCACATTTTAAGCCTTGTGCGACGCTTACTGAGAGCATATCTTGAAAAGGGCGACACACTGTCACCAATACACGGCTGGCGAAGCTTAATTAGCCAAACCTAAGGCAAATACGAACATGAGCGGGTAGTGAAGGAGCTTAACAATGCAGGCCGATGTCCCGACAGATCTGAAGCGAGCGGTCTCACTTCGACTGACGCCGCCATCTTGCCAGCCGTACGGGTCTCTTTGCGAGCGTTAGCGTTGAACGATATCTTCCGAAAATAGCGTAGGCACGTAAGGGTATCGTATACCTTGACGTCCTGCGCATGCGCGGTGTGTTACACGGTAACATTAACCCTAACGCTAAATCTTTGCGTTTTCTGCTTTCCGATATACTAAAACTCTCTAAAGAAAGAGCCATAGCAGTGAGCTGTACGCACAGCTTTCACAATGAACATGCAGCGTTTTACAATTAAGACACAGTGACGGCTGTTGTCTCATCCATTTTCTCGCGCATAATATTTATGTTTGAAGCACCCTGGCAGCATCGAAGTAAATATGACAAACAGTCATTAACACGCACTGCGCCCATCTTACTTAATAAACTCACAAAGGAAGAGTTTGATCCTCTGCAAAATTCTAATCATACAATAAGAATATTCTGTCAGTCGTACCAGAGAGATTACTGATGGTCAATGAATTTTTTTGTATGTATATAGACCTGTGTACATAGCATACTTGTGTATGGGGTAGGGAAATGTGTGTATGTATAGTGTACACTTTTTTTTTGTAGGTATAGATTTTATTTGTGTATGCATAAATATGTATGTACACACACTTTCTTTTTCTGATTGAACTGTATCTCTGTCTCGCCGTATTATTTTGTTTCAAGTGTTGTATTTATTCAATACATTTCTGCAATGTGCTGTTGTCATTTGTAAAAGGGGGCAGGACCCCTGTCAAGCTTCTTTAGCTTTTAGTCCTGTCTCCTCTTTTTCACTGAGAAAATAAAATAAAAGTTGATTGATTGATTGATTGATTGATTGATCTATGCTTAGACAACAACCATAGAGGTATAGCTAATTTCCGTCTCATACTTCTTTCCTCTGGGCCAGCTAAACAGCTTCTTATGGCTGTTCTTTTATCATTCACAGCCTCCACCAAGAATGCAGAACATGCTTTTAACTGCAGCCAATGTAGGAGAGAAAAACTGAGTAATAAAAGTGATATAACATTTAACCCAGTTACAACACAATAAAAAACTCTACAAATTCTGGGACTTCATGAGAAGAAGCTGTATGATTATTAACACCACTGTGACAGGAAACCTCAGATAAATTATGACGACCTTAGATTCCTTCATGTACAGCTAAATATAAGTACAGTTGTACATTGACTTGAGCTGCTCACGGTCAGTGACAGTGATACGTACCAGAAGCACCATCTCCCGCTTGCTTCTTTTTTTTCTTTCGGATGTAGTTCAGCATCGGGTCTCCTTCCCTTTCCTGGTCCTTCAGGTGCTTTTCTAGGTCTTCGTCATCCTCATAACGACTGAAAGGCTTTGACATCTCATGCAGGTGATCGGCCAAATTTTGGTCCTGCTGCTCTTGCTGAGCGAGACTGAAATGTGCACAGAGATCAATATTCAGCAGTGGGACAAGCTTCAAAGTAAAATGACAGCTTGGCAGAGGACACTTTAGCATGCACGGCACAACCCAGAGTAAACTAGGTTAGTTTCCCCTAGTTAGCCAAACATAAATGGTTCAATGACCTTTTTAATACTACAAACCACAATTTCATTAGGTGTCAAAAGAAAGCTAAATGGTATAACTGCTAAATGATAACTGCTAATTTTAAACAAAGGTATGAATGCGACAGCTGTTAAAAAGTAGTGCAACCATGCAGGACAACTCAGACATGGCATAGTAATAATCAATGAATAATAATAATAGCTACTAGGGTTTTAAGCGCCAAAACAACAATATGATTAAGAGGTGTGCCGTAGTAAAGTGCTCTGGAAATTTCTGCCACCCGGCGCTTTCTAGCACACGCTGACATCGAAAAGTGTTCTGAAATCACACAGTGCACAGGTATCTATCTGGAATTGTGCCTCCATCGAAATGCAACCACAACAGCAAGGACCAAACTTTCGTGCTAGATGCCAAGCATCATGACCACTGAGCCACTGCAGCAATTTTGCGTGCAATACGTGCTGGTGTGTCAGTACAACTAGTGACTGCATAACGTGGTTTCACACATGCACATGTTTGCAGAGAATGCGAGAGATAGGTCAACAAGCAAAAGGCAAAACAATGACTTCTTACCCTTTTCCCCACTTGCTGTAGATGGCAGCCATTTCTGCTTCCTTGGCGGCTTTCTCCTTGGCTTTGTCTGCTTTAGTGGTATCTCGAAGCTTCACAACTTCTTGCACTTTTTCCTAAGTAAACATAAGTGAGTTAAGACACAATGAACCAGCATAATGTAGTTCAGCATCGGGTCTCCTTCCCTTTCCTGGTCCTTCAGGTGCTTTTCTAGGTCTTCGTCATCCTCATAACGACTGAAAGGCTTTGACATCTCATGCAGGTGATCGGCCAAATTTTGGTCCTGCTGCTCTTGCTGAGCGAGACTGAAATGTGCACACAGATCAATATTCAGCAGTGGGACAAGCTTCAAAGTAAAATGACAGCTTGGCAGAGGACACTTTAGCATGCACTGGCACAACCCAGAGTAAACTAGTTAGTTTCCCCTAGTTAGCCAAACATAAATGGTTCAATGACCTTTTTAATACTACAAACCACAATTTCATTAGGTGTCAAAAGAAAGCTAAATGGTATAACTGCTAAATGATAACTGCTAATTTTAAACAAAAGTATGAATGCGACAGCTGTTAAAAAGTAGTGCAACCATGCAGGACAACTCAGACATGGCATAGTAATAATCAATGAATAATAATAATAGCTACTAGGGTTTTACGCACCAAAACAACAATATGATTAAGAGGTGTGCCGTAGTGAAGTGCTCTGGAAATTTCTGCCACCCGGGGCTTTCTAGCACGCACTGACATTGAAAAGTGCTCTGAAATCACACAGTGCACAGGTATCTATCTGGAATTGTGCCTCCATCGAAATGCAACCACAACAGCAAGGACCAAACTTTCGTGCTAGATGCCAAGCATCATGACCACTGAGCCACTGCAGCAATTTTGCGTGCAATACGTGCTGGTGTGTCAGTACAACTAGTGACTGCATAACGTGGTTTCACACATGCACATGTTTGCAGAGAATGCGAGAGATAGTCAACAAGCAAAAGGCAAAACAATGACTTCTTACCCTTTTCCCCACTTGCTGTAGATGGCAGCCATTTCTGCTTCCTTGGCGGCTTTCTCCTTGGCTTTGTCTGCTTTAGTGGTATCTCGAAGCTTCACAACTTCTTGCACTTTTTCCTAAGTAAACATAAGTGAGGTTAAAGACACAATGAACCAGGCCATAAGTAAGTTTCACAGCAACCATGGTTTACAATTCAATAAATTCTAAACATGAGACATGAAAGAAAGAAAGAAATGTCATTCTCTCATCGTATCACATTACTGATAAGACAGATGTGAGTACTCATTTCAACAACAGGAAATGTACCAGACAAATGTGTGATCATAAGAGGGCCACTGCTGTTCACGACCCGGACGTATTTGTTTGTAAGGCACAAAGTGACAGGTCAGTAAGTACAATCTATGCTCGAAGCAGCAAAATTTTTTAATACCGGAAAACATTCGACTCCACGTGGATGATTCCTTGGAGGGATTTATGAATGTGCTTTTAGTTCAACTAATTACATTTATAAATTTGCTGAAGTCTGTTCAACAAAGTTGCTCTACACTCCTTAGTCTTGGAACTCTCTGGCCTTGTGGAACTGCAGCAGTTGACAGTACGACCCTTAGAACCAGCTTGGCCATCTTGGCCATTATGCGGTCAACTGAGGTCGTTACTTCACCTGATGCAATCTCTGAGATGCCCGAGCCGCACGAGCTTTCGATAGCGTTTGCCGGTGGCCGTAATGGGAAAATTGATGTTTCCCATCACCGCACCGCAAAACAGCTCATCATCGCATTTCTCCCTGATATCCGTGCTGAGCTCGAGCCTCTCAGTCGTGCGTGCTGCTTGACATATGAGACTGCATCGCGGCAATCTCGGAGACCACGCCCCAACCATGCTTAGGCTTAGCTGTGCCAGCCTGCGCAGTACGCATGGCAGCATGCGTGACGGAACTGCGATAATACGGAGGAATGCAGCACTGCGAGTAAATGATGTTACCGCTGCTTGCACGTGGCTACCCCCCCGCAATGTGTGGCAGTTTCATTGAGATGCAGGAGTTATGAATTGGCGCGCCGAACGTCTTCGAGACTGATCAAGTAAAGCGGGAAAGCCACAGCGTGGCCGTTCGCGGGACTGCAGGCGTTCAAAGTTAGCAGTGATTTTATTATGCGAGTGTGTCCATTACGCGAGTACGGCATTTGGTTTTATGAATGTGAGAAGGTTGATTACCAAGGAATTTTTTTTCGTGTCACGAAAAATGGTAGCGCGTTACAATCAATGTTTCACTTTTTTTTTTTGTCACAGGAGACTGGTGCGCGTTACAATCGAGGGCGCGGTAGGATCGAGCAAATACTGTAACTCGTTCAATAGTATTTTAGAATGTGGTGTTCCTTGAAAAGCGGGTCTATGCACGGGGCCTTACCATAGTCTGAGCACATTAAACGCACCTCTTTTCTCATCTTGGAGCAGCCAGCTGTGTTGGCACACAAACGGTATCTTCTCTGCGTGCGGCTGCCTTGGGCAGAGTAAACTCAGTAACCAAGAACAGCTAGAATCCCTCGAAAGTGTCGATAATAAACAAGCTGACAGCTACGCCAATAAAGACGAAAATCAACTTCCGCCACCTCTGCAAAGGGGTGCCGATGATGATAAACATCAAGTTTCACACGCCTCCGTTGCAATCACGCAGAGAAATTGAAACCGCGAAATGGCGTTGCCCACCGGTGGCGCCGCAGACCGCGCGACGCGCCCAAGCTAGAAATCAGTTCTGTTTATCTCTGCAAGAAAGTAAAGCCCTAACTATACGTACGGGGTACAACGCCGCGCGCCCTCTACCTCCACACAGTCTTTGTGGAAAATACTGCGTGGATCATGAAAACGCACAAGATAACAACATGTGCGCCATAGCGCGTCCAGACACATAGAGCGGACTTTACATAGAACAAGACGCAACAAGCAAAGCCATAAAAAAAAAAAAAAAAAAAAAAAAAGCCGGAGCGCGCGGACAGAGAGTGGGGAGGAAGTGGGGGGCACTCATCCCTTCAGTTACTGCGAGTTGCGCTAGAACCTCCCTCGCAACATGCATGGTTAGAGCCAGGGTTACCGTGACTTTCGTACTTCAGCCGATTTTTCCCTGACAGAAGCCCAAATTCCCTGAGTTTTCCCTGAGATTTCCCGGTTGGTAGACACGCTGCTCCCTCCACTGCTTCAGATGTATTGCTACAAAGATTCAATGTACCGAGCCATGTCAATGCATATAGAAAATGAAAGGGTAAGGCTTTCACTCTTCTGGATCACCTTACCAGGGGCTTTGGAAGTATTGGGGTGACAGAGGGGAAGCTCAGAACATATGTACAAGAAGCAGGAAAAGAAAAAGAAACAAAGGATGGTTCCACAGAGCAGAAAATGCTGTCCTTCTAGTGAGTACTGTCTCGTAAGGAAAACATACAAGCAGGAACCAGAAATTGGAAATTAGGCCCTTCTAGGAATGTGACCGTTATGAATGTGGAATAACTAAATGTAAATATCCACCATGTCTACAGGCGTAATTTGCACACTTTTTTTTTGGCTTAGAAAAGGCGGTGTACAAATTGCAATGAGATAAAGTGAGCACGTCAAGAATAACCTCTGAACAGGGTTGATGTGGACTCTACAGACCCTACATTAAAAAGGACGTAGAAGTAGTTAGCCGAGAAATCCAACCCAGAATCGTTGCCACAAGTGCTTCCAGCACCCTCCCAAAGCGCACTTCAGGGATTTACACAATGCACCCCCACCTCCCCCATCCCAGGTGGGTCTCTGCGCCTTTCCAAAAGCTTTCCAGCTAATCAATAACTGCGTATCCACAGCAAACCCCACATTCTGGTCTGGTAATGCCGTTGGAGGCCCCTTTAAGTCAAAACTCCTGGCGCCAATAATAGAATATGACTCACTCTCGTTAAAGTGCTTGTGGAGGCATGATTCTCATTTTCTTTGGCAAGCTATGTGACAATGAGTTTGCAATTTTCCAAGTAACTATTGCAGTGCATTGTTAATGAACAACCAAAATATGACCCGCTGCCAAAGCCTAGACTACCAAAAAAAAAAACAAGACCGAGTTTTGTCACAGTGGAGCAGCACAGATGGAGGGGCAAGACTTGCGTGGCAGAGACAACGGAGCTTGCGATGCTACACCCTCGCACACCTACAATGAAGCTGCAAGCCTGATAGCAGTGTGTTGTGTGCATGCTTTCTCATGGCAGAAGAAAAAGGGAAGGTGGAGGAAAACACAAGGGGGGGAGGGAGGTAAAGATAATCCGAGTAGCTCCCTTTCTGGTTAGTCTGGCTGAAGACTAGATGTTTGCAAATGGTGCGAGGGCATAAATTATGCAAATAAATATAGTATATGCAAAGCTGACATGCAAGAGGCATCCAGGTAAAGAAGCTATGGTCAGTGCTACTGCGTGAGGTGCTTAAATAATGCGACTGCCCTAAATAAGAACACTAATAGAATTTGAAGGTTGAAGAAGGGGGAGGGAGATTCTCTTCCCACTAGAATAACCGGAGGGTCCCCAGCGGCACTGGTAACTGAACCTAGTGCCTCGTGCATTGTACGCGGACGCTCTAACTCTGCCACTCAGAGGTATTCTGTAGTCTATGGGAGAGGGGGGGAAGAAGTATGTTCTGGTGTACCAGTGATGCTTCAGGAGAAATCCTACACAATGGACAACCCAGACTCTGGCGCCCCAGGTTTGATTCTGACCTGATCGACAATTCGTCTGTTTACAGCACAAGGTAAGTCCTGTTTATCTTCCAACCAACTGCAATATCGAGCTGGTTCTCATCGAGGGCACGCTAGGATCGAGCAAATTCTGCATATTGTTCAATAGTATTTTAGAACGTGGTGTTCCTTGAAAAGCGGGTCTACTCACAGGGCCTTATCGCAGTCTGAACACATTAAACGCACCTCTTTTCTCATCTTGGTGCAACCAGCTGTGTTGGCCTACACACGGTACCTTCTCTGTGTGCGGCTGCCTTGGGCAGAGTAAACTCAGTAACCAAGAGCAGCTAGAATCCCTTGAAAGCGTCGATAATAAACAAGCTGATAGCTACGCCAATAAAGATGAAAATCAACTTCCGCCGCCTCTGCAAAGGGGTGCCGATAATGATAAACATCAAGTTTCACGCGCCTCCGTTGCAATCACGCGGAGAAATTGAAACCGCGAAATGGCGTTGCCCACCGGTGGCGCCACAGACCGAGCGACGCGCCCAAGCTAGAAATCAGTTCTGTTTATCTCCGCAAGAAAGTAAATCCCTAACTATACGTTCAGGGTACAACGCCACGCGCCCTCTACCTCCACACAGTCTTTTCCACAATTTTTGTGGAAAATACTGCATGGATCATGCAAACGCACAAGATAACGTGTGCGCCGTAGCGCGTCCAGACGCATAGAGCGGACTTTACATAGAACAAGACGCGACAAGCAAAGCCATAAAAAAAAGCCGGTGCGCGCGGACAGAGAGCGGGGAGGAAGTGGGGGGCACTCATCCTTTCAGTTACTGCGAGTTGCGCTAAAACCTCCCTCGCAAGATGCATGGTTGGAGCCAGCGTTACCACGACTTTCGTACTTCAGCTAATTTTTCCCTGACAGAAGCCCAAATTCCCTGAGATTTTCCAGACTAATCATATTCCCTGAGATTTTTTTGGTTTTCCCGGTTGGTAGACACGCTGCTCCCTCCACTCGTTCAGATGTGTTACTACAAAGATTCGATGTACCGAGCCATGTCAATGCATATAGAAAATGAAAGGGTAAGGCTTTCACTCTTCTGGATCACCTTACCAGGGGCTTTGGAAGTATTGTGGTGACGGAGGGGAAGCTCAGAACATATGCACAAGAAGCAGGAAAAGAAAAAAAGAAAGGATGGTTCCACAGAGCAGAAAATGCTATCCTTCTAGTGAGTACTGTCTCCTAAGGAAAACATACAAGCATGAACCAGAAATTGGAAATAAGGTCCTTCTAGGAATGTGACCTTTATGACTGTGGAATAACTAAATGTAAATATCCACCATGTCTACAGGCGTAATTTGCACACTTTTTTTTGGTTTAGAAAAGGGGGTGTACAAATTGCGACGAGATAAAGTGAGCACATCAAGAATAACCTCTGAACAGGGTTGACGTGGACTCTACAGACCCTAAATTAAAAAGAACGTAGAAGTAGTTAGCCGAGAAATCCAACCCAGAATTGTTGCCACAAGTGCTTCCAGCACCCTCCCAAAGCGCACTTCAGGGATTTACACAATGCACCCCTCCTCCCCCATCCAAGGTGGGTCTCTGCGCCTTCCCAAAAGCTTTCCAGCTAATCAATAACTGCGTATCCACAGCAACCCCACATTCTGGTCTGGTAATGCCGTTGGAGGCCCCTTTAAGTCGAAACTCCTGGCGCCAATAATAGAATATGACTCACTCTCGTTAAAGTGCTTGTGGAGGCATGATTCTCATTTTCTTTGGCAAGCTATGTGACAATGAGTTTGCAATTTTCCAAGTAACTATTGCGGCACATTGTTAATGAACAACCAAAATATGACCCGCTGCCAAAGCCTAGACTACCAAAAGAAAACAAGACCGAGTTTCGTCACAGTGGAGCAGCACAGATGGAGGGGCAAGACTCGCGTGGCAGAGACAATGGAGCTTGCGATGCTACACCCTCGCACACCTACAATGAAGCTGCAAGCCTGATAGCAGTGTGTTGTGTGCATGCTTTCTCATGGCGGAAGAGAAAGGGAACGTGGAGGAAAACACAAGGGGGGGGAGGGAGGTAAAGATAACCCGAGTAGCTCCCTTTCTGGTTAACCTGGCTGAAGACTAGATGTTTGCAAATGGTGCGAGGGCATAAATTATGCAAATAAATATAGTATATGCAAAGCTGACATGCAAGAGGCATCCAGGTAAAGAAGCTATGGTCAGTGCTACTGCGTGAGGTGCTTAAATAATGGGACTGCCCTAAATAAGAACACTAATAGAATTTGAAGGTTGAAGAAGGGGGAGGGAGATTCTCTTCCCACTAGAATAACCAGAGGGTCCCCAGCAGCACTAGTAACTGAACCTAGTGCCTCGTGCATTGTACGCGGACGCTCGAACTCTGCCACTCAGAGGTATTCTGCAGTCTATGGGAGGGGGGGGAAGAAGTATGTTCTGGTGTACCAGTGATGCTTCAGGAGAAATCCTACACAATGGACAACCCAGACTCTGGCGCCCCAGGTTTGATCTGACCTGATCGACAATTCGTCTGTTTACAGCACAAGGTAAGTCCTGTTTATCTTCCAACCAACTGCAATATCGAGCTGGTTCTCATCAAGGGCATGAGGTAGAAGACAATGTATTTATGTAGCTTTCTTCAAGTGGCCATCACGAGCACTGCCTGTCTGCATAATGCATGATGTAAACACTCTAGTTTTCTTCATGTGGCTATAGTAGTTTCGGTTTTTTCTGTCTGTAATACCTCTATAGTGTAGCATGTCTCATGCTTGAAATAAAATTTTCCACTTGAATATTCTTTGTAAAGCCATATCTTGTCTCCATTCCTCGACAGTTCTGGCAGGAAACTGTTTAGCTGGGATGCTCAAGGACCGTAACTCAGTCACATGCCCTTGGCTCACCTCAGAGTAACATCAGCGTGGTTCAAGGTTAGGTATACATCGAATGAAACTAAACTTATCACAATCTTGCTTCAATGTTATGTTTCATACTTTGTAAAGTTAAGTATTGAAGGAACATTAGAATAACATGCATGTTTCTTTCTTAGATTTTCTTAGATTCTAAGATTGTGACTAAGAATGCAACATTTGATTATTATCTGAAGCTTTTGAATATTCACAGCCCCTTAGACTGTATTCCATATGAAGGCGACTACTACAAGAAGGATTATCACAGAAATTGCAAGCGAAGATAATTATTCCGCATGTTTGTACAAATACAGCATGTCAATTCCTGTGCTGAGGATGTGTGATAAAAGCTCAGTACTGCAGTCAATGCTAAGGTCACCAGCTGAAGGGCTATGCCAAAGGATCCACATGAGGTGTAACTGGTTTACCCTACCCCTCATGAGTCAGCAGCATAACGGTGTTAAGTTCTGCACGTAGCTTATTAAAGCGTACAAACTAAAATATGCCTGTAAATCGCCTGTGTCTGCTAGTTTATGCAGTAAGCAACTACAGCTGTTAGTTGTGCTTTAAGAGACTGTCAACAGGCATCGAAGCTTTCACAACAACAAGAACAGAAACTCAAACTCAACTCTCAGGAGGTACAACTCACTTGGGATAGCAGCCTACCTTCACGTAAGATCAGCATGCACGTTCAGGGCTAATTCGTGCTCAAGCTGCCCAGCCATGTCTCACTGTGTGGTGGCCGCTCTGCTTGCAATTGGGAGAGAGATCGGGTTGAGGTGAGCAAGGGCAGCACAAATTGCATCTTCTCACCTCAAACCTGCTTCTTCCCTTCTACCTGTCATTGATAAAGCAGTAGCTGCACAGCGAAACAGGGCAGGGTGGTTGGTCTCATTGTCTATAGGCCCTCATTGCTTCATTTCGATCTGCATGTCACGTTTCAAGTACACGAGGAAGGTGCCTAAAGAAGCATCATGTCTTGCACTTTCGAGACCCTTAGCTCATAAAATAGTATCTATCGACAGGAACAATGTTGGTTGCACCTCAGCCCTTCAAGAACACAAGAGTTCAGTATGCGCGGCAAAGAGAGAAAAAGCTGTCAGCAAAGGCCGCAATGACTCTGCAGAGGTTTCTACCGATGAGCCTAATGGTATGGTTGATTATGTTTGCTAAGTACAAGCAACAGCTTGCAGCCGATGGGTCTGAAGCAATGTGACACGGCAAAGTGTGTTGAGCAACAGCCAAAGGCCCTCACATGGTTTTAGGGATTTAGCAACAGCCTCTTGCAAGATATTTGGATGTCCTTTCTCACGCTGCTGATGTTCGTACTAGCATTCACAATAAACAGCACTTACAACACCCACTACAGTGCTTCCCAGAGCTGATGCATCGCCTTAGTATGTTAAAGGGGCGCTGACACTAAAATTTCACTGTCGAGATAACCTGCAGGATCGGTTTTTGTGGCCATGCATACATTATGGACCAAAAATTTTAATGGCAAGTATAGCTTGGAAGGTAATTCAAATAAATGTTGAAGCTTGTGTGCCTGATCAAGCACTATACGCGGCACCTTGCGAAGTTGACAGTGGGAAAGGTGACCGAAGGGGACCACTAAATTCTGCGACATCACCACCGCAGCTGAGTGCTGAGTAGCAATGATGACGTCATAGCCACCATCACTGCTTCGCAACGTTTGCACCAGTAGACTCAAGGAGATATCAGCTTCAGAAAAATCACTGCCGCTAAAAGACAATCACAGCAACATCGACGAGACGACAACATGCAGGAAATGTGGAGAATGAAAGAAGATGAGCAGGCATTGCAGGCCACACAGAAGTGCATCAGAGCTCTGTATGCCCACATGGTGGAACTTTCTCAGCCCATTGCAAACGCTAGATGGTACTATGTAGTTGCACCTGATGGCTTGTCATTTTTAAAGTTCTCTCAAACTGAAACTGGTCGGCAATAAACAGACTGCAAATAATAATCCGTCACACACTTCAGAAATTGATGTGCCGTGTTATGACGAACAGGCCACCAGCTACATATTGCAGCAACAAAACGACAAACGAAAATGTTTGTGTCAGCACCACTTTAAAATACAACATTTCATTTTCAATGGTGCCATAAAATGGCACCTGTTCTTGCAAGCAATGGCACTCCGAAAGCCAACTCTTGTTTTGATGGTCACGCACTGTACCTAATCGCAGCCACTATTATGGTTCAGTTTGCTGTAAAAGCTAACAGAGTCCTAAACACAGCAACACAGCCTATGCTAATCAACCACAATAGCAAGTGATGTTTTGGAACATGACTTGCTATTGAATTTCTGCATCAGCAGAAAGGCACATGCCATTTCCTCTACCACATGCTGAGCTACAGTGCCAGTACCAAAGGTAATTTTGATTGCCCAAAACTGAACATCCTTATAGAGCAACATTAATATGTTTGGTAATAAATAAATGCTGCTCTACCGGTACATCACCATACATATATAAATAATGTCAAAACATCATACAATAACAATCATATTGCATATGCAAACAGCCTTACCACTTCTTTGCCCTTCGTGCTTTCCCTTTCCTCTTTCCTGTGCTTTTCTGACTTGTGTTTCGACTCGGAAGGTGAATTCTTTCTGGTTACTTTCCGACTTTTGTGAGGAGTCTGCTTTGAACGCTCCCGGAACTTCTCTAGCAATTCACCAGGTTCTGCAAGGTAATGCCCAGAGCCATCAGCGTGCCTAACCTTCACAGGGTCAGAGCCACGTAGTTTGAACGGCACAGGGCTCTCACTCATACAGCGAGGTTGACGCGCTGGTGTCAAATCACTGTCTGAGCCACTGCACCTTTCTGGCATCTTTCCTGGACGTGGTGGTGATAAGTCGCTGTCCGAATCATGTCTACGTTTATCGGCGGCATTGTCACTTGTTCTTCGGGGACGCTCCGGTGAAAGGTCACTGTCAATGTTTTCAGCAGCACCTGAAGTCCTCACCGGTGATAAGTCACTGTCCGAGTCATGCCGCGTTCGTGACTTCCTCTCAACATTGCGGTCACTGCTAGGAGACCGTGGTTCAACCTTTACACGTACCTCAGCATGGCTGGGTGAATGACGTCTTTTGTCGTGCTTGTGAGACTTGTTTTTCGATGAGTTGTGTTCAGAATCAGTGTGGCCTCTTCTTGATTTGGAAGGTTGGTCAGGTAGCTCATGTGATGCATGCGATCTACTGTGCTTGCCATCATTTTTGTTTCGACTGTTCCTTCTTTCTGCTGTTTCGTTGGTTGGTTCCACTTTGACTTTACCTCTCGCATCTTTGGCCCCAGAAATGTCAGGAGATGAAGTTCGATGTGTGCCTGCTTGTTCCTTTCTATGCTTGTGTGCAACTGAGGGGGCGTCGTCGCTTCGTTTGTGCTTCGATGATGATGAATGGTGCTTTTTAGATATCTCTTCCGTATCTCTCTTAGATCTGCTCGGTGGCGATGGTCTTCTCGGTGGTGATACATCGCTGCCTGAGGAACGCTGTCTTGCCTTTTGGGGGGATGGTCTTCTCGGTGGGGATACATCGCTGTCTGAGGAACGCTGTCTTGCCTTTTGGGGGGATGGCTTACGACGGGAACTAGTCGATTCCACTGGCGGTGTCCCTCTGTTTCGATGACTCCTTGAACGTTCCTCGTGCTTTGGCGGCGATTCCGCGTTTGTACTCGGCCGTTCCGGGGATAGGTCGCTATCGGAATCGTGCCTGCTTCTGTAGCAGGCCTGTCTTTTCCGCGGTGGCGACTCATCGCTGTCCTCGGCTGATCTTTTCGCGGAAAATGCGCCAACATCTTCCTTGCCTGCATCTGCACGAGAGAGAGAAAATTTAGGACGCGCACGGCATGCACCCCGATTTTCAAATTGCGGCGGCAAACCGTAGAAAGGCATTAAATCTGTAACGCCAAAGAGCGAGCTAACCTTTCCCGATCTTTTTCCACTGGGCAGGCGTGTACTGCTCCGCCACACGGGCTTGTAAAGGTCGGTCGTCAATAACTGAAGCAACCACAGGCTCATCCTCCTCGGGTGTTGCTTCGCGACTCTGTGCCGAGGGGATGTGCTTCAAGTCGACGTCGTCATCCAGTATGCGCAACCTGTTCAACGAAAATGCACAATCATCTCCTGATAAACCAGGAAAAGAACTGCTTTATTTTGCACGCATAGCAGCAGCAGCAGCATAGCGGCCAGCCCACTTGTGCTTTCGCGGTCACTGCCGATGCGCAACAAACATGCTGCCGCAGCGTGCACGATGCCGAGCGGTTTGAATAAGTGCTCACCTTTGCGTCGAAGAAGGCTTCACTCGTTTCTTCTTTTTCTTTTCTTTCCCAGACATGTATTTCTCCAGGTATTTGAGTTTATCGACGCTCTTCACCGGGGCAACAACATCCCCGGATGACGCCATGACTGCTGTTTGTCCTCCTTGCTCCCGCTTCCGCTCACCAGCGCACTTTGCCAATGTTTACATGGCCTCCAAGATTAATAAGTAAGCGCAAAGTCACGTTGCCACTCTCAGAGGCTCCAATATTTAAATCTAGGTCACATCGCAGTTTACACAATTAAACCTAGATGCCACTACCAACGCCATTAACACTTCTTTAGTTTGTGTTTTTGTTACATTCTAGTAAAACACTTTTTTGTTATTTATCTTACTACATAAAATACAATTGAACGTTGCTTTATAGAGGTCGCTAAAAATGTTTAAAAACATGTTTCCGTAAACATGTTGAGTTCGGCATTCTCAGCGAGATAGCCACCGCGGATGCGTCTCAACATTGTGCTCAATCCAATCCTGGATCCATCGCAATCCAGTGAAAATGGCGGCGCCCGGGACACGAAAGAAAGTTATCCAAAAAGATGACTTGAAACGTTTGATGAGAGAGCGGAAAGAAGCCTTGAGTCAGTCTACAAGGAAGATAACGTCTCCGTACGCAAGATATCCTTTCGTTGCTTCGGCGCGATGTCGTGGGCGAGGCGTTGTGTTTTGCTCGGGATTTCCGAGTTGTGTTTGTTGTGTCTTGCGTTGCAGAGTTGTTTTGTTGATTTCCTTAATTTGGCGCACATACAACAGTTTAGGTCAACTGACTTGTTCGGTATGTGTGGTCCACGTGAAAAGCGAGACCTTGTGGGCAGCTCACGTACTCGGGAAAGCGCACAAGCAAGTAAGTGGTGCTGTAGCACTTGGTTCATAATCTTGATAAACGACACGACGTTTCAGCAAGCTCCCCGCCCATAGTGTACGTGTGCGTTTGTTTACATATATATTTTTTTCTTTTTACATAACAGAATGTGGAGGACCTGAAAGAAAGCGCGGCCAATCGTTTACAAGGTGATATTGTACCTGGCAAGCGCCGAAATGATGCGTCAGGTGATGCCCAAGACAGTACGTTCTTTTGCGATATTGAGCAGAACTTCGTTTTGCAGGCAGCACGTACTCTTTAACCGTTTAAACGTGTGCATCATTTGTATTTCAGACAAAAACCAAAGCCTACCCGGAAGTGCCAGGTTAGTGTCCCTTTACCCACTGCGTTGTCGCGATAATTTGGGTAGTTGGTTTCTAGGTAAGTGTTGATATGTACAATAATATCTTCATTGCCATTCAGATCAGAACTTCGGTCTCTCCTTCAAGAGGTACAGATAGCGTCAAACGATCGCTGTTATACCGGCGTCACGCAGTGCACTGCTGATCGCTGTGAGACGTGAATAAGGTTAAATTTCTCAACAGTGGTTGGCTCCCTTTTGCAGCTTGTGCAAAGGGTCTAATCACAGCAAAGGAACTAGCCCTGGATCATGCCGTATCGCGATCGAAATTGACCGTGTGACACTGGTAATATGTTGGGATTCTATGTATGTATTATGCGTGAAAAGAAGACATAAATGGTGCTTTGCGAGGTTTGGGTGTTGGACTAGCTAAGCTAGGAAGCACTGCAAAATGCACCAGCCTATTGATCAAACATTCAGAATTTCAAACACACTGTAGAAAAACCGGAAGATGCATTTTTTTATGTCACATGGGCACTTTTGATTCAGCTTTCTTGATATCTGCAGTGGCAGCCTCTACATGGTCCGAATTAACCATGATCAAGTTTGGTGCAGACATCAGTCAAATCAAGGTCTGGGACCCAAGTCACGGTGATCTTGATCCCAATTGGGCCTAATTGCGATTGACAATGGTCGTGTTAATCACCTAATCCAGATCGGCCTTACTCTCGTGCGTGTGTAAGTGCTCGTGTGACACCAGTATTGAAGCAGCTGCCAATATTGAATGGAGAAAATTTTCATGGCTATGATTCTTCAGTACTTGCGTCAGTCAGTATTTCTTCGTTGCAGCCCACCCCACAAAAAGGCAAAGGGGCCCCTTCTTATGGCTGATTACTCATCAGATGAGGAGATGGATGTTAGTGCATCAACATCGAATTCAAGGTCTACAGAACCTGCACTCCCAAAAGGCAAGTCAATCCTCTGCAGCCCTTAAAGAAAATGATGTGCATAGTAATCAGAAGGCAGAATGGGTCAGGGAACAAACAGGGGTATCCTGTATTTTAGATGACATTGAGTTAAAAAAATTGACCTAAGCGGGTCACATATTGCATGGGAGAGGACTGCCGAGCTGGAGCAACAGAATAGATACCAGTGGATGTGCAACACAACCAAGGATCGAAGAGAGTTCGCTGGAGTGATGAAATTAAAAATTTTGCAGGCATGGTAATGGAATCGGCTTGTGCAGGAAAGGGGGACTTGAAGATTGTTGAAAGAGGTCTTTATCCTGCAGCGGGCATTAAATGGGTTGATGTTGATGGTGGTGGCTGTGTGGACACTGACTCTACGGCTGTGATATCGTGCTATCTGATGAGGCAGACAAAGTGAAAAAAATTAACTTCTGTATGTTTGATTTGTTTATATGATCTGGAGCATGGGGTAAGGGGGACCTACAGTAAGCTCGCATACAAAAAAAAAAAGCAAGATCAGTAAAATACAAAGGAGGCAAGACAATGATAACAATAAATACACAGTTCAAAAGAGTACACACCAGTACCTAAATAAAAAAAATTCGATAAATGGCTGTTAAACGACATTACCTATAATGACAGCAGAGCTTCTCGCAGAACGTGTCAGGTTAGTTATTGCGGTGATTACATCGGGAAGGTTATCCTATAGTGGGAGAGCTTGTGGCAGTGCCAAATTGTTGAGTGCACGTGTCCTACCATAAATGCATGAGTAGCTGTGCTAATTTTGTAAGTGTGTTGAAATGAGAATCCGTCATGGGCAATGGCAGAGGGAATGGTTTTATGAAGTGAGCATACTTTTGAAGTAAAACTAGAAGGGCTATTTTGTGGTGGATTTCTAATGGCTGTAAGTCAACATCATATTTAATTTGTGAAACACTGCTATGACACTTGTAGTTTTGGGCTATGAAACGGGCTGCTCTGTTTTAGATTGCCGCAGTCATCTGTATTGAATAGTTTAGTCTTGATTGGGGGACCAAATCGGTGAAGCATAGTATTCCAATTTTGGGCGTACAAAGGTTATGTAGGCCACTTTGCTGACGCTTTGTGGGGAGGTATGGAGATTTCATATGTGCCAAAGCCACATTATGATTCTGTCGCTTGTCATAGTTCACCTAATTTTACAGTGCACTAGCCATGGTGAATCCATTTCTAACCACACACGTGTATCTGCATAGCACCTCCACCCGAGTATGCCCACCGCGGATGGGTATCGAATCCATTGTCATCTTGCGTAAACACGGGTAGTGTGCGATGTCTGTGCGCATTCAAGAACGCCAGGTCTTCAAAATTTTTAGAGCCTTCCACTGTGGCATCTCTTGTAATCATGTCGTGGTTTTTGCAACGTAAAATCCCAGAAATCAATCGGTCATCTTGCACAGATTGCCACACCATAGCTGCTAAATCAAATCAGCGGATGGGAATGCTGTGCAAAAACAGGCATGCACCAGCAGCTCAATCATAAAGCAGCTTACAGAGGACAAAGAAAAACACACAACAGAGCATTGAATAAGATCTTTGTTTTCCTTTGCAGCATAGTATCATGTCTTCTCAAATGCAAGAATGATGCTAGTGCACCACAGATAATGGCTTAAACATTTACATGGCACACTTCCTACCTGGCTATAGATTAGGAACCCTAACCCAATATCAAAAGAAAATGTTATTGTATAAACGAGTACCTGACTGGAACATTGGAGTTTTTTTATTTTATTATTACTATTATTATTATTTTTTTACTATTGAACCAAAACTAAAAAGAAGAGACATGATGGTCTTCAGTTCGATTGGGAGCCTTCTTTGGAGGTTTGCTTGCATTCATTGTGTGCCCTTGTAATCCATTTCATCTCATTTATAAACGCCGCAAGCTTGCTGTAATTCTAGAAGTGGCCACAGCTGTTACTTTGAGGATAAAGCTTACTAGGGATGATACTTGGGCAAATTTGTTCATGGTGGAGAAACGGCGCCAAATTTTTTATGGGAAACAAGAGTACAAGGCGATTTCATTGCTCACTTAAAACCGATTTTATTTTTCAACATGTGTGAAGGTACGTGCCATGACAGAAAACTAAACATGACCAGCGTGAATGTGCTTTTATGCCTGTAGCTCAACAACCTGTAACACCACTTTGCATCAGACGGACCTATGCTAGTTGTTTTTTTTTTCCCCTGTATTTTTCACTGTAACTTTTTCAGGGCAGGTTGGTTTGATGCCACAATCCCTGCAGTGGGGACCGCAGTGCCAACATCTTTGTGCATGTAGCTCGGCTGCCACCCAAAAAAAACAAGGGTTCCATCCCGGCCGCGGTAGCCTCATTTTCGATGGAGGTGAAATCCAGAGGCCCGTTGTCAGTGTATGTTAAAGAACCCGAGGTGGTCAAAATTTCCGGAGCCCTCCACTGCGGCTTTTCTCTTCTTCCTATCTGTTTCACTCCCTTTCCCCTACCCCCAAGGATGCTTAGCTGTGCTCTCAACATGGGCTGCAGAAATTAGCGTCCTTTCCTTAACTGAACCACAATCATCATCATCATGTAGTAGTCTCACTCTTTTAAAGTAGCCTTCTGAAACTTTTCAAGATCCCATTCTGTGTATGCATGTTGTGTAGACAGAAGAATGGATGAACAAGTGCTGCGAGAACAACAGGGATAAGAGCATGCACTCCAGAGTTATTAAGCTGGCAACATTCAGTATACAAGAAAAATGTGTGGACCCTCAGCTCAAGTTTCACGGGGCCAGGTGACCACATTTCCCTTGCCATGTCTGACAAAATGCACAGTCAATGTAATTGGCTTGAAGTGCCTACATAGGGGAAGTTTACACAGGGTGATTGCCTGTTTTTCCCAGTATACTGGTAATGCCGTTTCCATAGCCACAAACAACGTGGCACCAGAATGAAGTTCATGCGTTCAATTAAAAACTATGTTGGAGAAAAAAAAATATCACTCCATTTTCCAATGTAATGCTGTGACCACTTCTATTGAATGATCACGCCCTCGCATTTTATGTGGTCATTTCCACCAAAAATAGTCCTCGTGAGTGCCACAACATCAGCAGCAGTGTGGCGATTTCATTGAACGATTAAAATATTCAATCAATCGATATCGGTGGTGTTATCAGTGCCAAAACTATACTCAGCCATCCGTCTGTGCAACCCACAGATAAAAACGGGTGCAAGAAATGTGTTAGACTGCCCTTTTAACCTTACATTTATGAATGTTTCTAGTATTTGTAGAAGAAAATATTCATTGTCAGTCCCTATAAACCTCACAAAGCAGTCAGTAAATCAGCATTAATGGCATTCATAAGGTTTTTTTTTTTAATTGAATGGATGTGTAATATGTGTGGACATAGCATTTTTTGTTTTTCCAGACTTTTTTGATAAGGCCTCCGCAAGTCAGCCAATAGAAGCTGCACCAGTTCAGCCTCCTCAGCCAAAACCACAGACATCATCTAAAAAGGCACCTTCAGAAGCTTTGCCAGAGGGCTTCTTTGATGACCCTGTCTTGGATGCAAAGGTATATTATGATACTTAAGTGCTCATTATACTTCTGTTCTGTAAGCATCAGTGGAACCATGTTGTTCTTTCATGCAGCCAACATTTTAGTTTAATTGATGAAGGATTCTTCAGAAGCTGACTTGTGGTCTTTCTATTTACTGTTTAGGCAAGGAATGTGGAATACAAGGACCCAATTGAAGAGGAGTGGGAGAAATTCAAGAAGGAAATTGCAGAGGAAACAACAGTAAGACAATATTTTGCTGAACATTTAAAATATTACCTGTATTATTTCTGCTTTCAGCATGCTATTTCGGAGAAATTCTCTTTTATGTTTAATATAATGCATGCATCTGGATTATGTAGTATGCTTTTCGAGTGGTGTTTATACTTTCACATTTTGCATATGTCATCACACACCTGAAAAATCTTATGCTGATCTCTTAAACTCACACTACTGTTACACTGAGTATGACTTGCAACATGACTTGCGCACGGCCAAACACGCTCCAACATTGCACATGGCTTCTCCTTGCCTTAATTTTAGCAACTAGACTCTGTTCTCATCTAGGCATCACCCCAAAATGAGGGAACGACATTTATGATTAGTGCAAAGAAGACCTAGTGAACACCATACGCAGGACCTTGAAACTCATTCAGCTATGTGATGCCGTGTTGCAAGTCATATAGAGTGCGATAGGAAGTGTTTTTGTCAGCTGTAATTAGAGAAAATGCATACCTCTTCAGACTTTGCAAATAAATTACAGTAAGTGAACAGAGTGAGCCCAGATTGACTCCAGAAGTTGTATAGTTAAAATGTGCACCGCTGCATAAAGGTTCATGACACTTGGATGATAATTTTGTCTCCCTAGCAAAGATGTGCTCCGTTCGTACAGAGGAAATGTTGAAGTGTTTTTTGTGAGCATCTACAGAGTCTCTTGCCAGGACGCAAGAAATGGGACATATTCATATACTGCACTGTGTGAAATAGGGGAAAGAGATACACACTCCTTGCCCTTGAAGACTTTCATTCCTTTGGCAGATGCTTGTATACCATCATCCTGCCCTGTTTGCATTTGGAGTGCACAGTCATTAGGTGCAATCAGATTGTGTCACAGTATGTTATAAAAGCCATTCTGTTAGATGGGGACTGGAACTGCTTTCGCACCATACTCAAAATTGCTAGCTGCAAGATTGAATTCCAGCTGCTCTTGTGTATAACTCACCAACTTACCATTTTACTTGTGTACAACAATTATTTGGTGCTGAATCCCGTGTCACTGGCCACATCTCCTATGCTTGTAATCATCCATTGATAAAAGAGGGCAGAGAATCCTTTTGTATAAATTACGATGCAGTTTATAGGCTAAGCTAAAGAATTGGCCAGCACACTTTGTTAATAATTGTTCATCATTTAGTTGTGCTTTTCACGCCTCACCTGCACATTCCCGCTTGTTTGTCAATGGCATATAGGCAGGTGATGAGATACATGCAGTATGGTACTCTGTGACACTGCATTTTTTACGATTGTAGCTACTAGTTCCTGAAGAGATTCCATTACTTTCAGTATTTGCAAAAAACAAAAAAAGAAAGAGAAAGAAAAACTCACTTGGTGTCTGAAGGATGATTGATGTCTTGTGAAGTACTATGCTACAATAAATTCTGTTTGCTCTGACTTACACATATGCTTGTAAAAGTGTGTTTTCTAGGGCAGCATTCAGTCACAGACTGCACGAAGAGTGTTCACTTTAACAGGTTATCACTCATACCATGTTACCATGCTGAGGTCTGCTCAAGTATGCTGCGACATATGTACACCTGCTGCACATTTGCAATATTGGAATATGTCTATAACAACCATGTTTCTTCCAGGTGTCTGAAGCTATTATGGCTGAAGATATAGAGGAAAGCAAGGCAGAACGAGACATTGAAGAAATTGATGAGCAGATGTAAGTGCTCTACGTTTTGTAAGGGCCGACACCCGGTGCACACTTATAAGACATCATACTTGGTACTACTGTGAAAAGCTGTGAACTAACATAAACGTCAATTCCTTTTCCATTCGATGTGTTGAACAAATTCAAAGTAAATAGTTGTGGAGTTTGTATGAAATCTTTACACATTTGCCATATCCTGATAAATTTGAATGCATAATTATAGATGAAGCAAATATTCAATATACAACTGGAGATGCTGGACATTCATGCCAGCCTGAATTGAAAACATGCTAGCACATGACAAGTGTGTCGAGAAATATTTCTGCATTTTTACAAAAGAGACTGACTATGTTGTTTAAAACAAATTATCCCCTCTGTTGAACAATTTCAGGACATGGTGCTGCTAGAATAAAAATGTATTGCAAAGACTGTGGCGATTCCAAATAGAGATAGCGACAAGAACCAATACATATAAAATGCCAAGTGCTGTAATAGTGCCCCTGCAATTTGGCTTTCCCTGCGGAGATGTGTGCAAACAGCATGTTTTAATAAAATGTGCGATTTGAGACTGTTTGAACATGTTAGGGTAAAATGGCTAAACAGTCTCTGCAGACATCTGCATATTTGTAACATAATATAAATATCAAGAGACTTTCGTAGAGTTTTGCCATGGAAATGTGTAGATGTTACTGCGTTTAAAATTTTCATGCAGTTGAGTTTTTCTCATTTGTGGCAAAAGACAAGTCTTATATGTGCACAAAACATGATATAACTTTTCATGACATAAATGGAAACATGACACAAGTGCTGTTCTTTTTGCAGTTATTTTCAAATATGGTTGCTACAGATTCACAATCACCATCTGCCATCTAGTTCAGCTGCCTGTTTCATCTATCCTTTCTATTCTGCTTAAGTGAAGGGTGCATTCACGTGATTACTGAAAATGCCACTAATTTGAAAGATGAAACTGACAAGCATATCCCGTATACGTTTCGTTTCAATGAAAATTTCATGTATAGTGTGATGCACTTCCTTACATTAGCAACTACAAGGAAATGCTTGCATTATGGTTTTGCAAATACTATTTTATATACGAATGTCATCTCCCATAAACTTCTTACTGTTGTAGAGAATATAAAAATGAAAGCTCTAGTGTTGCTGTGTATTTAGAAAGTAGACCTTCTGTCTTAAAATGCACTTGAATTCAAGCCAGTTACTTGGCTATAACAGTGTACCAGGGAACCTGAGGCATGTTTGACTGTTGGAGGAAATGCAGTGTAGTCCATGAACGTTCATTGACAAGCTGATTAACATGTATTAATGTAAAAGACCTAAACTGCAGCAGCTGTCCTATATACCGTGCTATAATAATATGACAGTTGTGCCTACTCACCTTGACCATACATGCTTCTTGGTTCCAGTCACAACTGGCAAAGGGTTGAGCAGCTACAGCAGAGGAAAGAGGAGCTCATGAAAAAGGAAGTCACTGAAAATGAAGACAATCAAGACAACAACAGTGACTTGGAAGACGAGGAGTATGAAGAGTTCCTCAGCTGGCGGGCAAAGGGTGTATGGAACAAATGACTATGTCTCATGTCTTCTCATGAAGTGGCTGACAGATATCTTGTTCTTATGGTGTCTTCTGTGAGGAGTGCAAACAAATTACGTTGGCTGATTCCTCATGTATATATCCAGCCGCTTCAGCCAGATGTCAGTACTGTGCAGAAGAAACTGTTTCGGCTCACCTCCTTGATGGAGGTTATGCTCGGTGTCTGAAAAATAGGACTTCCACGAGAGATGTTCTCGAGACACTTTTGTGTACCGTGTCATCACGGTTCTGAATCATCGTCAGCACATTGTTCATTGTCATCATCACACTTTTTGCTAACATTAAAGTTGTACGAAGTGTTTGACACCCCTGTTTTATGTAGGCGAGTATTTACTTTTTTCGAAGGTGCCCAAGGAATGCTCCTTGAAGAAAAAAGGGGGCAGTCTGATTCAACGATAGACCCATCGATGTATTTATAGCGAATATCTCATGCAAACTGGTGGTTTGTATTGGTGCTTCTGCCGCTTATTACCTGATTAGCAAAAACTAATAGATGTCTCTCATCACACTTGACAATAAGATTGCGTGTGAAACTTTTTGATCACATCGGAAAGCATGGACTGCAATCGTTTGCGGCTTGCTACATCTTTGCTAGTTAATTGTGGGTTTTGATATTGCTGTGCAAGGTGCGAATAATTAGAGGATTTTAGTTTTTCCCTAGGGCTCCTTTATGTTTACAGATAGTGTGTTACCAGAGAACTATATGTGATCATCAGTGCTGGTAGTGACACACAGCTATACTGAGCCCGACCAGAGACACACAAAGCTATAATACTGCAGTGACTTGCATGTTTTACCTAACTGCTGGTGTTAAATTAGACATAATGAATAACTCAGTCATTATTTTCTTGCGATGATAATATTGGCACAACCGGAAAAAAAGATTTCAAGATGCATTTTAATTGGGCAAATTGCCGCAGGATATCGCTATCAGTTCTGCTTCTGCCGTCAACTGCTCCAGTAAGCCAGCACCTGTAAATGCAAGGAAGTTTACGAACAAACTAAAATCTTCTATTAATGGGCGAACGGCGTTCTCAAAAGGGGCCTTTAAAGCTACCTTTACTCAGTGTCTTTACTTTTTTGCAACTGCAATAAGGCAATGGTTTAACTGCTGGTTGCATGCTACAGTCCACAAGCCAACAGTGCCATGATATCATATCTGTGGGAACCAGCTTATCCATGAGAGCTATTAGATCTACAATATAGGTCACCCAGAGCAATGGTCGCCACTGAGTTCTAGATAAAGGTCACCAAACGACAGTCGCCAAAAGTAACTTCCTTTTTTTAATTTCGCCAATGAGGTTGCCACACTACATATATACAGTATACCATATAATAAGAGCTTCTAGTTTTGTATAGACCTGTAGAATGCAGTACCATCCAGGCCCTGAAATTATATTGACGTTTTTGAATGGCTGTCGCATTGCCCGCTTCATAATAGGAGTGTTTGGAACACCTGGGCGGCCTAGTTGTCTAACTGACCGCAAGGTGGGCTTGGTAGCGCAAGGGTCACCCCCACCATGGCCTGTCATCACCATCCCGTCATGAGCGGGACACTTATAGCATCCTTCCATCCTTGTCCGCTCATTGGAAATTCAAAATTAACTGTCGTGTAAAGCATGGGTGAAGATCATGAAAGTGTTGCCTGTAGGCAGCTTTGACTCTCCGGTATTTGAATTCATCCTTAAAGGCATTATTTATTGAACAGTTTATTAAAGGTACAGGTCAGTAGTCTTACAGGAACCAGTCATTATTGAGTGTTGCATGTCTTCATTGTGAACTAATATGATACTGGGTACCACGGTCCATTTCTTATTGTCACTTATATCTACACGCATCTATCAACACTTCGGCCATGTAAAATGTTATAAGCAATTGCTTTTATTGCGCAAGTGCGCCCTGAACAATGCAAAATTCTTTGAGCAACACTTTTTATTGCACGCACGCTGCTTATCAGCCTCTTGGGCATGAATATCTCTACGTGACCCCGACGTACTTTCCGAGTTTCATGGAAGGTACACTGTTGGTATATGCTGCAAGCCCCAGAATAGTTTGTCTTCATTTCATGAAGAATTTCCTCTGGAATGATGTAGTTGGACTCAACCAGTTGTGCAAGCCATAGAGAAACTTTCAATTTAGCAATTGAACATCATTGCCTTGCGGAATGCAAAGCAGTTTGCTAACTTAGATTTGGAGGAATGTCGCAGGGCATGTGGCGGTGGCCACGGGGTTCTCCCACGCTCTAGGAACACAGGACACAGTTCACTGCAGTGCAAACCAACAGTAGGGCATTTATTTGCACCTTCTACACATAGTAAGCACGCTAGCCGAACTATACATACCAGGCATGCTAATGCAATACCCCACGCGTAATCGATGACATTCGACTCACCGCAGCAGGATACCGAGTGAAGTAGTTTTCGCCCATGCTGGAACCGTAAGCCTATATTGCTCGCGAGATAAGTCGCGCGAACAGAGGCTCAATCGGCTATCGGGAGAGACATCCGCGGGTTCGTCCGAGCGGAGCTCATCGCCACCGCGTGCACGAGCATCGACCACGCGCGACGACGTCCCAAGGCCAAGTGAGAGCGGATCGTTCCCCGTCCGCGGGCCCGCGAATCCTCGCCACCAGGTAGCGCTACCGCGGGAACCACAGCGCCATCTTCAGCGCAGCGGTGCGCATGACGATGACGTCACGTCTCGTGCCTCGCGGGAAAGCCACCTTAGAGGAGCTTTGAGGAAACGCGAGCGCCACGCGATAGAAACTCATCAGGGGATGTCAACATTCCCACAGGCAATACACCAGAAATTCCTAGATCTAAGTAAATTTAGGAGATACAGGAGCGAAAATACCGATATGCCAAGTGGCACATCAGGTGTGCCTTCTACTGGTGGTTCTAAAACTAAGAAAATTAGAATGTTGTTGCCCATTTGCAGGAAGTCACTGAGCTCGGAACCCGTAACTGAACCGGGACTTTAGCCAAAAATCGCCAAAAATTCGCCATGTCACAATTCATAAATTAAGGTCTCCATGGGCCCCTCAAACTCACCAATTCAGCAATAAGTAATCGCCAGTGGCAACCCTGCCTAGAGCTTTGGGTACGCAATCACGCTGGGTTGTCACCACTGCTCATGCGTCACAGGCTATATTTTCCAAAAGTAATGTGCGTACCTAGGCCGCCCCCATCTCTTCTGCGTTTTACTCGTGAACAATGCAACTATTGTAAAGCATTTATGCAAACCCACTGAAGCAGAGGAACCCATGTTCTGAGCAACCTATTCTAAAATTTCTATTTCTTTCAAGCCCATTTCGAGAATGCACGCACGAGAAGTGTGCGGTGCCGTGCCCTGTTTGGGTGAAGCGGATAAAAATAATTGTGAGAAATTGAGCAACCTGCAAAGTGCATACATGACGATTTTCAAACCACATGCACAGTCGGATGTGCCATGTGAAATGGTGCTGATGAGAAACAATAAATCTGTTCGATAATAAGTTATTTTCTTTAAAACTCAACCGTTGTTATTACACCATCTTAGGCAAGAAGGTTTAATTCAAAACAACACACTTCTACGTTCCAACAAGTTTGGAATCTACATTAGCAGATCAAGAAGGCTTGGACAATGACGTCTGGATAGTTTGGTGAGCTTTTCGAGCTCATGTGTGGGAAACGCCGGCTTTACTCGCAGTGGCAAGGTCATGCGGGTGTTGCGACTTTAGCATTTTTCAAGGACCTCCTCGACCTGAGTTACTGAGTGTAAGAATGAGTCAGTTTCGATGAAAGGTATTCTATTAAAGCTCTGTGATAGCTGTAGTATAGTGAATTTTACCATCATAGGTTTATTAAACGATGAGTAAATTAAGGCCAAAATTTCATTTATAAAGATTACACCGAAATCTACGCACATGGATGTCAGTGTGACGTAACTGTGTGAGGTCACAGGTATTCATAAACCTTAATATAACGAACTGCAACTTAACGAAATCGTCTACATAACGAATGATTTTGATTTCTCAATCGTAGTTGCATTAAAAACCATGTATTTCTCTTGCAGTGTAGAGAAGTCATTTCGTTACACAGTCTGAACAAAATTTTTGGCTATTTCAGGCTTGCCTCGGATGAAGCTTCTGTGGCTAGTAAATTAGGAAAATAGCTCACGATTACCGGTCGAGGTGGAAGTCGCCTGCAATCGCCATTTCGCATGAAATGCTAGAGCAGCAAGAGACATCGCAGTACGAAATTATCGTACACCGAAATTCAAACTGAATTCAATTTAGGCATGCTGCATCTGTTGAAAAAAACTTCACAAACACGCGAATATGACGGATACGAGTAATTGCCGGACGCAATTAGAGTCTTCACCCGCACGGTAATGCATGCGACGTAGCGTTGTTGGAGTGAGTACTGTGTGCTTTTAAAGGGCACCTCGCGAGCTCTGGCCATTTTGAGCTGACAAGCGCATACATTGCACGCTCACAATCGTGTCTTCCAAGAACTGCACCCGTACTTTCCTTTGAAGGCGCTCAAATTTCAAACAAAACGTCGTTCACTCTCTTCTCGCAAGCACCAAGCTGCAAGATGCGGAGAATGACGCTATACGCACAATACGGTTCGGGTGCGTACGTGACATGTGACACTTTTCGAGAGCGCGTGGCGGCCTGCCCAAACCAATCAGGTGGTGGCGTTCTCATCGGAGGGTCCCTCAGAGGGACGACAACCAACTGCTAATAATTTAGCAATTTGAAAAATTCTTGCAGTTGAACGCTCCCTATAGGGGACCTATATACGAACTTAGTGTACAACAGAAATTTGCCATGTGACCTGGTGAGGACCTCCATTTTCGATAGAGGTGAAAATGCTAGGAGGCAGTGTGCTGTGCTTTGTCAGGCGGCAATCCAAACGCACCACGCCATCGATTCATGCTGACCCCCATCTGAGCTGGAACGCTTTGTGCGCGGAGCCTGCGTTGACAAACGCAAAGTCGCCGCAATCATATTTGCTCAACAAAATGCGCGCCGCACCCATGCGCGCTCAGGAGTAATGTGCGTGTGGGTGTACGTGCGCATACACTGTAACGGCAAACTTGCACGTAGGAAGGTACAGCGAGAGCATGCGCGCGCGTGAACGCGATAGGAGCACATAATTAGCCACTGCACTCGCGACCTGATGCAGTTCCGTATGCTTTCCAGCGAGACGAAGGACAATCCACTGAGATCACAGACTTGTAATATAGGAACCTCGACGTAACGAAATTCGCGATATATCGAAGTTTATCGCTGAAAGTATACTTTTCATTACGACTGCCCCTGACTTTTGGCTTCTAAAGCCTCTGAAATGAAAACTCTTGAAACTTTGCACAGTGATTCTGCGGCATCCTTACAGGATACTGCATTAAATTTTTACCGATTAAGAGCTATGTAGGCCTTAGTTGAAGCCATCAAAATTTATTAAGTGAAAGCGAGCTGATACGGGGACATAAAGGCGGCGTCGCAAACAATCGCAACACGCGTTTTTTTTTTTTTTTCGCGTTTTCTCGACTTCCCGAGGCAAGAGTGGCCCTTTCGGTATCATGGAAGAGTAATTTACTAATGCAAGATTTTACATGGGAAGATTTCTTGGCACTTTGATTGCATCTATCTATCTATCTATCTATCTATCTATCTATCTATCTATCTATCTATCTATCTATCTATCTATCTATCTATCTAGCCAGCCAGCCAGCCAGCCAGCCAGCGAGCCGCCTACGTCTCTTTGCTGCTCTCCTTGTCTCGTTAATCTTACATGTACCAAAATTGGAATCGTAGGGCATGTATGTATGACAAACATCGGTGACTGATCTCGACACCTTTAGCGTGATAACTTGCAATGTATGTCACGTTTAACGATGATACGATCATATGTAGCTCGTGCCTGCATTGCTCGGCCCAGGGCACGGAGCAAGAATTCTTGAGGAGGGGAAACAGCGCTCGCTCGAGCGGCCCGATAAAGTCACGCCGTAGGGCACGGTGCCGACGCGCCCTCTGTCGGGCGAAAAGAGAAACGCGCGCGTCGACCCGTGGTCTCCGCGATCGGCTGCGGCGGCGCGACGTCGCGCTGCGGAAGCCCGTGAGAGTTCTTGAGTCAGCAGAAGACAAAGAATACGCCGCAGGTTTCACGCTCTTCTTCCCCAAGGCCATTTACACATGCATGCTCACAACACGCCAGCGAATGACTTCCAGCGGCATATGCGTCGTCTTCTCTGAGTGAGTGCAAGCAGCTCGTTCCAAGCGCTGTACGGCACGTAATTAATTCGGCAATTATTGCTAACTGCAGCTAAAATGTCCGCCGCCCCTACTTTTTGGCGCTACAGAGTGAAAACTGAGAAAATTTACAATATATGAGACGGTAACGCGAAAATTATGCGTCGCGCCCATAGGATGACATGTAAACGATGGGAACAGGCCGGCAGCGTCATCTGTCGTGATGCACAGAAAACTCACTTCCTCCTCGCCCAAACGTTGCATTAACGGGCCGCCGTCGCGCGCTGCCGTGGCAAAGCAGTTTCCTCTCCTCAAATACTTCTTTTTCCGTGGCCCAGGGTATGCGGGCATGCGACATGTCAGTAAAGAAAATCAACCAAGGCAGATATCGAAAATTTAATGACAACTCAATCTGGGCGGGTTAAACCAGAGAAAGGAACGGCATTTATTGCGGTTGCAATATGGACATAACAAGCAGACACAAACGCGCCGTAATGACCGAAGGCAACCAACGACGCAGCCAGGAGGATGGCCGTGCATAGCCATTCATTAGTTTGTTTGAAACTATCGATACTGGAGAAAGACTATCGATAGTATTACTATCGATAAGCTATCGACAGTTATACCATTGGGAGCGCAAGCAGTGGTACTATAGATTGTCTTGCGAATAAGCGTGCTGCTGTTGGTCGGTGATATCGCCAAATATTTGCGATAGCGTATTGTCTGCAGTACTCTGTTCATTTAATTTACGAGTATTTTTTGGCGAATGAAATAAATTATTTCCGCACTGAATGTGCTGGGACATGTCCACCAATAATTCATAGTTAAAAATAACCTAACATTACCAACAAAACTATTTCTTGAAGTTTTCATTTGTAATCACGAAGACGCAATATAAATTTGATGCCGCTCTGCTTCAAACATGTAACAGTTCCTTTACTTTTTTACCTGAGCACACTTTGTACATATACTGTTCCCACAGTGGGCTGGAATATCCGCCAGTAACTCTCTTCGTTAATGCCGATTAGTTATATATTACAATAAATGTTATAACTCGAGAAGTATAGTCTCCCATTTATAAATAGGTCATTTAGACTTATGCAGACGTATTTAAGATGCATCTAACTGCACTGTTTTTATTATCATCCTCACTCTGTTCTATGTCCCCTGATTGCAGGGCAGGGAATTTCTCAATAATATTCAATTCAACCACTGTAGCGCTATCCTATCCCAAGTTATTCCTGTGAACTCCCCGACTTTGTGCACTATCTTCAGAGACGTACGTATCCTTATTTCTGGGTGGAGAACTAATCAATGAAGAATACAAATAGCACGCAGTCATGCACCGCAACGCGCATCAGGGAGTGGCACCCCCCGAGACACTGCAGTGTTGTGTTTGGAACAAGTATGAATGACTTCAGGCAATCGCACCCTACTATGGGATATATCTTGCGGCTGTCCCAGTAACGAAAGCCACAACTGTCACATGAATATCACGGTGACGTTTAGAACAAAAGGTTAGCGATCCAGAGTGCGTTGCACTCTACTGTGGGAGAGCTCTATGGGCCTGTCCCTGTGAAAGAGCCCCGCAGAAAACATGGACAATTTAAGGTGATGTAGTCAGAATAAGGGAAATAAGTTTTTTATTGCAATGGCAATTGTATGGACAGGCTCGGCGGGTTTTTGCCTTTGCTGTTGCCGCGCCATGTCCCGTATGATGTCCAAATTGATAACAACCCCCCCCCCCCCCCCCGGCATCGTACCTTCTACCCGCGGGTAAGACCATGCGAGCGGGGTACGAACGCGGCTGAAGTAGAGATCAAACGAGCCCCGGCCCATCTCCGTAGCTCGGAGCGCGCATGCGATAACATCACACCGCTCGGGAGGCCTGCGTCGAAGCCGAGGGGAAACGCCCCGCCAGTCTTCAGCGAGCATCAGAAGGGGAGGGGTAGCTGTAAACTTTGGACTTCGCGCGGTCGCCATCGCTGGCGCGCGCGCTATCTCGGCAGTCATCAGACGTGCATAGTACTGCGTAGCAGCGCCTTGATCTCATGCTCCGTTCCTGTTCCAGGTACCTCGCATATACTAGTCGCAACAACGGCAATGCCCTCGTCACATAGCGCTCACGCGAATGCGTCTCCGAGTGCAGGAAGGAACGTGCTCGCTTGATGCCGCTGTGCTGGGTCAAGTTTCTCGATGGTGCAAAGTGCACGTCGCTTGGTCGCGCGGTGTGAAGCGCGAGCCAGAAGACATCAAAACAACATGACTCAGCTCGCAGCTCTGCTGCCCCGCCACGGTGGTCTAGTGGCTATGGTACTCGGCTGCTGACCCGAAGGTCGCGGGATCGAATCCCGGCCGCGGCGGCTGCATTTCGATGGAGGCGAAATGTTGAGGCCCGCTGTGCTGTGCGATGTCAGGTGCACGTTAAAGAACCCCAGGTGGTCGAAATTTCCGGAGACCTCCACTACGGCGTCTCTCATAATCAGAGCTGGTTTTGGGACGTTAAACCCCACAAATCAATCAAATCAATCGCAGCTCTGCTGGGCCGTTGTCTCTGCCGCTCGACCGTCACATGGTACATTATGCAACTGCATGCTTACTTAATAAGCCCACGTTCACTACAGTTCAGATTTCCCCTAGGGATGCTATTATTACTTCGTATATTATATCATGCCTGGCTATCGCATTCATTGCTCCGCCCTCCTGGCGAAACTGATTTAATAAGAAAAAAAATATCTAAGCCAGTTTCACTGCAGTGAATGGTGTACCACCTGTGGAGCAAGATTCGCCTGCGTTTGGCCGTGCTTATCATCGGCGTTTTCGAATTATTTTAGCTTAATTTGATCTCATTATGCTATCGTTTACATTTAATGTGCGTCCTCTTTTTTATTATACAAGTCTGTTTTATTTTAACTATTCCTGTGGGTCTATTTTAACCGGTGACTTGTTAGCATGTTTTGGCCTAGTTTTCAAGTGCGGTTTTCTGAGCGTGACGACACGAGACAACATCACACGCCTAATGCCCGGGCCCTCATAAAGTGCTCCACACTTAAATATCCATTTAGGAAGATTGTAGAACTTGTAGATTGTAGAATGGCGTTTCCACCGGACATTAGCATTAAGGATATACGACCGATGAACGGATTTGAAAATTCTAGAAGACGCTCATCTGGTCCTGTTCAGTCCGTATTGTAGCAGTCTCATCTCGCTTTTGTGCCAGCTGGGAATTTGTGCAATGGTCAGTGTGTGTGCTTGTTCTAGACAGGGGTTTTATTGTACCAAGTGCCCTTCGTTTTTCATACAGCCTGTACCACGCGTTCATATCATTTGGATATTTGTTTACTCCTTGGGCCCCTATGTGACGGAGAGATCAAGAAGGTTTTGAAGGGATGCACAGATTGGTCACAGAAATGCTCACGCGTTCATAAATGTGATCGAGCTAGTTAGTTCTTGACTTGCCAAACCTCGACGAATCAACGCGTCGTTTTGGCCTTTGTGTGAAGCGAGCTCTGTTGCATGCAGCATTAAGGGCGCTGATAGTTGTCATTTCTTTCGTTAATCGGAATCAGGGTCTTCTTTCACTGCAAATTAGTACGAAAGATTACATAATGATATTATGCAGTAGAAGGTCTCGAAGCCAAAGACGACAATGGGACCCCCTTTTTAATGCATGCGAAGAAGAAAACACACAGGTTATAGCCTTACAAAACATATAACAAGGAGATCGAAAAGAAATAAATGGTACTGAAATAAAGCCAAACAAAATATACTAACAAAAATACCGCACTGAGAGAATGTGACACAATGATAATGATTGACATGGTGACACGTGCCAAAACCGCGAGTATGATTGCGAGGCACACCCCGTAGTGGAGGGCTCCCATAGAAATGCGGCCGCCATGGTGCCCTTGCAATTATTTAACAATATATCGCGCGAGCGCTGAGCGCGGGATATGGTATCGTCTAATATTCCAGAAAGGTGACGAGATCTGCCGATGATGCTCAGGCGCATGAAGCGCACTGAACTGTGAGCGCCGTCTGCTACGCTGTTTACTTCAACATATCTATTGAAGTAACCTTTAACAGTGCCGTACAACGTAGCGCGTCGGAGAAATGGTCAAAAGCATGCGCGTGCACGCTGTGCGCAGCCAAGTGCAAGTGTTGGTTGGTTGATTTGTGGGGTTTAACGTCCCAAAACCAGCTCCGATTATGAGAGACGCCGTACTGGAGGTCTCCAGAAATTTCGACCACCTGGGGTTCTTTAACGTTCACTGACATCGCGCAGCACACGGGCCTCAACATCTCGCCTCCATCGAAATGCGGCAGCTGCGGCCAGGGTTCAATCCCGCGACCTTTGGATCAGCAGCCGACTGCCATGGCCATCTAGACGACCGTGGCCTTGGAAGCCACCGAGAGACAAGGCTTTCTTATGGATTCCGGCGCGACCAAGATCCAGACCATCTCAGGTTTGCAGGATAACCAATAAACTTGCTTCACTCAAAGTCATCGCGGGTTCAAAACAGCACTCCGGCCACGTTATCAATGTGATCATGCCGTTATAGATGGTGAGTGTGATGAACAATCGAGTGGAAGGAATCGCTCGCTAAAATAATGCGGCACGTGCCCTTGGCTCTCGTATCGTCCCATCAAAGAACGGAAGACTCCCTGATATATGGCGCGCGATAAGTAAAACGGCTGCTTGGTATGAAGATATTCGAGGGCGCGCTGCTTTCTCATGCGGGCGGACTCGTAGCCGTATGCAAACTTTGTAGGCTTCACGAAGGAAATACAGCTCACAATTAGTACGTTGATGGAAACAGCGCACTTATGTGGTCTTTAAAGATATTTGTCAAGCAGGCGAATTCTCATAGTTAGCCAGTTAGTTGTAATTAACGAAAAAATTACTGGTGGCTGTACTCCAGCATACTGGGAACAATGTGTACTGTAGGTTTTCTTCGCACAGTGCAGTTCCTCATTCCTAAATGTCTTGGTACTCGGTGGCTGGGTCACCCTGTGTTATAGGGAAAACCGGCACCAGAAGCAAGACAATTAATTGAGCAACGCAGTAACTGACGTCCATAAGAGACATCATCGTGGTACACTAGCATAGCACGTGACAGCAAAAATTCAAGGAGGAAAATGTCGAAATTTTGGCAAAGGAAATAAATCTACATTTTTGGGCGCATGCGGAATTCCTAATGAAATCTGTAACTACGAAAGACTTGTAAACATAGCGTTATAGACCCAGGACTTGCTGCCACAAGGTTTCTCACGGACTGTTGTCTACACTGCACGCGACCAAAAGGTGAGAGTTCATTTTACAAGTGAATAGCATATACCATTTAAATCAGCGCGCCCATGTGCTTCGAGTTGTCGACGGATTCGCCCTCGCGCTGTCAATCCCTCCTGGTTATCTCCAGTGGCAGACCGAGCGCCCCGGACAGGCGTTGGTCCCGGGTTCGAACCCCGGACCAGGACTAATTTTTCAGCAACTAGGAAGCTTTCATTTCTGAGAAATCCGTATGGATTTCCTTGTAGCCTTTTGCTACAAAACGGGTAGATGCTAATTTTTTCGTTTCACCATTTAATAAAAGCGAGGAAACATAGTTCTTACATCTGCTTCACACGAATCCGATCAGTTAATGCTCAGCAGTCGAGAATCCTCTTTTCTTAATTGTTGCCAATACCCATCACGAAGAATATGCTTGCTATAAAAGGTTGCCGAAAAGTCTTTTCGTCCTGCTTCGGTCGTGGGAAGACACTGCCTGCCTTTACGACTGCTGGAGAAAGAAAGAAGCAATGTGCTTACACGGGCCAAATTTTAACAGGGCGATAAATACACTAAAGCTCGCAATTCCTGCGGCACCGCGCGGCATCGTATACTGATGCTTTTCGTTTGAAACATGCACGTGCAAGAGCCTTCTTATTCCTGGTGCGCGCGAACACCAGTACACACCTTAAATAATATACTCCAGCTACACTACCTTAACTACCTCTTAAAAAGCATTGGCACCTTGAAGATACTCCAAGCGAGGGCACGCTTGCTACAAAATGTTTCAGGGTATTTTGCACTGAATTAATTCCAAATTCTAGGGAGAAAACTGTAATCAAGAAACGCAAGAACGACTCACCTGGCCGCTACAGGCACAAAGCCTTCGTTCAACAAAAGCAGGCTGTAAGGCTTCGTACACACACGCGAATACGCCCAGGTTTCGCGCACGAACAAACATGAAAAAGTCTCCCGCTGCACTGCGTCCCTGTATGACTAACCTAGCGGCCCGTCAAGCGTGGCAAAGTTTTCTGGAAGCACGCCGTTTTGTTATACTTATTTTCGTACTTCTCAATTAAGTGTGTTTCGGGAGTATGGTAAAGCAAGAAAATAATGCTTACGACTGTTTTGACACCAAGAAAGATACTATTAAGAATGCGGTACTATTTTTTTCGAGCAGCACAAAGTAACTTATTTAACGTATATTTTCTTTATGTATCCATATACGTACGAGTCTGGAATAAACCCATCACAAATGACTGGCCTACGTTTTGTGGTGGTTTAGATATAGGGGCTTCAACGCTCGCTAGGGAAGAATGACGTATAATATATAACAAAGCAAACTTTTCTGCTTAATTTGCCAATTCCTTATTATTATTCCGTTCAAACAGCCACCATCCAAGCCAGGCTTCGTCGAATCAACTGGGGGTGGGGGGTGACAGTTTCCTCGATGGGATTGATAGCCCAGTAGCAATCTTCATTCGCTGCTGTGCACAGAGAAGGCTATAAAAAGCATTCACGCAAAGCTACGTGCGTCATTCTTGCCAGCAGCACTGTCGTCGTCAGCACGCTACCTTCCCGGTGATCACTAAGATGAAGGCCCTCGCGCTGTCTTTTCTAGTCGTCCTGCTGCCCTGTGTGGCGCTTGTCAGCGGCAAGTATTCGCTTTTTTTTTTTTCGTCTGAATGTGCATCTAGGCCAGATTTATGTTAACCTTAAATACGAATTTAAACGTCGTATCTTTTTTTATTTTTCGTTGCATTTCCAGGTAATTGAAAAGCGTCGCCTGTTTGGCCTTTCTTCGTTGAGTCCTGGATAAATGCTTTGCGGTCGTTTTATTGCTCCCCCTCCTCCCGTCTTTTCTTTTTTTTTTAAGCTTCCTGTCATACCTCCTGTTATAAGCTTCCTGTCATACCTATTGGTGCTTAGCATACGGTCATCGCGCAATGCCCTTAAATGGAAATCATCATCTTATCGTACTCGGGCAGTGACGGCACTTTTCCTTGCTATATTTTCGTCAGTGCGCTTTTACACATAGCTAACCTTCCATGTCTTGCTTCCGTATTTTTTTTTTTTTCAGGCGGCAGCATAATGCTCAATCTATCATCGGAGGCCACCACGGACGTCGCCGAGGAGAGTCGGTCACTTCCGGTTTCTCTCGTTCCTCTGGCTCTGGCACTCGCTGGCCCAGCCGTCGCCGTGGCCCTGGGTACCCTCAAGCCCGTCCTGCTGGCGCTGGGACTTCTCTACTTGTCGCTATTCGGCCTCACCTACATTCCCGGGGTCGGCGACGTGCTGCAGGCCAGCTTCCGCACCTTCAGCGCCATCGTGACAGACAGCGTGTCTCCCGACGTGGGGCGTGACCTACTTCGCGTGGTGGGCCTCGACACCGAAGCCTGCCGCACCCGCGCGGTCTGCGAGATCACCGAGGACGCCGTCCGAAAATACCCCACGGTCGCGGCCATGTTGCGATCGCTCACCGGTGCCGTTCAAGCCCATGGGAACAACGAGAGTGTCCTGAAGGGTCTCCTGGGTGGACTGTCGGGTCTGGGCTGCGAGTCGCTGTATTCGACGTGTTCTCAATCGCCGTTCGGACGATTCCTGAAGAACACGCCGTAGACCCTATACGGGATAGCTAGGTTCTTCCAATTCGGACGCTTTTAAATAGAAACGATTTTAAAGTCTCCCGACGGTTGCACTGTTCAAGCGCTTAAGCGCCGAGTACAACCCTGCCGTCGTTCCACAAACGCAGGCAATCATTCATTTCATTGCGCGATTCCTACCGCGCCACTTATTCCGCGCAGTTTCAAACATCTTCGAACGTCATTCCCTGCGATTGCAAATAAACTGTCATCAGAAACGGCCCAATCGTTACTCGTCTGACCATTACGCATTGGCGTTCAGCTAGTCCCGCCTGCATCTTGAACTCGTATTCATTCTGCTCCTACAACCACACGGCACAAAGACTTGGTTGCCCATCACACTTCGCACTGCAAAATTTGCGCTCACTTCATGTCCAGTCGCATACAAAGTATCTCGCGTCATACATGACTGGAAGTGTCGGGCGGATTTTTATCCCCTTCCAGTTTCCCTGCCACCATTAAGTGCTTTCTGCCACTCATGAATTATCGCTGGTAAACCTACGTAACGCACACTACTCGATTTGCGTAAAGATGATGCCATAACTCTTAGCACGGCAGCGATACCCATAATGCGGGAATCTGCCGGCTCGGTTGTTACTGCGGATTCCGTCCTATCTCACTGTAGAAACTATAGAAGGGCCACAGTATCGGTACCCATCTGATAGTCATTTATTGACTGAGTGGTAGGTGTTGGCGAGCGCAGGGGAATATGTTACATCGGCCCGAAGTGGCAGGTCGCGCCTTTGGCGTCAATTCGTATCAGTGAAATTACTACATAAGTGAAAACCAAGCAGGTGACGATGGCAATTCAGGAGCATGAGAACTGGCCCTCCTGCAAGGACCAAAAATAGTGGCCCGCAGTTTTGATTAAAAAGGCTAACAGTAAGATATTGAGACAACATACTTGTATTGGTTAACGATAGCCGAATCTCCAGATATGAGGAGCCAGTCTCATTCCAAATGATACGCATGTGCGATCTGTGGTAGCGTACGTTGGTTGTTTCGTAAGTGTTAACAGTATGTTTTAAGACGGGGCATCGGCCCTGAATTGGCCGGCACGTTGGTTTGGAAAACAAATGTGAAAAAGGACACAGAACGGGGACAAGATAGAAAAAAGAGCTACATTGTAAATGGTGAAGGAAATGCTAAGCGTTAGCAAAGAAACACTGAACGATAGTTGAAAATGAAGTTAGGGAGACTAAACTATATCATTCGGTTCTTTTTCTCTCGCGTTGGAAATGGCGTAGGAACCTTCGACACGTAATGTCAACAAATATCTTCGGTGATCGTTATTCTTCGTTTCAGTTGTGCGTCTCTCATCTCAGAGGATCGCACTAAGCCTCTGAGCGTAACAGAATACATTCCGCTTTAATGTTCGCGTGCACGCACAACAGCGCAATGTGGTATAGTTAACGCGGGTGTGTGTGTCCTAAAGACCTTTCTCCTAAATATGTGTAGTATTTATTTAGGCATACTTCCCCACCATTTCAACCGAGAGGGTGTCTAAAAACCTGTCGAAACGGATGCTGTTTAAATGCGTATTCCCGCGAGTGACATCACACACGCAATAGTGAGTGACGTTTGCGCATATCTACACCTGATGAGAATTGAAAGGTTGCAATGCGAAGGCACCTGTAGATTTCGTCACTCGCCCGCGGTGCCCAACACCTCAGATAACAAGGAGATAACGCAAGCTGCTGGCGCGGCCGGAGCGGCGGTGACCACGGGCGAGTGGCGAGTGACGAAAGCCGTGGGGGCGGCGACATCGACGTCACAGACGCTCTTTTTCTGGCCAGTTTCCGTTTCAAGGAGCCTGCCACGGGGAACTAATTGTTCGCGTAGCTCCGACATGCACTCCGCTATTCAAAATTTGATCGTTGGGATTGGTAGTGTCGAGGACGGGATCCAAAGTACTCATTTGCTGCAGCCACAAATTACTAATAATTAAGTTAATTAGGGTAATGTCGCTAATTATGCGTACAAGTGTGGAAATTGTTCTGTATCTAGAGGCCGCCAATCCGTATACTCGAATGGTACACAAGACATTCCCGCGATTTTTGCTTTTCTAATTTTAAAAATGTGTTGCAACTAAAGAAAAAAAACACCCTGTATAGACCTATTCCATGTTGGTAAACAGTGGTAGGCACCGGCGATATAACCAGGGCTTGTGTAGACGTCGCGGCGCGGAGGCCCCGCCCACCGCTTGCCGCGGCCCCGCACGGTCGCGCCACCGCCGCCGGCGAAGCGCGTGCGAAAGCTGCCTCCGAGCACGGGGCGTCGGAGCGCCGACGGGTGTTTACAACAGTTTTCGAGGGGCAGCCGCGTGAGATGAAGTCGCGTTAGCTCTGTAGGAAGCATTCGATGAATGTAGAAAAGAATGTGCTGACGACCAGCTATGACAAGATGTGAGAAATTGATTGAAAGGATAAGCACCTTGCAACATGATGCGAACGATCGCGAGCTATCATGTCGGCATCGCTTCATGCGTTTGCTTTAATTCGGTAACTAGCGCAAGGATGAACCACTTGCAACAGCGAGACTTGTTTAAATACGACTTGAAGATGCCTCAGTTAGAACACTGTTTCGCACTAAAGCCTCTAATCCCTACACGAAATCCTTGCGCAAAAACAAATGTAACTCAAGCATGCGATATTGGTGACGCTAGAACCTATGTAAATACAGCTGTGATAACGCACACACACAAAAATGCAATGACGCGCCAAGGACAAGGCTCTCAAATAACTGACAGCAAGGCGCATAACCGCGGCTTGCGGCTCTGCCCATACGCTGAGTTCCGATCGTGACGGCGTGAAGTCCTGTGACGACGCGGTACATTTCAAGCGTGTAGTTCATTCGAGCAGTCTGACAATCGAAAAAAAAAATTAAAGCGCATCGTAACCACTACAGCATTGCCAAAGACACTCCTCGTGTGTATGCTATCGCAGCCACAAGCAATTTGCAAAAGCGTCGCTGTAATCGGCCTTTCGCTCACGGCTACGTGAATTAAGCTCTTATATATTTGTTTCATTTGAGTGATTGAAATTCGTATGACGTATGTATAGCTTCCCCACTTCAATAATACACGGCGACCGCGATTACTTCTACACATCGAGCTAAGCTAACGTCGTACGTGCGCGCTTTGCGGTAAGCGTCATCGCTCTGTGTCCGCACTTTGTTTATGCCAAGAAATTTGGTGTCGAGCATTACACTTGCCAAACTTGTGACAATGCTATTTCTCTCAAATGAAACAAGCCGCACTAATGCCAAATAATTACCCATACGCTTAACCGTGACGAAAATGTTTGGCGCATAACCGATGCGCCAAACAACCGGCATTACAGGTTCGTCCCTTTCCTTAAGACAGACATAAGCAGGAAACCGATAAAAACCTATCGCACATATCTTGTGCGTTGCTGAGCAACCAACCCACGGCGCAGGTCATCGGTAAACACTTTTTTCTTCATTTCACGGCGGTGAGAAGCGCACGCACCTGCGAAAACACAGCGGCTGCTACGGTAGGCGCGCCGGCGGTTGCCTACCATGCGAAACCAATGGATGGATGGATGCTATGAGCTTCCCCTTTGTAACGGGGCGGTGACATGTGCGCCACCAGGCTCGTAAGAAGATTTAAGAACTAGCTGCACGGAAACAAAATAGCGTGCCATAGCCTTCGTCGTCACCGCTCAACTCACGGATAAGCTAATTCTTACAGACTCCTAACAAGCATTTCGAAACGACTACTAATAAAGATCTACACACCAAGCCATGATATTCCACTGGTCTACTTTGGTATGACCCCTGGGCATGCGTCTCTTAGCGCGTTCATGCGACAGCCCTCACCCTGGCATACGCCCTCAAATACACACTACAGACTTTCTCGTACAACGTTCCCTCCACCGCACGCAGTGGTGTGTGCACAGGTGAGGGAGGGGGGGGGGGGGGGGGACTACTGGGATAGGGCAAGAAATTTCTGATGACATAAAAAAAAGAAACATAGGAAAAATAGCTTTAGCATAGATGCCACTTACAGCACCCTGAAGTGGGGCAATATTCAACCCTCTCTCAACCTGCCTGCCTCAGAATGTCACTCTCTTAACAACCGGTGTTTCTCCAAACAACCGGTCTCTGTGACACTTTGGATGTGTTTAAGCTTTCCACTTTTTGTAAATTATTAAGCACCTTTTATACGCCCCTTTTTAAAAGAAACCGCGCAGCTATAATTTTGATTTGTTAAACTTAATTATGCTAAGGCCCATCGTCATTAGCATTGCATGTCTTTGCTCAATACAGACGCCGGAAGGGGGAGGTGCTCGAGGGAAAGGGGGGTGGGAGGCGTTCTGATGGCACTTGGCTTCCTCTCACGCGGGGCCCTGCGCACGCATACGACCACACGCGAAACCAAAGCATGCAGATGTAGTCGATTGGCGCCAGCTCCATACTACTCTAACAGCGCCGCACTTTTTTCCCAACCAAGTACCCCGACCGATGCCCTTTCTGCGAAGGACACCCGGATCTGAGTTAATCTGCTAGTGAATGACTCAACCGCCACAATATCATAGAACACGCAAGCCCTCCTTTTCCCTGTGGGATATGCCGCTCTTTCTCACACGGCCTTGGAAGACAACGACTACTGGTTGACACAGCCAGCCTGATTGCACCAGCTAATGTGGCCTTGGTTTGAGGGCTTCATCCAATGCTACTATGGTATACAAATGTTCCGACAACTGCATTTGAATTATGGTCATTAGTGTCACAATTAACCCAGCGCACGTGCCACAGGCCGAAGGATGCGTAATCAGGCGAAACGGTAGAGGATTAAGAATGTCTCACGTTCAACCGCTTGGCACATCTTCGCAACGTTGATGGCGTGTCGTCAAGCCAGGAGGCTCCGGAAATTTTCATCACGTGGGTTTGATGTCCACTGGACTACGCGCTGTACACGGGCCTTCGCCATTTCTTTCCCCAATCCAAATTCGACCGTCGCGGCCGTGGTTGAACTCGCGTCCCTCGGGTCAGCAGTCAGCCACCATAACCGGGATGATGATGATGATGATGTGGTTCAGTTGGGAAAGGACGCTAATTTCTGCAGCCCATGTAGGGAGCACGGCTAAGCGTCCGTGGGGGTGGGGGAAAGGGAGTGAAAGAGATAGAGAGGAGAGAAAGGCCGTAGTGGAGGGCTCCGGAAATTTAGACCACCTGGGGTTCTTTAACGTGCACTGACAACGCACAGTACACGGGCCTCTGGCAAACTACGCGTGTATACTATCAATTGCGTAAAACATATATCACAAGGTTTGCTACGGATATCTCTGTCTAACTCACCGGTATGTCATGCCGTACAGAGTAACATGATTACGTCAAACGAGCACGTCGCACAAGCGCTCACGGTGAATCGCTATAATCGAACCGCGAAAGAGGCATCGGATAGGAATCAACTACTGCAGTGAGGAGGCCCGTCACTTCACAGTGCAGTAGGTGCCCACACAAATGCCCCTGATAGCGCCGCATTACGCGCATGCTTGTCCAGAGACATGTCCCACTTTTACATGGGTAACGATGCAGACCGAGATTTCTCGACTTTTGTATTCCCATTTTTTCATTCGTGCCACATAGTATCTATCGATAAGCTCATCGATTATAGGTTTCAATGAAAAGCTGCAGGGCACAAAGAATTCCCGTTTTCTCTCTATCTTCTTTTCTTTAACAAAGGAACGAGGTGTCTAAAAAATCGCCACTTACCAATGGTCGACGAATTAGCGGTGAACACCCATCATAACTTCTTAAGGGCAGCACGTTGGTGTGGGCAGTGTCCATGCGTTGATTAGGCCTAGCACGATCACACGTGTTGTGACAGTTAACGCGTTAACACTCGGCATCGGGCCCGCAGTAACTCGCAGCGCGGTCCGCAACGGGCCTGTTTCTTCGTAAGCGTAATCTGTTATCGATCAGCTACAAATAAATGCGCAGTAATCGCGTTAAATCCGCCCGTCGTGTTGACGTATATGCACCACCGGGCACAATGGAGCCTCAGAGAAACACCGGACAGAATGCGAATAAAAAGAAGGCACAAATATGGAACGGCGTCGCGAAACGCGCGCTTCGGTGGGCTGATAACATTGACGTTCATTTGAAGGGATAATTTCTTGGAACGTGACGGTTGCGCCACGCCGGAAAAAAAAAAAGTGTGAGCAGTGATGCGCTGTGCGATGAATGCTCGCCACATATATAGTGTCTGATGCCATTCAACCGTACAAACTCTCCTGCGGACCACCTGGTTGGGCGAACTTTACCGTGTGGCACTCCTAGTATACGTCACTCCCGGGGATTCCAAGTATAGGGAAGAGAAACTGCATGTGGGAGACCTATATACGGAAAGAACCATGCGCAAGAGAATAGCTTTTGCATTGTTTTATGGTTTACGGTGAGGTGAAAGATATGAAAGGAATATTTTCCAAATTTCGAATTACCGTCGATCGTGTTAATGCGAGTATTCTTAGCGGAATATCACGGTAATTAAACTCAGACGCCACTTGCGAACATGAGCAGCACCTATACACGATGACAAAATACCAGTACGTGTAAGGCGTAAAAAATAAATAAAAAGAAGGAAAACTTTTGTGTGATCGCTGATGTGCGTGCTTATAGTTCGTAAACGGCCGAGACGCGCGACAATGGTCTCAAATAAATAAAAGTAGACGTATTTCTTCACACGACGTAAATTCAGTACTCCGATACCTCAAGCTCTGAAACTATTGCAAAGCGCTTTCCACAAACGTTATGCTTTCAGCTCGCAGTACTTCGTGAATTTGAGTGTTATTGTAAAATTATTTGGCAAGATATTTTTAACAGCGAACCTGTTCTTGCTCGCCAAAAAAGTAGCTGTATCAGAAAGTGTCATGATCATTAGTTCTGCTCCCCGAGAGTGCGCATGCACTTGATGATGATGATTGTGGTTCGGTTAGGAAAGGACGCTAATTTCTGCAGCCATGTAGGGAGTACGGCTAAGCGTCCGTGGGGGTGGGAGAAAGAAAGTGAAAGAGATAGAAAGGAGAGAAAAGCCGTAGTGGAGGGCTCAGGAAATGTAGAACACCTGGGGTTCTTTAACGGGCACTGACAATGCATAGTACATGGGCCTCTGGCATTTTCGCCTCCATCGAAAATGCGACCGCCGCGGCCAGGGATCGAACCCGCGTTTTTTGGGTGGCAGCCGAGTACCATAACCACTAATGCAATGGCAAAACTGCGGCTGGCGGGCGCATTACCTGTTGTTGCTGTTGTTGTTGTCGCCGTCGTCGTCGTCGTTGTTGTTGTTGTTGTAGTCGTCGTTGCTGTGTTGTTGTCCTCAATTCTGGCACATACCTGCCCTGGGGCATTGGCGAAGATGTGAGAAGTTGAAAGAGTCATAAGTTGTTGTCGTGGCCTCTATACTTCCTATGAAATACGTGGCGCGCGCGCCTCTTTCTTCTCTTCGCTTCATTCTTCCATCCCACTACTAATAAGGCTGATCCGTTTCATATCGTATAAAACAGTTGCACGTTCCGCGTGCTCCCGAGGTGTCGCCAAGTGAAGTTGGAGGCAAAACCTAGTCGACATTTCATGTGGGCCGATGATGACGTTGATTATGTTGAATAAACTTTATTGAGCCCAAAATAAATCAGTGGTGCTGGACTTGTTGGACTTGTTGAACGATTCATGTTGTATTAGATGCATCGTTCCCTAATTTGTGCATTCAGTGGTGGACAGCCCTGAAAAAAGCCGAAACGTCCCTCAAATGGAGACCTTCCGACCGTTTGTAGCGTATTGATTCAAAGAAAACTTGAAACATAAATTCATAAGGAAGCTAAACACACTTCCTATTTTTTATTCAAATGACGGCAGCTCTACTAACATGAACCCTGCAGAGGCGAGAAGCTCGCGGTGATGCGCGGTGTTTGCCACCAGGGCCAGGTCTGCTAATTGGCTTGCTCTATACCGTGGCCACAACGACGACGACATTAGATGCCAACAGCCCGGGCTCATTAAAAGAAATTCGTTAAAATCGATTCTGACACGGCAACCCTATATGTATGCACTGTCTGACTGCACAGCCTCAAGGAACGGAACACAAAATTTCGCAAACGAACTTAACAAACCTATGTTAATGCAAGTAGTCCTGGTTATTCCTGTATCTTAAAATGGTTTAAATCGTATTAGTTTATTCTAAGCCGCTTTTGAAAAGTTATGCAATTGTTTTTGGCCATAATTTGAGCGCTTGCTTTACCGTGACGGGTGACAGGAGGCGCAGACAGTCCAAGCGCATGAGGTGCTTCGCACTTATCGTCCCTGTGTTTCGCAACTGCGCCTAAAGAACTTCCAGGCCTTCGTAGAAAACACAACAGAGTGACAGCGTAAGCTTGGCTTTGCTGCGTGCTCTCTCATTTTTTTTTCTTTGTCATACTATTCACAGGCAAAAGTGGTGCGTATTACAGAAGGTCAAAGAAAGGCAGGAGGTTTGAAACGAACGATATTTAATACCTTCTCTCTTATCCCCTGTGCGCGCAAGCGCGCTAGTGGGATGAGAAAGTGCGCTCTTAGGGGAGGCGGACGCGCTTGGACACGATCGGTAGCTGCCATTTTACTTCCACTTGATCTCGGACAAGTGGCGCTGGGCACGGCGTCCCCAGTACGAGGAGCGCCAATGGAAGGAGCGCTTGAGCTCCTTCGCTCGCCGTAGCCACTCCTTGCAGCTCTGGTCCAGGCCACAGGATGACGTCCTGCACGGCGCAATCAATCAATCAATCAATCAATCAATCAATCAATCAATCAATCAATCAATCAATCAATCAATCAATCAATCAATGTTAGCCAAACAAGAGCATACGCCGAAGGAAGCAGCTTCAATACGGTAAAAATATGAGCTTGCGTACGTGGTCTTCGTCTTGAGTAGAACAGGGAAATCTGAAGCACATACTAATGGTAGGTTCAAAGCTACCGAGTATTTCGTATTTCGTGTGCTGGAGTGTGTATGAGGTAAATGCGAGCGAGTCACATTCAGAAAGTCCGAATAATCGCCTGTTTGACTGCACGGTGCGAGCATTTTATAAGTTTATGAGTTTAGACTCAATATTATGGATGCAGATTTTCATGTGAAACGAGCCGAATTCCTGCGAAGCTATTTACAGCGGTGTGTGCACCCTGGAAATATAAAACTTTTGTTTCGTATATATAGCACAGTTGCTGCACCCTACACTGACAGATCACGAACACCATGCTTTCAGGGCAGTTCACATTTATCGAGCCCACGAATGAATGGAAGTGTAATGAAATGGACCTAGAGTCTGAGAATGTATATGAACATAAAATCAAAGTTCAAACGCAAAATGCTTCACGGGTACAAAATCAAGGTATTGATATTTTATTAGCAAGTAATGGAATGAATATACTGGTGATTTATTTCGAGCGACTAGTGCGTTTATTGAATTAAACTTTGCTGCATACAAGGCATATTCTGGAATGCCACCGTCTCCCGTGATCATATCGGTAGTTGAATAATAATAATAATAATAATAATAATAATAATAATAATAATAATAATAATAATAATAATAATAATAATAATAATGTCTCGCGCTCGGCCTCAATCCAGGTGGTTCGTTAGAGAGCTCGACATCCGGGTCTACAGAACGCAGACAGATGATCATATATCTCAATTACCACATAGCCATGGCCGCGGTGAGGTAGAACTCTATCTCGTTGTTGTTGGTGTACGGTGCCTTGCTGCACTGGCTGATGGCGAACTCCAGGCACGTCTTGTAGAGCTCCTGAACGTTGTCCAGCGCGGGCACGTCTATGCCGACTGCGCGGTCGAAACAACGCGCATTAACACGTCTACATTTGTATAGTGTTATGCACGACACACGCAAGAAAGGAAGGAAGGCACGCTCGAAACGAATGCAAACCAGCAACGACGCGCTGTATTTAATTGAGGCGCCGAAAGTCGACTTTCACCATATTTTCTGCACCTCCAAAAGCACTGAAAACGAAGAGCTGCAGAGCAGGTGAACAAGTTCTAATTTCGAAATCCGCATGGTGACCACAGAATTGGGATTCCCTTGTGATAGCTGCCAGAAAGTATATCAGATTTCATGGAGAATTTCCTAACTGTGTTGTACTTTCAAAGCGTGGCTCTAGCCTTGGGGGAAAAATTGTTTTTTGAAGCGTAGGGCAGATCGAAAGACTTTAAGTCACTACAACGACGCGGCGAGCAATAGAGCCCTTATTGTAGCCGCAGTGAAAGATTTACGCATTATTCAGAGGAAGTGTAATGAAATGGACACGACAGTACGAATTTTTTTTCATTTGCGAAGTTTACTTTCTCCAGTAATTCTTTCTTTGCGAACAGGGCCTAGGAGGATGATATTTAAAACGACATAAAACAGGCCAATAATTTAAAAAAAGAAGGAATAACCTTAACATAAAGGGCACTGCTGTATATGAAGCTTAATGAAAGAGAAAGCTAATACACGACAGATGGCGCGAGTTTCAGCTCTAAATCGCCGTAACGTCATTGCTGTTGAAGGTGTCTTCTTTGACTTGCCCAAATTTGCATTAATAAAGGTTTACTATAGGCTATTGTTTCACTAATGCACATGAAAAGGCGATCAAATCCAAAACTAAAGGTTAGAAAAGGATGGGCATGCAGCGATATCATAACTAGGCGTCCGATGTCATAACGTGAGGGCCTAACCAGACGCGATAAAACTGGTTTAAATGTGGTGAAGTAAATCAGACAAGCTCACTGACGTTTGGATATATGTGGACCTATCTTTGTGCAATTGCGGTTAGCCTCGTTCGCGACGCTCTGGTTCATCTAATTCTGCCGCGCAATTTAAGTGAATACCGAAGCGGCAGAAGCCATTACTCACACTGGTGCACAAGAAGCTCGGCGAGGCCACCGTAGTAGAGGGCCATGCCGACGGTGTCCTCGGCAACCTCGGCCACGTGTCGCAGGTGGCTCAGCACTTCGCGGCACTTGCTGTGGCTGCAAAAGAAACAAGCCATGCTGCACAGCATTAGTAACGGCAGTCAGATGCACTTTTGAGAGGTGTACAATACGAGAAACGCTCACTTCTTGCTGTACAGCAACGTCTGTGCCAGGTACGGCAAGATCTTCAGCAACATGGAGGTGTAGTGAACGCTGAGGGCGATGCGAAAGGCTTCGTACCCTGCAGAGAGAGAAATCGCAAGTGTAAGCGTGTACACGTGTGATCCTTCTTTTAAGATCAGCCTAATACAGATTAGTTTGGGCGAAAACAGACCCAGAAACATATTATTATCGTCAAGAGAACTGCGTCTTGGTCTTGGCTATTTGCAATTGCCAGAGAGCATACCTCGCCACAAAATAAAGACACACGAAAGTTTTACCGTGTCATCGTGTGCATGTTTTTGTGTGCGTCATATTCCGCGCTAATGTAAGTCCAAAGGCACTGGAAGGCGTACTCATTAATCGCACCCCCTCAAACCAGCCAGCAAGACCGTAAATACATTATTTATTTATTTATTTATTTATTTATTTATTTATTTATTTATTTATTTATTTATTTATTTATACTGCTGCCCTTCATAGCGCCACAGCAGGAGTGGGAGAATGCAGTATATGGTATGTACAAAACAGAAGATGGTTAAAGGAAGCATTCAATGGAAATCGCAAATTCGTCCTTTGTCGAACAACGGGTCGTACCTGGCAGCAACGTTTCACAATTCAATAGTCCTGATGAAGGAAACTGTACTTTAAAGTACTCGTGAGCGCAAAAGAAACCGTTGAGTTTAGCATATGCTAGTGACTAAGAGCCTTGCACGCGATAGAATGTGTTCGGGGATGAGTAATGATGCAGCTCGCGCTTTGCGCTTACCCACGTCAACGGCCGAGGCGATTTCGGTGCGAAGGAAGCGCACCTCGACAATCTTGATGAGAGTGTTCAGCACGGCCACCAGGTCGCTGACTCGGGGGTGCTTCTCGACCTCAAGCGCGTGAATGCAGCTGCAAGGAGCAGTTTGTTATTGGAAACGCTAGTCTACAGGGTGAGCTAGACCTTCAGTTCTTATAAAAATGAGAGCGGAATGACCGAATACAACGATGAAGGAGAAAAGACAATATGAACAGGTACAGATATACATGAGGTCTCACCTCGGAAATGTTCGAGTTCCCAATGCTCGTTATTGGCTTTCATGAGTGTTACATACTAAAATTTAAAACGAGCAAAGATACAAGAAGCGAATTTACGAGAGAAAGAGTTGGGCCTGTCGAAAGTTTACAGCGTCTTGCATTGTGTACTTGAAAAGAATCGACCAAAAATGAAAACATTGCGCACAGCGTTATGGCGTCTTTGTGCCTCATTAACCACAGAGTGCGATAAGAATGCATGACACAAATTACAACCCCTACCAACACTTCGATCAGAAGTCAGAATCGACATTGTTCCGAATCGGTCGAAAATAACGTATTCCTACGCCCCATTGATATCAGGGTAGGTTCTCAAGTGGTGCAAAGCAAGCGACATGAGGCTAAATATTGGTTTTAGTCCAGAAGCACAAGGCTGCTTTGTCAGTCCCAGCTGTTAATCCGTTTTCGGTATTCGCCTTTCGTCCGCGCTACACTTTCTATAGTCTCGATACTAATAAAGCCAGCATCCGGAATGGCGGATAGCCTTACTCTTTGATGGCCGTGTCCTCCAGTTTCTTCTGCTTCTTGTACGCAATGTGCACGTAGTGGCTGCTCTCGATGACGAGCGAGATGGCCGGCATCTTCTGCGCAACGTAAAGAAAGAAATAATGGTGCTCCTAATTGATGCGTGTTCCACCCATGATGTGAAGGCAAAACACGGAGGTTTTTCTTAATCGATCGCCTTTGGAAAAAGCACGTTAGCGCAAGCGCAATACGTCGTTGCTGAAGACAACTTTTTTTCCGTCGTCCCATTAGATATCCGCAGCTTCCTGCGACCCTAGGCCGAAAACGAAGTCTTAAAGTATTCAGCGACAGCTTTTTTTAAGAATCTGCTACGACGGACTGTCAACTGTCCCAAGCAGCGACTCTCCGAAGCTCCCTGATGCTTGTCGCTTTGACGAAAATCAGTGCATTCTGCCAATGCATCATGGTTGAACATTGTCTTATGCGGCCATGTCATGTCAGCTTCAGCCGCCGTATCTTTAATTTCTCTACCACAACCCCCCGCCCCACCTTCTAGAGGATCTTTCTTGACACCAATCCCCAGTTTCACCCAACAAGACTTCACAGACATATAGAGCATTTACCCCTCCCTACTAACTGGTTAAGTCGCCTGTTCTCCCCTCCTTTCGCTCCCGCGAGTCTCCAGAAAGGCTGAATAAACGCCTGCTCTGGTGCTCTGCTGGTTACTACTCCTTGGCCTGAATTTGAACTCGAACAATGTGAGACTTGATGCAGTTACATGATGTCCTGCTGTCCCGCGACGAAAGTTATCCAAAGCGCAGAGACGACGCAGAATATAGACAATGTAACAAATCCTTAGCTGGAATGAAATGAAACAGCTTGCACTTTGCTAACCATGGCTGAGAGCAAGAAGCGATTTTTATCTGAAAAGGGAGTATACCTTGTACAAGGGAGCGTTCCGGCAGGTGACCAGCTCCCAGAAGTGGCTGGACACGTCCAGGGCCACGCGGGGGTCACGCCGGTTCAGGAACACGCGTGCAGCCGTGTTCAGACAGAACTCCTCTTCCTCGATTTCGTCAACGCGGCAGCTTTCCGTGAAAAATAATTAAGGTAAAAGCAGCCTCGGTCATTGTCTCCATAAAAGTACGAGAGCATTCGTTAGATTTACATTGAACGAAGGCAACATCGCGTCGTCTAAACCAAGGAGGTCCATAGAAGGACGAATATCCGGGTGAGTTGGCAGCTCATCGATAAGTAAGCAAGCCCTGATCAACCGAGCAAAAGCGCTAACTGACAAGGGGAAGTTTTAATGAAAACATCTAAGCTAGATTAGGTAGTTTTGACGGAAATTCCGACGTTTCCGTAATCGCGAGTAAATATTTAAGCATGATATATGGATACCGGCAAAAGCAGAACTGAACCCCGTTGAAAGTCTCGTCTCGACCAAACGCCATCCGGCGTAGCCACACAGCGTGGCGTTATCTCCCTGAGGAAACAGCGCAAAACTACCGTCCCGCGAAACTCGTGGACCACTGGCTTTGAAAGAGCTATTATTATGTAGGGTTTAACGTCCAACCAGCTCTGATTATGAGAGACGCCGTAGTGGAAGGCTCCGGAAATTTTGACCACCTGGGGTTCTTTAACGTGCACTGACATCGCACAGCACACGGGCCTCAACATTTCGCCTCCATCGAAATGCAGCCGCCGCAGCCGGGATTCGATCCTGCGACCCTCGGATCAGCAGCCGAGTACCATAGCCACTAGACCACCGTGGCGGGGCGGCATTGAAAGAGTAATGGTAGCCCTGTGTTAGTGCCAAGAGATGACAGTCAGGTGTATGGTGGCCTGTGTATGCCTCCTAAATGTCGCTGTAGGGAATTTCTAATAAAACTTCGGCGCGCAAAATGCTACAGCTTGAGCGATATTGACAGCAAACATCAGAACTTCGCTGAAGCAATATCTTCCGTAGGTTTGTATGGGCAGTACTGCGGCCCTGCACATATGGTTGGACGCCGCAGACCGCATATTTTGCAACTTTAGACTCAATTATGCTTACGCATTTCTGATAGAAACACGGATAGGCAGCGACCGCTCTACAGAGCCCCCCAATGGTAGACTACGATGTATTCTGAATTTTGTTCTAAACAGACAACAAGCAAAAGTTGCTGAGTGCTGAGTGCTCTGCAACAGCTCAGGCGGCACATCTTTTTCCATTTCATTGCCGGAAGGCCTACAACAGCGCTCCCGTAGTAGGACGCATTTTTGGCCGAAATCATTTACATTTATTCCAAACACAACTCAAGGTCCGGAAGCTTTCGTTTTGGGGGCGTGATATAACAGCCCTGGCTTTTGGTTCATTGGCGCGAAATTCGCCTTAAGACTTGTCCACGGGTACATGCAGTGTTGCGCATTGTGATCAGGATCACCCATCTCAACCTTGGTGCTCAGCTCAGTCTAATAACAATCCTTTACGTAAACCTCGATGACTTCTCAAGAGCGATTCGTTCAATGCTAACGCACTGCGTGTTTTTCACAAACGTTACACATACTTGTTATGCAAAGGGCACGCTGGGCCTCGCGCTTCACGTACCATTGCACAACGCGCAGAGCGTAGTTGGCGGCGTTCTTGCGGTAATCCTTGGGGATGTTCCTGCCAAGCCACTGGAACGCCAGCTTGATCTCTTGCAGAGACGCGTCGATGTTGCCGTAGTAGAGCTGGATCTGGGACCAAAAAAAAAAAAAGACATAGGCACATCCCACGCGCAGTGGGAATCACGGAAATGCGAAGCACGCATCAGGAGCGTAAAATGGATATGCATTGTTGTCTCGCCATACCGATTTTGGTATGGATCAAGTTAACGAAACGGCCGCAGGAGCACCAGGACCGTGGCGTAAGTCACGCCGCTCATGACATGAATGTCGTGATTTTCGTGTTATGACGTGTCATTTATGATCGTCATGCAGTCATGTCATCATCATCATCATCATCATCATCGTCGTCGTCGTCGTCATCATCAGCCTGTTTAGGTCCACTGCAGGACGAAGGCCTCTCCCAACGATTTCCAATCCACCCTATCCTGAGCGAGTTGGTTCCACTTTATGCCCGCAAACGTTTTAATTTCATTCGCTCCATCTAACCTTCTGCCTGCCTCTGTTGCGTTTTCCCTCTCTTGGTATCCATTCCGTCGCTCTTACTGTCCATCTGTTATCTTTCCGCCTCATGACGTGTCCTGCCCAGGTCCACTTATTTCGTTTAATTGATATAATAATATCGGTTACTCCTGTCTGTTCGCTGATCCATTCCGCTCGTTTTTTCTCTCAGAGTTACCCCTATCATTTTCCTTTCCATTGACCGTTGCGTGCTCCTTACTTTCATCTCTAGTTTTTTCGTTATGCTCCACGTTTCTGCACCGTACGTTAGTACTGGGAGAATGCAGTGATTGAATAATTTTCGCTTTAGTGAGAGCGGCAAGTTCCCAGTCATAATTTAGTAATGCCTTCCGAATGCGCTCCAGCTCATCCTTATTCTACGGAGAATTTCCTTTTCATGGGTAGGTGCTCCTGTTAGTAACTGTCCCAGGTATACGTATTCGTTTACACATAGGGGTAAAGGAACAAAGCAAGCAACAAGTAAGTTGTCCCAATCTGCCAAGGACTTAATAAAAAAACGCCAACAAATGAGAGTAACTTCGTCAAAAGATAATATAGAATTCGCAGAACTATCAAAATTGATCAATAAATCCAGGCAAAGAGATGTAATAAACTAACATGAGAGAAATAGAGAAAGCAGTAGAGAAAGGCACCAGCATTAAATCGGTCAAAAAGAAACTGCACTTCGGAGAAAACAAAATGCTTGCGCTAGAAGATAAACAAAGTAATCTTATCGACAATTTCAATGAAATAGTAAAGGTAGCAGAAGATTTCTACTCTGAACTGTACAGCTCTCAGAAAGACCATACAACCTTAATAGAAATAGAATCAGAGGACATGGAATTTCAAATTCCATGTATAACCGCAGACGAAGTAAAAAAAAAGCTGTGAAAGGCATGTCGCGCAGTAAAGCGACTTGATCAAAGCCTACTTGATCAAAGAGATATTATACTTGAAAAACTTGCATCACTCTTCACGAAATGTATCAAGACGTGTAGTGTACCGCGCAGTTGGTAAAATGCTAATATAATCCTAAACCACAAGAAAGGTTACATAAAGGAGTTAAAGAATTGCAGACCAACTAGCCTACTCCCAGTAATATACAAGCTATTTACGAAAGTAAGTTCTACGACGATAAGAGAAACACTCGACTTTAACCAACCAAGAGAACAAGCTGGTTTTAGGAGAGGCTACTCAACAAAGGTCCACAGCCACGCTATCAACCTAGTAATTGAGAAGTACGCGGAGTATAACAAACCTCTTTATATGGCTACGAGAAAGCATCTGACTTCATAGAAATACAAGCCGTTCTAGAAGCTCTACGTCGACAAGGGGTACCTGACGTATAGACCTATTCCACCGGGCCTACGTCACGCAGATGCGGTGGCGCTGTCGTCGGGAGTTTTGGTTTCGCATGGTAGGCAACCGCCGGCGCGCCTACCGTAGCAGCCGCTGCGTTTTCGCTGGTGCGGGCGCTTCTCACCGCCGTGAAATGAAGAAAAAAGTGTTCACCGATGACCTGCGCCGTGGGTTAGTTGCTCAGCAACGCGCAAGATATTTGCGATAGGTTTTTATCGGTTTCCTGCTTATTTCTGTCTTAAGGAAAGGGACGAACCTGTAATGCCGGCTGTTTGGCGCATCGGTTATGCGCCAAAAGCATATGTGTAATTATTTAGCGTTAGTGCGGCTTGTTTCATTTCAGAGAAATAGCATTGTCACAAGTTTGTCAAGTGTAATGATCGACACCATGTTTCTTGGCATAAACAAAGTGCGGACACAGAGCGATCACGCTTACTGCAAAGCGCACACGACGTTAGCTTAGCTCGATGTGTAGAAGTAATCGCGGTCGCCGTGTATTAGTGAAGTGGGGAAGCTATAAATACGTCATAAGAATTTCATTCACTCAAATGAGACAAATATATAAGAGCTTAATTCACGTAGCCGTGAGCGAAAGGACGATTACAGCGACGCTTTTGCAAATAGCTTGCGGCTGCGATAGCATACACACGAGAAGTGTCTTTGGCAATGCTGTAGTGGTTATGATGCGCTTTAAATTGTTCTTTTTTTTTTTTCGATTGCCAGACTGCTCGAATTACTAACTACACGCTTGGAATTTGCCGCGTTGTTACAGGAATTCACGCCTTCACGATCGGAACTGAGCGTATGGGCAGGAGCCGCAAGCCGCGGTTATGCGCCTTGCTGGCGGTTATTTGAGAGCCTTGTCCATGGCACGTTATTGTTTTTTCTTGTGTGTGTGCGTTATCACAGCCGTATTTACATAGGTTAGAGCGTCACCAATATCGCATGCTTGAGTACGTACCTATTACGTTACATTTGTTTTTGCGCAAGGATTTCGTGTAGGGATTAGAGGCTTTAGTCCGAAACAGTATTTTAGCTGAGGCATCTTCAAGTCGTATTTAAACAAGTCTCGCTGTTGCAAGTGGTTCATCCTTGCGCTAGTTACCGAATTAAAGCATACGCATGAAGAGATGCCGACGTGATAGCTCGCGATCATTCGCATCATGTGGCAAGGTGCTTATCCTTTCAATCAGTTTCTCACATCTTGTCATAGTTGGGCGTCGGCACATTCTTTTCTACATTCATTGAACGCTTCCTACAGCGCTAACGCGACTTCATCTCACGCGGCTGCTCCTCGCAAACTGTTGTAAACACGCCGTCGGCGCTCCGACGCCCCGTGCTCGGAGGCAGCTTTCGCACACGCTTCGCCGGCGGCGGTGGCGCGACCGTGCGGGGCCGCGGCAAGCGGTGGGCGGGGCCCCCGCGCCGCGACGTCGACACAAGCCCCTGTTATATCGCCGGTGCCTACCACTGTTTACTAACATGGAATAGGTCTATACGTGAAAACCATAAACATATACAAAGATTGCACAGCCACACTACTCCTACATGAGAGAAGCCGAGAAACTCCGATCGGAAGAGGTGTCAGACAAGGAGATACGATCTCCCCGATGCTATTCACTGCATGTTTAGAGGAAGTCTTTAAACGTGTAGAATGGGAAGAAAAGGGAAATCGAATAGACGGATAATTATAAGCAATTTACGATTTGCAGACGACATTGTGCTCATTTAGCAATGATGCAGACGAACTACAAAACAGGATTGATGATCTAAACCGGGAAAGTATTAAAATTGGACTAAAATGAATAGGCAAAAGACCAAAGTTATGCTCAATAGCGTAGCTAAGGAACAGGAATTTAAAATTAACAGTGAACCCTTAGTCATGTTGTGTCATACCAATTTTCGTATACGTCCCATTAACGAAACGGCCAGGAGAGCAGCAAGACCGAAGGCATGTAAATCATCCCGCTCATGATATGCATGTCGTGATTTTCACGTTATGACCTGCCATTTATGTTCATCATGCAGTCATGTTGTGGCCTACCAACTTTCGTATACATGCCAACATGCCATTAACGATACGGCCAGGAAAGCGCAAAGTTGTAGGCGGCTACATTAGATAGATAGATAGATAGATAGATAGATAGATAGATAGATAGATAGATAGATAGATAGATAGATAGATAGATAGATAGATAGATACGCCGAAGTTCGTTAACAAATCTTTTGCATTTAAAACGTGCAACCTGGGGAGGTGTGACGCCGGCGCTTCCCGCAGGAACACATCGATCTCTGTGCTGATCCCGTTTTGATCAATTATGCACTTGTTTGCTCTATCGACAGAAAGTGTGGGCCGATCCTGGAGGCAGTGAAGTTAGACAGCGTACTTGGAGGGTTCTCGTGTCACAAGTGGCTTTAACGAATTTTCCTAAATAAGGAGATTAATTCATCATTAATCCTGTCTATTAAATTATTCTGAATCGTTATTTTGAACTGAACCCGTTCTGACCAATTATACACTTGTTTTTGACCGTACCTTGACAACTTCTTTTACCGTGACGGGCGACGAACAACGATGACGACGACAGGAGACGGATAACGTGCTTCGCGTATATAAAACGCGGATATTGCTGTCATTGGTACGATCGCGCGATATTACAGAACCTGGTGGTAAATATTGCAAGGAAACAATGTGTGCAGAGAAAACACAGGCAACATTAAATGGACGGGGTGACGCACGGTTGAATCCCGCTGATACAACAGCCACGGCAACCGGAAAATGAAACTTATCACCCGAAAATCCATCAGCCGCATGAAAAGCGTTTGCTCCCAGGGATGCTCGTCGGGAAAGATGCGTTGTTCCGAAAAATATATTAGGCGGGATCGTATCAATGAGATATCACTCACAAAGGGTGGTCAGAAGCCTGCTGAACAAAGGAAAACGCACCTGTCTCAAGAGAACACGAATGACCGCGTCATTAAGCAGTACTGCACACACTTGCTTTGCAACTACGTTAAAATTTTCATTAGTAATCCTTTCTTTTAAAAAACAGAATAAGTAAATGCATGTGCTCAAGGCCACGTGCTTGTTTTCGCCTTGTTCGAAAGGAGGAGGTGAGGGACGTGAACACACTTCTTTCATGGCGAAATTCGCGGCTCGCAAATCATACGCGGCCTTTAAGATCACGCGCAGAGGCTACTGTGTGCCCACCCTAACACGCCTCATCTTAGAGAGGTTTAACTTCGCTGGTGAAACGTTACCACAGAAAAGGAGGCACTCTCAATACGTAGTACAATGAAGGAAATGAAGGCGAGAGGAAAAAAGTGCACTTCAGTTGCGTTGAAGTTTTGGATGCTACAGTTTTTATTCCAATAGCAATTACATAAATAACCTCGACGGGTTTTTCCCGTCGCCGTCATGTCCCGTATAAAGACGAAATTGATAGCAACCACTGCGCATCGTACTTTCTACCCGCGGGTTAATAGAACGCGAGTGGGGGAGGCGAACACGGCTGAAGTAGAGATCAAACGATCTCGGCCCATCTCTGTCGCTCGGAGGGCGCATGCGATAACATCACCTCGATCGAGACGCTTGCCGTCGAAGCGGAGAAGAAATGTCCCACCCGTCTTTAGCCAGCATGAAATGACGCGAGGGGATGCGGAGGTGTCGCTCGAGCAGCAACTCGGTCGCCATCGCTGGCGCGGGCGCTATCTCGGCAGCCATCAGCGGGCGGCTTGTAAACCCTTCTACGTGCGGCACTCTCAACGCGCGAAGAGACAACGAAAAGAGACCCCGGAGCAGCCGTATTCTCTTAAACTAGCGTTTTGTAGAGTTACGCGAGATCGTATCCAAAGAGTTAGGTGAGCTTCCACTTCATATAACATTACAATTTCTTGCTATCGCATTCATTGCTGCGCCATTTCGGTGAAACTTTATATTTTGTGAGGCTCGTATTGAGCGATGTGTTTCGCACGCAGATATTGGTACATTAGGCCATTACGCGGTCGTGTCAAAGTCACACCTGAAAAGTCTTAGAGGTACACGATTGCAATTTTCTGTCAGTAAAGAAAAAAAATTCTCACTCACGGTTGCTCTCATGCGGCTGATCGCAATGCGCTTGAGCTTGAGGTAGCGCTCATCGACGTTCTCCCAGCTGGAGGCCTTGAACACGTTTTCACTGCTCTCCAAATACTCCTCGGCCTGCGCATATACACCGATACGCGCACAGAGCAGCTATACCTTTTCGCGTAGTGATTTGTCAGTACGAGCAGCACATGATTGAAGCTGGTCTATACGGCGCGTGTCAGCGGCGTGACTTCGCATCTCGCTAATTCCATGATCTTCTCAAACAAAATATCCGTACTTGAGTTAAGAGGTGCTTCCTTTTTTTCCTTGCAGTCCGGAGTGAATGTATATATATATATGCGCATCATTATGGTATACAAGTAATTTTTGCTTAAATTAGACATCTTGTAATTAATTACTCGTACTCTTGCAGTATTAGAGGCATCAGAATCCGAAAGGGTACAAATTCGCCAATGCTCGACCTTACCCGAAGTTGATCGTTTGCAACACCTATTTTATATACACCAAAATGGACCCTATAAGCACACATGTGAAAATAAGTGCAGGGTACGGGAACAAACAACATTACATATATTTAAATTAGCGGCCTTAGCCTAGTAGCGGAGTTATCGGAATAGCGGGATCGAAATGCGCATGCGCAGTACCGTAAAATGACCACACCGTTTAGCGCGCCCAAGCTATTTCGCAGATTTGACGTAGTGTTTGCGTGGTTACCATAACTTAGGTAGAACATGGCGGCGGTGCCGGACGCCCGCTCAGAAGTGAATTTGACGTTGCTGTGGCACGATCCACTTCGTTAGCAGCAAATGACTCTTTAAAATGGGCTCGCTTACATTCAGGCAGCTTCGACGACGCAGTATTAGGGATAGCTTAGCTCAGTTTTCGAGACAGCTTCCCATTTGGAACGTTACTGGGCTTAGCAAGAGAACATCTGTTTCACATTTCTGCAACATTTCAATTTTTGCTCTTAGAGTGTGGTTTATATATATGTATTTCTCGAAAGGTTGGAATACCGCTGCACGTGTGAGAATAGGTGAACATTTTAGGTTTTATTTCTTTTCACTTTATTTAGCGCATGTTACCCTAAGGGACGCCACTACCGGGCCGTAAGCACAACCCCGCTAAACTAAGCCTCGCTGTCAGCAACGAACGTTTCCGGCACGGCAAGTCTATTCTCTTAGCGTCTGCTATCGCGCTAACGCTAAACTAAAAATGCTTTTAACGTACGTTGTGTCGTGTGCGCTGTTTCATGACAATGACCGGAAAAGCACAGATCCAAGCACCTGTGCAGCCTTAACTGTGTATAAATAGCTCTTTTGAAGCATACGTGAAACAGGCCTCATCACCAGCGTACCTTCTTGACGTCGTCCACTTCGAGAGAGCACTGCGTAGCGGACAGGAAGGCCTCGAGGGCTCGACCGCGCATGCCAGACATGAAGTAGTGGTTGCCGATCTGGCCGTATGCACTGGCCTTCATCTTGTGACACTTGCACACGCGCAGGTCGGCTTTGTCCGGGGGCGACTGCCTGCAATCGCAGTCGAGGCGAAAGAGCGGAGCCATGCGGTCACAACGCACACTGTGACCCATCGGGATTTAAAGGATGAGATTTTATTCTGGGGAAAATGCGCCGAGTGGTCTTCTCTGAGAACTTTAACGGGGACGCCAAGTCTTACAACATGGCGTTTAATAAAGATTCGTGTATAGAACAGAAAAAAAAAAAGAACGAAAGAACATGGGATTGGGGGGGGGGGGGGGGGGGGTGTCCTTACCATTTAGATCATTATCATGCGGCACTGTTCTTAAAGGAGAGCCGAATGCAGCTGTGCCAGAAGATTGTCACTACACATACTGACAGAGTGTTACGTGTACATTGAGAATGTGTGTCCTCTTTTTTTCCTTCTCGGAATTCAACAACTGTAGCTGTCACTGTTATCCCCCGGGGGTAATTCAACGGCTGCAGGGTGTTACGTAGGTGTTACGCATTTTTAGTATGCTGGTTCGACTTCCGGTCACGGTGGCTACAAACGCAAGAACGTCATTGTACTCAGATTTCTACACAAGCAATATTTTCGAATGCCACACGTATACATTCCTGAGAACGAGTTCCAATTCATCCGGCACACTGTACCAAAACGATCACTATATTACTGCAGCAGTAGGCGCTATATGGTTCGAAACACAAGTGAAATATATCTCACATGAGGAACTCGTCAGTGGCGGCGGAGTAAACCTCGACGCTGAGGTATTCCTTGCAGAATCGGCACTGCAACGCATTCTCTTCAAGGCAGGTGGCGATGTCCTGGTGGATCTCGGCCTTACTGTGGGAACCATGTGACATCGTACAGCCGAGTATAGTCGTGTTCACTACACGTTACGTGCTACAGCGGCTCACAATCTTTACTGGACGAACTAAAAAAGAGATCATTTCGAATATTATGCAGCAGCTTCCCTTTAATTACACCGCTTTCTAAACCTACGAGAGGTATCACAACTTTTGAAACACTTGATTAGTGTTGCCTTTTTGTACATTTGCGCCATATCGATTGCCCAGCTAAGGCTGCATTAAGGTATGTGGAATAAAAATATTAATGTCAAAAAAGATATTTGCGCGAGACTTCGATGGGAATAGCCAACTGGCAAGCTTATTAGTTGATTTTTTATGTCGGACACAATCAATGCGACACAATCATGCTAATGACTTACGAAACCCAAACGTAATTTGGATTTACATGCATTTCTGCGTTCTCATTTGAGATTATCGATATCATTCGCAGGATTTGCAGATCGACACGTGAAAGTGACGCAATGTCTCGGTGTTGGGCAGGGCGCCCCGACGTAACTGAATAGGCCATAAGCGAAAAATTATCATATGTCGCGAACAAAGCCTCAGATCAAAAACGACTCGCAGATATGCATAGAAGAGATCCACTGAAACATACCATTAATATTTCAGCAGTATGGCACAAAGCACAAGCATTCCCAGGACATTTTAACATTTTAACGTATAACCTGTGAATCTATTATCGGCTGTGTTGTCTTGTATTCAACCTTCCTGGGAATATAGCGCTTTGATGTAGCACGGAGAAAATTGCCGTAATCTCGCAGCAGGTTTCTATTACATCGAAACTAAAGTCGTTTTCGATAACTAATTTTGTTTGCTAGATATTATTTTTCGCCTGTTGACTATTCAGTCTCGGCGAAACATCGCGGCAGCCGCCGAGACATAGCGTCATGAGCAATGTTACTAGACCGTCACATGCACATGTCCCCAAATCCCGGTAATGGACGAATGAAGAGAAGAATGTGTTGCAGAACTAACGGAGCCTTATACGTTATTGCTATCCGGGTGACACCTGTCAACCTACCTGTCGTATGTGAGCGTGGCGTAGATGGTCTTGTGCACCGCTGCCGAGTGGAATCGCATGAGCGAACCGACCTGTCCACACTGCGGACACTCGGGGGCATCCTGGACCTTGCCCTCGAGCAGGTACACGAATGTCGTGGTCGTGTTGGCCGAGCACGTGATGAAATGCTGCTCCACCAGCTTCTTGATGGCGCCGTTGATCTGCGTCAGGGACGGCGAGGGAAATCACGTGACGCAGCTGATTTAACTACGGGCGGGCTTTGGGAGGGCGAATCTTTGTTCAAAACGAACTATGTGCCTTGGATGTGTCTCGATTACGCCCATTCCATGTGCTTACTCATATTTCACGTCGTTCTATGAAGGAGTAGCGATCGTCCTATGCAGACTGCCGTACTAACGAGACATGTCGTAGGCAGCGCAAGTCAGGTTTAGTGAATAGCTTTGGAAAAGGAGAACGGCAGTTGGAGAAAAGCCGCGAAGCGCGTGCTATTCATAGCGCACCTTACCTCTAATCCATGTTTTTTACGCAGCGCTGGTGGCGGTTGACGCGAATTGCCATGAACTGCTCGTTCACTGTACCGTTCTTCATTCGTGTGATATTTCGGCAGTAATAATTACCGTGGTTTCGCGTGCCAAAAGCACGATATGGTTAGAAGGCTTGTCGTAGTTGGAAGGCTCCGGAATCTTTAACGTGCACCGAAAACGCACAGTACAACGACCTCTATCATTTTCGCCTACATCGGAAATCGCGCCTTTCGGGTCAGCACTAGAGCACCATAACACCACTAGACCACCGAAGCGGACAGGAATAATGTGAAGAGACAACCAGAAAAAGAAGAAACATCACAGTATGGGGCCTACAGTTTTTTTGCTCGAATATTTCCCATTCACCCAACCTGAGCCGTCCAAATATGACGTAGTATGCCGTACTAACTTGCCCAGTCTGCCACACTTGTGTGCGCTTTAGAGCCTGTTCCCGTCGCGGCTGCATAGCTAGGCCACACCAGGTCACACGAACAAGTTTGTTAGATATACACTGATCTTATTGCAAGCATGTAATGCGCACTAAAGGTGAGCCTTTGTGCGAGTTTATCTTGCAAAAGGTATATCTGGCTAGCTGATTGGATTGGCCACATGCATAAGGTTACCGTAGCAACATCATGATGTAACAAGTCACGGCTTGTTTCACGATTTTTTCTACGAGATTCAACGGCAGTAGCAACCAGACAGACAACAGTAGCACATGTACTACAGCCGATTTTCTCACCTCAGCCGTGGTAATGGTGGGGCTGAGCAGCTTGAGCAAAGAGACTTCAAACGTCTTGCCACACACGGAAGCCTTCTTGAGGAGCACGATCTCCTGCTCATTCAGCATCTCCATCCGTACAACGGTCAGAGCTGCACCGGTTCAAAAACCTTTGTCAGCGACCACTTCTATGCGCTGCATTGTACGCATGTGCAACCCACGTCGTACCTTGGAGGGAGTCCGGAACCTGCACGTCGTCCATGAGCCCTTCGCCAACGACGTCGCAGATTGTCTGAGATGAGAAAAAAAATAAGGGGAGAGAGGCATGACTCCGATTGACGTGCTGCACTAATGTACGACATGAAATATACTAACTGTGAAAGCTAGTAGCGGGGAAAGGACGCATAATTGACAGCGACTGCACATTAAATCTAGGCATATTGGCAGGACAACATGCACAGACATTCCGGAAACACACTTTGTATGTACCAATCACCTGAAAGCCCTGATCACTTGTGGTCAATGCGCTAGCGTTATAAGTGCCCGCAGCTGGCAGCTCTTGCTATCGGCAAGTGTTCGGGCACAGATGCATACGTATCCCTTTATTTGAACTCGGAGTGTGCTCATATTGCGAAGCTCACAATATGTGGTATATTGAACACTGAGCGACATAGGAATTCTTGTCGTATTAGCAGATGTTATAGGCTAACCAGAACAAGTTTTACTAAAAGGAAAGTTTGACGCGTGCCATTGTCTGTAAGGCAGAAGGAATACGTGCGAGTTGGCGCTACACGACAGATGGCTCAACCAACTCACGAATCCCTCTCCTGGCCGATGCTCTCGCAGCTCGTGCTCGTCCTCTCTGGCCAAGGTGAACTCGCGCTTCAACCGTACCTCGGGTGTCGTTGTCGAGTTTATGTTGTGGATCAGGTTCTTCTGCTTCAGCACCTGAAGAATCTCCACCATCGCGGCGGGATTACCCTTGGTGTATTCCTTCAGGAGGCTGCGACCGCATCGTAATGGTCAATACTCGCGGGAGGAACGAAGCGCACCAGCACTTGTGCTTGAATAGCGGGTGTATTTAAGCAATTTCTTTCGGATCTATACCTTCATTCTTGCAAGGCCTGACGACTTGTGCGACCCTCTGTACTTAAAGCCGAGGTATACTTTTCATTCTGCACATGACGACATGATTGACCCTATCCTTCAAAGATGCATAAACATCGTACAAACGGCAAATACAAAGATGCTGACAAATATCTGTAGTTGTCCTATAAAAGTGCGACGACATGCTTGCTCTGCCTGCCAGTATTTATTTTGTAGCGCTAAATGTAGAGCAGGAATTCGATCACCGATGTATGTTAATACTGGCATCGACAGACAAACAGCCATAGTGAAGCTGTTAATTCCTTAGACCACCCTACGTTAGTACTGAGGAGTGCATGTTAGTGTGGGTTCAAGTCCTCCCCATAGAAAGGACTTGCGGACGCTTTGTTCACAAATTGAAGACTTCTTTGTTCTTTTGTCGCACGTGCGTGTCATAGTCTGACTAATGTGAATTGAATGCTGTATAAATTGTTTAAGCTATCCCTTATCAAGGCAAGAGTCTTATGAGTCCTGTGGAGCGGTGTGCTTGAACGAGTTGGCAACGACCTTGTCGAAAACCAGGCGTCGCCGTCGATCGTATAAAAATGTCGCTTCGCTGTAGGAAACGTCATCAACGACGCTAAAACGTAACTGACGACGTTTTAGCGTTAAAAAAGAAAGCTCCGTTTGCCGCGAAATTTCTCAGACAGCTTCCTGCGAACAAAGGCGATTCACGAACCTAGGCCCCTTAGGTACCTAGCAAGTCCACTTAGCATTCATACACGGCTGCTTGGGGTATGACTGACAAAATATATACGCCTAGTGCGTGTGTGATAGGACGCGACATCTAATAGTCGTGCTTCAGCATGCTCTTTCAGGTATATGCGACACCGTATCATCGCGTGGCCTCCCCCCCACCCCCTATTTCTTTATCCGATTTTTATTTGTGAGAAACGGTGTCCCTGCGATACCTACATACCACCACCACTGCCTAGCAATAGCTGTTGATGGTGATTTTCGAGTGTGCGCTATTTTGGAGGAATGATAGATAACCTCGGCTACAGTGTTTGCAACTATGGGCTAGATTATGCCGCATATGGGCGAATGCCGCCAAATGTTACCAAGTATAGAGCGAAATGATTGCATCCATTTGGTGCCATCAGCAAAGTAATTCGGTCGTAAATGCTTTCTCCAAAAGTTATTATTCGCCTCCTGGGACAACAAACGCACGAAATTAGGAGCAAAATACCATGTGTTGCAAAATCTGCCATGCGATAGTGTAACCCAAGCATTTTAGCAATCGCGCGAAGCTGGCTCTCTTTGTTCGTTATTACAAACAACGAAATGTGCTATTACAAAACGGGCGTCAATATAGCGCTGCAGGGTTTCGTATGAGTCCGTATAAAATACTTACCGCAGGATCTGGTTGTGTATTCCTTTGACCTGCAACCTCTGGAAGCAGAAGTCTGGGATGTACTCTTTGCTCAAAGGCTGGATGTCTACAATGCACACCGCCTTGGCCATGATCTTCTGGATCTGCAGTGGCTGCTGGACACGCTCGGAGTGCGGGATAGAGGTCAGGGCCACGACGCACGGGTACTGGCTGGTTAGCTGGCCAAACTTGTCCAGCAGCTCCCACGACAGCGTGTCCATGTAGTTGGCATCATCCACAGCAAGAATGCATGGAGCCTTCGTACAGAGCTTTACACCGCAGAAGCAGACATGTAAAAGTAAGTTTCAAAGAAAAAAAAAAATTCACGCATCTCCATGAAGTGAACCATGACGAGTGGGCGAAGCACTGGGTATCGTTTGGTGTTACCGTAAATCACCCGCGACATTGCCCACTCATGCACGTAAATGAGTGACAACGCGTGTGTATGTTTACACACGCGTTGTCATTTATGCTCCTGGTCTTTATGAGGTTCCTGCGCTCCCACGTCGTAGATCGTATCGAGTTCCGGATTACATTTAGTTAACGCGCACGCACCGAATCCCTATGCTTCGCCTACGCACAAGAGAAATCTCCCACCGGCACTACATTGCAGGTCAAGATACAGTGCCTATATGTATGGGTGGCCGGTGAACGGTTGTGCAGCGCGAGCAGTCGGTTTCTTTCTTTTAAATGCGAAGCATTTCTTAGCGAACTTCGGCGAGTTTGAGCGTATCTATCTATCTATCTATCTATCTATCTATCTATCTATCTATCTATCTATCTATCTATCTATCTATCTAGCCGCCTACGATTTTCTGCTCTCCTGGCCGTTTCGCTAATCGGATGTTTACGAAAATTGGTATGCCACATCATGACTAGATGACGAACATAAATCACAGGTCATAACATCAAAATCATGACATGCATGTCATGAGCAACATGATTTACATACCACGGTCTTGGTACTCTCCTGGCCGTTTCGCTAATTGGATGTTTACGAAAACTGGTATGCCACATCATGACTACATGACGAACATAAATGACAGGTCATAACAAGAAAATCATGACATGCATGTCATGAGCGGCATGATTTACATGCCACGGTCTTGGTGCTCTCCTGGCCGTTACGCTAATCGGATGTTTACGAATATTGGTATGCCACATCATGACTACATGACGAACATAAATGACAGGTCATAACATGACAATCACGACATGCATGTCATGAGCGGCATGATTTACATGCCATGGTCTTGGTGCTCTCCTGGCCGTTTCGCTAATCGGATGTTTACGAATATTGGCATGCCACATCATGACTACATGTCGAACACAAATGACAGGTCATAACATGAAAATCATGATATGCATGTCATGAGCGGCATGATTTACATGCCACGGTCTTAGGGCTCTCCTGGCCGTTTCGCTAATGGGATGTATGCGAAAATTGGTATGGCACAACATGACTGCCTGACGAACGTAAATGGCAAGTCATAACATGAAAATCATGACATGGTTTACATGCCACGCGTTTCGTTAATGGCACTTATACGCAAATTGGCATGCCACAACATGACTGCATCACAAACATAAATGACAGGTCATAACACGAAAATCATGACATGCATGTCATGAGTGACATGATTTACATGCGACGGTCTTGGTGCTCTCCTGGCCGTTTCGTTTATGGGATGCACACGGAAATTGGTATGCCACGACATGACTGCATGGCGAACATGACACACAGGTCACAACATGACAATCATGATATGCATGTCATGGGCGACATGATTTACACGCCACGCGTTTCGTTAACGGCATGTATACGAAAATTGGCATACCACAACATGATTGCATCACGAACGCAAACGACAGATCATAACATGAAAATCATGACATGCATGTCATGAGCGACATGATTTATATGCCACGGTCATTGTGCTCTCTTTGCCCTTTCATTATTGGGATGTGTAGGAAAATTGGTATGCAACAATATGACTGCATGACGAACATAAATGACAGGTCATAACATGAAAAGCATAACATGCATGTCATGGGCGGCATGATTTACATGCCAGGCGTTTCGTTAATGGGATGTATACCAAAATTGCTATGGCACAACACGACAGCATGACGAACGTAAACGACAGGTCATAACATTACAATCATGACACGCGTGTCATGACCGGCATGATTTACATGCATGCCATGGTCCTGGCGCTATACTGCCGTTTCGTTAATGGGAGGGCTCCGTCTACTGACCAGAGGGCGCTACGTAGCTCTCGTCGGACGGCTGAGTCGCGCACGGTGGAAACCGAGGCGACGGCGACGCGCGCGTTTCTTCGCTGCTTTCCGGGCGTGCTGCGAACCACACGAACGCTCGCGGTGTTGCCCTTTGTAACAGTTTGTCGCAGGTTTGGAGCCCGCGTCTCAAAGGAAATAAAACGAAAGAAGGTGGGACGGGCAGTCGCTGCTGCTATAGAGTTGGAGACGCGCATCGCGTTCGCGTATTTCCCTGTCACACTCTGCCGAATTTTGCTTCTTCTCTCCGCCAGGCAGTGCATTCTGGCGCTGATGTCGCACATGGAAAACTCGACTGCACAGAGCCTATACGAAAATTGGTTTGGCACAACAGGACTGCATGACGATCATAAATGACAGGTCATAACATGAAAATCGTGACATGCATGTCATTAGCGGCATGATCTACATGCCACTCGTTTCTTTAAAGGGATGTATACCAATATTGCTATGGCACAACACGACTGCATGACGAACGTAAATGACAAGTCATAACGTGAGAATCATGACATACGTCTATGAGCGGCATGGTTTACATGCCACAGTCATGGTGCTCTTGCGGCCGTTTCGTTAACTTCATATGTACTAAACTCGGTATAGCGAGACAACAATGCGAATCCATTTTACGTTCCTTATGCGTGCTTCGCATTTCCTTGATTCCCACTGCACGTGGGATCTGCCAATTTTTTAAATCAAGAAACTCGCTAGCAGACGCTGCCTGCGTCAGCGTTGTCTCTCGTGGGCAAGGGCGCGTTCTCGTCGTTTGCGATCTGCCAGTGGTAAAGCGTTCATCGAAAAAAGAGCGTTTCCGTGGTCAACGCGCCGTTCGCTCTCTGGATGGATGTTATGAGCATCCCCTTTGTAACGGGGCGGTGACATGTGCACCACCAGCCTCGTAAAAAAAATTTAAGAACATTTCTTTGTTCTTTCCCCCTCTCTCTTTAAGTTGTCATCATGCCTTTAAATCAACTTCAATTAAATCGATCATACTATAGCTAAAACGTAAATTCATAGCCCAGTTCTCTGCCCCTGGATGGAAGGATGGATGGATGCTATGAGCGTCCCCTTTGTAGCGGGGCGGTGAAATGTGCGCCACCAGGCTCGTAAGAAGATCTCACGACACCGCAACGCCCCTAGCGGTCTCCCCTGTAATCACATGGCTACGCCGGACAAGAGACGACAAGGCTCGACGCTAAAGTGCTTCGACCCTAACAAACTATGCGAGGGCGTGCCCACATTGCGGTCTGCGACGTCTAGGGCTATCCACTAGGGCGATGCACGTCTAGAGCGATGCACGCCAATGTGGGCACGCGCTCGCGTCGTATCTCTTTTTCTTTTTTGTGCGGTCGACTGCACGCACTAGCGCGTTTATGGAACTATGAACGTGGGTACCTATAGCACATGCCTGAGGGCTAGCTGCGCGCGCGCCATGGCGGCAATGGATACTAAAGTCCCTAGGTATATTTCTTCCATTGAAAACGGAAAAAAATGTCTAGCGACTTTAACGGATACTAGCCCGAATAAAGTTCATTGGCACGCTCGTGCAGTGACGGCTGTACATCGTCGTTCTGTAGCGTCCAAGATGGAATAATCGGTACATCACAAGGAAGATAAAAAAATGTTAAAGTGGGGATTTTTTCCTAAATGTGAAGCCGGCGGCCGCCATCTTGCCAGAGGCATCGATTAACAGCATCCACATAGCACAAAAGAAAGAGCGCTTTCCTCACGCTTCTTAGCACCTTCAAAGTGGTCATCTTTGCTAGACAGACAATGCTTGATGTGTCTGTTTGTGCTACGCGTTTTTGGGTGAAACTTGAACGTCGCAAAAATTTGTGTGCCACATCGTGGCATTGATGCTCGGTCAATGGTAGTTTATTAATCCAAAACAACACGCTTTTATATTACAAGTACTCTATAAAATATATTAGCAGATCAAGAACGCTTGAATTGATATTGGTTTCTGGACAATTTGGCAAGCTTTTAGGGCTGAACCAGAGGTAAACGGCGGCTTCACCCACTGCGGTAAGGTTCAGCTGGCGTTGCCCCTCCAGCATTTTTTTTATCCTCCTTGGTACATAAAAGTACTTTATTTTAATATAATAGTGAAAAGAAAAAATAGCCTGCACTGTATGAAAAAATAAACTCACTATTGCAAGTTTTCGTATATCCATCTCGATAATCCCTTACATTTTTTTAAGGTGCATGTGGAAGGTTTGACGTACGCATGTATATGTAACTTATGTACACTTCGTGTGGAAAGAAATAAAGTTGTTTGAATACGAAAGGGTACGTTTAAGAGCGTGAAAAAATCACTCGCTGAAGAGAGTATCAGAATTCTGAGAGCACGGAAGGCAAGAGAGAGAGAGAGATTGTTGGTGACAGCACTTGGTCTTCTTGTACAAGCCAGCAGTGTCGCCAAGAATTTCAATGCGATTTCCTAATCATTCTGCTACTTCTGTACCCCTTAGCGTTAAGATTCAAGCTATGAACAGTAATAATGGTTGATTGAACCTAGTACGAGAAAACAAAAATTACAGCATATCCACGGAGTGAATGATGATGAGTGGGCGAAGCTCGGGATGTTTATCTTAGATCGTGCCGAGTTCCGGATTAATTTAGTTAACGCGCATGCTACGAATCCTCACGGTTCAACTATGCACAATGCACAAGTGAAATCTCCCACCGGCACTTCATTGCAAGTCAAGATCCAGTATATATATATATATATATATATATATATATATATATATATATATATATATATATGCGTGCTTCGCATTTCCTTGATTCCCACTGAACGTGGATCTGCCAATTTTTTAAATCAAGAAACTCGCTAGGAGACGCTGCCTGCGCCAACGTTGTCTCTCGCGTTTGCCGGGGCAGTGTCGAGTTTGCCGGGGAGCGCGTGGCTCCCGGCGCTCGCGGCGAGGGCGAGCGCCAGGTGCCACGCGCTCGCCCTCGGCGCGTGCGTGCGCTCCAGCAGGCACGCGCCGGTGGCTACCTACTACTAACTACTACTACTACTACTACTACTACTACATACATCGGGGACGCACGAAATGGCTGCTAATGGGGAATGAGAGACAGAAGAATTCGGCTTTTAGTTAACGCGCACGCTGCGAATTTTTTATTGTTCAACAACGCACAGGAGAAATCTCCCACCGGCACCATCTTGGAGGTCAAAGCGTAAGACTGGTTACGCACTACTACGACTACGACGAGGGACGAACGGGTGCCGCTTTAAGGAGCTTCGCCCCTAAAAAGCTTAATTTCGACTATACCGCCCAAGCCCGAAAAAAAAAAATACTTTGAACTTCGTGAAGCATAACACGTACACAACCAGAAATTTTAGCAATGAAGGTGTTCTGTCTTTTTTTTGTTTTGTTCTTGGTAGCGAACATTCTCGGCTCCGAGCTTCCCATTCTGTACTACCGCGGTAACACTGCTTTGCTTCCTACTGCACAGCTGGCCGAGTTAACGCCCACCTCGCGTAACCTCGAAAAAAAAAATTGGTTGCTTGGTCTTGGTTCTTCTTTCTTGTTTGCTTAGTGCGTTAATCCGTGGCGTAAATTTTTGACCAATGGAGTTAAACACCGCGCAAGTTGAATGCTATGGAACACAACCTGGCAACGATGGCGACGAGAAGCCACTAGAGCAATGTTGCAGTCTGAAGGGAAAAAAATTACCATTTGTGCTAGGATGCTCTTCGTTGATTGAGGTTTTTTGTAGAAATCGCGATAATTGATGTAACGCTAACCTATGGCTCTGCTGCAAAAGTTTTGCGGGAATAGGGATAATTCAGTGTTGACTCATGACAATGATGCTTGCCGGCTTGCAAAGATAGAAGGAAACGAATTTGCCTTCGATTATGAATGAGCCAGATCGTGTTACCATGACGCCAGCTTACACTTTCTCTGTGGATGACTCGTAAATAACAACAACAAAACTACCGCCAACATTTGACAATGTAGGCGGGGCATAACGCACTGGCGCCATCGTGTGGCTGTCATTTTTCGGCCTTAGCGCGGCGTCAAGGTGACGCCGCGTGAGAGCAGCGCTCACACGTACCGACTCGGTGATCGCTATCAGGTGGTCCTTCGCCTGGGCCACGCTCTTGTTCTGCCAGGACACGTCAGCCAGGCTGCCTGCCGTCGCAAGCTGGCCGAAATTGACGGTCTCGGTCACGCCTTCTACGCCGACGACATCACAATCTGGTGCGAGGGAGGTAGCGACGGGCATATCGAAGAGCTCAAACAGCGATCACAGTCGTTCAGGATTTTATCAGCAAGGCAGGACTCTCCCTGTCGGCTAAGAAATCAGAACTGCTCCTATACCGACCTACGGTCGGTGCAAGGAAGGGGACATTTCCCGATATCTCTATAACCACAGCGAACGGTTCCGTTATCCCGCTCGTACGCAGAGTTCGAATCCTTGGCATGTTCTTGGAGGAGGATGGCAGTAACGCCTACACCTTAGAGCGCATAGCAACCAAAGCCGACTCAATGACAAAATTAATCACGAGAGTGGCCAACAAACGAGGGGGGCTATCTGAAGAGAACCTTCGGCGCCTCTTCCACGCCTTCCTCATGAGCCACATCAACTACATAGCCCTGGCCCACAAATGGAGCAGACGGGACGAGGCTAGACTAGAATCAATTATTCGCAAAAGCATAAAAAAGGTCCTGGGTCTCCCACAGAGCACCAGCACCGAAAGGCTCTTAGAGCTCGGCGTGCACAACACCTTTGCAGAAACAGTAGAGGCGCAACAGGTGGCACAAGTTGTAAGACTGGCTTCCACCGAGGCCGGCAGACAGTTACTCGCGCATATTGGCATACGTTCTCGCATCACCAGACAAAGGGAGTGCACGCTTCCCGTCGAAATTAGGGAAATGTATTCAGTATCCCAGATACCCAGAAACATGCACCCCGAATACAATTACGGCAGACGCAAAGCGAGGGCGAGGGCCCTTCTCAACAGAGCGGCTAACATTGAGGACAGCGTCGCCTTCGTTGACGCTGCGCAGTACGCAGCTTCAAATCACTTTGTTTCAGCGGCTACGTCGCTGCGGGGGGAGCTGCTGACATCGCTTACGATTAAAAACACGGACGCCGATAAAGCCGAACAGGTGGCAGTAGCCATCGCCATGGCCACCACGAACCGTTCCACTATATTCACGGACTCGCGAGCTGCCACCAGAGCATTCATGAAAGGCTCGGTATGTAAAGAAGCCGCTCGCGTTCTCTCTGCTGCATCCTGGACAGGCAAAAAGCACCTAATCTGGTTCCCCGGTCACGTGGGCAGCGATGCTCATGAAGCCGTCCCTAACGCCAACGAACTAGCACATTTCCAGGCGCGAGGTCTCACACGCCGCGCCGGAAGTGGGCTCTCGGAGGCCGAAGGAGGGCAGTGGCAAAGGGACCCTCTCCTGACATTTAACGAGGTTTGTAAACACTATCAACTGGGGCGTCGGAAGTTTCCGCTTCCACACCGAGATTTAAACAGACCACAGGCAATCACCTTGCGTATGCTACAGACGGAGACGTATCCGTCTCCATTTATTTATTCAAAATTCATAGAAGGCATCAGCCCTGGCTGTCCGCGTTGTGCACATTCCAGATGCACTCTTCAGCACATGCTGTGGCAGTGCCCCGACTTGCGCGGGGGCTCAGGGTCTCCCTCTACGGAGGAAGACTGGTTCCAACTTATCACCAGCTCCTCCAAGGAAGAGCAGCTCAGGGCTGTCCAGAGAGCCCGCGAAGTCGCCGAGAATTTCAACCTCCCGGCTCCAACGTGGGTGCGGCCCGCAGATGGTGCCTCCTAACAGAGCACTCATCTTCTCAGGACCAAATAAAGTTCCTTGTCTGTCTGTCTGTCTGGCATACCTACATACCACACCACCACTGCCTAGCAATAGCTGTTGAAGGGGATTTTCGAGTGTGCGCTATTTTGGAGGAATGATAGATAACCTCGGCTACAGTGTTTGCAACTATGGGCTAGATTATGCCGCATATGGGCGAATGCCGCCAAATGTTACCAAGTATAGAGCGAAATGATTGCATCCATTTGGTACCATCAGAAAAGTAATGCGGTCGTAAATGCTTTCTCCAAAAGTTATTATTCGCCTCCTGGGACAACAAACGCATGAAAATACGAGTAAAATGTCATGTCTTGCAAAATCTGCCATGCGATAGATGTAACCCTAGCACTTGAGCAATTGCGCGAAGCTGGCTCTCCTTGTTCGTTATTACAAACAATGAAATGTGTTATTACAGAACGGGCGTCAATATAGCGCTGCGGCGTTTCGCACGAGTCCGTAAAAATACGTACCGCAGGATCTGGTTGTGTATTCCTTTGACCTGCAACCTCTGGAAGCAGAAGTCTGGGATGTACTCTTTGCTCAAAGGCTGGATGTCCACAATGCACACCGCCTTGGCCATGATCTTCTGGATCTGCAGTGGTTGCTGGACACGCTCGGAGTGCGGGATAGAGGTCAGGGCCACCACGCACGGGTACTGGCTGGTTAGCTGGCCAAACTTGTCCAGCAGCTCCCACGACAGCGTGTCCATGTAGTTGGCATCATCCACAGCAAGGATGCATGGAGCCTTCGTACAGAGCTTTACACCGCAGAAGAAAAAATAAGAAGGAAAAATTCACGCATCTCCACGAAGTGAACCATGACAAGTGGGCGAAGCCCTGGGTATCGTTCGGTGTTACCGTAAATCACCCGCGACATTGCCCACTCATGCATGTGAACGAGTGACAACGCGTGTGTATATTTACACACGTGTTGTCATTTATGCTCCTGGTCTTTATGAGGTTCCTGTGCTCCCACGTCGTATATCGTATCGAGTTCCAGATTACATTTAGTTAACGCGCACGCACCGAATCCCTATGCTTCGCCTACGCACAAGAGAAATCTCCCACCGGCACTACATTGCAGGTCAAGATACAGTGCCTATATGTATGAGGTGGCCGGTGAACGGTTGTGCAGCGCGAGCAGTCGGTTTCTTTCTTTTTAAATCAAGAAACTCGCTAGCAGACGCTGCCTGCGTCAGCGTTGTCTCTCGCGGGCAAGGGCGCGTTCTCGTCGCTTGCGATCTGGTAAAGCGTTCATCGAAAAAAGAGCGTTTCCGTGGTCAACGCGCCGTTGGCTCTCTGGATGGATGTTATGAGCGTCCCCTTTGTAACGGGGCGGTGACATGTGCACCACCAGCCTCGTAAAAAAAATTTAAGAACATTTCTTTGTTCTTTCCCCCTCTCTCTTTAAGTTGTCATCATGCCTTTAAATCAACTTCAATTAAATCGATCATACTGTAGCTAAAACTTAAATTCATAGCCCAGTTCTCTGCCCCTCTCACGATACCGCAACGCCCCTAGCGGTCTCCCCTGTAATCACATGGCTACGCCCACGGCCACCTGGATCGGAACGCGCGGCGGTGTCACCGCCGCGCGTTCCGATCCAGGTGGCCGTGCTACGCCGGACAAGAGACGACAAGGCTCGACGCTAAAGTGCTTCGCCCCTAACAAGCTATGCGAGGGCGTGCCCACATTGCGGTCTGCGACGTCTAGGGCTATCCACCAGGGCGATGCACGTCTAGAGCGGTGCACGCAAATGTGGGCACACGCTCGCGTGTTATCTTTCTTTTCTGCACGGTCGACTGCACACACTAGCGCATTTATGGAACTATGAACGTGGGTACCTATAGCACATGCCTGAGGGCTAGCTGCGCGCGCGCCATGGCGGCAATGGATACTAAAGTCCCTAGGTATATTTCTTCCATTGAAAACGGAAAAAAATGTCTAGCGACTTTAACGGATACTAGCCCGAATAAAGTTCATTGGCACGCTCGTGCAGTGACGGCTCTACATCGTCGTTCTGTAGCGTCCAAGATGGAATAATCGGTACATCACAAAGAGGATAAAAAAATGTTAAAGTGGAGGTTTTTCCCTAAATGTGAAGCCGGCGGCCGCCATCTTGCCAGGGGCATCGATTAACAGCATCCACATAGCACAAAAGAAAGAGCGCTGTCCTCACGCTTCTTAGCACCTTCAAAGTGGTCATCTTTGCTAGACAGACAATGCTTGATGTGCCTGTTTGTGCTACGCGTTTTTGGGTGAAACTTGAACGTCGCAAAAATTTGTGTGCCACATCGTGGCATTGATGCTCGGTCAATGGTAGTTTATTAATCCAAAACAACACTCTTTTATATTACAAGTACTCTATCGAATACATTAGCAGATCAAGAACGCTTGAACTGGTTTCTGGACACTTTGGCAAGCTTTCAGGGCTGGACCAGAGGCAAACGCCGGCTTCACCCACTGCGGTAAGGTTCAGCTGGCGTTGCCCCTCCAGCATTTTTTTTATCCTCCTTGGTACATAAAAGTACTTTATTTTAATATAATAGTGAAAAGAAAAAATAGCCTGCACTGTATGAAAAAAATAAACTCACTATTGCAAGTTTTCGTATATCCATCTCGATAATCCCTTACATTTTCTTAAGGTGCATGTGGAAGATTTGACGTACGCATGTATATGTAACTTATGTACACTTCGTGTGGAAAGAAATAAAGTTGTTTGAATACGAAACGGTACGTTTAAGAGCGTAAAAAAATCACTCGCTGAAGAGAGTATCAGAATTCTGAGAGCACGGAAGGCAAGAGAGAGAGAGATTGTTGGTGACAGCACTTGGTCTTCTTGTACAAGCCAGCAGTGTCGCCAAGAATTTCAATGGGATTTCCTAATCATTCTGCTACTTCTGTAGCCCTTAGCGTTAAGGTTCAAGCAATGAACAGTAATAATGGTTGATTGAACCTAGTACGAGAAAAAAAGCTTAATTTCGACTATACCGCCCAAGCCCGAAAAAAAAAATACTTTGAACTTCGTGAAGCGTAACACGTACACAACTAGAAATTTTAGCAATGAAGGTGTTCTGTCTTTTTTTTTTTTTTTGTTCTTGTTAGCGAACATTCTCGGCTCCGAGCTACCCATTCTGTACTACCGCGGTAACACTGCTTTGCTTCCTACTGCTCAGCTGGTCGAGTTAACGCCCACCTCGCGTAACCTCGAAAAAAAAAATTGGTTGCTTGGTCTTGGTTCTTCTTTCTTGTTTGCTTAGTGCGTTAATCCGTGGCGTAAATTTTTGACCAATGAAGTTAAACACCGTGCAAGTTGAATGCTATGGAAGACAACCTGGCAACGATGGCGACGAGAAGCGACTAGAGCCATGTTGCAGTCTGAAGGGAAAAAAATGTACCATATGTCCAAGGATGCTCTTCGTTGATTGAGGTTTTTTGTAGAAATCGAGATAATTGATGTAACGCTAACCTATGGCTCTGCTGCAAAAGTTTTGCGGGAATAGGGATAATTCAGTGTTGACTCATGACAATGATGCTTGCCGGCTTGCACAGATAGAAGGAAACGAATTTGCCTTCGATTATGAATGAGCCAGATCGTGTTACCATGACGTCAGCTTACACTTTCTCTGTGGATGACTCGTAAATAACAACAACAAAACTACCGCCAACATTTGACAATGTAGGCGGGGCATAACGCACTGGCGCCATCGTGTGGCTGTCATTTTTCGGCCTTAGCGCGGCGTCAAGGTGACGCCGCGTGAAAGCATGCAGCGCTCACACGTACCGACTCGGTGATCGCTATCAGGTGGTCCTTCGCCTGGGCCACGCTCTTGTTTTGCCAGGACACGTCAGCCAGGCTGCCTGCCGTCGCCAGCCTCAGCGCGGCCGCGTTCTGCACGGTACAATAACGGTAGAGCCACCTCAGCAGCGGTGCCTACAATTGTACACACCAAATCTAAAGGCGCGTCAAACATCGCGAGTCGCTGCAGCAGGCTTTAAACGCGATTAGTGCATTAGTGTACGCATCGGTGTACGCTTAGTTCATCCGACGTACGGCACGGCCTTGACCTCTACTGGAGTCTTTACCGTATACACTATAATATGTAAAGCTGTTATAAGCGTATACCTTAAGTCTGATGAGCTTGACACCAAGTCTTCACCGTATACACCGTAAGATGTGAAGTTGTTGTAAGCGTATACCTTGAGTCTGATGATGCCCTTGTTGATGACCAGCGGCGTGGATGAGTCGGCACCGAGAATGTCTTCCAGGATGGTGTTGTTCTCCTCGTGCGGATTGAGGCCGTAGCTGTCGAGCAGCCGGCTGAGCAGGAAGCACACCGCGCTGAACGGATTCCTCATTGTGCGCACGCTCGCGTGGCACGTGCCCGATCTGCGCATGCGTTGTAGTAAGAGACCCCTTGTGATGCGCCTATTGTACCGAAAGATCTTAATACATGCTTCAACAGCGGCCCTTAACACGTGCTTAATACGTGCTTCAACAACGGTTTTCTTGATGGTTAAATTATCTGAAACCTCAAATGGCGATTGCGATTATATGCGGTTGAAAAGGACGTTGAATAAAAACGCTAAAACAGTTTGAATTGTAAATATTATTTGAAAAGAATATTGACGTTTCCATCGTGGTAACAAGTTAAATGACGGCAACGCCGATCACGACAAATCTTTCGTCAAATCAAAAGCTTTCGTTGCTGGGATGTCCGCATGGATTTCCTTGAAGCTTTCAGCCACAAACGGGTGGACCGTCAATTTTTTTTTCGTAAATCTTTACTCAACCTTGATGAATTCCGCGGCACTGATTTGTCGTATTTCCGTGTACCGCGTATTGATCGAGCTGTCGATAAATACATCCTCGCACTTCAGTTGTTGACCACCTGGTTAGCTCCATTGGGTACAGCGAGCGCACTGAACAGGCGTTGGTGCGTTCAGAATGTTTCATTTCTAATAAATGCGTATTGATTTTCTTGTAGATTTGCTATAAACAGGTGGATGTCAGTTTTCCCATTCATTCTTTTTAGTTGTTACGCCAACTTTTCCCTCAAGAGCAAATAGTTTTGAAATTATACCGTACCAGCATAAGGCGACGAAGTGATTCCTTAAGCATGCCACTGCTACACACGAGGCTGTTTATTTCGACTACAAAAGGCCACAGTGCATGGCAACAGAATCCTAGACGATTGAATGGGGTTATGTTTATTACGCGTTATGCAGGAATGCTTTTGCGAGCAGGTATAACGGCTCACGATACCCAGATTTCTAAGACCGAGGAAGAATTTTAAGAATACAGAGAGTAATATCCCCATTAATATCCCCAGTAGATTTATAGCCCCTGTAGCGCGGTGTTCTAACAGCAGGCGGAGGCGACATTCTGGCGTGAGGCAGTGGAAAAGAAAAAAAAATTCACAGCATATCCACGGAGTGAATGATGATGAGTGGGTGAAGCTCCGGAGGTTCATCGTAGATCGTGCCGAGTTCCGGCTACACACGAGGCTGTTTATTTCGACTACAAAAGGCCACAGTGCATGGCAACGGAATCCTAGACGATTGAATGAGGTTATGTTTATTACGCGTTATGCAGGAATGCTTTTGCGAGCAGGTATAACGGCTCACGATACCCCTGCAGATCGTGCCGAGTTCCATAACCCACACCCTAAGGAGCTTCGCCCCTAAAAAAGAAAACAACTGTGCGCATCTCCACGAAGTGAATCATGACGAGTGGGCGAAGCACTGGGGATCGTTCGGTGTTACCGTAAATCACCCGTGACATTGCCCACTCGCGCATGTAAACGAGTGAAAACGCGTGCGTACGGTACATACGAGTTGCCTTTCGCGGGCGAGCGCGCGTTAACGTTCATTTCCGTCCATGGCAGGAAGAATGCGCGGTGGGCGAGAGCGCGTTCACGTTCATTTCCATCCATGACAGAATGTGTGGTGAGCGAGAGCGCGTTCAGGTTCATTTCCATACATGGCAGAAAGAGCATGTGTGGTGTGGAACGCGATTATATACCCATTTTCGATTCGATTTACACGGTGCTGCGCCGTGTAAGAACGATATTAAGAAGAAAAAATGGACATGGGCAGGCCACGTGATGAGAAGGCTAGACAACCGATGGACATTTAGAACGACGGAATGGATACCAAGAGAGGGCAAGCGTAGCCGTTCACGACAGAGAGTAAGATGGGAGACGAAATTAAGAAATTCGCAGGCATCAAATGGAATCAGATCGCGCAAGACAGGCAAGGATGGAGGGGATTGGGAGAGGCTTTCGTCCTGCAGTGTACAAAAGATAGGCTGATAATGATGAAGCCGTGACTAACGGACGCTTTCTCGGGCGAGATCGCGTTCCGCACGACACCCGCAGGCGAGTGCGCGCGGGCGAGAGGGCAAGGCACAGACAACGGAGAAATGTGGACGGGCGGACAACCCTCGACCCTAAGGAACCGCCGCGGTGGTGTAGTGGTTAAGGTACTCGGCTGCCACCCAAAAAACGCGGGTTCGATCCCGGTCGCGGCAGTCTCACTTTCGATGGAGGCGAAAATGCCAGAGGCCCGTGTACAGTGTGCGTCTTCAGTGCACGTTAAGGAACCCCAGGTGGTCTAAATTTCCGGAGCCCTCCACTACGGCCTTTCTCTCTTCTCCCTTTCACTCCCTTTCCCCTACCCCCACGGAGGCTTATCCGTGCTACCTACATGGGCTGCAGAAAAAAGCGTCCTTTCCTAACCGAACCACAATCATCATCAACATCACCATCATAATCATCGACCCTAAGGTCGATGATTATGATGGTGATGGTCGCCCGTAATAGGCAATTGCTTGCGTGGCAGCAACGCTAGCAACGCTGGCAGCGTAGTTAGCCAACACGCTGCGATGATAGTCGCGTGCTGTTCTGCAGGCCTCGCAACCAAGCAGTGGTCGAGACGAGACTGGCTGAAGACGTAGAACAGCAGAAATGGGTGTCAACATAACTTTGTTACCAATATTTAAAAAAAAAAAAAAGGAAACACGCGCTTACTGAATTGGAGAGGCCGCCTTTCGTTCAGGTTTTAATGAAAGCTCTTGGAAACTTGCGGACTTCAGTGTTTGCTCCTTGTGAACTCGAGTGTGTTCAATCTTTACAAATAAACCAGGTGTCAATGCCAAAATGTGTGACGCGGTCAGCTGGCGCGGGAGCTTCAAGGTGGCACCCATTTCTTTTCATTTTAAGTGCGAATGCACTTTATAAGCGACCCTGAATCCGCCGTCCCATAGCAACGGCGCGAGGAGCGGAGAGGAACGTCTGTAGCAACGGCGCAGCGACGTCACACCCCACGTGACTGCGCGCGCTCCGCCTCCTCACCGCGGTTTGCGCGGGCGCACCGCTCTCCGGGGCGTGACGTCACGGCGCGCTGTGCAGCTGGCGTCGCTGTGCAGCTGTGTGTGTGGCGCCGGCGCGTCAGTCCGTATATAAACGTCCGCCGGCTGCCGCTCGCTCTCTTCTCGCTCGGCTCCGCGGTCGGTGAAGTCTTTCGCAGTATGGATCCATCGCAGGTTGGATCCATCGCGGTAGGAGTTTCCGACCACGATCAACGGTGGCTTCATAGACTTGGCGTTCAGTAGGAACTGTACGGTCCGCGCCGTCTTGCCGGATCCGCTCACCGTACATTTCTCGGATCACAAAGCGCTGGTACTAACCGTGAGCTACAACGATAACACCAATAGGTGCTGATCTGTAGTGACGTGTGTAGAGTGTGTGTGTGTGTGTGTGACGTGCTCGGCGATGTGTGCATTTATGCATCTACGAAATTGCGAGGTGTAAATAAATAATACTTCGTGTATAAATGTGTGTGTATGTACAATGCATCATGACAACACTTTAAATTCATTAATTACACTTTAATCATAACTTTACTCCCCCTCATAGCATCACCCCGTGCATTCGCACTTAACCATGTTCACCCTCGGGGAAATGCTTTCTTTTTTTATCGTCATTTCTGCCTTGGCAATCATTTTCTCGGTGAAATTTTTTATCGTCTACAGAGAAACTTATTTCAGCTCAACTCAAATTTTTTGCCCTTTATAAACCCGCCGAAGCGGTGTCAGCCCAACCATGTTTTTCGCACAAAGGACGCGGGCTCGATTCCTGGCCATGGCGATCACACTTGGACGAGAGAATTAAGCCACACGTATGGTCACATCATAAGAATGAATCTCTCATCGGCTCATCTCATACAGTAAATTTGGCAAGTGCATATTCTAAACGTATACTTCGTTATATGCGTGGTCTCGCCCTATAACGCATTTCCGAACGCTATAGAATAGACGCAGGCTCACTTGAATCCCCGCTTGGCGGCTGTCTTGACCGTGGAGCAGAGCAGGTGGCTCTTTCCACATCCTGTCTCACCGCGCAGCAGGATCATGTGCTTGGGCATGCGCCTCTTGGTGAGGAAGTCCACGAGGAAGGTCTCGATCTGCTCCCTCTCGTGCGTCATGCCCATCACGGGGTCCTTGTAGTCGGCGATTTCGTCCATCACCTCTCTGCAGGCACGAGGTAGAAACGTTTATATCTTAACTACACGCACACGTATCACACACAGACCGTCTAGTCGGGATCATGCATCGAAAATTTGGTTAACAGAGCACGCCCGTAAACTCTCGCAGGAAAAAAAAAATAGCATCGCGCCGAGCGTCTCTGGATTGCATTGTCCTGCAAAGGTTCATCGACTTATGTGGTCCAAAACCACATGATCGTGAGAGGATCCGTAGTGGAGGGCTCCAGAAATTTGGACCACCTGGGGTTCTTTAACGTGCACCGACACCGCGCCACGGTAGACGGGCCTCAGAATTTTACCACCGTCGAAGTGCAAATGCCGCGGCCGGGATGCGATTCCGCGACCTTCGGATCAGCAGCCGAGCGCCAGAACCACTAGACCACCGTGGTGGGGCGTCATACAAACGTTCACCATTGTTCACCATATGAATGAAATACGAAATAAAGTGAATCAATTTAATTGAAGCATATGTGAACGCTATTTCAAGATGAACTAACGTGAATCAAATTGATTTATTCAACTTGTTCACGGTATAAAAACGAGCCATCAGTACCAAAGTTAAACCGTTGACAGATCCCACAAAGAGGTGCTCACTGCTTTAGCCTTTCGCGGATACAAGAAATTGGCGTACCTTGACGGTTTATCTCGGAACGTGTGCAGACTTTGCGTGTTCGCTTGTGCATATCTAAACGATCTTGATTCGACGTCGCATTATGTTGCCTTCCTCTGTATCAATAAAAGCTAATTCCCGGTAGGCGATTGTTTTGTAGCCATCCTCGTTCTCGACTTCTTGAGCGCTGTCCTTCTGCACCGTTACTACAATATGAAGCTTTCACGTTTGCACAAATGCAAAAGCGCGCTACTTGGAGAGCAGTAGTCGCTGAAGGACCTTGCCCGATGTAAAGAACGGCTTTTAAACAATGTCGAGCCGTCCCCGCATCTGTTCTAGCTCGCCTCGGTCATGCCTGTGCTCGAAATGAGCAAATTTTCGCCCACTTCTCGCCTGGACTATTTCCATTCGTTCAAAATACGCCATAAGACGAATTGACAGCGGTCAGAACACTCGGGGTCGACGCTGCTATATAATCTCGCAGCGTACATGCCACGCATACACCACGTTAAATAGAGGTTCGATGAAGAGCACAATGCATGCGATTTATAAGAGATTTCGTTGCATGTACAATGATGCACATCGGCCGCGGTGGTGCAGTGTTAACGATACACAACTGCTGACGCGAAGGACGCGGTTTCGATCCCTGCCGCGGCGGGATCGCATTTTGATGGAGGTGACAAACTAGAGGTCCGTGTACAGTACGATTTAGGTACACGTTAAAAAAACCTTCAGATGGTCAAGATTTCCGGAGTCCTCGACTATGAGGTGCCACAATCATACCGTTTTGACAAGTACAAGTCTCAACAATTATTATTGCAATACACGCCGCTCTTGTGGGCCCCTTAACGCAGGGTGACGTATCAAAAGGGACTCACTCCTCGGTGCTGATCTTGACCTGGAAAACGCGGCCCATGTGTTCGATGCCCTTCAGTTTGCGCCACTCGAGCTCCTTGAAGTTGTTCTGCCCCATGAGGAGCACGGAGCGCTGGTAGGTGTCTTCGTCGCAGACCATCAGGTAGTCGGAGTACTTGCTCATGAGCCGAGCGGCGAGGTTCACCTTTCTCCCGATCACTGCGCTCCCCAGAAAGAACGAGGCTCAAGTGTGTGCTCGAGAATTTATATACCTTTAACTCGAAAGCTCTAAAGGGGTCTTGAAAAGAATATGAACCTGCCCGATCGTAATTTTCACCGCTTCAATAAGCACTGAGTATGCCGATTCAGAAATGTTTTACCGCAATATTTAATGTACATTTGATAACGCCCGTTTGAAATCCTCGCTTTCTTGTGCTCCAGAAACGACCATGCGCCACAAGCTAGTATACACTATTCATTGTCGTCATCTACGGAACCTTGAAAGTAATAAAACAGTTGAACCCCATGTGGGGCCGCCGTAGAGGAGCAAAGCTGAAGCACGGATTGTTTTTCCCATGGTATCCGAGGGCGCGCCAATCTCGGAGGCCACGGTGGCGACTAAGATGACGTCAGTGTCATAGTTGAGGGGAACGCGCGCAGGAAACTTGAAGCCGCGTTTGTATCGCTGTAAATCACCGCAGACGGTGCAACGAAACAATGTATACCATAGAATGGCGGGGCAAGATTTTCAGAAAGTTTTCTGAAAACATTTCACGACGCCTTAAGAAATTCGCGTACCAAAGAATGAGGCTTCTTGAACCACCTCGACCATGTGGGTCCTCCACCATGGTGCAGATGCGTTGGTAAACAAAATTAATTTCTTAAGGTAGTATCAGTCAGACAAATGGTAAAATACGACTTAACTACAACCTACACACATGACACCTTGAAATGTAATTTTAATGTAGGAAAAAAGTTCATCCTGCGACGAGGGCGCTGAAAAAAATTAAGGGGCCCTTAAGCTTCGCCTTTTGAACGCGATAGCGAAATCCGGCCCCTAGTGTGCACTTCGACTACTCAGTGCATACTTATTAATATGTGTTGTTACGCACACACACACACACAGACGCAGACACACATGCGCGCGCGCGACGTATCTATAGTAATGGTAGAGGTTTTCGACCTATTTAACAGCACTTTTATGTCAAGTTCATGAAAATTTTGTACAGGGATGTAGTCACATGGTCCTGTATTATGAATTGCGCGTAGGCGTCACACTTTTATACGTAAATGGTCACATTCTGTCGTCCTTCTTGCGTAAACTGTCTGGCAGCTGTTCGATTTGTTCTTCTGGAGACCTCTTCCGGCCAACCGCAACAAGCATCGCCTTATGGTCGGTGAAATGGCAACTCCAGTACTTCGCTTCTTTCCTGGTGTCGTGAGAAGGATATGCTAAAATAGTGGATGCAGAGCATCCGACGAGACCGCATATCTGCTGTAGTCGCGTGGCCTCCGAGATGGCGGGTGCGCTCCTCACCGTCTCGGAGGCCATGGTAGTCGAGACATTGCTTGATATGTGTTCCGCTAGATGGACATAGTTGTTCATTTTTGGCGCTGTTATTTTTCGCTCACGGGCGATTTTTCGCTCACACAGAGACGCCGACACCGACGGCGGTATTTCTGCGGAATGAGCTCTCTAACGCTATCGCGTTAATACAAGCCATTTTTCCTGCTTTTCTACCACACCAGGGGCGCGCCTGGTGTGGTAGATCCGGGAAGGTTACATGCATAAACATAACCAGCGCTCCTCGGCACCGCTGCGTGGAGAGACAACTGCACAGTATTATGGAGAAGACGCTGGTATTTATTAATGTTCTCGTTGCATTTTAACATGAGCGCTGTGAACGAAGCGCGATAACGCCATCGCGTTCCGCTGTTAAATGCGAAGTTGAGCGCCTTCCAGTTTTAAAGAAATAAGCGTAAACGAGTCGGCTTGCCGTTAAGCCCGTCTGAGCAAAAAAAGAAAAATTGACAGCATATCCTCGGAGTGAATGATGATGAGTGGGCGAAGCTCGGAGGTTCATCGTAGATCGTGCCGAGTTCCGGATTAATTTAGTTATCGCGCACGCTACGAATCCTTATGGTTCAACTAGGCACAAGTGAAATCTCCCACCGGCAATTCATTGTAAGATCCAGTGCCTATATACATATATATGGGCGGCCGGTGAACGGTTCTCCAGCGCGAGCAGTCGGTATTTTTCAATCATGAAACTCGCCAGAAGACGCTGCCTGCGTCAACCTTGTCTCTCGCGGTTGAGGGCGCGTTCTCCTTCTTTGCGAGCTGGTAGCACGTTCATCGAAGAAAGAGCGTTTTCATAGTCAACGCGCGCCTTTCGCTCTCTCTGTCTCTCTCTCACAAGACAGCAGATGGAAGAGAGAGCTCGCCCGCAGGGAGGCACGCGCCGAGGGCGCGCCTCCCACACGTGCCCTCCTAGTAGCGCGTTCCTGGTAGATAACACGCTACTACAACGGACGGATTGACCCAAACCTTAAGGAGCTACGCCCCTAAAAAAAATTACACCATCTCCCGCTAAATGGGACCATGAGGCGATGCGAAGCGGCACTGCGGGTGCACACCGCTTTTGCATCGGTTTGACTAGGTGTCGCGTTTGCATCGATTTGACACTAGCAGACGCTACCTGCGTCAGCGTTGTCTTTTCCGGGCGAGGGCGCGTTCTCGTTCCTTGTGAGCTGGTAAAGCATTCATCGAAGAAAGCGTTTCCATAGTCAACGCGCGCCGTTCTGAGAGGAGGAATGCCGAATGGAGAGCAAAGGAGACAAGGAGAGGAGTGGGAGGATGATGCGCATGCGCAGTGCGGGTGTGGACGCCGACGCCGCGGGACAGAAGCGAGAACGCAGGAGAAGCGCAAGCAGGTAGTAGGAGAGAAGTGTAGAGAGTAACGCTCAACTGTTGGAGAGAGGGAAGGAGGAGAGTTGCGCATGCGCAGTGTGAATGCGGGCGCCGACGCCGCGGAACATGCCACCGCTAAAAGATTCTTCGCATCTAAATAAAAACGTTAGACGATAGAGATTCACGGCACAGAAGAAAGGATACCAATGCTACACATCCAGCAAGTGCTGACTAACGTGTCCAGAGGCATCAGGAAGGAGCAAGAGTCAAGCTTACCAACATAACGAAAATGCTGGGGTATAAAATGACTTAGTATAATACCGCGTACGTCAAAATTCCGGCTCAGAATATCATTGCGTTACTTGGACATCCCGCTCTATATGTGTGTTCGTGAGTAGAGAGCGTCAGAAAGTGCTGCGAGAAGTTTGTCTGCAGTGTGTGTGTGTAGTTTAACGCTAGGTACTGAGTTCTGAACTAAACTGAACTTGTTTCCTCTTTGACTAAAACAAGCAAGCACGTAAACCGTCACCTCACTGCTGTTTGCTGTAAAAGGACAAAAGCAAGTTCGCACGAGAGTGCGCGCATGTCAGTGCAGCAGATGCCCTTTCGCACTCTCACCGGTGTACTCTTGCCGAAGAGGATGACCGATGATGCCGCAGAAGGTCATCCCCGACGTGATTCCAGCAGTCGTTTTTCTGCGTCAAGATTAAGGGTTGCGATCTTCATATACATAGTCATCTGGTACACAAAGCAAGGCAACCAAGATATTACGGAAGGAGGCTCCGTATCGGCGAAAGAGTCCTATGCTATTATTGTATGTAAGATGATGTTCCAGACAGGCAGGATAGACTACCAACGAAACAAGTTCCGCGGCCCGTGTTCTCCAAGACCGCGGTTCAGTTACCCCACACGGCTCACATTTTCATGGCCGGGATCTCGTGGACGAGCTTGTTGGCAGCACATGAGCGCAATTGCAGGTTCGTTCTTGCCCTTGTATCCGGGCAGACCCAAACACGGCAGGCGAGGAAGGAGCAAGCCCTGCAAAAGGGAACAGAATACGAGGCTCAAGTGTGTGCTCGAGAATTTATATACCATTAACTCAAAAGCTCTAAAGGGGTCGTGAAAAGAATATGAACCTGCCCGATCGTAATTTTCACCGCTTCAATAAGCACTGAGTATGCCGATTCAGAAATGTTTTACCGCAATATTTAATGTACATTTGATAACGACCGTTTGAGATCCTCGCTGTCTTGTGCTCCAGAAACTACCATGCGCCACAAGCTAGTATAGACACTATTTATTATCGTCATCTACGGAACCTTGAAAGAAATAAAACAGTTGAACCCCATGTGGGGCCGCCGTAGAGGAGCAAAGCTGAAGCACGGATTGTTTTTCGCATGGTATCCGAGGGCGCGCCAATATCGGAGGCCACGGTGGCGACTAAGATGACGTCAGTTTCATAGTCGAGGGGAACGCGCGCAGGAAAATTGAAGCCGCGTTTGTATCGCTGTAAATCACCGCAGACGGTGCAACGAAACAATGTGTACGATAGAATGGCGGGGCAAGATTTTCAGAAAATTTTCTGAAAACGTTTCACGACGCCTTAAGAAATTCGCGTAGCAAAGAATGAGGCTTCTTGAACCACCTCGACCATGTGGGTCCTCCGCCATGGTGCAGATGCGTTCGTAAACAAAATTAATTTCTTAAGGTAGTATCAGTCAGACAAATGGTAAAATACGACTTAACTACAACCTGCACACATGACACCTTGAACTGTAATTTTAATGTACGAGAAAACTTCATCCTGCGACGAGGGCGCTGAAAAAATTAAGGGGCCCTTAAGCTTCGCCTTTTGAACGCGATAGCGAAATCCGGCCCCCTAGTGTGCACTTCGACTACTCAGTGCATACTATTAATATGTGTTGTTACGCCAGACACACACACACACACACACATGCGCGCGCGCGACGTATCTATAGTAATGCTGGAGGTTTTCGATCTATTTAACAGCACTTTTATATCAACTTCATGAAAATTTTGTACGGTGATGTAGTCACATGGTCCTGTATTATGAACTACGCGTAGGCGTCACACTTTTATTCGTAAATGGTCACATTCTGTCGTCCTTCTTGCGTAAATTCTCTGGCAGCTGTTGGATTTGTTCTTCTGGACACCTCTTCCGGCCAACCGCAACAAGCATCGCCTTATGGTCGGTGAAATGGCAACTGCAGTACTTCGCTTCTTTCATGATGTCTTTCACCGTCTCGGAGGCCATGGTAGCCGCTAGATGGACATAGTTGTTCATTTTTGGCGCTGTTATTTTTCGCTCACGGGCGATTTTTCGCTCACGCAGAGACGCCGACACAGACGGCGGTATTTCTGCGGAATAAGCTCTCTAACGCTATCGCGTTAATACAAGCCATTTTTTCTTGCATTTCTACTACACCAGCAGCGCGCCTGGGCAGCGCCACCTATATATAGGAGGCGTAGATCCGGGAAGGTTACATGCATAAACATAACCAGCGCCTCCTCGGCACCGCTGCGTGGAGAGATACATCTGTACAGTATTATGGAGGAGACGCTGCATTTTAACATGACAGCGCTGTGAACGGGGCCCGAGAACGCCATCGCGTTCCGCTGTTAAATGCGAAGTTCAGCGCCCTCCAGTTTTAAAGAAATAAGCGTAAACGAGTCGGCTTGCCGTTAAGCCCGTCTGAACAACAACAAAAAAAAATTCACAGCATGTCCACGGAGTGAATAATGATGAGTGGGTGAAGCTCGGAGGTTCATCGTAGAACGCGCAGAGTTCCGGATTAATTTAGTTAACGCGCACGCTGCGAATCCTTATGGTACAACTACGCACAAGTGAAATCTCCCACCGGCATTTCATTGCAAGTCAAGATCCAGTGCCTAGTAAGAGTAACGCGCAGCTGTTGGAGAGAGGGAAGGAGGAGAGTTGCGCATGCGCAGTGTGAATGCGGGCGCCGACTCCGCGGAACATGCAACCGCTAAAAGATGCTTCGCATGTAAATAAAAACGTTAGCCGATAGAGAGTCACGGCACAGAAGAAAGGATGCTACACATCCAGCAATTGCTGACTAAGGTGTCCAGAGGCATCAGGAAGGAGCAAGAGTCAAGCTCGAAAATGCTGGGGTATAAAATGAATTAGTATAATACCGCGTACGTCAAAATTCCGGCTCAGAATATCATTGCGTTACTTGGACATCCCGCTCTATATGTACTTGTGTTCGTGAGTAGAGAGCGTCAGAAAGTGCTGCGAGAAGTTGGTCTGAGCAGTGTATGCGTAGTTTAACGCTAGGTACTGAGTTTTGAACTAAACTGAACCTGTTTCCTCTTTGACTAAAACAAGCAAGCACGTAAACCGTCACCTCACTGCTGTTTGCTGTAAAAGGACAAAAGCAAGTTCGCACGAGAGTGCGCGCATGTCAGTGCAGCAGATGCCCTTTCGCACTCTCACCGGTGTACTCTTGCCGAAGAGGATGACCGATGATGCCGCAGAAGGTCATCCCCGACGTGATTCCAGCAGTCGTTTTTCTGCGTCAAGATTAAGGGTTGCGATCTTCATATACATAGTCATCTGGTACACAAAGCAAGGCAACCAAGATATTACGGAAGGAGGCTCCGTATCGGCGAAAGAGTCCTATGCTATTATTGTATGTAAGATGATGTTCCAGACAGGCAGGATAGACTACCAACGAAACAAGTTCCGCGGCCCGTGTTCTCCAAGACCGCGGTTCAGTTACACCCGCGCTCACATTTTCATGGCCGTGATCTCGTGGACGAGCTTGTTGCAGCACATGAGCGCATTGCAGGTCTCGTTCTTGCCCTTGTATCCGGGCAGACCAAACACGGCGAGGAAGGAGCAGCCCTGCACAAGAGAACGCAGCAATCCGCGCCCGTATCCTCTCTACATGTCTTACGCTATAATTGTTGGTAAAGGAAACTTCAGCAAATCCTGACGCTATGGGCATAAAACTACAGCCTAGCCAGCTGACTAGTGGCGAACAACTAACTGAAGTTCACCCTTAGAATTATAAGGAGAGTCATGCCGAGGAGGGTATGAAATGGAGTTCTTCAGCGACCGTTAATAGAACAGAGGTGGTTTAAATGTCAACGTCCCCAGTTCCTCAAAGGGCGATTCAATAACTACTGATGTACCACAAGTTATAGAAAGTTAAAACAGTGTATCGGGCAGTGCAAGCAAGGAAGCTTACTTTATCGAAGGTGATGACCTTGTTCAGCACCCCTGCGAAGGAAATACAGGACATACAGTAAATATAGTTGCGTGCCTCTACTAATCGTGGCTACCAATTGACGGCATCATCGGTGCGCGCTTTACACAACACCCCGGGCGAACAAAAATAATTCAAAGACATTAAATCATTCCGTTGAGATGGAATGGTGACAATGTTGTTCCTACTTTGCATCCACGTCCGCACTTTGATACCACTCTACACTTCCGTTAAGTGATTTCATGATCACATGTAACTCCTGCTATGTCATATTGCATCGACACACTTCCAATCCTCTGCTACCGTCCCGTTTCCACTTCCGGTCTTAAGTTTACTTAAGTTGAACCTTTAATGCATATCCGTAACTAACTTCCAATGTACACTTTACTTCTATTCAGCCTGCTTAAGACAAGGTGACCAGTCTGAAGTTGTCGACGTTGGGGACGTATGTTCCAGAAAGTGAATAAAGGATACAGGTATCCTCCTAGGTCTACGAAGACACCGTCTTAATGACAAAAGCACTCCGTCTTGAATTATCATCAAAGAGGCTTAAAGAAACGTAGTTCGACGAGACGCGAGTTAGCCTAAGCTTACCGTCCGTCTCCTTGAGGGCGGCGCTGACGATTTTGTAGAGCGCAGAGAGCGTGGCCAGGTCGATGTCGATGAAGTCGGGCATGCAGATGAACACGATGGTCACGTGTCTCATCTCGGAAAGGAAGATCAGCTCCTCCTGGGTCTTGATCTGAAGAAATACAAGAACCAAGGGAGCGCGAGGTTACATCCTTGGTGATAACTTTGCACAGGAAGCGATATGAGAGAGCGGCGACTTGCTCGCAAGCACTAAATTCTATCCTCGAATTAAGGTTGTCTACACGCGTCCATTCTCACAGATAAGCAGGACGAAAAGATTATGACAGCATTTCTTTAGGCATTTAACGGACCCTCGGTTTGAGCACATCACTGTTACGTGCAACAGATAGCGTACGCCACCGCCAATGGCACAGGTGCGCGAAGAGGTTTTTGTCGCACGCCCCAAGGCACTCACGTTGACTACGACCGGCGAAATGAACCGCTTCAGGAGGGGGGCATCTTCGAAGTTGAGCGCGTACAAAGCGGGCCGCACTCCAGCAAAGGCTGCACATGTAAATGAGCATGGTTATGACAAAAGATAAGTCTTATGCGACATCTACAAATCTCCTCCGCAAATGCAGCCATTAATACAGAGGGTCCTTGCCTGATGTGAAAGATACTTTTTCCTCTTCAGACACACCAGGGTCGAAGCACAATACCTGTTGACAAGGGTTATTTGATACGCGTCAGCATTGCTTTCCCTCGCAACGTTAAATCGTATCATATTCTCACCATGGTCTGTGAGAACATGCTAATTGTAAGATGCGCCATACGCGAAACGACGTTTTCTCTATATACGCGGTTATAGGATCCGGCAGGCATTGCCGGTATGTTACATAAAATGAAGCCATAGCGCTAAACCGACAAGGACAAAGGAAGACGACAGGACATGCGCTACGTCTCTGCGTTACGAACAACGTTACTTCTTTGAGCTTGTCACTTCAGCGATATGGCTTCATCTTATGAACCAACTAGCGCAAAGATCTGTACTCTCGGTATCTTACGCCTCTACAACCGCTTCTCGACTGGTATTTAGTCTTGTACTAGTATTCTCTCGTACCAGGATGACGTTAATGCAAGTCCAATCATGCATGATTTGTCGAAGGCGCGACATCGGTAGCAGCTTCGATGTGGCTAATGAGCTACTCAAGTTGCTTGCCAAGTTTTGTGCGCACTTATCTTCTCATAGAGCCAGGTAAGTAATTCGCGAAAAAAAAAAGGTAAGAAGAAAGAAGAACGAAAAAAATGTTCACAATTCTCAGCTGCAGCAAGCACAGAACTTGGGCAGTCGCCGACGCCGGCGACTGCCCAAGTTCTATGCCCGACTGCCCGGCGTCGGCGACTTGGGCAGTCGCCGACGCCGCCGAATGTCCGGGCGCCCAGCAAACATTCCCGGTAGGAGTATAGGTCACGTTCTTACAGAGCAAGATGCAGCATAGAACGCCCAGCTTTTAAGTATAGTTCAGGAGCTGTATTCTGAGAACGATCGTCTTTGGCAAGGTCTCCAATGTATCGCCAATGGTGCGCGCTGATCGGCTGGTTGAGGAAGGGAAAGCAAGCAGTCGCCTCGTCATTTGCGGCGCGAGATTCTACGCTACACAAGCCGACACTGTCGCCTTTGACGATCATCTTGGAATACCGCCCCTGCCGTACTTTCCAAATGGCATCCATGGCAGCTGCAGTACCTTGACCATATCCTCTGGCAGCGCGGTGTACGTGTAGCGGGTGTGGACGCCCTTTTTCTCCAAGTAGCCCCAGGATTCGGTGGTCAGTATGATGTCGCCGGCCGAGCAGAGCATCTCGGCGTTGCGCACGTACTCCACCACCGTGCCGCTGGCCGAGTAGTGGACGGAATCGAACTCGTCGTTGAAGAAGTGGTACTCGAGCTTTCCAGTCGCGATGCCTGCGATAGGTGTACCACAGTTCGTCACCTCCGTGTCTTTCGTTACCATTCCGCCAGTCTTGCCGAGTTGTGGCTTTGGATGCACTATGTGTTGCTATGTCCTCGTGTTGATGTTTCTACGCAGAGCTTGCAGTTGCTATATAGCAACCGGCACTTCGCGGAAAGTTCGAGATGGTTGAGATACGCGGCGAAGACATGGTGAAAGAAGAAGGCGCTTATTTCACGGACGTTCCACCAGCATTAGGCGCGTCTGTGACTGAATTCAGTCTTGCCGCAATGTGGCCGGTTGCTATAGAAACGCTAGATAAAATCATATCTGGCTCAAGCGCGACGCGTCCCCTATGGTGCAGCCGATACAAACGCGCTGCCGTGACTGGGACGATGGGCGCTCGGTTGGTGCTTTATCTCGTCAATTTTGCTTTAAGAGATTTCACAAGTGATGTGGCCAGATTAGGGGGTTTCGTTTTACTCCCCACTACGCGACGATTTGTCGGTCTATGTAATGGTGTGGCGGTTCTTCCAGTATTGTACTCTTGGGTTGGTCGAATAGAAGTGAGCGGGCTCCACTGTTAGTGCGCTTCCCGAGAGCGGGCTCATGTAAAGAGTGGAGAAACTCACCGATCTTGACGCGCAGGGTGACCCCGATGCAAGTGGGCCACTCGCCGTAATTCTTCTGGATGTTCAGGCTGCAGTCGACCACCGTCTGGATGGTCTCGGCCAGTGTGCTCTCGTCGTCAACCTTCCATATGCAGAAAATCGCGTCGCCTGGCCGACAAATACAAACCCCGATAGGGCATTGTGAGCACAGTTCAATGACCATGTGATGCACCACACTAAACAGACGCAGTAACGAAAATTATCATCAAACATGTCGTCTAATTTTGGTTTCGCGTCGAAACACATACCATATAGTACGCAGAAAGATTGACTCTGAGACCACAATGTTTCAGCGTAGGGCCTATATAGCGTTTGTAAAGCTAGAATGGAATACACAGGCGCCCACTTTTAAACTTACCCGCGAACTTAAAGATGTCTCCGCCAGCCGAAAATATGTCTGCACGAAACGAAATTGAAAATATTGTTAATAACTTGATATCTCTTAAAATGTAGGAACACGTGTACAGCGCCGCAATATAATCATTGTAACTTTGTTATTCATCGCATATGATTACCCGTAATAGTGCTAATACGTTCCGTAACGTGCGTTACTGTTATTCTTGTCAGCATCCTACTGCCTAATGTTTTCTGCAAGTGTTATTACTATCCTCGATATCTGTGACATCAATATTACTTCGCTTCCATTTATGCTCCGTCAAATATCGCATCCTTGTCATGACTTGCCCTCTATGTTAACTTTCCTCACCCCCATCCCGCCCCTAGCGCTTTTCCTTATGTAAGGCTTTGTAAATGAACCCTTAAGGTAAAATAAACCATAATGATGATGATGTTTTCCTTTCGATCTTTTCACATAAAGCATTCAATGCAGTCTGATTGAAATAACATTTTCGATGTATTCTAACACGTGTGACTAACACTCTTGTACTCACGCTGAATGATGTGGCCAAAGAAGTGGTTCAGAGTCCTGGTCAACGCTTCGATGCCTAGAGCGCCGGTCAGAGAGTAGGTCTCCGTCAATGCGGTGAAACCTGTGCGCATGCGTTGGAACGGAAGGAAGTGAATTAGGCATGAGAATGCCGCAGGTCTCCAAAGCACAGTCATGTATATGCACTGACAAGACAAAAATTGGGACGATCATAATTCGGGAGTGCATAATGCCCGGCGTTTAGCATGCACGTAACAGCCTGCGGACATAAGGCCGTTCTTCCAAACGTATATACTTGCAACGTTGCTAACGCAGGATGAAAGCTTAATCAATTGAAGTACAAGACTTGAGGGCGGCTCAGTATCACTGCAGCAGTTTGGCTGTGTTCACGTCAATGCCGTTCTTTGAAAGCACTCAATTTTTAATACAACATATCGCTGGCTTCTGCGATTGACACACCTGTCCCGACATTATGTCCATGATTGGGTCTGTTGGCATCTGATCATATTCACAACGAACACGTGACCTAACAACAAAACAGAGCGAGAGAGATGGTTGTGTAATTCGCCTTTGCAGACTAGCTCCAAGGCGGATCAGAGTACATCGTTCAGTACCGTAGGAGAGCTCTGTACAGAGATGTCGGAACAAGGTGGAAGCTTCCGCCGAGAAAGCAGGTTCAGTGCGAAGTGCTAACAAATTCTAAGCCAACTGCACTCCAGTGAAAGCTGTAGGCGAATAGCAGAACAGCGATTCGCCAGCGTTCCTCTTGCGTTTCTGTTGTGTTTGTCGTTGGCGTTCTACAATTATTTCAGCTTAAGTTCATCTCGTTGTGCGATTACTTAACCTTAATGCGTACATTTTATTTTATTATAGCAATCTGGTTTATCTTAACCGTTCTTAATCTGAATCAATTTACCTTATTTTCAGCCACTACTGACAGATTTTATGGAAATGCGTATATGAAAGGTTGTGATTTTTGCATGACACATTAGACGCGGACAGCCAGTGCCCCTAAAGTGCTGCGCACTTGATAAACGCAACTTTATCATTATCAACTGACACGCGGTCATATATAAATATTGTACGGCGTGACAACATACGAAGTGCCGACTTGAATGCCCCGCGACGGTGGCGGGCCTTGAACGAAGGCGATCTTGTTGAGGAAGGCAGCAAGTCATCCGACGGACACCAGCGGACCAGATTACCTTTGCGTGTTTTGTTTGGAACACAGCGCCCGAGTTCTGGAGCGCAAAACTCGGGCGCAGACATCGTGACGCTTCTTGCATTGTGTGCGACAGCCGAATTCGCATATATTTAGAGTTTAAGAAACACGCCCCGCCACGGTGGTCTAGTGGCTAGAATGGAATACACAGGCGCCCACTTTAAACTTACCCGCGAACTTAAAGATGTCTCCGCCAGCCGAAAATATGTCTGCACGAAACGAAATTGAAAATATTGTTAATAACTTGATATCTCTTAAAATGTAGGAACACGTGTACAGCGCCGCAATATAATCATTGTAACTTTGTTATTCATCGCATATGATTACCCGTAATAGTGCTAATACGTTCCGTAACGTGCTTTACTGTTATTCTTGTCAGCATCCTACTGCCTAATGTTTTCTGCAAGTGTTATTACTATCCTCGATATCTGTGACATCAATATTACTTCGCTTCCACTTATGCTCCGTCAAATATCGCATTCTTGTCATGACTTGCCCTCTATGTTAACTTTCCTCACCCCCATCCCGCTCTTTTCCTTATGTAAGGCTTTGTAAATGAACCCTTAAGGTAAAATAAACCATAATGATGATGATGTTGTCCCTTCGATCTTTTCACATAAGGCATTCAATGCAGTCTGATTGAAATAACATTTTCGATGTATTCTAACACGTGTGACTAACACACTTGTACTCACGCTGAATGATGTGGCCAAAGAAGTGGTTCAGAGTCCTGGTCAACGCTTCGATGCCTAGAGCGCCGGTCAGAGAGTAGGTCTCCGTCAATGCGGTGAAACCTGTGCGCATGCGTTGGAACGGAAGGAAGTGAATTAGGCATGAGAATGCCGCAGGTCTCCAAAGCACAGTCATGTATATGCACTGACAAGACAAAAATTGGGACGATCATAATTCGGGAGTGCATAATGCCCGACGTTTAGCATGCACGTAACAGCCTGCGGACATAAGGCCGTTCTTCCAAACGTATATACTTGCAACGTTGCTAACGCAGGATGAAAGCTTAATCAATTGAAGTACAATACTTGAGGGCGGCTCAGTATCACTGCAGCGGTTTGGCTGTGTTCACGTCAATGCCGTTCTTTGAAAGCACTCAATTTTTAATACAACATATCGCTGGCTTCTGCGATTGACACACCTGTCCCGACATTATGTCCATGATAGGGTCTGTTGGCATCTGATCATATTCACAACGAACACGTGACCTAACAACAAAACAGAGCGAGAGAGATGGTTGTGTAATTCGCCTTTGCAGACTAGCTCCAAGGCGGACCCACTTTGCCGCTGGTGTTTAGTAAAAAATTCAGAGTACATCGTTCAGTACCGTAGGAGAGCTCTGTACAGAGATGTCGGAACAAGGTGGAAGCTTCCGCCGAGAAAGCAGGTTCAGTGCGAAGTGCTAACAAATTCTAAGCCAACTGCACTCCAGTGAAAGCTGTAGGCGAATAGCAGAACAGCGATTCGCCAGCGTTCCTCTTGCGTTTCTGTTGTGTTTGTCGTTAGCGTTCTACAATTATTTCAGCTTAAGTTCATCTCGTTGTGCGACTACTTAACCTTAATGCGTACATTTTATTTTATTATAGCAATCTGGTTTATCTTAACCGTTCTTAATCTGAATCAATTTACCTTATTTTCAGCCACTACTGACAGATTTTATGGAAATGCGTATATGAAAGGTTGTGTTTTTTGCATGACACATTAGACGCGGACAGCCCGTGCCCCTAAAGTGCTGCGCACTTGATAAACGCAACTTTATCATTATCAACTGACACGCGGTCATATATAAATATCGTACGGCGTGACAACATACGAAGTGCCGACTTGAATGCGCTAGAAGCGAGTTAAAGTTACGTCAGCTTGGAATGCCCCGCGACGGTGGCGGGCCTTGAACGAAGGCGATCCTGTTGAGGAAGGCAGCAAGTCAGCCGACAGACACCAGCAAACCAGATTACCTTTGCGTGTTTTGTTTGGAACACAGCGCCCGAGTTCTGGAGCGCAAAACTCGGGCGCAGACATCGTGACGCTTCTTGCACTGTGTGCGACAGCCGAATTCGCATATTCTTAGAGTTTAAGAAACACGCCCCTCCACGGTGATCTAGTGGCTATGGCACTCGGCTGCAGATCAGAAGGTCGCGGGAACAAATCTAAGGCGCGGCAGCTGAATTTCGACGGAGGCGAAACGTTGAGGCCCGCGTACTGTAAGTGCACGTTGAAGGTCGAAGCTTCCGGAGCCCCCACTACGGCATCTCTTATAATCATTACGCGGTTTTTGCACGTAAAACCACAGAAATTATCATTGAGAAAAACTACACGAGGTCAAGATGTCCGTCTGTGCGCCTCACATAACTTGCCGTTTTCCCTGTGCTGCGACGCGTCTTCCTTAAAATCTTATCACTTCTTGGTGGGCCGTTCCCGTCTGACCGTGCTCACCCAACGGACGCCTTTCCTGCACTTTCGGCGTGCTCGGTTTCCATATCGCCCTGGTCCTGGGTCTTGAATTTCTTTAAATACTTCAAATGACGTATACGACTTCTGTGATTTCTAGGAGTATGCCATATGGTCTGACATGCTACAACTATGTTGTAAAGCAACTGAACTCAGTTTGACAAAAAAATTACTCCGTGTCCCGCTAAAGGGGACCATGCGGCGATGCGAAGCAGAACGGGGGGTGCACACCGCGTTTGCATCGGTTTGTCGCTGGGGGTGCAAATGGCGCTCCTGGATCAAGTCCGGCGGGCAGCCAAAGCCAGTGGAGCCCTGGACGTATCCAACCATAGAAGCTCCAAGTTCACCCTTCCCCCTTTCATTCTAATAAAGTTACTTCTCTCTCTCTCTCTAGCAGACGCTGCCTGCGTCAGCGTTGTCTCTCGCGGGCGAGGGCATGTTCTCGTTCGGAGAGGCAAGGAGGAATGCCGAGAGGAGAGGAGATGAGACTTGGAGAGCAGAGGGAGGAGGATGCGCATGCGCAGTGCGGGTGTGGACACCACATGGCGGAAGGAGGGGCCAGGGAGGAACGGACAAAGCCCCCGCCATAATCTGTTTCGCATTTAATAAAAAGCTAGTTAACAAGCTCTTAATATTTTCAAAGTAAGTTCGTCAGCTTGAAATAAATGTATTTAAGATGCTCCACAATATATGCTTGGCCATGTTACAAAATTTAGCATGGGTTCACAACAGCAGTCAAGCCAAAATGCAAACGAAAAACGGCATGCAAGGCCGACGTCATGCGGTGTGGGTAGAAAGAGTACTTTTTTTTTCTGTAAATAAGCTTTTAGTCACACAGATCAGAAAGACATGAGGCTTCAGCGATCTTCTTTAATGTCACCGGCGTCGCGAGTATGCACTTGATACCGAATGGAATGCGAATTAGCTGCATTCGTCCATCGAAACATACCGGTTTCGTCAAGTGTCGTTGGTATTCACAAGTGTTAGCAAACAAACTATATAACGAACAAATCTCACACATTCCAAAAGCATCTAATCTGTATTGCGTATAGACGACTCACCCGAGATATCCGCGAAGAGTACGACAGTGAGGGAGGTCTTTGCAAAAGGAAGCTTCGAGAAGGCACGCTCGTGCACCACTTCGAGACAGATGTCCGGCAGGAAAGTGCCGTTCAGCAAGGTGCCACTCACTGTCTCCGACACCACGGGCATCAGGTTGAGAAGGCATCGCGAGGCCGTCTTGTGGTCGCACGGTACTGCTTGCTCTGCTGTATGCGCCAATGCGAAAATGTGTTAATACCTACGCGTCTACTTCCAGATAGGTGCAACTAGGTCGCAACTAGGCGTTTTATTTTACACAAGCTTAAAACGAATTATCGGTGAAAACCTGAGACACGCTCAGGCGCCGTACAGGCCCTAATCACGCATGCAACTTTAGCAACGCAGACAATGCAGATCTACCGGCAACGACGTACGACGTTTAGACAAGGGGGCGATCTGGCTTTGTTAGGGCAAGGCAGTCGCCCGACAAGGACAGGCCTCCTTGTCGAGAGGTAGGCTCCGGCAACACTTCGTGTTCGGCGATTCCTCACACACATATTCCCTACAGTTTAAGGAAGTAGCACGTGCAGCTGCCGTGGCCGCCGCATGGTAACGCTGCCTTCATACGCGCCCAATGTGCGCCCAATATTGCGCTCGATTCTGTCCACCGTTCACAGACACTATAGTGGCGAGCATCACGCTGGCCATGAAGGAAGCACTAAAGGTGCAGCGATGGAATAGACATTGCTATGAAAGAGAGGGAGAGAGAGAGAGAAATCGAACAGTAAAACAAAAGCAGAAATCTTAAGCAGATTTGGCTAAGCTTTTGCCTCCCCCCCCAAAAAAAAGCGAAAAGCAGTATGAAAGAATATAGGGGAGAAGGCGTCGCTATGTGAATGAGAAGCATGCTTACGTTCTTCCTTTTTCTCATCTTTCTGGAGGAGATTCTTCATGTCGCCTTCTGCAAGACAAAGAAAAAGAAAATGTCCAACAAGCCGCTTGACAGATGCAAGATATGCAAGGCACAGTACATTCCTAATCCGGTGGCCAACGATATGGTGCAGTACGACGAAGGACAAGAAGAAGTTAGAACTATGGCAGCAGCATTACTCCACGAAAAGCAAAACTGGTCATCATGCGTTCTGGAAGCCGTGTGGAAAAAAAATATTTGCACGGACCTGTCGGGTATGGCAGCGAAGACTACCGCACCGGACGCGACGAGCGTGAAGGCTGTCAGTCCTCGCTGAAATTCCGACGTCGAATGTCCTAGTGTCCCGGATGAGGCAGCTCGTGCGTGTGCTCGAGCCTCATGCGGGTGCCTCGGACTCGTGCGCATGCGGCACGCGCAAGACGAATGGGCTATGGCAAGCGGGAGCCCCACTGCAGTTATGTGCCCGCCAAGGAGGATGAAAAAAAAAGAATGCTGGAGTGGCAACGCCTGCTGAACCTTACCGCAACGGGTGAAACCGCCGTTTACCTCTGGTTCAGCCCTAAAAGCTTGCCAAATTGTCGAGAAACCAGTATCAATTCAAGCGTTCTTGATCTGCTAATATATTTTATAGAGTACTTGTAATATAAAAGCGTGTTGTTTTGGATTAATAAACTACCACTGACCGAGCATCAATGCCACGATGTGGCACACATACTTTTGCGACGTTCAAGTTTCAGCCAAAAACGCGGAGCAAAACACGCACATCGAGAATTTTCTGTGTAGCAAAGATGACCACTTCAAAGGTGCTAAGAATCGTGAGGAAAGCGCTTTTTCTTTTGTGCTATGTGGATGTTGCTAATCGATGACTCTGGTAAGATGGCGGCCGCCGGCTTCACATTTAGGAAGAAATCTCCACTCCAACATTTTTTTCATCCTCCTTGGTGCCCGCATGCGACGGTGCCTTTTCGAGTTCCGGCCATCACACGAGCTGACCATTAACGACGGAGCTGTTTAGGGTGCTCGCCATGTCCGTCCCATTCCGGGATCACGTCACGAAAGAGGGAAAAGCCGACCCACGCTTGCCCTGCACCTGCTACTCATATTCTTAGTTTGCGAGGTTTTGCGTCCCATAACGACTGTTTGATTATGAGAGACGCGGTATGGGAGGGCTCCGGAAATTCTGACCACCTGCACTGACGTAGCACAGTACACGTGCCTCAACTTTTAGCCTCCATCGAAATGCAGCCGCCGCGTCCGGGATTCAATCCCGCGGACCTGTGTGTGTGTGTGTGTGTGTGTGTGTGTGTGTGTGTGTGTGTGTGTGTGTGTGTGTGTGTGTGTGTGTGTGTGTGTGTGTGTGTGTGTGTGTGTGTGTGTGTGTGTGTGTGTTGTTATAACCGACAAGGGACGCACAGCGGCGTGCCGGCCATACGCAGTCCGCGTTCCACATGAACGCACGCGAACACTCTCCTAGTGTGTTGCTTGGAACGCGCATCGGCGTTGCTACCAGACGCAGTCTGCGTCCAGCGACGGAGCGCGCGGGCGGCGTCGTCAGCCGTTTCATTGCCTTCGAGGCCCATGTGAGCTGGAGCCCATATGATCCTTCGGGACGCGGGGGCCCCGACGTAATTGCTGTTGTGTAAGATGCGGTACGCCAGGTGTGGGACATACCCGCGTTGAACAGACGCAGATAACATCAAAGCGGCGCTCCTAAAGAAATTCCGGCTTTCGGCAGAAGCGTTTCGCCGCCGGTTTAGGGACGCTCAAAAGATAACGGGCGAAACGTTTCAGGAGTTCGCATTCAACATGAAGGCCGACTTGGTGGAGTGGCTGAAGGGAGAGGGCGTCTACGAGGAACGGGACAAGGTCGTGGATTTGATCTGCCTTGAACAGTTTTATGTGTGCCTAGATGAGGAAATGCGGCTAGGATTCAGGATAGACCAGGGGAGAGAAACACGTACTGAACGTGCGGCTGAGCTAGCTGATGAATACACAGACCGTCGCAAGTCAAAGAAAGCCCGTGTTCGTCCATTCAGCAAGCCGCCGCTAAAAGATCGCCCTGAACGTAAAGGCCCCATCGCTGTAAAGAATGCGCCCGAGAACGAAGCAAAGGAAGACTCGGAGAACTTTGAGTCGAAGAAGCCACTACTGTGTTTCCGGTGCCAAGAGCCAGGACACATAGCGGCTGGCTGTAGGAAACCGAAACTAGTGTTTTCAGTTACGGGTGGTGGCGATGAAAATATGCAGCTCTTGAGACCATACCTTTGGGACTTAGTCGTAAACGGGAAAGAATATAAGGTCCTTCGTGACTCTGGAGCGACAATGGACATTGTTCATCCTGATTACGTGGAAGCTACACACTTCACGGGTGAGTATGCGTGGATAAGACAGGTAGTAGAGAACAGCGTTTGCCTGCCTATCGCAAAGGTCAAGATTGAGGGTCCGTTTGGAGTACTGGAGACTGAGGTGGCAGTGTCTTCGAATCTACCGTAACAGTACGCGTACCTTTTTTCGAACAAATCTGACATGCTTCTGAAAAAGAAAGGTCTCGGCTTCGGGGAACTGGTAGCACAGGCCATTACCCGTTCCAAGGCACGCGAGAGCGCCGCTGAGAGGACTGACGAAGGCGAGCAGCCACGAGCAGTGTATCCCTGTGAGAAAGTATTAACTAGTGCGGGTGAGGACGGAAGTAGGTATGTAGCACCAGTGACACTGGGCGATAGTAACGCTACAGACGCTCCTATTGAGTTACCAGCGGAAGTGCCTGCATGTGACACAGTGTAACCGGCATTTCCCCATATCGTGCTACCAAATTCTGAAAGTTTACTTGATATCCTCAATGTCGATGAGGATACTCTAATGCGGAAAGCACTCATAGAGTTGGTGCCGCTAATCACAGAGCCTTTCCAACTTCTCGTAGATTTAGGGCCTCTCACCATGACCAAATCAGGCTAAAGTACCTTTTGACAATATCTCCAGCCACAAAGTTTCCCGAGGCTATTCAACTGAGCGAAGTCAATGCCGGTTGGCCTGTGTTGAAGGCGCCTGACTTTGACCACCGTTTGTACTGCAGTGTGATGCTAGTGATAGGGGAATGGGAGACGTGCTTAGTCAAAACGACGCTGATGGGAACGAAAACCCCATGGAATTTGTGAGCAGAAAACTCGCGATACGTGAGCAGGCATACAGTGCATCCGAAAAAGTGTGTACGCGCCTCGTATGGGCAATGCACAAACTACAATGCTACTTGAATGGATCCCATTTCGTGGTCCAGACAGATCATTGTCCCTTGACACAGCTGCGTAGTATGTCGTCGAGAATCAGAAGGCTGTTGCGTTGGAGTTCATCGTTACAGGAGCACAGCTTTGAGATCAAGTAGCGCAAAGGAAGAGAACGCTAACCCCGATGGCCTCAGCAGAGGATTTCCGTAGATACCAGCGCGGTAGCGTGCAATATCTTTTAGTCATATGGCGGGCTCAAGTGCAGCTATTTAGATTTGTGTGTGTGTGTGCGCAGGTTTTTATTATTTTGTTTTGGTTAGAGTTTGCTTGGCCATCACGACAGTGCAGACTTCTGCCTTAACCTAAGTAAAGGAGCCTAGCAGTAAATGCACCTGGTGAATCTCGGGAGAGCTGGGTGTTCTCAGTGTGGGTATCCGGTATGAGAGCACACTCCCCCGCTAAAGTCAGGCAGGAGAGGAGCACAGCCAGGCCTACGAGGTCTACATGATGGCAGGAACTACTTCACGAACTAGGCACTGCGGTCTGTGCAGCGCTTCGTGCCACCTTCGACCAAGGGACTAACAGGTAGTGGCGAGCGGGACTCTGCAGTTGTGGATGGTCCCGTGAGACCGAGTGGGTGTTGTGCTGAATCGTCGGAACGCCAAGGTGTGCCACCGCAAGACTGGATGTGCGTGCTTCTTCTCTGTGATGTGGTGGATAATCAGTGTGATGCCTACGGGGACGCACAACGGCCACTTCAGGGAGCAGCGCAACTGCAGCCCTTACGTGACCTCTTCGGGCGGCGGACGGGCTGTTATAACCGGCAAGGGACGCACAGCGGCGTGCCGGCCATACGCGGTCCGCGTTCCACATGAACGCGAACTCTCTCCTAGTGCGTTGCTTGGAACGCGCATCGGCGTTGCTACCAGACGCAGTCTGCGTCCAGCGACGGACGCTGGACAAGGAGGGTGTCGGGAGTGCTCGGCGGTTTTCCGACTTCCTCTGGCCCACCGGTGGTGGTGTGTCTGGGCAACGCCTCCTAGAAAAACAATGCCTGGAACGTGAGCCGCAAACGCGCTGCCCTACCCTCTGATTTTACCCTCCCCCTCCGGTACGGAGGCGAGCGCCACTGGCGGTCGCTCCTTGTAAACACGCCGACGCGCGGCCGCCGGCTGTCGAGCGGCTGGCTTCTCGCGAGCAGACACCTTGCCGACCGCGCGTTGTCACCGCTGCTATGTGCAGACGTTTTCTTTTTATCGCTGTGGCGAGGTGACAAATTGCCATATGAAATAAAGTCCACTTTGTTGAATGTCATTTTTTTAACAGCAAATAAAGGTTCACCGCAATGACGGTAATTCCGTCTGCTTAACGCAGCAGATCTACATTGGTTTGCGTGATGTTTTTCGCCGTCTGTCGTTGCGGACCCAGTTCTCCATTTCATTTGAGTGGCAATGCGTTTCTGTTGTGTGCCGGGCTGCTCACCGAGTTGCCGACGGAAGCGACCGGGTGTGTCTTTTCACGAAGTGCCAGGAGAGATCTCCTTGCGTGAGAAGTGGCTGCACGCACTATCAGGCGCCTTTCCCAGCGCAACAATCAAGGAACACTGCGTCGTATGCAGTCTCCACTTCCATGCGAGTGACTTCAAAAGAGACTTCACCAGGCGCTTACTCAAGCCCGGTGTAGTGCCAAGTGCGTGTTCGGCGAACCAACGCCGGGCCCCGGCGAAACTTCGAGAGTGCCAGTGTGTCCAGGAGCACTACAGGGCCAACAGTACACGGCGAACTGTTTCCGTGGATTGCTGAACCGGACAGCACGACACGAACAGATGTATCCGCAAGCACGTCAGTGGCGATCGGCGAACTGGCGTCGTCATTCCCACAACCAGCTCAAAGCACTATTCAAGGCTCACCTCAAAGTCTCAAGCGCGCTGCGTTAACTACATCATGCGAGTAAAAAGTAAAACATTTTGCTGCAGAGAGCAGGTAGGTTTCAACGCGTTTCAAGGCGGCGTCGTTTCAACGCGTTCCAAGGCGGCGTCGTCTGCTATCAAACTCCCGCCGCACGCTCACGCCGGCGGTCCGGACAGCGCGCCGGCCGGCTGCTCCTGCAGCTACGTGATTGGCTACGCCTGTGATGTCAGGTGACCAGGCGGTCCGGAGGCGAGCGCTCTCGTACGGCGCCTGGTCGAAACAAGCGGCAGGGAGCTCCCTATGGGAAAATGAGCGACATTCCAGGCATGTATTTCTAGGAGGCGTTGGTCTGGGCCACGGTCTGGGCCCTCTGATGTAGAGGCGAGACTCTACGCCTAGTTTCTTGCATATCTGTAAATATGTAATTAAACGGTTCTCCTCCTCCGTAAAACTTCTCAGGTGTCCCTCGTCACCGGAGCCCGGAGGCCGCCTCTCCTCTGCACGGTCACATCAGTGTGTGTGTGTGTGGGGGGGGGGGGGGGCTATAAGGGTTAAAACTTGGGCAACCAGGACGGTTGTGCACACCTGATCAGCAAGATGCACTGCTGTTACCATCTCCTTTGCAACTGCTTATATGTATATACTTTCCCGTGGAAATAAAAGCGCGTCGACGTCAACGTTTTTTTATTCCACCTTTGATTTGATTGATTTCCTGTGTTTTACGTCTCAAAACCAGCTATGATAATGATCACGCCGTAGTGGAGCGCGCCCGTATTTTAACCACCTGGGGTTCTTTAACGTGCAGCGACATCGCACAGTACTCGGGCCTCAACATTCTCCCTCCATCGAAATGCAGCCGACGCAGCGGGGATTCGATCCCACGACCTTCAGATCAACAGCCGAGTGCCATAACCACTAGACCACCATGGCGGGGGCTCCGCCTTTCAGTCTCTTTTAACGAATGTACTCGGTTGCAAACAGCTAAACTCCTTAGGAACGCGTTGCTGCATGCTTTCAACCAAGCTTTAAGGGTATGTGTCGTGGCTAATGATTGATTGTTTGTTGGCCAATAAGTGGCGACATTTAATGACGGCACTCACTTGTGCACGCAGTTTCGTACAAAAGATAACCGACAAGTTTTCAAAACATAAAACAGTGGACTCCAAATTCATTATGTCTAAGCCAGTGGCGCACCGACGGGGGGAGGCGGGGGGGTTCGGGGGTTGTAACCCCCCCATAAGGCCGACCTAACCCCCCTCCCACTCCGTAACTGCTCCTATGTCCAAGCATGTGGCGCTAATGTCTCTGCAAAACGCCGAAAAAATAATAAAAATAATCATTGATGTTACTATTATTTAGCATTTTATTTACTTTTTTACACGCAACAACTGTGTAATCGCATGCCCGGCCCTTCGTGGAAAAATTGAACCCCCCCCCCCTGGCAGAGATACTGGGTGCGCTACTGGTCTAAGCTCTTGATGGAACTGTAAATCCACATCTCGGTGCTCCGTATCCAATACTACATTTGTTCCTAGTGATTGTCAGCGAATATGTGTGCACGCAGCCAATACACGGTGTGTTTAGGTTAACTTGCACCAGTCTTTAAAAAGTCCTCAGACACGTTAAGAGGATTTTTTTAAACTAGCTCAGGCAATTATGTATTGTTACAGGCTGGAGTGCCTTGTGACGCCACCCTTGTTTCTTGCGCACCTCCCGCTAGCGTTACGAGGATTATAACTCTACAAAAGAGGACATGGTAAGAGTAGCATATGATAGATATGATATCAAAGAGAAAATCTGGTATATAAAGGAGGAATTCAATCATCAGGATAATCCACGCAAATAATAAAAATTCCGTGCATTTCAAACCCGCATTGGATAAAAGGGTATGAGCCACACGAAAGAAAAAAAGAAAGAAAAAGAGAACGAAGGAGGAACGAACGAACGAACGAAAGAAAGAAAGAAAGAGAGAAAGAAAGAAAGAAAGAAAGAAAGAAAGAAAGAAAAGCAAGAAAGAAAGAAAGAAAGAAAGAAAGAAACTGCGCGTAGCTCATACCTTCGCTGACTTGGGTAGTGTGCATAAAGCGATACATAGCACCACCGAAGTGCGAGTGCCACTAACGGACATCCAAATCAAGTATTATGGTCGCCTACATTTTTAAATTAATTTGCAGCCCCTAAACTGTTGCTTTAAACGCAAAACGTTCAACGAAGAAGTTGTAAATCATATTGATTAATGTCCGCATAGTGCATTTACATGCTACTGTAGCCGATACTTCATTCTTTTCTTTTTCGCGTCTTTAGGTTCGAGACATTCGATAAAGTACCACGTGACTAAGATCGAGCGCACAGCGACATTAGCGTCCTCGAACTAGCTACGAACGAAATATCGATAAATTTATTTATTTTACCCTCGGGATTTGGACATTAACGAGGGGAGGGTCATGTTACATATCAAAATGGGAAGGAACACTTAATACAAAAAGATATAACAAAACTAACAATCTACAGAAATATACAAATACATGCCGTGTCAAAGATGTCACCGGAAAGGGATGTAGCGATTGGGATAATGCATGTAGTGCATGTTCAAGAACTAAAGCAAGATAAGTATCAAGGGAAACGAAACTACAGAATAAGAAGACATTACATACAAATCAGAAAGCATGATCAAAGTGCAAACGTATTTTCCAAAAGAAACCTGAAAGCGTGACGTGTCGATGACAGCGGTAGCTGATCGTGGCAGTCGAATCCACTCGCATGTGGTTCTTGGTATTATAATGCATGCGAGTAGGTTACGGTTAAAGCACGCCAACAGACCGTACTGCAAAGACACCAAGAGGAGATGATAAAGTATGGCCACACTTATCGTACTTTCGGTTTGTCCGTGCCTGCGGTCTGCGTGCGCCATCGACCGTTTTGTTCGCAGCATTGTTTCGGGACGCTAATGTCGCTGCGCGCTTGCGGTTTATTTACGTGGTGCTATTAAACAGCGAACCTGTTACACACGACCGTCAAATGTCCATGGTCAACTGAAAACACGGCATATCGATGACGCGCCCGAGTTTTATCGAAACAAAGCCCCAGTGTTTCCAGGTGAGGATGGGGAAAGGAGGAGGGGATGGCCACCAGCTCCACCATGACCTAGCCTTGCACCACTAGTGCAAGCGGCACTCATTCGTAAAAGATCTCGCGCACTTTCCCAAATGCACGAATATAGGGAGCCTACATGACTGCCAAAAAAATAAAAGGAATTAACTTAATGTCGGGCGGTCCCATGCCACCCATTTCTCACAGGATGGGTGACCTCCCAAGCCTGCTGTACCTTTCAACTGCCGAGCACCAGGCGGAAGCGTGCTTGTCCCTATTTTACCGGTAGGTACCCGGCAGATGCCTCCATACATACCGCAGTAAGGTGAACGCTCAACTATTTCACCGAGGCCGTGGTGGGTGGGTAAGGTGTGCCCAGGGGACCTGACACGTCCTTATGGGTCCACCTTACGAGATACGTAAACCGAGCGCCAGGTGTGTACTGGCCTGTACTCGTTTTTAAGCCGGTAGGCGTCCGGCCGGCACTGGGATTTGAACTCGGTACTTACCGCATTGTACGCGGACGCTCAACCACTGCGCCACCGCCACCGACGCGGAAAGGCAGTCATGTAGGCCCCCTATACGAAAAGTTAAAACCACTCCGCCTGTTTGCATAGAAATTAATTATGTGGACACTATAAAGAATATACTATTTTATAAAGCTTCTTCGTAGAACATAGTGCGTTTAAATCAACACTTGATATAATTAAAGTGGCATAATTAAATATAATTAACTACTTGAATGATTGGCTCCCGCTGTCTTACGTCCCAAAACCACGCTATGATTATTTGATACGCCTATTAGAAATTATTAGATTATTAGAGAAGAGTGGAGAGCAATTATTTACATAAGGCCGGGATGATCAAGACGAAAGTAAAATTTACTAAGTTGGTCGCATCCTCGGTAACACGCATGTGGATTGTGGATTTTTAAAATCTTGACACAGGTAACTGAAACTATATATATATATATATATATATATATATATATATATATATATATATATATATATATATATATATATATATATAAGGGCCCTATGAGACATTAAGGTTATGAAACGAGATGAAGCAGCTTTAGTTTTCAGCCTTCAAAATAACAGCCCGTGCGGTTGTAATCCACAGCAACCATAGCGCCAAGAGGTGGGCTTGCCGTATAAGAAGGCAACAGTGTTTGTAAACTGCGTTTTTATAACCAACGTGCCACGTGACTGGCTGAATGAAATGTGAGAGTATATGCGAATTTCCTTCCTCTGCTTTTATTGATAATTTGTTAGTTTTCCTTGCCAGTGTCAATTTGACGAGACAGCAATGTGACAGCAATGCACTATATTCTGTGACAGTAATGCACTATATTCTGTGACAGCAATGCACTATATTCTGTTCGCATAGGAAAATTGGAACGGAGACAAACGTTCTAATGTTCACCGGCCCTGGTGGACGTTAGAGGTTCGCGTTCACCTGCGGCGTACTTTTTGGCGCTAGCACCTAGCGACATTAATGTTATCAAGGAGCACGCTGGAATTCGCCCCCAGCCAAGGGGAAGTTAGGTTGTGGGGCGAATGTTGCGCGTGTTTTGAAACGCCAATAGCAATTTAAAGGCAAACTTAATGCTCACTCAAGTGTCTAGCCTCTAGGATTCGTTGTTGCACATCTGGTTGAGTTGGGTAGACGTCGTTGTCCGGTGTCATGTCACCACCCTGAATTGGAAAAAGAGGAAAAAGAAAAAGAAGAAAACACCTACCTTGAACGTCTCATATGCCGCGCTGCGAAATGATTTATTAATGATGATTATGACCCTGAGGCGTTGTGATGCCAGGGATGCTCAACACTGCAAATGGAAGGTCTGGTACATTCGAGGTACAAGGGGCATGTCTTTAAAACATATATTGTCGGTCTTCTAGCAGAACCAAGACGTCTGTATAGCTGTTTGTAGTCGTTTCGAGACATTTGCTACATGTTTTTTTCGTTTCGTGGGAAGCCACGGCATGCTCTAAGCCACACACACCTCCACCTTATCTTGTTCTCAGCCTCGTCCTTATGCCAGCTAACCATTTGCCGCAATCGGCTGCGTTTGCCATCCCTTGGTGTCACTTCCGTTGCTTTAATTGACCACCGAAAATATGTTTTTCCGCGGCGGCTGATTTCGACGGAGGCGAAATGTTGAGGCCCGTGTACTGTGCGATATCAGTGCACGTTATAGAAGCCCAGGTGGTTGAAATTTCCGGAGCCCTCCACTACGACGTCTCGCATAATCATATCGTGGTTTTGGGATGCAAAGCCCCATAAGTCGATCAATATGTTTTTCGCATTATACAGGTGTAGGTCCGCCCAGGTCCACTTTTTCCCTTTGCCAAGTGAAATATCGGCAACCCTTGCTTGTTCTGTGATCTACTCTGCCATCTTGCTGTCTCTCGGCTTTAAGCCTATCTTAAAGACATAACAAGGCAGCGCGAAAAAAAAAAAACATGGACAAAGAAGGGTATAAGTCCACAGGACGGGCACATCTGTCCTGTGTGCTCGCCCTTCTCTGTCCGTTTTTTTTTTTTCGCGCTGCCCAGTTATGTGTGCAGGAATGCATATATAACCCAAGAAGGAACGTTATAACTCTGTTTCACTAGTTCCGTGCAGCAGAGCCAATGCTACGAGGCCATCGAGCATTGGCTCGATGGCCTCGTAGCGATGGCCTCGACACCTGCGAGCCGCCACTGCCAGTGATGATGATGATGATCCTTCAAATATGGCGCATACCCACTTCGGGGGATTGACCAAGACCTGATATGGTTAAGTTTCAGCTCGTCTTGTGCGAATACCGCAACGTTATGAATAAGAAAGAATAATAAATTAATGATAATTGAGCGAAAAGGAAAACGGGGCAAAAAAAAAAAACTATGTAGACTGTTGGTTTGGCCACTGCCAATAGTGGCCCCGCTTCATTCTCCTCCTCATTCTTCCAAAGCTGCAGCTGCCACTTCAGCGCCCGCCATTGGCAGGCGAGAAGCCGCGGAAGGAGACGTTTAACGTGCATTTGCCCACTGAATTGGCCGAAGAGGACTGTAGCTTCCACAGTGCCGCACGGAACTTCTGAAACAGACTACAGTTACTTAAGCCTGACATTTCGAGTTCCTGCGCACGCTGTGTAGTCTTTAACCTCTTCTCGAGTTTCCTTGTTACCTTCCATGTTCTTGCCCCATATGTTGGCACTGAAAAGAAAGTGATACTACACATTTACATGTACCTCAGTCAGTGATACCTGAAATAGCGCTTAGCTAAGGCTTCTTCATAATGCGAATGATCTTGACTACATGAGCTACCAGCAGGCAGTCATCATATGTTCTCTTTTTACGCCCAATTGTAGGGTCAGGATGTCTACTCGACCGAAATCTAGCTTTGCTTTCGAAAAACGGCTCTTTGACCACGGTTTCTTGGGTGTAACTTCCGACGGTACTCAATTTCGGACATGCGCAAAGAACAGCAGCAAAGAGGAGGAAAAAAATCCTTGCATTTTTTAATCCAACTCTACTGGCGATTTCTGTGCTCATTCCAATTGCACCTTCTTATATGCATGCCTAAATCAACCTCTTTGCTTGGACTGTTCATGACACATGTGCAGCATTTCAGGCCATCCCTGGGCTGTACGAGAAGCGGCTTTCTGCAAAAAGCGTTACATGCGCAGAATCTCAGGCCAGTCTTGGAGTGCACAAGATGTGGCCTACAGCCAACGTGCGTTGCGCGTCCAGCACTTCAGGCACGTCCTGCACTCTCCTAGACGCGGCTTTCAGTCAATGAGTGTTGCATGTGCAGCATTTTGGGCCAGTCCTGGACCGTCCAAGATGCGGACTTCTGTCGATGAGCTCTGCGCGTGTGACACAGCACGTAACTAAACTGTGCAAGACGGCTGATTTCAGGCAATGGACACTGTATGTGCGGCATTTTGGGAACACCGTGGATTGTCCATTGGCTGAAGTCAGCGTCTTAAGACCCTGATTTGCGCCAATGAGCGTTACATGTGCAGCATTGGGGGCCAGTCTCGACTGTCCAAAGAACTGCATTCAGCCGATGAGCGTTGCCTGTACAGCCTTGAGGGCCTGTCCTAGTCTGTCCAAGACGCTGCTTTCAGTCAATCAACGCTGCATATGCAACATGTAGGGGCAGTCCTGGACAGTTAGGGACAGTCGTATAGCAGTTAACGAGCGCCGCGCAAGCGGTAGCTCTGGACGTCCCTCGACTGCCCGAGACTGTGTTCGGTCAATCAGCATTGCGTGTGCGCTATGGCCAGTCCTGGAATATCGAAGACGCTGTTTTCAGCGATGAGCGTCATTTACGCTGCACGTCGGTGTGGTTCTGGCCTGTTAGAGACGGAGCTTTCAGTCGTCTCAGGGAAGTTAACACTGCGGGAGTGCAAATGAAACTCAGTGTCCACTCGGTGCGTCGCTCCACCAGCCACACACAGGCTGCGCCTGCGGGTTTGAAGAGCTGACGCACGAATCACACAGACAAGAGACAAGGTCGTGAAGAACATCTATAAATATCTCCTTTATTACCTCGAGAGACGAGTAAATCGAGGTGTTTACACGCCTTCTTCAGAGTTTATTGCATCAAATAGCGGCGTTTGTTTGCTCTTTTTTTTTTATTCACCTCCTCCATTTTTTTCCCGATGTAAGTACAATCCACCAAATATCCGCGCTCGTCTTTTACATCACGCATCATCAATATACGGGTTTAAATACTGTGTATATGATGTTAATGCGTCTTTTTTTTTTTTTCCTTCTCCGCGTTATACACACAATACGGGAACAACAAGCGGCAAAAAAGTGACAAGAGAAACGCAAAATAAAGACAAAGAGTGGTGCATCAACGGCAGAAACAGTACGGCTACTATGTATACACGATATAGTATCTGGTGCAAACGAACGCAGGCGGGTATCACCACGCGCGCGCGGTCTATGTAAGACTAGTGGCGTCTGCTTCCTGAGAATAACGAGAGACATTTTTTTTTCTATCATGCAGACGACAGAAAAACAAAAAACCGCAAATAAACAATGAGAAAAAAGAAACATCTGGCGTGTCACGCACACACACACAGTCACACACACCACTTCTGCTGTACAATGAGTAAAACAAGTTCGACACAAACGAACGAACCCATGTTTTGCTGTATATAATTTTTCTCTCTCTCTCTCCCGCTATAGTATTTTCTCCTCATCTGCTTCCTCCCTGTCTCTATGTGTTGCGGTTTTACATACTACAATTACTTTTTTTTTTCTTTTGCATAAATGAGACCTTGGCATCGAAGCGCCCGTTTTGGCAGACAGAAACCCACGGCGTCTTCGTCATCATCGCCATATTCTCTCGTTTTCCTCGAAAGGCGGCGCTCCGCGTCCCACCAGCGGCCGGCTGTGGCGCAATCGCAGTGCCGCGTGACGACAGTGGCGGCCATTAGCCGGTCGTTAGTATAAGTGAAAAACCTCGACAGAGAAGGCGCCCTTTCGAAACACAAAAGAAAAATTAAGCTGAAAATGACTGAGCAAACTAAAAAACAGCGACTACGACTGTATCCCTGCGAGCCATTCAAATGGTTTGAGCTGCAGATCCCAAGAAATGCCCGAGACGTGCCAAATAATATTAATAATAAAGATTGCTTCGCGTGCAGGGCGAGGGCGAAGTGGTCGTTCGCGTTCTTATCCTATACAGCGGCATCGTTTCTGCCTCAACTCGGTCGCTTCGTCACTGGCCTCCTCCACACAGCATTGATGTAATTTGGCCCCGCTTAAAAGGTTAGACACAACCAGGAGCTAGCATGTGGGATTCGAGTAATCAGTCGCGCTCGGTGATGGCCAGTCTCGTTGAGTAACTGGCAGAAAAGCGCATAAGCCGGCCGTACTGCTTACCGTCGCGCCTTAGCCATGTTTCTGTCGCGCGCCATGTTGCATTTTTCAACTTTTTTTTTTTAAGGAGACTTCGGTGAACTACATGGTCTTGTCGAAAACCAGGCGAACAAATGAACGCAATGCAGTAAAGACCTGAGCTGCTTAAACGCCAGAATGCATGGCGCCAACTTTTGAGAACTGCACATGTTGGCAAGCAAGGCTTACGTTTGCTAGCCGAAAGCGACAGCTGCATGCATCGTATCGGATGAGTCTTCGACACGGGGCGTCACTAGACGCGATGACCATGCTGTACAAACGCGACTCAAATGAGCTCCTTGTAGTGACCAACAAGTGGACACCCTAGGGTATTTTCCACCACAGCGAATACGCTACGACGGCTGACGCGAAACCGAAAGTCCGTCAACATGTGGTCGCCGCTTACGTCGTAACTGTGACTTCCCCGGTGCATTTCAAGCGAGAGATAAACAAAGAAAAGGCGCCAGCCGTCGCTGGGAAACGACACCGCACTTCCATCCGTTGGAGAGCGCCTCGACGTCAAATATGGCCGCTGGCGTACAGGGCGCGGGCCCGCGGCGGCAGAGCGCTCTAGCGAGCACACATGCACACGTGACAAGATATGTGAGCAAACTGTGAAAAAAGTGCATGATATGTGTTTCTTTAGTGGGTGTAGAGAGTATACATATATAGATACATATCTATATCCTATACACAGCGTCGCGTTTTGCTTCGCCGCCCCTCGTGTCAATATTTTTTTCCCCTCGCTCTCCCCATCAAAAGAAGAAAAGGAAATGAAACAGTCATACACGATAGTGATTGTTTGAACAAACTTTCCGCCTCTTGAGCAGTGTATATTTTTTGCCTCTTACACGCGCTCTCTCCTCCTTTCATTTTTCTTTTTTACAAAAATAAGAACGCAATAACAAAGTACGATCTAATAATGTACATGCAAGCGATACGCAGCCAGTCTACAAAAAAGACTTTTTTTTTTTTTTCACTTTGCACGCACTGCGCTCAGGCAGGAAAAAAGGCTCCTTCATCATATTGCACTGTCTTGTCTTTTTTTTTTTTTACCTCCCTAAATTGCTCTGCCATTTTCATTCGCCTGACTGGCGCGAAGAGCAACGGCGGCGAGAACAACCTGAGGTGCGTTGCCCCCCCCTCCTTCCAACCACACGTCAGCGACGGTTCTTTGATAACCGTCCGTCAACAAAAATATAAACTCAACCGACAACTTGCGCGCAATATCCGTTGCGCTGGTCATCTTCCTCTCGCATCAGTGCGCAACGAGGGTAGGGGCAACAGCTTTGGCGTGAAACGAGATCTGTACAAGTTATGTATGCGACCCTGTGACTCGGACTACCGCGTTCCCACAGACCCCTGAAACGGGAAGGGGACTGCGTCACGCGCGTTTCAGCACGGCGTGCTTTTTTTTTTTTAACCCTTCAATAAATGTCTTCTCCGCTTTTTTTCCCGGTTTCCCCTCAAAAAAGTGCAATCTGGGGAGAGTGCAGGAGGGGGGGGGGGGAGGGGGAGGCGGGAAACAAAGAGACGAGTGTGCTTGCAGTGAAACGAATCAGGAGGGCGGGGAGGGGAGGCGGTGCCACAACCGGACGACACGTGATCGTTACTTCACTGCCTGTTCTCCCGCGGTCTCTCGGGAGCCAATGGGTGCGCGACGTTTTACACGTAAGACGAGCGCCGGCAGCGACCTCTGGAGAGAAGTGACTGCATCGCGGCGCTGTGGCGTTGACGTGCGCTGTTTTTTGGCGCCTGGATTCTGTTAAAGGGCTGAAGAGAACTCACTCCGCAATCGTCCTGGAATATCAGCGGCTAACTGTTCTGGGGCATAAAGAGTAGGTTTGCAGCATCTAGATAGCGACGAAGTTTGTTGTATAAAGTCGAAGAGGGGTCTAAATGTGTTGTTTACCTGGAGGGCTATAGGGAATATCGGGAGTGTATACGGGCAAGTTGTCATTTATAGGTTCGCTTGATGTGTTGGCGCGTGCGTTGGACAACCAAGAGCAACCAAGGTTTCCGTTAGTGAGCATGTACACCAGCGCAGCGCCGACTACGTTCCCAAACAAAATAAGGAAACGCGCGCTTCACTAACTTCTGCCGGGTTGCATGCAACTCGATCGCAGTCTCCTGCACGCACGTTCGCACGCGACATCCAACGCACGCACAAAGCAAGCTGTCCAAGACAACATGCACGAAAAAAAAAAAATTGCAAGCCAACGGGGTCCATAAGCCGTTGTGCGTTTGCATGACACACATCACGACGATGTGCGGCGCGAAAACGTGACTATAAACTTCGAGAAACCTCCCGAGACGAAAAAAAAAAAAAAAGGAGAAACCGAAGCGGCCCGTGTCCACGACGTGACCCACCCTATAACCGTGGTGGCACGGTGTCAACAGATAAAGCGCTTGCACAACACTTCACGAACAACAGCCATCCATACACACAGACTACAGGCGCATGCAATGACGACATCTGTGTAGGCCAACTGACTAGATACTCTGAGGCGCCCCTTCCTGTCGTCCAGGGAGCGCCTCGACTGCGCTACAACCTTTTTTTATATTATTGTATGTATTTTTGCTCGAACGTCGCGGTTCACGTGCATATATATGAATATATATGTCTACAACATTACGAGAAAAAAAAAATAAAATCTGAGAAACACTTTTGTTTTGGCCTTAACCTTGCTTTGACTACGGCGTTAAATGCGACGTTCTGGAAAAGAAAAATGCAGCCGTTTGACTTACAAACGAAACTGACGTGCTCGAAGGATTATAGCGTTTTCATAACCCGGGCTACTGAAGAAAATGCGCACAAAGAAAAAAGAAGAAGATGGCCGTGGGAGTTTTAATCGTGACAGCCTCGTGCGATGAAAAACGGCCGCAAAATTAAACTCGACCGCATTGTTTTATTTTTATGTTCATAAGAAGAAGAAAAAGAAAGACGGTACGTTCAATTGTGACGCATTCGAATGAACAACAAAGGTATATATACCACGGACAGCATCTCAGTAAAATTGTTATCACAGAACAATTAAATATAGTTGAGAAGTTTCACACACATGCACACGCAGATAGAAGAAGAAAAAACTGACTCCAGTGCACTGCGACAACGACAAACGTCAATCAACTGGCGAAACATTGCGAGAATGGCGGAGCAATCAATGTTTGAGCATTTAACAAAGTCATTGAATACAACCTTTGCGCTTTTTATGTATTGCAAAATCCTTTATCGAAGCAAAAAGAAGGAAAAAAAACAGTAGAAAGCGTGTGACTAATTAAAAAAAAAATGAAAACCAAAGGCATCGCCAAGGTTGCCTGCAAAAAGTATGGAATGCTTTCCCGCAAAAACAGTATGCCTGTAGTGAAGTGAGCTTTCAAGGAGGAGTTCCTCTGCTCGTCGGGTCTGGGATCAGAGAGGGGAAAACAAAGAAAGAAAAAAAAGGTGGGTGCATTCCTTGATCGCGTAAATGCTCATGTTAAATTGGCAGCTATGCGTCTGCATAATTCGGTGGTCTCACAAAACAAGACCGCTGTACTTGCCTCTACCCCCGAAGAGCTGTCGTGCGCAGCTCGAGCTACGTTCCAAAGACAATCTGCACGTGGCAAAAAGCCGTTCACGTCTACATCGGCATATGCCTGATACACCTGTGTAGCATCACCACACTAAACGCGGCTACAATGACGCGCCTACAAGGCTTGCTCAGACACGCTCTTCCTTTCTCTCTCTCACTAGTCTTCTTTAACCGTTCACAGGCGGCGGTGAATGTGCACATATGCTACTGCACCCAAGTAAGAGGCTGACGCAAAGATCCACGCCATTGGTAACATATGGTCGCCTCAACTCTATAAGAAAGCAGTTCTACTATTGCTCTAGTGCTTGGTATATCGAGGATAAAACGAAGGAGCAGGCGCCTAGCTTAAAGAAAAGAACATGCCACAGAAAAAGTATGAGTCGAAATGTTAAGTGAACTAAAGGCCGATTGACGCTCAAGCAAAAGAAATTATGTGTCCTACTTGTATTGCAAGTCTGTGCTGCATAGTATGTGATATGTTATTGACCGAGTAAGAGAGTTGATAAATACAAAAAGAAAAAAAATGAGGAAGCAACGTGTTTGCTCTCCGCAAATGACTTTTAGCTCGCTATAAGGGTTCAGTGGCGTGAGATCAAAATGCCCGTTAAAAGCTACGAATTAACGCTTTATCACAAAAAACAGACAACGCAGATGGGCCTCGAGGGCACACGCAGTGCAAGAATGTAAAACGGTGCAGTCAACAATATTTCAAACACGACTCAAACATCTCATTACACTGACTTATACTGGTTGCAAGGATTGAAGAGATAGAGAGAGCAAGCACGTGACAAAAAGGTCAAAAGGTCAATTACAGTGGAGGAAGAAACCACATGCGGGATTACGGCAAACAGGAAAGCTTGCAACTGCCACAACACTTTGGCTAATGTTTTGAAAGCATAAAAACGACTAAGATACTTTGCCGGCGAACATACTATGAGAAGTATATAACAGCTTTGAGCTTCCTAAAGCACCTCGTACAGAGGGTGTGTAAACGATCTGAATACGACACTTTATGTCGTAAGAGTTTTCTCAAAAATGTATAATTACGATCTTTTCAAGATTATTACACCACAAAACAAAGAAAAAGAAAACAACAAGCAAAATAAAGGCATAGAGGCACTAAGCTGAACCAGAACTATTAGTGATGAGATCTAGCGCAACAGATGTACGATTGAGAATAACATCTTGACATTGCATTGCATGAGATCCTTTTTTTTTTCTTCGCTAGCTTCAAAATGGCACATGATGCAGACAAGTACTGTTTAGCACAAACTAGGCAACAGAGAGAGTGCACTAGCTACTGCATAATGCTGACTCGGCCCAGTGGTTCCTTAAAAAGACGTAACACATATGCCACATTCGCAGGGGGTACAAGCAGAGTTACTTAGACACATTGCCACGGTGACAAATTAGAAGTACAGACTAGAATAAAAACACATTATTTTCTTCTGCAATCAGCATTTGCCTTGGAGGGGTCAGTATGACGTTGCTCTAGCACCATAAAAACAAACTACATATGGTCCTCACCTGGAGAATCCTGGTTTGAGTGCACACTACAATGACAAGGCATACACCTGGGCCAAATTTGGGGCTGGCATTATCTGCTGACACGACACACAACACAGGGATGTTTGGTAGTTAGTGTAACAAACAAAGCAAATCCTAAGGAAACTAGTTCTCAGCGATATAGGTGTTAGACTAACCAGAAGCTTAGATTTGTTATGAAAGTAGCACTAAGTTTTCTGCAAGGAAGCACAACTCAATGAAAAAAGGAAAAAGAAAATACAGCGACCATTACTCTTACAACCAGTAACAAATACTCCAAGGAATCAATGCAGAACTTGTGGAGGCAAAGTATAAAACTTGGCACGCAACATTAGTGAATACTAGTTGAGGTTCTCTGAATCCTTTGTTGCTACTTTTGTGTGCCAGTACAACAAAAATCTAAAGGAGGGAAACAAAGGTCCACACAAAAAAGCACAAAACAAATGAAGGAGCTATACAACATTCAAAGCAGGTCTGAATGCTACAGAATATGCTGCCCGGTCTTGTATCTCTCATTTTGTACATTTATGAAAGTGCATAGTTTGACTGTAGTGACGTTTCCTTTGTATACATATACTATGTCATATATATTCATATATATATACTTCATGTGTATAGAAAAATTTACAAGATGAAGGGTGTTTCAATGGCCAACAAGGCCATTAAATACAGGAATTATGCCCCTGTGTGAGACTAATACAGAAAAAAAAAAGTCAACGTCATTCTGCACTTGTTCCAAGGATATGCGTTTTGTTCATCAAACATGGGGTGTTCAACATCTTTTGGGAGAGGTTTTTTTTTCCTGCATGTCTGTGATGCCGTGTGACGTTTTTTGCGATTATTACTAGAGCAGCAGTCCTTCAAGATTGCATCTCTTGCCATTATTAAGCTTTGCATCAAATAACTATCATAGATTCCAGCCTTCTGATATGTGTCCTAGCCATTGCAAACCTCACACATACAATGTTCTCGATACGTCATCATGCCTAAATCTCCAGGTTACAGCTGCCATATGAGGCCTCCATAATCGATAAAATAACTCCAGCAAGAGCAACCTATAAGGTCAACGAGTGCTAAGTAACAAGAAAATAACAATATGAGATACTACAAAGTACTAAGCTCAACCGCCTCTAGTGTATGACAATAGTTCTGCTCCTCCAATGTTGCCTGTTAATTGAAGGATATGGAAAATAGCAAACTTTCGGCAATTTTTGACTGAAACAGCATGTACATCAATCTGGATTATAGAACTGATACGCTGTTCACAAAGGATCAACTAGAAAATCTAGCCAACTCTGGGTTAACTTACGCTCAGGGAGAACTCTAGACACTACACAAGAACAGAGGCACATTCTTCTTACATGTCATATAACACACAATTTGAGTTATCTTGTATCCACTACATGTTCTTGCTTGGCATTTAGCACTTGATATGTTTGGCTTCTAACACCCAATTCTTGCTAACATCTGCAAAAACAAAACACATTGCTCATAGACTGCATTGTGGCATCACTTGCGCTTGAAACGTGTGTGAAATAAGCTTTGTGGAACTGGCTGACACAGCATACCCACTCCTTACACAATGACATGGCATTGATGCAAAGTAAAGTGAATTATTACACAGACGTCATTTCACAGGACAAAAATTGTGACCACTAACAAGAATTTGCAAGAGAGATTCTTTGAAACAGATGGCGTCCAAACCACAATGCATGTGACATGCTTCCAGCTCCCGCAACTGATTACACAGTGTTAAAAAGAGAGAATGGTGTCAAAACCCATGTAATCTTATCCAACAGGCACTGTCATCGAGGCTGGAGTTTGGACACCACCTATGCTTAGCGCCATCACACTAACTAGGCTGACAACACCGTCAACCTCAGGAGAAAAGATAAAAATAAAAGATGCAATGTGTAACTATGAATTAAAAGTTCATTGTGACTCCCTTTTCTTAATGCAGTAAAGGATGTTTCCTGAAATAATAAAAATTAACAATAAAAGCTGCTATGCCATCCCCAACTTCATGTTTCTGCTTTTATGAGGACTAATTTCTAATGTGGCACTGGTTACTGATCGCCCACTGGCAAATATTTGCCAATCCATCTTTTAATCTTGCATTTATGCAATGGTCCTGTCATCCATCACACAGATGAAACGCTATTACTTAGATGAAAACAATGATTTACCTTATTGATCACTTGGTATTAGTTATAAAAATAACAAAAATGAATGCCATAATAATAAACATTATTAAAAACAAAAACTGTAGCTTTACGTTTGCAGTAATGCGAAGAAAATGGAGACCTCTTATAAAGGCTGTGACAATGTGCCACATTAAGATGCCACGTCAAAGAAAAATTTTCTCTGCAGCACCCCCGAAAGCTTTATTGCCTTTGGCAAACTTTTTAGAGAAAGTCTAGCTCCAACGTATTATTAAACAAATATTATGCAGCACTAATGGCAACGCTTGAGTATTCTTGTACCTCTTGTTTGCAATCAAAGCTGCCAAAGGCATCTCAAGCTATGAATGGCTCTAGAAGGTTGGCCCCTTCCACACACGGTCTATCTCATATAATTACGGCCAAAGCTTAAAAATTTCATTGGCAAGCAACTGTTATTAAGATCAACTATTGCAGTTGCACACCAAGGCAATCCAAACCTTATCTGTAAATGTAGGCTATTAGGACCACGACCGTAACAAATCAGTAAGAACTGCATTTTGTTAATAAGAACAAACAGAATATAAAACAAAAGTACCAAAGCATCTATGTATTATCGCAGCCTATGAGTAAAACCTGCAGTATATGTGGAAAGTTTGGCACCAAATTATGAACTGCTGTCATTATGTACACCTGTAAGGCAGGTGCACATATATATATGTTTTTAACTAATGGCAGCAGAAATGTAGCAAAAATATCCAAGATAAGCCGTTCAATAGTCATGAACTTCCTGCAGAATGACACACAACCATGTCTATATGAAGAGGTAAATAGGAACAGCACACACATTATGCTGCTCTCTGGCTGTCTGCAAACCATATTTCCATGGCAACAGTGAGAAGAGAGACGCCTTCTCAACTGCGTATTTATCTGTCTACGTAAGGAGTTCTTGGCATGGTCACGGCTCACTCTTCCAACATGAATCATCGTGTTGCACAAAACCCGTATCACATGCGTACATAAGGGAAAAAAAAAAGAAGGACAGATACAACCCAAGTCCTTCACTATGTTTCAGAGTAAAGACCAGAAATAAATTAAGAACTCACAGTTGCCTGCACAACGTTCAATACAAAGTAAAAATAACGAGATCGGTAACCTGTGTTGCAGCTACAGTGCGGTGCCAGTTTGTCAGAGAACAGTGCACAAGGAACAAAGGCGCAGAGCACCCGCTACGTGCAGTTTTGTAGGCTCAGTGCAGCAAGTGACAAAAAGGTACACGCTTGACGAGAAGAGTTCCAAGCCATCGCGACACGCCAAACAAGCGCGTTTTCTCGCGTCCAAGGAAGTGGGGGACAAGGATGTTTTGTTGGTGTGTGTGTTAACAAGCCTGGCTGCCATGAGATGTGGATCTGCATGGCCATTCCAGCTTGCTTCAGGAGAATACTGGGGGTCTTGCTCTCTTCCGTTAAGTAGCAGAAAGAATGGTGGTAACCTCTGGAGCTCCTCCAATGAGAGGCACAGAGAGAGATCAGCTGTAAAAGTAAAAAAAAGAAGGGCAATAAGGTGAACAATTCTGAATTTACCATTTGGCTCATCGGCCTTAAAATCTTAAAAGGAGCACTAGGCCCACGAGAGTGCTGTTGAATATAGCTGCAGTCCGATACAAAATCACAATTGTTACATCGGGTGTCCACTTTAGGCAAGCGCCAGCAATATTAGACGAAATAATACTAAATTTCATATTAGTGCTTTGTTGCATGAGGTAATTTGTTATTGCCATGGATTGGAATTTTTTAAAACCAGCAACGAGCTGAGTAAACGGGGTCAGTTCACTTATTTATTTGAAGGAACAGTCATCTACCAGAGGCCGTCCGAAAGCGGAAAGACGCTGCAGCTGCAGGTGTTTGGAAGAAGGTGTGTTTAGCATTGCTGTTACGATGTTTTTACTTGTGTGTGAACACAAGTAAAAACATCGTTCATGGCATACTCGCGTACAGTTTGTTAGGACCATGAAAAGGGTTACTGTTAGCAAAGCACCACACGACAAGCGACCTGATTTGACTGATTTCTGAGCTATCACGTCCCAAAACTACGATCTGATTATGAGAAATGCCACAGAGGGTGCCGCAATTTTATAACACCTGGGATTCTTTAACGTGCACTGACATTGTACAGTACACAGGCCTCAACACTTTGCCTCCATCTAAATAGAGCCACAGTGGCTGGGATTTGATCTTGCAACCTTCGGAACAGCACCCAAGTACCACAGCCTCTAGATAAGCGTGGCAGGGCCCAGTTGACAGATTGTTGCTTGACCAGTGCACTGTTTGTTTTTGGTGCCAGCATGCTCTGAATTCTGAGTGGTGGAGGGCTTCTGTGAATTCTGTGTGAGGAGGGGGAGGGTTTCACCTGCGGCATGCAGAAGTCTGCTAATGATAGAGAAGGGGCACGCAGAGGCATACAAAAGATCGCAGCAACAGCACGTAGCTGGAAAGGCTCAAGTTAGTCAGCTACCAAGTTGTGGAAAACACAATCATAGGGAGTAGCTCAACTAAGTACAAGGTGGTATGTGCGAATGGATGGATGTAGAAGTTCCTATTCCTCAAGCATGGCATCTAGGGAATGGAATGACATGGTATCTAAGCACAGGGAGTTACTGTCCTATTCAGTCATATTTCCAGTTGGAGTCATAGTCCCAACTAGTACGGGATAGCAGCTGTCTCAGCATGTCTTCTATGAGCAGTTAGTGTGAATTTGTATTGACTGGCCGCCGAACCTTATCCGAATATCTACTTATGATAAGTAATGACCTGTCATCTCTGCAATGTGGTTGTCAAACTCCTCCTTAAAGGGCCCCTAAACAACCAAGGGGTCGAAATCTAGTTGTGTTGATTTTGTGCCGGTGTCCGCAACAAACATGTAGCTGCAAGAATTTTCAAAACGGTGCCGAAATAGCAGTTACACGCGTTTGATTATTAAAACGCGGCGCTTGCTTGTTTCGCTCTCTCCTGCACCCGCCGACCGCTTGCCGGTGCCACCTCCTCGCCGAGTGCTCCTCCGAATGTCACGTGACACACATCGCCGATGACGGGCATCCGGTTGACGCGCCTCCGCCGGGCTCCCGCGTTCGCGCAAGTGTTTTGTTGGTGCTGTGCTAACGCTCTCTGTTAGCGCTATCCGTCGTGTTCTGACAGTTGCTGCAGTTTCTAGTCGGCTGTACCTCACTTGCACTTGCGCAGCGTAGCGCATTTACGAATTCACACGCGAACACCACACGAACGACACACGACGAGGAAAACAAACAGGCAGGGAGCGCGTGCATTTGCTAGCAGACTAACCGGAAGTCGACGTTCTCCTTCGACCAATCAGCGGAGCTTGGACTCTTCTGACGTCACCAAAAACCACAATGTCGTCGCGGCTAACTTTGGTTTGCCGGAAATGGCCAGGGAGGTGCACGGGATTGTTTTTCGAGTTTGTGGCGCAGCTGCGGTGCGTAGCACTGCCGCATTTGACATCGTTCATCGTGACAGTATTCTCAACTTGATGCGCGTGTTAACTTGAAATCTTCAAAAAAATGTTGGGGGTGGTTTAGGGGCCCTTTAACTTTAGCTCAATCTGACTGAGTTTGCCTTCATGCACTGCTTGACTGTCAAAAGAATCAGTGGTGCAAATCCATCTCATGCCTGAAGACCCACCAGAGCCCCTAGCGACTTATGGCACATTGTTGTCGAGGGCTTGTCAAAGCTGCCAGTCAACAAATGTATGTGAACGTTGCTTATTTTCGGACTCTGCACTCACGAGTTTCGGCCAAACATAGCCCCATACATAATAAGCTCCGACTGATGACCTATTCTAATTTCTGTGTAACTGTTATTGTCTCAATACACATATTATTTGTAATTGTCATTGAGCAATATTCAGTGTATGTCACGAGTTTGATTTTACTTGTTTCATTTTTGTACTTCTTGTTACCTCGTCAGATATAAATATACCTTGTTTTCTTTTTCAAGTATAAGCAACCTCCTCAAACCAGTTTATTAGCAATACTGGCAGTGTTGTTTACCCGATCCTTTTTTCCCTGCAACAAATCACTACTAGCAAGAACAAGAAGAAAGAAAGAATGCGGTAGTAACATGGCATCACCCGAAGAAAGAAAGAAAGACTTACTTCAGTGGAGCGACGGCCATGTTCTTCCAGAGCAAAGGTAGCTGAGCATTCTGAATGCTACAGAGAAGAAAAAGAGAAAAAACATTCTTTCTTAGTGTGCTGTCTTAGCATGTCCAAGGAACCTGCTGTTAGTACGATAACAAAAGCAAATGACATTCAGTCACAAGTTACCTTAGCCACAGCAACTAGAAAAAAAAAAACACCAATCCTTGTTCAATATGTATTTTTACAGTGCTTACTGATGCGTTAAAGGCGCTGGCACTGAAGGCTGTGTGAAATCAACGTTTGATTCATATTTGGAGAGGCAATGCTCAGCATCTCAGTGCTGGTTTTTTAAAATATGAAAGCATGAATGTTGAATTTGCTTATGAACTGAACCAACTAATCTTGCCAACTATAAATTAGACATGCCATGAAAGTTGGCACTTAATCCACACATTGGCACTGCCAATCCTGTCTAGACTAAACTTCGTCATGCCAGTAGAGGCATTTTTCCTGCTTTGATGCCTTATCATATGTGTGATCAATACGGGAATTTACAAATTTTATACAAAATTTAGCACAGACTTGCAAAATCAGGATGGCAAGCCCAGATAGGACTGGAAATGCCAGTGTCAGGGTAAAATTAGCACTGTCTTAGGCAGCTGCTTTTAGACCTGCAAGCGCAGGCACGAAATGATAAACTTTCTACATGCATTTCGTGGGTTTAACATTATCGCTGCTACGATACCATGCAGTTTCAAAACCCCTTCTGTAAAGGGCTCCTATGTTGCGGTTAATGTTTATCATAATAGTATTACCTCAAATACACATACACAAAAAAAAAATCAAGAAAAACCAGCGCAGATTGTTGTTGACATATATGTGAAGTCATACAGATTATGTTGCATACCATGACAAACGTTTCTGCTTGCAATGTATTTAATCAGTAAATGCTTCGTTTCAGGTATTCACTGTAACGGCAAGTATTGGCCGATGAATGCTGAAATACAATATTTACCTGAAAGACCGCGACCGCGCGATCCTTCTTGCAAAGACTATGCATGCGTAAGATACCATCATTTCCTGCTGTAGGAAGCATTTACAGCATGACTGATTCAACCCCCAGCAACTATGTCATGCATGAAGGTGGGGAACCACTTGTAGAAAATAATTACTCTCTATGCAAAGCATAATTGTAACACCATTTTCATGTTCATATGAGACTGTACGAGTGGCTTAACAGAGGTGTAATGGTGTAGTCTCCAACTGCGCTGGCAATTGCATTCAAAGTTCTAGTGAACATCATATATGGTAGCAGCGGCATGGCCTTAGCTAGGTGTATTAGCTTGGTACCTGCTCGACGGAAGCCAGAGCGCCGCTTGCTTTCACGAACCGATGGAATTTCATTCAAGATATGCTTTGGTGTATACAACGTTAAGGAAAAAGGGAATATGCATGCTAAGCTAACATTTGTGTTCGGCATACGACCGAGGATCACAGTTCATAATTCCAACTACGGCATGTGTCAGGCTTTGCCAAGTGGTTCACTGCCCGCAATACTAAACCACTAATGCATAATGTCATTCCTTGCACCATTATTTCTGTCATTCCTTGAGATAAGGCTGCTTGTAAATACCTCTGGCAGCAGTAAAAGAAAAGGCATGAGACTCTCTGCACATTTGCCTTACACATGCTTTCTTTGTCCATTCACACATGCACAGTGCATTCAGGCCATTCAGGCTGTATATTATTCTGACATGTAGCATAAAGGTTCTTATGAGAGATGCCACTTGCTCGCATTGACCTTGTTCCATGTTATTTTCTTGTCGTGTTGCTATTTAAAATGAAATTTTCTTATGAATACGGCGGCACGCTTGTCACAGTACATAAATGTATATAATGCATTCGCTCACTGTCAAAAAGAGCTTTATCAGATATTCACGTACAGTTTGTATATGCAGCCCAAGTTCATACTGAAGTGATAATGCATGGCATTTCACAAAATCCCCCACAATTTTGCAGAACCACTTTGTCATAATAGTGCTGCATTTAAATGCATTTTTTTGTATCCAATGGTATTTGATGAATAAGCCCACATTAACAATGACCCCCCCCCCCCCTTCTTTTTATTGATTTTAACTGGAGCAACTAAGGAACAACCAAGAATAACTCAGAAACAGCTACACAGAATCACCAAGGTTGCTGAACAAATAATAAAAATAATAAAAGTGATAAGTAATAATAGATCTAACCATGAAGGTGTTCTTGATAGTTTAGCAATTTAAACATATGCTTTGCTCTGTTTTCCCATACTTGCAAATGGTGCCTGTGAAACAAATTTATATGCAACAGCTGTAGATTTTTATGAGCTTTGCACTTAGTCAAAAGCATGAAAGTCACAACATACCTATTTGTTCAATAGCTATTTGTACAAATTCAGTATCTCGGAGGTGTTGAACTTTGCACATGCTTCACAATGTGATGCATGGAAATGATGACATTATACAAGTTTTTGATATTACAGCATCTTTAATATATGCCTCAGAAAATGATTATTCTACAATGGAAGGGTATGGGTCTTCTTTGTCACCAGCTAGGCATTTCCACAAATTCATATCATGATGAATGCAATGTACTATATCGACCGTAAAGCACTCAACAGTATTCCTAGTCCTACAGACAAAAAAATAAAAACAGAAAAGCATTGTAACGCGGACAAAACAGTTAGAGAGAGAGGTAAGAGGGAAGGCTTAAGATGTACAGCTAGTAATAACACAAGCTGCTTGCGACATACGACCTGAAGGCTTGTTTGTGATCTCAAAATACAGTTAATTCCCACAAAATGGGGCCAAGGAAATGCTATCTGAATAGTCACATAGCGTCCAGTAGCAGTAAAATAAAAGTGACTAAAGTGCCATTCGCATGGTTTAAGTCTCCAGTAAACAAGAGAAACTGCCTTTTTTTGTAAAACAGTTAAACATGAAAACAGAGGCACAACTGAACATGTTATAGAGATGAAGTGACAACTGCAGTCTAGAATGACTGTAGCCATAGCAGCAATAGAAATAGGGACATCGCAGACCCATTGTTAGAGTACTCTTGTTGACGAGACCATAGACAACATGAGCCCAGCATTGTGGTAAACTGGTTATAGCTGTTGGCATGGCATCGCCATTAGGTCTAAGCTTGCCCATCTTTAACTGCTACTTGTGATATGAGTCGTAAAAGTAAATATTGCACATAAAATTTCTTTATTTCTTACAGCAACAGGTCTCTCTTCTCATGCACACTACAGCAGGTAAATGCACAACAAAAGAAAAGTAGCATTGACAAACTGAACATCTGTCACTCTTCATGATTTTCTATCGTTATTCCTGCTCCAAAACTAAGTCAAACTGGCATGCTATAACAAGGATAGGCATACCAAGCTAAATGAAAAATTGTCTTGCCACTGGTAGCATCAAAGTGCACATTTTATAACAAATATTGGATAAACTGAACCAGCCTTGTGTGGCTTGCTACTTCGTTACAAGGTTTGAGTGTATGCAGGAAGACGACGACTGGCTAGGCTCGTCAAGTGAATGTCGCAAGCACCTTTCCCAAGAAGAGATATGTTTTGCTGCCTTATCTGTTCACACATCTACAGATTTACATACAAAACACTCAATTTTTTTTTTTGACTGACCACATCACAAGTCAGCCACTGCTCTCGTGGCCGAAAATTCTGCAGCAATGAGTTGCACGGATGGCGTGCGACAAGCTGCTCTTTACAGAGTCTCTTTGCAGCTTGCAAGCATGATAAGGAGCTGAGATTGCCTTGCTAAGTTGACGACGTGCAACTGTATCAACCAATGCAATGCTCCTCTTGACAAAGGAAAAGAACAGAAGTTTCATTCCAAGTACGGCGTATGTCAGCTGAATACTCATCACCGTGAAGGTGCCATAGTACCTTCTCGTGGAATGATGAAAAAGCTTTGCACCAGATGACAGCAGCCGCACAAGTTATGCAGTGTATATATAACACACAGTATGCAATAACACAGTGAAAACTAAGGCAAGGGACACCAAGTACCTGGCTTGTAATGTGTAACCTCACAGGCCTTTTTTTACAAATTGCTTTGGCAACAACGGCCTCCACTGGCTAAAAGACTGTGCGACTGCGATAGTGAAACTGAACTTTAACAGCAATGGCAGATGTCTCTAAAAAAAAAAAAAATCGCAATAAGTGCATGATTTTTCAGTGAACTGAATGCCCTAATTAAACACCTGAGAATCAATTAGACTTAACAGGCCTACAATGCTGACACTAATCCGCTCTGCACAGAGATATGTTTACTGAGCAAGAAGAGGGAGAAAAGCATTGGCTTCAAGATGTGTATCTCTAACATAGCAGTGAAGACAGGTATTTTAAGACATGTTTGTCCAACAAAATGCAAAAGTGATAACTGATACACCAATGCACATCACTGCAAGACCAGGGGCACACAATTTGATACCCATGCTGAAGCCTCGTGAGCAGACATATGGATACAACATAACCACCGAAGTGTCGTGTTGTGCTGATCTTCCCGTCTCTCTCATTGATTGAGCCTCTTATACAATGAATTGTAATAGAAATACATAGGGATATTACATAATGGACTAAATTATAATGTCATAAAGCTGGTCACCACTCCTCCACAGCAGACCTCTGTATCGTAGACCATCCCAAATTCAGTAGCTTTCAAACTGAAACGTCGCTTGGGATAATTTTGGGACTGGGACAGCACAGAGGAATCAACACGATAAGCTACTATGGCAGCCGATGAAGTGAACTGCCTTGTAATGACGGGGTCGTGGATAATGTACAAACTGTTTGCTGCATAGCACAGTTGATGCTGACAAGTTTATTTTGGAAAACAGAGAGATGAATAAATCTTGGACCTTGTATCTGACTTATAATGCAATTTGTTTATAACAGACCCGACTAGTGTTTATACAAAAGTGTGTCGTAATTGTATTTGAATTCTATGTGCTCCTTTTACAATAGACCAAAATCTTCCTCCTCATCAAGGTCTCTTTAATGGGGTTACACGGCAACGTTATTAACTTAGCTATGTTTCATTCCTTTTGAAATCTCGTCCATACTACAGCTGGGTGTAAAAAGCCAAATAATGTGCCCACTCTGTCTGCAGTCTACTACTTTTTAACCACTGGGGGCAGTCCTTGCCAAAACAAGTTTCCTATAACCAGTGCCGATAAGAGTCGCTGACGCTAAGCTTTTAACATAGCTGAGACTGTCAACAAACAACATTTTCTGCTACTGCAAGCCGGGAACACAATGCTGACACTTCGCACCATTAAACTTTTCTGGCAATTGAGCTGTGCACTAAGGTCAAGCCAGTAAATCATTGGCTGATTGGAAAAAAATGATGCCATGGGGGCTGCTGTTGAAAAACCACACAATACTGAAAAACAACTCGTTTGTATAATTTCTCTTGGAGTTGTATGTAGCGGAAAAAGAAAAGAGAATGGTAAGAGCGACAATAGGAAGAGTAGAGAATGTGTGCTATGTACATGCTTAAAAATGACAAAAGACAAACAGAATAAGTCTCCTCCAACAGTGTCAAATACCACAGACATCAGAGCAGTCGTCAATACCCTGATCGGCAATATCGATGCACAGCCGGGGAGGACGTCACATGGGGGTATTGAAATGTGCAAGGGAGGGGTTTTTCTCTCAAGACATAAATGTGCAGGGTTAGCTTAACACACCGAGATACTCGAGCCATGTGACTTAGAACATGAATATTATTATTATCATTACAGCAGTCAAACAGACTATGATACAACAAAGTTTTCCTTTTCTCCAGATATCAACAACGCGAGAATAAGACCAACACCTACCATTAAAAAAAAAAGGAATAAAAATGCACAACTCTGCTGCACTGACAAACTACTAGTGCGTGCGCTTTGCACCTAGTGGTCATATTAGGCCAAAAAAATAAAATCTCGACTAGCTAACACTTGTACCTCAAAAATTAGAAAGAAATTCAAGTTTTTAAAGGAAAAACTTGATTGCTTCCTGCGTCAGGCTGCTTGAAATGTGAAGTTGGGGAGAGAAACCCGCGGATCTCTCCCGTTGCTGTCTGTCTGACACGCAGCCTTCTCTCCTAAAGTTAACGTGGCGTCGCCAGAGGTGGCGCACACCGTGGATAATGCCTTGTTTCCGAGAGGCCGCTCCCCTGATATGTCTGCAGCACTGAAAGCGGTGTGTGCGCGCTCTGAAACGTCTTCTTCAGAGTCTGCAGCTACGTCACTACGTTCTGGTGGTCACAGTAGTACAGTGTCCTTGCCATGTACGCTTGAGAATAAGAATGGCACACCATGTATATGTCGGGATCTCTCTGCATCCACAAGTAAAACAAGCAGGAGAAAGAAGGGGGAGGAAGGAACGTATCTAACAAACGGACGAAGAAAAAAATGCTAATGCCTTTGCTGGGTGAAAAAACATGGCTGCCTACGCCACTGAGTTGACCATTTCCCTAGGCCTCAGGGAAAAGGGGGGAAAAAAAACCTCTAACAAAACAAGGTTAAAAAGCATAAGCTAAATCACATAGACACGTGTAGTTAAAGAAAAAAAAAATCGTGTGTATTAAGCTGCTGCTGTTGGCAAATGCACTTGTTTGCCCCAGTAATGTAATAATAAGCCTGGCTATACAAGGACTTCAACGAGCACCTTGTGCATGTTGTCCTCTATACCAGAATAAAAAGATCTTTGGTGAACAACAACAACAATGTGGGAACAAGCAATACTGAAGAAGAAGGAAAAAAAAGAATACGAGAACAAGAAAATGCCACAGCCATTGCACACAACAAAGAAAGATGATGACACCACCTCCCTCCTGCTCTGTCGTCCTCTTCATGAGGGCGCCACCGGACACAACCGAGACGCACGTGCTCTCTTGACAAAACACAACCACCACGCGTGTCATCCTCGTGCTCAACAGTTTATCAGAGCCACCACTGCGACAATATTTTCCTCTTGTCGCACAGTTCTTTTCACAACAGTCTCTGCGCCAGGTTCCAACAATGTACCCATCTAATTGGTCAATGAGGACAGAAGAAGAAAAAAAAAAGGAAAGGGGACAAAAAGGCCACCCCACCACTCGCCACTGGTTCTGCTGATAGCGACTCGTAACTCAGGCACAAATGCAAATGGTAGCTCAAACTGGCTGCACTTAAATGACACAACCTTTGATGCATGCTTTCAGTCTTGAGATCGCCAGGAATAGTTGCTGCACGGGCGGGCAAAGCTGCGCTCTCGCATGAAGTTCTCATAAGCATAAATGATGTTCAACAATGCAGCTGGAGATTACCATATTTACCTGCATAATGGATGCACTTGCATAATAAATGCACCCCCAACTTTCCGATTTTTTTTTTTTTTTCTCCCACGTAATAAATGCACCACCAACAATGAACCACAGTGGTGCCGCGAATGGCCATGCTGTGGCTTTTCTACTTCACTCAATCCAGGTAATGTCAGTAGCAGCAGATGCACGGCACGACCTCGCTCTAGCGCTTCTTTTATTTTTTATTGTTGTGCTTTACGCAGTGTTTAGGAGCCGTTTGGCGAGGCGATTCAAGACTCCCGCATCTTGATGAAACTGCCATGTGTTGCTGGGTGCAGCTGCATGCAAGCAGCGGTAACACCATTTACTCACACTGCTGCATTCCTTCATGCTATCACAGTTCCCTCACATTACTCTCTGCAGCATGCCGCCATGCGTGTTGCGCAGGCTGGCGTAGCTAAGCCTAAGCGTGGTCCGCGTCACTATGCAATCTCAGACGTCATGCTTAACACCCACAACAGAGAGGCTCAGCACAGATATGAGGGAGAAACGCGATGATGAACCACTTTGCATGCGGTGGTGCGAAACAGATATTCTCTTTATACAGCCACCTGCAAACGCTACCGAACGTTGTTGTGGCTAGGCGTCTCCGAGATTGTAATTAACTCTATGGGTGACGTAGTGACCTTGGGTAGCCGCAAGCCGGCCAAACCAAGCCAGCGAGGTGATAGTTATTGGCCTATGCATCGTGTGTGTCGCGGAGTTGTTATGGGCAGTACCTGTGGCAACATAGGAACTACAGAAACTCTATGCACGGTGAATACTGCCGCGTGCCGCTAGTTCATGATGGACGTCTTTTCAGCATTGACCATTCAATTGTATCGCCGTATTTACGGTTTCTCACTGCTGTGAGCGAATCGCACGTTAAATGGAAGTGAAAGGTGTCGCATCAGAACAAAACATATCCACCCTAAAGGCTGCCACGGCGGTTGCCGAGTGGCGTGGTACCAATTCCACAGCCTCTTTTTCACTGTTTCTCCTATAAACAGTACGTGTGGATCAAAGTGTTAGCACGGTTCGTAATGGCATCTTTTTTATGCATTAAAATGTCTTGATCCCGAGAAAGCTTTAATAAAATTTACCCCGCGTAATAAATGCTTCTGCTTTATGAAAAAAAAAAAAGTGCGTTCATTACATGAGCAAATATGGTATTGCTACACATTTGATCAGTAAAAGTGTGACTCAATGTGGCTGCTAACAATCATGGGAGCTTTATAATTCGATTTTATATGGCTCTCAGCCAGAGACATCATCAAGCAAGGGGAAGATACAAAAGCTAAAGGTAAAAAAGGCAAAAATGGGGGGGTGCACTGCTTCGGTTATTTTTTGGGAAAAAGAAAAGTGCGTTCATTATGCGAGCAAATATGGTATTGCTACACATTTGATCAGTAATAGCGTGACTCAATGTGGCTGCTAACAATCATGGAAGCTCTATAATTCAATTTTATACGGCTTTTAGCCACAGACATCATAAAGCAAGGGGAAGGTACAAACGCTAAAGGTAACAAAGGCATAAACTGCACGTAAAAGCTGATTACGACAATGGGTAGGCATTGTTTCGAGGCAGCACGAAAAGGAACAGCAGCCTTCAATGGCTTTGCCCAGGAAATATAGTTAAAATGACACTGATCTAAAAAAATGAGGAAAAAGAAGAAGAAAAAAAGAAACAGTTAGCGCCACATGTATGTCGGTGACAATGAGGTGGCATCGAGGGCTGGTGCAAATTATACACCTGAGGCGTCGATCTGCTGCAGCTGTGGTGGCGCCTGTGTTTTGTACGTCAATTTGACCAAACAACAAAAGCAGGCAGCAAATCAGCGAGACAGTGTAGGGCAGTGGGGTGGCATGACCCCCAGGCAAAACAGTACAGGGCCCCAGTCCCTAGGAGAGCTCCTCACCTCCCACCTTCATTGGCCTCATGTGCCTCACGTGTGTTTCAGTGCCATGCGCGAGACGAAAGGTGGTTGGGGAAGAAGTGGAAAAAAAAGAAGAGGTGGATGACGCAAAATGTGGGAGAGAGAAGGAGAGTGTGTGGTGGGAGGAGAGCGAGCAAGTGGGTCGCCCCTCCCTTGCCTCCCCGAGGTCTCTCAGTAAGGGGAGAACTTGTTTCGCTCAGACTTCTTGCTGCCATTATGGGAGGAGGCGCCGGTGGCGGCGGCGGCGGCCGTGGTGGTGGCAGCCGACGCGGAGGCTCGAATTTTGGCAGTGAGGCCCTTTCGGCCCTGGCCCGCCGCCGAGGAAAGGTTGTTGAGTTCGGTGGCCAGCAGGGCAAGCGGGGCAGCAGCAGCAGCGGCACTGGCGGGTTTCACCAGTTGGCTGAGCGGGATTGCCAGGGGGCTCGGAGGGGTGGGCGAGTTGGTGGGGGGCCCAGAGGCCGGGTGGGTCGCGCTCAGGTCAAGGGTCAGGTTCTTATGCAGTTCCATGCTGCAGAGATATGGAAAAAAAAGAAAAACAAAAAGGGGGGAAGAGGGGGTGGGGCAGAAAAGAAAGAAGACAGGGAAGGGGAGTGGGGAAGCAGAAGAGGTTGGTCAGGAAAGGAGTGAAACAGAACAACAGCAGCGGAGGACATGGGAAGGAGCAAGAAAACAGCAGGTGGGAAGGAAAAATTGAGGGTTGGTAGAAAAGGGAAAGTGGCCAATTGGAAAGGAGATTAAAGAAAAGGAGGAGTCAGGATGGGTGAAAGGAGGGGAGAAGGGAAGGGTAGGGAGAGGTGGGATGTGTAATGGAAACAAGAAACCAGGGCAGAGCAAGAAGGTGAATTGCCAAATGGGCAAACAGACAGGAAAAACAAATAAGATTTTTTAATGGAGACAGGATGTTAAATGCAGACAGGACAGGAAAGGACATTAGTGGATCAAAAAAAGAGTAAGTTAATAAAGCAGAAATTAGTGAACAGAGTTGAGAGACAGTTAAAAAATTTTTTTTTTGCATGGAGAGAAGTGGGTGTGGGGAAGGTAAGAAGGGAAGAAAAAAAAAGGAGGAGTTTCCGGATTAGAGAAAAATCTGGATGGTTCAAAAAATCATAAAAAGGATGACAAAAAAATAATAAGAGATCTAACCAAATAAAAACTAATGGTGATGGCTGGCAGAACTCATGCATACACAGACACAAATGCATGGACATGTAGTGGTAATGAGAACAGGAAGGCGAGCTGAATAATGTGGGGCCTATAATTTCTACGATGAACAACTGAACTGGTTCACCAACATTTTGTCTGTATGAGCCTCGACCATTTACTTGGCTCACGCCCTTAGGATGAGGATTTTATGGTGAGTGTTGTCTGCATGGGGCTTTTTCAGATGGCAATGCAAGGACATCCTGTGCTGCGTTTTCTTACATGCCAAATTCTAAAAGCTACATGAGTTAAGATGAAAGGTGTTAGATGAAATGCTTCCAAATGTCAAAAACACGCTAATCTGATAGTAAGTTCTATGCTCTCTGCTACTGCAGCATCAACACAGACAGAAGTTGGTGTTATACGAAAATGTTATACATGGAAAAAGAAAAGGGGCAAGCAAGTTTCGACTAACTACTGGTTAAACTTTTTTCTAAAAAATGTTGCACTGCAGAACTATTGCAGAACCTTCTTATAAGAGGAAAGAAACACCGCCATACTGCACACAGAAATTATTTTTGAGAACTAAAACTGCACTGGGGACAGGACATTAGAGCAGATGATGAAATGATTGCAGACTAACAACTAGTCTAGTGAAACCATACCATCCTGCCTTTTCGAAAAACGAGCATGCGAAAGAACACCAGTGAAGGCGTGATCATAATGTACCCCCACGCCAGAAAATCAAACTCTTTCTTGAAAAAGGTCCACTGATCTGATAGTCTGCTGCTGCACCTATCTAGGCCACGTATTAAGGCATGTTTCAGGACTTCACGTGCCCTTTAGTCCTCAGCTCAGCCTGAAACATCCCTCTGATCAAAAATCGGCCTCAACTTCTTGACAATAACCTGGCGGGTGTTTCCCACTACCATAGTCTAAAACGTTCCATCCCCAGCTCATTTCTAGTCCTCAAAAATGATGTACTACGTATAAACTAGATCCTCCTGGTGCACATTCCTGACAAACAAGAATATATTCTACTACGGCGACCGACATAGAAAGCTAAATGTTGTAGTTGCACAAATACACTGCCGAATTTTCGCACAAGAGAATAACAGATCATCTTGCACATCATGGAAAGTGTACTTTGGGATGAACTCAAGAGTTTCCTCCTTTCCTGCTTGTGCTATAGAAATATGTACTGCGTGACTTATAGATGGCCGGCTGGAACACTGACGTATCATTGTTGTAGAGAGAATGCTTATGCAGATGTAAAGTGTAAGGGAGGAGCGCATTTGCTAGGAAGCATGAGCTGAATGAAAGGGAAAGGACATGATTGGTGCACCTTTACCGGGCCTCTACTGTGGTGCACACCCATGGGGTATCAAAAGATGCAGCAGTGTGGTGCATACATTCAGCGATACAAGAGTCTACTCCTGTTTTATCGGAACAATTTCCGACAATGCAAGAGGAGCCCGAGTTCCTTTTCTTCTGTGGCTTTAAAGTTCATTCTGGATACACTTTGACTGTGTACAAATTCTAGGGCCATTATTCTGACAAGCTCATAATGTGAGATAGCTTCCATGCTTGTCTTTCAGGCCTGGATATTTACTCCATTCTTGGTCTGTAGAAACATTTATCAGTCAAAATTCACCCATAGAGCCCTTCCCTTTGCGCCATTCAGGAACAGAGGCCTCAGGCATGCAGAAAAGATGTGACGTCGCTATATTACAAGTGCAAAAAAAAAAGAAGGAAGCTTTCCTATGACATAAGCTTTCAAACTCAGTGCACAAAGGTTGTGTTTTTCATGGCCTTGACACAGGCCCCGGCCCTGCTAAATGGAATGCTGTTGCTGACACCATGAACATGGTTTCAGCTTCATACTCGGTAGTAACATGAATGCAATTTTTCGACTTGTTTTATAGAAAAAAAAAGAAGGTGCACGTTAACATCAAGTAAATATGGTAATACTTTAGACTGTCCAAGGTCTCCCCCCCCCCCCCCTTTCTTTTTTTGCGCTATATTTGTGCAAATACAACATTTAACATGACAAAGCAGACTAGTGTAGCTGAGGGCATGAGTTAGTACACTTTAATTCATACTGTGAGCTAAAAGCCACAACAAAAATTTTGACGAACACAATAGCCTCATGTTGAAAAATGGCCAGCATTTAACGAAAAATAAATGAGGCATGCACACACACAAAGATATAAAATCTTTGATATTCCTGCATGGTACTGGAAACACTAAATTTAGTAGCTCAAGCTTTCACTCTTATAACAAGGTTCTTTGATCGATAAGGCTTTTTCATTTTCTTTTCTTTGCAGTGTGGGTGTATGCAGATCACTAAACAGGACTTAAAAAGGTGGGAAGGGAGAGGGAATGTAATAAAGAAGCAAACAAAATACTTGTCAACGAATAGAGAAATTGCATAATAAACATATACAGACAGAAAACAAAAGGGGATAAAAGGCAGAAAAAAAAAGTTTGGTGGTACAACAAGAGGAAAGCAGCGCAAGCAAATGAGGAATGGAAAAGGAAAGCAGAGGGGTATGTTTTGGGGAGTACTGAGCACCTACTGGGACCAGGAAACATGGAAGCAGTTGAAAGGGCAGCAAAGGGTAGAAGGCCAGCAGGGGCTTTGCCAATCGGTGAGGAGGGGGAGGCTCGGTGAATAAGGACTTTGTGCCGTTGCAGCACTGACCTTACTGCTTGAGGGCGAGGGGGGGAAAAGGCATCGGCGCAATTACGAGGGCCAAAGTTATTGCCATTATTACACCTACCACAAGGTTCTCGAAAAGTATGTGAACCTATGTGAGGAATGAGGCACATGAAGCCAACAGGTCTATTATGCTGTGTTCACACATTCTGAAGTAGGGGACCTCTGGAGAATGTACTGTTGCAACTCGAAGGGCAGAGACAGAGGCTGCTACGAAAAGAGGGCACAGGCAAGAAGAAACTGGAGCAGCCAAGGAATGACGAATGTGGATTCTTAAATTCCTATGACACTGGTAGAGCTTGCAAATGTAACACGTTTGTCTTAGTAAGGGGATTTCAGAAGAAGAGCTCTGCAATGTCGCCTGTCATGTGTGGTAAAACTAATCGGGCCAAGAACAAATAATGCTTGCAGATGGCCACTTTCTCCTAGACTGAGTGAACAGTTAACAAACATCCTTGTGTGCAACAAACACCTCAGATGGACGCATCTTGCAAAGAAGCTACATAATATTGCTCTCATTCTGTAAGCAAAATGAAGTCAGGTGATCGAAAGAGCACTAGAGGCCCACCTGGTGTTGATGAGGTACTGCGCTAGGTTGATTGCTTCCGGCGTTCCTGAGATGGTGACTGTTCTGTCTTTGGACCCCTCTTCAGAGTTGGATATCTTTATTGTTGCCCCAGAAAGCTGCCTGCAGACCACAACGAAGCATATACTTGTTTGTAAGCAAAGCATTCTTCAGTGTAACTTATAGCAAACTTCCAACACACAATTGATAACTAGGTACACATGCAGTTGAGCGTCGATATAATGAACATAAATATACTATAACAAATTATCGGTTATAATGAAGTAAAGGAAGAATAGTGCAGCCATTAATTAAAAGGATATGATATGTGTACATTTATACCAAATCCTCCAATACAACAAAGTTATTGCGCTGTCAGATAGAGGTCTGAGTGTACTATGCAGTTGGTGAGTTGTGGAGGTGACTGCTTTTGTTTATAAGCTGAGGCTAAGGCAAGAGCAAGACTTTTTACTGTCAGTGGTTGTCCCTTGAAGGCTGCTCTTTCCTAAGAGTGAAGCTTTCATTGTTGCTCTCAAGAAATTTTCATTTGGACAGCCTAAAAGAGGGTGTGGGGTACCGCTAGATATGTTTATGAGATGCCTAAACACAACTTCTGGGATTATGGCCAAACATTCTTTGTTGGTTCAATCTCCCTGCAAAACGTTATTAAACGTGGTATAAGTAAATATCTTGCAGAGGATCTGGTGGACCTGTGTGGCCAAGTAAAAAAAAAAAATTACAGCAATAGATGACTCTCCACACAATATTGATAGCAACAGCACATTAGACAGAATAGAAAAGGTGCCACATGGGACACACAGAGCATTATGCAATGTGATTATGTGTGTTAAAAACCAACTATCCCAACATATTGCGTAGTGGACCCCAGATATGCTTCATGCAGAACTAAAGCTCAATGTTCCGAGACCAACTTGGTTTCTTCTTCATGGGTGACTGCTTCAAAAAGAACCTAGGAGGTAGTACTAAGCAGTTGTATGTCGTTCCTCCAAACGTGGTGGCTGAGGTCCCTGTGTGGCCATTTTGGCAGGCGCATTTGAAAGTCTTGCACATGTACACTTGGAAGCATTACTGCTGACCTAATGCTGCTTCCTGGAATCGTTTTGCATGTGCTGCGACCCTAAATGCGGCACCCTTGTGAGATTAGCTTCAGTGTCAATGACACAGGCGTCATTGAAGCTAACCATACCTTTTATATTCTTGTTTGCTTGGCCTCCTCCTTGGGCCTCTTTCTCCTAAGTTCTTTCATTTTTGCTATCTTGTTGTATCAGGAGGCCCTGCTTTGCATGTGGACAACTCATGCACACTTGTCTCGCGCTTTTTGTGCACAATGAGGCTTGCAATATTTGGGAGCAAGATAAATGTACCGGAGGTGATGTGTACCTGATTTCATTGATTTTGGAGCCTCCTTTGCCGATGATGCACCCGATGAGGTCGTTGGGGATGGTCATTTCAGTGGTGGTGGTGCTTGCCGTGGCAATGGCAGCAGCTGCAGTGTTGGGCCGCAAGTTGTTGGTGGTTGCCAGCGCTGCAAGCGCTGTCACACAAAGCGGCACCCCAAAATAAGCATGCCGGAAGGCACTACTAACTCTACAAGCAGCCTGTTTTAGGTTGTTTACCCAACTGAGGGAATTACAAGACTAGGGTTGAACAAGAGAAAGCTAGATGTTACCACAACCGGGGTCATATTGGACAATGGCTTGGACATTTGCAGTTCATACAATGTCAAGAGACAATGGATACGGCTATAACTGCATAGGGGTAAAAGCAGTTGCCTGATACAATGTTTTGTCTGCACCCTTGCAACACAAATATCTGTCACAATCACTTAAATTTTGCATTTACACTTATGTGGCAGTGCCAAGTACAGCTCAACCTCGAAATGCAAAGGCTGTAATCAGGCTAATGCTATGTTCACTATGTAATACCGGTATATGGCACAAATGTTCACACAGAAATTCTTCCTGGACACCTTTTAGCATGCAGCATGAAGCTAAACCCCTTTCCACAGATGGCCAAGCCACTTGTTGATATAATTTCCAGCAGCTAGAAAGCACGCGAAACATACTTTTTTTCCTCTGGAAGCTTTAAATAATTGAAAGACTCCACCTGAGTTACCTTTGAAAACACATGGTACTAGGCCATTGTAGCTGCATGCAATAAATATGGTAGGCAAAAAAAAATAAGCCACACCTAGAGAGAACTTGCAATTTGTAGCACATATAGTGCTGGATTTTGGAAGCACTCACTGGAAATTTGAGTTGTTCCTATGCTTAGTACTGCCTCACATCTAAAAGAATTTATGGGAAATCTATTGTACAGTTCTTTGAGATTCTACAGGCAACCTGTGACACACTGTTTTGTATGTTACCAACAGGTTTTCTATCTAAATAATAGTAAAATCAAATAATAGTAAAATCTAATAGTAAAACCTATTACAGGAAGGAGGCATTAGCTAGCACTTGCATAACAAGTAAAGAGCACTGCTTTGAGTAAATACTTACGAGAAATGTGCTGCAAAAGACATTGTGAGAATAAAAAGGCATGCACTTACAAGACTCTCATACAAATTATGCTGCAACACTCGCACAGGAAATAGCAGCTAACATTGAATTTGGTGTAAATAAGATATCTGCACAAAGACGGCTCTTCCTTCTAGATGCATGCTGAAATTTTACGTACTACTAGTGGTGGCATGGTGCAACAGATCTTGTTTAAAATCCTGCTTGGATATACCATACATTGCTGCTTTACTTTATTCACAATAAACAAAAACTGCATTATATATATACAGTGGTTCCAAATGAAAGAGGTAGGATTTCTCAGTGATTAAACAGTGGCACCATTTGGTGATGGTACAGTGAAACACAAGCAGTGTTTCAGCCCAACACTGACAGATGATGTCAACGTGCATTTTGTGATAGTGGTTACTTCTAGGACCTCTCTTACTGCAAACAACGTGTAGCTTCCATCGACGCTTGATGAAATGGGCACAAATTGTGCCCAGAACCAGTGTAAAAATTATAGCATGTGACAGAAAACAGCTCCAGGGAAAAGTTTATGACATTTAGGTCAAATTTTACTGAGCGAGCAGTCTAGTAGAAAGAGCCAACACAAATTACTATTTCATTTACAGAACGTGATGTCACCCCAAAACAAAAATGCTATCCCAAACCACTGCACTGTTGCCGCCAAATGAACCCTTTAAGCACCGAGAGACAGTTGTGTAAAACCTGTCCAACTGTGCCTCCTAGAACAAGAAAGCAGATGAAAACTTCATGACAGCAGCATATTCACTTAAGCATGCGGATGAACCATGAACACAACCATGTGTTCCAGTGTCAGTGGCAGAGCCAGGATATTTTTTTTACAGAAAGGGAGGGGTATCCATGTTCCTTCAGGGAGACAGAGGGGCAGGAGACTTATGTGCTGCATCAACCTTTTGGCACTTTAGGAGACAGCCCCCCCCCCCCCCCCTCACCTCCATGACACCCCCTTGACAGCACTTCTGTCTAGTGTTGCTGTCTTCAGCCCTTCATCTGATTTCTGGCAACAGAAGACCAAATTGTATTTCCAACTAGTGGGATGTTTTCTGTGTGCAGGTAAATTAATGCAACCCCCCTCAAAAAGTTGTAACCGCTGGCCGCACCCACGTGGCGTTCTTTCCTCCACGCGAGTGCGGCCAGCGGTTACAACGGCCTCCCGCTAGGGAGTCTTTACAGCAGCTCCTCAGGATCCATTAAAGTTCATTTTCTGTCTGTCTGTCTGTCTGTCCCCTCAAAAAGTCATGTCACAAACTTCAGCTGGTTGCCTCAATAGCATAATGTTAAGATACCATGTCTATTACTTGTGATGTGCAGGGAGATTTTACAATTATCTATGTTCTTTTCCCTTTTAATTTGGTATGATGCCTCACTCCCTCAAGACGTTCCTCAAGCTTCACTACAGATACATTACTGCTTCTTCCAAACTTTGGCCCCTTATGTAGCCCTAAAGTGAGTCACTTAAAGGGGTCGTGAAACATTTTTTTTTTTGTACGATGTGCGTATTCGGAATCCCTGCCCTCCGATCAATAATACACACTGTTTCGTTGCACTGTCCAGGCTGATTTACAGTGATAAAAAATGCCCTTTTGATTTCCCAGCGTGCACTTCCTTCAACTCTGCAGCTGACGTCGTCTTGTAGCATCTTTGGTTGAAGGCGCTGGTGGAGTTTTCTGTGCCCTTGCGCCGTAACCTACGTTCGTCTGGGCAACACGAGTGTGGTGCTGCACATTTAGCTGGGCCTTCTATGACAATGAGTGCAACACTACCGTGGGGCTCGACGATGGAGCACGATGCAAACCCGACCTGCAGTGTGCGTTAGCAGGCGACACTACTGCATCAGACGGTGTAGCAAGAGATCCACGCATTAAGACACCATTATTTTACGTGCCTGGTCAAGATGAATCCCACATCTCGCACTCTGCTGACACTTTCATTGTGTTTGTCTGGCATGAAGCATAATCACGCCTGGGGCGGTGTTTGATGTAACTTCCACTCCACCACTGCTGTGCCGGTGCCACTAAGCTGAAGATGCCATTAGTCGCCTCTGAGACTGGTGCGCCCTTGGATGCCATGGAAAACAAACTGCTCCAGCCTTGTTTCTGAGCATCAGCGCCACACAGTGTTCGAGTGTTGTTTTCTTACTTTCTAACTTTCATATAAATCTACTATTTTAGAGCAAAGCAAAGTTAACAATGTGTTTACACTTTTAAATATCTTGAGTTGACACCAGTGAAACATCACTGAATTGTACCTTTGCCAGCTTGTAGTGCTGCATGGTTGTTTTGGGAGCCAAGGAACGCTATGATTTCAAATAGGTGTTATTAAATGTACACTGAATATTGCACCAAAATATTTTGGAATGGGCATGTTGAATGGTTAGTGAAGCAGTGAAAATTACAAGCGGACTGCTGCATGTTCTTTTCGCAACCCCTTTATTAACTGGATCTTGAAATACCAGCCACTATCTAAGGGTAATTCATGTGAGTGCCGCTAGTGCCCAACAAATTGTGAATCAAAAGATAGCAGAATATCTATGTGTCCCACATTCCTAATACTGCCCCTGTAAAGAAAGGCACGGTGATAACGAAGTTTCCAAACGAGGCAACGGACAGCAAGACACAAATATGACCAACAAATATGCATATTACCAAAATATCCAGCAGAATGTTAAAAAAAAAGCACAGGTCATATTTGCTTCAGCTACATATGTTGTTTTTCGACACTTGATGATATATCTCCAATGACGAACAAACATACACAATGCACGAAACATTGCAAGACTTGTACCCTTAATTGTCATGAACAGAGGATTCAGATAACACAAGATGGCAGGAAGATCTCAAATAACACAGCTGTGCAGCAGAATTCAGCCACAGAGCTCACGCTTATACAGTGCAATAGACGGGCAAGCAAATGAGGTAAAGATATGGCACTTCATACAAAACATGTCAGAAAAATACTTTGGCTACAGTAGACATACTGCCAATTTTCGCCTAGTGCCAGTCAATTAACAGTGAGGCATGCTTCACAGCGACTGCTGGCAATCTGCAGTACAGTGCCCTACTAAAGGGACCAAGTAGATGTTCATAAATCAACCAGTCCCAATTTAATGAATGCAAATTAATTCGTTATAGGCTATAAAAAATTAATAACAACATGCCCAAATTCCTTCTTTTGTGCTAGGATGCGAAGTGACGAATACTATATAACCGGGACAATCCGCCTTTTGCATGTCTGTGTGGCGGCCTCTCGCGGACACGGCACGAAACAATCTGTACGGCGTCGCGCCAAACCTGTCGTGCGCTACCGCAGTGTTTCTCTATGGCACAACGTGATGGGGCAGCGACACGCACAGTGATCGTTGCGGTTTCTTTCGATTTGAAACGCTGTACGAATTTCTGGGAGGCCTCTCCGGCATGGTGAACACTTACAACGAAAAGAGCAGGCCATGAGAAAGCCTTGGGTGTCTAAAAACATCGCAAAATGCCGCCCGAACGGGAAAGGCACGGATGCTAGCAGACGCCGCCAGCTTCGCGCGTGGTCACTTGAGGGGTGGAATCCGGTTTGTTTGAGACCGCGCGCGTAAAAGAAAAAGAGGTGGGGGGGGGGGGGGTGAGTTCTCGTGAAAGCGTACGCACCTGCCCCTGTCACGCTGTCTACATGCTCGAGAGACCCCAGGATCGCTTTTGCTGACTTTTTGTGTTTTGTTATTTGTCGTTTTGTTGCTTTTCTCTACGTCCCCATTCCGGTTTCTCCCTTCGAAAATGAACCAGTCGTCTTGGTGCGCTCGGTTGAGGTGTCCTCAGTGAGCGACAGTTACCGTGCACTCTTCTGGTGCGCTGAAAGTGAATGAACGTGTCGTGCCTTTTTCAACTCTCCGAAGTTTCTCTCCGATTAAGCCTACAGGGAGATAGCTAGAGCTCAATCCGCGTAAGGTTTGCTGCCAGTAGTGCTTGTTCAAGTCACGGAGCACCAGCATACCTGGTCGGAGTCACGAACGGATGTACAACGAGGCCAGGATCAATGAAAACGCTAAGCGAAGCGCATGTGAAGGAATTCATGGCAGCAACGAACGAGGAATGTTCGGGGATGAGGTGTGTGTGCGTGATCCAGTGTTTAGTGAGTTGAACTCCACGTCAACTCACGGACTTATGTGAAGTATTCGTCCTCCATCACCGGATACAACAGGAAGCGTGCTGGAATAACACCTCTATCTTGCAGGGTACGATTTCGTTATTGGGTTGATCCGAGTGACCATGTGCATTGCCGGATGTCTGTTTTTGCCTATCCGTGTCGTTCTTACATAAATACTGTTTGATTACGGAAGCACGGAGCAATGGTTTCACTGAACTACAAGTTCCGATGTGTTCTTCGCGCGTTCTTCACGGCTAATGCCGTGTCATATATGCGACATTTGCCTGCCTGCACCGTACGATGATGTGAGAGAACTTCATGTTACCAAAAATGTGTGTCTGGATGGCGTACCGGCCCAGCTGGCGGCGAGTATCATTACTTTCGGTAAAGCGTACAGCGTTCCGCACTGCGCGCCACTTGCGTCGTCTGCTACGATGCCGTACGGGTCGTTTGCGCCGGATTCGGCGCATGCGCACTCGGACCATGCAAAAGGCGGATTCATCACTATGACGGAGAAATAGGGTAATAAGGCTAGGCTGACATGTACACATAAAATAAAATAGCCTGCATGCCTTTGTGCCACAATTAAGCTATGTTGATTGGGAGCTAAACACACATTGGGTCTTTCTTTTAATACTGTACCGCTTATGTCTGAAGTTTGCCAGCACTGTGGGTGTAGGTGACCCTGGGCCATGTATTGAGGGCCTGTCTTGCATCGCCAGTGAACTGAAGCGTCTGAGAATGAAAAGGGTCACAGTCCTTACCTTCCGGAGCATTACAGTGCCAACAAAGCTGCGAAGGTGTCATCACAACGCCCAGTAACAGATCTGGTCTCACGTATAGTAGGACGTATAACCACAACATGAAGCATGTGCATAGTGCTTGTGTGCACGGATGAGAACCAGCTTACAAAAGTGTGCTGCCTGCTCCATGGAATGAATAGTTCCATCCAGTCCGGAACAGTTCAGGACTAAGGGAAGCATGTATTTGTGTGGCAGCAGGAACAGGACTAGTTCAAAAAGCTGGTACCACAAGCAATGAAGATGGGTTTATAGCCAGCTATGCGTCACATGCTTTCAACCCATGTCTCTTCCCAAAACACACAACAGATTACAGCACTTTATTTTTTCGGTTCTCGCAAACTTTCACTTGTCTCAGGTCCTTGTCTTAATTTTCGAAACAGGACAAGAATAACATTAAACATCCAGCGAAAGTAAAACTGACGCTAATAGGCACTTCCCCACACCTATATGCATCTATATAACCAGATGGTGCATCCTTTCGCACCACTTGTACGTGCTGTGAAGTACAAGGGCAAATGAAATACACCCTCTAGATCAATTTATTAACCTGTTAAGCTGGACTCATTAGGAAACCTATGACCAGACTCTTAAGAACTTTTGCCCTTCGAATGTGAAGGTGTTCTCGGGAGGCTATCCCGCCAATGTTCGTGCCTTCCTCCCATTGCACCTTCCAAGCATGAGCTCTGTGCAGAGTAGAACTGCAAAACCGCTGCCGCTGCTGCACAGTCGGTGTGGGGGGGGAGGGGGGACGGAGCCCCCCGGTGCTTTGCAACTGGAGAGCCACGGAGGGGGGAGTGCCAGGAAGGGGCGGTGGTCGGCGTTGGGTGGGATGAAGGTGTCGGGTGTGAGGAGGGGCGGTCGGCAACTGCTCTCTCTCACCTTGCGGGTTGATGGCCCCGACGCTGTGTCCTGGCAGCAGCGGAGCGTGCTGCAAAGCCAGCTGGTGCAGTTTGGTCAGCTGCGGGGCGGGAACAAAGAAACACGAGGGGCACGACAGGTTGGTCGCCTGTTTGACGCCTGCCATATTGGAGGCGGCGGGGGCCGGCACTGAGCCCGGCTGCAGTCGGAGGAGGCAGAGGGAAAGAGAAGCCCACCATCACGGGGAAAAAGAAGAAGAAAAAAAGAAGGAAGGGGGACCGGGGAGCAGTCATTAATAGGCGTCCTCCTCACTTGGTGCTCTTCTCGCGGCATTCTCCTCCTCGCACACAGGAGACCGCACGGCCTAAATCCCGGGCCGGGGACGGCGCACGGGAGCCTGGAACGAGGGGCTACTGCCTATGCTATTCAGGCTCATCAGCGAAAAAGAAAATAAATAAAGGCGTCTGAAGCAGAGACACAATGTGCGAGTAGTATATAGGGCTACTCATACCTGCAGGGTGCCACGCAACAAAGCTGGTGAAGAAGTGTGAAAAAAAATGCCTGTGGCCAGTGATGGATAATGGGTGAACCTTATATTCACTGCCCCCCCCCGCCCCTAGTGAAAAAATAACCGAAATCTTTTCTTCGCCAGTTGTAACTGAAAGCTAATGAAATGCACATGACCTGACAGGTGAACTGAGTCTGTGTATGTTAGCAGGGGTCGAAACGCTCTTCTTATAGTCACATTCTCCCCATTGATGTGCTAATACATTCGATGTCTTCCACAGGGCTCATGTATACATACGTGTATACATAGTCTGACTTCCTTCGTCAGTTCAATTTTCATGTTGAAGCACAGAACAACACTTTCAAAAGCATTTTAGTGAGAAATCTGTAGACAATGTAGACAGCACAGTTCCTCAGCACTAAGGGTTCCTGGAAGTCACATGTACACTTCACACTAGACTGCCGGCCACATGATGCATAAAATATTTGTGGCGTAGCACCCGTAAAATTTGGTGGCAACTAGTCTATGCTAGAACAAGTGAAACAGTGTGCCGTGTGCGCACTAGGTAGGATGTCAGGTATGGGTTGGCAGGTGGTTGGGTGTGGCAAGGTCGGAAAGTTCTGGTTAGTTTTGAGATGACGAGCTGATGGTTAGTGTCCCTACACGTCAATGCTGTCTCGCAGAGTAGAAAGTCATAGTGACTTTGATCAAAGCTAAACACCAGTGCATACAATCATACTATGATATGTTACGCTCGATTAATCTTATGTGTATTTATGTGAAAACGTGTCTCAGAGCCCGCTAACCTGAGCTTGATCAAGAACGGCTTTTTTTCTTCCTTTGCTAAGATTTACTTGCTCCCTATATGCACTAAGAGAGTGTAGCTAGTTGCAGTTGAAAAGGGGTGTAACAGAAAGTGACAGCTCGACTACAAAGTGATAACAACAGGAAAGCCTGATGGAGATCAGTAAACTAAAGGAATCCCCTGATAGTGGGCTTCTTTCTCATCTCTTTTTTTTTTTTTGCTTCCTCTTTTACGCAAATTATGTAACAGTGCCGCAGGAATAAGTTGAAAGAAGGTGACATTGAGAGAGAGGCAAGGATAGGAGGTACAGAAAATGGAGTGCGCCGGTGTTGCCTTGACTAGAGTGCAGAATCATCGGACGATTTCCGCACAAGAACACTTTCACAAAGGTACATAACAAGTGGCAAAACAAACCGCGGCAGATTATGCGCAAGAACACCTTGAAAGTGGGCTTAAACTGTTTGCTGGCTTGGTAGCTTTTGCTTGAGTACAGAACTTCAAGCCATTTCTTTTCTTTTTTTAAGCATATCATTTGCTACTAAAATGCATCTTTAATAATGCAACTTCATAATCAAAGAAGCAAAACTTAATGCCTTACAAGAATCAAGTGGACTACAAAAATGCCTAGATGACTAGGCCAATGCCTTACACAAAATTTTCCGCATGCACCTCTCAGGCTTCAGCCCATTTTCTGCCTAACCTGTGCAGCAGGAATGGCTACTCCACAGTGATTATACACTACTCCTTTGAAATCATCACAAAAAGACAGCATACAGATTTCATTCTTACAGGGTATTAAGCAAAGAAAGAAAAACGAGGTGACTATTAGCACACATGCATTATTTCTAAACAAGCAGGAGAGCCTCTTGCTGCCTGAGCACAGATATGGCAAGTGTTGAGCTGCCAAAGATGCTCACATCAGGATGTGGAATTGCATATTGCCCTTGAACCGTGTAGGCTTGACCGCCTGCAAATATCACTGGTGGCATGGCTGGCTTTGGACGGTATGGTATTGTCGCTCCCTTTGGAGGGGACTGCACAGAACGAAAAAAAAATAGGGAGACAGAAGGATGACATGACTGCAGTAAACATTCTGAGCACAGAAACGCGAATCTAAAGCGCCCTAAGCAAGCGTGAAAGCATGCGGCTTTAGTTATCTAGAGAGGGTTGTAAGTACACAGAACAAGCTATACTTCGTTTCATACGTCAGGTGAAACGCTGTGAAGGCTAAACAAGTAGTCCCCAAAGAAAAAAAGAAAAGGAAAGATGTATTGCTCTGACAAAGAAACAACAAATAAGATACAAACTCGCATATTTTGCGCTCAGATGGCTCTGAATCTATAGTTTCTTCTATAGCCTAGCATGAATTACATCTTCAGTACATATTGGGGGACACACTGACGAGTAATATTCCAAGTTTTGTGAGAGAGCACAGCATGACCAGGAACACAAAGCTGAAAGCCGGTAGCATTCTTACCTCCATCATGACACAACAGATCTGGTAGATGCATTTTGTGATGGCTTCAGCAGTACCAGATACGGTCACGGCTCGTTCGGTGGAATTTGGGAGCATCTCACTGGCCACCTGAATGGAAGCACCTGTCACCTGCAAAATTAGTTGAAAAAGGAGCTCAGTTTCTGCCTGTAGCCAAGGTGCAACAATATAAATGCAAGTAGTTCACACCATGGTTATTACGTAATAAACAATAAAGAAAAGTAGGAAAATGCAGGCGGACTGCAGCTTCATGGAAGGTGCGAAAACGAGAAGAAAGCAATCGCTAGCACAGTATCATGAACAGGAATATTTACAGTACCTGGTCCAGCAGATATTACAATATTTGCAGAAATGCAAAAGCTCATTACTCAAAGCAGTTCATTAGAAAGCTTGCTAGCGCAAAAGAAAGGAGAGACAACAGACTTGTATGTGGCTCATGGGCCACATACAAGTCAGTTGCCCTTATCCATCAAATCTAAGCAGAGTAGCGGCTCACACAGCATTGTTGTACAGTGAGGTAAGGTTGTACAGGTGGCATGCTGTTTAAAAAAAAATGGCTTTGCTCTGTATTCCAAGTTGTATGGGGCAGCCAAGCCTGTGTTTGATGCGGTGACCTGTATTTTGCTTTCAGTAATATGCCACTGTTGGTGGGAAGGCCAGCCGTGTGCTTGTGTGTACAACAGCATTTTGTGGGTGGCTGTAAGCGCGTCTGCTAGACTGAGGCTGTGCAACATGTGACAGCAACGCAATAGAATCGCACTATAATACTTTGTAGGAAAGTGTGCATGAATTCATATTAGACTGGAATTTTGCACCACGCATGTAGCAATATAACAAAAGCAAACTGAGTGCCAAAATACGTCTCATCACGTACGCTAGCTGTTAAGCATCCCTGCTCCACGAGTTCTGTTTACATATATATACACACGGTCTTTTACTTCATACTGAGAGCTCTGTGGAATTTCTCTAGTCTCAGTCCTGTTTAGCTGAGCTTCGTAGACTTCATAGTGCTTGTCACAGACATTGCCATAAGTGGCGCTGCTGCCCTTAGCATTGTTATGTCGTAAGGGGACGCAGTTAGTTGGTCTAAAACGAGAAGTCAAATCATTTTGAGCTTGATGCCAAATCCTACCAGTGACAGTGATTATACATGTGTTTAGCTCAACTCCTGTTTTATATTAAGTCAACACAATATGCCAACTTTTCATTGACATATGTCTTGAAGCCTGTAGCTGTTCTAATACTGTGTTCTTCACAACACGCGGCAAAAAGATCGATCACTGTCACTCATTAGGTATGCAACTTATTTTGCAGCCAGTGCCTGTATCACCCCATGCAGATCACAAGGTCAGCGCAGCCATTTCTTGTTGTATCACTAACTTCTTCCTGAAATCTTTCATACCGAAAACCCACACTGAGTGGAATCATCTTCTATAGTGATCTTAGTGATACAGCCCCATTCAAAATCGTGTAGCCAATTTCCCTTTGGGGTAAGTTGAACAGCGCGGTTTGTTGAAATTGTTAGAGCACATGTAGTCCAAGTCTGGTGGCCACTTCTTGTTTGAATGAGTTGTTTCTTTGTTTCTGTTTTTCCGCAAAAGTGGTGTTGGGTAACAAGCGTGGTAGCAAACTAGAAAAATTGGTGAACCAGCCGGTTGGCTATCCACAAAGTTGTGGTTACCGTATTTACTCGCATAATGATCGCACCTTTTTCTCAAAAAAATTGACGCAAATTTCGGGGTGCGATCATTACGCGGGGTAAATTTTCCGCGAAATATTTTGAGCACCCAGAACGCAAACAATTCGCGCATCAGCATTCTTACGATTATCATGAACATAACCAAAAATAAAAGTAGAGTAAGGCACACATTACGCAGGAACTACATGCATTGCATATTGCCCTTTAATTTTTTCATTCACTGACCCCCGAACTTTCATTCAGAGTCTGAAGCGTCACTGGCGTCAGTGTCGTCGTCGCCGCCGCCCGATTCCCTGTCGGAACCGGCAGTGTCATCATCGTAGTCCCACAGAAGTTTATCTTCCGTTCTGTAAAGCGCGTTAGATGTGCCTGTCTTCTTGAAGCTGTTGGCGTGGTGAAAACTACGGCATCTGTCTTTACTGCTATCCTAATACGGCACGTTTCCGCCAAGGGTGGGCAAAAATTAGGCATCTGGTTGGTGCGTGCAGTTCACTTGGTGAGTCATGAAGAGTTATTTAATTAACGTTCGACGGATGGTAAACATGATGATCGTCAGCTAGACTTTGCACACGGCATATCGCTGCGGCAAGTTCTGGGTGCGGTCATTACGCGGGGGAAAAATAAAATCGAATTTCGACGACAAAATTTAGGGGTGCGATCATTACGCGAGTGCGACCATTATGCGAGTAAATACGGTATGTGGGCCTACTGGCTCTCCCTCAATGACAATTTGCCACTGGTGATCCACAACATTATTTTACAGCATGAAAATAAGGCGAAGATGACAAAGAAGTTATGTGTCCAACTCCCTTCAAATGTGATTTAACCCTGAGGGTATGATGATAAGTGAGTAAAAATCATTGACAACACTGTGATGCAGCCCACAAGATAATGTCTCAGTCATGTCTGCGTGTGAATCCCAACAAAATTTGTGCCATTCTGCTGAAGCAAGAACAAGAAGTACGCAGCTTCCGCTAGGTCTCGCAAGGCCAGATCACAGCGAAGCTGGCAGGTAGTTTACTGAAACAGGTCACTTGATAGTCATCTGAAATTTTGGCGGGAACTTGTCACATGACACTGTGCTATGAGATTTTGGTGGGAACATGTCATGTGACACCGCGTTAAGGGATTTTGGTGGAAACATGTCATGTGACACTTTGTAATGTGGCTTTGGCTGGAACATGTCAAGCGACCCCCCAAAATCGCGTAACGTCATGTAACATGACATGTTCCTGCCAAAATCACATAACGCAATGTCACGTGGTATTGAATGATGCCCGACAAATTATGCCTAGCTTAGACAGCTTCACTGTTAAAACTGGCACGACAGAGTTTTTACGGTTAGCTTAAGCAGCTTTGCTGCTAGAAAGAAGTGAAACTGACCTCTCTGATTTCCTTAATCTTGGAGCCTCCTTTGCCAATGAGGGAGCCACACTGGCTTGCTGGGACGATGAGGCGCAGTGTGACAGGTGGCTTGGGCAGGTGGCTTCCATTGCTCTGCAGCTCCTGCAGGGTGGGCCCCACCGTCTGCACGGGAAGGCAGAGCAGAGACAACATCTGCTCGCTCTGTGAAACGTCCACCGCTCCCGCCCCTATCACCCCTGCAAACAAAGGGGCTAAGTGACCCCGCACTGTTGGGCTCACCTCTTCGAACTTGCGGGCGATGAGCGAGAAGGCCTTCAGGATGGCCTCTGTGGAACCCGTTACAGTGACTATGCGCTCGGGGCATGACCCATCTGAAATGTTGATCTTGGCACCGCTCTGCACACAGTGAAAGAGCAGAAACAAGGATCAGCTGCTGGTCACGCTGTTACTTCTTAGTGAAGCTATCGAACATGAAGGGATATACACAATTACGTGTTGAGCATTTACTGGCACTGTGCAATAATATGTGGTCAATACCTGGTAATGCGCTGTTCACTGTTGCATCGCTCTAGTGAGACTTTGCAGTGCTGTCATGTGACAGCAAAGAAGATATTAACCTGATACACATTCACCAGTGCCTATTAGGCAACAATTGATGGTTGACAGCACTGACTGTGCCTCGGAGTGCAAGCAACAGGTTGAAGTTGCAAGCAAATGGTGAAGCTGAAACCGTTATCAGTACTGATTACCACCCATATGTGACAAATAGGTTTTTGAAGGCACAGCAGAACTTTCTGCATGAAGTAGGGTGGCATGTTTTATGACTCATTCCTGCACCATGGAATGTTGAGAGGCGAGTGCTGCACTACACTCCCTTGCTTTCAATAAAAAAGGCAAGGGGGTAAGGAGTCTTTAGCTATAGAGAAAAGGGTAAATTTAGCCAGCATGCAGTAATTATCACTGCTTGGTTGGAAAAGAGTGCCATGATAGCCACCTGCAACGTCCTGCATATGTTACAAGCAATTACAGGAAGCTTTAATTATTTAATACAGCACAAAAAGACGCACCACAAGATGAAGGAGGACAGTGAACAAGCAATGAACAATCAACTCCTCCTTCATCTTGTGGCACATATTTTTTCGCCATTTTAAAAGATACAGGCAAATTAACCTGCCCAATTTTGCTTGCTGTTGAAGTTTCCTTTTCCTTTTTTATGAATGTCTGTATTTCATACACTAGATGAAGCATTATAATTGCACGAGAAAATATAATTAGAAGACCAATACAAGATAGCAATACACTTAATTAAGTACACTGAGGTATGATTACATGTCACATACACCCAATAAAAAGGTGACTAGTCAACAAATGAATAAGCAACACAAAAATAAATTGAGAAACAAATTACGCAACTCACCTCTTCTCTGAACTTTTTTATGTTGTCCCCTTTCTGCAACCGTAAATAAACAGCAAGAAAATACATCACAGCATGTTACACCATTTTAAATTGCTCCACACTACAGATATCGAAATATAAACAGATAATGAGCTTGTTTTACTAGCAATTAAAGAAACTTAACTCGAAGGCAAGTATTCAGGGCAATACATGTACATACAACACAAGTAAGAACATTACACAGAAAAAGGAAATGTGAGGAGAGGCAGATTATTCAACAAATTTAAACAAATGAATGCAATGGAAATTAGACAACTGCTTTATTAAACACCAGCATGTACGTACAAATTAACATCACCTTCTAAAATGACATAAATAGTTATATAATGTTTTTCAAATATCATCCTGATTCAGTTAATTTCATCTCACTGAAAGCATCGATATTTATGTAGAAACATGTTTAAAAGAATGAATTTCCACAATAAACATGCCTGCACTGGGCAATGCTTTAGTCCCCAAAAGTGTGGTAAGTGATAGCCCTACAGACAAATTAAAATTAAAGTGACAAAAAATTTTTCACCTGCACTTGTATATGCATGGGCAACAGGTATACAACAACACAATGAAGTGCAAGGAAGGAAGTAGACACTACACTACGAAACTGTTAGTTTAACTTTAGCTTCCCCTCCCCCCCACCTTTCTTATATAACATAACCTTGGGATATGAGTACACTAACAAACAACTGTGCAGCTCTGTAAAAACTACATTTGTGCTTGAAGGTATGTGGAACATAATTGAAGTCTGTACTTACTTTTCCTATGATGCTCCCCACTTCCTGCAAATAGAAGAAAAACCAAAACAAACAGCATGAGAATGACACAATAAGCAACAACATTTTTTTTAAAACACCAACTGTAACTTGCATTAATGTCTTTCTGGTGTACAGAAAAAGGAATTCGTAACCAAGATGGCTTCAACCGTGGTTGTGTTAATGAGTGAGCATAGCTTGTCCTTTCAGCATCAGTTTGGTAGATGAAAATAATAATGCATTCAGAACTGCTGTCCTATCTTTCTTAGAAAAATTAAATTTTAGTGTCTTTGCCGAGCCTTGAATATGCCCCCCTCCCTGCCCAATGCCATATCGGATTCCACAAAAGAACTTCAACTTGAATGATGCGTAAACAGTATAAAATTTTAAATATTCTTTTTTATCAAACACTCCACGAGTGACTCACCATTCATATTATTGTGACTATAGCAGCTGGTAACATTTCTACTTTGAAATAATATAGCCTATTTTGTCACTAAAGTTTCTCTTTCTTTTCTTTTTTCAAGAATAAACTAATGATGAACCCTCTCTGTAACCTATAGGGACACGGTGCAATGGGGTGTTTCATGCATGTTTCTTTCTGCCTTTGGACTAATGATACCCGACAGTTTTTATGCTCTTAATGTTCATAAAAGCAGATATTTTATACAGTCAAGCACTTTATAAGAAAGCACCTGCAACTCAAGAAATCCTTCGCTATAAATAAATGGTTGTTCATCATAAACGTAGAACACAGCACTATTACTTAGTCATCATGTACACATGCACTTGTGGGTCTATTATAAGACACCGTAAAGCCTGACCCACCAATGTGAACACCGTTGTGCTGACCAGTGCTTGCTATGCACAATGCTCAGTGACAGCTGTGATGTTGTCACGCACCCTCATTGTAAAGTAGCAAATAATTTATGAAGGCCACCTAAATTCCTTCTTCTGACAAGTGATCCTTATTGTAGTCTTTGCTACAGTGATTCACAATATGCGTGAAAGAAAAATTCAGCTGGGACATACATTGCACCCGTCATTTCATGGTCATTAAGCTTCAAGAGTCTTCGTTGTAGAGGCATTTCGCTGTATTTTGTTAAGCTGACATTACTTCCCCACACTCTGGCACTCATGGCTTTAGCCTTAGGTTAGTCCAGAAAATTGTAAGTTTACTCGGACAAGTGAGTACAGCACACAACACAAACGACTGCATTTACAGCACCAGACATGTTAGTGGGATAAGCAAAACGGGGATGCTTATTTGTTTGGTTCAAGCACAATCTCCACAGGATGAAATAAGAAAAAAAAAAAATAAGTACATTCACAATGCCTGTCATTTGGAGTCATGCTGCAAAGCGGGGCTGACGTAACTAAGCCACACTCTGGGCTTCGGTTTGAGATTCAGAGCCCGCGGGGGACGGTTTACCGTAACCAGACTTCCCATTCACCGAACACAGTCCCTGTACCGTTATGCCCGACTGGCGCCAGACATGCATACACCGCCGACAGAAGGCAATAAAACGGATAAAGCCTCGGAGCACAAAAGCGAGAACAAATATATAGTAGTCTGGGCGCACACTACGAAGACGAATGATAAAAGGAGAGAGGGAAAGGGTGCAAAAGGAGCGCTGCGGCAGGGGACACGTACGGAACGGCGAGGAGGGGGCATCTTATCAAGCATGCCTGAACGGCTCTGCCAGGGCGGCCGTACAAGAGCTCATTTCCTCGGGCCCGCTCGTGCGCGCGCACAAACGCACGCTGAAGCAGACAGGCATGGCATGGCAGGCAGGCGCCAAGAGAGCCCGGCGCGTGGTCGAGAGCACGCCGGCGAGTTGGCCGACTGGGAAAAGAAGCCGCCGGTGGCTGCTCTAAGGCACGCCCGCCCATTTCCCCCTTTGTTCCCTCAGGAACAAAAGGAAACGGGAAAGCGCGCGCTCGGAGCCAAATGGGGAGGGGAAGCCGAGGCAACGCCGGGCTTCGAAAAAAACCTAGCCGCGAGGAAGGCGCAAGGAAAAAAAAAAAAGGAAACTAAGGCGAAGAACGACGACGCGCTCGGGCGCTTTACGGCGAGCCACGGAGGCTTATCTGGCGGGGGCAAGCCGCGCGTCAAAGGGCGTTACACAAGGCGGTAAACACGTGCCGGCGGCTATAACGCAGCGCCACGGATCTTGAAGGACGTGGCCGGCAAGAAAGAACCCCAGAGAGAAAGAGAGATTCCCAGCCGCAAGCACAGCGACGCCGCAGAAAGGCACAAGACGTGTCGCGAGGCGGGCTCGCTTTAGCGACACGCGGTTGAAGAGAATGAAGAAAGAGGGGGAGAAGGAGGCGGATAGGAAGAGGGGGGAGATGCGGCGAGCCTAGGAGAGGGGCCTGACAGCCGGCAAAGCAAATTGTCGTACACCGGCGGACTGAAATAGCGCCCGGGACGCGAGAAGGAGGACGGCGGAAGGTCGTGATACGCAGGCACACAAAGGGGCAGCACTGTTGGACGAAAGGCGAGCGCCGGCGGTGGGCCCCTCTCCCATCTCGCTAAAACCGTGCAGCGCCGACGACCGCCGGCCGCGAAGTCGGGTTTCGCGAGGACGTAGTTCGCGCGTTGAGCAGCGCGGTCTTGCCCAAGACTCGCGGGAGCCAAGACGTTAGAGTGCCGCTGAATATCGCCGCCAGGGAGAGCCACCTTATTCTAGCATCTACTACAACGGCACTGAATGTTGCAAATGAAGGAGGAGGAAGGCAGGGAGGTCAACCAGACGCGCGTCCGGTTTGCTACCATACTAAGGGGGGGGGGGGGGACAGGAATTGAAATAGAGAGAAAGAAAGGTTGGTGTCACTGTCAGAGGGTAGATCACATGCGCCTGTCCACTGTGGACCTACAGGCGGTCACTCAGCCTGGTCGAGTGTAAAAACTGAAGCAAATGAAAATCCGGAGAAGGCTTGACAGACTGAGGAACCCCCGTTTGAAACACGGAAGCAGCAAAAGGCAGAAAGCGGTTATCCTTAAAGATATGCTCAGTAAATAAAGGAGCTATAGCAAACACCTGAGCATACTATTACAGCAGAAAGCAATGCCGTGCCAAAACGGACGCAAGCGAACCACGAAACCTGATGTACGAACGAACATCCACGCGGCCGCAACCTCCTCCAACAGGATGACGGTAAGCGCGCAACCTCCGCAGCGGTGCACGGTTCTAATGAGGCGCAGTTAATGCACAGGCGAGAAGGCAGGAGGGAATAATGCTATGCACCCGCACAAAAACAATACGACGGGCTGCAGATAAGACGGGCGGCGAGATATGGGAAAGTAAAGGTGCAAGGCAACCCGAGAAGGATAAATAAAGATCCCGCCGAGGAGAGAAGAGGGAAAGGAGAGGGCGTAACGTAAGACCTCGCGGGGGCGAGCGAGAAAGACAAAAGGAGGCTCAGAAAGCAAACAGCGGGGCCTACGTCACAAAGTTGCATATTCGGCAGAAGGGGGTGGAGGGCCTTGTGTGCAGGGAGAGATAGTTCGGCAAACAGGAAATAGCCTCGCTGCCCGGCAAAAGTACGGATTTATTTATAACGCACCGGGCATGTGTGCGCCGCCGACTCAGCGTGCGGGTCAGAAAGAGGGACCGTGAAAGACTCGAGATCCAGAGAGCCTTCCAGGCAACGGCCGACCACAAATCGTGCGTAGAATGCGAGGGTACAATGACACAGCCAGAGCGGCTGCGGACCAACGCCACGTCACTATTCGGGACTGTCGTGATATAAAGGGAAACGCGAAGCGCTGCCATGTGTTCTTCACCGCATAGCTGTTCAAGAGAGCGTATTAGGTCCCGAAAGCTCTTTCATGTTTTGTTTCAAAGCTCATCAAGCGCACTATCAACAACCTAGAAAAGGCAAACTTCAGTTAATTTGTCCATTTGTTTTGACTGCACGCGTCTAACTAGGACGCATGACGAACGGTAAATTCATCTTTTCTTTGCTGCCGATTATGACGCGACGTTGTCCGAGACCCCTGTATATGTTCGCCGAACAGCAAAGCACGTAATTTCTTGCCGCCGTGAACTAAATGAGGCTTTACGCTGCCGTTTTCAAATTTTTGGGTCCTGTAAAGGGTGCACCCCGCATCGCAGCAAAGTACGACGACAAAGCAAAGGCCAAGGCAAGGCATAAACACGCACACTGCGCAGTACTGCAAGGGCATTCCAGAACTTCAAAATTTTGATACCATTAAAAGGTTTTTTTTTTTTCATAAGCCTGCGTCCCCCTCCTCCCTTCCCATTCTTTTTCTATGTTCCAAACTCGCTTTTCGCGACTAAAGAAGTGGGAGTAGTATTAATGTATGAGTGTTAGAAAATGCTTAGTTTGAGCGCATCGTGAGTGGTAAATGCATCCTTACTTTGGTACAGACCGTTCTTCGAGACTTCCGTTCCTCCTTGTCCGCAGAACAGCAAAGCATGTTATTTCTTTTTCGCCTTGAACGATGGAAAAACCTTTTAACCTGCCACCAACGTGCAAATCTCAGTTCCCTGTAAAGGGTGCACAACGCAGTACACCCAAGTGCGACGACAAAGCGAAGACCAAGGCCCAAACGCAAACTCGGAAGAAGACATAAGACTAGGACACTCCACAGTTTCCGAGATTTCACACCATTAAAGAATGTTTCTTTTACTCGCTTCCCTTTCCACTTTCCTCTCTGCTACTAACTCGTTCTTTTTTTTTTCATTTCCTTTTTTTTTTTGCATGATATGAAAAGGGCAGGTAGTTCTTGACGCGCATAACTCGCATGCCTTGCAAACCAGTCTCTTTCGTCCTACAAATTCGCGATAGCGATCAAGGCGAAAAGAGGCCTTTTCCGCGAACTGACTATCCATTCTCCTTTCGCGTCTTTCGGGTTCATATATGAATATGACTACCCTTTCTTTTTCTCACTAAGAATCTCACTTGAACTGGAAATAAGGAACTCTTAAAGCTCGGTCCTCGCGTTTCATTAAAAAAAAAAGATACAACGTAGCGGGCTGCGACAAATCACAATCGACCTAGCACGAAGGACGCAATCATTGCAGACGCCTTTCGGCTGGCTTTTTACTGACACTTCCGCGATTTCCCCATGAAACCACACCCCGCACCTTTCGCCAAATATCGTCGCGGGCGACAAAAGTGGCGCCGCCTTTACTGACGTCGTCGTCGTCGGATTTGCACTGCCAAAGACGCAAACAGCGCGAAACAAACGCCAGCAAGAGGAAGGAACAAGGAACGCCGTAGGTGTGCCCTTCTCTTCCCCCCACTTCCTTCCTTCCTTTCACCAAGTTCCGTCGCGCAGTGCGTTGATCTTGAAAGGAAGGACCCGAGACCATTGGTAATTAACGGAAGAAAAGGAAGAGGGGAAGGACGGTCTTCGCGCGCCTCATTAATTCACCCACTTAAGAGAATCGCCGCGCGCGGCGTCAGCGACTCTGGTTGCCGCCTCGCCGGAGGCGAGCCCCGCACGGCAGGCGGCAATTCCTCGGGCGGTGCCACCGCCTCCTCGACGGCTCTTTGTTTTTCGTCGGCAAACACGATCGGCGGCGGCACCGGAGAATGGCGGTCGGCGAGGCGCACCTTCCAAGGGGAGGGGAGGGGGGGTCGGAAAGTGCGGCGGGCAGAGCGGGCCATAATGACGACGCGTGCGAAACCCTTACCCCCCCCCCCCCCCTCCCACCCTGGCGAGCGATACAGCCTCCTCCTCCTGTCGCCTCTCAATCCACCATTTCCTTTCGCTCGGCTCGAGCAAACAAACGCACGGGCCAAAAAGTGTACCGACGCAGACGCGCCACCGCCGCTGATAGAAAGAACGGTATCGAAAGAGGTTAGAGGCGCCATGCTGACAGACGGGGTCGTGAAGACGACGCAACGCCGTTTATACAGCCAGGCCTGCCAACTCTTATTAGCACTGCTGCTGCATTACGTCGAAAGGGCAGCTTGATGCCGCCCGCGTTCCATACGTGAGGCGGCCGAATTTGAAGAGGCCTAAGCGGCAAACTTTCAACAAGGAGCTTTAGCGTGACGGTGGGCTGTCAATAAGTAGGGGATTTCAGTTTGTCCGTCGACTTCTTTGCGTCTACGGATGCCGCTCTGCTGGAGACGTTTACGGCAGACATCGGAACTTCTAGGAACATTTAGCGGCGGTTCGCTTAACTACAATGCATTCGATTTTCTTTTTTGTCGCATACGAGTGTTTTCGTCGGATGGAAATCATGAAAGTACCACGAGTTAATTATTATCTCCGGACCAATGCCTTACACTGGTAGTCAAGCAAAACGTCCAAGCCCAGTAATTATTAACCTCACGCGTCTTTGGTTAGGTTCCGCACTACCGCGCTACCGCACTACTAGCGCTACCGTAATGAAGTCTACGGCCAAACCGAAAAGGCAGAAAACGTATCCCGACGGGCGATCTGAGCTCGATTGATTTGTGGGGTTTAACGTCCCAAAACCAGTTCTGATTATGAGAGACGCCGTAGTGGAGGGCTCCGGAAATTTCGACCACCTGGGGTTCTTTAACGTGCACTGACATCGCACAGCACACGGGCCTCAACATTTCGCCTCTATCGAAATGCAGCCGCCGCGGCCGGGATTCGATCCCGCGACCTTCGGATCTGCAGCCGAGTGCCATAACCACTAGACCACCGTGGCGGGGCTGCGATCTGAGCTCATTGGTCACCAAGAATGCAGGAGTCACCCGGCATCGCGTTGCTTGGGACGTTCGACGACGATTTCATCGTAAAACCTAATGGGTGTACGGTCGGAGGAGGTTTCAGGTAACTACAGGTTCTCTCGCGCTGACGAACACAGAAAGGCAGGGTGGTGACAGGATACAGCTTTCGGAGCCGAGTGGGTGTTCTACGTCACAATGCGAAAGTCAGGACGAACCCGTGTTTCCCAGGGAAAAAAAAAAAAAAAACACATCGACGACAACCTAAACAGTGTCCTTTCTACGAGGAGAGAACGGCACACCGGTCGTAAATCAAGTGTCCACTCGTACCACTCCAACAAGAGATATCTACAGGAGTGGACGGTGAAAGAGCCGAGCAGTGGTATAATAACCCAAAACCTCCTTCAAACGGCAACTGCACGGATCGCCGCACACCGCAGTGAGACACGGCAGCTCGCAAAACGAGAAAGACCACTGAATAAACCAAAACGGGCGTCGCGCCGACTTCTCCCGTCGCGCGTCCCAAGGAGGAGAGAGCGACCATTCGTTTTCATTCTGGGTTAACAAGATGGCGCGCGAAGTGGCGCGGGCGACAGATAAACGAATCCCGCGACCAGTCCCGCGCCCAAGATCCGCTGGTCGTCGTCCGGCTAATAACCGCGCGAACTCGGGGGACCACTGGGGCGCGCGGTCCTCCTTACTTGCTCCGGCGACACTTCCCCCGGACGTACGCGGAACAGCTCAGCACAGAACGACATCGTGTCGAGACCATCCCCTCGCGAGCCGCGGAGGCGAAGAGCCCAGCACACTGCGCGCGCGAGAGAGCTAACAGACCCCCCGGCCGCGTTTGCTCGACTCCGAAGCCCGTCTTCTCTATCTTGACATTGCTGTTGTTGCCGCCGCGGCTTTACACACCGCCGAGGCAAATGGAAGATCTCGGAGAAGGAGGTGGCTTGAGTAACAACTGTGGCCCACCGTATAGGTCCCGATACTACGCTCTCTACTTGTGCGATGTCGTCGTCGTTGCCGCATGGGAGTGGGCGCCGTCGTCGAGAAAGGGGGGGAAAGGGGGGGGGGGGGCGTACAGAAAGCAATCCGGAAGAGCTCATTCCGAGCCGACAACGAGTTTAAGAATGGCTCCCGTGAGGGAAAACAGTCGTTCTATTTGTCGCCAGCAGCGCGCCGGCTATGGAGTGTATATATATATAGATATATACGGAGAGCGTCGCATCGCCTCACTTCTCGTGTCGTGCACGGCGGCGGCTCCAGTATATATAAGCGCTAGACGCAACGCGCTCTTCGGATCGCGCGGCGGTATACGGCCTGAGAGAAAGGAAGGAAATGAAGTCCCGGGTGAAAAGAAGAAAATAACTCATCGAAAAAAAAAGGGAGGTGGCCATGAAGAAACTCGCGACGCTATACAGTGCGCGAATTCCTTCGTTTTGTTTCTTTCGAGCGGCGCCGGTTTTTTTTTCTCTCTCTCTCTCTCTCTCTCTCTCTCTCTCTCTCTTTTTCTCACGCCGTACTTTCGCACTTTCACTCTTTTCGATGACTGTTTGTCACTAGCTGGTACTCATGTCCTTTCTTCCTTTCACCTTCGTCTCAGCTCTTTCTTCTCGCTCTGGTTTTCATTTTCTGTTTCTTTTCTTGTTCTTCTACCGCGCTCTTATTTGTCGCCGCGCCTCCTGGTGCCGGCACACCGCGTATAGTTCAATTTTCTCTTTCTTTTCTTTTCACCTCCATGTCTCTTTCTTTCTTTTTCTTTTCGAGACGCGTTTCGCGCGCCGGCCTCGGGGCACGTTTTGCCTTCTCCACGGCGCGCGAGCGTGCGCAGCTTGAGCAACGTTGAGGTGTATCTCTGTCGCTTTGAATGTTCGCCTGGGGACGTCATTTTCCGCCGAGTTGTCCCCGAAGTGGCAAGAAGGCTGGCACGGCGTCCTCCAGTAGCCTCCTTCTACCCTTCTACACGCCCTGAAGTTTCTCTTTTTTTCTTTCCCTTCGCATTTAAACACATTTCTTTCTTTCTTTCCTCCCTCGAGCAAGCGGGAGCCGGAGCCCGGGTGTTCGAGTTCTGGCCCCTTTCACTACTTCTATTTCGCGATCGCGTCGACAGGCGAGTCACAAAGAAAACGAACCTGGAGGCCAGGGAACGAACGGGAGAGAAAGAAAGAGAGAGAGAAAGAAAAGAAAAAAGCAAAAGCGTGCACGAGGAGAGAGAATCGAGGCACAAGAAAGAAAGGGGGGCGAAAGAAATCAACGAGCAGCCGGTGAGCTCGTGCGCATGCCGCCGCGGGGATGAAGCAACGTGGCGGGCGGTCGGCCCCGGTGCACTACGTGTAATTGCGCCGGCTAGCCCGCTGCTCGAAGCTGTACAGCAGTCCCGGCTTGGAGGAGATAGCGCGCGTAGAGAAACGGCGGCTCAACATCCTTCTTTCTTTCTTTTTTTAACTCGTTATTTACAGGGGCTGTCTTCGCACCTCTTTTGTTCTAGTACAGGCCGTCCGTGCGTGTGTGCTTGTTCGCTCACGTGGCTTCGAGTTTTAAGAAGTACTGCGGGAAGAAGCCCCGCTACAAAGAAGGCGCGCCACTCCGTGAGGCAAGGGCCAGCTTGCGCCGTTCGTTATGGGCTCCCCCCCCCCCTTCTGTACAAACCAGGTAACGCCTCGTGTATGGGAGTACTGTGCGCTATCTTGGTATCTGGGCTCGGTACGTCTATTACGTCGTCCACCTTCCTGCCGCCGCGTGCTCTTCCTTCAGGCACAAAGAGGCAAGCTGAGGAAGGGGGACCAGTGGTCCCCTAATGGCTCCCACCGGCAGCGCCGTATATGAGTTTGCACAGTTAGCACCCGTGTATCTGAGTGCTTCAATGTGGACTTTAATGGACTCGACGCACCGAGAATTCCAGCAGCGTAATCGCGCTATGCGTATAAGCATGGCGAGCGCCGAATAGGAACACAAGGGGGGGGGGGGGGGGGGACAATTACTGGAAGGGGGCACAAATGACGTTGCTTTTCTCGCCGCTGTCAGGTTGGCTCTATGCGGTGGCGCGCAACAGGTGTGGCTGTGCGATCTATCATGCACTGCGACTTACGTGTACGCTCTGACAAATGAAACGCGAAACAGATCGTCGGAGCACTCCCAAAACGGCATCGTACAGAAGGTGCAACGATCAGCGTTTCGCGCATATATAGTACCGCCCGGTCACCGCTCTCTGGCATTACCTATGCCCCGCTTTAACAGTTCGCCTAACGAACGTCAGTGCCCGACATCCAAAAGCGGTGTAGTAGTCATGGTACTCGGCTGCCATCCAAAAAACGCGGGTTCGATCCCGGCCGCGGCGGTCGCGTTTTCGATGGAGGCGAAAATGCCAGAGGCCCGTGTACTGTGCGTTGTCAGTGCACGTTAAAGAACCCCAGGTTCTTTCCGGAGCCCTCCACTACGGCCTTTCTCTCCTCTCTCTCTCTTTCACTCCCTTTCCCCCATCACCACGGACGCTTAGCCGTGCTCCCTACATGGGCTGCAGAAATTAGCGTCCTTTCCTGACCGAACCACAATCATCATCATCATCATAATCCAAAAGCAGAGATCATTTATGTGGCTGAGCGACGCCACGCGTTCGAATCAACGAAACCTCCTTGCATGCAAGCGTCGCCACACAGTACTACCGCAGTACTGGAGGAGGAAAATAAACAGTTATGGCTTTGAGTGGGGGAAAAAGAAAACACTATGCAGTATGAAATCCTTGATGATTGGACGAGTTCACTATTTTAAAAATCCGATACAACCAATCAGAAACGAACTGTATTTATATACGCAGCCGTTAGACACGGAAAACGTTTAGATTTTGCTTCTTTTTGCTTTTCTAAAGCAGTCCACCACCAATCTTGGTAGAATCTAAAACTACAGCTATCAAGAAGTACCGATGTTTTATTTTTTTTTTCTCTGTAGAAGACACCCAGCGACAGAGTAATAAAATACACACGAAGAGAGACACAGAGCAGAAAAAGCAACTAAAAGAAGAAGAAGAAAAAAAAGCAGAAATAACGCCACCGGCGGGTGCCGGCTTAGAGCGAAAGAGCAAAGCGAAAAGCGAGAGGGACAGGTGTCACAGCAGAGGAAAGGGAGGGGGGCTTAAAAGCAGCGGAAGCAGCAAGAGAAGCGCCAAACGATCGAGACGCCACCGGGATCAGGTGTGTTTTATAACAGCCAATTGCGATTTGCCGCGGCTTAACGGCCCACAGGCACGCGCGGGGGTCTCCCAAGGAACGACGACTCTTCCCGAACTCCTCCCGCCGCTTGATCCACGCTCTTTTCAAAGCGCGTCTTCCTTTTTCTTTATTTTTGTTTTTTCCCCCGTGCAGGCTCGGAGCAAATGAGAACTGCCCACTTAATTGACTGATGGCGGTGCCTGCCCCGCAAGCCCTTACGGAACCTAGCAACCAACCACCCTTCCCATCTCCATCGAAGCTTCCCGGCAGTGCGCCCCCGTGCTTCGATGGAAAGCCAGCCTCAGAGGAATGAAAAGAACCAAGGCAACAGCAAAACGCGCAGCGACACACGGCTGGTGTGAAAGGAAGAGCAGGGAGAGGCTTCCACAAAGCTTAGGGGCTACACGCGGTAAGCAGTGTCTGCCGGACTTTGGAAAACTGCCCCGCTGTGCTCGCCAAAGAGAAGCGCAACGAGGCTCTTCGATTTGCCATTGATCTTGCTTCGAGGTACCGCGCGCCACTCTGCCACTTTCTCCTGCGCTTGCAGCATACAGCGACAGCGTTGCTGCTATGTTCTTTGCGTCCAGAGAGAGAGCGAGCCCTGTTGTATACGGGCGCGTCTCACTCCTTTGTCTCGGCGGACACTGTGCCTGACTACCTCCTCCTCCTCTCTTCTCCCCCCCCCCCCCCCCGCCTTCTTCCACGGTGAGTTCGTTCGCGTCAGAACTTCGATCGCGGCGGAATAACCGGTTCCAGAAATCTAGGGCGTGAAGTTTTTAGTTATATAAAGACTATTCGAACTTATAGAATAACAAATAACCGAACAAGCTAGGAGATAATGAGGGGTGAGACAGCAGAAACAGATTTGGGGACAGTTTTTGGAGCAGCGAAATGTTGATTTTGGAGCAGGAGAACCTTGTTTTGGAGCAGCTCACTACATTTAATGTGATGTCTTAAGAGCTCAAAAAGTCGAATTTGGAGCAGCCCAGGCAGTCAAGTACTGGCGAAAGCATGTCAAGTATTTCGCCAATTATTGCTTTGACATTTTGCGGATCTTACTTACTTTCTGAAGAATCCCTAGCACTTCTTGCAGGTTAATTAGTGTTCTTTCTTGTCAGCAGGGTCTGGTCACTTTGGATTTTTGTCAATATTTTCCTGCTTCACGCCATTACGAAGAAGCTCATGTGAGCTTTTCACCAGCGCTTTGCCCTCTATTGTAACACTGCAATGCTCTGGTGGCAACTAATCGTGGAAGATACTCCAATTTCATGTAGATAATGGCATTCCACATGTCTTCATTTTCGAAGCACCTGCAGCAAATCTCAGACACCCGAGATTGAATCACGCGATGCACATTGCGCGACTCCGCTTTTTGTTTTCCATTGAAACTGACGTGAGTACCAAAATACTTGCATTACAGGCTTTTTTGGAGCAATTTTCCCAATTTTCATGCTTTTGGAGCAGCTCGGAGCAGGAAAACGGAATTGCATCAAAACTGTGCAATATGAGCAGCTGTCTCACCTCTGGATAATATATAATAGAACAAGCTAATAGAACTGTAGCTTTGTGGACACGTGCGGTGATCAACGGCGGTAGAGTAAGGTGGCGCCTTACGTCACAGCCAACGTGTTGAAGAGGGGACCCGCCTTCGTCAGGTCAAGCAGTTGTTGCCCTGACGAGGACACGTTGGTACCCGCCTCGTCCTTTGTTCAACCACCGTTAGTGCCACCATCGCGAGCCACGCGATTTAATTTTGTGCAAGCGTTTGTTTCGTTCGATGGCCACGTCGTACCTCACGCGGAGGTGAAGCTAACGAACGTGATACGTGTGAACCACTTTTGATATAGTACGTCTGAACATTTCTACCACACATTAAAGTAATAAGAGGGTGGCGGGCGATATTATGCACTAGTCAAATTGAAGAGCAGCACTCAAGGCTCTAACAAAGCACTCAAGCCGTCGGTACGTGCAACCGAGATCCGACTACCTCGACGATAAGCTACGCCTCGAGATACAAACGATTGATTCCTACTTTTAACGAGCGGTTATCTGCAAATTTCGGGCGATTCCGCGCCCTGTGCTTCCAGGTAAGAAGGCTTCATAGTACATCAGGGTGTGGATATCCTTCACCCCCGACTTCGACTCTCAGGAAAATTGCCAGTGTCTCAAAAAATGTGAAAAACTGCATTAGCAAATGGAGACAAGAGCTGTATTAACAAATGGCATAGGAACAGCGCGCCGCCTTCCCTAAGGTGAGCGCAAAAGCGAAAACGTCCCAACCTACTGCAACGAAAGGAATATCAGGAGTACCTGGAGGGCGAAAAAAAAAAAAGAAAATAAAATGAGCCGCCTGGAAGAGTACACAATGGAACCTATTCACCTCAGTGATCCACGGCTATGCTTGAGCAGTAAATTTCAGGTTTAAGTTGCACAGCCGTGCAAGTGATCATGCGAAGTGCCTTAACCAGTGACGATAAGCCTGTCCCAACTACCAGGAGAATGACATAGCTATGAAGAGATGTGTTTCATCAGTAAATGAAGCGGGACACAAAAGCACCAAGCGTGTTACGCGGGTTACGCAATCACCTCGCTGCTAATCATTTGTTATTAAAAATAAAAGAAGCGCGTGGAAACGCAATTCACTTCGACCTCGTCCTCCGCCAAAGAACGCAAAAATAGAAGTAACGCATGCAGAAATGAAATTCCCCTCCCAACATGAAAGGACGGACAGGCAAGCGAACAAACACAATCATCGACTAGGCAAGCAGCCCGATAGACCGAAAACTAAATTAAACCCTTCCCGTTTAACCTTGGTGCGTGTCGGAACGCGCGGGGACCCCGAAAGAGAAGGCAGATATCTATAGAGGGGCGGGCATGAAGATAGTGAAGAGAATCGAAAGAAAAAAAAAATGCGAACCCCGAACACTCCCGGATCAAAACGCCAGACGCATGCCTCCCTGGACCGGAGACCAGGCAAAAGAAAAGGCCTGCAGGGCTCGGTCAAAGAGGCGAGAAATCGACGCGCGATTTCGGCGCCTGTAGATTGGCCCTACGCGCGCTCGCTCAGATGGTAGAGAGTAGGCGTGATCACGCGACAGCTCGGGAGACAGCAATGTGGGGCTGCTGCTTCATTGCTGGAGGAACAGGCGCGCGGGGACGACCGCTAACGAGCCACACGCCGCAAGGAACAGCGGCAGAGTCCGATAGCTCTCTCTCTCCACACACACACACACACACACACACACACACACACACACACACACACACACACACACTATATATACACTACTATATATATATATATATATATATATATATATATATATATATATATATATATTGACTGACGCCGCAGGCCCGCGGCAAGCTATTCGACACCAAGAGCAAGCGCAGAAGGTCAGGCGAAATAGAGAAGCCCTGCTGGCTGGCACGGCGAGTGCGAATTGACCAACAGAAGCCGGATGTCTCGTTTAGAGGCAAATCGCGCGGGGCGGCGGAACCCGCCTATTGTCTTGGCATCGACAGCCCGCCGCGCGAGGGGAAATTTCATCACCCCGCTGTACAGATGCGTTCCTATATCCACGCGCGCGCCAACTGTAAAGTGTCTCGAAAGAAGCTATATATGAATTTAGAGAAAAAAAGATAAATATGAACTGGGGAAGGCGTGACGGGAAGGTGATCAGTCTTCGTAGGGAGGAAAGCCCGATATAACCCCCCCCCCCCCCCCTTTTTTTTTTTCCGCGTTGCCATCGCCTCGTTACCATTTTAAGACGATAAGGCACAACGGCCGATTTGAAAATCGATGCCTCGTAACGACGCTATCATACTGGTTAGACCGCGAGCACTTCGGTCGAACAAGTACAAAAAGTGCGTTCGATATGCTCATATCAATCGGCGCAATCCGTTCAATCCGCCGACAGCGATGCGTCCTCCGTGATGGCGAAGGAATTAGGGACGCTAAACGAATCTTACTTTAAGGTATGGCGTCACAAATTTCAAAAAGAAAAATTTCCAAAAAGGTCTAGTTGGGATACACCTACATGTCCATTTCAACGCTACAGTGAAATGCAGAATAAAATTTCCTCACTTAATCGTAGCCGCCTCACAAGCACGATGATCAATGCATGCACGAAGTATATTGATGAGACCGAAACTTTGAAACGACACGACCATCCTCTTTCACACAGGTGAAGTTCCTGCGAAATGCGTCACCTTCGATCGCCTAAAACTTCTCGACACATGACACAATCAAAAGAACGTGGAGACTATACACTGAACAAGTTCCGTTTTGCTAGAAATAGTCTCGCCGACCACGAGGAATAACCATGAAATCTTGGAGTATAAGAAATGTGCTGATCCTTTTGACTATCCCCACGTTGCTGCGCACAGCCTCTACGGCAGCTAAACACGCTGTGCTATTGCAACCGTCAGCTGCAGCGTACCACGTACCATGTATACGTGATTCCAGCATATACATATGGTTGTGTGCTCCGTTGTATAGCGGCGCGAAATCCATGAAAGCGAGCCGTTCTGACGTTTTACGGAGTCCACTGTTCGCTCTAGGGGACTGTGGAAGTCCAAGCACAATATTGCATGGACACAAGAGGGAGTCGACAGTGACCACACTGTATGAAACGGAGTATACCTCCGTTTCATGCATCATATGTTGAACAACTCGTAATTTTGTACTCGATTAGCTACTGTCCTCTTTTTGTGCGGCACATAGTTTTCAACAAGGCTCGAAAGCGTGCATGCACGGGGAGGAAGGAGCGGGGCGAGGCCGTTCTCCCTGTCGTTCAGCACTCGCGCACAAGTTGCATAATCAACACAGAGTGGAAAGAAATACCGCCGTTATGTGTCATTGTATCCAGAGTCGGGTTGCGCTTGAAGCAACCTGAGCCAAGACCGTTGTTGGACCACGCTTGTGCGCCAGTGGTGCGCGAGCTGAAAGGCTTGCGCATCTAGACACCGTGCAAATTAGTGGGTCTTTGTTTAGCTACCCATAAGTAAAGCGCACGTAAGCCAACGCTTCGCGTACATAAATAACCAGAAGGAACTCCGCTAACTAGCACCGGCGCCTGCTTGTCAGGGCTGCCAGCCAGAGCAGAACCTCAGCCTCAAAAACAAACAAAAAAAAAAGAAGAAAAGAAAGTGAGAAAGAACAAGCAAAAGGGACATAAGGCCGCATCCCACACCTTGTTTTGCTTCTTTTCGTCCACTTCTTGCAGTAACAAAACCGTTCTCAACATAGCTTAAAATGAAGATTCAGCTTGGTGGCCAAATATATGTAACGAGACAGGGGCAATCGTTTTTCTCGGCATCCCCTGCACCGAACTTGACGATGTTTCTTACATCTAAAAAGAAAAAAGAAGAAGCCGAACAAAATCTGGTGATTGATGGACGGAATCAACTTTTTATCGATGTGTTAATTTGTTTTGTTTTATTTGCAAGAGCTCTCTAGAAATCGCACATCTTCGGATAACGCAACTATCAAGTTGACAACTTTCTAAGCAAGCGATGAGAAAACGATATCATAGCTGTTTACAGAGCTCCTAAATTTAGCGCCAATATATGAGAAGCACACATGCGAATCCATTATAAACGTATTCGTTACTAATAAATCGAATTTGACTGCTTTAGGTATTTCGAATTAACGGACACACCAAAGAAGTGAGACGACTCTCTTTGATGCTTTCAGGTAAAGCTTAGTGAAATTCGCTCATGGAGATCTGTAAAGGCCGACTTTCGGTCTCCCTCTCATTGCTAGTTTTTTTTTTTTTTCTTAAGATATCAGAATCCGTAAATCTCAATCTGACTGCCGCAGTAACCAAAATAAACTTGTCTTTATAAAATGAAACAAAAAAAGAATATTTTCTTAGTAGCTAAGTCCAGCGGGTGTCTCAAAGGTGCCTTCCAGCGGCGTAAGTGAATTTAAAACGAGCAGCATCGGAGTTGGCGCCGAGCTAAGAGAGACTCCCTTTAACCAGCTAAACAAACAACACACACGATCTTCCAAGGCGCGGGACATCAAGAGTGAAAACTCCAACTCCGACTTATCTGAAGAGGAGTGAAACTCGTTTACAGACTAAAGATACACCCTTCAACCCTGGCCTGCTACATACAATGTACTAGAATATGAGCGCGCGAGTGGAATATAGCGAAGAGCGAAGGCATTTTCCTATACATTAACGTTGCTTCGCGCGTCGCCACAGGAGCGTAGCGCTCGCACAACCCTATTTCGTTTATTTTTCACCGGCGACGTTAAAGGCAAAGCAGCAAGCTGCAGCACAAGCCCGCTCAATCCGTCTCACTTTACTACCGGCGTTCCATCTCTTTAGCCAGGCCGCAGCGAAAGAAAGACTCTGAATGCGTGCGTGCGCATTAGGGTGTTTTGACTAGAGGCGCGCGCTCGGGAAAACCCAGCTTCCTGGTTAATGGAGTTATGGAAATGATAGACGCGACCTTTAGCGAAAGCGGAAGGGAGACGACCGTGATAAAACGAAGATAAACGATAACTGTAACCGAGATTAAAGGGAATAAGCGCAGTTTGGCGAGTCGTGCAGCGCACGGAGAAGGTAACAGATATGCGACGTCTACTGCTTGGCAGACACGCAGAATATTACGGTATATGATTCGGCGTGATTGTTAGATTAGGGAAATCCGGAGAAGAGTATACAGCAAGCGCACGAACAGGTATGGTGCGTTGGGACACCTCCGATCGGAGAGTGCTGACTATGACTTTTCAAAACAGCGTTTCGAGGGGCCGAAAACAGATTGCCGCTGTTGTAGTATAGCTGTCGTCCTCAAACGTGGAAGGCTCTTACTGACAATGGGAGATTGGCCAAGAGCTGGATCAAGATGGACTAATTTTTTATCCTGAAATGCTCCGTAACCACCGGTACAAAAGGAAAAGAAGAGAGAATCTATAAAGAATAAAATTACTGAGATTGTGCAGTCCTTACCGTCCAAAGAGAAGGATAAGTTAATAAGCCTAAACAGAAGAATAACTTAATCGGGTTATGACACAAAAAAAAAAAAAGAGGTTGATCCCTCTGTCATAGTGATATACATAAGACGAAAGTGAAGCCTGTTTTCCCGAAGCTGTGGAATGCATAATCGGCAATCTTGCGGATCGAGGGGTGGGAGATGGGTTTGGTATATACTGTGGACATGTGAACACGTTACATGTATACATCATCGGCACCTCGAAGGGGCACAGGGATCCTCAACAGTTGTACACAAGCGAAGGTTCTCGAACCACTCACATTGCTCCGGAGACACTAGAGTGCACGCGCCAGAGCCTCGCGCAAACCTGTAATAAACCAGGAGCGTCCGCAAACGGTGACACCTCGTAAGCGAAACCGAACGGATTGTCAGCGGATCATTTTGTGGACACAGCGCACTGCAGGGAAAGGCGCACCATTTGCTTGTCGACGTCCGTTAGGCGATGTTAATTTAAAAGTAATTTTGCTTGCCAAGCACCTTTTCTTTAATCAGACGTCATTTAGATGCAACTTGTAAAGCACTGCAGTGAAGATATAAGGCCCGTCTGTTCCCTGTATGACCAATGTTGCGGTGCTGTACTGGTAGAGCTTTCAGCTCCTATCGTCGCATCCCGAGTGAATGTGGGTTCAAGTCCGAGCGGGCGGTACCTTTTAGTTGTAAATGTGTGTTCATTTTTTCAAACATTCACGGAAGTAAGTCAGTGATTTCTTGGTGGACCCGGCATAAAAGACTTTCGTGTTAAAAGAGCATTATACGCTTTTATTGTATATAAGAACAATTAAATCCTACGCCTGTTGACATCAGTAGTTGCTCGGCGAAGGATACAACGACAATATACCGCATTCTCGTCAACGCCTCTCTTCATGCCAGTTCGTTCAATGGGAACGTAGTCTAACCGCAACGAATAGCGACGCATCAGCGTGTAACGTCACCAATGCACTCGAATGGAACACTTCGGTTACTTCATTGAAGGAGCACACTACTACAGTTCGCAGAAGCCAAACCACACCGTGGAGCGATTTAGTAACTGCAATCCGTGTCTCGTTTCATTCTTCACTTCATGTAATTCATACCCCGTACACCCTCCCAGTTTTGGTGACGTCATATCACTGTAGTAGATTGCCGCGATAAGTAGGCTATCATTTGTGTTAATCTAGACTGCGGACACGAGAGCATAAGCTTGATCGCGTTTGCTGCACGCGCAGCGCTACGTATGCATGGACAAGACGACAAGCGACGCAGGCGCGGTAGCAGGATGCAGGCAGCCAGTGCGGCAGCATCAGCAGGACAGGGCTGTGCGCAGCTGGTGTATGCTTGTGCGTGTGCGAGAGAGTGAGGCATAGAGGTGCGCACTCACCTTTCCCTGCATGATCAGGCGGACAGTGAGGGTGACGGAAGGGCCGTCGAGTGCCTTGGTGTCTACAGCTGCCATGGTGGCTGAGGTGGTGGCGGCGGCGGTTGGAGGAAGGACCGGGCAGGGCACAATGGTGGCTGGCAGCGGAACGGGCACGGAGGGGCGCTGCGCACACAAAACAGGCACGGGGAGGGATCACGATCAAGGTATCACAGCGCAGCAGACAGAAGGGCGGCAAAGCGCAGACGCCGGCAAAAGCAAGACTGTGACGTCACTACGCGGGCACACGGCGTAGTTGCGCACCGAAGCGCAGGCCAGCGGTTTCGTCATCAGACAGATACAGAAGAGGGTACCATCTACCACAAGCTCACCGAATGACACGGGTCCGATCCCAGCCGTGGCGGTCACATTTTTGATGTAGGCAAATCGCTACAGATCCGTGCCTAATGCGACGTCAGTGCAGCTAGGTTAAAAGGGAGTCCAATTTCCGGAGCCCTCCACTACAGCGTGCCCCATAATCATGGTCGTGGCAAGTTGAATACCAGCAGTTATTACCACGAGCTCATAAGATGTTATGTGGGGTTTGACGTCCCAAAACCAACTCTGATTACGAGAGACGCCGTAGTGGAGGGCTCCGGAAATTTTGACCACCTGGGGTTCTTTAACGTGCACTGACATCGTACAGCACACGGGCCTCAACATTTCGCCTCCATCGAAATGCAGCCGCCGCGGCCGGGATTCGATCCCGCGACCCTCGGATCAGCAGCCGAGTACCATAGACACTAGACCACCGTAGCGGGGCAAGCTCATAAGATGAAACACGGGACAGTGAACGAGCAGTGAAAGACAGCTCGCGTCAACCGCGACAAGCGGTGCGCGTAAAACGTGCATATACAGCAGAGGTAAGCAACGATATAGATTGCACGCGTTCCGCGGCTTTCCTTCTGAAAGTAAGATCGATAAGCCCAAGCATACGAGAAACGTTTCTCACCAGCAGTCGAAAAAGGCCAACGGCTAAAACGCGAGTCTTCCTCTCGATCATCCCTATATCGACTCGGCAAGACCCGCGGGCAAAAGCGCGCCTCGCCCGATTTGCGCCGTCTAGCTCGCATCTCGTGCGTGATAAACGGTTAGCAGCATCACCACCGCGGAATCTTTACGAGACGCAGTAGTGGGGTCAGTTCTTCACGGTCTCTTTATCTCCAGGCGAAATTCCCAGATAAGCGTTGGCACGACTGCACCTCGCGGTTACAGGCGCGAATTAGCAGCTCAATCTCCGCACCTCCCAACCAGAAAAAGACAACGCAAGGACTTCCGTGCTGCCACCTAACATGGCGTCTTCAAGTGGGACATTTGCGTGGACACATGGGGGCAACCAGTACAAAAAAAAAAAAAGAAGAAAGAAATCGAGATGCATCAATCGTCGTATGTTCCTTTATAACCACCGATGAAAAAGGAACGTCGCAAGACGACCTAGTCATGAAATGGCGAGACAGAAATGGTGCAGAAGAAAGTGTGTATCACTGGGGCAGCTTGCACAGTTCATTTCATGAAATTTATACCCAAGGTTAGAAGAGGTGCCGTACTCTAAGATGATCGCCTTGTGCGACAGTGTCGCCTTGCGCGGCGTGTAAAATCACGCGCTTCCAATGACGAAGAGAACGCGAGGTCGCTCACCTTTCCTCAACCAGCCAGTCAGTGCGCACAGAGGGCGATACTGTAGCGATGCCGGCAAACAAAAGTGATCAACTCTGAATGCGGCCCGGGATTTTCGAAAATTATGGCATATAAGCTGCCGCGCCGACAGATATCGAGTGAGCAGAACGTTTTCTAGCAAACAATTGGAGTTTTACGCACCAGAATCAGGACACTATTATGAGGCAGGCCATAGTGAAGGTATCCGGAAATTCTGACCACCAGTAGTTATTTGTCGTGCACTGAAAACGCACAGTAGGCGGGCATCTTAATATTTTTGCCTCTATCTTAAACACGACCACATACTTACAGGGCGCTATATAGCGCCCTGTAATAGCGGCGTACTTCGAGCCAGCAGCCGAGCACCTTAACCACTGTATACCAGCGCGGCGGACAAACGTCTCGAACAGCTGTCACCCAAGTTCACCGTTCCATACCATTTCTTAGTTACTATATAGTTCCTTAGCATGCACTAGGGTGAAGCTCACTCAAGTGCAGCTATTTCAAACAGATAGGTGAAAACAAAAACGCTCCTCTTTCTCGTGTTAGGCGGGGAAATGGAAACGAGCTACAGAGCGGGGAACACTCACAGTTTCGATGGCACACCGGTCGTGCATAGCCACTCAAGTCCGTCAGAGCCTCTTTGCGAAGAACGCACACTGTATGACCGCACACTCACCCCTCAACACGTGTTACTCGCCGCGACACCAAAGCAGTTTAAAAATCACCCGCGTAGTAGACAACACGGAGCTGAGTGTGAGGTTTTGCGAAGCTCCGAGAAGGCCGGACGAGTGGATGCAGAGAACATAAAAGACTAGAGTGTCGCGTGCACCGGCTCGAAGCGAGGGGAGAGGCGCCCTCCTCGCTTCGCAGGAGACAAATGAAGGCTTACACGGCGACACTTAGGATGACACGTCGCAGATATGACACGGCGACGAAAAAAACCGCGTTTCATTTTCGACACGAGTTTCGAGGAAGAGGAGCTCGACGCCAGAAAGGGGTGGGCAACCGACCGCTTTTTTTTTTTTTAATGTGATCGTGCCCGCAATGGGCGCAGAATTGTCACGGCTACGCCGCGCCGCATCTCCCTGCACCCGCTGCCCTCAAAACGAGAAACAAAACGGGACGTGCATTCGTGCGCGCCTTAACAGCATTTTTTTTTTGTTGTGTATTTTCGCGGTGCCGTGGAGACTGCCACGTAGGTAGGTATTCCTCCTTCCTGGAAATTACCGCGTTAGAAGAAAGAACCGCGCATAAGGTTGCTCTGCGTGTCCCGCTCTGTGTCCGCGACGCGTCGCACGCGCTGAGCGGCGTGCGTGCTATATTTACGCAGTCAGTGGGTCTAGGCCACCTAGGCGCACTTTCTTCAAGACGGGAAGGGCGTGCGACGACCGCAGAACTGCTTCCGACTTGCGGTGCGATACCTCGGGTCTCACCCGTAGCCGGTGCACGCGGTATGGAACACTGCGTACTGAACGCTACAAAGTTCACAAAAAGATGGCGGTTTTCTTCATTTTTTTTTTTAAGCGATCCTTTCATTGCCTCTTCGAAGGTCTTCCCTTGGCCTGCTGCGGTCGGGGACGTGCGCGCCGCTGGCTTTCGCGGCGTCATCCCGACGCTGCCCCACGCTCCGTTAAAGGAATAAGCGTTGCTCCTCCCCACATGCCTTTACACAGGTTCGGCCACAGATGCACTGATCAGACTATAGATTTCAGTAAAGTTGACAGTTGATCGAGTTGGTGACACATCACCTTACTGCGAAGTTGATCGAGTTGGTGACGCATCCCCTTATTGTGAAGTTGATCGAGTTGGTGACACATCACCTTATTGTGACGCAGCGCTCTACAGCGGTAGCCCTGTCTGTCTGTCGTCTCCATTTCGTCGGCGTCGTTTCTTGTGCCACCAAGATGAAAAGTTACCATATAGACAAAGAAAAGGAACCGACAGGAGTCCCGCAAGACTGTTACACGTTCACGTAAAGCAACGATTCCATCATCCCCAAAGGAGCCTGCGCAGTTACGATTCGCCCAAGTACGACGCCTCGGCAACGAGTCGAGCGAAGGGAGTATACTTATACTGCTCGCTTCCTTAGATATGCCATGCAGCAAGTCAGAAGGGGGCAAAGGCGAGGGTGGTAGGAAATACTCGGTGTGGCCAGCTGTGGAGCTGGTTCCACTAAGGGAGATATCGGATCGCGCTTAACAAGGCCGCAGAGCATCGATCACAAGGCTGCGTGCCGACGTGCCGACAAGGACATGCACAGCGTAGATGCATCGGATCGCGCAGCAGTGCCGGAAGCCCGAGCACCCGAATCGGTTGTCTGATTAACCTCTCCGCTACTACAGCATAAGTTAGTGCTGAGCATTACAACAGCTAGAGTCCTCTCAGCAAATGAGTCTGTACTTTGGGAGAGTTTTCGCAGTTCGCGGTGCACATTCGCAGCACAAGCTTAAACGCGCGTGCAGAAGTCTCACTCGGCGCGCGTTTTATTTGAGCAGTTCACAAGAAGTCTTGCCTCCTGAACATTCCTCTAAGAAACTTCGCAATTAACTTTGCAATCAAGCAGAAACAAGCAGCCGGAAAAACAGGCGTAGCAATTACGCCTACGTGAGGCCGGGAAAATTAAGGGCTAAGTGGCTACGAAAACAATGACCTTAGGTAAAATGAAGTGTACAACGCTAGGGGGCGCTCGCATCGACAAAAGTCGCGTCGAACTAATGAAGACAGAGCGACGGACAAAGTGAAAGGAAACAAAGAAAAAGAAAGAAAGAAGAGCTAAGGCGCTGCGATAGCTTGAACAAACTCACTAAAGGTTAGGGAAGCCGGCCATCTCCGGCTGCACGAAAATATAACAACGGAATCACGTACGAAAACGCGTAATGCGAACACAATTAAGGAGCACCCGGGTCGAGTGATCATTACCGGCTCACGGTTACAACGAAGCTCTGCTCTGTTGACGGACAGACAGTGTACATAGGCGAGAATATAGCGTACGTATACACCATACACGCAGGAGCACACACACACAAAGTAGCACAAACCAGCTGAACAGTTTTTTTTAATGGACAGAATTCGAAACTTTGTGGAGCTATTACTTGAAGTGGACGCGGACCGTCGACTCGCGATAAGAAGGAATAAAGAGCGTGGCGACGACGTGGAAAAGCACAACATCCGGGTAATGAAGTACGCACTCCACACCCGGGGGCAACAGAAAAAGAACAAACTGTACGGAGGTGTAGCGTGAAAAGTAGAACGAAGGCGGAAGCAGGGGCCAAAAGCGAGAGGGAAAAAATGAGGGAACAAACCGATGAGCCGCGTCCGTGTTTAGACGCTTAATTTGGTTAAGCGCTCGGGCCTTAATCAAGTCTTACAAAAGGTCCCATCTGCAGCGCTGCGCAATCTAAGACGCTGGACAAATATGCGAAGAAGATTTTGCTTCGCTCCGTCTTTGTCGGTCCTTGCTTCGCATGGCTCTATGCGGAGAGGCTACGGTTAACTTTAATCGCCACTGTAGTAAGGCAGCTTGTCTCTTTCATGCGCGCGCGCGTACACACACACACACACACACACACACACACACACACACACACGACGAAAGGCCGTGAGGCGGCAAGATTTTCTTTGCCCATAGTTGTTTACCCAGATTGAAAATCCTCTCCTTGACCTTACCCGGCGCTCCGTTGCCCTCCCGAAATTTCTTGTTTGCGTCCGGTGCCCTGTATAAGCAGCTCAGATTTGGTGCGCTCCCTCCTTCGCTTGGCACGGCTAAGGCGGCGCGCGCGGAGTTGCTGAAGCGCCGGAAAATTGGGCAAACAAGACTAATACGGAGACAAATAAGCAGGCGCAGACGAGCGCACGAAGTCATTTCAGGTCTAATGAGGTAACCGGTCAGAGCTATGTAGAAAAAAGATAAATAAAAGGAGCCACTTGGCAAGCGCTTATATAAATAAACTAGTAAAAAAGAAAGGCACGGCTGAGAGTACTTCAGAGGGCTTCACTGCGACAGAGCAAAGCCAGCGAAGCAAAACAAAAAAATAGTAAATGTAAGGATAGTTTCTTAGGAAATAATGTGAACACTTTCTACGCGTCGTCTGCGAAGCGTGCAATACAGCGACGCAAAAGCAGGGCATGCACACGTATTATTCTATAGTCGAACACGGATATATTGATGATGGGAGAGACCGCGAAGAAATGTTCGACAGGTAGGTAGCTCGATATACAAAATAAATGACTTCACACAGAAATTTTCAACGGGGTCTTACAGCTGTTCCGTATGTCATACAACATTCGTTCTGAGTGGGACTGATATATCCGCGTTCGACTTATATCCGTGTTCGACTGTATTATATTCTTATAACCGCGGATAGTAAGCACCGGCCAACGTTATAAAACAGTGCTAAAACGCGAGTACGTGTGGTACGCCCCGCACAACTTAGGTCAATTTTTATTGCGAAACAAATGATGCTGAAGTGTGTATTTCGTTTTGGTTATGTAGGCTTGATGGACTGTCCGTACGACGTAATTTATACCAGTCTAGGGTGTATTCTTGTTCTTCTGCAAACATATTTGAGAAAATGGCAGTTCTGATGTTGACGCCGAGAAATGGTACCAGCAGGTCACGCTTTACGTCCATACACCAGTGGTCTCAAACATGTGGCCCGCAGACCCTCCACTAGAAACCCGGAGCGAACATAGTTTTCGTCTGATGAGAACCAGTGTGCAGATCACAGTCATTGTGGAGATCGGTAACGAAATGTTGCACGAACCCATGAAGCCGAATACACTTCAGTAATGGCCCATATATGAATTATGGGGCTTCTTTCAAATGCAAACATCAACTGCCATTCTGCTCCCCCCGCCCTCCTTATCGCCCCCCGCAATTTTCTTTACTGCCTCGGCTTTGTTTCTTTTCCATTTTTAAAAAAAAAAAAAGGGGGGGGGGGCGGACTAAAGTTCGAAACTGCGGCCCGTCGGCTGAGGTGCATTTGAGACCCCCTATCATAACGATGCTTCACGCTAATAAATAAAACAATGGATGGTTTGATCAATTTCGTACTATCACATTTTGCACCTCTAAGTAAAGTGTAAATGCAAATGCAAAAAATAATAAACAAGCAGTTGCTACTCGCACTTTGTCCAATTAGCCTATGTTTCCGAAGACAACACGTGCTCCCTAAATCAAAGAGAACAAAAAAATAGAAAGAAAGAAAAGGCCAGCTGACTGCCTCGTAAGCCAAACCTTCTCAACGGGGAAGCCTATTCCTGCAGACACAACCTGCGATCTTTCTAGTTTTCCAGCGGATTGTTATTGGATAGCGCCAACCTTTTCCGCTCAGCCAAACTTCGGTCGTGCGGAGTACAGAGTCACTATATCACAGCGCGGCGAATATCGCCGCAGAAACGGCGATCAAGAAGTCGAAATAACAGAAATAAATAAAGCAACGTCCATGGGATTACGATTACTCCGTTCGGGAGCATCCGGTGTATCAAAGGAGCTCATCCGCTTCTAGAAAACAACGTTTGGCAGAGCGTAATATAATCCACGTCGAAAAAAAGAAACAAAGAAGAGAAAGGAAGCTCGAAGGAGTATTGATCCGACGGTAGTATTTCATGCTCGTAGCGAATCAACGTACACAGACGTCGCAACACGCGTTTGCAGCCGATCGGATGATATATCTTAGAAAGATTGAAAGGGCAAGATTAAAGGATTGAGAACGGGGAAACGAGAGAAAAAGAAAGAAACGATGAAAAGTATACTTTAGGAGCACAAAATGCGACGACCTCAGATTCATATGTAAATCGTCGGAAAAGGTGGAACAGAAACGAAAGAGCCAGGTAGGGGGATAAAGGAGAAGGAAAAAGAAGTAGGGGGTGGGGGGCTGTTTTGCAAGCATAGACAAATACGATTGACGTTGCAAATCGGCTTACAGAGGTGCACGATTCGTTAACGTTTATTCTAGGGATCATGGACCGCGATCCGCCCGTTGCAAGCAGCTTGAGAGGACGCCGTGGTGTAATAAAAACGAAACGCTCCTGACACACGCAGAAGCCAAAAGAAAATTTAAAAGAAATGTACGGGGAGAGGGTGGGGGACTTTCGAATGGAAGCCCACGAAGCTCAGGGCATGGGCTGCAAGCTAAAAAGTGACGAGGCTTGCAAAATTTTTAACGCCCATCAGGATCGGGCGTATTCCGCACTGTCATGAACGCGTGTTCTGCCCACGCGGTTTCCTTTGATGAATGCGAAACGGATATTCTGTCATACGTTCTTCATTTTTTTTTTCCCTCCTCGCGTACAGGTGGAAGCGATTCGCTCAAAGTTCAGAAGTCAAAGTGAATTCTGCGTACTTCGGTGGGTAAAAAGTTGCCGGCGAAAGCAGGAAGGCTAATTAGTGCGAAACGCAAGCAGCGACCTTTCGAGAAGCGACTAGAAATTCTGCAGGCAGCAACGCTAAATAAAACTAAGAGGTAGCTAAAGACGGTTAGAGGAAGGTAACTACCGTCTTATATGTAATGTACGTACCAATAAGCAAGTTACGAACACTAACATAATTATTCTCCTTCAAGAAACTGTATAATCACTTTAGGTGAGCTAAAGACCTTTCATCTTCAAGCGTCAAGCAAAAGGCTTATTCTATATAAGCGCGGCCCAATTACCTTTGCATCGTCGAACGTTAAGAAACGGCAGCATACGGACGCGCCGACGACAAGTATCTTCAGAAAACTGAACTTGCAGCTGTGGCCATATCATAGTCCTTCGAGTGATCTCTTTCGAGTTTTCCCGCCATGGGGCGCGACACAACAGCGCCGTACGCCCCGTCGTCAGCCGCTTTCTGTATAGCAAATCATGATAAGTATATTTACTCTGACAAGCCAAAGCAACAGAACTGTGGGCTATTCGTGTAGTTGCTAAAGATTTCTCAATTAATTTCACCCACCACTCCACCTACGTAACACAAACAAATAATAAAAAAGAATTTTAGTTTTCATCTGAACGTGTTCATACCGCGGCAGAGGTTCGATCGTGACACATCCGAGAAATCAGAGCTTGCTGGGCCAATGAACCAGTACGCTTGGGAGCGCCAGCGATGTCACATAGGAAGATTGGCTTATTTAAGTACTTTGAGACCCCACTTTTTTTTTTTTTCACGGAAACGATTGTAAAATAAAATACAGATAAAGGCGTACTCAGTATATCCCGCTTTGACGATGTCATACTATAAAGCAAGAACGACGCCGCAGGCTCATTGGCAGTCACACCGCTAGCCGTGATGACACGTCGGGAAAACCTTTAACGTTATAACTCATAAGCGAAGCTAAAATGCTAAGCTCGCCCGCAGGTGTCTATCGACTGTCCCACTCTCGGCGGGCGGGCGGGCGAAATATAGAGAAATAAGAGTCGGAGAGTGAGAAATAAAAAAAAGAGTGAACAAGCGAACGGAGGAAGTGGAAGCGGAAGGAGTGAGGAACGCCATGTGTGCCGCGAAAGGAGAGTCTTATGAGTTACAAGACGTGAAGGAGGAGGGCGGCCAGAAGACAAGCGAAGCATTTGCCGCCGAATCAATCAATCCCGCGAAGGAGCTGTCCGCCGGCTCCTTCGATCGGTTCCCCGCTTATCTTGTTGGCCGCAAATTGACGGCGCAGCCATATAGCCTCCCCTTCCGCTTCCTCCTGCTCTTCCTCCACTAAAGAGAGAAGGAGGAGGAAAGGAAGGGTGCTCGCTGCTGCGCCTGAGGTTCACGTCGACGACTCCCCAGAATGTCACCGCGTCGCGCTGCCCCCGAGTTTCGGCGCGCGGTACACGCGACCCTGACTTCCGGTTCGGGCCCCCAGCCCTCTCGTCTATAAAGAAGCTTCGCCAAATGACGCGTGAATGTCGTGTCCTCCGTCGGCACGCGGCTATGTGTGTATATAGGCGCGTGTGTACAAGGAGTCAAGCACTCACGACGCGTGTATACACCGCTTGTCACGGTGCAATCACGTTATAGGCATCATAGGGTACGACTTTGGCAAGTGTCGTATGCGGCCAATACACACAATTAATTTAAGCAGACGCAGAAAGAAGCTGATGTAGGCACATATCGTAGCTCTTGTAGACACTCGACAGTCGCATCCAGCTGGCCTTGAGATAAAGAAAGGGACCACCGCGTGTACTGGAGGCGCGAGCCCAGAAGATCAGGACACGCTAGGATTCAACAGGGCTGGGCCTAGCTGGACGCTGCAGCCTCATTTCTCCTTCGACCCGAATAAAAGTAGCGACGACGGCACGGCCTCGTCGGCCGCCGTCGCGGCCCTTCGATTCTCGCTACAGGACTAATTGCGCCTATACGGGCACGCACGTCATGACAACGAACACTTTCTCGACAATGTTGCGTTTGTACGACCGACCACTAATGTTTACGGGACACGACTTGACAGATGTGTATACCCATGACAGTTGACATATCGGGCATGCATGTTCGGATCGTGCAGGAGCGGTGCTTCTCATTTAGTGGATTAATGGGTGCGCGCAGGTCAAAAATGCTCTTCCGATTTACAAATGCTGAAACAACTAAGTGCTGGCAACACACTGCTATAAAAATCGATAGGCTTCGCGGTGTTTCACATGTCTTATCGAAGATACAGTGTCTTGTAAATGTCGGCGGTCGATCGCACATAGATGCAACCGCACACAATAACGAGGGCAAGAAACGTGTTGCGTTGCGAAGATACGAAAAATAAACCGTCCTGCGTGCTAACGAATAAATGAAAACAGAAAAGGGGAGAGCGGTTTACTTGCCTGCAGCAACGCACTGCAAGGCTTCAAGACACCGCTAACCACCGCCTTCTGGCAAAACGTATACACGTATACATGCAGCGTGTATACATGTCACGGGAGAATGTCACCTCTTTAACAACATATGTCCCCAATAAACATCCGAGCGGGCGGGAAAACGCTCGGTTATCACTCTCGCGGAGACTTCCCCGATCTTGCCGGTCTTTGTCGCTTCTTCCGCGTCAGTGCGGCGCGTCACTTTCCATCCACGCTCCGCTAACCGCGCACAAAGTTCGTCACAGTTTAAGGCGCGCGCGCTCCTCACAATTCGCTACACTCGAAGAGCCTGTCAGTCGCGTTTAGCGTCTCCTCCCGTGTCGTAGATGCAACGGAAAGAAACAAATAAAATAAACGAGGTAAACAAGAAGTGCCAAAAAAACAAAAAAGCCGACGCGCCAAGGACGGACGTCGCCCCCGGACGGATGCGCGAACAAAGATAAGTGACCGCGACAGCCCTGAGGGCCGAGACCACTTTGGACGGGAAGAGGTAAAACAAAAGCATAGTCGCTCGCTCAGCTAACGCGGGAAGCTATAGCTTTCGCAGAGCACGCGCTTTCTTTTTTTTTTTTTTCTAGATTCTGAAAAGTGTTTCCGCAGCCACGCCGCGTTGGCTTAGGCGCGCAAGCGCGCCACCTGAGACGTGCGCGAGAGTCTAGACGGGTATATGGTGCATATAGCTGGTCGCACTTTTACGTCCTCTTAAATAGGCTCCTGCGGTGGATTGATTTACGAGAGCAAAGCACGCGGCGGACGCTTTAAGTTGGAATGGATGAAGGGGAAACGCGACGCAACGCAAGCCGAGACGAGCGCGTTCCTTTGGCTCGGAAGCTCAATGTAGGAAGGAGACGACGACCACCAACACCACCATCACATCGTTTCTGACTTTCAATCTCTTGCCCTCCGCCCCCCCCCCCCCCCCCCCATACCCACCGCCGGCTCACTCCATTCTTTCCTTTTGTCTTGGGAGAGCATCCGGAGCGGCGCCATTAGTTTTCATTTGGGAAACATGACCAAGCTGAGGCCAAGCAGCGAAGAAAAATGACTTGTACGAGAGAAGAAAGTGGTTCGATGGAGGGAGGGGGAGTGGGGTAGGCGCACATCGGTTCTTTTATGCCATACATTGAGCCCTCTCCCTTTCCATCGGGCGAGCTGGTAAAGGACTGCATTACATGCCTCCTTTTTTACTTTTTTTTTACGGGGATGGCGATAATTCATTAGCGAGGAAACCGGGGATCGAAAAAAAAAAGAAAAAAAAGAGGAAATTCTGCGCAACAAGGGCGTGAGGGACCTCGGCTGTCATCTTGTGCCACAATTATATTAGACTTAAAGGCAGCGCGGAACGCGGGCGGGTGTGCGCGCGGCGCCCGGAGAAATGCCGAGCCAGCTACATTAGCGTAATCTATCATAGGCGTGAAATGAAGCAATATTTTGCTTCATAACGGATTCCTTCCTTTCTTTATATGCACTCGCACATTCTTCGGCTCAGCATCGAGCGGGGGGATTTTAAAAAGAAAGTGATATCGCTGAGGCGCGCAGATTCCTTCGATGAGGATGCATATAGTGTAATATACTGTAGATATGGTGATGGTACATAACAAGTACATAATCGACAGGCACAGTATAACATTATTTTGCATTCGTACAAGGTGGTAACGTGAAGTAAGTGACACGGCCTTATTTGAAAATGCACGGGATGTATAGCAACTTCGACGATGTAGAGAGAATTAGGGTGATATAGCAAAGCTGACCAAGGGAAGGGAAGACAGACGAAAGGTAACCAAGTTGTACATATTATGCATCCACGGTTGGAGGTAACAGTATACATACGGGGCATGTCTGGATTCTGCTCTGGCACGATCATGCATAATTAGTTTGTAATAACGCGGCAAAGAAAGAGGACACGCAGAGATAAGACAACTGAAGACACGTAGAGCTACATATACGCGCTATACATACCAACAAGCCCACATCGCCACCCTTCACGACCATAGTCACCTAGACTTGCTGGAGACAACGTGTATCGAAAGAAGGCCAGAACTACCAGCCGCACACACGCAGCGCATGGACACCACTTCCACGGCCACTTGCAGTTTTAGGGCTCCATGCAATACGGAAGGCGCGACATGGGAACGCACGGTGCATGGTTCGCTACCCTACACTGGTAGAACGGGCAGTTGGAAAGAAGAAGGACCAAAGAAACCAACGTTCGCACTGGATACGTCTTCTATGAAGTAGAGTCTAGAAATTCCGAGACGCAGTGGGGAAAAAAAGAAACATTGAAAAGCAATATTCGCGCGACTTGAGCATTCCCCGAAAAGGTCACATATATACGTAAGGCCTTAGGACTATGCTTTAAGACGACACTTCCCTCCGCTTGTGGATATGTTCAAAGGCGAAGAGATGTGTGTTTCGATGAATGATTTAGTCGACTATGATTCTATGGAAGGAGAAACACAGCGCTAGTAAAAACACAGATGGACGCCGACCAAGGAAAATAAGATTTACTGACGGAAAATCTACGAAATTTTCCTTGAGCAAATAAAATTTACTGACACTCTGTAGGCGGGCGTCAACATCTCGATAGAGGCGAAATGTGCGTGTATCAGTGCAAGTTAAAGAACCTAAGGTGGCCGAAATTTTCAGAGCTCTCCACTACGGCATCTCTCAGAATCATGGCGCGTTTTCCGGGACCCAAAGCTCTATAAATCAAGCATTATTCTCCACAGCATTATGGCTCATACAACATTCGGGGTATATTGACCAATAAATGAGTGAATTATTTTAATACGTCCTAAACAGCTGCTATTCCTAGGCTTCGTCCAAAAATTAGGAATAGCTATAGTGTCTTTATTATTATTATTATTATTATTATTATTATTATTATTATTATTATTATTCCAAGCTCATTGGTCGTACATTTTTTTCTACCGCGTGTAAAAAAACTGAAGAAACTTTCATCTAGCTATACAATCTTCAATACATAATTGGCGCGCGAGGAAACCCGCCGGAAATGCACTCCCTGTCACTTCCGCCATCGCGTTTGATTGCTCGCAGGCTGGCTTTGGCACCTCCCGAAGGGCTTTCGCCACGACGTTCCAGGTTCTGGCAAAAAGAAAAAAAAAAGAAAGAAAAAAGAAGCGCTAGAACCGATGACGACGCGGCACTTCTGCATCCTTCCGCTGACGTCACGTCGTCGGTGTTACGGTGGCGCAGCGTCGGCTGTTCGCGAAAACGCGACGCTAACTGGACTCCCACCCGCTCTCGAGCATGCCGACCACCTCTGCGGGCGTTGCTGTCACCTCCACCCCCCCCCCCCCCCCCTACCTTCCGACGTTCTTCCACCACCAGCCACCCACCCACTACCGAACACCGCGCGGCGTGCCTTGACATCTCTCGCGCCGCTGCAGCGCGACGTCGTCGTCGTTCTGGAAGCGCAGGGACCGTTGCCACGACAACGCGAGCCCGCGGCCGCAAACGAAGCCGGTCTGCTCGGCTTGCTCGCCCGTAATGATGTCCGCGATGCCACAGCGCTGCCAAAGAAAAAGCGCCTCGCGATTCTTCCCTCCGCCACTGCACGACTGTGCGCTCGGGAGACCGCGGCCAGCGATCGCCCCGGGGGAGGTCAGTTACGTGCAGTGCGCGCCGCACGGCGACGGTTGGTTGCGAGAGGAGAAAAAACATCACTGCGGAGGTGCGATGATGCCGATGCCACGTGATCCGTCTTATGTACGCCATGTTTTCGTTTCTTTTTATTTAGCGTAGGCGCCGTCGCGATGTCCATACAGTGGTTCCAATCTGTTTCATCACCTTCCGCGTGCACGCTCTTCCATGGTGACCGACGGAAGAAGCGTTAGGAGCCAAATGCAGTCTACTGGCTCTACGGATATACTAATTTCGCCGCGCCAAATAGGCAAACTTAACTTTACTTTTTTTTGTTCAAGTGACGGCGCAATCTAGATCTATCAATTAAATACTAAATGAGATTAATGAGATCCCGTGACTCGAACTCAACGTTCCTCAAGATCTTTATATAATTGTTACTGCAGCGGCTCTACGACGAAAACACCCGTATAGCGACTAACTGCTCTTGTAGCGGTGCGCGTTTGTCACGATGACGTCATTTACATAGCGCAGTACTTTTAAGGTCCAGAACCCTTCGTTATTAAGGGATTTGACGCAACATTAGTCGAGCAATTTACGTCGCTGGCACTGTCCTGAGCTCGGTAGGTAATATCATATCTCCTGCACGCAGGACTACTGGACTCGCATCCTGCGGTTGTTAACCTGATCGCTCCTTTCTTCGCGGTTTAAAATAGGCCATATCGCCGTCTACGTCACACCGGACACCCCGTAAAGCACGACGCATCAAATTATAGGAGCGCAATGCTGGCACTGCAAGTAGGGTAATCTTTAAGAACGTGCCGATTACTCTCACTGAAAGTCGGGAGCCTCCGTGCTACAGCTGTGTACCGGTTATTTCGAAGACGACGTCTTCCCTCGCTTCTCCACTGTGACCGAAGATATTTGCCCATCTCTGACGAAATGGTGCCTAACAGTTCGTGCCACTAAGTCACGTGACTTAGACAAGAACAGCGTTTACGCTACCTGCGCACAGCTGGCACGCGCTAACGTTGCCTAAAGGTGGCGAAACGAATAAATAACGTTGGCTAGCCGCTGTTATAACACGGGCCAATCTTTATTTAATTTCAGTCTAGCGATTAAGTTACCTTCCAAGATATTTTTAGCATCTGTCACGCGATTATATAACGATCCTTTTCAGAGGCGAAACACTTTCACACTTCCCGAGTGATAAGTAAAATGGAAGTCGATCATACCTTAAGTTTTCTCACTGTTAATTGTGTTAGAAATAGACCCGTGCATACCGCAAGGGCAAGTACGCACGAGAAACGAAAGAAAGAGAAAAGAAAAAGGCGCCGGAACACTAATTTTTTCTTTTTTATTCAGGCCGGTAAAATTCGCACTTCCGGGGTCTAAGCAGCACCCTATACAGTTAGCGGGCGCTGCACCCAAGTAATTAGACGGCAACTGCTGCGTCCGCGCAGCAGCGGCGTGTTATGGATGAAAGTGGAGAGGGATAGAGAGAGAGAGGAGGAGGAGAAGGGAAGCAAGTATATAGCAGTGTAGTACATGTGTCGTTCTTACTGCTCGCTTCCGGATCACCGCCTGTCGCCTCGCGTCTCTCGCTTCCCTCCTTGAATGCCGCGGAGATCCTGCAGCGACTACGGAGGGAAGACACGAGCTGTTCTTCCTTGCTGCTTCGTCATTAGCTTTTTTTTTTCACCTTTCCATCTTTTTATCGGCCTGTCTTATGCGCTCGCTCACAGCTGCTACCGCCGCACGGCGACAGACGTCTTTATTGGCCGGACTCTCACGAAGCATCACGGGCCCCCTCCTCCTTCTTGCGCGAAGATGACCGACGACCTCTTCGAGAGGGGAAACACGCGTGCGTTAAAAGGACACCAAAGAAAGAAGGAGAAAAACGGTTTGTTTTTGTAAGATTAGCAAATCGCCCTTTCGCAACGTCAAATATAACGCCTTTGCCGCCCGAAGAGAGAGAAAACGCGCACCTTGAAGTTCGCGCACATACACTCTACACGATGTCACAGATTTTGACAGCGTCTAGCGTTGTCCTGCACGGTTATTAGTCGGTATAGGAGTGAAGCAGAAAATTTTGCTTGAAGTAGTGGCGCCAGAATACGGGAAAGAGAGAGAGAGAGAGAGAGAGAGAGAGAGAGAGAGAGAGAGAGAGAGAGAAATACTTCGAGAGCCGTGACATCACTCCAAATTTTGTGAGCGTAGATTTCGGCGCCAAATTTAAAAATAAAAATTTGCCTTTCACGTTCTCTCTCGTTATTAAACCTATGGTGGTTGAATGCACCACAGCATCACGAATAACATAGGGCCCCAAAGACGCTCTCACGGTTAGCAGATGATCTCGACCTTATTCGAAGGAATGCCTGCTATACGATGACCTTCTGGAGAGAAGCGGTGAACAATGCGGCGAAGAAGAGTGGTCCGGCTGCGCCCTTATCAAAGCATTTCGCCAGCAAAAGCCATTTACGCCCACGTGGAAAGCGAAGGGCCAGCATTCCACCTGACTGACTTCGAAGAGCCAAAAATGTGTATTTGACCCTAAAGGTGTGCTCACGAATGCCACTGCGAAAACAGAACCGCGTCACCTACACAGAAAATATAAGATCTGCAGGTCAAAGGAATAAAGAAAAGAAAAAGGCGATAAAGAAAAAAAAAGAGGGGGGGGGGGGGGGCTTGTCTTTTCGTAAGCATACGCGCTGTGGGCTTAAGCAAGCGCGAATATCCGCCCGCCATGGGCAGCGGAATTACCGCGCTTCCAGCGAGGGATGCCTGTCAAGAAACACCGATACAAAACAGAACAGTGCCGAAGCCGAAACAGCAGCCACGGCTCGAGCTTATACGCGACGAAACACAAGCTTCCTTTTCTTTTGGGCCCTCCCCCACCTAACGGAAGCCTCGTATATACACCCTTGACGACCCGGCCAGGCGAGTTTAGGCGCGTACACGGCCGAGCAACGGGAAAAAGCCGTAGGCAAGCCTTTCACGGGGCAGCGTAATCCCTGCGCGAGCCCTGCCGCGCCGACCTATACAGAACACGGGCTACAGTTATTGCAGGGAGCCCAAAGCGGAGGAACAGTGCGGAATCCGCTGGCATAGCATAGACGCAGACGTCTCGCTGGCCACATTGCTCCGTAGAAACGTTTAAACGTGCGGAGGAGGATGTCACTATACCCTTCCTCTCTCCGTCCGAACCGACTCGGTCGCACTATTGGCGCAAGGGCTTAGCGGGGCACTATACGAACGACCTCGTCCGAGGGCTCTCCGCTGTCGCCTGCAAAGTGCCACCGCCTCTGCTTCGCCACTCGTGTGTAATATATATTACGCCTCACAAAAGCGGCCACGCAGCGGGAACGACGCCGCACGGATCTTCGAGGCGCTGTTAACTGCGTGCGCGAACGAGATGCCCCGTGAACCCGGGCGCATCGCTCGAGCCCCGGTTATTACCGGGGACCGCGCTAATCCGGCCTACAAACAACGAGAGCCGCGATCCGAAAACCACCAGGAACTGAGTGGAGAGAGGCGAGAACGTTGAGGACAGCGGGGCCGAAGGGGGGGGGGGGACGAGAACAGGACATTTTTGGCCGTTTGCCATCATGTGTATGAGGGAACAGAACATCCCGAAATTACGCCGCAGGTGGCGCCAGTTGTCCCAGCAAATGGGGGGACCTGGAGACAGCGAGAGTTAATAAAAGAGCCCGCATTACACACCGTGAAAGCAGCCCCCCTTTTCGGCCGTCTCCGTCACCTCCACACAATTCCCGCTCGCTTATGGCGGCGCGCACGAGGCGCTTCGGAGTCGCGGCTCGGGTTTGTTTACCCCGTGCCGGAGGTTCCTCCCCGCAAATGAGAGAGGCGCTACCAGTCAACCGCGCGACAATTCGCAACTTTCATCTCCCCGAGCCAGGCGGTCCTAGCGGCTTATCGCGAGGCACGTATTAAGATACGGTTCAGCGAGCTCTCTCTCTTACCAGCCCGCTGTGCGCGCCCGTTTCGGATTTAACGCGTATACGGCGAACAGTTCGGATCAGTTTGCACCGCACATAAAGTGCGTGCACATTGGGCGCTGAACGCGGACGTAATTTTGATCGTGAGTCCACGTCTACAGATAAAATTTACACGGCGATACTCAAAACAAGCGCTGTGTTAGTACCACGTAATCGAAGCTTCAAAGAAGATGCTGTTTTCACCGCGGTAAACTTTGAAAGAGACAGCAGCTCAAACAACGCCCATCACCAGCCAGCGTTTAACTTACACCCGGTATTGCAATCGTAAAACTGTACGAAAGTGGGAGCTCGGCTGTATTGGTCATATCAAGGCACATACCCATGACGTTGCCGAGATGCTGTCGTGAAAACAGCTTCTGCGGTCAGTAAACCTTAAGCTAACCGTTAATATGAAAGGATCGCACAGACAATTAAGTGCCATCGACAGGCTCTCACTGTAAGGCACGTTAAAACGAATACTGTGAATTAATAAACATGACTGAGGGACATACGGCTCCTCTCGGCTTAGTGTAACTGAACTAGACACACACACATACAAACACACACAAGTTCGTACTCAAGCCAACTAGAATGCAAACGCCAAAATCTTTAAACAATAAAAATGAAAGCCTTGTAAGATTACGAAGACAGGAATGCTGGACGAAATAAAAATGCTCATTCCAGATGGAGGGATAAAGGGCTACCACAACAGAACATTTCCAAGCAATAATTTATTTATCAATTCTAGAGTCGCTTCTCCTCTCCCTCAAGTGTGGCGCGGCGAGGACAGGCAAAGGTGAGACGCGCTGTTTTAACGGCCCTTCCAAATACGCTGTTGCTCGCAACCGCAGCCGAGGGAGTCGTCAGTTTAGCTGCTCGAAATCGACCGTTATACCACGGGACCCCATTCCGGGGCGTCCAACGACCCCCTTCCTCCAACGTCCCGCCTCCTGTTCTTTCCGCGAGCAAAGAAAAAGAAAAACACGTTTGTATTTTCCAGCGGCCTTCGTTAGAATCTCGACGCGGTGCGTGATCAAACGACAAATTCGGTTAGACCCCTCCCTTCCCCCCAAACAGCGTGGCAGTCGTCGTTTTCCTCGGCCTTCGACCAAATCTACCCGGAGAGCGCTCCCCGCAAAGCTAGCTTCTCCGCGCAACTTACTTGTAGGCAGGAGAAGCCACCACAAACCATCGGGGGGCAGAGAGGGAGAGAACGAACGTGGAAGAGAAATGAAAAAAGAAAAAAAGAAGACGCTAGAGAAGATGAACAAAGACCGGTTACGAAAAAAAAAAAGAGAAGACAAAATAGAGTAAACCACCCGGAGAATGAACGGCGAAATAGCGGCATTACGAAAGAAGGTGCGTGACCCGGCGCTTCCTCGCTCGTCGTCAGGGGCCTTCTTCCAATCTCTTGACCGATTGACTCCAGCAAAAGAAACAAAAGCCACCTCGGGAATCTTCGGAAGTGGCGCGCGTTTCACGGCGCTAGCTTGCAAGTATCGCGGCTCGGGAGCGTCCGATGGAACGAAGAAAGGGAAAAGGGGGGACGTGCCGGTCATGAAGAAACAAAAGGAACCGCCTCCTCATGGGGAGGGGAGCCGACCCCCGGGCGGACTCTGATCTCCTACACTAGTATACAAAAAAAAAAAAAAAGAACCGGTGTCTTTATCAAGGCTCCGTCTTCCTCAATACGGTGCGGCGGCTTTTATCACGAAGGCTCCCCTCCTCCCCGCTAACACACCTCTTCCCCTCGGCCAATCCCACCCCTTACCAATCACTCTAAAAGCGCCGCAGCCGCAGCGCCTATATCAGCGCGCACCTGCGGGAAAGAGAGGCACTGTTCGGATGGTGTCCGTAAAAGAAACATTGCTGGCCATTCTCTCTTATAGACGGCACCGTACGCAGCCTGATGGCCCGGGGGAGATTACTCACAGCGTGCCCGGCGAGGCTCGTATTTTACGGAGAATGCACGCGAACCGTGACACGTGTGATCCGCAATGTCGATTTGTTGCTGTGCGCTCGTTTCTGTTCCGACTGCTGTCCGGTTAGAGGGGGGGGGGGGGGGCAACGACACGTTTCGTGGAGCAGTGAGAACAACTTGCGCGATACAATAAGTATTAATAACATTTTAAGTATACTGTGGGTTGCCACTACGGAGCCTCTACAAGCTGACGCTGTCGGGTAACCAGCAGGCGATCACATTCCGGGGCTGCGCTTGGGACAGCACTCTTGAAAACTTTCCTTTCAAAACTAGTGTCCTCGTCAGCATTAAGGTGTCAAATGTACTGGCTACAATTTCTAAATTGTTATACGTGTAATATGGATTGCATGGTTAATCTTCCTAATCAGCGGAACGACGTTGTTAATTAGTCGTTATGCGTGTTGACTCTTCGAGCAATTAAGTATAATATCCGCCGACACGAACAGCATGGGCTTAAGTAATAGAGTGCGCTATCTGCCACTGATGAATTCAAAGATAATAACACTGACAGCCTTCGTGAAAACAGCTGGTAGATATATTGATCCACTTAGGTGCAGTCGACAAGGGGCAAAGCAGCTTTCCTGTTTGTCGGTACTCGAGTACGGGGAAAGTCTTCCAGCGTACAGCGACCGCAAGCCCTATATAAACACTCCCAGGACTACACATACATAAATACCCAATAAAGTGTACGGGGGGACGAACGGCTTCGTAGCCTAGCGGAAGAGCACCGGACGCGTTATCCGACGGTCGTGGGTTCGGTTCCCACCGAAGGTAGGTTTGTCTTTTCGTCCACTTTAATTCCTTTCTACTTACACCAAAATTATAATACCATAATTAGGAACTTGATTAACTCCCCGTATGATTTCCTAGGATGCAATGTTTGTCGGCTCATTAAGCTGTTTCTAACAAATTAAACGAGCCCTTGACCCTTCCTTTTCGTTACACACGCACGCACGCACACACACACACACACACACACACACACACACACACACACACACACACACACACACTATATATATATATATATATATATATATATATATATGACGGCTTGCTAACAAAGCACGATAACTGCTCACATACGGTTTCCGCTATACCTGCGTCGTGAACATTCAGAGCAATCAACAAACACTACCCACGGACTCTTGACACAGAACAAATACGTGTTATTGGACGATCGAGTCTATAGCGGCCAATTTTTCGATTTAGGTCGCCTGCTTGGTCCGAGGGAAGCTACTCTCACAAAACGACGCCTGAGAGCGTCAAAAGCTGTCCCCGACATGTGTTTCGCAGCAATGGAAGCAAAGAGAAGGGGGCAGAAAAAGGGGGGGAGAGTGAAGGAAGATGAGAACTTTGCACGACCAACATCTCGTCTAATCCCCGGCGGGGAAGTTTTTCATTTACCGCACGGAATTTCAGAATTCATTAAACCTTCAAAGACGAAGCCGGAATCCGGCAACGCTCAGCGCGGAGAGCCAGCTAGCTGGTTGAAGGCGTGCACAATGGTAGGACGCTTATACAACGTGGTGTAAAAGGCAAAAAGAAAAAAAAAAAAGGAAGGACCCCGACACAATTCCGGAGGTTTGGCGACAATTGGATGGCTGGAGATTAGAAGAAATCGTCGGGCGCCTTTTCGCAAAGGAGATTAGAGGCGCAACAAAGAGCGGCTGTCACTACTCAGCTTACCGACTCGAAATATAGGGCTGCGCGGCAACACTGAAATCGTCAAAGAAAAAAAGAAAAAAAGATCTTGAGGCTGCTGCCAGCACGCGACGTTATGCTCCGTAGGGAAGCACAGCCGGGAAGTTGCGCAGTCAATTGAAGCCGAGTTTCAACGCGACCGTATGTTCGGGTTGATTGTAAGCATCAACGCAGTTGTCTCGTGTTGATGACTGTGGTTCGTTTTAAGGAAGAACGCCATTTTCTGCAGCCCCCGACGGGAGCGATAGATGAGATTCTTTTCGGAATGGAAACTCGGTTCGAAGCCTTGGTATAACTCACTCGGCTGGGGAGTCGCGACATCTCAACGCAAAATCTCACAGGGGGAAAGGTGAGTGAAAGAAGAGATTTGAAAGTACACCTCTTGGTGTATTGTCCTATTCAGTACACCCAAAGGTGTTCTAAGTAGGAAAACTCGAAACACAGTGTTACGAACTCTCTCACAATTGCGGTGTCTAACAGATGTGCCCCGCCACGGTGGTCTAGTGGTTATGGCACTCGGCTGCTGATCCGAAGGTCGCGGGATCGAATCCCGGCCGCGGCGGCTGCATTTCGACGGAGGCGAAATGTTGAGGCCCGTGTGCTGTGCGATGTCAGTGCACGTTAAAGAACCCCAGGTGGTCTAAATTTCCGGAGATCTCCACTACGGCGTCTCTCATAATCAGAACTGGTTTTGGGACGTTAAACCCCACAAATCATCAAATCATCATCAGTGAGCAGATGCTTCAGCTTATTTTAGTCAACGCGCGTTTTCACATTGCAGCCAGGCAACGAGGACGGGACTCGAACCAATAACCTCGTGCTGAGCGAAAGAACAGCGTTATAACAGAATTAATCCCAGCGGGTCCCTAGTTTAAACTGGAACACGGGCGCGAGTTTGCGCTACTCAATGCAAGTTCATAAAGATCGACACTAATAAACGCAGGTCTGTCCTTCGATATAACCGATGCCAAGAGACAAGGCGTAGGAATTTGCTTATGTGTCACGGGCTAAAGGGTATGAACTGGCTAAAGTTGATGTGAATGTTCTTTGCTTGGTTCCTGGTGTCATTGCAATAATGGCTCTTCGTATCAGAGAGAACAGAAGTGAGCTGCTATCGCGGGATATGGTTTCGCTCGTACTAAGAAAAAAAAATTCGGTGGGAAAGGAACTGCCGGGCGGAAAGATAAGCGATGGCCGATCGAAGTCGGCCAGTCAAACACAGCCAATCACAAGCCACGTACCCCAATTCTTGCAGATTTAGATGGCAAGACCCTTCTTAACGAATCGAAGCTAACGTTAATATAATGAAAAAAGGAATTATTCTTCATCGACCGATTACACCGCAATCGATGCCTACTCCCCCGCTTTTTCCCTTTTTATTCAATAAGTAATGCTTCCTAACGAGAGAAACGAAAGAGCTGATATATATATATATATATATATATATATATATATATATATATATATATATATATATATATGCGCTTTTATTTGTACAAACTAGGCCAAAATGTTAGTTTCTAAGAAGGTTGTCAGAACAAGATGCGAACACACACGCACACACACACAACGAGAATAAAATCGTGAGAAAGAGAAAAAGAGCGACGCCGCGCTTAAGCGGTGCACTCAGCAAGAAACCATCCTTTTAAGGTCAGCGTTCACTTTTACGGCGCCCATAAGCGAAGCCGCAATGCAAACAGTACCCCGCCAGCCCGTGCCAACAGGAAAGACACAAAGACGCAGCGCAAGAGAAAGGCGGCCTTCGGAAAGCCGCGTCACAAAGGACGAGAAATGACGCAAAAAGACGGAAAAATAAAGAAGAACAGCCACCGTTAGAAGCTCCTCTGCTCGACCCGGGAACTAAGTACATCTAAGCGCGCGAAAGGGAACACAAAAGACCAGCGCCGATCGCGAAGAGACGTTGCCGCATGCATTACACGGGCGAAAAGAAACAGAAACAAGTGAACGGTGGCTTAATACGACCGAATTCTCGCAGCCAGCAGGAGGGATCGGGGAAGAGAGAGAGAAAGAGAGTGAAAAGGTGGCGGGCGTTGAAGGCGCGCGTTATAATACTTCGCCATTCTGCGTGAGCAGCGTTAAGATATTCGCCACTTCAGCCATACATACTTATGTATGTACGCACAGTCAGCCCCCAACTCCTCCACCCCCACCCCCCCCTTTTTTTTTAACGTTCCCATTTTTCTGTTATCCTTCATCGCGTCGCCTCGTCGGCCCAACTTTCTTCCAAGCATCTCACTCGTCGTCTACCATTAATGAAATTTTGTTTTCCTTTCGCGCTCACCCGCCTCTCAAGTCGCGGGAGATTCCGCTTCCGACCAGCCGAGCCAGCTCCGCGGAGCTGGCATGGCGGGAGGTGTGACACTTTGTGTGAGCGACCTCTGAATTTCTTTGACGACGAAAGCGACCTCCTACGCGAACTCTTTCCTCTCTTATGCCTGCCCAAAAAACCTCCCCCCCCTCCCCTCCCCTCATCCTCATCTCACCGCTTCATTCCGGCGCCCAGCAGCACAAGCCTCACACTTCCTTGTGCGCTTTCTTCTCATATCTCCGCGACTCGTCCTTCAAGAACTTCCCCGCCGCTTTGCCCCTTCGCACGGCTGCTTCCTTCTTCATCTGGTAGCGCTGTCCCTTCCTTCCTCTTCTTTTCTCTGCCACCGCCGGCGGAAGGAAACGTAAGCGCAAAGCGAACGCAGACAAACAAAAAAAAAAATTGAGGAAAAGAAAGACACGGCGACAAAAACAACGAACGAGGCGAGATCCGCACGGACAGCAGCGACAGCAACAGACTACCCGCGATTACATTTGCATAAGCCTCTCGCGATAGATACTGGCGAAGCCGACGCGGCAGGCAGGAACCTTAGCGCGGCACGATAGTACGTGCCGGGGATTTGCGTATGCGCTCACCCTCAGCGCCCACCTCCCTTTAGCCATCTCGACTCGTGCATTTTATTTTATTTTTTTTATTCCCACTCTCGTCGCCCCCATTCTATAAGCCTCCTTTTGTAGAGAACGTGGGTCATTTCGGGCGTGGGATCGAAGAATAGCGCGTAACAGTCCGTAGAACACGTAACGTCCGACAATGGCGCGAGAAAAGTGATCACGGAAAAAAAAAATAAGCATGTATGTAGTCGTTCAAAACATGAGACACACATTTGTAGAGAGGCGTTTCGAGCTATAAGGAAAAAAAAGAAAAGAAGACGACGAAGAAGCAAAAGAAAAGCTGATTACACGGCTATTACTGGGGAAGTAATAACAAATGACCATAACGGGTGATATTTCCTGTCGGTAATACAATACCTCGAAAAGCATAACACATTAGAGAGAAAGTAAAACATAAAATAAAATGTCTCGCAGAACGCTGAGATAGCATTGCCAGACGTCGGCACTGTGTCAGAGTGGTATTCCAACCTATTCAATCGTGAAGCGTTGCCGGCCTAGCTTCGAAGTGAGATTTCACTCAAGACGCAGGGAGCAATGACTGACGCGAGAGGCACCAGTGGAATAGCACAATTTCACTGATAGTGAAACAAACTGAACTCGAGGCTTCTAAAAATCGTAATAGATAAACTGATAAGCCCACACAGGAAGCACACAAGATTAAGCCACGGCGGGTGCCGGAAAAAATCAACCGAGATAATCTTAATCGAAAGGAAGCAAGGATCGTGACAGAATCGATCCTTCAAGCTAAAATGAAACCAACAAATGGAGAAGGCGCGCCATCACGCCATCACTTATCAACTGGCTCTCGAACAGAAGCGAGAGAGAGAGAGAGAGAGAGAGAGAGAGAGAGAGAGAGAGAGAGAGGGAATCGTGAGTGACGAAAACAGGCGAAGAAACCGCAGCAAATTAGACGGGAGACAAACGACTATAAAGTGGGTAATTATCCCCCGCAGCCATACCCCGTCGCCAGAGCCCGGGGCGTAGCGGCAGGAAGGGAGGAGGTTGTCTTCGCTAACGAACGAGCCTCGCTTTATGGATGCACTCGACGTCCACCCTTCAAAGCAGAGATGGAAAGCGGGAGTTGGGCTTCTCCTCTCGGCATCGAAGATGGCAAAAATGAAGAGCACACAGCGGCAGGCGGTGACGCTAAGACGAACGTCTCTCGAACGAGACGAGGAGGAGGAAAGGGAGTCGCGATGCTGCCGAGGAAAATGGGCCTAGCTGTCTCTCTCCTGGGGAGCAAGCGGGACTGGCATGTCGCCTCGAAAAACGCGACGTTTCTCGCAGTCCGTGAGCCCGAGCGCATCCGCGATGCCGTCCCCGCTGCCACGAGCAGGACGAGGAGGAGGAACGGCGGAAATTAGAGCAGGGCGGAGCGACCCGGCCGTGGTGGTTGGTACAGAGTGGGGGTCAGTAATTAAAGAAGTCGGCAACCGACCGCGCGCGCACCCTCCTCTCTCGGCCCCGGGGTGCGCACGCCCGAATGAAGACGAATAAGCGAGGAAAAACCTCTCGGGAGGACCAATTAGGCAGACGCTCCCTTTTCCGAGGAGCGTGCGGATACTGTATAGCACTTCGGCGCTACGTCGCTTCGCTGCACTTCGGACAGGCCCTTTTTCCTCAACTCTCCTTTCGTACACGTCGCGTCGTCGTCATTTGCGATGTCCCTCTACGCACTCGCAGAGAGGGGACGGCCGTGCTGTCTTCCCTCTGCGAGATACGCGAGAGCGCGGTTCGGCCGATGTCACTTCCCGGAGCAAACGACGCAGTTGTAGTAGCCGCCGCCGAAAGGCCTTTCACTCCGATCGCTCGGGGGCCACCGACCTCGAGCTCGCAAGCTGACCCCCTCTGCGTGCGAGAGCGATGGCCGTCTGTCGACGAACGCTGCCTAATCAGAGAAACGCACGTTCACCCGATCGAATTGCCGCGTTGGAAAACAAGAACTAAACAACGCGTACGAGGCTAGTAGTAGTACTCTGCGAAACTAGCACCTCGTTAAAGAAAAGAAGACCTGGCGTCATACGGCCTCCAAACTTCGCGAAGTTCAAGTTGCGGGGAAGCTGTCAGCTCGTGCTTCGAGAAGTCTAAACGCCTGTGAATCTGGGGCCCTTACAGGTATACGACGAACACAGAAGTGTGCTCACAAGAGATTTGGGAGAAATGTAAAAGGAAATCCGTAGCCAAACTTCCGCCGCCGTGTACGGCGGCGGAAGTTTGGCTACGTGCATCGTGTCGACTTTCGCGATTCACCGGGAGCGTAAAAGAAGACGCTGTACGGGCAGCCACGAAGAAACAACAACAAAATACGGGAGTCGTTCGAGCATGACAGTGTCCGCGCCGAGGAAGCGCGAGACGACAAACGCGAGACGTTATAGAGCATCGGCCGGCGATCACCTGGCTCATCCCAGAAGGGGAGCAGCGAGAGCGGCCAAGAGACGGGCAACGCGCCGTGGGTCTGATGTACCAGGGATGACGGAGAGGCAAATCAGCGGCGCATCGGGGGCGAGAGCCCGCGGGAGGCGCATCAAGCCACCGACGTACGCTGCGCACTGCAAGCGCCAGGTCGGTCGCCGAACAAAGGCGACGGCGCTCATTCGGGGACCGTGCCAACGACGACGACGCCGCCAGGCACACAGCGGCGGGGATAAAAGAGTTCGGGGGGCTCTAATGAAGCCCGCGCCTCTGTGGAGCAGGCTTGCGCTGCCGAGACGGAACGAATAACAAATGAGATAACGGAGACCGCGGAGAAGACGCCGAGGAGGAGGAAGAAGAAGAAGGATGCGACGTCTCTGCAACTTGGCGGAAGCTTTTTTTTTTTTTCTTTCCTTCGCCCTTTTTCACTCCCAAACGCAACTACGCGCTAAAGAAAAGATGCGGAGTATATATATTAAGGCGTGCTGGTGTGGTTGTTGTTGACTTCTTTGCTTCGGAATAAATCTTCGAACGCAGGATAGAGCCACCGGTGAGCCACTAGACGAAGACTAATGACCAGAGCAGCGCAGGGAATGCGCGACCCAAGGAGATAGAGGACGCCTGCTGCACGGGGCTCGCACGTAGAGTAATATGGACGGAATTGGAAAGGAAGGGAGGGGGGTGTTTTAGAACGGTCTATAGACGCAATGGGGGGCGTAAAATGTAGCAAGGGAGGTCGCCCCCTCCCCTTCGCCCAGCACGGACGACAAGGCGCGCCAGCAGGTCGTCGTCGTCTCGAGATACCTACGGAGTCAGCGGATTCCGGTGCACCCCGCCCGTCCCGCTCGCTCACTCATCCCTTTTGTACAAAATCGCGTGAGCGCGTGACGAGATGGCGGGGCTACGCCGTCGACGGGAACGGTTGTTGCCGCTGCAGCGGCATCAGCGCGGGCACGCCAGGACCGTCGCCATCCTTTCTCCTCTTCGCTTTCACGCATTTAATCGCGCTGCTCGGAGCGCATCCCGGAATAGCGGCGGGGTTCCGCTCTTCCCGGCCTGTTCTAACCCGGCTGCGTGTTCCCGAAGTTGTGCGTTCTTGGCGAGCGTCTTCTCCTCGGACCACTAGACTGCCTCGATCCCTTCCAACCAGGTATACGCTCCTCTTCCTGGAGCTCGCCGACACGCCACGATACCGCGGATGCGTGCAGTTTCGTCCTGTCTTTTTTACGCACGCAACGAAGCTGTGCGTAGGCGGCGGCATCGATCCCCTGTTTCACCGAAGAACGCATCGTTGCAGCCTTTTTCCCTCGACTGACTGAACCAATCACTTCTTCCTTGAATGCGAGTGGCATCCCAGGCGATTTTCTGGTCGTCATCTATACTCGCTATCAGAAACACGACAGCAAAAGCCACCTTCAGCAAACGGTTTATGCCTGCTGTTTATATGCGTCCCCGCCTGACGTTTACCTCCACTCCGGCTCCGTTTGCTGATTCCATTCTCTGCAGTAAACCAAAAAAGGTATCCCAACCTTCCTAGTGTAAAAACCTGCGTCGTCCATTCGTGTTAGGTTTGCATGGACATGTATTCGCGCCTACTCGCCCCGCCACGGTGGTCTAGTCTACGGTACCCGGCTGCTGATCCGAGGGTCGCGGGATCGAAACCCGGCCGCGACGGCTGCATTTCGACGGAGGCGAAATGCTTGTGGCCCATGTACTGTGCGACGTCAGCGCACGTTAAAGAAACCCAAGTGGTCATAATTTCCGGAAGCCCTCCACCGCGGCGTCTCTCATAATCAAAGCCGATTTTGAGAGGTACAACCCCACAAATCAATAATATTCCCGCCCACTCATTGCCACCAATTACGAACCAGCACGCCCAGCAGCAAGTTCTGCAAGACAATGCAATACATCAGTAAAGATCCCCTCTCGTATACGTCTTCAGTGTTTTCCGTTTTGGCGAGTCTGTTTGACCGGCCTCAACAGTGCAGCGTGCGCTATCTCCAGAATAATCAGCACAATGCAGGTCGACGTGCTCATCACGTAGCTGGCAGTACAGTACTGAAGCGAGCCGTGCTGGGAAATAGTAATGATATATTTTCGCGTGACATCGACAGGCACTGGCGATACATTCTGCTTACTTTATTTTTTCGTAACGTGGACATTCACGTTGAAGTAGCTTTCAAAACCTGAAACAGCGTACTAAGAAATCAGGCGCGAAAGTATATATATGCATATATACACTGTTAGAGCGCAGGGAGAGAGAACGGCTACGGTGCACTAAAGGCAAAACGGTTTCAAGGTTTCAGGGCATGGGCAATGAAAGTGAGAAACAAAATAACAAATACGGCTTTCAAAACAAACCTGACATAAAAGAGGGTCGAGGAAGCGAAAACATAAATTAGGTGAAACTAGCACAACGTTCTGGAAACATGTTAAATAACATAAAAATAACAACGAAAATGGATACGCAGCACAAATGAGCAGCTTTTCAAAACACGAAAAGCAGCACAAACGTAACTGAAACTGCAGCGGAAGAGCATAACTCTGATACCAAGCGACGATGAAACTAAAACAGCAGCCCACACGGAGAAAGACCAAAATGTTATGAAGTCGATCTGTAATGGTCAGCGACGCTCCGACGTCGCAGGAAGTGGTCCCGACACGAAATAATGACTTCCGATGCGAGGTCGAGCACAGCCGCACACAAAGAGAGAAACTGCACACAACGAGCAACGAAGGGACAGAGCCGATCAGAAGGCGCTTTTTTCTTCGTAATACTCGGCGGCCAAAATGTTCCTCCTCGGAAAATGAGCGCTGGGCATTTTTAATGCGTAACGTCTGAACGTCCCAAAAAAGCGGGGGTGCCACCTTGGCGTCGTCCCACGGGGGTGATACCAAAAGCCACACGACCAAGTCGGCACGTCATGTGAGAACGTCACGTTATGACGACGCCACCATATTCATCATCATCCTATTTAGGTCCACTGCAGGACGAAGGCCTCTCCCAACGATTTCCAATCCACCCTATTCTGAGCGAGTTGGTTGCATTTTATGCCCGCAAACTCTTTAATTTCATCGCTCCATCTAACCTGCCTCTGTTGCGTTTTCCCTCTCTTGGTATCCATTCCACCATATTATATCATCATAAGTTGACTTCAGCGACATCATCATATCATCTGACGACGCAATGTAATAATATAACGCGCGATTTTAGTTCATCTGAAACCATTTTATTTTTATTATTATGGCGCCGCAGCTGGTCTGAGAGACAGGCAACTTAGGTGTCATTTAGGTCACGCCGGTAATGTAGCACAACCAGTAAAGTAGTGAGGTCGTCGAGACCGTAAACAAATACATAGCGGCCGTGACAATACACGGGCCTCGGCATTTCGCCCAAATCGAAATGTAGCCGGGCCGGGATTCGATACCGCGACCTTAGGATCAGTGGCGGAGCAGCTATTCACCACTAGACCGCCGTGGCGGGGCAGCTATTCTTTACGTCAGCAGCTAAGCAGAATACAGTTGGTCACTGAAATAGCGCTGTGTCTTCGATGGTTAAAACTTTCGCTCGTGTGCGGCGCCACCGGTCCGTAACTCAGGCAAGCGTCTTCGTTGGGCTCGTATAAGTGTAACACGTACACACATATATTGACAATATTCCTGTGGACGGTGCCCCAGTATGGGAAAGTTCACTTGCGCAATATGGGTTTACCGGCCGATAGTACTGACATCTTGTGACGCCTGGTCTGCATGAGACACGTTCCTTTGTGTGCGCACTGAGTGTTCTTCCCGAAAGGGAAAAAAAAAAAAAAGAAGTCAATGAGGCTGCGCATTCAGGAGGTGTTACGCTGCTGATGAAAATTTACACCTGCCTTGAAGTAGTAGATATACGCTTACTTACTGCAGCAATAGCTCTGCGGTTTCCCGATTCATCGCTCCACCGCCAGATGGCATCACCTATCCAGCCCCCCAGTATTGTGATCACAGTAACCCGCTTAACACACTAACGCTAAAAAGGTTGTGAACAAATGAAACCACTTATTTAACTAGCAATGCATGTATGCGTGTAACCCGTTACTTAGACAACTCGCTACGAATGCACATGTCAGTGTGAGCAACTAAAGCTGCTGCAACGCAACAGGTGACTGCGAATCCTGACGACATAGTCGGCTGACGACTGCGTCTTTCAAACGATCATTCAGAGCGGATCCGGGATCTTTACAAAAAGTGGGGTGGGCGGGTGAGTTGTCAGCTGATGGGATTACTTCATGAGACGTCTTCTCGGGGGGTACGCCTTCAAAAATTAAGGAGAGGCGCTCAGGACCTCCGGACACCACCTACGAGTTTACCAGTGCGGTCATTAACAGCCGCACAACTATTATACGGTGCAGTATGCGCAGCGCTCTCACGATGAACCGTAGCGGCGCCGAAATAATGTTGGAACGTCTGGCCCGTAAACGTAACCCTACATCATCGAAGTGTTACGTCATACCGTCGCGCCGTTATAATCGCACTGCCATATAGATTTTTACTTATTTATTTATTTTGATACGCTGCATGGACACAAGGCTACACGAACCGACTAACGCGCCCTTTACCTTAACTGCCATTACCGCTGCATTAAGAGACCCCATCACCTTCGAAGAGTTCTTTCGACCTGTCAAGTTATGAAACGACCTCGACAGGTACAGTGGGATAGCAGTATATCGCCAATCGCCTGAAACTATATGAAAAAGAAAGCATAAACGGCCATCACTAAATCAGCTCTTAGCGAGGGATAGTGTCGCAATCAATGAAGAGTAACAAGCACTCAGAGTAAATGTTGGGTCGCTTATACGAATTCGCTATTAAGGGTTATAGGCGCACTTTCTTCCCGACTCGCATGATGCCCAACGGGGTGAGCTAGTCTATAGATGCATATATGCGAACGGCGAGATCGAAGGAGACAGGAGAACGTAGCGGGCGCGCAGATCCATATACACCGCGAAGCGAAAGGCAAATAATAAAAAAAAAAGACGCACATTTTTGTCACAGATTTTTTTTTCTGCGGTCACCACTCTCCCAGAGTGTGCACAACAAAACGAGGTAACCAACACGGCACCTTCACCTATCGGAACAGATGTTAGGCGTACGCCTGTGTGTGTGTGGTTTTTGTTTGTTTCTTTATTATGTCGCCATGGCACGCGGAACTCGCGAGTGCCTAAACGCTGGCAGCAGCATATTCTAGACAGTACCACAGACAAGCTTTCCAAATCGAACCGTGAAATAAACAAACAAGCACACGCAGAATGTCGACGAAAGAAGTAACGGCAAAGTCCCTAGCGGAGAAACAAAGGCCGACACCACCGCAACCGGTCCGCGCGTGCTGCTTATGCTTATATCTCCATTTCCATTTCAGACGAAAAAGACGCAGGTATTCCGCGGCTCAGCTGCACACGGGGGCTGGAGGTGCCTTTCTCCATTTCATTTTCTTTTTTTCTCTCTCTCTCCCCCTCTTTTTGTTCTCCACAGGTGCTCCTTCGTCGGCGCAGGAATCCCGACCGCGACACGCCCGTCGTTTGCGTTGGAAAACAAAAGCAAAACAATGCAAATTTACGAATCGCCTGGCGACAAAAACTAGCCGCCCCTATATACAGGGGCTCAACGAGCGCGCGAGAGCGCGTGCGTTGTTTACGAGGCGAAAACACCACGCGCCAGGCCTCCGCCAATGTGAACGCTCAGGACATACACGACCAAGACAGCCAAGTAGAAATGGCAATGACATATACCACGAAGGCGTGAACTAAATCTACACCGCCGCAATAAACAACAAACAAGAAACGAAACCGCAATACGCGTGTATGCGCGGCCGCGCGTTTGCTCAAGGAGCAATTCTCGAAAAATAAAATATTGAACAACAAGAAGAGAGCTCAGACGGAGACCGCGGCGGGAGAAGTAAAAGAAATTCGCGTTGCAAAAACTTTGGAGAAAGCGAGTCGCCGCACAATACGCGCGCAGCCGAGACAAGTACAAACACGCAGATGATGCGAAGCCGGAAGGCCTGCGGGGAGGAGCTGTGCCGCGCGCGGGGACCGGGGAGTCGATTTGGAGCCATCGCCGCCGTTGTGACGGCGGCTTCCCAGTTAGCGCTCGGGAATGGCGGGGCGCGCTCAGGGCGTGTATACCTGAGCGCTGTTTTTCGGGCTACAAGTATACAAGCAAGAATAAAACGACACCGAGAAAGACGTCGAGCTAGACACCGCTGGAGAAAGGGAAGACACGGGGCTCGGGGCGGATTGGGCGCATGCATGCATGCATGTATGCAAGCCCTAGTGCGCGCGCTTGAGCAGGCAAGCAGCCGCGCTCGAACTGGGACGACGACGAAGACGACAACACATCTCCGCGGCTTCGCGACAGAGCCACTACTCCCATCCCGCCGGTGGTGGCTCCTGTCTTGAATTGTAAAAGAGCACGACGCGACAGTGGTGGTGGTGGGGGCTTGGAAATGTGAGGAGAGATATAAAGGCAAAAGTTCTCGAGGATGACTCCTCTCGGGGATGCGAGAAAAAACACGGCAAGGCGAGGCGAGCCGCGAGTGCGCCCGCCACTCCGCAAACGTACGAGACGGCGCGAGCGAAGTGCAATCTACGGCCACGCCGGCGTTAAGCCATCTGCGTTAGACGCCGCCCCTTCCTTGCATTTTAAACAACAGAGTAAGAAAGGAGCGTAAGAATGATGCGTAGATGACCGAAGGAAAGGAGGTAATCAAGGTGTCGAGCTCGTGTATGTACACCGAAGCGAAGTATACAAAAATAAAGAAGGGAAGAATATTACGAAATACCAAAAAGAGCTAAAGGAAACCCCGAGATGCTATGTCCGAGGTGGATATATACGTATATGGTAGGAGAAACACGCTCACGAAGCAAAAATAGGAGCGCGAGGATAAGAAGAAATCCGAGCGCCTTGTTTCTCGATTTGCGAGCGAGGGGCTTCTTCTAGAACTGGCCAAAGAAAGGGGGCTGCGCCGCAGCCCTCTTATGCAGTCCGCTGGGGCTTAACGCACTTTACGCGCGCCCGTGGAGAGCGAGCGCTACGTAGGACGATGCAAACGCAGAGCGACGACATCAAGTGTGCACGGGCGAAGTCCGCGGAAAGTGAGATGAACCGCCGCGCACAGAAAATGAAAAAGAAAACGCATATATAAAACAAAAGCGAGGAGGCGCGCGGAAAACGAGAACGTATACCGTGCGAGTGGGAGTTTGTAAGATGTGCCACGCTTGGCTCACGAGTTCAGAGAGAGGCGTGGACAGGGGTTATTTCTTTTTACCCTCGCAAAAAAAGAACTCGCTTGGGTACCGGAGAAAGGCGGGAGAGGAGGAAAGTGCAATCGCACGAACAGACGCCCAAGAAAAGAGTCGCCAAGTGGAATACAGAATGCCAACGATGGGAGATACACTTCTCGGTTTATTTTGTCCTTGTTTTCTTTTTTTCGTATATGTGCACACTTGGGCGGCCTGCCGGGCCAAACGAATGTCTATTCTGCTCTTGTTGCACAGCGCACGCGGTCCTCTTCCAATGCATTCGCCGGGAACGAGAGAGAGAGCCGCGCGAGCTCCTCGCGGACGGCCCCTAGAGCGCATTGGCACCCGCGCGCGATCCCCAAACGACGAGGCTGCGGCGGCGACTCTTGAAGCGTCGCGAGCCGCTTCACCGTACATCTTATAGTGTAATCTCGAAGAGGGACAGGGGGTTGAGTGTGAACCCATACACTACCTCTCTTAAAGGTCTGCAGTTTTCTCGAAACGGCTTCTGATCTTTACGCAGCGTACAGTTTCACTATAGCTCGAACCCCGCTTGCCTTTTACCCTTACAAGGGCTACTGACTTTACGCCTGTCTTTTATTCTAGTTCGTCAGGAGAGAGAGCCCGGGGCTGCTTCTTCCGGAGCTTATGGTAAACGAAGGGAACATCAGTGAAAATAAGGAAGCGAAAGAAAATAAAAAGGAAAGGAGACATTTTGAAGCGACCAAGCCCGAATGCGCGTTAACACAACAACGAAGAACGCGCGAGAAGTCCGGACAGACCGTCAAAGCCTGCGGGGGACGCCGTTCGCAACGAGGAAGCGCCTTTGTACAGCGTCACGGCGCGCGGCTGTGTGCTCAGTGCAGTTTGAACGAGGGCGCGAGGGAAGCTGGTTGCTGTATAGGAGGGCCGTGACGCTGGGCCCGGAGACCGAAAAAATAGAAAAAAAAATGAAATAATAAGAGAAAGCGTGTATCTCTGAGAAGATTGAAAGCAAGTGCGCGATCGGTACCCGGACGTGAACGCGTGTGTTCGAAGAGCAGACAGATACCATAGGCAGCGGGAACAAGGTTGAAGGCGGGAAAGGCAGGGATCGTTAGAGGCGGCATACGAAAGCCCCGGTGTGGCAAAGTCAAAACTCGTCGTTTTCAGCTGCGGACACGCGTTTTTTCGGGAAGACCGGGGAGCGAGTTTGAGACGGCTGCGGCGGCGCGCGCCCGGGATAACGAGCCAGCCTGTTTCGTCTCCGCAGGGCAGCATAACGCGGAGCTAAGGAGGCAGGAGAATAAGGAAAAAGGAAAAGAAAAGAAGAGACCCCCCTCGCGGCGATTCCCGCGACAGACGAGGTGGGTTTTGGCGCAGTGTCTGAGCCGCGAGGACGTAGAATCCAGCCTGCTGCAGCGAGCGCGATCCTGTTTGCCGAGGACGCCATTCGTGAGCCCTATTTCCCCCCATTTCCTCGAGAAAGCGAAAAGAGAGAGAGAGAGAGAAAAATAACGGGCAAAACGAAACTATGAAATCATCGGGCACATAAAAAAAGTGGAGTATAAAAAAGAAAAGCATTGGAACACAGTGAAGACTTTGTCGACAACTGCCCGCAGTAACGCCGCAGGTCATGTCCAAGGATTCTGTCTTCATAACGAACCTCCTCGAGCGGAGACGTATTGTAGACGGAGACAACGGCCGGCAGGAAGAGCAGTCTTTCTCGCACTGTACAGCTTCGCGACGAATAACGTACGGAAAGGAACCAACAAACAATGCTGCGAACAGTCCGTTCGAGCTCTTTTCATACAGCAAACAAACATAAAAGAAAGAAACGAAATACGTGCTGGGGTGAAGAAAGACGCTTTCTCAAGCGCCAGGCAAGCGGACAATGAAAAAGGGAAGGCTTCAGCGTGACGGTCAGCAACTATCTAGAACGCTTACGGGTTCCTGCATGATTAAAATGATAAGGATGCAAAAGACGGTAAGTAGAAATGATAACAGATGTTTGCACGCCAGCACAGGGAGGTTAAGAAGGAAAGCGCTCGACTGACTACCCTACGGAGAGGAAGGGGGCGGGAGAGAGAGAGAAAGCGACGGGCAAAAGAGTGAGAGTACAACAAAAGAGGCGGTTGTGGAAGGACAAACAGGTGTGAGCAGGACGTAGCATACTTTCTTGTGTACGCGTCGTCAGGACGTCGAGGCTGTGTCATTACTGCTTCCTTCCACCGAATGGAAAGAGAGAGAGAGAGAGATGAAGGGAGGGGGAACAAGAGCAGCCTCCAATGTGAAAAACAACGGAGGAAAGTGCCAGACTAACTCAGACCATATACAAGGAAGACACAACGATAACAGCAAGCAGAAAAAAAAGAAAAGACAAACGAAGAAGAAAAAAAAAGGGCAGGGGGGAGTACGAAAGGAAGCAGGAGCAACAGTGGCGAGCCATATCGTGGACGACGGTGCCGGGAGCTGCAAGCCCGCAAGTACGCCGAAATTGATGCTCCGCAATGGATACGTTCGAGCAGGCACACCTTCTGCTGGCCGCTCCCTCTCTCTTTCTCTCTCTCTCTACGCCAGCACACATACACACATATATATACTACCCCGGAAAGACGAGGAAGAGACTATAAAAGTGGCAGAGCTACTGTTTGTTTGTTTCTGCAGAGCGAATGCTTTCGTATTTGTTTCTCCTCCATCTATACGGACAACTGTGTGTGTGTGTATGTCAGTTTCGGTATTTTGTTGTCGGCGAGAGCGCGCGTTTTCTGGCTTACTGCAACGATGAACAATGCCGAGCATCTCCCCGGCATTGCTGTTCCCCACCAGAGCGCCACAGGCGCGCACAGTATGGCGGGGATGGCAAAGGGAAAGCAATTGACGCCGCTCGTTGGAGTGAACGCACTTTTTATACACCCGTTCTCCCTAGGTCCCTGTCCAAGGGGAAGTGAAAAGCCGTATGAAGTCGGGGGAAGGCCCGTAAAGACAACGAGTGAACTAGGACAAACAAAAGGGAAAAAAAGAAAGAAAGAAAAACTTCGGTGAGAAATGGGAGGCCTCCGAGGTACAAACGCCGAATGAAGACCCTTGGAGTTTAAAGGAAAGAAGGAAGAAAGAGAAAGACAGAAAGAAAAGAAAGGCTGCTTCCATTCCCGTCAGCTCGGGCTGAAGAGCATACGTAAAGATGCGACACACGCCTAACGAGAGCAGTTTGAAATATAGAATAAGTAAGATGACGATTCGTGAGTGTCGCAAAGTAAATAACGAAATTATATATCCGATCAGGAAAGCTCGTCCATGTAATACTTCCGCACGTTCTTTTTTGCCCGCTCAGTCGCGTTTCTCCGACGCTGCAAACATTCCTTAATCCTTCGTTTCGAATTTTCCTGACACAATCGCGAGACTCTCTGCACGGGCCGCAATGTTTAGATGCGCCCCTGTACATACACGTGCGCTAATATTTTCTTTCATTATTTTGTTTTTTTTTACTCTGACAGAGGGAATGAATGCGACACGTACCCTCATTTCTTTGGCAAACAACCGCGCCTATAGCTTCCCCTCCGACATGCGTAAACATCGAACTTATTTGACACGGAGCGCAGTGCGTAAACAAATACGGCAGATACAGACACACGGAAGCGAACAACCCGGAAACGCGAGCGCAGCCTAAAAGAAAGAAAACAAAAATACAAGAAGACGCAAGGGAACGCTTTCGCACGAAGACTGTAAAACAGATAAAATAAAAAAAAGCAATAGAGTGAACGAGGCGGAGAGCGCATGGTACTGCTGACGTGGCAGAATCAAGAGGCCAAACATGCATCTATATAATATAGACAGGTATACACGGGAAGATGCGGCAAGCGAAAAACAAGGCGGTTTCACATAAGATGTCGCCGCCAGCGAATGATTTCGGGGGTCCCAGGAAAGCAAATACATATCCAGCGAAAAGTCCCTATTACACGAACTAGATCGAAATGTTTCAATAAGTCACATTAAAGCAGGAGTAAACGATATATTACACACATAGTGGCAGTGGGGGTAGGCTTTCAGTTCCCACATCCCCCCTTCCTTTTTTTTTCTCGCTCTCTCTCTCTTTTTCTCATTGCAGAGTAACCAATTGGGTTCAGCCTGTGTGACCCATAGTTGTCTTTATCCATTTACCTAGTCTCTGTCATGCGTGACTACTTTCCTCGGTCTGCTATGCATGTGCAATTTCTTCTTTGTGACATGCCAGTTAATCTAATACCCAAAAAAAGTGGCGAGCAGATGAAAAAGTAGGAAAACTAGGGATTCAGAAATTTCGACCACCTGGTATTTTTTAACGTGAAATGACATCACGAACTATACAGGCATTTCGTCACCATCGACATGCAGCAGGCGCGGCCGGAATTCGGCCCCCGCGATGTTCAGATCAGCAGCTGAGTGCAATAGCCACTATAGATCAATGTGACGGAGGCAGCAAAGGACTGTGTGATCTTTTCCGTCGTCCTCATTCTCTTGGGCTGCGATGCAACCGCATCGAATCCCCTCATGCGTTTATGACACATTCCATCCGTAAAAGAAGTTCATAAAACGGTAGCTAGGTAGGCAAAACTGCATGGATTAATTCCATGCTGGTGTCCACTGACTACCGACTAACAAACAGTGATTAGTCTAAAGACATTTTTGCTGCAGATTTGGCAACTACAAAAAGAAAACAAACAAGAAAAGAATGTAGACGGCTGCGGGACCGTCGCGGAACTGTATAGCTGCTTCCACTGCGAACGCAAAATACCTCAGTGTACGTGTCTCCTTGAAGCTCTACATGTTAATTTCCCATTCACGTAGACAGTGCTAGCGGCGCCATCTCTCGAGACGATAGGTGCGATCGGTACACGCAGCTTATGACACAGCCGAAGGAAACGTCATTGCCCGCACAAAAAGCTCGCAAATGCGCATATAACGACGACCCCTCAATGGCGGCCATGGCAAAGATATATGTATCTTCTACGGGACGCCGGTGCTGAACAGATACGTGAATGTATATATATATATATATATATATATATATAGTTCGGAAAGAAAATTCATCAGAGTCAAATGAAGGCCGGTCCACCGGCCGCAACGTCAGTAAACTTATATTGTTTTTGTTAACCGTGTGAATCTTTTTTTGAATATATATATATATATATATATATATATATATATATATATATATATATATATATATATATATATATATATTGTAGGGGTTAACTTCTACTAATTACTACTGCTAGCAGCGGCATCGCCGCTAGCAACCCCCTGTCGTGGGTTCGAGCACTCAACGAGCAGAGAATGAGGTCGTCGCGTCCGCGCGCTCGCCATCTCAGCCATGCCATCGCCGCGCTGCCGCGCGCTTCGGCCCGCGGCCCGACTCGAGGCAGGGCAGCGCGAACCGTCGCACGCGGCTAAAGAGGAGAACATTAGGCGTCACTCTCCGTGCATGGTAATTTAATAAACATTAAAATAGTAACAAATCATACAGGGCCGAATCTAAAGATCGAATTAAATATAAACGAAAGGACAACAACGATTAACAACACGCGAACACAAACAAAGGACAGTAACAAAGAACAACACGCGAACACAGAATAACACACAAAAATAACCATGCAAGGAAGGAGAGCCTAACCCCGGCTAGCGCACCCGCGACCGCGAGCCCTCGGAAAAGGAAAATAGAAGAAGAACATACAGACAGGAGCGTCGGTCGCAGGTCGCCGCCGTGGTCGCTGGGGCTCGCAGAAGCACGCCATCCGACCGATGGCCTGGCCGGCCGGAGGGTCCCAAAAGTACGTGCGCACTTCTCCAAGTCCCAGCGTGTTCTCCCGAGGCATCGCCAAAACCCGAAACGCCAGAATGCGCAAACGTTCGAGGAATTTCTCGCTGCCCAATGGCAGCCTAGTTAAAACCATATGGAGCGAGGCGGCCAGCCCTCCACAGTGGTGGGTCGCCGCCGCGTCCAGCTGGGAGAGAGGGACGCGAGGAATTTCGTGCAAAACATGGCGTCGGGCGGGACGCGGCCCCACATCCCTCCCTCCTTAAAAGCCCCCCTAAAAAAACCATACCGACAGTGCCAATACGCGATAAAATCCGAGAGCCCCAAACCAAAACAAAAAACAAGGAAACAAACGCGACAATACAACCGCGGCAAATCTCTCAAGTGTCCGACGAAGCAGGCGCGCGCCACGGCATCTTCACCCGGATTCCGGACGCCGGCCGCGGCAGGTCTCACGTGCCGTCGACCCTGTCGACTTCCTGGCCGCACCAAGTGCCGCGACCACGGCTCCGTCCGCAGCCTCGCCGTCGACGCCGCCCCGCTCTGGACACGCAGACTTCGGCCGCCAACTCAGCGCGGCAGAAAAACACACAAAAAAAACAACAAAAGAACAAAACAGTCGCGCAGCACAGAAACGAAAAATCAAGTTAACTACGAACAATAAAACAACGCGAGGCTAGAATTCTCAGGTAGCGTAAACCAAAAATAAAGAAACGGTACGTAAACAAAAAGGAACACTTAGTAAAGAACCAAGGACAGCGAAGAGAAACTAGAGAGGGGGTAGAGAGAGAAAAAGAGAAAGACGTCTCTGTCAGGTTATCTCTCCGTCTGGAATCAGTCGGGCAGTAACCAATGTAAACGTGGTCTACACTAGTGCGATGTCGCATGACCTTACACTAGCGGATAATCCTTCCACGAACGCACTCTGCCCATCCGTGACACCAAACGAAACGGGAAATCCACAACGTGTTGCCTACGGAATGAACAGACGCGGAAGGGACGGCGACAGCTGAGCATTCACACTGCACCGTGCCAAATCGCAGAGCACAGTAACTTTAACTAAAGCCTTCCGCTCTGACGACTGGCCAGAATTACTACAGGGGCGCGCAATCGCTCTCCTCTGCTGTCGGGGGGGTGCCACTGTCGACGCGCGTAAACACGGCGCTAACCGCAAAGGTGGCATGATACTATGGCCAAGCTCGTACAGACCGCGCAGAGTGAACCCCTTTCTCTCCAGGGCCACGGCTACACAAGCCGCTTCGAGCCCAAAACCCGCGCTCGCCGCAATACAAGACAGCGATACTACGCGCGCGCGCCATGTGCAGTACCAACACATTCAGGCGCCTCGCCTCCCGGAGGCGAAAAACAAAACCGCGAAAGAAACTATTTACATTATGTACACATGGGTCACTCTGCCGTCAACTACGTCGCTCTTCGGGCCAAGCGAAAAAAAGCAAAAGAACAACAAACAAGAAAAAAACCAGATTCCGGAGGTGAGTCCGGTGAGGATGGACCCCCTCTTTCATCCTTTCCCCCCGACCGGCCGGCTGATTAACGCCACAATGGCCTCCTTCTCTCCCGCCGCGGGGACGCCGCAACGCGCTCCCCTTCTGCGTGCGCGAAGACACAGGTGCCCAAAGGGCTATTCAAGGAAGAAGGGTCTTCGTCCTACTTCTTTGTTCGCCTCAGCGGCCTTTCCGCCATCTTTGCCTCCCTCGGTGCAAGTCGGCCATGTGCAACCGAACAGCGCCGTCCACTTTTAAAGAAAAGAGACTTTCGGCGACCCGGGCAAGAAATAGTGCGTCAGCTACTCTTTCACTGGTTCTGAATTTAGTGAGGAAAGACGCGCACGACGCGCAGTCTAAAGAAAACCGTTGGACTCACCGACTTGAACGTCGCACGGGAGACCGGATGGTCGTTCTCCCAGCCATGGCATGATGAAAGCCTTGGTAAATCCAACGAGTTTCCGCCACCAAGAACGAACTGCTGCATCTCGGTGGCAACTTGCATCACGCCTTTCCTCGTCCACGCTTCGCCTCACACAACTTCGAAGCGGGTTACCAATCCGTTTGAGAAGTGACATTTGCCTCTCCTCACACCACGATACAACGACAGAGAAAAAGGATGGACAGACAAAGAAAGATACGGGCGGTACACGGCAGAGACAGCCAACCTCAACCAAAGCGCATTTTACGCTAGGAACCGAACGCAACTTCCCCACTCTGCCGACACCTGCTCGTCGTCTGAGCGACCAAGGGCAAGGCCCCTGGCCCCACTTAGTTGGGCGCCAAAATGTAGGGGTGACCTTCTACTAATTACTACTGCTAGCAGCGGCATCGCCGCTAGCAACCCCCTGTCGTGGGTTCGAGCACTCAACGAGCAGAGAATGAGGTCGTCGCGTCCGCGCGCTCGCCATCTCAGCCATGCCATCGCCGCGCTGCCGCGCGCTTCGGCCCGCGGCCCGACTCGAGGCAGGGCAGCGCGAACCGTCGCACGCGGCTAAAGAGGAGAACATTAGGCGTCACTCTCCGTGCATGGTAATTTAATAAACATTAAAATAGTAACAAATCATACAGGGCCGAATCTAAAGATCGAATTAAATATAAACGAAAGGACAACAACGATTAACAACACGCGAACACAAACAAAGGACAGTAACAAAGAACAACACGCGAACACAGAATAACACACAAAAATAACCATGCAAGGAAGGAGAGCCTAACCCCGGCTAGCGCACCCGCGACCGCGAGCCCTCGGAAAAGGAAAATAGAAGAAGAACATACAGACAGGAGCGTCGGTCGCAGGTCGCCGCCGTGGTCGCTGGGGCTCGCAGAAGCACGCCATCCGACCGATGGCCTGGCCGGCCGGAGGGTCCCAAAAGTACGTGCGCACTTCTCCAAGTCCCAGCGTGTTCTCCCGAGGCATCGCCAAAACCCGAAACGCCAGAATGCGCAAACGTTCGAGGAATTTCTCGCTGCCCAATGGCAGCCTAGTTAAAACCATATGGAGCGAGGCGGCCAGCCCTCCACAGTGGTGGGTCGCCGCCGCGTCCAGCTGGGAGAGAGGGACGCGAGGAATTTCGTGCAAAACATGGCGTCGGGCGGGACGCGGCCCCACATCATATATATATATATATATATATATATATATATATATATATATATATATATATATATATATATATATATATATATATCCTCCGAGCCTTCGCGGCCGGGCGATGTGTCGCAGCGTTTTTCAGCGACCTGCCGCGACGTCCCCATTTGTAACCGCAGGATTAATATACCCCTGTCAGCGCCGAACGCGTTGCAGCTTCACGGGGATTCCCTGGTGCGGTCGCAGTGGCCTGCCGCATACCGCAACACGCTGCAACCTATAGCCGCCTACGTCGCGTGTGCCGATTTGTCCAGCTCGCGGGTAAAGTTCGTGTGGGTGTACCCCATTACGCCTATGTTTAAACTGTCGCTGCAATTATACATCGCATCCCGCACCTACCTTACCCACAAGCTCTACAAATGCTTAGCAGCGCTTTCATAACCCGAAAAACCACGCGATAGCGCGCGGCGGCCACGCATCGTTAGGAATATTGAAACGCAGCCAAAGTGGTGTATAGGCTGTAGACAGCTTCGCGGTTACGAACGCATTGCAAATCTAAGCTCGTAATTCAAACTGACTGCATTTGCGAGTCAACGGGTGCACGCAGGACAATTTAATGCTGCTGTGCGAGAAAGCCGTCTCTAGTAAACATCTAGGCAGGGTAGCAAACCGGATCCTTGCTGAACGGTTAAACATCTCTCAAGCTCTCCCGTGCGACGTGTGGTGTACGGCAACGAGGCGAGCCGTAAAGAAAAATATGTGTTATCTATATAATGCATACGCTCTATAAAAAAAAAAAAGAGAATATATGGGCTACCTCGGCAAAGCAACAACAAGCGTGACCTAGCTTGGCCCGCGTTTTTTTCCCTAGAAGCCCGGCGTCCGACACTTTCCCATCGAGAACGCAGTACCGCGCTGATAGATGCATGTCGTCCGTGACAAGGAATGGCGATTACGCATAGAAATCGCACCATATAGATGACGATACATAGTTCTGTGCATGGAAAGCTCCTCCCGAAACTCTCGATTTCTTTTTTTTTTTTTCTTGGAGTGTAGGATCGAGTAGATGACCTCGCAAAAAGTATATTCCAACCTTTATGTAGGACAATTTGAATCTTAAATCCATGTTAACAAAAAGTAGAATTCCTGGCTTCTCAAACTACCAACAGCAAAAGGTATCCGCCAAGGTGCGCTTTGTGATTACCTGCACACCAACCAGTGAGCTCGCAAAATATCTTCACGCCGGTCCAGGGTGGCTATAAATTGGGGCACCACTGCTTCCTATAGAAGCACTGACACATTTCAAGAGACACGCGACTTATGTCATTTGAAACCCATTTCTGTCTTTATTTCTCATTTTTATTGATACATGCTGTATTAATACAAAAAAAATGTAAAAAAGTTAAGCAACCACCCCTCTCGCGCAATTATGAAGTGCGGAATGCGCTTTTACAGATCGTTCATAACCAACTACATTGAGTGCTTGACCGTCCGATACGTGCAGCTATAAGAGATAACTTCAAAGCGAAGAAATATACAGAGCAAATAAAAAAAGAAACAAGAAAGAAAATGGAGACCCTTTTAAAATCACGACCTCTGGCACTTAGACGAGTATGAAGCACTTCAGGATGTCGAGTCAGTCCATTTCGCACAGAAATTCGTTGGAAAGTCTATATAAAAGCCGTCGATGTTCGGAACGCGAACGTAAACCGTAACTCTCTCGGGCAGAGTGCCTTTTTCGTTTCAATGCAAGTATCTGCACTCTAACTTTGAAATGGGGCTGTTGCATGTCTCTGGAAAGACGAATCCACTTTGTTAATTACGTTTCAGTTCGTAATTAAATCGCTAGCATCTCGCTCTGAAGGTGCACGCGGCAGCTCGACATATAGTCAGTGCTAATTCTGCACATTTCCGATATTTAGTTACTGTTTTCTGTGCATGTGAACCGTAAAACTTTTCAACAATTTTTCTTTTATTCATAGCACTTCGCACTTTAAAGAACGACCAACAAGCTAGTGCTGGCCTTATTAAGCGCCGAAAGTGACGTGAGGATATCAAATATCATTTCTGTAAAGCACTCTACAAAGGCGCAAACGGCTCCTAGAGAGAACGTAGGCAGTCTTGGCGCAAGTACTAAATGTATGAAGCCACGAACAGTACAGCCACTGACGGTCTGTTTCGCGCGCTGAAGCGTGTGAATTTGCGACGTATAGTTAATAATTTCACAAAGTGCGCTTGATTAGTTTTACATTCGTAGCATATGGGCCAACGTATGAGACATTCCAGCCGGAGGACTGTTGTTCAGAGCCTAATGGACTCGGCGAAGCCGAAGCGAAACGACGATTCACGCTTGACTAACCTATCCACGTCAGAGAGGCTGTGAACCAGAAAACTGCTGACAGCAAAAGTGCGCTGTATTTGCGTGCGAAACTTCCGAACGTTACTTGATTTGCGAGAGCTACCGACACTCGCAGAGTAAACGTGCATCACGGAAGGTAGCATGCGTATATTAAATATAGAGTGGCAACGGATTATAGTTAAGCTACACTGTGTCGTCATGCTATAGACTCTGTCAATGCTCGTACAGCAATTCGCCACAATGAGTACGAGCGACCACTTTAATTATGCGTGACAATGTGCAACTTTTTCTTTTTTTCTTTTTGCCAGTTTTTACTCGCGTGTCCCGCCACGGTGGTCTAGTGGATCTGGCACTAGGCTGTTGATCCAACGGTCGCGGGATCGAATCCCGGCCGCGACGGCTGCATTTCGATGAAGGCGAAATGTTGAGGCCCGTGCGCTGTGCGATGTCAGTGCACGTTGAACAGCCCCACGTGGTCGAATTTTCCGGAGACCTCCACTACGGCATCTCTCATAATCAGAGCTGGTTTTGAGACTTAATACCCTAGAATTTAATTCAATTCATCTGCAGTTCATTTGCGGAGATGATCCAGTTATATTTCGTACATTTATCATTTACGATGATAAGAGAAGGCAGGAGATCGAATTCGCTGTGTTAAAGTCTGACCCCGCCAGTTTTGCATACTGCTTCGGCAAGCATGCATGTTGAACGTTCACCACACCCAGGAGCCATGGAGTATCCGGCGCCTTATTTGTGCGCCAACATCTCCTAATATATCAATAAAAAAAATAAGCAACAATCGGTCGCGTGCGCCCCGCTGCTGAAGCTTGCGCGTGAAAGACCGGCGCTTTTTTCTTCACTACGTTCTTACTATTACTCAGTTCTACGGTCGCCTTAGTACAGGTTTTTATTCAACTCATCACTGTAGGCCGACACAAACGCTAAGCTCGGATAATTTCGCAGTAAACGCTGCCCATTGCGCACTATCCCTTATAGCAGGCCATCCGTTAGGCAGGCGTGTTTCGAAGGTGCTAGAAATTTGCGCCATTGATGCCTCGGTGGCCCGTAGAACAAAGACCAGGCTGCTTACGTGCACACTGCAGGAGTCCTTTTAAAAAAAAATAATAATAAAGAAGAACTTGCCACGGCCACCAATATCTAGCAATATACGCAATGTTCCTCCGCATTTAGCAGGCGCAAGGACGTTTCACCATGAGGTCATTAGAGGCCGCGACCTATCCGCTTGAGTGACTTAACAGAAGACGCATATACCGCAACCACAACTAGCAAGGACGACGGCAAAACCGCTCAATCAGCTCCACTCTCGCGTGAACAGCGAAAAATAGCGAGCACAGGAGAGGAAGCTGGAGGAGGACAAAAGAAAATTAGCGCTAGGGTGGCGGGCACTTCCACGACAAGTCACCAATTAAAAGTGCAGCAGCAACGGTAAACAACATGCCGAGTTGCGCAACCCGCAGGTAGGCACGTACGAACGCGGGCTCTGGAGAGAAAAAAGGAGGCGCGGTCTGAGCCGAGGGTTATACATAAACGAGCACTTGCAGCGCGCGCACAGGTTTCGACCGAGCCCCTTAGTTCGCGCACACTGCCAAAGGCCGGTTTTAGCAACGACCAACCCCCCACTTCCTCCTCCAGGTGCGTGCCTCCCCCACCTCTTTCTCTCTCTCGCCTTTTTCCTATTTTTCATTGTCCGGGGTCTTTCTCGTTTGCGACACCCGGATGGCTGATCCCATTGTAGTCGGCGAACATATATCTTAGCTTCTCGGAAAACCGCTGCGTCTGCTGCTCCGCTTGTCTTTGTGCCAAAGCCACATCCTCGGCCGAGAGAGTTCGCGAGGACGAACGAACGAGGAAGCAAAAATACGATTCTGGAAGACGAGAAGTGTACACTGTGTGCCTTTGTTTCGGGTTTTCCTACACTCAGAGCTGCGGCCCTCGCTCGTAAAATAGAAGAAAAAAAGAAAGAAAATCTTGTTCCTTGGTCGACACTTTGCCAACGACAGTACAAACATTTTTAGAACTCGTCGAGTTGTCCATTGCAACACCGATCTAGATGCTTCACATTGTCAGATTGATTCTTTAGTGATTTCCCGCTTGTTTGTTGCTTTATTCTATGCCTGTAATACCATATGTATACTACGATGCTGCAACCTCAGAGAACATATCGTAACCTATGTACATTTCTGCGTTTACCATGTATGCCATCAGCTGCTTATCTATGCCAAGACATCTATATGTATAAGTTGTACAGACGTATGCGATTCCGTCTTCATCTACATTTACACTGTAACACTTCTGTATGTTTGCTGTTTCTTTTTCTCTAAGTGTACCCACGCCTGTAAAGACCCAATTTGGCGTTGACAGTATACTGAAACAAAATTTTTAAAAAATGTGGACGCACGCACTTGTCATCTTCTCTAGTCTGTGGCCTACAGTATAGGCTGCACTTTAAGCGGGCGCAATGTATTACGTTAGTGTTCTTTGCTATTTTCTGTTTTTGTATATATAGATCACCGCACGGATGACTTATGCAGTTGGCGCACGGTCTCTGACCGTGTCAAAATTTAGCTTGAGAGCCGAGGAATAATGTCAACACTGACCCGTTAGGCTAAGGTGTGAGGATAACAAACACATCTTGACGTTTAGTGCACATGCGGCAGAATGCGGGGTAGACAACAGGGACACCGCATCACGTTCGATACGTTTTGTGGCCGTTCCGGTACATGCGAAATCTCCACAAGCAATGCTTTTTGTGCAACGTGTACTTCAGCGGCGAGCACTGACGGTGGGTCAGTTTCCTTTTCACCGGGATTGAGAACGCCGAAAGAAATAACGAAAATGACAAGGAGCTTCTAAGTGGTTTCTGCATAAAAGAACTGCAACTGCGATAAAGACAAATAGTTGCCACTTGTGCGCCTCTATAGCCTCTTCAGTCACGTGTAACATTTCACAGCACCCCGCAGCCATTTCACTAATGATCCATTAGCCCCTACAGGTGAGCACACATTGGCTATACTACAACGAGATCGTAGCGCCCGCCCTACTTGATGAAGCAAAGCTTAGGCATATTGCGCCTGACCTTACACATAGGTTTACAGCGCCACCACTACTTGGATATGACAGGTCGTTCGCTATAGATAAACTTGAAGCTTTGTTAAGCTTTCCCTATGCCTTACGAATGATCTCCAGTAGGGAGAATAAAGCGAGGTATGAAGTACGAGTATAAATAAATAGTTTATTGCCTGCAAAAGGAAACGGCTACCAAGCGTCACAATCATGGTGTTCATTCTTGATACGCGAAACAGTGTAGATCTCTAGCTGCTTCTGTACGCTTCCTTCACTGTCAGAACACTACTTGCGTAGCGCGCGCCCACACCAGAAAGTACGTTCTAAATCGTCGGGTGCAGAACAGAGATCTCACCTTTAAAAAAAAAAGCCCGTTGCTGCTGGCAACGGACGCCCGAAGCTCGACGTTTCTAACGCGTAGTTCATTAGCTTTCTGTGCTAGAGCATTGCTCAGCCTGTGTCGCGTACTTCATATCGCAAATAATTCGTTTTACGCGCGAATCGATGAACAGATCGCTAAAAACGATGGAGAACAGCGACTTGTTCTCCATCGTTTTTAGTGATCTGTTCATCGATTCAAGCCTCCATCTTCCCGTGCATGAGCTCCTCTTCTACTTTACGCTCGAGTTAGTTGTACTGAGGTAAGGCTGTCCTTAGTTTCAGGGCCCCCACAGAGCTAGATAGCTTGCATCCGTAGCTTTTCAGCAGAGGAGCGTACGAGAGAGAAGCGAGAAAAAAAATTACGCAGAATAACAAGAAAGTCCATCTGAGTAACTTGGTCATTCAATGGCAAGTGAACCTTGATGTGAAATAGTTTCGGTCGTCGGAGAAAGAGAAAATTAAGCGCTAGGACTGAACCGAATGGAAAGTCATTCAATCTGGCTCTGCTATAATTCCTTACGACATCACCTGAACGCAGTTGTGAAACGCGCTTCGCACGGTGTGCAGGATTCATTCCACTAATGTACCCTGGTTGTGTGTCTTACAGCCCGCACACACGCACCCAGATTACGAGCGTTATGCCTTAGAACGCCGCGCGCACAATGCCCGAAACGAACATGACTATAAGGGGAAAGAAAAAAAAATATTTATATTTAGCGTACTTCATTGCGTTTCACAAGTTAGCGCCAAGCGTTCTAACAATCGCGGCGTGAATCAAATGAGCTTAAGCCAGTTATGTCGAAAAGTGCGGCTGCAAAAGACCGTGCTGAGACACGGCCGACACGGGCCCATCACAAAGGAGTCTGAAAGCTCATCAGAGCCACAATGCAGCTTTTATTACAGCTACCGGGCAAGGCGTAACACCGTGTTAAACAATGTATACCTGCAATCACGACTTGGGGATAAGGAACAGAAGGGGTGGGGTTTTGGCAAGCCGCTATTAGAGCACCGCACGGAAGCCGCAACAAGAAAGCATTCAGCGGGTCCGTACCACATGAAAGAAATAAAGAAATAACAAAAAAAACGTTACCATATAGCCCCACGATAACGCGCTCCGCTGGTTTTTCGGCACATCAATGTGTCGCTTGCACATGGAGGCGAGTTATGGCCCACATTTGCGAAGGCAGTAATGAAAGCGCGCGTCTTTATCTCCCGTCGGTGAGGAAGCTCGAAAAAAAAAAAGACACAATAAAGATAATCATAACGGTAATAAAGGCGCGGCGTATGACGATCGCGAGGCGGTATTGTTCGGCGCTTCGCAAAACAAATGGCCGTAAATGCGACGAACAAGGGTAGGGCAGTGCAGAAGCAGCAGGAGCGGCGGCGGCGGCTGTAATTTTCGAAAACGAGATTATAAAGCGCAGCGCGAGCGGAAGGTATCGCGGCGGCAACGAGAAAATAGAGCAAAGGAGAGAGCGAGAGGGAAAGGAGTAGATGGCAGTGAAAATCCTCCGCGGGCTTGCGGCGCGCGCGGAGGATTTCCTACCAGGCCGCAGGAGGCCGCCACAAGAGAAAAGCACACGCAAGATCCGCAGAGGCTCGTCGTTGAACGTAGAGGGACGCGTGGACGCGCCACCTTAGCGGCGGCGGTGGTAGTGCCTACATGTGCGTGCGTGTGTTCATAAAATGTCTCCTTCTCTTACCACCGGTGGTCAGCGCGGCGGATAGCTCGGAAAGAGTAGGAGGAGGGAGGGGGCGGTAGGCGCCGGTTTTTTTACGACCTCCCCACGGCAGTGAATCCCACGGTAGGGCCAGCAAGAACGAAACGTGGACGCGGTGGGAGAGGTGGAAGGAAGGCAACGGGCTGAATTGTATTAGGGCGCCCACTCGTAAAAAGTAATCATCGTCAACGGAGCGCACCGCTCCGCGGAGCCGTACACGAACAGGCGCTTGCGGCACGCACGCTGCGGGCGCGACTTTTTAAAAGCTCCCGCCAGGGCACGTCGAACAGAAACTACGAGAGAGAGAGAGAGAGAGAGAGAGAGAGAGAGAGAGAGAGAGAGAGAGAGAGAGAGAGTTGAGGGCTCAGGTGCTGATACGAAGGGCAAGAAAGCAACCTGGGGCCCGCACAGCATGAGAAGGCAAGGGATGAGGAAGGAGAACAGGCCAAGAATCAAGAGAGGGAGACGACGACGCTTCAGGCACGGCAAGCGTCCGTTGCGAATGCTGAAACACCTACACAGCAACAGACCGCGAAGAGCAGAGCGGCTGTGCAGTAATGAAAGTGTAGAGAGCATCGCTTCTTACTCTCTCTCATCTACTCTTTCTCGAGCGTAGAGGATATACCTACCGGAGCCTACTTGCCTTTTTTTTTCTTCTTATATGGCGCGGTACGCGCAGCACCGCTTAAGCACGCACGAACGAGCACGAGCTCGGCGGTCGTGCATTAGCTAAAGCGCCGCACTCTCGCCTTTTCTCCGGTGTCCGAGGAGAGCGCGCGCCAGAGATGACGGTAATAGCTAATAATAAGCGTTTTTACAACGCGAGCGCGGCAGCGCCGCTTTTGTCTTGCTTTTATACCTTCGGTTATATCTTTCTATTTTTTTTTCTTTCTTCCTCACTTCTTTGTACTTCATCCGCGGCCGAACCACCATGCCACCTCGCGCGCGCGCTTTTATAGCGACTCCGAAGAGAGGCAGAAAATAAATTAAAAAATAATGAAGCGCGAGGAATTAAATCTGCCACTAAATCAGGAAAAACACAAACCTAAGAAAAGCGGAGGGTTGACAAAACACGACAGCACCCGCTACTATGCTGAGAAAGAAAGAACAAAAAGAAAAAGAAAAACTACCCAGTATACGGTGAAGGGTAAAACCGAGAACACGAGGAGGACAAGAACGCGCTATTGTTCGCGAAAACTACATTTTAAAGAAAGAATAAACAAAGAGACGGTAATATTAACTGCACGAGCACTTGGGAGCGCGACGTCGTCGGGCGAAGTCGCAATAATTTAAGGACACCGGAACGTTGACCGCCACCATTACATACCATGTGCCAGCTTTAGTCTTGCGGTCTTCTTTTTATTCCTTTTTTTTCTTTCTTTTTTTTCGCAACGGCAAAAGTTCTCGGATGGGCATCCTTCTTACACAAAGGAACTCCAAGGGAATGGGATACCACTGGAGAGTCTCCGTTCAATCGCTTCCTCCTGCGCTGTGGCTACCACCTCTCTCCTTGCTTTTCTTTTCTTTTTTTTTTTCACTCAGGGTATTCTTTGGAACTTGCTCCCGTTCTAGCTTTAATACCCACTGGCAGCACCAACTTACTGACTGCCTGCCGCAGCAGCAGCGTGCCCGCGAAGGGGCGCGAGAAGTTGCCGACGTTACCGCGATGTCGTCATTAGCCCCCTCCCATGCATTCCTTCCACCGTGATACCGACGCCACCTGATGACAAAATAGCGCGAACCAAGGAACCTTCTTCGTTGCTTGCGGAACAGTCGTTGGCTCCGCGGTGGCATATGCCATTCTCACGACACCGACGATGCGTTCCGACGACGTTTGACCGCTGGCGCCATGTTGAAGCGCCCTGTCTTCCATCGTCCCCGGCGCCGCGTGCGTACGCGCTCTCCTCTCATTACACCTCAAGTTTCTTATCTCCCTTCATCATTCATTCATTCGCGCATTTCCTACAGCACTCTCGTACAACCCAAACCCGCTGCGCGCGCGTCGACGAGGCGCTGCTGCTGCATTACTTAACTCGCACGGCGCTGTGTTACATGGGAGCGCGCACGCGCGCAATTCTTCGAGGCCGTGTTAATTATTTACACGCGAGAAACACATCCAGACCCTGCCGCCACCGCTGCTGCTGTGCTCGCTACAGGAAACCCGAAATCCGCAACAAAGACGTAGCGAGAGCGTCGGGTGCTACAAGCCTCGTTTCCGAGAAAAAAAGATAAATAAAAGGAATATAAATGAGAAATCTACGGACATTTCTTTCAGCCAGCTCAAGGTACGCTTTAAATAGACCTCATTCGTTTCTCATTTATTTTTATTCATTTTTCTCGGCTACTACTGGTTTTCCGCGATAGCCAAAAGTTATAGAACTGCGGCCTACATTTTCTCGGAACTTTTCTCGCTGCAGCAACAACAAAAAAAAAAAAAAAAGAAAGAAAGCTTTTTCTGCTAGAAACGGAAAGAGAAAGAAAAGTAAATAGACCGAAAGCGATGGCCCCAACCCTGCGGTGAATAAGGATATACGCTCTAAACGTACAGAGCTCCGTGTACACAGAGCGCAGGCACTCCTGCATTGCGCAACAAGTAGATAGTGCGGCCAGCGAAAGGAAAAGATCGGAGCGCACTACAGGTTAGTACGCCACTTTGGCCGAAAACGCTAAGAAGCTTCGGTGTTACTTAAAGAGTGAGAGAGAGAGAGAGAGACCGAAGTACACGATGGACATAACGGAGGAAGAAAATAATCCAGTAAGCGAACAAAACAAAAGCTGTATCAGAGGGAAAAAAAAAATGAGGAAAGATGAACTCGGAAACCGTGAATCCTTAATAGAGTATCGTCTACATCTTTCTTTTTTTTTTTCGGGAAGAATTGCTCCGCCATATACGGAGCGGCCCAACTGCACTGCTAGAGAGCATTACCTCTTCCTCTTTCTCACTGTCCTTTTTTTTTTTCTTTACGCACTCTGATATTTAGAACCGTCCAATCTCTCTCGGCTGCGAACCGTTCCGAGTTTTGCGCCACGGACTCGCTCCGCGGCAAATGCCCACGCAACAACAAGAAGCGCCCGAGAGATGAAGAAACAACAACGTACACAGCGAAGCGGGATATACGAATGGGAAAAAAAAAAAAAAGAACACTCGACCTATAACACGGTTGGGCGGCGGACAGTACAGCGAGATCTAATGCGGCGCCGCCGCACAACGCAGGCGGCGTAATAACGTTCGCGCTAATCGGATCGGGGCGGGGAGGTCTGCACAAGCAACAGCAGCAGCCTTGCCTGGCGCACTTGTTTCCGCGTGTGCTCGCATTATCATGTTGTTTTCTCCATCCTCCCTCTAAACTTGCCCCGATGCAAGACACCCAGTGGAGAAGAATCGAGAGAGCGTATATCTTTACCTGTATGGTATAACTCTGCGGGGATAAAAAAAAAGGAAAAGAAAAGCGCTGTGTGTAGCGGAGTGGGCACGCGAGCTCGCAAGTCTAATTAGGCCTCTTCTTCTTTTTTTTTTTTTCCCGACGAACACGGCATACAGCCGGCCACAGGTTGGGTATTCTTTCTTTCTTCTATCCTTTTTTTTTTTTGTATTGTTGTTCGCTTTATAAACTCGCGGAAGCAGCATAGCTCACCTTTCATAAGTACTATTCTTTTTAAATGACACGCACGCAATTAAGCAAAAATAATGAAGCGCGTATGTTGGCGTATTCTTATTCAACGTATTAAGACGTAAAAATAAAAAAAAGCATACGTGTGAGCGTTTTTTTTTTCTCTTTGTAGCCCGGACTGGGACGATACACGTGCTTACCAAAAGAATTTTAGAAACTCCATTTAAGGAATAAACTGACATCCCCACTCACAACTTGTAAATTTTCATAAATCTAGAACTTCTTAATGGAACCCCCAATTCCTTTTTTTCTTTTTTTGCCTGTTAAATTCCTTTCATATGAACCTAGAGGAGAATAGGGCTGAAGCACATATTTCCTATCGCAAGACAAATAGAACGAAGAATATATGTCGCTATGCCGCCATGATCGAAAAAAAAAACAACGGCAGTCTCTGCTCGGCAGAGCGCCATCACGAGGTCCCTTGCCTACAAGTCCTTCAGCAATACCTCGCTTTAGGTAGGGTACCCACGTTCAGTAAGATCATTCGACACGAAATACACACAAACATTAAGAATGCGAGCGAAAAAGTGCCGTATCGCTGCTATAGAAGAAATGAAACTTTCTTCTTCCCCTATGCGCACGTGGCGAATGAACCAACGCGAAGGTAGAAACAAACAGCCAAGAAGTCAGCGTCGGGCACTGTACGTTTCAAACGGATCAGTTTACACAAAGAGCTCGCTAACTTCTACATTTCCGTAAAGCGGTTTCCGACGGGGTGCGGTGAATGTCAACGGACGCGACATCAAAGGGTGTCTTCCAATACTCACGGTAGACGGCTAAATAGACAGCTACGTAGCAGCGGCCATCTCAAGTTCCATTCCATTTCTCACGTAGACGGCAAAATAGACAGCTTCGCGAAGACGACATACGAAGACAAAAACGATGCCGGCTACTTTTCTATCCAAACAAGATGGCGGCTGAGAGGATTGCTTGAATATCCACTGACCTCGCCGGAGTAGTCGTCTGCCCGCAAGTAGGCGCTTTCTTTGCGTTTTTCGTAGACTAGAACACGAAATAAGCAAAATGAACGAAAATTGTGAGCGTTAACTTCAGCTTCCCTTTGTTGACGCCAGATGGCGTCTCGTCGGACGACAAGGACGCGAAGCTGTCAAGGTACGCTGTCTACGATGCTGTCCAGAATTGGAACACAGCCAAAGTATTCACCACGGGGGCGACAGCGCGAGGCCGACAGAGGACCGTCGCCATGGAAACGACGCTCCATCGTCCGCAGTGCCGCGCGGCTGGCGCGAGCCGGCAAGGTTGGTAAAACCGCGATGCGACGTGACCTTATCGCCGCTCGGCGCACGAGTTTTAGCGCACGCAGCAGCAAGGCTCGTCCCGGACGGAGCACGACCACTGGCGGCCAAGGTTCGCTCAGGTCGTGCGTGACGTTCGTAACCGTGACCACGCAACCTTAGAAGATAGAATCCGCGCGTGCAACTAATGAACGACCTCGTGGTACTGAGTGGGAGATTCCATTCACTTCTAGGACGGCGGCGGCGCAGGGGGCTAGTGTTGTTTGTTTCCAGGTAATACCCCATTTTACCCGATTCTTACGCCCCAACATTTTTCAGAAACATCGGGCCGATTTCTCACCGAATCCCAATACCACACACCAACGTATTTCTTATGCTGCACGGAGTTTACGGTGCGCACACTCTAGCTACCTCGCCTCAGGATTAACAAAGTTGTATACTGTTCCCTGAGGCGAACGCCAGTTTCATATAGCCCATTTCATAAGCTGCGTGCAGCCCTGTGGATGCTACACACCCCTCATTTGTAAAGACAGGTTTGTACATGTGACCCCGCCCCCCCCCCCAAAAAAAAAAAAAGAACACAGAAAGAAAGCTTTAATTTTGGAATTCTGGCATGTTTCCACATAGAACCCGATTTATGCCCAATTATGCCCTTGAAAAGCAGTCTCGAATTTTATCCCCCCACCACCCAAAATTGAAAAATATATACTAATAAAGCCCAAAAATTAACAACTATGAATGTAAGCACGGTATCAGAGAGTAATACACGGATCGCATCCCGCTTGCACAACAATTAACGCACGTGTTTTTCAAAGATCGTAGGGACTGTACATTTTGCTGGTTGGTGCTCCGCCATTTGTGGGGCTTTCGTCCTTACGCACGCCCCCCCTTGAGATAACCCAAATACCGGAGTACCTCGATGATCCTCTCACTAGAGCTGTTGGTGCCTCAAGAGTGAGCCGCACTATACTGACATTCTTTAGTGTGTGAGAGCACGTTCGAGTGCGGTGGGAGCTACTCACCTCAGCGGCAGCGTAGAAAGTGACGTAGCACGAGGGAACCAGCGTTGAGGTGAGGGAAGAAAGAGAGTGAGAGAGAGTGTTCAGCCTTCACGGTTCACGCGGTCATCCCTGCGAGAGCGAGAGAGGTAGGGGCAAAAAAACAGGGAGACTATTGAGAGGGAGAACACAGAGACAATCTTGCGAATGCGTTGCACTATACGTGTATACTATATGGTATATTTGCGACGAGAAACACAACACGCGCCGAGGCGCGGGCGAGGCGAAAATTATTGGCAACTATGGCGCTAAAGGAGAATATACGCTTGGGAGGGGCCTTGATTTTCAAGAACACACGCAGCAATACAAAGTCAACCATGTCGCCGTGTGTTCGGAAAACACTATGAGGAAGTACGAAAAACTGAAGCGCCATCACCACAATGGAAACAATAGATGCTCATTTAAATGCAGTTCGGAAAGCAGCACGGTCATTCTTGACAATGTGCACGCAGAAGCGCACACATTCCACACCAACGGCTACATAAAATGAGATTGATTTGTGGGGTCCCCAAACCAGCTCTGATTATGAGAGACGCCGTAGTGGAGGTCTCCGGAAATTTCGACCACCTGGGGTTCTTTAACGTGCACTGACATCGCACAGCACACGGGCCTCAACACTTCGCCTCCATCAAAACTAAGCCGCCGCGGCCGGGACTCGATCCCGCGACCTTCGTATCTGCATCTGAGTACAGTAGCCACTAGGCCACCGTGGCGGGGCCACACACACAAAATGAGGGACACGAGAATGCGCGCACAAGCGTATACCGCACATACGCGCACTTTGTTGCAATAGCGCAAAGCAGACAAAAGAGTGGGCAGAGAGACGCAGAGAAGCGCGTCTAAGCATATGTTGATCTTCCATGTGCTCCAGAAATAACACGGATCATCACTCAGCCCGTTCCCAAACCTTTCTGCGGATGTACAATAAGAAGGCATACAAAGCATGTTCGGCCGGCTAGTTGGTTCATACTTATCAATAGGGTGTACCAAGTCTTTCTTTTCATGTACAATAAGAATGCATGTAAAACACGCCGATTCATATTCATCAATGAAGTGCAGACGCAACCAAAAATGAAATATGAAATTCCCGTGCAGTTTTCTTTCATCTTTGGTTGCGTCGGAACAATAATGAACCACCCTGTGCAATACCCCACCCTGTCTCTGCGCGCGCGCGCGCACACACACACACACACACACACACACACACACACACACACACACACACACACACACACACACACACACACACACACACTCGTCGCATAAATGTCAACGTGAAACAAATGCAATTCGAAGATCAAGGCGTCTGAATTTTTTTTTTCGTCACCCTCTACGAAAAAAGTAGAGTAATGTGAAATCCGACCCAGACGAACGCCCAGAGTTCGGCTGAAAGCAACATCAGAGAATGATGAATCGTTTCAGGCGCCACCATTTGCTCCTGTGGTAGGGCGGGCTGCAAAACAGCACACGTGTTGCCCGCTAACGTTTAAGAAAAGACGTCTAGCATTTCCACCGAAGCTTATTGCTCTGTTTTAAATGGCTTGGCGGCGCAGCGATTACCACAAAAATGTTTAGAGGCGAAGGAAAAGAAAGAAAAAGAAATGAAACAGCGCTTAAGACGGTAACGACCCCATGGCGAGCATGCGAGACACGCCTGTTGCGCAGGCGAGTCCCGGCCTGCCTCTTCGACGACGCCCAGCGACGAAAGCGCGAGCCCTGTGCAGCAACGACGCATAATGGGCCCGGAAGGCTGAGTGGTTTCTCGGTCGCAACTTAATTGGACTTTCTTGCAGTTAAACGTTTTCCACGCTGCAAGCAGCAGGGCAGGACAGTGTAAGCCTGTTTCGCCTGAGATGACCAGAAGCTAACGAACAAACAAAGCACGATCGTGTTTACGCTTGCCAGGCGTCGCATATGCTTCATAATCATACGAAACCACGAGAAAAAAAAAAGAAAATCGGACGGCTGAGTAATAAGGGACGGACACTTATTACCTAGTGACCACGTTTCTACTATTTTCCGAGCTCAAGTGAGGCACGGGGCGTCGTAATTGCCAATAACGATTGTCTTCATGTGGAAAGGAAAAAAAAATTAAACATAAATGTTATAGAGTGACACAAGCACATCAGCGAAATCCAATTACAACGTCTTCCGGGCTGTCGCTTTCAAAGGGCTCTTCGCCAGTATTACGCCCCCCCACCCAGAAAGAAAAAAAAAAGAAGAAAAGAAAGTCGAAAGCGGCGGTCGTGCCATATAGAACGTTGTGAGAATCATGCGGGCGAAGCAAGTGTTCCACAGAAGTTGGCCGTAAAAGCAGCTTATAAATGAAACGAAAGCGATCCCGCTCGCACCCTTCATTTAGGGTAACCATACTCTCCACCAGCAAAGGTAACGTAGTCACACGCGTGGGGCTACACGTTACTCTCGCGAACAGTCAATAGAAGAGCGACCTGGGGTATTCCCGCGAGACGTATAGGAGCGCGCTCAAACCCCTTTTCTTGTTTCTCCCAGAAAACGTAACGGACGGTGCACACTCATCGAGTACCCACCATTACGCGGAACATCCGCTGGCAATCCGTCGTTACTGCGGAACGCAAAAACCCGCGCATAGTTTGGTTCCCTAGGAACACCGCCAAAGCTCAGATTAAGTTTATGTCGCCAAAGCGTACGACGATTCGCTTTCCACCTTTGCTCGCCGTTTCAACGCACGAGGATTGCACGCCCACCGAACAAAAGACTCCAAACACCAAACGCAACGAGATGCCCGTCTGAGAGGTAGTCGCGCTTGCGGGATAGCCGAACCGAAAGCTTACCCCCGGTTGCCGCCCCGCCCCTTACAACGCCGCGAGGCTCAATTAGCTCGAAGGGCGGGCGAGCGAGCGAGAGCGCCGCCAGGTAACGTTATATAGGTATCCGATCCGGCTCGCCGACAAAATCCCGGAGGTCGTCCAAGAGCACGACTTCGCTCTTCCGACGGAAGGGCAAAAAAGAACACCGAGTCAGGAGAGAAGGAGGTCGAAGAGACGAGGGAGGAGGAGAGGTCAATAAGTGCCACCGTGTGCGGCTGGGCGGAAAAGTAAGGGTGACACAAAAAGACGGAACCGAAGCAAGGAACCAGCGGTGGGAAAATGCGCTCACCCTTACAAACGCGACTGCTGATGGCCTAACGAGCTTCAACCTAATAATGCATGCAGCCTTCGTGAATCGGGAATACAATACGCGGCCCGGTCGTCGTCGTCACTGCTGCTATGGCCTGGAAATGAAGACGAATTACCAATTGAAGCGCGACCTTTTTCTCCTCTCTCTCCGGAGGATCTCGTACATTTTCCTTTACTCGCACCGCGTATGGCCTCGGCTTCGAGCAGAGCGGCCACCCCGTGTTACGCCCCCCCCCCCCCCCCCCTATTCCTTCTCTTACACCGCCGGGGCTAACGTCGCGTGCGCTTGTTTCAACGCCGGTAATTAAAGGCGGCCCGCGCTAATGCGCCCCTCAGAGGAGTCGTTTCCTAAACACGCAAATTAAGATCGCCACCGCTGATCGGTTCCAGTGCCTGCACTGTGTTTCTTTCCAGGACTGGTTCCTCATCTGATTTTTTTTTTTTTTTTACCGTTATATGTCACTGGCGACTTTGGCGCTTCAACTATTTTTCTTTTTTCTTTACGGCGTTTCCTCTCCGTGCTCCTCGAAAAGACGCTAGGCTCGCTCTTCCCTCCTTCGGCTCAGCGGGCGGCGCGTGTACTTGACGCTGTTTCGGACCGTCCCCCTAATTCGTCTCGAGGTTTCCCAACAGCGCTAATGACTCATTTGATCTGTAAACGACGTTTTTTTTTTATTTTTCCTGTTTCTTCCTCCCGCGTGTTGCAGCTCCCGTCGCCCAGCTGTCTCGGAGGGGAAGAAGAAGAAGACGAAGCAGCGGCAGAGGCGCGAAAAAGGCGGCAGCCACATCCAATGAAACGCAGCAAAGGGAGTAAGGGGGGGGGGGGGGGGGAGACTGGGACGGCAGTAGCGACTGCCGCCGCACTCTCGTTAGCGCCTTCGTCTTTAACGCCAGTGCAAGTTAGGAGCACTGCGAGTTAGGGATCAGAAAGAGGGCGCTAGGGGAAACGACAAGCGAAGCGAAGTAAGGTCGCAAGAGGGTGCGTGCTTGCGCGCCTACGTGCAAAGAGGTACCGGGCAGCAACGGAGAAAACAAGTATACCCTAGCGAAAAGTGAGAAACTGTCCACGGCCGAGAAAGTTTGGGACGCCCGAGACCAAGGGTGAGCGAACAGCGCGTGTGCTGCTCCCACGCGACAGATTCGCGAAACGATTCTAAATGCTCGCCGCAGATGCCGCACTAAAGTGAGCGCCCGAGAGCACGCGCCACTCGAAGCGCAGATCGAGGGGAAAATGAGCGGCAAGGCAGGAAAAGAGGGAGAGCGCGAAAAAGAGCGAGAAAGGCTACGTATTCGCGAGACCGTGTCACCGCGGGGCGAAGCCGAAAGCGTTGATTGGCTAATATCAATTGCGCGCACCTTGAGCCGCCGATTAGGTGGCGCCCTCTTTAAGGTCATACTTATGGCAGGTTATCAGCGACGAATAAAGTACGCAAAGGCAAGGCGACCCCATATCCGTACTCGTTAGGGACCCATATATACGACGAAGTGTACGTCGTCGAGGAAGGCCGAATGCAATGAAGCTTGCGCCGCCGCCTAGAACCTTGCCTCGGGTCTGTAGCTTATTTCGGGCGTACACACTCGCACGCACTTTCCTATACCCATTCGCTCAGTTACGTTTCGAAGACGTCCTCCCAGACAACGTAAAGTATAAAGTAAGTAGTGGCAAAAGTATACGAGTAGACTAGCGTAGGGAGAAGGCGCTGATGACGGGCGCTGCTCGGCTTTTCAGCTTGACGGAAGAACGGTCGCGTCGAAGAGACGCGCACTGGAAAAAGAGAGGAAGCAAAGCAATGAAAGGGGGAAAAAAATGAAGATGGCCCCGGTGGGCTTCATTTGACAGCTTGCATAATGAAATCGCTTCGTTACTAGCGGGGGGCGCCCATCTTGTTATCGGAGATATTTTTGGTTGAAGAGCGGCGGGGCGCGGTTTGCTAGGCGAGCGCTGCGCCAGGCTTGCGCCCGATCGCAAAAACGAGGGCAATAAAAAATAGGGAAAAAAAACGAAAGAGACAATAAAAGGAGAGAGGGGAAAAAAAAAGTCCAGTGCACTTCAGACGACGAGTGAAGGACTCTGAAGACTGGAGGAGCTCGTTAAATCTTGAGCGCTGTGATATGAAGTGCCTTCCCCTTGAGCCGTTTCCTCCTCTTCCCATTTCCCCACCGCGAACGGGAGAGGAGAGAAAAAAAAATGATGTGAATAAAAAAAAAAAGGGGGGGGGGGGGCAACTGTAGCTGTTCGCTGAAAGCCAAATAAAAGCGTACAGTTGGAACTATAGGAATGGCGACTGTTCTCCAACGAACTGTCCCCCGATTTCGCCCTTTCGATTCTCTCTTCTGTTTGGCGAGCAGCATCGCCGACTTCCTTTCATTCCCGCGTCGCTGCGAAGCAATCTTTTTAAAACGCGTCGACCGCATGACTGACGTCCGCCCCGCACCGTCTCTCGGATAGTCGGAGCAGCCTCTGTCAGTTCCTTTTTCTCGTTTTTTTTTTTTCCAAAACTTAAAAACAAAATCTAAACGCTGCGCCACGACGTCTCTTTCGTGTTTTTATTAGGCAAAGCTAAATACTAAACACAGAAAAAAGTTTTCGCCCTTCACTAATGACGCTTGTGCGGCGGCACTCGTGCACCTGCGTGAGTGCAACGTAAACGCCTGCTCCACCAGACCATCATTAATCCAGCGACAAAAGTTGCGGTCAGACGAAGTTCGTAAGAATACTTCAAGGCAGTGGTGTGAGACAATTCAGGAAGCACCTACAGGATTTGTTATTGCGTTTCTCCAGTCTTGTTGTTTTTTACTTTCTTAACCACGCGAACAGCGGTGTGACGCCTTGAACGGAGCGTATACTCACGGAAAAAAAAAAAAACGAATGTGCTGAATAGGCACGGGACTTGAAGACCGATCACAACGGGCGACTTTTCAGTGTTTCAAGGGCAGCCATGAGAGGGTGCGAGGATCAAAAGAGAACAAAACCTCTCTAACAACCAATAGCTCCGCTTCCAGACCGAATAAACATAAACTGACACTGCACTGACAAAAACACATGACACAGGCGTGCGGGTTTATCAGCGCCACCACTGAGTGGTGCCGCAAAAATAGTGGCGCCGAGCAAGATAAGCGAAAAGCAAACAAATATATAGACTCAAAGACTCGAACACACCTCATTGCCGCGAGCGTCGTTTTAACGAAGCGGCAGGCTGCCACGAAGCCGAAACAATGCCACACAGATGAAATGCGAAGACGGGCTAGTAACGCGACAGCGCGCTTTTCGAAGAGTCGTCCGATGGCAAACAGGAAAGTCCGGATCAGGCGAACAGCAAAGAAACAAAATATAGCGAAAGGATGCTGCAGTCTCGACGCGTTAGCCTTCACCGCGATCGGAGAGGGCCCGGAGAGTCGGAAATTTGAAATTAGATTCCGAAGTTTCCGTTAATTAGGAACAGCTCGCACGGTACCACTGGCTGCGACAGGGCGACACAGGCAACACAAAAGAAGAAAAGAAAACTTGAAAGAAAAAGCAAGAGAAACTAATGAGAAGCGAGGATAACACAGACGAGGCAAGTAGCGGACATGAGGCTGGGTAAACACAAGGCGGCGACATGGACGAGATTTGCCCGCGCACGGGGTATACAGACAGATAAGAAGTGCAATGCAAAAAGAAAGAAAGAAAGAAAGAAATAAATAAATAAAGAAAGAATGAATGAAAGAAGATAGGAATGTATGATTACGACAAAAAACGAAAGAAAGACGGAAGGAGAGACTAAAACAGCAAGCATGGCATCAAGTGCAGGAAATACGAATAGATGGCGCGAAGAAGACGAATAAAAAAAAAAGGGGGGAGACCGGGGGTTGGAAGACGGCATAATATCAGCGAGCCAGTTTTCCGCCCCCAAAAGAAAACACGCGTAAGGGTATACGGAGGTGGAGAATCAATAAATGAACACGGCAAACCTCGCACTCTGTTAGTGCGTGTTTGCGCTTGCGTGCAACAGAATAAAGCGCAAGGGGGGAAGGGTGGAGGCGAGAACGGTGACGGGGTAGGGCCCGAACAAGCAAGCGATTAAAGAAAGAGGTAGCGATGTCGGCATCAATAATAATTAGGAAGTCAAGCGGAAGAAAGAACCCGCTTGCTCCTCCTCCTCTTCCCCTTTCATTTTCCTTTCGAACGTAACACGCTTTTCCACGTAACACGCTTCTGCCACTCTAGTCAGTCGATCTCCGCCTCCTCCAAACTCTCCCCACTCACACCCTAATTTCCTTCTCGCTCCTCATCCAAACTAGTGGCCCTACTTTTGTTACCACCTACCCTCTATGTCGTATCACTCACCCTTTGCTTACCCTCTCCCTCCCCTACGTCGTCTGTATAACGGGTCTAACTTAAACAGTACAGTGACGCGGGAGTAACCGAAACGGTGGGAGCCAATAAGCAGATGCAATGCATACACTGTAGTTATCCCAGATAAGGAGAGCAGTTCACGATTGTTCAGTCCCACCGTAGCTAGCCAATCATATCGGACTAAGAAACTGGGCTACCGCGCAGCGACTGCACGGCTCCATACGTATCGCTAGCGGCAAGTAGTAAGGCTTTCGGGCGAGCTCGCGCTTTCACAACGGTGTCCCGAATTATACCGGGACATAGGGTACAACCTTAACTACTTCTCTTTTTCCTCTCGCTCCAACGCCACTCCCCCAACTCAGTCAGCGGCACTATTTCATTGTACACCGTGCCCTTTGCACCGCCGGGGAGAAACTAGATCGTGCCGGAGTTTGTTCGCCACCGTCAGCCATTCCGCCAATCTTCCATTACTTCTTTTTTTTCCCCTCTCTCTCTCTCTCTTACCGGAATATCTTCTTCGTGTCTCGTACTATTTCCACGCGCCGCCGCCATCGTCACTTTTCTTCTCTTCGTTTTTACTCGTTACGCGACAAGGCAACGCACTAATTTGTGACTAGTTCAGGACAAGGGTTCCCTGATTAGGTTTGCCCCTCTCAGTGTGTGCGCCGAAGCCAGTTTCGCTTTGGCTTTATGCTTGGCACTCTTTTATCTCTGCGCGCGGTTCCTTTGTTTTATGCAAGGAGAACATGTTACTTCGCTTCTCCATGAAACTGCGCGTCTCTCTAGTATTTATACCGCGTTTTCCTTTTTTGTTCGACCCCGAACGCGGACACGTTAATTGCTCGACGTCGCTATTGTTTTTCTTTAATCATCCGCCCTTCTCGACAACTTGTTTTGCGCAAACGCACCGAACTGGTGCAGTCTCAATAAAGCGAACGAAAAGTGCAATCTAGAGGAACACGGTAATGTGAAACTCTATGTCCCTAGTCGGCATTAGGGGGCTCCGGTCGCCATTAGCTTAAGCGTTCAACCTGTTCGAGCCTCTTTTCCAGAGAGCGACGAAAGAAGAGTTTTGCAATTTAGCCAATTATTATAGACTTGCGCAACACGAGATGCAACAGAGTATCCAAAATGGCAAGCGCATTACACAAAGTGAAGCTATTCGTCAGCGCACAGAAGGATAAAAGTGAAGGAAAGAAAAAGATTTTTCGAGAAAAGAAGGGTCTCCCGGGTCCAAATGTTTAGTGATCAATCTACTGTTATGCGAACAAGAGACAATGCATCTACTCAATATCACTAATGGTGTAGGCAGCACTATCGTGAGTTAGGTTTCGCGAGTATCTATAACAGAGCAATATTCATTTAGATGCAGCTGAAGCTAATCATAACCATAAACAAACCACCCGCGCAGCAATGAGACACAAGTTCAAACAACACTATACCTGCCAAAACGCTGCCCAATCAAACGATCATAGTTTACTTACAACCAGACACGGATGTGGCAACGAGCAGTCGGCAAAATCAACTATTGAATACTACGTAGGTCAGGAGTTTCAAGATATCGTACTCTACGTACATTGCCACGGAAGCCCTCCCCTGATTTTACCAAAATTCCAAGAAAATAAATCTACGTACAAAAGCTCAGCAAAGGACAAAAACACGCATCGCATTATTATTTGCTTAGCAAGTTGTGAAAATTAAAAATCGCAGGCAAAACAGAAGCGGCGCCGGAAATATGGACCAGTACATACACCCTGTAAAGAATGCACCACGGCAAGCACAGTTGTAATGAGGCGAAGCAACTCGTACATTCCATTTCGCAATTTCTTTTTTCCCACATTGCCGCGGAGACTTCTACCTCAATGGGCTACCCAAATTGCCTAGAAACTATCAATTCACGTGAAAGAAAAGAGAGCATAAAACAGCTGTTACGTTCTTTCACTGGCAGGTTATGCAAAGAGCATACAACAGGAACACGCGGAGAACGTGGCGTCCTGTAAAGGGTGCACCACAGCAGGCACACTCGTATGGAGACAAAGCCACTATCAAAGTAGATTCGTTTCGTACTTCACTATGACTAAGCAAATACGAACACATATGGAATGAAGTGACTCCGTTTCCTTTGAACCTTTTTGCCCTTTGATTAACCTCTCCACCTATATATCCTGGCGCTCATTCACAGCTCTTGACCCTTGCACAGCGATTGGCTCAACACAGCTCCGCGTCAAATAATCAACAGAATCACTTGCGTCACGCGCAACGTAAAACGAGTGACTTTTTGATAAGTCAGATGCCGTAAACAAGCATCGCCTTTCACAAACGGCGAAAACTACGAGAAAGCATCCCTGGGGGCCCCCAAAACAGGACGCTAATTAGCGACCGAACTTCTTCGCGACCGCAGTAAAAGCCGTTCTGTAAGTACGCACCAATCTGTATGCGCGGAAACCTGCGCCGTCATACTTAAACTTTCTTTCTTTCTTTTGCGTGCGTTTCGACAGCGGCTGTGAACAAGTGCCTTTTTAAAGAACACCGAGCCATTCAGCTATACAAATGCCCGCAGTAAAAACCCAGAGCGGAAATCACAAAACATCAAGAAAAAATAAACAAATAAAGCGAAGCAAGCAAAGCGAAGAGCGATTGAAGAAAAAAAAGGGAGCACGGCTAGCAGAGATTGAGAGACCGCTTGAAGGACCGCACGGTGCGTGCGAGTGCCTCTCGACGAGACGGTGTACCAAAATGAAGCTCGCACCGCACGAGCAACGATACCGGTGCACGCTCTCTCTTCCGTCTCATTCCTTTCTTGTTTATAATTCTTCAAAATATCTTTTTAATGCACGCCTATCCTATCTTTCCCACGCTAAAAAATTCTATTGCTCTTCCTACGGCGCCCAGTTTGCATTTCGAAAAAACCAATCTCCCGCCGCGCCATACCGAGCAAGCGACCTCGAGTAGCCAGCCACGCAGGCAGGCAGGCACCGGGCAAAGCAGGCAACGAATTCCCGTCCTCTTAACGTTGAACGCAGAGTGGCACAGAACCACCAGCACTCTCCGAAGCGGTTGCCACAGGCGTTCGCCGCGGCGTGCCCGTGTTTTCATTTTCTTTAACTTTCCTCGCGGTTTCGTTTTTTTTTTCTCTTTCCCTTCCTTGCTGCCGAGTTTGTGTTCCTTTTTTCTCTCGTGGTCTCAATTTGTCCCACCGCTTGCCTGCCACGACGTCGCGGTAGGCAGGAAAAAAAAAAAAAAAGAAATGCCTGTTGCTGCTACTACGCTCTTCCTGCGTTCTGCAAAACGTCAACGTCGACGTTCTCCGTGTTTTTTCTCATTGCCCGTCTCTCGCAAACGCGAAGTGTATGTCAAGGCAACTTTCTTTTCTCCCCTCTTCTCTGTATATGCGCGTTTACTAGCAGCATTCGAGACTAAAAGGGGCAAGACGCAGAAACAATAAGAGAACATCGCCATGCACTCTCGTGAGACAGCGCCGCAGGGCCGATTCTTGTTAGTCCTTACCAAGTGCCTACGATGGTTCCGCGAATGGCAACTATAGACTCAACAGATGGACAAAAGGAGGAGCAAGCTAAAGTATCCAAGCGATGACGATGGAAAACAAATACGTTACCGGCAATAACAAAAACGAGTGACGGCAATAAGCGCCCGTAACAAGGCTACTTTGGAGACACGAGGCAACCGACACACTTATCGTTGCCTTTTAGGCAAGGTGCCCCTTGTTTGAAGTACGCATCACTCGCACAAAAAAAAAAAGAAAGAAAAAATAGAGAGTAAGCTTCCAGTTCGCTGGAGATTATTTTTTTTTCTCGTCGCTAACAAGATGAAGCCACGGCAACTGGTCTCAACAGAACCCGCTCATTGTTCGAAGTTTCGCCGGAACAACACGTGCGTACTGGAGTGGTTATGCGATACAAATGTATGTTCAGCATTGAACCCGAAAGCTATACTCCCTTTTATCCGAACTCTACGTTTTTGAAAACAAAAGGCAATAAAAGCGCCTTATACCGAGTTCCTTTAGGGCACGCGTTGAACCAAATGAAACGCCTCTTCGAAAGAATTTCCGCACCGTTGGAAAAAAAAAAAATCGACTGCGCACGCAGACAACTGCGCACGGCCTCATTAGCGGGAACAAACAATGGTGGGCTTCGCCGAACAACAGATCCGCCGCAATCTGATAAGAGTTTCCAAAATAAGCAACTGTTCCAACCGTTTTCTAACTCAGCTGTTGCATTATCGAGAAGAAACGGATACAGCGAAGCTCGCTCTAGTATCAATTTCAGCTGCGTTCTTCAATACACGTGTAATGCGAACGAACGAAAAAAAGAAGAAGAGAAAGAAAAGCATAAGCAAGTGAAAGTAATGCAAGAGGAAACAGCGGCATCGAAAGAAGACAAGTACAACGAAACGAAAGTCCATTAAAGCGGCACGCAAGTTACGTACGCGCTACTCAGGGTTGCTGGACTGAAACTGTAGGGGTAGGAGATAAAGCGGCATGTAAAATAATAAACAAATAAAAATTTATGCTAGAAAGACAAAAAAGATAAAGGAAGAAGCATCGCCGACCAGGTTGCGGTCCCTGGATCCGCAAGCACGAACAGCACACAACCGCGCCACGTACACACATACGCTGGCGGCGTTATAGAAGCCAGGGCGAGGCTGGAGCAGCCGGCAAGCACCTGGTCTGGGCCGTCGGCTCGCGTTATCGTCAATAAGAATCCGCGGCGCAACCACGGCGGCCACCTCGGCAAGAAACGACGCAAAGATGAATAAGAAAAGAAAGAACGAGTAATAAAGAGAAAGGCATAGGACCGGGGAAATAAGCCATATCATGTGCTTAGCCGACGAGCCCGCGCAAGGCGAGGAACCGCACGCTCACCGGACCGCGCTATCAAAGACCCGGCTCTATAGATGCTGTACATACGCCTCTGCGCAATAGCGTGCAGTGGTATAGTCGACGTATGGCTGCTTCGACCGCCGACCGAAGGACTTTCCATAGGGGGTCGTTACAGAAATTGATGAAGTTACCAACGAAGATTTCAATGTAAACATTTTGACAGCAATCTGTCAAAATGGCAAAACTTTCAACAACGAAGATTTCCATCGCGTTCTTTAAAAACACTCTGCACACTACTTTCTAAACGTCCAGACTGTGTATCGAGCATAATCTTCACTTGCATACAGTCGACAGAATGACGATGCGTAATAAAAGTGCTGGCGTTTTCTCCACCAAAACCAAGATATGATTATGTGCACGCCCTGCTCGAGCTGTCTGGAAATTTCGACTTCCTGGGGTTCATTACCTTGCACCTTAAATCCAAATACAGGGCTTTGAGCACTTCGCCCCCATCGAAAAGCGACCGCCGCGGACAGGACTGGACCGGCGACAGTTCCGAGTCAGCCGACGAACGCCATAACTACTGCACCACTACGGAGGCACAAAATAACCACGGAGAACGCAACCGCAAGTACGTATGTAGCTTACACTGAAACAACGTCTACGGATGTCCCTATAGTCTGCGGCAATCCAATCCCAAATGCATAAGCCAAAAGAAGGTCGGTACGGCACCGCGCCCACCGCTTATCGCGACTCCATAGGCGTTTCGCCATTGGTCACGGCCGCCGAAGACCGTGGACCAATGAAAGCACCGCTACCTCCCCGATGCTGTATCGTGAATTGCGATTGCCGCATCGCTGCGCTGTTTTCGTAAGACAGCGGCGCAGGTGAGCGCGCCAAAGCACCAAGAGAGGCCATTCGGCCCGGCGCATTAGAAGCACCCTATCGTTACGAGAGGGAACTGCGCCTCCCTCACTTTCTCTCTCTCTCTCGTTTTGTACATTCGCCATTTTGCGGCGTTCAATTCGCGCACTCCAAAGGCGAACTTTGCCGCGCTCTGACGAGTCCATGTGCGCCGCTCGGCCTGCCAATGATGCGCCGTTGCGCCACACAAGTTCCAAGCTGTACACGCGCGTGTGGTGTGGCCGTGTACGTGTGCGCGCCACGCAAGGTATACAGAAGAGTGACCAGTACTACGTCGCCGTTACGCGTTGGGCAGGCCGCCAGGCATCTGCGAGCGCTTATCGAAGAAACCTGCCGCGCATTGGGCATGCCGCATTGCAGCGATACCGCGAACCGAGCGCCTCGCAGCAACGCTAAGAAGTAGACCAGGCCTTCGCCTGCCAGCGCAGGTGGTATTATTATATACCTCATTTCGTTTTTGTTTTATTTTGTTTGTGCCATACCTGCGATCCAGTAGGCAGCACGTGGGCAGTTCTATCGTTACACAACTTTATTGCATGCGCGATTCGTTGCTTTTTGGCTTGGCATTGAGCAGCGCGAATTCGGAACCAACGTTCTCGGAGTTACGTTGGTAGTACGCCTAGAGCTACGGGAAAAGCCGAGGCGTAGCTGAGGTCGAGAGATCACGACGCTGTCAAAAATATACGGGCACTAAAGAAGTACCCCTTCGGGTAGCGCGTCATCTTTTTTAGGGGTCGAAGCTCCTCTTAGTCTAACCTTGTCAGGCGTCAGGCGTAACCGGCGTGACGGGAGGCACGCGCTCGCCCTCGGCGCGTGCCTCTCTCTCTCTCACTCTTCCATATGAGAGAGAGAGAGAGACAGAGAGAGCGCGAAAGTCGCGCGTTGACTATGGAAACGCTCTTTCTTAGATGAACGCTCTACCAGCTCGCAAAGAAGGAGAACGCACCCTCACCCGCGAGAGACAACGTTGGCGCAGGCAGCGTCTCCTAGCGGGTTTCTTGATTGAGAAATACCGACTGCTCGCGTTGCAGAACCGTTCACCGGCCACCCATATATATATATATATATATATATATATATATATATATATATATATATATATATATATATATATATATATATATATATATATATATATATATGCACTGGATCTTGACTTGCAATGAAGTGCCGGATCTTGACTTGCAATGAAGTGCCGGTGGGAGATTTCACTTGTGCATAGTTGAACCATAAGGATTCGTAGCGTGCGCGTTAACTAAATTATTCCGGAACTCGGCAAGATCTACGATGAACGTCCCGAGCTTCGCCCACTCATCATCATTCACTCCGTGGATATGCTGTAATTTTTTTCTCTTTCTCTCTTTTTGTTCCAGAACTTAAACATTATTTTTCGAGAATCAGGCAGACTTAAATTTTAACACTCTCAAGACGAATACATACGAAGTACTGAGTCAATAAAAAGCATTCATTAGTAAAGAAATGAGCAGTGCGTGTATGTGACACGGCGTAAACATAACTAAAAGAAAGAAAGAAAGCTAGTTTTTTTAGAAGAAGTATTATATTACATACAGTGATGCAAGGGCTATTTATTCCCAAGCCCAGAGAAATGCAGACGATAGGCACACAGTTCAAAAGTGCGCTTTCGACAACATCACGAATTGACGCCACCACACAGGCTCTCGCTGTTGCTCGTCGCGAAATGTTTGTGCACGTTTCCTTTTCCACCGGCAATGCATGCCAAAAACGAAAGAAAGAAAGAAAGAAAGAAAGAAGAAAGAAAGAAAGAAAGAAAGAAAGAAAGAAAGAAAGAAAGAAAGAAAGAAAGAAAGAAAGAAACTGCGAGGCGCACACTGCCACTACGTTTCTTTATACATATACCACATAGCATCAACTGCAGACTAGATACATATACCACACCCTTCTGAGCAAGCGTGAAGAAAAGACGAGCAAAAAACAATAAATAAATAATAACCACGCATGGCCTGCGGTGTCCTTTGACCGTCACCAAGCTCCTCACGACTACAGTATAGCGACCGCGGGAGCTATCATGGCGTCTCGCACTAACACGGCGTGGGCGCGTCATTTATCCATTGATCTATATTTTTTCCCCCATCCAGCATTTGTATTTTCCCTGCAAGACAGAGCTGTCTTCGCAGTTCATTAGTTGTTATCTCGACTTCTCGAGAATCTCCCTCGCGTCTTTTGTTCCTAGTGGCTCGTAAATGCGCGTGGAGATGAGTGATATATCGAAACAAGATGAACGCAAAGAAAAGAAAATGCCGAAAAAAAAGAAAGGGTAGGAAGAAAGAGACTACGGAGCCTGCCGCTCGCGGCCTACAGCCCCGTCGCAGCATTCGATATCCGGCGCGGAACCTCCTGCGAGTCGACAAAGAGGATGAGGCTGTCTTTCGGGGCCTGAAAAAGCTGTCAAACCGCGCGGGATCCACCGCCGCCTCCGGCTTGCTGCTGCCGCTATTTTGTTCGTCAACACTGCCTCTACTCCCGCTTTTCCGGTACTTTTGTTTATTTCTTTATTTATTTTTTATTCCAAGCACTCGCATCTCTAAGCTAGGGTAGCCTTAACGGTCCGCCTTTCATTTAACGTTTCTTCAGTTGCTCCGTGAACGCCCTTTTGTTTCACATGGCCCACTTTTTCTCTCCCTTTCTGTAGTCGAACAGCGCCGCCAGAGAAAAGAAACAAAAGTTGGCTCTCTCGCCATCCACCCTCCTCTCGGTCTCTCGCCTCCTCCCCTTCTCTCGCTCGTCGCGTCAATGCTCCCTTCCTAAGGAACTCCGCTTTCCCTCATTCACTCGGCCTCTCTCTCTCTCTCTTTTCTGCATTCACCGTGATCGAAGTCTATCCGATGTCCATACGTCAGGCATAGGGTCGCATATATGTGTTTCGGGAAATTCACCAGGTTACAGTCTGAGTGAAGTGGAGGCATCGAATAGGAAAAAAAAGAAAGGAACAGAAAGAAAGACAAAAATGAAGGACACAGGCGGCCCACGAAGAAAGGTAATCGTAGAAGATCCGCAAGTAAATAAAGAGTGGGACGCAAGTATCGAGTTCAAAATCGAGAGCAGCATCAAGATGGGGAAAATAGACAGAAAAAGGGGGGAGACGGCGCGCGAGACTGGCAACCCGAGACGGTATTTTACATGGGCGCTCGACGGGGTTAGGGTTTGGCACGCGGACCGTACCGCGGGGCGGCAGGGAACAGACGACGATCGAACCAACTCCTCAGCGGGGCATTTATTTCGGCAACCTCTCCTCTTTATTTATAGGCGGCAGCCGTCTCGGCAACGGAGCTGCATCGCGTTTCGCGAATTCAGAGGCTTCCGAAGGACGCGCGGAGAAACGCTTTGGGGAAGCCGAAAGTGCCGAACTCACAGACAAGGAGGAGAAAGAGACGAAGACGACGAAAGAGAGTCGCGGAGTTCGTCGCTATATAGAGAGCATGCAGCAACCTTCCGATACACTCCACGAGAGCGGGCTTTTCGGGTCATATAGTGCTCCATTGTGAGCAACGAAAAATGGGAGCAAAAAGGGGGCCTTTAGATGACGGAAAATCGCGCGGCTTTGCCGTATATGCGGGTGGTATATTGCGAGGGAATGTCCATGTGACAGTGGTATGTATATATGTAAACTTTGTTTGTTTGTTTTTCCCTTTTTTAGCACAGCGTAGCCCCGCCACGGTGGTCTAGTGGCTAAGGTACTCGGCTGCTGATCCGAGGGCCAGAACGATTGTGAAGCCGAAATACGAGCGGACAACCTTCTTCTTTTTTTTTTTCACCACATATATAGAGACTTCTGCTGTGGCTTTTACGGAGCTTAAAGAGACGAAAGAGACAACTAAGGTATACGCCCCCAAATTCCCCCAAAATGGACGCACTTCCCTGATATATTTATCTTCATTGTCGCTGAACAATTACACGTTTATTTACCAATAATACGCCATATATCTCCAACGAAATGAGGAGACGTTCGCAAGAACGTTCAAGATAAGATAGTTGGTGTGTCTAACATGTACAACGACACGAGCTATACTCGAAGAAGCCGGATCGCGTGACTGAGCACAGAAATTACGAGCGCTACGCGCCTACGGACAACATAAGCCTGTTGGCCGAAGAAGAAGATAGCATTTAATGAGAGGGAAGGAGGAGATGTCGGCATGGACAGTCAGTCTCTGGCCTGCTGCTCCTCACGGCGGTATGGGGAAAAGGGATAGACAGAGATAGAGGGGGGTATGAGAGGTGACGATGGCCGAAGAAGAATTCAGAAAATCGACTGGGTTGATGTCAGCAACACACTTGATCGCACCTAGACGAGAAGAAACTGACGGCACGCAAAACAAAGGGACAGCAGAAGCGGACCAGACGGCGGGCAAACGTCTTCGCACCGTGAACGCAAAATAAGGCGACAACCTGCTGCGAGTTAACAGCAAGCGCCCTTCAACATCCTTCCGTTCAGCAAGAAAGAACTACAGGACCTCTCGCGAATCACTCGACAGCATGCATATGCTCGTAGTACATGCTCGAACGCACCATCACGCTTAAAGCCCGAACTTCCCCGCCTGTCTTGCCCTTATTGTTTGGCAACCCGGATACTGTAAAACGCGCCTGCCCTTAACCTAACCGTATTCGGTTGAGGGCGCGCTGTATTATAAAAGGCATAGGGGACAGCCGTGGTTGGTAGCAGGGAGGCGCTCCGACGCAGGCGACACAAAAATACGCGGCACATTTTCTTTTTTTTTTTTTTAACACGCATTTGGAAATGAAGCGCCCGCGGCTAGAGAAACTCGCGCCATTGGATATTCGGGGAATGAGAAATACGCGCACGGCTCGAGGGGAGGGCACACTCCGCGATTATGCAGACAGCCTTCTAAGCGTCGTAATGAGCCGAGACCGAAGTTCATTTGCATATGCGAGGGAAGAGAACTCGAGCAAGACCAGCGCGAAGAATATTCCTGGGATGACAGAAAAAAAAAAGATAATATAACATGAGAACGACGAAGGGCAAAGTGCGACGTAAAGTACAAGATCTGCGCGATAAGAAAAGCAAGAACGAAGAAAGTTATGACAGAAACGAGGAATGTTTGCGGGCCGAGGAAAGGTTCCTCCTTTGCGCTGTCTTGCTTCGGAGAGAAAAGAAAAAAAAAAAGGTTAAGAAAATGAAAAGAGCAGGTTCAAAGAGGTATACAGGACTGAGAATTACGTCCGGTAATCACAGTGTTCCCGATTTCATTGCTATATTCTGGGAGTATTTCCTCCGACGGTCTTTGTAACCAGTAAAATGAGGGGAAATGCCAGGGGAGGGGAATTCCAGCGCCCCATATAGCTAGGACGTCGCTTCCGGAGAACGAGCCTTTATGCAGAACGAAAAGGGGGCGCCCAAAAATATCTATCAACAAAGCTCATCGACATATTTAAGAGATAAATGTTATTTTTTTCACAAGGACATACACGCGGAAATATTAAAGCCGCAAAAGTTGTCGCGGCACATGTTAAGTTCAGAGCAACTATGTGGCGAACATTATCCCTCGCGAACGCCTGAACGTTAACGTTTCGAAAGTAATAATTCTCTACCAAGAAACACTCTTTGAAATGATATACTGTTGCAACTCGTGCGAAACTATTTGGAAGCACAACTTTTCTTTGGCGAATGGGAAGTGTAACGTTGGCCCTCAAAATCTGTCGTTTTTCCTTTTTTTTTCAAAATCTTATCGCATTCTTCCGTTTTGTACGTGTGAGTAAAAAAAAAAGGAAAGAAAGAAAAAGAGAATGAACTTCAAGTTATCTTTCGAGTTATAAATTACGACCTTACTTGGCGAGTTATTATTCCTCAACACTTATTTTATCCTCACAGGCACGCAGGACACCTAGGAAGAATGGTATGCGGGGGCATTAGATTTAAACAGCCAACCTTTTACTATTATTTCGTTCCTAAGTTTCGTTCCAGCGCTCCGCCTGCGTTCCACCGACGTTTATGCATAGACGGTGCTCGCTCACATTACGCCAATGCCGTACTCCAAGAATCCAGCCTGAACAAGACAGCGCGCCATTCATCGAGCAGAGGAGGCGGCCATGTAGCGCGTGACCATTATCCCTCCGTGGAGTGATTTTCACTTCGAAGTTGATCTTCTCTCTTTCACACACACGTTACACTAGACCACCAGCTGGAACTACTGTCATTTATGGACAAGGCAGGACGAAGGCCCCGCGTTGATATCCGATTTAACCAGCGGCGCGCGCGTGATTACATTTTAAATGTGCGCAAATTCTTGATTTCAACAAACCAGCTATAACCCTTCTAATTCTATAAGCTGCGTATATCATCCCTTGGTATCAATTGCGCTGCTATAACTACGCACCGTTATCTAGCCTCCGCATTGCGTCAGCAGTACTTGTCTTTTTTTCCCTTACCTAATTCCGGGTATGCAGTATACTGGCTACACTTGTTCGTTCTCTTGTACCCCCTTTTCGATCCCTGTTTCTTAATTTCGCGCCTAATTTTCCACTCCATCGCCCGCTAAGCTAAGCACATTCCACTTCCAAAAATCAAAACGTTGCCCACAACGCTCCCCGTATAACCAAAAATGCTTGGTGAGAGAACTAGCGTGTCGACGTACATATATCTCCGCCGTGACATGAACTGCAACTATAGCTTTTCGGAAATTAAGGCAGCGTGTCTGGAGTGCGCTCACGCGCGACAATGTTACGCCGCACTCTGACGCGCACAGTAAAAGGCAGCCGGAAGAAGTGATGAAACCACTGACTCAAACTGCATCTTCGCGTTCCTTTACACTTCGCCTACGCAAGCTTGGTCTACTTGGCCGTTCATGCGGATAACGGGGGTGACCACTTACTTGCCTAAGTGGCAATCTTTGGGCATCTAATGCTCTCAATCGTCGTCAAATGTAGAAGGAACAAAGACAACACAGAACCAATAAAGAGAGAATGCAATAGACAAAGCAATAAGACGGACACTTGGATGTTTACCTCTGAATTGTGTTCTAGAACGCTACTCGGCGTTATAGGGGTGGAACGGGAGCAGAAGGGGATAGAGATAGAGTGACGGAAATGATGAGGTAAAGAAGAAGCAAACATAAAAAAGGAACTCTAGCAGACGTATAGTGTCGTACACATGCATCGCTAACTCTAAAGAAATAAAATAAAAATAAAGTGTACAGTGGAATGTGTAGCTTGGAACGCGGAGCATCTCAGCCGTGGGTTCAAAGAATTCCTTCCGAAAGTGATCGGCTGTTGGGATGCGCGCCAAATATGCAGCCATCCATTGTATCTATCAGCCGGTTCAAATAAAAGCGCACGGTCTATACATGGTACACTGCACGACGAGGTTCTCACAATTTGGGCTCGTTATAAAGCGAACGATTTTAGAGCTGTAGTTTTCGGCAAAAACTACATAGCGTAGTGGGCTGCTCCGGCAGCCGTACAAGCAAGGGACTTTCGAACATCGGCGCCATAAGCTGGTAGACTACAATAAGTCGTTGCGGCGTATGTCAGCAATGGCAGCGTTGTCGGCACTGACAATAAATCGGGAAAACAGCAGACACACTTCTAGAGTTTCCGGGCGCAGTGCGCACGAGGAATTTCGCGTCAAAGGAAACTTGAATAGCATGTGTTTTTAAGGGGAAGAAAATGGCTGCCGTGCAAATAAGGCACACGTTTGAATGCCACAAGGAAAATAAAAAGCTAATGTTATCTCTATATAACGTTAGTCTTGCCTTGGACAACGTCTCAAAAAACATTCGCACATTTCTTGGTCGAGCAGCGAGTAATTGCCGATGGTTGAACATTGCGACGAAAGGGACCCGGTTACGAACACGGAAATCAGTGGCCCTCGAAGGAAGAAGTGTCGCATCGAAGGTTCATGCTTCTACATTCACTCACGTGCGTTACCACAGCCGAGCTCTTCTTATGATCCGAAGAAGTGCAGTGGCACGTGGGCGTACTACATGCATGCCCGTACAGCCGGCCAAAACAATATCGCGTATAACGCAGCGAAATGGCCCCGCAACCTCTGCTCTCAGACGCGCACATATAACAAAGCACGCAAAGTAACATAGTTAATTATACAGTTACATAAGATACGCACAACACAAGTGCATAAGGCCTGTGCCGCTTGCGTGCCCCGGAAGGTCAAACGGACAGCACTGTAATACCACTCCGGAATAATAATAATAACTTCCGGGGTATTACGCCCGAAAACACGGATATGATTATGAGAAACGCCGTAGTGGAGGGCTCCGGAAATGCCGACCACCTCGGGTTCTAAACATGCACTGACATCGCACAGTACATGAGCATCAAGCATTTCGCCCCAACCATATGGAATTTCCGCATACTCGCTCGCGTTCTCGTGTTCTGCTGCCACATTTTTTTTTTAAAGACGATAGTCTTTCTTGGCCTACTTGAACGCAGAAATTTCGGTCTGTCTTTTTCTGTTTGTTAGTCTGTCACACGATTCAGCCACCCGGCCAGAGTTTAAGCACTTGCCTAACGTCCAGCCATCTTGAACTGGTAGCTGCGTTCATACTTGTGAACATTGTCGATCAAAAAGCAAATATTACGCATATCTGAGGCGCAACATCAATACGTAAATATTAGGTGGTGTGTTCCTGTACTAGAAAATACATGAACACGTAATTCTAAAGACCCTAGTGTTTGTTAGGCTGCGCTAAAAATGCGACGCTATGCCCGAAAAAGGCCTCTGCCGACGATTTGGCGCTGCCACCTGGCAGTTGCCCAGGGATTCTGCACAAAATCATGTTTCCCGACGGCGCTGCGAGATGGCGTCCATACGTCACGCTGCGTTGTACGGCTGGCAGAAGACTGTCGTCTTTCGACGACATTTGCAGCGAAGCACGCAGATACGCGAACATAATATATATATATATATATATATATATATATATATATATATATATATATATATATATATATATATATATATATATACGATAAATAGAACGAAAAGCGCCCAAAACTGCATTCGCATAAGACACGCTTGATGCTTCCAACAATGCAGAGCGAGAGAGAGAGAGGGAGGGAAGGGGGGGGGGGGTGATTGGAAAGAACGAAGAACGAAGAACGCGAATGGCGCCACCCAAGGCAGGCGCAGTGTATTCTCCGCTACAGTTACTGTACATGTTCTCTGCAAGCACGCCCAACCTCGGTGACTTGGTTTCAGTCTTATAAACGTACACCGCACGGTGCATAACAGAACAGAGGCAGATCGCAGGACAAGTGAAGAACAAGCCACTTTAATTTCAAATGTCATTCTTTCATGTTCCCGCGCACTTCTGAGACAGCGCCTCGGGCGTTCCTCTCGGTCGCGTCTCGGAGGGCTCTTTCTCTCCCCTCTTTTATCCGCCTTTTCTGGAGCGTTCGGGGTTGCTAAGTGAGCCATCTCTGTTTTGAAGCGAATGCGACAGAGCACGCAGCGCCGTGAAGCGGCACGAGACGAGTTCTCGCAGAACGAGACATGGCGCGTACAAAGCGACGCTGCTTGACTCTTCACGTCTTTTCCACTTTCCTTGACACCCACCGCCCATGCCATGCGGCTTGCTGCAACCGTCATTAACTACTTCCCCTTCCAAGAAGGGAAACCGAAGGCTCGAATCACAGAGGTAGTAAGAAAGCAAATCGATCCACGCGATGCCGCTGTCAACTTCACACTCATTCGCATGGCAGGGCGCAGTAATTAATGATTAACAGTTTCAGCTATTAGCCTACAGGCAAGTGTACGACCTTTTTTTATAAACGGCCATATACGTGCGAAGGTATCCTTTGTTGGCATCTGGAACTTGTTCTGCACACCGCCTTCCTCCAATGTCAGCTTCGTGTGACCCGTGTTTAAGGACGATCGAACCGCCGCGTATGCGTTAAACCCGTTTGTTCGCGCTTCGTCTCCACTGGTACATTGTACAAGGCAGGTATTCATTTAAAACAGCTTTTGGCCGGTGGTGTCCCCAAGAACCCTTGTATTTCTGGAAATAAATGTGTATGTAGTACCTCGCTACACTCGAGAGCTTTTCTGGAGCGCCCGCATTGTTTCTGTGTACTGACCCACGTAGAGATTATTACTCGAATATTCGCTATAAAACCTAAACTGAGAAATATTTAGTTAAGCTGCGAGGGCCCACATCATGCTTCTGTGTTTTCTCTTTGTTCTTTAGAAAACAACCAGTACAGGCTACTGCTGAAGTAGTTTTTCCAAACGGGCAATTACGGCAAATTGAGTCGCAAGAACCGGCGCTGCGAGGCGTGACCACACGTTTTTCGCTCGACAAGTTAAATAATCACTACACTGCTGCTACAGTGCAACTGATAGTTTTGTAACGTACACGTTTAGTACACAGGGATGGTAGGCACAATTTCCAAGGGTCTCGTGTTACGAACACAAGAGCATCAGTTGTCGCTCGGGAAGCTTTCTCTTCCCGATCAAAGCATACACGCGTGTGCAACACAACAAACTCAAAAAGCGCATTCATAAGGGAGAGAGCTAAACATTAATAAAGTAAACGAAAAATCGAAAGCGCAAAAAAGCGTCCGAGTGCTAACGCGCCGATATAACCTTATCGGTTATTGCTACAGGGCGTGAGAGTAAAAAAAAAAAAAAAAGACGAGGCCCAGCAAGGTCAGCACAACCACAAAAGCGCGAATGAGAGAGAGAGAGAGAGAGTAAAGCAGGGTTATATACAGGGTGCGATAAAACCCATACAAGGCGACCCAGACCCAATAAGAAGTTAGTAAGGGGTCCTTATTCCGATCACATTACTGCATAACAGGCAGCGGACGCCAGTTAGCGCATGCACAACGCGGCGAGCCGGACAAGGCAGGGGAGAAAAATGCTCGGACGACCAAGCCGCTCGGGTCACGTGGTTTGAGGCCGGTCACGGCGGGTCTTCGAGGCAAAGTAAGAGACAGGCGGGCAGCGATATAGTGCGAGAACAAGAGGGAGCTCGTAAGCCATCGAAGAAATGTACAGAAGATCGCGGAGACAAAGGAGAAAAGAGGTGGACGATGAGAGCGGTCGTCGTCAGGTCGCGAGACAAGGCCGGGGATAGAACGGGGGCGTCGGTGGCCCCTGCTCGATAAACTCTTCATTAGGGTCTCCGGGTCCGGCCCATTCCATTACGCGGCGGCGAGGTCGACGGCGACGACGAGTTAAGTCTCTCGCGTACATATATATATATATATACACGTCTTCGGTCTGCAAAGGCTGAGGCTGCCATCACTGCTGCTCCGCGACACATCAGCACAGTAAGAGGCAGCACCGTCGAGAGGAACCGATTTGCGTGATGCGTGTGCTTCGCGTCCATTGGCTACACAGAGTGCGGCCGCCAGTTAATGGGAGCACTTCTCTTCCCGCTCCATCTCCCGACGAGGGACATTTCTCTTCTTGCTCCCTGAGTATATATAGACAGAAACGAGGGCAGCACCCCTTCCGAGTTAGCCTTCCGGCGGAAATGGCCGTGTAATACCTTACGGTCTTAATAATAAAGGTGCCGAAGCTGCCTTCCTTTCTCGCGGTGATCTTCGGGGAACCTGGACGGTGCACCACGAACAAGCGGAATATTTCCACGTTCCTTTCTCCTTCTTATACTGCAGAAGCAGAACGTGGATGATTTGAGGGAAGTGTATGTTCGTACGGACTCGTTAGAGAGAAGTGGGAATAATGCGGTCATTTCTGCAAAATAAACATTGACCGCGCATCCGCGTGCTTCGCTGCAAATGTCGTCTAAAGACGATAGTCTTCTGCCGGCCGTACTGCGTTGCGTGAGACATGGACGCCATCTGGCAGCGCCGTCGGGAAACATGAGCTTGTGCAGAATCCTTGGGCAACTGCCAAGTGGCAGCACCAAATCGTCGGCAGAGGCCTTTTTCGTGCATAGCGTCGCATTTTTAGCGCTGCCTAACAAACACTAGTGTCTTTAGAATTATGTATCTATGTATTTTCTAGTAAAGGAACACGTCACCTAATATCTACGTATTGATGTTGCGCCTCAGATATGCGTAATATTTGCTTTTTGATCGACAATGTTCCCAAGTATGAACGCAGCTACCAGTTAAAGATGGCTGGGCGTTAGGCAAGTGCTTAAACTTTGGCCGGGTGGCTGGATCGTGTGAGAGACAGACAAACAAACAGACCAAAATTTCTGCGTTCAAGTATCCCAAGAAAGACTGTCGTCTTTAAAAACCCGCTTCTTCGGGCGTGGCTAACGGAGCACAGGGAACGAATGCTCGCGGCTGCCGTTACAGCTGCTGCTCTTATAGTTCTGAGCAAACTAGAGTGCACGTGCTATTTGGTGGCGGTTACGAAGCTACGCCAAATCTGTCGCATTATCTAGACAGTGCGTTCAAAAGGTAACCACTTTGTTTTCAATAGGCGGAAAAAAAAATAGAAGTGAAGTCCGGGGCGACATAACAACTTACGCGTTATCATCGAAGCACAATTATACGCTTCTCGTACATGCACACCATGAGGGACATCCTCACGAGCCGCACGTTAAATCGACGGCACGAATTCATTACACAATAGACTTCCCCGCAGCAGGGCAAATAGTTCGTAGACTGCTACGGCTTGCTGCGATCACGTGATCGATGCAGCTAAACATTAAGCCACTGGATGTACTAATGATTCATACTGGACGCACGCTTGACCAGCGCAAATGAACTTTCACTAGCTGGCCGTTGCTACCGATCTGTGCTCCACAATAGCAGCGACAATTATGTACAACTGCACAAAACACTGAACGACAAACGGCAAGTACATATGACGACAGAAAATTTATAGCGGAAGGCGCAACCTTTCCTTCATCTTACCTATACATGCAGCACACACACGTTTCACAAACAATCGCCTCTTCGCGGATGGCCAAGGTTGTGGCCTCTGAGCTTCGCGGGGACAAATACTATTTTTATACACTAACAACAAGTGTTCACTTGCCGCTGCGGTACGTCAGCGGCTAAGCTGCAAGGCAGATCACAAAACAACTGCCTCAAGGGAATGTTTCGTTCAGTTTCTCCAACTCAGCAATCGAACATGCGGGACGCCGGCGACCTCAGAGAGGGGAACTGACTAGAGCAACACGTGCACATCTCCCTGCAGATCAATCAGCATTACAGTACACGCATCGCTCAGGAACTACAGCAGCAGCAAATTCACGGCACGTGGCCTATCAGCTATACACACGCGGTTGAGGCATCCTCGCGCGTGCACGCACGAAGTCTCGATCAAGAAAGAGCCGAAGCGACGAGCTGCGCTACGGTATAGAGAGCGTCGCAACTGCTCACCTGAGAGGACAGTGGTGTAGATACGCCCGCTGGCAGGACTAGGGCGGGAGTACGGTACGGGGTGGGTCGTGCCTCCACGAGGAGAGCAAGGCCGGTGCCAAAGCCGCGCCCGCGACGACAGCCACGACGACAACGGCGAGGTGCGCGCCGCCACCGGAACGGTTTTCGCCGGGGCGCAATATGCGCGCCGCCGCGTCCCCTAATGGACGACGAGATGCCTCGCGATAAACATCCGGGTCGCCACGATGAGCGCACCTTGTTGGGCCGCCGGCGAGCGCGCGCTCGGGCAAGCGCAGGATCCGCGAATAACACCGGTGCAACGGCGCGCTCGATTAATTGCCCAGCAGCTCCCGGAGAAAGGAAGGGAGGGGGAGGTGAGCGAGAGGCAGGGAACCACGCAGAGAGAGAGGAAGGCGCGCCCAGGCTTGGACGCCAGCAGCGCCTTCTTCCAGGCAGCGCCAGGGCCGCGGCCAGAACAATGGTTCAAAATAGCAGCAGCAGCAGAAGCGAGCGAATCCGGACCCCCCGCCCTCCACCCGGCCAACGTGTGTCTGGCAGTGAATGCGGTGGTGGCTGAAGCGGCGGCGGCGACCAAGTCGTCTCCCTCCTCTTCCAAGAGCGCATCCGAACCCGTTCCGTACCAATCTCCGGAACCGTTCCTCCCTCGCACACAGCGCTTGTCTCAACCCTTCCTCGCAGCATCCTCGCCGCATCCCCCGGCCGCTGTGCCCGTTCTTCCGACGCCACGGTGCAACTATTTTCGACTCTCGAGGAGCGCGCGGCACCTGCTCGTCGCCGCTGATGCTGCTGCAGCACGGCGGAGGAGGCGGCTGCTGCTGCTGCTGGTTGTTCCCCCGTGCTATAGAGTCTGCAGTTGGCTCCGCCCGGAAGGAGAATAGAAATTTGCGAACGGGAGCCCGCCCCAAGCTCGGGCTGAGACGCGTTTTGTGTGGCGAGAAGGTGAGCTGCACGAGGAACAAAGTGCCAATTTGCGGTCTCAGCAGGCTCGCGTTTAGAAGAGGCACGCGAGTGAGCCTTGCGGTGGCGAAGGCCCGCCAAGCTCCTGGCACGACGCAGCCACTGCTGCGTTGGCGTTATCCGAACCGAACCACTACTGAACCACAACTGAAACCCACGTGAATGACTACATAAGTGGGCCGCTATACTCAAACCCCTAGCGATGGTGGTCGTACTCGCCTCGCGGAAAGCACCCGTGTTCGCAGCACTAAGTGGGAACACAGCGGCCTGTCTGAATAAATGGCTGAATTCGAGCCACGTGCCCGTGACTGTCACGGCGACAGCTATGTAGATTCTAGGTCCGCCACTCGCCGACAGTGAAAGTATATGCGAAACACTTGCCAGCCACGACATGTCTGCCTGTTTGTCACCGTGCACACCTTGCTGGTAAGGCAGTGTAAACGACAATGAGCGCGAAGCATATTTGTTCCTGGACCTGTACGTGGGTGGTGACGACTGCTACGGAAGAACAATGCAGCTTCCACTGCATGCGTTGTGCACTTGAACATTACGGCGGAAAGTCATTACGTAGGAGGAGGAACGACTGTGGACGGTTGCCTTAATTTAAATATTAATGTCTTCGATACCTACCATTGTCAACCATTGATAAGCGCTCTAAAAGTATCCAGCGCGGCTGCGATGGTTCTTGAGCGAGCAGCAAAGCGCATACCACGGTTGTGCATATGCCAGCCATATCAGGAAAAAAAAATTAATTATAGTGATAATAAGTGAAAAAGAAAATACGAGAAACATCGGCTGTCTGATGATGAGTGCAGATACACATGTTCCATGCTTATATGCCATAGGCTTACTGCAGAAGGTTAAAATATAAAGGCTGCGATTTGTTCGTAAACAACGAAAAAATCAAAAGAAACACAAAAGACTAAATAAGGCAACAAGGTATAAATTCTCGCTCCGTCGAAAGCTTTTAAAGATTTAACAAGCTAATCTCTCTGAAACCTGGGACACAAAAAGACAAACCTTATAAGCAGGGTGATTTGAATTTCCGTAACACCGCAACACAAGAAGTAACAAGAACGAAGCACGAAGTCAACGCTATACATGAAGACATTCGACCCCGTCGAGCTCCTCGCTAATGCCTTGCATTGTGCATGAGGCACCACATCTTCTACATCAGGCGTGCGTTGCCTGCTTAACCACTCCCCGAGACAATAATAGGCGGCAGTCAGCTGGAACGTCGGCACACAGGGCTCAAAGCCCCACGTAGATTAAAGTTCCCCCTGCTTCCCCTACGAACGCGTCAACGTCGGGGAAAAAGAAGGGGGGATTGAACGTGGCGCACGGAACCAGGAAGCTCCTTACCGACAAGCTTATATCTTCCGCTCCATTATCGACAATGGATGCCGTGTTCAGGCGCATTTAGGACGCCCGAGACGCATTCGCAGAAAGCCTAGCGTATACGTGATAGACAGACGCACAAAACAAGAAACCAGCCAGCACGCAGGATGTCTATGAAAGAACATCTTAGTGAAAGAGAGAGAGAAAAAGAAAACAATACTAAGGCCTAACTGTAGCAAGACGCCTTCAAAAGACAGCCCGTCCCCTTATACGGTGCGCCTGTACCGTTCGCAACAGCATGTTTACAGCTGGGAAGCCGCTCTGGCCTCCGAAAGTAAATACTTAAAGCAAAGGAGCGCGCGGCTGGAAGCGTATCGGGAAATTGCTGCAGCCTACAGCCAAGGAGAGGCAAAACTAAGAGCGAAGCAAAAGTGAGATCGAAGCCGCAAGGAAGCGTGTTCGGATTTCGAGCTAAAAGCCATTCTTCAATCTTCCGCCTCGCGTGCTCTCCCACACTATACTGCCGAAACCTCACCATACCCACGCGAGCGCGGGAAGGGGGGCGAACAAAATAAAGGACGCGACAGGTCAGCGATGGCGCGCTGCAGGCATCCAATTCCTGCCGAGCCGCGCATTCCGACGCACTTAGGGAGATTCGGCAACACCGCCGACTCCGTATAAGGCAAAGAGGAGACCGAATGGGGTGGAGATGGAGAAAACTCAACCAGCCTTCGAGAAATAAAACAAATAATAAATAAATAACGGTTCCGGAGGCGGGTTCCACCCGAACGCCGCAATAACGGTGGAGCGTCAGATCTCCCGCAACAAAGCCGGCCTCTCTCTCCACCACTGCCGTGTTCCCTGGGCGCGCAGTGCGCTTCCTCCACACACTACACGCCGGCATCACCCCTCTTCCCGCCGACAAGCAGCCCAACAACGACGTCCCGGTTCCGCCTCCTTCCGACCGGCACACGTCCGCGCGAGCGACACGAAAATCTGGGAGCGCGCGAGCACGCATGTATAATACATCGTTTCGCGAGCGATAAGCATCTTTCATGCACGCCCGTTTAGACCACGCGCACGGAGCGGCCCGACAGAAATAAGGAAAAGCGCGCAGTTCTGAAAGAAGCCGCGTTAGAGAGAGAAGGCAAAAAAAAAAAAAGCGAAAGGTAATCCCCGCCGTAGTAATCCTCTCAGGCCGCTCTGCGGCCCCCTTCTCCGTACTTGCGCGAATTTTCTTTATAGCCACCCATTTTTGCACTTAGGCTTTTTGTTTCTTCGTCGCGCGCGTTTCGATGCCATACGTTTCTCATCCGCGGCTCGGGCGGGCGGTGGATTATTTATTGACGCACTAGTCCAGACAAACAATCAAACAAAAGCTATAAAGGCATGACGGGGGAAACACAAGAGCTGCGCGCGCGCGCTCATCTTTCCGAGCGCGAGTTCGAACTCTACCACGCCGGGAGAAGCGGTCGTCGCGGATGCAGCAGCATCGTCCGCGCCGCGGATCCCATATATTTTGATGCTGGCTAGAGTTCGGTGCAGCACGGCCTACGGCTCGTACCAGGCCGTGTCGCAGCATCCTGAGTCGGCGCGCGAGAGAATCGCGGCCACCGAGTGATCTCCAATACCACGCCGGCCCGAACACCGCAGTTTTAGTAAAGCACTAACGGTTGGTGTAGGAAGTGCCGTTATATTACGAATCCTATACAAAGAGGCGACGAAGAGGGGTTGTTGTAAGTCGACGGAGCTACCGCCCATTCCAAAAGCTCGCAATGTTGGCGCTGGTTAAGAATCAAATCACACGCAGCTCCAAAGCACGAGAACAAACCGTAACCTAAAACCACAAGCAAGATATTTCGGGAGACACGTGCTAAAACGTGACCGCGGAGCGGGCGCAACACTGTAAATATACTCTTACGCACCTCGAGATACCCGAGTGATCACACTTCAACAATACGCTACACCTTGAATGATTTCTGGGGTTTGACGTCCCAAAACCACCATTGATTATAAAAGACGCCGTAGTAGAGGGCTCCGATTATTTCGACCACCTAGGGTTCTTTATCGTGCACTGACATCGCACAGTACACGGGTCTCAACATTTGTATTGTGGGGTTTAACGTCCCAAAACCAGTTCTGATTATGAGAGACGCCGTAGTGGAGGGCTCCGGAAATTTAGACCACCTGGGGTTCTTTAACGTGCACTGACATCGCACAGCACACGGGCCTCAACATTTCGCCTCCATCGAAATGCAGCCGCCACGTCCGGGATTCGATCCCGCGACCCTCGGATCAGCAGCCGAGTACCATAGCCACTATACCACCGTGGTGGGGCGAGCTATACGTTGGAAAGAATCACAACGCGGATAACGAGCAACGTAAAACGCAGGAATTTCCAAGTGTCCTGCTGCACGACGTCAACGTGCGCTCCCGTTACTTGATCCGAGCTGAGCACCATTGCTAAACAAATAATAATAATAATAATAATAATAATAATAATAATAATAATAATTCATGGGATTTTACGCGCCAATACCATCTACGATTACGACGCACGCCCCACAGTGCGGGGCGCAGGAGTAATTTTGACCAGCTGCGTTATTATTTTTTAATGGGCATTTTCTGCATTTCGCCTCCATCGAAATGCGGCCGCCATGCATCGCCGGATTTCCATGCCCGAGCTCAACGAGCCAACACCTAACCGCCAAGCCACCACGGCGGGTCACTCGCTGAAGTAGGCGGCGCGTTCCTTAGTGCTTACGACGAAGGCTCCGGATGCACGGCAGAAAGTCTTGATCAACTTCCTTAAAAAAAGAAGAAAAAAAAAACGAACTGTGGCTTTGTGTGAAAGAACGACTACTATAGCATATATCAGCGACACATATAGCGGTGTATTTCGGACTACTTTAACCACATTGGTCCATTTCTAACGGGCCCTAAAAAAAAAAAAAAAGGTAAGCGAGTATGTCCGGCATTTCGCACCTCTGAAAATGCGGCCACAAAGGGCGGCATGAAAGCAGCGACATACAGGTGAGTTAGCGAAAGCTAGAGTCGTAACCGGGTCAAGTCAACATCGTTTAGTAGCAGAGCTTATTGTGCACATCTTGCGTTAGAGTTATGTTTCTTGCTACATGCCCCTCCCCCTTTATGTCTTATTCCATTCACGAATGTCCGGTGATCAGGCCAAAAGCCAGATTGTATCGCGGCTGAGACCACGCACTTCCGCGGTATGTACTACGTCATACTTTACAAGTCGCGAGCCACTGAGCCTAGTCCCGACTATGTAGCGGTAAAGAATAGATGGCGAGTACTATTGCCATATTCACTGCTTTTTCTTTTCTTACAAAATCAATACAAAACAAAGGCACTCGCGGGGTTTTACATCATGAAGCTAAATCCACAAGCCCGGGGCAGGCGTTGTAGATCTTCGTTCTGCTTCAAGACGCACCAGCTGCACGCAACTTGCGAACCGCAACTGTATATCCACGCACATGATTCTTCAAGACGCCGGTTCACTGCAACCGCGGGCATCATCGGCAAACAAGAAGGCGTGAAAGACGAGCGAAGCAGCTCATAACAAAATAAACGAACAAGAAAAACAAAAAACAAAGAGTTGCGCTTCCCTTTCAGCGCTCCCATGTACGGAGTCGAAAGAGAGCGGAGCATATGGCTGTTGCCAAAGGATAGGGAGCGCCTCTCCTCCCCACCGCTCTCACTCGCTCCTTAACCTCCCCTCCCCGTATCCTCTGCTGCCTTTTGTTCTTTTTTTCGGGACGCCCGGCACATTTGTTTACAACGGGCCGGGGTCTGGCAGCATCGGCCGGTCGGTATCATTTGTCTGCGCGGCTATTTCCGAGTGCGCGCCGCCGTTCATTGCTGCCGCTGCTAAAAGCGAGCATTAGTCAAGTCACCCTTCGAGTCGAATGGAAAGTCCATATCTCAGACCTGCTTCCCCCTCTACCCCATTCGAATTGGCAAGAGTCGAAGCAGATTTCCTCACTCGGTGACGGGAATCGAAAGAAAAAATAAAACAGCAGGTGGAAGACAAAGCTCAAAGAAAAAAAATATAGAAAGGAACTTTCGTGCTTCCTATCAAACTCGGAGCGTCTACCACGGCTGTGCGAGAATTCTCATCGATAAGCACGGCTCTACCGTACACGAAAGTTTCCATATCATCCTCCTTCGCAAATTTTTCAAGCTTCCTACCATTTTTTTTTTCTTCCCTTCAAAAGTACGTCCAAGAAAAGGTATCCGAGAAAGCAGCCCGATCTTGGGCGCGTTAGTCTCGGAATTTCCTCTGCACACACACCCGCACGTGCTTCCGTAATTAATGACGACTGGCGGACGTCTTCGGCGGGAAATGTTCTCGGTATTCGGCCATCATCATTCACGGTTGAATACGAGCGCACTTCGCGAAGCTCGTCGCTCGCCGAAACGCTCGCGCGGCGGTTCGACGGTTTCGTGCAGAGTGGGGAACCAGTCTTTCGTGGCGGGGAAGAGCCGCCGACGCTAATCTGTCGAGCAACTTTCGAGCGGCGCGAAGTGGACCTGGGTAACCCATCCCCCCTTAAGAGCCCGCCCACTCACCAAATCCTAAAACGCGCGGAGTTCCGCATGGATCTAGCGTACCGCTCGTAACATATACTTGTATTAACGTCTTTAAAAAAAATACTGAACTCGACCACGCTATAAAAATTATAAGAGGCGATTATGCTTTCGTCTTTCTGCACGGCTTTCCCGTAGTAGAATACGGGAATAAGAGTGACTGCAGTGAGCAAGAAAGTATCATGGTATTACGTAAACGTTCGTCTTGAAACGGCGGAAAGCGACGGATAACGAGTACAGCGTTCCTGGCGCGCGCACGCACACACACACACACACACACACAAACGCACGCACACGCGCGCGCGAACTTACAGACTCGCCATCATGTTGACATGAACGCGCCCAATGCTATCAGGCCCACAAAGATTGCTTTTCCGCGCAGCACTCCTGTCGTGCAGGCAAAGCACGCTTTACAGGCACATTGGCGCATTCAAGAGTAGGTACGCTGAAGGAGGAGCGGACAACGGTAGCGGTGGCAGCAAGCCTCGGATTGCCACGCCCGGTGGATGCCAGCTAGTGAGGTGGAACTCCAGCGACTCGCCTTTGAAATGTCTACCGCTTCAGTCGTAAGCGTTCAACCTCGTGGTTACAAAATTCAATCTCGCTTACACACAAAGAGAGACGAGTACAGCATGTGCGAATAAGCGCCCAACACCCATACTAGCCTGCGGAGGGCGGTTCATACTGGCTTTGGCATTCAGACCTCGAAGTCATGTTAAGCAAACTTCAATACAGAGATCTACATAACGCAAGTACTCCCCAAGATCACACACCTTCTGGACCTGTTCACTCAATAAGTGAATCATTGTACGGACTCGTTAGGAAATAAATACCGGCAACCAGGAAAGCGGAGAGGACACTGGCAGTTCTCCCAAGCCCGAATAGTGGCTAAACATTACCGCTGCTCACTTAGCGGGATGCCCACTCACACGGCCATCCTTAAGCCTCTCGCCGCGGACACTAGGGAGTTTTAGCAGCGGCGGCTTACCGTACCGTAAGTGCGGTAATGCCGCACCGTCGCGGTCAGCACGTAGAAAATTTAGCTTCTGAGGACTTTACCAGCAAGTTTTATCATCTGACGACGTTTCCGTGCCTACCGAGGAACTAGTGCAGGTTTTTCCGATTAAAATAGCCGCGTGCCGACCATGACGGTACGGCATTGCCGTCATTTCCGTACGGTAAGCCGGCGCTGCTAAAGCTCCCTGCTGCCTAACGATGACTTAAACGGTAAAGGGGATGCATGCGCAGTTCCAGAGAAACGTGCAATAAGTCTCGACGGTGTGCAGAGGAGGGGAGAGGGTGAACAGGGAAAGGGCGTAAGGACACTACAAGATGGCGCACTCTCCCCAGAGATGTGGAGACGAACGCTGACGTACGTCACGACAAGCGACACCAAAAGGCCAGGGTAGACGGGCAGCTGGCGGTTGAGAGCGCAGGCTGCGAGCGAGGAAAGTCGCGCCTGGCTTCCCCGCAAGGTAGGAAGGGGGCTACCGGCATGTCCCGGCTCAGTGCGAGCCCCCAACGTGTCAGCGGCTTCATTCCAACCGGGACGAATTTAACAGACGGCGACGCGCTCTGCTGCCGACACCGACCAACGCTTTGTTACACACCCCTCCCCCATATCACGCGCTGTCGCAGAGGAAGTGACGGGGGAAGTGAGACTGGAAAGGCGACGAGACGCCATACTCCTTCCTACACCATGCGCCACACTGCGCGCGCATGGGCTCGAACAGGCGACTTTGAGATGGCGCACGTTAGCTGCGCTAGCGCTGCCAAATTTGCTGCCTACCGACGCGTTCATGATAAGCGTGAAGCCAAGGAACAAAAACCACAGATAGCTTAGTTTCGTAAACATTCTTGACGCTTTCCAGGTATAGTGAAGTCGAGAGTATTGACGGAAGCCCGTCTGGCCAGGATGAAGCATATTCGAAAAAAAAGATCCCGACACCGACCAAAATGATTGATTGAAATAAAAAATGTAATAACGTTTCGTATTATTGTGAACAAGGTTCCCGTGGGGGAACCGAAAGGTTAATAATTTCTTTCTATTGTAGTGAAGAAGCCGGCTCGCCAATGCTGCACTAGTGGGGCGTGAGCTGGGATGGCGTCTAGGCGTAAGCCTAGACGCCATCGTGTCTGCCAGTCGGTGGCGACCTCGTCATCCACAACTGCGGTTGGGTTGAACTTCCTTATCACACTATCATTTTGGTCCGGTGTCCGGAACCTCCTTTTCGAATATCCAGGTATACTGTCATCATCACGATGCTTCGGAGCTCAGGCCGGCGTGGCGCGCTTGCTTCACCCTCTGGTTCCCTTTTCTAATCCGGGCTGGCCGTATACCTCAAAAGCCACTTACCTAGGCTCAAAGTGCGTAAGCACGGAGAAACAGCGTCAAACAACGAAATAAAGTAAAATACAGCATGTACAACTCGACATCCACCTCGTTTACCTGATCTGATCAAACCGGCATTCTTTTGGGGGAAATGACAGCAAGCAACAGCACTTCCGTGGCAGAAGACGATGCCAATGCTACATGAACGGCTGCATACCATTTCCCTGTTCACAGTCGAATAAACTTTGTAGTTCAACCTACACGTAAACCTCCTCTGACAGCGCTCGTACTTTGGTAGAGCACAACTTTCGGAAGAGTAAGCAATGCTCGCGTCACTTCTTTTGTTGTTCTTTTATGTAAAGCACACAGCCGTCCATTAGCTTAAAGGAATATCCCAAAAGTGCGCGTCGAAGCCTCCCAAATGCAAAAACGCGCAGGCGCATCCTAAAGAAAAAAAGAAAAGTGCATTCCACGGCTGATGCACGCGCCCTTGGATCAACGATTAGCAAGGGTTGAATTCTCGTCGAAAACAAAATGAAATTCCGGGGCGGAGCATCTTCCTTCGTATTTCTCCGCAGCACCTGAATGGCGAAGCTTGACAATGGGCGCTCGGATCAACGAATAAATTTCTCTCGCTTCTCTTACCACTCTAGTGCACGTATACCGCCAAAACGCACGCGCAGTTGGATTCAAGGAATCTTGCTTGCTTACGGGTGAAGCATCCCTCTTTTCCATGACCCCTAGGAGAGAAAAAAAGAAAAAAAGAGCAAGCTACGCGGCCAGCGGCGCAATTTTTATGAGCAGGAAGAGAAAAAACCGAAGAGGGCCTAATATAACATTCTTTTCCTCCATCGAGAGCATGGACCGCAGAGCTTTGCGCGCTGCCGCAAGCGTCGCTTGTTTTGGTTACTTGCGCGTGACGCTCCTCTCACAAAAGATATCCTTTATGGCCCCTTGCACCGCTTAAGAAAAAAGTGGCCGAAGCCGAAACACCGGAATTCTCTGGTCAGTTATGCGTTAAAGCATTCGGCGATTTAGAAATTCTGCGTCGGGGGGAAGAACAAAAAAACAATGGCGGCTTGTAATGCAACGAAAGAAAAAGAAGGTTAGGCTTCGGAGAAAGGAGGACCAACGAATATCTGCATCGTTCGGGACTGGAAACATATCGAAAGTTCGAATTTTAATATGGGGCGACGCTTCCTCGTGTAGCATTTCAGGATACATTGCGAGTGTGACACGAGCTACAAAGTTGCATAATATTACGCGTGGCACACAACAAACCCTTGACTAATTCAAATTTACGTACACGCATTCAACATGACAGGAGAAAGAACAATTAAGATACATCCTAATGCAAAATTCGAGCACAGCTGTACTCGTATGTCTATGTGGCGATATACGAAGCCAAATAATTTTGCGAGAGACAGGTGTGTTCTCTGTCCCGCACATTTACCTCGGTGAGCCTCGCCGACGAAGCACTTCCACCGCTGATACGTCGCTCACTGTCGAGAAAGGACGGATGAGTTTCTTCCTTGGTGGCGCGAAGTGCTGGGATCCTCTGAATCGTGGAAGAGTTGCTTAAGAGAACCAGCTCATACTCCCAACGTAATCTAGCCGGCTTCGACAAAGAAGAGCGTCGTGTTGCTTGAAACGCCCCAGCGAAGACATTTTTCACTGGGCTAGTTCATTGCTCGGGCACCGGCAAGGGTGAACAGGCATCATTTGACGCAGGAATGGTGGCGTCAGAGCCGCGCTCTAAAAGAGCAGAGGAGCAAGCGCTTGCGGCGTAGCGTCCCACAGCTAAGAGAGAACGCGCTCCAGTTTGTGGGAATGCGACGAAGACAGCGAGAGATGCCCAACCGTAAGAACCGTGACAAATAAAGCCAACCTAAGAAACTAGAGCGAAGAAATGGCGCAGGAAACGAAAGCACCGCCTGCGCGCGCGTCATTTCGTCTGCGTCAGCTAAGCGAGACTCAACCAGCGCATAATATTGTCCTTCCGAAATCGTAAACAACCCCCGGAGAGTTTAAACGCACAGGACACTCTGCAACTTGTACCGCTAACGGAAAACGAAACGTCGCCCATTTGTACTACGAAGTAGGACTGAAGTGCCTCGGAAAACCACCACGCGGTAGCTTCAGTTCCCCCCGGGAACAAAGAGGATTAACGAGGGAGTTCTTAACTCTCGCCAACGCTAACAAGTGACAGTAGCTGCGCGTGGGGCAACGCGTTCCGGCACGAAACTTGGGACTCTTCTCCGAGACCACCGCTGTTGTAACTAGCTAAATTCGACGTCCACCGGAAGGAGAGAAACTCGTAACTTCCGTCTCTACTGGCGCTTCTTCCGAGCCGGGCACGTGTAACAACGTTACATACTCGACGCTCTTGCACGCCAGCCTTGCCTCGCCGTTCGCATTAGAAAAGCTCGAGCGAGGGGAGCCCGCGCTTCGCTTAATCACACGAAGCGACTGTTCTTTCGTTCGCTCCCGAATGCGCGTGCCATTACGGTGTCACCCGCGTATAGGAACACCCGTATACATTCGCAGCAGCGGGCCAGAAGCGCACGATTTCGCGCAAAACAGGGGCGCCACCAGTGGCAACCGTATACAGCACATTCCGCGCTCGCGTGGTGGGCATGCATTACAGAGAGCGCGACGGAAGAGGATCCCGTCGAAACAAACGACACGACGGTCGGCAGAAAAAGTGCGAGCGCTTCAAGTGCTCTCCTTTTGTAATGGACAGAACGGGAGAAAAGGGGGGGGCGGTATTCTCCCCTCTACGTGATGCCAACTCGTTCGCTCCAACTTTCAACGTGGCTAAAGGGACACTCTCACTCAGAGACGCAAACACACACACAGAGACAACCAACCTACACGCTCATCCCGGGCGACCTGCGCTCCTCGCGAAGCATCAACGACGCGCGGCGAGACGCGAAGAAACACGGCGACCTGTTGTACGCGGCGAGGCCCGCGAGGATTACTCTTGCGTCGGCTCAGCCACGCCATTATGAGGCCCAGCGAAACCACTCTCTCTCTCTCTTTCTCTCTCTCTCTCTCCAGGCGGGCGCTTCGTTCCGGATTTATGTGCTGCGAGGCTGATATTCCGCGCACAGCGGTGAAAAAAACACCTTTGCGGGGCCCCCGAAAAACGCGCGGGTTGGGGAAACAAGCCCCACTGAACTAAATCTAATTTTGAGCTCGCGCGCAGCCGCCGTCTCTAGCGCGTGTACACCGCGAGAGCTTGCTTGCTTCGATTGCGCAGGTTCCTCCTCTTTCGCGACGCACTGTAAAAGCACGCTCCAAAGACAAGAGGCAGCAAGAGAGAGAGGGAGAGGACGGGGGATGAGGAAGAGGAGAGAGACGCACGAAGCAGGGTCCGTGCCGTTGCCGGGGTCCCCGGAGGTCGTTTGAAATGCGACACTGCGCGCACGAGTTGAGTAGTTAACGCAGCACCGGGAGCAGCCAGTAAACTGCGCTCTTTCCTGGCGGCGAAGCGCAGCGCAAACACCCGGAACGCGCGCGTGCATGAGAAAAAAAAAAGAAGAAAAACATACACGCAAACGTGTTAGCGCTGCGGAATTAACGCTCTAGAGGCGACGCTACGAGCGAAGAGAAGAACAAAACGGTCCCCTGTTTTCTAAATAGTACTCTCTTTTCAAAAAATACGACGCGCCCACTCCTCGCGTATTACGGGCCAGCCTCCCGGCGGCGCTATGGCGCGCACACCGGGAGCGTTGCTTTGGGAAGGAAAAAAGAAAAGAAAGAAGTCGTCGAGCCTTGTTCTCGAAACGCACCGTCAATTATGCACGCGCTGCTCTTAGTGTACTTCCAGCTCTTCGCAAGAGGCACGCAACTAGTTCCCTTTGTTTCGTTTATTTATTGTTTTGGCGCATGTTTGCGCGAATGACGCGTCTGGAGGACAAACGAAAACGAAACCTGATGCGACGTGCGTAATTCGGTGCTCAAACAAACTGCAAATAACGCTCGGATAAACAATTATACAGAGAGAGAAAAAAAAAAACGCGAGGGAGGATAAATGTGAGTACTGCAGCGGCACCAAAAAGTACCGAATTTACGCGGCTCTAACGCGCCCTCTGTACAGTATTGTGCACCACTATTTTTCTTTTTTCCCCATGGCCACGAACGCAACATGCACTGCTGATGAATTCGCATCGATCTCACTGTTCCTATGCAAGCAAAGGATGGTGATACCTTCCTCCAGAGCCGCTGGATTCTTGCTTTAAGCCCAGCCATCATGCAAAGCTTCGCTTTAAGAGTGACACGCGTAGCCAAGAATCGACGAGACGCGGTACACAGCTCATAAACATCCGCGGCCACACCTGAAATAAACTATGCACGGGAAATGCCAAGAGCGAGATTATGGTTAACGACGCCATCTAATCGCGGCGCGCGCAAGTGCGCGGAAGAAACGAGATTTAGATTAGCTGGCACGCTAAGGCCCGTAGGAAGCACCTGCTGGGAAAAACGCATGCTTCTCGAGGCGCTGCTCGTCGGCTCTCATTACTTATGTCTATTACGCGAAGGAGAGAGAAGAATGGGGCAGGTAGGAGCGAACCGTAAATAAACCAGAAAAGAAAATGGAAAGCTCACTGCGGCAACGCAATTTCGCTCAACCACTATACCCCATACACTTTGAGAGAGAAAGAGAGAGAGAGAGAGAGAATCACATCGTCCTCGCCAATGGACGGACGAGAGACGCGGTCAAAAGAACAGTCTCGGCCATGCATAATGCACGCCGCATCGCTCGTTCGGGACGCGCAAAGCGGGACTTCTCCAAACTGCGCGAGCGCAATGGTTCTTCCTTCTGCGTGGAAGAAAGCAGCAAGCGAAACTCTCCGCTGGCACGCAACAAACATGGACCACTAGATGCTCCCGCCGTGGAATGCGGCGGCGTCCACCGCTCGCTTTTCTTATGTTCCGAGATCGCACCGCGCGGGGTTTGGCCGTTCCACTCCCCCTCCTTCACTGCTACTCCCTTCCGCGGAGTTTCTCCTCGGAAGAGGAGAGCCCCGGTGTAGTACATCTACGGCGCCGGCGCAATTTCGGAGAGCACCGCGGCACTCTTGAATGCTGCATGCACAACTTTCGAGGGACGTATATATGGGATGAGGAGAAAGAAACAAGGACCAACGGGATGGATCGCATACGGGGAAGAAGCCGGCGGCGCCGAGTCAGAACCTCGGGGGTCTCGTTGGAATCGGACCATCTGCCGCCGCTGCCGCTGGCCCGAGTGATTCTCCCCACGTAGTACAGTAGGAGTAGGAGTAGAAGCGGTATACGTATTAAGCTAGATGGCGTTCTCTTTCCTTAGTCTTCATCAGGAGGCAGCGCCCGGACTGCGTGCAACGCACGAACCGACGCGCACCTGTAGAGACTCGACGTACGAAGAGCAATGTCGAGAAAGAGAACAGGAAAGCGGCCGCAAACGACGAAGCGGGAGAAATACAAAGCGCGCGTTTGACACAGGAACGAAGCGGCACATACGTACAAAGGGACGTGACAAGTCGACATGGCCAGTGGCTTAAGCTGTCCTACTACAGAGGACGAGGTCGACGGTGTCAATTACAGACGCAACAGCGCGGTCTAAGGAGACAGTCTCGCCCGAACTATACTCGCGTTATTAAATTACCGGCCGACTCTACCTCAAGTTTATTCATTAGTGCTCCGGCTTGCGTTCCGCTTAGGTCAGCGCCGAGACCTGCACGTCGCAATCACACGGGTGACAATAAACTAAAAAAACAAAAACAAAGATAAATTAATCACTACGTTATGTTATAGCTTGGGCCAACCATCGCTTTAAAGTGTGGCATGTGGGAACCAGTACCATTCTCGATACATCGAATCCTCAAACCAATGCTGCAACGCCGCAGCATTGCCAAGTAGAGGAGTACAACTGCTTTACAGAGAATCCCGGGAGAATCGAAACCAATGTCTATACACTCATACTACGAGCATCGGGTCGCGCTCGATTACTGAAACTGTGGCTGATCTAGCGACGTCGACCGGCGGTTGTTTGGCATGCCCCGCTTTTACCAGCGCAAGGACATTGAGTTTAGTTCCGGACACGCAAAGTGAGTGATCGGCGCGGCGCGTCAGCGTCAAAAAGCCAGTTGCCCTTCGATCCAGCGGCATCCGTTGCACTTCGCTAACGACATGACGTTTGTCCTGCGCGGTTCCGAAGTGACGCCTTCGCTAGGCGTGACCCGCCGCGGTGGTCTAGTGGCTATGTCATTGGACAGCTGACCCGAAGGCAGCGGGATCGAACCTCGCTCGCGGCAGCCGCATTTCGATGCAGGCGAAATGCTGGAGGCACGTGTACTGTGCGATTCCAATAAATTTCCGGAGCCCTCAAAAGCGGCGTATCGCAACCATATCGTTGTTTCGGGCAGTGAAACCGCACAACTTTCACAATATTTGCCAGGCGTTGGTTTAGATTTATACATATACCAGGCTCCGCCTACTTGCACCTCCCTCAAGCTTTTCCGTCTTCCACATACGAAATCAAAGCCAGTTTATGCATAGCGGACTTCACGATGGTCGTACAAACTGTCGGGCGGTGTCGGACAATGATGATCAACTATGAATAAAATGCACACACAAACAAAAATGTCCCGGACTACGGCCATGAATGTACGGAGGACGTGGAGGAAGAAAGGAAAGGCAGGAAGGTCAACCAGACGCACGTCCGGTTTGCCACCCCCCACTTTGGAAGAAAGGGATTAAAAGAACGGTATTGCAAACCTCGACGGACACGCATTCCCTCGGCACCGTTACATACAGACATCTACATTAATGAATTTGCATATTGGCGCGTAATAGGCACGTGCAGACCCAACCGTACCAAAGCGATGAAACGCCTAGTCACGGCTACGCCTCAAAGCCTAACGGTCGGTATTACGCTAGCTTATTCTGCATAAACTATAGACGTGAGTGGGTCGAGTCAGGATTTGAGCTCACTCATCCCGAGACGAACCACGTTTAAGTGCATTGCAAATCAGGCTGGGCGAGTGAACCTCTCGTTCGCACGAAAGATCGACCGGGATCGTCTCGTCTAAACTACTACACCAACATCAGACCAAGGACTCACGTGAAGCACGTTAGTTGACTTCAGCGGATATATATATCGGTGACTTATGCAAGCGCAGCGCACAGTGGCCCCTGTGCAGGAATGAAATGGCGACGGCCACTTACTCGGAGAATACTGCCCTGGAAGGGTCGAGTGGGCTTGCTCGCGAAGCCCACAGCGTCCTGGGGGAACGGCGGCGCTGCGAGTCTGGCTCTTGGGGGCTCGCACCTGCGGGAGCAAACAGAGGGTGAGCGAACGCTCAGTGCGGCCATTCTTTATGTGAGACCACACTACGTCAAAGCCGACATGTGCAAGGGATCGAAATGTGAAAAGCACACGCGTTTGTATTACATTTCATGCAAAGACAGCGCAATGCAAAGACAGCGATTGGTTGATTTTCTGGGGTTTTACGTCCCAAAACCACGATCTTATTACGAGAGATGCCGTAGTGGAGGACTCGGGAACTTTCGACCTCTCCTGGGGTTTCTTTAAAGTGCTCTGACATCGCGCAGTACACGGGACAAAGACAGCGACACAGGGAGATTAGCACAGCGCAAGTGGACACCGGCACAAGAACGCCATAAGTGGGACGCACTCATCATGAGAGGCACGGAACAGTAACAACACACCAATTTTTCGGGATTCGCTGCTTTCGACGGTGTACGGATTTCTTTCAGAGGTTGCTAGTATAGGGATTTATCGTGGTGTGCTCATCCGCACAAACAAAAAAAAAAAAAATAGAACGTGGCTCAATCCGGAAGACACCGCAATGAAGCGAAAAGTGCGCAGTGTCCATCTTCTGCAAGAGCTATAACATGAGCTCATCAAGCGACAGCTCGACCTGCGACGTGGCGTCTAACGTGATGGTGCCATCACATGACGTCGTCAGGTAACATATTCGGGTGACGATAAATAACTCACGCTTGACGCGATTATACTTACGTCGCGACGTCACCGCATGCTAGTGGTGACGTCGCGACCATTGTCACACGTGTTTTCGCACCACTGTAGAAGCTTAAGACAGATTTCTCGCTTTGTGGACTAATTTGTTAAGAGTACCCCACTCAGAAGCTCAACAAGCACTTTTTCATACAATTTCTTCCGCACACATATCCCGCTCCTGCGGGACCGGCATGGCGGCCGAAAATATTTTCGTTTTCATTGTTTCAAATGCACGAATGATAGTTAATCAGCCACAAGGGAACAACTAATAAAAAGAAAGACTGATATTGCATAATCACGCGTCGCAGGTAAGGTGAGGAGAAAGAGAGAGGTAGAACCGGAGAGGGCAAGAAATACGCAGCAGCGCTGCACATTCGGATCACGACGTCGCCCACCGGGGCATCGCCGGCGATTAATGCGCTCAGGGAAGGCCACCGCATAAGACGTTACCGCCGCTGGCGCGGGGCGGCCGAAAATATTGAGAAACTCAGCGGCGAGCCCGCCTTCCACCCCTTAATAGACCTCGCCGGCTCGTAATCGTTTCTAGGGACGGCACGGGGGCATTAGGAATGCCCGCGCATGAGCCGCTGCGCGGTGGGTGAGAGCGGAAGGAGAGCGATTCGCCATCGGCAGCCGCGGAAGTGCAGGCATCGGCGTGCCTGCGGTGGCATCAAGCCGATTCCGCGGTTCCTCGCCGACGCTCAAAGAACCACCACCCCCACTGGCGCCGTAATTCTCGGCGCGCATGGTGGTGTGGGTCTGCGTGTCGCTCCACTGCGAAACGCCTTCCCCCACGCCTCTGCCGTCCCTTTCTCTCACAACCAGCGCCGCCGACCCCCTTTTCATACCGTGGCCCGCTTTTCGGGTGCGCAATCACCGCTTCAGGAATTCCCGATTGCCCAGCTTTGCGCGCCAAACGCGCGGCCTGCTGTCCTAAGCAGGCGCCGCGGCGCGCGAGCGCGCGTGTTGTCCCCATCAACCCGCCTGCCGCTTCGACGCTCCGTGAAGCCGGGAAAGTAATCTGTGGCGCGAGTAATGAGTTATTAGTTCAACACAACGCCTTTCTTTTCTATATCGCAGTCGCGCCGGCGCACGCTCCATACGTTCCGAGAGAAAGCGCGCGAGTTGGGTGTTTTCGAGGCAGCATAGCGCGAAGAGACGATTAGTTTAACTCCTTTTGCAGCGACGACTGCGGGCTTATTATAAAGCAAACAAAACGTTCTAACGACCCCGATGAAATATTTTAATTAACGGCCGCGCCTTGTCGCAGCCCTTGCGTTACGTCACTTATCTGCAGCATCGGCGGGAAAGTCACATACATAGTCGTGTATGTGACGCCATATTTACGTGGGTAGACGCCATATTTACGCCGGTGGTGCGCCAGAGGACTAAAGCGAGCCAGTTTGATCGCGTCGACTCAACGCTACAAGCTACGTTTCGAGTTTCGCGCAGCCTATATAATAATTTCCAGCAAACATTGCCTCGAGCACACTAAGCTTCGTCTTAGAAATATAATACCGTGCAACAACGGGAAAGTTTCACTGATAGCATGCCGTACAAAAACATCACATCGTGATACAGTTGCCACTTTGTATGTTTATTGTAGTATAGTTATGTGGTACTGTACGCGCTGTCCCGAAATATGCACAGGCAAGGGATTAGAGGCGTGTCCATTAATTGTGTTGGACAAAATTATACATCATTTCCCAATTTCCAAGCTGCCTTATTATGACTAATTAATTTCCCGGTGACTAGGACGACATGACAGATCACTCATTCTCGCTACTACAGTTCAACACGTCAATGATCAAGACCAATACCTGCACCGCGCGCAGAACCGTGCACCCTGCATGTCAAAACCGTGCGCAGTTATGCATAGTTTCGCTTTAAACAGCGTTTTATTTTTGTTTTCTTCCAAAGCACCTAACCGAACAGCAAGAACAGCGTTTCCAATTTTACCGTACGAACAAAGGCACCACTCAGGTGATCCGAGGATGTACACGGATACGTACATAAAAATGAAGATCTCGCATCAGTGGGTGCGTGTGTTCACATCCGCCACATAGCTTCGCCTCCTCCTGCGATTTCCCGTGCCTCGTTTCGATATTTACCGCCGAGAGTTGTACGGAAGCAGAAAGCCCAGAACGTGCTCCGCTATATACGATTTTGCATATGTAATGTATGTCCGCGGGCGCGGAGCTTCCCAAGACGGTGACTCCACGACACGGTAATCAAAATGCGCGGGAGCTGAAAATCAGGCGGGAAGGGACTGGCGCTGCCGCTGCTGGCGAGCACGAGAATACGACGTTGCTATGCGATACGAAGAGAGAGAGAGAGAGGTCGAAGGAAGGCGAAAGATCACGACAGCGACCGCGCATCGCTTTATTTTCTCTCTTCTCTTTGTCTTTTTTGTTTTTTTGTTCTTTTGTCACAAAGCAAACACGAAGGGCGGCGGGGACGGCGGCCGTGATTAAAAGCAGGCGGCGAAAAGAGCTGATACAATTCTCCCTTTCATTCCATCTTTTCCGCTGGAACTGTTTCAGAATTCCTTAGCGAGCGCCTCGAACTATGCGAACATGTCTCGACGACAAAAGCACGAGGGGGTGAGGAGAAAGAAAGTTACACAAAGAAAGAAAAGCAAGCAAGATAGCAACGAGAAAGCCGGAATGCACAAGGGAGGAGAGAGAGAGGTGGGATGAGTAGGGAGAGAATGAAGGGCAGCGCTGCATGAAAACAAAGAGAGAAAGAAAGAAAGCCAAGTTGCATACGAAGGAGAGAGAGGAAGGAGACATAGGGAGCGAAGGATGGAGTGGGCGGCCTCCCGGTGAGCGAAAAAAAGAAGTGGGGGGGGACTCGGCGGTTATGGAATGGGGAGCTAAGGTGGAAAGACATAAAAGCCCTCCCCGACATCGACAGGGAGAAACTTTCACGGTTGCGACGCAAGGCAAAGGGGGGCGGCATAGAGGCATGATACATATTTTTCCTTGAGTCGGCGGAGACAAAAAGGAATTTTCCGATTATGTACCTCTCTCATATCTGCGTGCGTCGCATTTCCGAAAGGTTTCGTGATTACCTTGGTGATTTGATGACCCAGTGGTTTCTTTCTTTTTATTTAGTTTCTTTTCTTTTTTTTTCGCTTCTGGCGCGTCCCGTATAACCCGCTTTCTCCTTTGCTGTAAATTGTGCGCGTTTTTATGTTTGCTCGGTTGTTGTTATTTCTTTCCTATCGCAGTGAGCGCAGTTCTCGGCTCCACCGAGAACCGGACCGGCTCCCAGTCCTTTGTGGCCGGTCCACAATGGCAGCGAGAGAGAGGGAGAAACATAAACGGCATTCGCAATGAAAGTTGGACCACATATATATAGCGGTGTAAAAAACAAGTAACGATAAAGAAATAAAACAACGTATCAGTATAAGCGATCCAACTCTCCGATGAAGTGCACACTCCATAGAATGTGGAACTTCTGTGGAGCGCTTCCCACAGGAAAGTTCGATGGAAAATAATCAGGAAGGTCAAAAATAGAAGACTCGCTACACGAACGATACGCGAACATGGCTTAAAACAGAAAGAAAGGATCCCCAAAGGGCGCCCTTTCCCAACTGCCATTTTAAGAACTCCGCTGTTTCAATAGAAACATTTATTAAATCTTAAAAAAAAATGGTTTAATAAATGGGCGCGGATTAAAGGCAGGAAACGAATCGCAACTCGGCGTAATAAAAAAAAAAGAAGCTATTTTGTACACGTCAGTCGCTTCCCACCGTCTTCGTTCCATTCAATGCGCAACACTGTTCATTCTCTTCTTCATTTCTTGACGTTATGTTCACCTTCTTAGAGAACGACAATCGGATAGTTCGGCTTCATTGCACACCTCGACGTGCGTATGTGCGCGGTTGCGCGCGCTTCTCGATTGCCACACGAAGTAAAAGCTACAGCGTTCTTCTACAAGTCGATAACGACGGGCGCGGGAGTTTCTTCGTTCGAAAAGCAATCAGAATTGTGAACCGCCGCTACAAATGATATCAGAACAAAAGAACTTTCGTATATAATACCATGGACGAAGCACCTAACTGCGAGTTCGAGTCGAGAAGAAACCGCTCCACTTTGTGCCGCCGCCGCCAGTGCCGAGCCACGATATTCGGCAGTGTCTTATTAAATTCTCCGCTTCAAGCGGCCTCCGCATAACGCGCTTACGGGAACGCCAATTATACCATAATGGAGTGACCAGTGCGGAGGGAAGTGATTCGGCGAGCGCTAAGCCCGTCCACCGTATTATTGCGTCCACAGCTTTGGCTCTGGTAGAAACTCTTTTTTCTTTCTTCGTTCCCTCGACGTTTTCAGAACAAAGAAGCACTCGGGCGAAACCGATCGGCCAAATCACAAAAAAAAAAAAAAAATCAGGAGGAAGAAACGCGTTTAGAACAGCGTTCGCAACAACCTTTAAGAGCATTATGTACGTAAAGACATAACAATATATCCTCCATGTTCCTCACGACATTTGTCTTCGTAGGTTTAATAGAGCACTTTAGTTGGTGCGCAGACGTCTTGTGTTTTCGAGATTATGAATTTCGGAGAAGCACAGCTGTAACAACGCTACCAGCGACATCTGATGACGAAGACCACATCAAGACACGCACCAAGTTAGGAATGCTGCAACGTTTAAGTTTTTTTTTTTTTTTTCTTGGCTACCAGTGAAAAACCAATGGCAGTAAGATGCTCATTAACTCACAGTGTATCTTCACTATTTTCTTTTGACGAGAATGCTGACACGACTGACTGAAAGCCAAAAATGAATTATAGCTAGAAGAAGCGCCACAGCACGTCGCTACCAGCTCTCCTGCCTTTACGCTGTCTTCGACAGCTTCGTTCAGCATGGTTCAAGAAACAAATTGCCAATTGCGCTCCTGGTGATTAATTTCCTATTTAATGAACGCATATCCTTACTTCGTGCGATACTATATACTGTCACGAAAAGTTATCGTACGATTTCGAGCTGAGGTAAATGCTACGGTCTTCCTACCTCTACCGCTTATAGCTTCGTTACCGCAACTCGCATATAAATAAACTCGCGCAGCGTGAAGCTGCGTCTCCGCGATGACCACGAAAATCCGAGAGATTGGTTTGTAGGGTTTCCTACACGTCCCAAGACCGCGACGCTATTATGAGAGACGCCGTAGCGGAGGGTTCCGGAAATTTTGACCACCTGTAATTCTTTAACGTGCAGTGACATCGCGCAGTACACGGGCGTCCAAACTTCGCGTCCATCGAAATTCAGCAGCCGTGGTTGGGATCGGATCTCGCGACCTTGAGGTCAGCAGGCGAATGCCGTGGACACAAGGCCGCCGTGGCAGGGTTATCCGAGAGGATCAGCCTCACTGGTCGCAACAAATTCTTGCGACAACTCGTCCTCTCAAGTATAGCGGATGACCGCAAACCGTCAATTCAGCGCACACAGGATGTTTAGGGTAAATGTTTGTTTATTTACTTAAAGAGACACTAAAATGAAAAATGCAAGTGGTTTAGACCGTTAACATGTTTTTAGAACTCCACTGTCGTTAGTGAAATCTTGCGTTCGATATTAAAAAGGAAAATGAATGTCAATGCTTTAGACCTGAAATTCGCGTCGGAACTTCGGTCTCGTGACGTCAGAAGGCAATTTTTTTTCCCCCGTATTTTCGCCAAATTCGCCACATCAAGTGTTCTCAAAAAGTCCCTGTGTTGTCTCCGACTTCCTTAGAGCACAGTATAGATCTTTCTTATTGAGAAATAGTTATGTACGCCTTAGCAATCGTCGCCAAAAATATGTGACGCCACGGGTATTATTACTGCAACTACAAAAACAGGCGTCGCCACCTCCGTTTTCTTTTTGCGCGTTTTTTTAGATTACCGAGGGTCTTCTCGCAAGAGTGGTGTTTTTGGTATTGTGAAAAGGCAACCTACTAATACGAGAAAGATTATTTTTCGCTTCAGCGTTCCGTCTCTGCAAGTACGTGCCAAAACAACCGCCTGAATTTGACGAGGAAAGCCATGCAGCAGAGTACTCCAGGTTATACCCACCACCTAAGAGCCTTTAACGTGGGCCTATAGAAAAAAGTATCTATACTACGTTTCATACATCATGCAGTGCAATGCTGTGAAAGGTACGCAAGTATTCCGTAAAGAAAAAGGAAAGGAGCTCCGACAAGCAAACGACAAACATAAAATATACCAGCATATTTCGACCGCTCTCCCATGAAGCAATATACGAGCGTGTTTTGTCAAGCTGAGGAGAAGTGTACTACGATTTAAAGCTGTCAACGACGCATTTATTGTTTTCCGCTCATCGCAAGCAACGCACTACTTTATGATCACGCAAGTACACAGCGTAAACGCGAGCACTACCTTTGACAACGTTGCACCAGGTGTATGAAACAGAGTAAAAATGCAGCGGGGATCGAACCAGCCTACCTCGACTACGAACTCAGCAGCGCATCGTCCACAGTCACAAAGCCACACACACCCGAAGGTGGTTCTATCGTCGCTCAGTCGACGTAAGCAAAACGACCTCCACCGAGTCGCACAGAACCGGTTAGGTTAATTAGAGCTCGAAGGAACACCGCGAACAAGTATCAAACGAAGAAATACCATGCTATATAGACACTACGCGACCAAGGGTGCGCTTTTGAGGGGGGCTGTATACACGGGACGACTACCTAGCGAATGAGCGGTGCGGTACGGGGTTTACGACGGTACGTACACGCTCGTACAAGGGTCGGCGGATCGCTGTGTACAGTCGGTTTCCGAGTCGGCGTCGTAACGCCACCAGCGTCCTCGTCGTCAATTTGTGGAGCACCGCTCGCGCGACAGTCAACTGATACGAGCGCAGTGAGGAAGAAGACATCTTGTAACCTACTTATTTTTCGTTTTGTTTTGTTTTCTTTGTATGCATTCTCTTCTTCGGCGGCATCGTGCACCCTGAAAGTGCTAATCCGGAGGTGCGCCCGGCGATCGTAATGCAATTAAGTCCGCGCCTAACGAGGTTACCTTAGCCGTGCCCGACCGGCGACCTTTTGTTCGCCGAGCGGTGCTGCTCCGCCGCCTCCTGTGTATCGCATGTGGCCCTCACTTTATTACGCTTTCATGCGACCGGGAAGCACCGGCCGGCAATCTAAACCACAGGGACATGCTAAAGTGGCGCGTGTGTATACAAAACCGAAACGTCGGATGCTGGCATTGGGAAGGAAAGAAGGCAAGTAGACTGGGGGAGTCAGAACTTAGAGGCACGCACCAGCAAGTAACGATCAAAGATATTGACTGTAAGAGAGGCACATGGAAAAATATTTAAAGAAGAAAAGGATGTTTCATGGAACTATATTTAAAAAAGAAAGCATGTTTTATGTTATCGGTTAAGTTTCCTTGGTCAATTCGCCTAAGGTTACGTTACTTCTAGCGATGAATCCTTCAGACTCTCTGTTCATGATAGCATAAAACATTAAGACCATTCACATCCGCTTATGTTTCCTCCTCCTCGACTGTACGCATGACACCAGCGCTTTTTCAGTATACGAAATGACAAGAGCTTCGATGCAATCCATTCGCATCATTTGCACCCACAGGTGGTGCAGACGCCTTTTTGCGTTTTCGGTTTGAGATATGCAACAGGGCTCAACTTATGAGTGAAAACGTACGACTTTCAATGCAAAATACTGGGCGAACGAAGTAATAGCACTACGGATGTGCTACCAAGAGACTTCCGGTCACGTGCCATCATACACTGATGCACTTTTTTTTTCTTTTTTTTAACGATTCAAGAGAAAGGCAGGAAACGCGCATAATGACTATCATTGTAATTTTGCGTCCAGTTCGACATAATACATGCTTGCGACATTCGGTTATACACAAAGAAAACCAGCTGAAAACCTGCGGTCTCCTCTTACGCTGTAGTCCAGCTACTTGCCACTGCCTTTCAACACCTATAATACTTAGCGGGCTACGTCAGCGGGCAACACCGGAAACCGTTCATAACGACACGTTCGTCAACAGCGGAGAGGCCTACAGGATAGATTAAACTAGACTTTGCCCAGATTGCAAGTAATAACGTGATTGATAAACGAGTTAGCACCACAAGCGGGTGAGGCATGATTATTGGTAAAGCTACTTCTAAGAGACAGGGCCCGTCTTGTAGAGGGCCGGGCTCATGCACTATTGATCTCGAGCAGAGAAAAATAAAGATAAAGAATGACGGCGCGAAAGTTAGCGGCTCTGCATACCTCACAGCTATTTCCCGTTTGCTTTCCTAAAACGACCAAAAAAAAAAAAAGAAAAGAAGGAGAAGAAGCAGAAGGAAAAACGAACTTGAAACTGCACCTTTATTTATTTAGCGGAGGAGTAACAAAATGAAGGGCAACCACGCATAAAATGAAGAGAGAAAATTTTAAAATGTAATTTCCCGCTTCGACCGCACTCCTCTTGCTTCTCCTCCTCCCTATTCCCCACGGACAGCGCTATAGCTGTAGAGGCACGTTTTTCACACAAGCCAGCCATGGATGGACGGCTCGACGTTATTGCGTTCTCCCGTCAAGACCGCCGCAACGCGGGACCACGCGGCGCGCTTCGAGTGACCGGGGAGGGAACCAACCAACGATAAAAAAATTAATAAATTCGCCACCTCCCAACAAAAACAGCAGCCGTAGCAGCAGAATGCAGGTAACAACACGCTTTCGAAAGTCCGCGAAACCCGATTTTTTTTTTCTTCTCTTTCTTTCTGCACGATGTTTCCGAATTTCAACTTTTCCTGCCCCACGCGCTTGCATGCCTTCCAGCAAGATAACTCTTTCGGGCAGGGAAACGACGCCGGCATCAAAGTCCTGACGGATGCGCAAATAAAAAAAAAAAAAGTGGGCAAAAGAAAACTGGCGTGTCCGCCAATAACGGCCGATGATTTGCTGCGTATACCATCGCGCGGGCCGATGCACCGCGCGAGCCGCGTGCGCAGTCGTCCTGTAAGCCGAGCCAAGCCGGATTCCGGGGCGCGGACGCCGACCGCGCGAGTCCCTCGATACTATTGCGAAAACAAAAACAAAGCAAAAAAAAAAAGAGGAAGGCAGTACGCAGATACACAACTATAGGCCGTATCGAGATATCCGAGGAACTACACGCTCTCCTTGCTTGGAATGGCCGGAAGAACGCCCGGTTCTTCGCAGTGCACTCTTGAATTGCGCCGTCGCAGCGCGGCGATATCGGTGAGCCGCGCTACTCCATGAATTGGTAAACAAGACCGTAATGCTATTTGTGCGAATACAGAACCAGCGTTAGTGGGGAGGGTCGCATCTCACTGGCCAGAAGATGTACGGAGACGCCACGCACGCACGCACGCACGCATATACAGAATACCGGCACATGAACAGAATACCGAGGTCCCTTTTCCACGAGGTCTCCTCTTCGGCCGAGAAGCAGACCGGAAATAGACGCGCGCGCGTTTGGGGCGAAAAAGCCAGTGAGACGAGAAATGGGGCGGGAAAAAAATCTGGTAGTTGCCAATTTGCGGCGCTACTCCGCCTTTGTTCCGAACCGCCAGAAGGGGGAAAAAAAAAAGAAAGAACAACGGAAAATAACAAGGTTCACTCTGCTGAGTGTGCCTAGAAGTGCACAGTACGCGAACAGTGGCGACTGTCAAATGATAAAGCGTCTGCCTCCAAAGTGGATGGTGCCAGGTTCGATTCCCACTGCTACCGGACGCCCATCGATCTTATATAACGGGGAAAACGGTACCCCGACTTGGCACGCGACGGTGTGAGTACCAATCTCGCGAAGGTTGCCTCTCCTTTCAACTCTCTTGCACCCGTCACCCTCCTCACGCTTCTTTCTCTACGAAGCTGCGAAGTGCTCTGCTATGAGTTATGAGCAAATGCTTCTCCTATGAGTTATGAGCGATCATGCGCACGTGACGCTGTGTCACTTATAAGCGCCAGGCTGTAAAGAAACCACTTGTTGCGACAAGCCTCAACTCATTTTGAATTGACTAATTAAAAGTGAATAATATTAATTTTCAGCAAAATTCTGTCAGTCATGGCTACAATCACGGATGCATGATCCGGCAAAACTCAGCGTCATACTTTTCGGAAGTATCCCTCCCTAAATGCTCATGGTTTCGGCACAGGGGCGCTCCTACAAACAAGCCTGAGCTGACGTGTGCAAGCAATACTAGCGTTTTGAATTTCTCAGTGCCTATAGGCGTCGCTACACCGTGTCTAAAACCTCCGCCCCGTTTTTTTCGGCCACAAGAGCAATAGCTTGCTACATCAACGAAAACGATGTACCGGATCCCTACACTTGTTCCGGGAGTCCTCGCGAAAGCCCGTTGCGCAATCGGAACGTACGAAGCTCAAACATATCTTAAAAACGGCGTTCATAAATACGCGCAGTTTCACGCCGGGATCGCTTACGAGAAGGCGAGCGTAGAGAGTAAATGGTGCGAGTACAGGCGACCGGGGAATGACTCAGCCAAAGAATAACCACGAGCGAGCAAGCTCAGCTCGGCGGCAACTATGTAGTATTCAGCAAGCGGTATCACGCACGGTTTAGCCGTCTTCCAGCCCTTCCTCCTCCTCCTCGCATTAAGCACACTCGCATGCCGATGTCAGTGAATAGCGCAGACGAAAGAGCGCCGCAGAGTAGTAAACTTTGTTCAAAGGGAGCGGCCGCCAGCGCTCGCTCCCTATGGGCTTACGCAACCCCCGAGCGCGCGCGCAAAGAGAAAGTTGGGCACGCAACGAACCCCAGCCCCTCTCTACGTTTTCTCCGCGACTAACACAATCGCGTTTTCGGGCGCGCAACTCAGCACAAGTCGACGGACGACGAGGATGGCAAGCAACGCCGGAAGCCGCCGACTCTGCTGAGGAAAACGCAAGGACGGCGGCGGCCCGATGGCTGCACGCTGGTCGGCACCTGAGCTGGCTGCAAAATTAGTGAGAGCGCCGGCGCGAGGCACAACGGTAAGCAAGCTACCGCTGCTGGCGCCGAGGAGGGCTCGTCTCGCACGGTGAGCGAGCGTATCGCGCGCTTGCAACGCGAAACCACGACCCCGGCTCGAAACGTGCCCGGCGTGGCCAAAGCAGACCGCGGACCGTGAGCTCATAAAAAATACGCTCGCGGCATGATGCCCTCGCCTCTGTGTACTTTCGTTTCGCCGTAACGTCCGATGCTCCTCTTATTCATTCTTTTCTTCTTGCTCTGTTGTTTTCTCTCCTTTCCTTATACACATTAGTTTTATGCGCTTCGTTTTTTATCACTACGAAAGCGGCGAACGTGGCCGCGAGCCGCGAGCGACCGAGCTCCCACGCTGAGGTAAGATGGGGTACGTGCGTAAAAAAGAAGAAATAAAAAAAAGGAGGCACGTTGCAAAAGCCAAGCGGCCCGGTCAGGTACGCTGGGCACTCGCCACTGGCTCGGGTGTAAGTTGCTAAGACGGCGCGGCAGCAGTATACCAGTATCGACTCTCCTCCCTCTAGACGAGCTCTCGTTTCATAGTGGGACGTGTGAGCTAGCTGTTCTTTCTTTTCGGATGAATTTAGTCGCTCCGCAACGACCTTCCTATAGCCTTATAGAAATAGACCAAGGCGACCGTAACGTAGGCAAAGTCAAACGGCCGACATGAGTTATGCGTTTCACGAAAAACGAGAACCTTCTTTGAAAGGCACACTACACACAGTCAAAAATAGTCAAGCGATCAAACGTTCGGAATTTTAAAAGAGCAAGAAAGAAAGAAAGAATGAATGAATGAATGAATGAATGAATGAATGAATGAATGAATGAATGAATGGCGCGAGCACCTCTTGTTACTATGTCATAATGACGACATCAACAAAACGCTATGCATCGTATTTAGTAAAGCGAAGCAGAAAAACATACTGAACAGCAAAGCTGAATTTATGGCATCACTCGAACATCACGCAAACTTACATTCATCTCAAGGAACGTCGGAAAATCACGCAGGCCTGTATGTGCATTCGTAGGTGCCTCTTCTACTACATTCATGTGGCTTTGTGCATATACGAGCTGATTACGGTTACACGGGCGCTCAGAAAACGCACGAAACCGTCTTATGGTATGCAACGTTCGCAAAATAACAAAAGAGAAGCGCAACATGCAACACCAAGGCGCGCATGTCCGAAAGTGGCAACTGATTGATTTATGGGGCTTAACGTCCCAAAACCAGCTCTGTTTATGAGAGACGTCGTAGTGGAGGTCTCCGAAAATTTCCACCACCTGGGGTTCTTTAACGTGCACTGGCATCACACAGCACACGGGCCTCAACATTTCGCCTCCGTCGAAGTGCAGCCGCCGCGTCCGAGATTCGATCCCGCGACCTTCGGATCTGCAGCCGAGTGTCATAACCACTAGACCACCAGGGGGGGAAAAAAAGGGGGGGGGGGGGAGTGTCAACGTCACACTCCGGTCACAAGTGTATATAGCCCTCAAAAAGGAAACAGATGAAAAAACAAGAAGGTAAGCTAACGGTGCTCAAAAATAGAGAAAGGAGGAGAACGACGCCTGGAGAGAAGGACGATAATGATGCACTGATATCACGCGCCGGCATAAAGCACGCGCTAATCAAGGAGCAGATCGTAGCGCGGTGGGGCGCGCGGGACATCATTACGCGCGACGGCGGTGACGCCTTCGTGAACGCGTACGTGTATGCGTGCGTTTGTGCGCGAGCTGTACGAGAGACGGGACGTATGCCGCACGCTACCTGTCTTGCTCGGGTCCGTCGAGCGGCGCGGGCACGTCGCCAGGAACGCGTCAAGTTCTTTTGACGCCTCCTGATGCACCAGCAGCACCCCCACCCCAACCCCTTCTATCCTGCTGCGCGTGCAGCGTCTTTCTGCTACTTCCTTCCTTCTCACAAACGCGAGGATTGCTCACCCGACAAGACACCGGCACGCGTGCTGATGGCGCACCTGGTTAATTTAAAACTACGGAGGAGGGGCGGCTCCTGTAGCACGCTCCCACTCCACAGCGCGGCAACTTCCCAACCTTGCTCGCCGCGGCTATGATTAAACCACCGCTCGGAGGCGTTCTGCATTCTATCATGGCGTTGGTTTTTTCTTTCTTTCTTCGTTGCCATCGTTTGGCGGTCACCGATTCCGAAGAGCGGCAGCGTGCGGCTCCCTCAACCGACAGGCACTCTCCGCGCCCCACTTGAACCACCGTTTCGGCGCCGAACGATGACGCGGAGTTGCGGAGTGGAAGTCGCATGCGCCCCGCAAAAACCCCCGTGCCAGTTGTTGCAACACGGCACGGCGGGCGGCGATGAAGTTGGACAGGCGGCGCGCGTGGCTCTGTTTTTTGCATCGGCGCTCGTCCAAGGCTGCCGCGACCTTCTGCCATGCATCACCTCGCCCGGCGATGCAGCAACGCCCCCCGAGATAAGAATACGAGCGAGGAAGGGAGAGCGGGATCCGCCAGTGGATTTCTGACGTGCGCGCGAGCGCTCATCCTTTAAGCGCGCCTACGGAACACCACCACACCACATGGGGGCGGAAGTGGAAGACAAACGCAGTGCGTTCGCTTTAGGCGCTTGCCAAGTTTACGGCGGGCCCGCCTGCTCCATGTTCAACACCCATTACGAGACCCGCCACGAAGAGATGCTTGTACCATTGCGCCGCGCCGCTGCCTGCGCTCGTAATGATCACCAGATGAACAAATTCAGGCTAAAGACGGCGCAGGGATGATTGAGTGTCGTTAAAGCTGTACTGACAGGGAATGTGCAAGGGTTTACGCACACGAGTGCCGCGTGAGTTTGAAGTCATTCGTAATCGACGTCGGCACGCTGTGCAGCGTCTCACGCTTGGACGACAGAAAAGCCACGAACACTGGAAACGCTTCGAATGCTCAGCAGCACAATATAAGGCGGATAAGCAGATGAATTAAAAGCGTAACTCAGATCATTAAGAAAAAAAGGACGGTAAAGTGATGAGACGCGACCAAGCTTCTAGGCACGAAATGACAAAATTTCGGTGCCACGCAGGTCGCACGACCTAGGCTAACGCGCTACATATAAGTGGGCTTCACTTTACGCCAAGGTATCGATAGTCGTTAACAAGGTACCGTTATAAGAGAGACGCAGTCAGGAAATCCGCTTGTAGCTGTGTCTTACCGCACTGCTGCAAGCACTATTATTAACTGGTAAAACGTGCCAGAACCACGATATGATATTGAGGGACGCGGCAATATTGAGGCGCCGACTAATTTTGACCACCTGGGATTGTTTAGCGTGTACTGACAACGCACTGTGCAGGGGACAACACCCCTTTCGCCTCCATAGGAAATGAGACCGCCGTAGCCGGGATCGAACCTGCGACCTTCTGGCCAGCATGTCAATCACCATAGCCAACAGACCGCCGCGGCGGCCTTCCAGCGCCGTTAAAGCACGCAATGTTAGCTGTGGACTTCGGCTATGTCTTACACATCTGGCGCATAAGTATCGGCGTTAACGTATATAAAGTTAACTTTCTTTTCCGCTCTTATTGTTGCTACCACACGAAGAGTTAAGCAAGAGAGCAACGCCAGAACATTAGTTTTAAAGCAATCTCGAGAGGCGTCGCCACTGCAATAGCTCATACCATACTCCATTACATTGAGTTATAAAAAAAACCTGTCCCATGTCCAGGGCAGACAACGGGGAAAGTTCTAGGTTCGCCTCCATGTCTCATCACTTCTTTTATATTTTCTCTTTTGGTCCCAATGTTCTGTTATCCGAAGCAGCCTTATCCAATAAAAGGGAATTTGTATGATGCCGCTACATTATCGACACTCGTAACGACAACGAGAGGAAGCTAGCCCTCCATTACGTTTTCGTGGGACCACGAAAGTATCTTGTCCGAAAAGCGCAATGCATTGCTCAATTTCCATGGTTTCTTATATTACTGGAGGTAGAGAGCTCTGTGGAAGACAAAAATCCCCTAATTGCGAAAAAAATCACAGCATATCCACGGGGTGAATGACGATGAGTGGGCGAAGCTCCGGAGGGAATCATCGGTATACCGTGAATCTTCCGTGTAATTCGCCCAGTCGATCATCATGTAAAGACGTGAGAAACACTGTATTCGAACGCTGGGATCTCGCGTTTAAGGGGACGCTAGCACAAACGCGTTAGAAACGTGCAGTACACTCTAGTAAGGGGGAGAGGCCACAGCGTCTTACGCAGCCGCTTACACAGGCCGGAACGCGCACCGCGTTTGCCGACGCCATCACATGACTGCTGAAAGAGTATAAAGCGGAGAGGCCACAGCGTCTTACACCAGCTTCTTACACGCGCCATAACGCGCTAGCACAAACGCATCATCATCATTAGAAACGGGCAGTCTTTCGTTAATGTTGGGTATTTAGTGTCAGCGTGGTGCATGTTTCCATGTGCGCTTCGTGGCGTAGTGCATGGCTTCAGGAAAAGGTAGCTGATGATGATGATGATGCGTTTGTCCAGGTAGCAGCCTGGACACACATACCCGCTTTCTGTGCCGCATACCTGCCTTTATGCAGTAGTTAAGCGCGCCTACGGAAACACCACCACACCACGTGGGGGCGGAAGTGGAAGACAAACGCAGTGCGTTCGCTTTAGGCGCTTGCCAAGTTTACGGCGGGCCCGCCTGCTCCATGTTGAACACCCATTACGAGACCCGCCACGAAGAGATGCTTGTACCATTGCGCCGCGCCGCAGCCTGCGCTCGTAATGATCACCAGATGAACAAATCCAGGCTAAAGACGGCGCAGGGATGATTGAGTGTCGTAAAGCTGTACTGACAGGGAATGTGCAGGTGTTTACGCACACGAGTGCCGCGTCAGTTTGAAGTCATTCGTAATCGACGTCGGCACGCTGCGCAGCCTCTCGCGCTTGGACGACAGAAAAACCACGAACAGCTGGAAACGCTTCGAGTGCTCAGCAGCACAATATAAGGCGGATAAGCAGATGAATTAAAAGCGTAACTCAGATCATTAAGAAAAAAAGGACGGTAAAGTGATGAGACGCGACCAAGCTTCTAGGCACGAAATGACAAAACTTCGGTGCCACGCAGGTCGCACGACCTAGGCTAACGCGCTACATATAAGTGGGCTTCACTTTACGCCAAGGTATCGATAGTCGTTAACAAGGTACCGTTATAAGAGAGACGCAGTCAGGAAATCCGCTGTAGCTGTGTTACCGCACTGCTGCAAGCACTATTAATAACTGGTAAAACGTGCCAGAACCACGGTATGATATTGAGGGACGCGGCAATATTGAGGCGCCGACTAATTTTGACCACCTGGGATTGTTTAGCGTGTACTGACAACGCATTGTGCAGGGGACAACACCACTTTCGCCTCCACAGGAAATGAGACCGCCGTAGCGGGATCGAACCTGCGAGCTTCTGGCCAACATGTCAATCACCATAGCCAACAGACCGCCGCGGCGGCCTTCCAGCGCCGTTAAGCACGCAATGTTAGCTGTGGACTTCGGTATGTCTTACACATCTGGCGCATAAGTATCGGCGTTAACGTATATAAAGTTAACTTCTTTTCCGCTCTTATTGTTGCTACCACACGAAGAGTTAAGCAAGAGAGCAACGCCAGAACATTAGTGTTTAAAGCAATCTCGAGAGGCGTCGCCACTGCAATAGCTCATACCATAATCCATTACATGAGTTATAAAAAAAACCTGTCCCATGTCCAGGGCAGACAACGGGGAACGTTCTCGGTTCACCTCCATGTCTCATCACTTCTTTTATATTTTCTCTTTTGGTCCCAATGTTGTCTGTTATCCGAAGCAGCCTTATCCAATAAATGGGAATTGTATGACACCGCATACTTTATTGACACTCGTAAAGTCAACGAAAGGAAGCTAGCCCTCCATTACGTTTTCGTGGGACCACGAAAGTATCTTGTCCGAAAAGCGCAATGCATTGCTCAATTTCCATGGTTCTTATATTACTGGAGGTAGAGAGCTCTGTGGAAGACAAAATCCCCTAATTGCGAAAAAAATCACAGCATATCCACGGAGTGAATGATGATGAGTGGGCGAAGCTCGGGATGTGCATCGTAGATCGTGCCGAGTTCCGGATTAATTTAGTTAACGCGCATGCTACGAATCCTCACGGTTCAACTATGCACGATGCACAAGTGAAATCTCCCACCGGCACTTCATTGCAAGTCAAGATCCAGTGCGTATATATATATAATATATATATATATATATATATATATATAATATATATATATATAATATATATATATATATATATGGGTTTTGCCGGTGATCGCTTCTCCAACGCGAGCAGTCGGTATTTCTCAATCAAAAAACTCGCTAGGAGACGCTGCCTGCGCCAACGTTGTCTCTCGCGTTTGCCGGGGCAGTGTCGAGTTTGCCGGGGAGCGCGTGGCTCCCGGCGCTCGCGGCGAGGGCGAGCGCCAGGTGCCACGCGCTCGCCCTCGGCGCGTGCGGGCGCTCCAGCAGGCACGCGCCGGTGGCTACCTACTACTAACTACTACTACTACTACATACATCGGGGACGCACGAAATGGCTGCTAATGGGGAATGAGAGACAGAAGAATTTGGCTTTTAGTTAACGCGCACGCTGCGAACTTTTTATTGTTCAACAACGCACAGGAGAAATCTCCCACCGGCACCACCTTGGAGGTCAAAGCGTAAGACTGGTTACGCACTACTACGACTACGACGAGGGACGAACGGGTGCCGCTTTAAGGAGCTTCGACCCTAAAAAGGACGGTAAAGTGATGAGACGCGACCAGGCTTCTAGGCACGAAATGACAAAACTTCGGTGCCACGCAGGTCGCACGACCTAGGCTAACGCGCTACATATAAGTGGGCTTCACTTTACGCCAAGGTATCGATAGTCGTTAACAAGGTACCGTTATAAGAGAGACGCAGTCAGGAAATCCGCTTGTGGCTGTGTCTTACCGCACTGCTGCAAGCACTATTAATAACTGGTAAAACGTGCCAGAACCACGGTATGATATTGAGGGACGCGGCAATATTGAGGCGCCGACTAATTTTGACCACCTGGGATTGTTTAGCGTGTACTGACAACGCATTGTGCAGGGGACAACACCACTTTCGCCTCCACAGGAAATGAGACCGCCGTAGCCGGGATCGAACCTGCGAGCTTCTGGCCAACATGTCAATCACCATAGCCAACAGACCGCGGCGGCCTTCCAGCGCCGTTAAAGCACGCAATGTTAGCGTAGTGCTGTGGATTTCGGCTATGTCATACACATCTGGCGCATAAGTATCGGCGTTAACGTATATAAAGTTAACTTTCTTTTCCGCTCTTATTGTTGCTACCACACGAAGAGTTAAGCAAGAGAGCAACGCCAGAAAATTAGCTTTAAGGCAATCTCGAGAGACGTCGCCACTGCAATAGCTCATACAATACTCCATTACATTGAGTTATAAAAAAAACCTGTCCCATGTCCAGGGCAGACAACGGGGAACGTTCTCGGTTCACCTCCATGTCTCATCACTTCTTTTACATTTTCTCTTTTGGTCCCAATGTTGTCTGTTATCCGAAGCAGCCTTATCCAATAAATGGGAATTTGTATGACACCGCATACTTTATTGACACTCGTAAAGTCAACGAAAGGAAGCTAGCCCTCCATTACGTTTTCGTGGGACCACGAAAGTATCTTGTCCGAAAAGCGCAATGCATTGCTCAATTTCCATGGTTTCTTATATTACTGGAGGTAGAGAGCTCTGTGGAAGACAAAAATCCCCTAACTGCAAAAAACTGTGCGAGCTGCAGTAATGACAGACAGACAGACAGACAGACAGACAGACAGACAGACAGACAGACAGACAGACAGAGAGCTACTACCGCCGACCATATAGCAAACACATCCATGCGTAATCATAGCTTCAAAACTGCTTCTCCGCACAGCGCCATTGCTCTGCAGGCAAAGCACGCTTTACAGGCGTTGTAGTACGCAGCACTACGAGGTCGAAGAGCAGTCAAAAGGCAGCGATGCCACTGCGCTTCCCACTGGCACGGCTCTTCAAAGAAAGGATAAGACAGAAAGGGAAAAAAAAAGAAAACGCCTTCATCTTGCCTTGAAAGTTTTCTGACGCCTACATTACAATAGCTCAATTTCCCCGTTCAAAAATCGCATAAAGCATACAGGAAGTTGAGTCTGACCCGTCTAACGTACGTCTGGCGCCTGCAAAACTGCGCTCAACACTCACCCCTGACTGGCGCACTTGGTTTCTGCAAATTATCTTTTGCAGTCCTTTCGTTATTCCTTTACGATTTTGTATTCAGGCGAGCTAGCGCTGAGAGAGCCCCGTCACAAAAACCATCCACCGTTCTTTGTTTGCTTGTTCGTGAGAATACCCTTTCCAGAGCATCGGAAGGAACGAAGGAGCGTGCCGACAGACAGATGCAAGTATATCGCGGTTCCCAGAAACAGGAGGGGTAAAAGCGCGATGAAAGGACAGGGAGTGAAGAAGGAACAAAAAGGGAGAAATGAAAGCAAAGACGACCAGACAAAAACGAAAGACGTACAAAAAGACAAAAATAAAGCCAAGAAAAAAGGAAGGGCCGGCCAGACCTCCCCCAATTGGCTCGGGTGGCCGGTTGGGAAAGAAGCCAATGTTTTTATTGCAGCCAGTGGATTAAGAAAAACAGGTTCGGCTTTGACGACGCGCCCGTTTGTCTGCGCTGCATCACGGCTTCCGGTGAGGTGCCCTACCGAGTGGCCTGCCCTTCGCGGCCCCACCTAGATAGACTCTTCTCCCTCTCAGATGCACAGAGAGCTCTCCACAGAGACACGATCACGCGCACGGGCAGGCCGCATCTGATGGCCAGCGACAAAGTCGAGCGCGGTGACAATGTCCCGTCGCTGATGGACTCCATATGTTGGCGGCGGTGAGACGTGACAAAAGAGGACGCAAACCGCGCGTGGAAAGCTCGCCGTCACCTTCCGAGTCGTGACAGAAGGCCGCGTGGCCGGGAAGCTAAATAAAATCTGGCAGCGGAGCGATGGCGAAACGAGATTGGGAGAGACGCGCCTAACTGCGGCACGCAATCGCTCCGGCGCGCCCGAAAGCCTCGCGGATCCAAACAAAACAAATTAGGATCCAAAACCTGGTGACAGGCACGTCACAAAGACTAGACGCTACTCCCAATGCCCGCTGCAACCGTGAAATACTATGCCGTGCAAGAGTAAATAAACCCAGTTTCTCTCCACTGCGCATAGAAGACCGATCAGCCTGATTTCATGTCATAAAAGAGGATGCTCACATTTGAAATGACCGCGAAGGGTCATGCGTTTATGTTCTTCGGAGAGACGTCCTTAATAACGCGCTGACAAACGAAGCTCGCACTCGTCGTGAACTTGACGGTGAATCAGCTTGAAACATCGTATCGAATGAAGCAAGACGAGGAATACAAAACGCGCAGCGCGCAAGTGAAAAAGAAGCGCAAAGAGATTCGCACTTCTACCTTCTAAGGCCACCTCGCAATTCGTTTCAAGCGTTCTTCATGACGTTAGGTCCGAAGCAACGCTGCTCGATGACACACACGAGAAGCTCCGCCAATAGCTGGTAGCTTAGCTGCTAGGGTGCTTGCTAGCTAAGCTAGAAGTCACGGGATCGGATGCCGGCCACGGTAACCGCATTCCGATGAGGAAGAAAAAAAAACATAGAAAACACTTGTAAACTTGTATTGAAGTGCGCCTTAAACAACCGCAGGAGGTCAAAATTACTGCGGCGCCCTCCATTGCCGCGCGTTCCTGATAATAATATCGTGGTTTTTGCACGTTAAAACCCCACCAATTTTTATTAATGTTATGGTTCAGAATTAAAAGACAGCTTAAAATTACCGTTACAGAAGATTCCAGTTGCAGTTACCAAGTCAACAGCGGCGCGATCTAGTCACGCAGGTGCACTGAGGTCACGCATTCTCAGTGAGAATTTATAGCTAGGGCTCGGTACGGAAGCAACCGTGGAACAACGAAGCTTCGGCGAAATGCGCCCGTATCGCACACGTACCCGCTAAATACGACGCTCCCTCGAGACAAGCGAGCTGAAATAGAACGCCCAGTGTTCGAAATCGACAAGAACGACGTCGAACATGCGCGGCTCAGAATCCAGAGACTCCACCAAAAAGAAAAAAGGTTTGCGCAACCCCTTTGTCCAAGTTCAGCGGGGCTGCGTTTCGTGCACCCGGCAACACGAAAAAAAAAAGTAATAAAATGTAAGCAATGACACCTGCTTAAACAGCACCACGGAAGCCAAGACTAAAACAATAAGCACAGACAACGACGTTGCGAGGAGGGACGCGGCGAGAAGAAATGGTATTTAAGGAAACCCGTCCTCCCCACTGCGGCGGCTTCTTGCATCGTCCTCGCTTCTCTTATACCCTGACGACGACCCGGCGAAGACGGTTGTGGAAGGAAAGGGTTACGACGGCCGTCCCAGGAAAGGAACGGCGAGGGGAGGGGGAAGGGAGGAATTGTCGGGTCAACGAATGTCACCGCCGTCTTAGTAGAGACGGCACAGCACAATTACAGCACCACAAATCACGGTCAGCAAGACAGCGGCCGCTTGGCTTTTCCCATAACGTATACTAACAACGCTTTCAGCGCCGAAGTGAAACAACAGCATGTTTTGCCCCTTTCTAACCGCGACTGTCTTGCTTCACTGCTAAAGAACTTGTTACCTGCAAGACAAGAGCTCGCTCTCGCGACTCTGCGCTGGCTTCGTGAGAGGTCGCTTTCCTTTTCCTTTTCTTTTTCAGACAGACAACGGCGAGTGGAATGCAAGTGGCCGTGCATGAGGATGCAGCACCTGCAGTACTTGAATACGACGAGATAAATGCATTCACTTACGTGATCATATTTAAAGCAGTTAGCGACGATGATTATTGCGAAGAAATGTCCGTGTAACATCCTTCTTCAGACAGTTTATGTCTTTGGAAATTTACTAAAAGCACTCAACATTAGCGTCCTTCATAACCCACCGTCCTCTTTACGGGCCTAAGGGCACGGATCAAAAGACACGATGCCGCGCTGTCGTGCAGTGACTACGGCGCTCACCACTTGAGCAAAAGGATCCGCTGTTTCGTTAAAGCCCGTGTGCTTACATTTAGGAGCATGTTAAAACAATATCGGGTGGTCTAAAGTACCGGAGGGCTTCACTGCGGCGTCCCTCGCGATTATATCTTGGTTTTGGGACGTAAGACACCGGCAGTTATCGTTTCCGATAAGGACAGGTTAAGCACTAAAGAGTATTAAGCAACTGAGCGAGAAATATACGCTAAATTAACCAGAACTTAAGGTGCCGAAAAGAAATGACAATAAGAGGGCGGAGAGCAGCAGCAAGCACAGAGTTAAGGATAAACAGGCATGCGCATACAAGCAGTAGACGCTGAAGACAAAACGTTGCGTGCACTGGAAGGATAAATTTAGTCTTGAAAAGATGGCGACGTCCACTGAAGTAACCTTTAGCATTAAAACGAGAGGCGGCGATCCGAATGGACTAGACTCCTGTCAGAATGAACATACCAATTACAACGAGTCAAAAACGATCAAGGACGCGGAGTACTCACGCTACGTCCCGCGCAGAGCCCACAGACAGGAAGACGCATTATCAGGAGTTAGATATTAGTCGTATTGTAACTAAGCAGCAACGCCGTGCGACATCGCGGGCCGCCGTAGAGGCCCTTGCCAGGCCAGCTATAGAACAACGCGCCACAACGTGTCCAAAACATGGTGCACACAGTATCAGCAGCGAACAATTCCAGACAGAGAAGCCAGAAAACACGCTTTCAAGCATCACGCTCTGTTTGTCGAGAAATAAACGAAGCGCCGCTCTCTCGCTGGTTTGCTTAGGCGTTATTTACTGCCCTATTACTGGCAACAGCGAAGCCAGCGAGAAGAAAGAAACGCTTGGCAGAAAGCCGCGCTCCTCTACTCGCGGGGCTTCCGCACTCTGCAGCTATCTTGCTCTTTTCCGGGTATCCGTTGTATCCTCGGGTTCAACGTACAAAAAGCCGTGCCGCTGTACACTCTCCCCCACCAACTTCTCTTTCTTAAGCACAATCTCTTCCTGGCCTTCGTCCAAGCGTTTCGTGTAACGGGATGCGATGGCGTCCGATAATTCACCGAATTAAACTACTACACCTACTCGGAAACTGACGCAACGTACAATAAATAACGTTGGCTAACTACTTAGTAACATTCGTTAGCGTCGGCTACATGATGACTAACTGTCGGATAGTGGTGGTTCTTTGCTGTTGTGACACGAACTCTGTCTTCAATCGCGTCTTAATCCAATAATGCCGGTAGGCAACAATTTTTCTTGTTTGCACGCTAAAAAGGAAGCGATGAAGGGGTGAGAGGCAAGAATGCCCGCACGTTGCGCTTAGGGCACGTAAAGAAGTAACGCGCAATACCCACCAATCAATCACACAAGGAACAGGCAGCAACATTAAAATAAGACAGACGACTCCACCGAACAATAACCAGTTCCGAGAGGCCCCGTTATGTATAGAAAAAAATCGTCCAAAATGCCGTCTACACGTGGTGACAAAAGCAAAAGTCGCCTTCAGCTGCCGTCCAGCCCTATTATAACCATAGCAGATAAGGCGCATTCACCATATGAAATCAGGTATTGAAAGAGAATAAGCTACACGAATTACGAGCCACGGGAAACTTATAAAGCCCTATATTCAGTTCAAAGAAGCGCACGCGGTACTAGGAGACAAAAAAAAAAAAAAAAACGCACACACACATTTGAAGAAACGCATTTGCATATTAAAGGAGAACCACGACGATGACCCATTTGGGAAAAGAAACTCCTTAAAATATGACGCAGTATCGTTCTATGCATTTTTCGAGAGTGCTCGAGTAAACCCTGGAGATGAGCTATTACTGCTAGCGCACACTGTACTTACAACTTGAGCGTTGCTCGTGTCCACCGTTTAGCTTTATTGACAGCTTCCCTGCATCATCGTTCCCGAGTATAGATGTATTGCTTCAGTGGTACTCTAGCACTGCACGCATCGCCGGCGAGTCGACACTTCACCTTATAAAGTAAATGTACGGCTAGTTATCGAGGAAAAAATTAATTAATTAATTAATGAACGTAATCTTTACAAAAGACGCCCGCACGCAAAAAGTGCCCAAGCAAAGTCGCGCGCCAGCCTCGCTTACGCAAAACTGGCCGCAGGCCAAATACAGTCGCAGGTGCGAAGCAAAAACATGAATAACCATGTGTGTGTGTGTGTGTGTGTGTGTGTGTGTGTGTGTGTGTGTGTGTGTGTGTGTGTGTGTGTGAGAGAGAGAGAGGCAGAAAATGCAATGAAAAAAGAAATCGGCTAAAGGGGAGTATGAAGAAATGGCGAAGTGCTATGTACTCCGCACGTCACGAACGCGTGCAAGCACAATTTAACCCATGCGGAGAACATTATGAAGCAAGTTAAATAGAAAATCAAAGAAAAAGAAACGACACATCTCCTTCCCTCCTCATTCTCCTCCTCTCCATCTCCGGCGCGTAGCGTACAACAAAGACATTAAGATGAGAAAAGCCCAAAACGGCAACACGACGGGCAACATGTGAGCAATAGCTCAGCGAAATGTGGCGGGGATATCCCTCGTCCTCTTTTAAAAGCGCGCGCGTTTTCCCTGCGAGAGCGCACGCGCGCGTGCGTGCACACGCCGTCGGGAATTCTGTTGTGTTTAGCCACTCGACTTGGCTCGCACTGTTCGCTCGCAGCGCGACGACCACGGCGGCACACAAAGGAAGGCCCCCCGAAAGCGCCAATATTTTACATCTGCCACTCCACTTGCCACCGGCGTGGATTCCTCACGCGCATCTTCTTGCTCCTCCTTTTTTCCTTATCCTCTTCTTCGCACGCTGCTCCCAACTGCAGATCCATTTTTCTCCTTGCCTCCCTCTAGAATCAACTGAAAAAGCTGCTGAAGCCGCGAGAAAACGGGCAACTTCACACACTCAGCGCGCACTCCCTTCACTCGCTTCCGTTTCTCCTCTTAACTCGTCTTCCTCATTTTCTTCTTCTTTTTTTTTTTCCTTCATCCATCTCGCTTCTCACCGTGAGTTTTGTGAGGCCTCCCGTCACCGTTGTCCCCGTAGATTTCGTGCCAGCCAGTGCCAGCCACGTTCCCAGCGCCCCATTTCGTACCGTCAATCCTTTTTTTTCCCTACATCTTTTCTGGGCAGCGATGGGAGAACAAGAGGAGGAGCAAGGAGCTCGTTTATATCGAAAAGAGCGCGCGGCTCCTCGCACAGCGCCGGGATGAGTGCTCCGAGAATAACGCCGCTCTCAAGACGGGAAGCAGATAGTCCTTAAAGAGAAATTTATCGGCCCACTCTGCGCGCCATCTCCGGAAACGGAGCGCTCGCCTCGAGCCGAAGAAGAAAGCGCCGCCATGCCTCTATAAGAGAGCAAGAAAACGACAAGGAGAGAATCTCTCTCTCTCTCATTCCCGAATGCAAACACGGCGGTCATGAGCGGGTCAGTGATGCGGCGCAAATGGTGACCGTTTTGGTCGCAGCCCACTGAAACACAAGTGACATCACGACCGAGGCACAGCTATAGATTGATTGAATGATTCCTGGTGTTTTACGTCCCAAAATCAGCTATGATTATGAGAGACGCGTAGTAGAGAGAGCGCCCGAAATTTCGACCACCTGGGGTTATTTAACGTGCACTGACATCGCACAGCGTACGGGCCTCAACATTTCGCCTCCACTGAAATGTAGCCGCCGCGGCGGGGATTCGATCCCGCGACCTTCGGATCAATAGCCGATTTCCATAGCCATTACGCCACCGTGGCGGGCAGGCAGAGCTGTGCAGACTGGCAGATTCATAACGCAACATTAGCATTCGTACTGGTGCGACGATTTAGTGGGCTAAGGATTGAGAAACGAGAAAGAAAGATCGTAGAGGACACCCGATCCCATTGAGTGTGAACAGCGCTGCAGACAGGACACCGCGAGGCTATTGCCTGAGAGAAAGGACCTTTGTGTTCCGGTTTGGTGGCGCTGTACTCGCCCAACGATGTTGTCTCGCTAATTATGTATTTGGGACGTATGGTGCAGAAACATGGCGGTTAACTAAAGATCGAGAGATTAAATTAAGAAGCACGCAGCGTGCATTGGAGAGAAAAGTGATAGGTGTAACGCTAAGAGATAAAAACGAGCGGAGCGGATCAGAGAACAGACAAGAGTAGCCGATATTCTTATATCAATTAAAAGAAAAAAGTGGCCCTGGGCAGGGCATATCATGCGGAGGACAGATAACAGGTGGACAGTAAGAACGACAGAATGGATACCAATAGAAGGAAAACGTAACAGAGGCAGGCAAAAGGTTAGATGGAGCGATGAAATTAAGAAATTCGCGGGCATAAAGTGGAACCAACTCGCTCAGGATAGGGCAAATTGGAAATTGCTGGGAGAGGCATTCGTCCTGCAGTGGACTTAACAATAGGCTGATGATTATGATGATGATGATCTGTGCATAGGCGTGCTACAAGATATACCTCACACACAACGATTTCGGAAGAAATTTCTGGTAGGAACTAGAACGACAATATCGACGCTGCGCTGTCTTTTTCGGTTGTAAACTCCGGGCGTCCTGAGTCGTAATGGGCTACTCCTTCTTGAGCAAAACCATAGTGCAGCAATAAGATTGCCTCCCCGAGTGAACAGAGAAAAAAAATAATAAAATTGAGCAGCCGAAGCGTACGCATGAAAAATACAATAACGTATCTTGAAAGCACCTCACGTGAAGATGCGAACAGTGAGGGAAAGACAAAAAATATCAGGAAAAGAAAAACAAACCGGAAGGCCAGTGCTATACAGCTTGACCGGTGGCTATTTCTTGAAGACGGGAGTGATGCGGCTACACAGCAGCGAGCAACCCCGTGAGGCGATAGAATTTTCGATCCCGCCAAGCCTTCACGGGCAACTGAGCCGCATTGCCACGCCGTTTGCCGGCACTTGTCGGACGAACGCAGAAGGAGAGGCTTAGCTGTGGCGTATACATTATAGAAAAGATGACGCCGCTCGCGAAAGAAAAAAAAAAAAAAGAAGCTGTAACTAAAGCGATAGAACCTGATATGAGCAAAGGCGGTTGGAGGGAGGAACGTCTTAACACGAGAAAGAGAACGGATAAAGTTGTAAGGTGGCTGGCCATAGAGAGTAAAGAAGAATAATAAATGCGTCATCAGTTCGCTAGCCCTTGCTTGCGCCAGTCGTAAAAGTTTGACGGTACTGTTCTCGGCGGCGTCTATTGACCAGGCAAGGCTGCCGATACGCACGCCTCCACACAAAAACAAAGAAAAAAAGAAAGAAAGAGGTGTAGGAAGAGGAGAGGGGAGGGGGGATAGATATTCGACGCATGTGTTACGAAACAAATAAAGGAACTATAGTGAGAAGTGCACCCCGAACTGTAATACAGCGATAGCGATAAAAGAAGGAAAAGAATATGGAGATGGCTCAATTGCGCGGAAAAAATAGGGGGGGTTGGGGTTTAGTCGAGAACATAAATGCATTTTTATACATATGTCTCGTTTTACGGCCGCGTGGCCTCTCGTTCAAAGGAAGGGGCTAGTATACAATTTGCCGCTTTGAATTCCGCACATTCAGATCTACCGAGACTGCCACCCTACTTCTGCTAGTACGCCCCACTCGCGGAGAAGGTTCGAGCAGAATGGGATTGCATGCGGTTAAACAAGCGAAGGTGGGCTTTGCAGATCTGTATAGAGCAACCGAACGTGCAGGCTATGGGCAAATCTGGTTTCCACATGCGCAAAACAATGCAGACATGCCCACTGATGATTGAGTTGCGTGTTCATGGAACTCGTGTTGCTCTTGTACAACTCGTACAAATGTTCGAAACAGTAACTAAACGGGAACCAGCAGAGGAAAAAGCCCGGCCGTGAAGAGCGATCCCTAATGGGAAACAAACGACGCTACAAAACTTCAGGTTATACGCCGCAGGTCGCACGAGTAACGCGAATGCCTGCGATAATAATGAATGCCGGCATGACGAATGTCACGATAACCGGCGACAGTTATACGATTGAAACAGTGTACAGCGAAGGCACAACGCGACGTCAGCGCTGAATGACGTCATTAGTGAAGCGGTTGCGGCATGGAGTTTTCTCCGTATAACAGCAGCACTGCTCACAAATGCATTCGGCAGCTCCTCCATTACAAACCCGTGCTAGGATTCCTCAATGCAAGTGAGGACTGTTAAACGAATTTCGGTTCCGCTGAAAAGACTTGCGGAAGAAAGTTCGGTGCGCCGGTCATCATCATCACTCAATCGTTATACCACAGCCCATAACAACTAGTCCAGCTTTCTGAAGATCGATGCTGTCGTTCTCGCGTCATGAAACAATAGCGGAATGCGAAAGCCTACTGCCTGCCCGTGCCATCAGTATGCCACGATCGCCACTCCAGCAACGCTGTGTTTTGTACATCCACGACGACTACCGCGAACCAGCGGCACCATCCCGGACTCCGGGGCACTTTAGAACGCGGGAGCGAGCGAATCGACAGGGAGCGCTCACGCGTCGCGCGGGGCGGCGCGGACGAAAGCGTCGGAGCCTGTCGTCGTTGCGACCGCGCGTTCCCGTATTCCACACGGAGACGTTTCACGACAGGTACTGTACGTACGCCTCCCACGTGCTCGAGGGCAGAAGTATAGGGAAGCACCGCGCTGGCTTCGCAGGAGGAAGGGGGGTAAAGCCGAGGCCGCGGCGACGAGACGGGCTGGTCGTGATTAGGCAGCGCGGTTCTGCATCGCAAGAGTCGGCGTCGCAGGCGCGCTGCTTTTCTTAGCGCAGAAAAGAAAGGGGGCCATGGCGGGCGCAGCAGCCGGGCTTCGCCGCTACACGGCGGCAGGATGCATGCGTGAGGCGCGCGCCTGCTCCCACCGCGCCCCAACTTTTTTGGATTATCACAAGCGGCAGCACGGCTACACGATGCACGTAAGAGACGGCAAGCCGAGACTGGAACCTATAAGATGCGTACCTGGCGGTGGTGAAGCAACATCGTCGACCAGGGAAAGCACTTTCGAGTGCGAGCTTCAAGCGGAGCTTTCAGCTATAATTCAATGAGTAGAGCAGGTAATCGAAGGTTGATTGCAGTAAGAAATTGAAACCAAAGTAAGGAAAGTACAGTCGAACGTGGGAAAGCATACCACGATCCGATGAGGCTTCGAAACATTCACAGCGAGAAGAATGAGTTAGCTTAGGCGAGACAGACATTTCACCGGAAAATGCCCCCATGAGGCAGCGCAGTAAAAAATGAGGTCGGGAAAATTATTGATAAACCAACGACACAACAAAGACAATGTTGTCGAAATCCAGAAAGGCAAATAGAGAGGGGAGCTAGGGCCGTATGCTATTAATCAGGTTCCAGGGAAGACAAGAAGGTGTGTTGTCCCGGCTATGCGCAACACTTTGCCTGGAATCTGACTAAGAGTGTAGGTCGCCGAGGACGTATAAGCCGAGGACTCCAGCAACGTACAAGGTACAACACAGTGCCGAATGTGATCAGAAATATCGCATGATTCGCCATCTTTGACGGTGTTAGTCAACGATGTTAGTCAATTAGCCAACGATCAAGATGCGTCATTTACTAGCAGTGCTGTACTAGAAATGAGAACAGTAGACCGACTGTTACAGGACGCATTTAGAGACTGCAAATTTGGAACATCAGAGCGTACGCTTATATAAAAGTACAGCGATGCGTTTGCTCTTTATGCTACTATGCCAATCAGAATACGCATACAAGGACGAAACGATTTTAACTTGCGTGTGAAAAAAGAATGTTTTCTTTTTTTTTTTTTTTTTTTAGTATCTCCGCCCCATGACAAACGCAGGGAAGGGACAAGTTTCTCCGGCTCCCTCTTTAAGGCTTCCATGCTCTTACTGAGATTTTGTGTGCCACTTAAAGCTGGACAGTCACGGTTATCGCTGACTTCACCTACATTACTTCCTTGCCATGTAAGCAACAATGATATTTACCGAAATAAAACAACTTGCGTAGGGGCATTGTTGCCTTTTTCGTAGGCAAAATACGAGAACAAAGAAGGACGAACCCCTCAATATTCCGCCAATCGCCATTCAACGCAAATGCTTACAGATTGATAAAAGCAGTGCAGCATTACGCACATTGCATTTCTCTGCGCAGTATCTTTGCACTGGTTTTCATTTAACTATCAGAGAACCTCCAATTGCTCAGATTTCACCTCCTCTTTAGTGACAACCAAAAGATTAAAAAAAAGAAAGGGAGAGGGAGGGACGGGGGGAGGGGGGGGGGGGGATGGCTCCAATATACGCAGTGCAAATGGTTGACTCCGAAACCGTGGGATCACCCGATTCGACAGACCTGAGCGTCAAAGCATCGTACAATTGATCAACGCACTCTAACACCCTACTTACGCTGTCTGGGAATCCTGCTATGCGTGGTCTTCCCACAGCGCCGTTAGAACCGAAAACACCGACGAAATCAGTTGCTAGGCGTGTTCTTCTCCCCGTACATAGCCGCATGCGTTTCCAATATGTAGCATTTCCCCCGCATGAGAAACTTGCGCGGCAAACGCTATGCGCTTCGCATTGTTCGAATGCACCTTACCATCTATAACGTGTTTCATGCACGCGCAAATACAATGGCGCCATCAGTGGCGGATAGTGAACGCGGAGATAGAGGAAGACGCATACCTTTGTATTCGTGGCTCTAAGATGAAACCTTGAGAGCCACAGCTGATTGCTGTGGGGACGACGCGGACAATACGAAGGAGAAATTGCACTTCCGCCCGGAATGTGCACCTTTTGTTGCGTAATTACCCGGCCATTTAAGCGAACTTAGCAAAATTCGTTTACTCTCGGACGCGAAATTTCAACGGACGCCCACACATTTCGCTTCAATTCGTGGAATGGTTTTCTGACGACGACGCGTCCGAAAGGATCCCGGGATTAGAATCATCACACAGCCTCGCTGCAAAACCATGGGGCGCCCTTCGAATGGCTGCGCAAATACAAAAGCGCCGCTCTACTTCGCTTTGCATGGCCGCTGTACAGCTGCCTCGTAATGCAATATCGCGCAGCCAGTTCCTCATCCCAGCGCTCCCTCCCTCGATTCGCTCAGAGAGAACCAAAACGTACACCATATATGATAACGGCCTACACCACGGCGCAGTCAAAGACAAATGAGCGAGATGGGAAAGCGCGCGCTGTGTACTTAGGTATACGTGGGACCGCGTGGCGGGACTAATTAATCAGAACTCTCTTCTTTTTTGTATCCCCCTTCTCGTAATCTCTCGCGCTCGCGCATCTTCTTGTTTCACAGTCTCGGGCAAGCGAGCAGACATTAGCTTTTATTCTGGCACCCGCCCAAGAACCCACCTAATGACCGCGCCGCCGCGAAAGAAGCGCAAGTCCGGGGCTAATACGGCTGCTCCTCGTGACGGGAAACCGCGCGGGAGGGAGCACTGCCAGGAGGATCGCAGAACCCTTTCCTTCTCTCGACCTCCCCTCATCTATGGGGCCGCTCTCACCCTTTTTCTCGGTCGTCGCTTGATTATTGTCTCCGCGCGTTATCTTAAGCAACCTCTCGCCACCACTTCTCGGGCGGGCCGGCCGCCCGCAGCGGAGGTTGTCCGCATTGTTGTCGGTCGCACGGGCGGAGGCAAGAATGCGCGTCGATTGTGCAAAACGAGCGAGCACGCAGCCAGCGTGCGCGTACCGAGCGAGGGCTTCCACCGGGAAAGAGAGAGATGCCGGCGCGCGAAGTATCGGAACAAGCAGCGTCAGTGGCGACGACGCAGAACAATGGGGGTTCGCACAGGGCTGGATTCTCCTCCAAGGCGAGAGCTCCGAGATGGAAAGAGGAGGGAGGGGAAGGGGGGGTCCACGAGGAAAAACAACGGACGCTGAAACACAGCGTGGAGGCGACAGGGTGCCGTGCGCAGACGGGAAGGGGAGAGAGTGCACTAAGGTGCCGAGAGACGCGGAAGAGGGCGAAGTAGAACCCGTGTAGACGATAGCGGGCCACGGCGGTGGCGACAAAACATGCCCCGCACACACATACGCACGCACGCCACCCGTCCACTGGCACACGGACGACCGCGGCGGTGCCGCGCTCGAAATAGCCGCCATGCGCCCCGCCAAGTGCTCGCCCTGTGGCAGCGGCGTCGGCGGAAGACAATGCGAGAGGCGCGCGGTGGTCTGGTGCACCCCCCCGCACGCCCCCACCTTCGAGTCAGTCCAGGACCGGGCCGAGACGCCTCGCACGTCTCGAGTCCCGCGCCTTCGGGGTGCGGCACCAGGGGGAGGCACGTCGAAACCCAAAATGTGGGCTATGTAAACAAAGGAAGGGATGCACAAGGTCTTCTTTCCCGGTCACCCATCAAACGTGGGCCTAGGGCATGTGTTTTGCATGTGGTTTATGACGTAGGTATGCCATCATAAGAAACACATCGGCTCTCTTCAGCATATACAGAAGCGTAAATATGCCTAGCACCAAACGCTGCCGGCCTCGCGCTTTGCAGTGCATCGTCCCTGCTACTCCTTCCCGACCTTGTACCTCTGCTCTCGACATACAGCAAAGAACTGTTACTCTGGATATCAACGCCATATGTTTGTTCTTAGACCACATGAGCAGGCACGCATTGCCTCCATCAGCCAACTCGACAATGTTGAACAAAACAACCGTAGTCTAGGATGACGCTTATGTGTGGCGCGTATGGAGCGTGTAATTAGATACACGTGGCGACAGTCTGAACCTTGTGCTCCATAGGCGTTCCCACACAAACCAGATCGTCGCCTGACATGCGGGAAAGCTAGCTTTCACGAATAAGGAACATTGAATGACTTGACACAAAGAAAGTACAAAAGTGACACTAAACTGATATGTCAAACTCTTCGCGCTGGTGCAGACCCAGAAAGAACTTTCATTACCGATGGAGAACTTAACGAGAGATCTAGAATGCCTATCTGTCGTTTTTCTTTCAATTTCTTTCATCACCTACAGCGCCGGTACGTTAATTTGACGGGCACATGATCAGGCCACAGAACATCCGTGTGTTGTTTTTGGTAACACTTCTAGCACAAAAATTCTCATTCTTAATATAAGAGCTATTATCTGGACAGGTCAAGACGTCATCAAACCGTCATCAAAATGTTTATGAAGATAACACAGGATAATTTCCGATGGGACGCACCACCTGCTCTTCTGTTCATGCGCGAACAACTAGCAAAACCCGCCGTTTACGCTAACAAAAGCGACATTTATAAGATATTCTGGAGCGGAGTTTGACTAAATTTAACCCATGCAGTAAAATTTCTGCTTATTGACCCCGTTTTATATGCACGCTTTGTGTTATCGCATTCGCAAATCAAGCCATCCGTTTCGTTAAGTGATCGAAGCAAGATAACCTGTGAGTGTCCCATACATCGTACACGTATTTGTAAACTGTCAACTGGAAATCTTAGTGTGCCCGGTATCCGCTGTACGCAAGGGGTAACTGGGAAGAAGAAGAAGAAGAAGGAGGAGGAGGAGGAGGAGGAGGAGGAGGGAAGGCTACAGAGCTCGCGACAACCCCTTGAAAAGTCGGGACGGCACACGTTTTGGGTGGTCGGCCACGTTAGCGCACGCGCTGTTTACATGCCCGTATTCCGCTACATGCAAAGCGATTTGCGCATAGCGGTTTACCGGACGTGCTAAACTTCCTTAATTATGCTGTTGCGTTTCCGTTAGCACAAAAATACAGACCACGCTGCTGTGAAGGCAAGAATCGCTGCGTTGTTTAACGGTTAGTGTAAAATAGCTTATAGGAGGATGCCTTCAATGAACCTTTCGGGAAGCACCGCATATTCTCTGAATAGATAAGCGAACGAGGGAAAAAAGGCCAGCATTAGTGTTGGAACAATGCGTTAATGCTCGCGGCCAAGCGCTACATCATCTCTGCGATCGTTGCCCGTTCCACGCCAACAGGAAGGAGAACATTAACGGCTGCGCCGCCGCACGCGGCGCCTTCTCGGAACTATATATAGGAGACCTTCAGGACGACGACGACGCTGACGCAGGGATTTATACAACCTCCGCCCAACACCCCCCGGACACCCCTCCCCCCGCCCTCAAAAATTAAAAGAAAATAAAATCTCGAGGTAACCAATGATTTGGTATCCCCCCCCCCCCTCCCCCGTACTGGTTACACCATGGGTAACACCCCCCTCCCCAAATTGAAATTCTCGATAAACCCCTGCGCTGACGATAGCACGAAAATGAACAAATAAAGCAGAAGAATGCGAGAAGCCGAAATCAAGGAATCATGGGTCATATAAACAATAGTTTGGGCGATCCAGGAAAGTTAAGGGTAACATGGAGGCTTGAAGTGATGAAAGAGTCGTTGAACAGGGAACGTCTTTACAGCCAAGGTTTCGACGAGTGGGTTTCTCTTCGTCAGCGCAACAGCCTGGTGACAAAAAGTCCTGAAGACTTGTCTTCCTGAGCGTGTTGATTGTACAAACAATTGTTTGTATGACCCAAAAACGTTCAGGGAAGAATGGGGGCTTGAAGCGATAAAAAATTCGCTAAAACAGGGAATGTCCTTTGAGCTTCGACAGGTGGACTTCTCTTCGTCAGGGCTACACCATGACGAAGACAAGTCCCGAGGACTCGCCCTGACGAAGAGAAGTCCACTTGTGGAAACGTTAATTAGCTCTAGCGACGTTTCAAAACCTTTTTCATCAGTTCCCTGGAGCATGGCATGCGGGACTGCGCGTGATCTCTGCCGCTACGCCTGGATATGTGACAATGCCCGATTTCCCACACATGTGGCAAATGTGAACAAAGCTGCATGATACGTGAACATAACTGCACCAACGTGGGTGGCACGTTTTGGGTTGTCGTCGGTGCGCGCATTCGCATATACAAGAATGCGAGTTTCCAGCGTCTTCAATACTACCGGTACCTATTGCGATGGACTGCTGTAAGTCTAATCGCGAATCAATTCCACGGACGACCATCACAGTCTTCGTGCACAACCTATGCAGTGCACCATTAATAAAGGCATGACCAAGCTAATTCCACTGGAATGATAACTTCAGAAACGAGCTGAATGCTGCAGCCTGCGCTTCCTCGGAAGCTGACGTCATGCGCTTTAAAGCCTATTCAACAATAAACGGACAAGAGCTGAAAATAGTGGCGAGACTCCTTGGATCGCATTAGCGGCTAACCTTTCGTGGACATTATATCCAGGCCGCTAGAACTGCGCAGCAAGCGTAAATTGAAGTCACGAGCCCAATTTCGAGCTTCAGCAGGAAACGAAATCGCTCCGTCATTCGGACGCCATGCGAATAGCGCGCACGGAGCACTTTTTCGCAGACATGATTACGCTCAAGATTACTTCACTGTTACGTAACTGATTACGAGCCAAGTGTGCTACGGTGCAGGTAACGTGTTAATCTAAACAATGACAACCTCGGCTTCCCCTGGAAAGCTAAAAACAAAAACGACACAAAAAAAAAAATACCAAAGCTGGCTACAGCGACAATGTAGGCTTCCGAGCATTACGACGGCGCACAGTCGGCACATACATATTCTCAAACACGGCGCATCCTCGACGAAATAGAGACGGTACGAAAATAACCGTGTCATCGGACAAATAAATTGTTGCCCGTACGGGTCGCGATAGTGTGACGAAAATGCAGAGCGACAGTCCTCTCGGGGAGATTATACGACCCACAGCGGGGGAAGGTCCACCCTCGGACAGCTCGTCGCGCATGCGCGCCGCACCGGTCGACGTCGCATATAACGTCGCGGACGCTCTCTCCGGCGCGGCGGAAATGATCCCGCCGCCATGTCGGTCCCCCAGCGGCCGTTTACGTAAGCTTTAACGAGTTTGCTCATTATCCGAGCAGCGTCGGCACGCATTAGTCGCCGCCGCGGGGGGGTCCCGGACAATCGGCCTCTGCCGGGCGGCAACAAAGATCGGTCCGTTCCCCCCCCCCCCCGCGTCGCAAACTCCTCATCTTCGCAGCTTCCCTTTTGCAGTGCGCGGGAAAGCGGGAGAGACGAGGAGGAAAGAGGCTTTAGGTGGCGATAACCGTGACAACGCGGAAGACAAGGCCCGGCCGGCAAACGTTGTTCTTACAAAGACCGGCGAAACTAAGCGAAAAAGGGAGGAAAGCAGTGGAGGTGTGTGTGTATATCGCTCAACGAGCTCGTGAGATACGGCGCGCGAGCGCGAGACGACACACGTCCGTCCACCCCTTTTGGTCGTCGTCGTCAACCCGGTGGCGAGTTCCGACGACGACCACCTACGCCACGATACAAAAGCGGCTCTGTTCTCTCAGATGGGCTGGTTGGGTTCATATGTGCCGAGTTCCGGAAGCGTAAGCATGCAGTGCACGAGCTGCTAAAGGTTGGCCCCTATACGACCCTCTCTCTTCTTATAGTTTCTCTTTCTCACTGTCTATTCTCTCCCTCTCTCTTTGACCTTTCACGGTGCTTTATTGCGCTATACGCGTATCTTCATCAAGACAGGTTACTGAAGCAGTGGCAGCACGAAAGGTCAGTTCAGGCGACCCCTCGACGCGTGCCAGTATTTAGAACGAATAACGTTAGCTTTCCTGGAGTTCCAGATAGTTCCAAGCAACAGTCCCGAAGATAATTTTCAGAGATGGATAATCAGGACCTAGGGCAGTAAAACGTAGTTTCCGCTCCAGGCCTACAGAAAGCAGGTACGTGACATGTCGAATACGGTGCGAAGCGTTCGCGTAAGGCACAAAAAACACACGATCCCTAACGACGCAGTAAGTAATATGAGCTTCAAGGCAACAGAAGTCTTGACCCTTCGGTTCGAACACTCGGGAAAGGCTCCGACGTGACACGATGCGCGACGAAACGGCCGCGACGCACATGCAGTGCGTTCAATGAGCGAGTCAACGGAACAGGTTTTGCCTTCGTAGAAACGAAACGCTACAAGAAATCAACGAGCCATATACGCATGTAACAAGGGAATGTATACATGAAAAGTCCCAAATGAAGTAAGCGCATCTGCACGGGGAAGGCACAAAAGTGCAAGACCAAGAGCAATGCGAAAAATACTTCTCAAGACTTCATCCCGCACCCAAACTACCAAATCGACGAGCGGGAACGCTCTCTCAAAAAGAGTTCCTTTTTTCACCGCGGGCCGGTAAACAGTGGAGACCCTCGACGCCACATATTTTTTCGCACGTTCCATTGCATCGCCACCGACGACGATACAAGAGGTCAAGGCACACTAAAAAAAAAAAAAAAGAACTAAGCAAGTAACAGCGCTCAGTTCTGAGGAGCAAGCTCGTGACGACAAGAATACAAGTATACCACCAGGTTAATCCGCTCAAAACCAGGCTTCACCGCCGTTCGAGGGCAAATAAACAAGCACGTCACGACCAAGCAACGCTTCGTGTTGTTTCCCCTCACTTGTCTTCCTCTTTTTTTCTCATTTTTCTTTCGCGAACAAGCAGCGTTGCGGAACGTTTCCCGCGCGAGTAACGGGCGTGAAGATGGGTATATGTAGAAGCCGCGCAAAGCCGTGCGCGGCGGGGTGGGCGCCTCTCACCGCAGCCGGTTCAAGAGTACGCCTCGCCTTTGCCAAGCCGTGTGAAGGGGGCACTAGTATACCCCAGCCGTCGCACGGCTCGCTCGGTCAAACAGAGCACGTGCGTGGCCGTGTTTGGACAAGTTTCTTGTGTTTTCATCGCAACGCCGCCGCGACGACCAGCCGCGGCGAGACGACATTCGCGCACCTCGCCTAGCCGGTCGTGTTCGCGCCGAATGTTTACATAAACGCGCCAGGCGAGCGAAAGCGCTTTCGTGGTCCTGCGAGCGCCTACCTCAGAGAGCACGGTGCACTTTTCACAAAACTCTCGCGTCCAGCGGTACAGCGAGACAAAAGTGAGTGGATACACCGCTGCCCAAACACCGCGTGACCTGTGCCCGCGCTTACAGAAGACGGCCTCTGCGGTGCCGCCCGTTTTCTGAACCCCCCCCTACCTCCCCTCCCATCGTCAACATGCGCGTACCCCGGGCAGCGAGCACACTCGGCGCAGGCATAATACGCGTGTCAGATACAACAACACCCGCGCTCCAGCGCGGCGAACACATGTTGTTCCTTTCACACGACCGAAACTTGGGGGAAAGTTTAATTACAGTCATCGCAATCTGCCACCGGGAGAGGAAAAGGAAGAGACGTGGAGGGGGAGGGCGTCGTCTGGGTTCTGCCAGCGCTGTCCCGAGCCCCACTGTACAGAAACGGGGGCTTCGGCAAAGCAAACAATGACAGCGCGCCAGAAGACACCGAACTGCGCAAGGACCAAACAAAATTTGCATCGTCAAACCTATATAGCGCGCGTCTCTGACGCCATCGGCTTCGACTCGGCTTGGCGCACGACTGTTTTCACTAGCGGGCTGGTTGGTGCTCTGCTACCGCCTTGCGCGTCGAGAAGCAACGTACAGAGCCGGCAGCGGGCGCCGACAGGCGCGTCGAAGCCGCGCCTGCCACTGTCGCGAACGGCAGTGGCAGCCGAGGCTTTCTTTTTTTTTTTTTTTCTACATAGCGAAGTAGCGGCAGAGCGCGAATGTTTGCGAACAGATAGAAACGCGGGAGCGTCTCGCGTATACGCTTGCTTCGCGCGGTGTTTTGCACGGCGTTGCTGGGAAGCACAGCTGCAGTCCCCGTGTCGGGCAATTATTGCAAAACGCAAGAAGAGGTGCGCAACCAGACAGCAAGAGATACTAACGCCTTGGTTTCTTTTTGTTTTGTTTTCTTTCTTTTCTTTCTTGCAAGTTCCGTGAGAATTTCCACAGAGCACACCGGCAGTTTAAGAAAACAGTGCGCTGGAACTTTTTCTGTGCCCGCCTGTCATGCCTGAGGAGATAAAAGAAGAAAAACAAAGGGTTGGCACAGTGCTAATACAGCGTGTCTGACATCGAACAAGCGAAGGCTGGGAAATAAGCAAGGAATCAACGAAATCAAATTAACCTTAACCAGCAAAGCAGAGAAGAAGAGAGGGGCGAATATGACGCTTCCCAAAGAAAAGTTCGCTAACTGAAAAGGGAGAATAGTTACGGCACCTGAACTGGGATGTACTTTCTTTCGTTAGTGCTCGTTCACATCTGCTACATGCAAATTTGAATGATTCGCACCTTTCAGCGTGATAACGTTTTGCTGAAGTTGTTTTTTTCTTGGTGTAAGTACGCGGGGTTCTTTGGTTTTTCATACATGTCCGTTTAAAGAACTCGGGCAGAGAAAATCGCCACCAGTGTCAACGTTCTCGCAAGCTGCCATACCGGCAACAAGGGCATAACGGCGTGCCGTTAAAACTTCCTTCGGAGGTGCGGAAAGAGGGAAGACGTAGGAGCACGCAAGCGCCCCGCATGTCACGGAGTCACACCAAAAACATCCACGCGGCGCGGTTAGCGCTGGAAGCCGAAAAAGTTCTCAAAGGCAACGACACAAGAAGCACACACAGGCGGAATCGCACGGGACGCGGGAAAAATAGTTCCAGCGAAACAAGCGGCGAGGCAAATATTCTCTGGATAACCATCAACCAAGGAGAGGGAAGAACCGGGGTCTCTCAATTCATTAGCCACACACACATAACGCTCGCGCGCACGCGTGAGCAGGCAATTGCTCAAGGAAGGCGCACCGCGTATACATTACGCGCATGCATCCACATTCATAACCATGCACGCCGGTTGCAGGGCTGTGGCTTGCGAGGATGCAGCTAAGCGAGAGAGGAGGAGGAGGAAAGGGATAGTTAGCGAGTGATGCAGAGACGGCAGCGCCACGCGCCGAAGACGCCCCTCGCAAGGCCCATCCCACCGAACGCCCATAACCGCGCGCACTCGCGCCAGACGCGTCCGCGTTCGCTTGCGAAAGCGCGCGCGCTGCGCGCGAGATATCTAATTTGCTGCCGGTTCCCGCGTCGCGAGCGCGTCACAAACGCTCAGGAGAGCTGACGCGGCAAGAAGAACGTGTACAAAGCCGAGCAGGTATATAACTTAGTCCTACTCCTCAAGGTTGCAGAATAGATGCTCCTTATAGGTGTGCTAACCCGCAAGAGTTTCTTGGACGCTTTTGGCGGGCCCCGAAGCCGACCGAGGAGCTGGGCTCAGTACAGCGGAAGTGCACCTACTGTAACGACTAATCGCATATTACATTTCCTCGTTCCTCGCCGACCATTCCAAATGGGCGAAGCGGCCGATGCTTGCGCAGCTGTTTGTTCTATCTCACGTTTACTCAGGCTCACGCAAAAGAGAAAGGGAATAGAAGAATGAAGCGACGGGCTGTAAGAGCACGCATATTTCTCCCTACACCTATAGCGAGGAGGGTTCCCAGACAAACGCACTGACGGGGACCCGCAAAATCTTACAAGCCGTGCCTGGCCATTGCTGCACTAGCACATCGCTGCACTAGAAAAGAGAAGCTTATTCGTCTTTTTCCATATTTATAGGTAGTAAGTGGTAGTAAGTAGTAATTAAATTGTAGTAGTAAGTAGCAGGTAGCCAAGGCAGAGGTGATTGCCAGCTCTTATTTCTTATATGGATTGTTTCTGCACATGAATCCGTTTTCTTTCTGCGTTGGTAGTAAGTACCGATGCTGCAGTGATGCGTCATCGTCCACTCGATTCAATGGCCGCGGCTTCTAGATTTCGCCCGTGAGTGCACTTTGGCACGGCAACTCTCCTCACCATGCGTAACCAACGTTCTCAAGCACGCACTATTCTCAACTTCGTACACCACTCGAGAAGAAGAGAAGAATCGGTGATGACGATGAGTTATGCTGTATAGCGACTCCGATGAAGTATAGGGTGCTCACGATACGCAACAGATCTACGATAACAGAGGAGGTACACAGAGAGCACCGGATATTCATGATACAGCACTGCTTCACACAAACCACACAATGCACTAATGCGGAGCTGTCGAGCTTTGTCAAGGAGAAATGGGCGCAACGCGCAGAGTAAGCATTCCAGGCGCTACCACAACAATAGATGGCCGCATTCTGTTTGGAATATACATATGTGAAGGTTCATGCATATCGTGCAAATGAAACATGCGTATTATATATCCCAAGTTCGTTGGGAAATGCTTCAGGACGGTAACCTTCGTAGAAATGGAAGTATACATGCGCTGGAGAAGCACGGTAGACGTGCGATCCTGTTTACAGCTAAATCGTTCCCACAAACACGATCCACGCCCGTGAAACGAACAAAAGACCCCTGAAAGTTCCTATGGGTCTGTTACGCATTCAGCCATCAAGCGTCAAGAACACACATCCTATTGTCCCCAACCCTATCAACCCTTGTCTTTTCTTTTCTTTGTAACTGTACTGAGCAGCCTCTGATTTCCTAAGGAATGCTAGCAAAGAAGCCTCCTCTGAACGAAAAAAGCAAAACGAAAACAAACATCGCCCCGTGTGAATAAACGCGAAAACAAAACAATGTATGCCCGGTAATACACAAGCTGAACAAGCGTCTCCTAACGCTGCTCAAAAGATCTCACGGGACCAAAGCGCCCCGCCCCCTTTGCTCAACCAGACTGGGGACCACATACACGCAAAGTGAGGGAACAAACGAGAAGCCACAACGGTATATAACAGCTTCACCAATACTTCCCACGACACAAAGGATCGAGGAACGCATCCCCGTTAATCAAAACAGCTACGGCTCATTAGAATCTCCGGGGGCCTCCGGTGTCGAGATCAAACAATCCCAGTCGCATTCCACACACGAACCGCGGCGGCGGCCCGCCGTCCAATCGCGCGTCTCGCACTAACTCGAAGCGAGCTGAAACGAAGAACGCAAGAACGATCCAGAACACTGACGCGAACAGCCGCGTCGTCATTTCTTGCGCACTTTGGTAAATGCGGCGTGCCACCACGGCTCTGTTCCACCAGCGCTTCGCGAGACCCGCATTTGCATAACACGAGGAAACGCGACTGAAAAGAAAGAAAAAAAAAATACAGGCCACGCGCGCCAGACAAGAGGGAGATAAGCGAGACACAAGACAAGCTCCGAGCCTGCGGAGGTTAAACGCTGCCCTGCCTCTTGCCGACGCACATGCAAGTACAGCAACGCAGCAGCGGCGCGGCTTTTAATGCAACGCGACACAGACGAGAGCGCAGACAAACAATAAAAGCGATACTCGAAAAGCAATACAATGCGAGTTCGCCGAGCGCGCATATATAAAGGCTATTTGTTTTTCGGCTGGCACGCGCGCGCGCCGAGTGACAGGCCGGGCCAAACCTAAGTACAAAGGCGTGTTCTCGCGCCAACGGCAACGGAACGGCGAAGCGCTCGCGGGGAATTGGAAAAAAGACATAACCAACGCAATGAAAGCGATAAAAAGAAAGGAGAGAGAGCGAAGAAAGGGAAGTTTCCCTAATAAAAAGGAAGAGGGAAGAAACGGGATATAGCCCGCGGAAGTGCCAAAGTGTTTACCCTGAGAAGAATAGTCTTCCCTTTAACATGGTCACAGTCCCTTTTAAGGAGAACGAGGAAGAAATTTACAAAACGAAGGAACGAAGAACACTGAGGCTCTGTTGTTCGCCCTGTCTCATCGCGTGTTTCTTTTTGGGGGGACGCCTTAAAACGTCAACAGGGGGACGCCTGAAGTCGAGAAGGCATCTTGGAGTTCATCAGTATAGAGTGTTTCGCAGTGTTCTTTTCTGAGCGCCCACGCGCAACACCCCTCCCTCCCTGTATGCACACAGAGGCGCACACCGTATTTAAAGAACTGCAATATCACTTTTTTATTCGATCTATGCCACGCGTCCTTCTGACGGACAACCAGGCGACGATAGCGTCCAGTGCGTCGGGAAGAAAAGGGAAAAAGCTGCTGGGGTTGGTGAGTAACTTCGGCAATAACGGTGGTATTCGACTGGTTCGAGTGTCACTCGGCGCAGGGGTTGATCCAGAATTTCGACGTGTGTGGTTGCGAGGGTGAGGGGGGGTGGGGGGAATATACAGAGCTATAGGTTAGCTGGAAGACCTTAGGGGGGGATCCACCTTGGGAGAGGGGGGATGTGGGAGTGTAGTATAAGTTCCCTGAATCGGTGTTCACGCCCTTTAGTTTTCTACTCCCTGAAAAGAGAACTACCCGTTGCCAGTGAAGGCGGCACATTCTCCTCCGATTTTGGAAATATAAGAAAGTTGGAGAGAAAGAAAGAAAACAGAGTCGTGCTCGCAGAACTTCTAGCTGCGCCCTTTTGCCACGCATTTCGCGCGCCGGTTGTCCGGAATGCATTGCGTAAGATAGGTCCAATGACGCGCGTTGTTCTATCATTACCGAGAGGAAATGAACTAATCTGGGGGGGAGGCGGGGGGAAGAAAATAAAGGCAACGTTGCGCTACTGAAGATCAAGGTACCGCATATGAGAGAAGAGAGAAGAACGCGACACGAGACAAAGAACAGGGAAGAGGGCGAGGAGATGGGGGCTAAGTCCCTAAAATGCGAAGTTCACCTTCCAGAGCACTGCATATCAATGCGGCCAGCGGCGTACGTAGTCGTGAAAGTTTTAAGCGCCGTCTGAAAGGGGCCGAGGTCTCTCGCGGGCAGATTAGCGCGAAACTCATTACAGAGGCGCCCCTGGTCGCGGGACGGCTGTGTTTCCCGGCAGAAGAAGCATGGGTTCCGCGAGCTTTACATTCAATCATTCAGGGGAGCCGCACGGGCGACTGAGAGACAGAGAGAAAACGCCATAGCTGCCCCGGTTAGGCGGTTAGAAGTTGCAGCGAATCTCTAGAGACACAGTCCGTAATGCGGCACGTTGCTGCGAAACACAGCCAAATACGCGAACTCAGCACGGACGGGCTGGCCTGATATGTACAGTTCCCGTTATAGGGTATGATCGTCAGTTTGCAAGAAGCTGCAAGAAATATTCGTGAAGTATCACTCGTAGCGCTAACAGGGTTCATTGCAGATGCGTTGCAAAGAAATATGAATAGTTTTTCATAGAGAAGGAAGAGAGAGGGAGAGATTCAAAGTTGTGCATCGCCAATGTCTAAAGTCACAGGGAAGGAATGGACAAGCACATAACGAAGCTGACTTTCTCTCGCTGATCAGAGTGGCATACCACCACGCATTAATTGCTATGTCTTTTTCTGAATGAATTATTTAGTAATCTACACGCAGCACAATACTACTACAGTACATACGTATACTTTGTCTAGTCAGCAATACGTGCTCATGGGAGTACACGACTGGGGAGAAAGAGAAGGCTGGACAAAGAAGGCATGCCTAAATCAGTCACCAAAAGGGTGCAACATGCACACGGAGTCGGCAACTTATGTCATCTTCAACTATATTGCAAGTTGACTCGCGTGCAGCTTTCCGTGGCGATGCGTTGTTATGAAGCCACGGAGACCCCCAAAAGGCCACCGCTGAAGCCGATCATCAAGCCAAATGAAGAGACCGCTGCCCTGTGTTAAAGGGACGACACAGGAGGTGGTGGATCGTCTTTTTGCATTTGCGCTTTATTCATCCCGCCAATGTAGGGACGTGTCGAATATGACGCATTTGTGGCCCGCACTGAACGTATACCCGACTTCGATCGCTGCGACGTTTCTTAAGGCGACTGCAGCGATTTCCCGCAGTGTTGCACGCTCACCACCCGCTCACCACCCCTGCAATACCGCTACGCGCGGTCTACTTCGAATACACAAATCCGACGCTAAAGATAGCATACTACGCAGTCAGGTTATACCAATCCGTAGGCTTAACGTGGCGGCGCAATTACTCCACGGAGCGACTTGAGTCGTAGCCTATACCGCGTATGGCAACGAGCCGTGCCGTTTTTCTTGCGCTATACACTAAAAACTTTTACTTTCATTGGCGAGGCGACCATTCTTGGCTAAGGGCACAGCGATGAGAGGTGCCGAATGAAGCTGTTACGCCATATCGCTCTCGCCAATGGAAGGCGATCGCTCTGGTGCACGAAAAGCGCTCCGCTCGCTATCTTCACGACGACCACCGGTATACTCTACGCGAAAGAGGTGAGGAGTTTGAGTGTCGCTTTCCAATCAGAAAACTGCCTTTAAGCTCTCCCTATACTCACTGCAAGAACCACCGTGCGCGTTTTTACGATGACTATAAAAACGATCATCGCAATGTCAAGGCTAGAAGAAAAGAGAAAAATAAAGCATATCAAGCAGTTCCTATCACATATAGTGATCGAGCACCGAAAGCAAAACGAGGTGAGCTCGAGTAAACCTGCTCGAGCGCGAAAGAAACCGCGACACTCGGTGCGGTGTTCAATCTTCGTCCGCAGAAGCGTGTTGCGCGCTTGTCACGCGTCGCCCGTAGAGTCATGCAGGCGCTAACACGCACGCGCACACACACACACACACACACACACACACACACACACACAAAAGAAAGAAATTTCAAGTCTGCGCCTTTCCGTTGGTGTTTAATAAAAAAAAAACTTGGCGCAATATTTGCAGTGAGATTCCTTGGACTGACCCTCGGCGCCATAAAGAACGCGATTACTGTGTGTAGGGCATATATAGATTCCTGTACGCTGACAGGTCGCGAAGCGTGTGAACATATACGTCGTTTTTTTTTTTTTTTTCGACGACTGGCAAAAAGAAAATCTCTTATTAAGTTGGTAATCGCTCCTCAAAAGTTGGTTAGGAGAAATAAAAACGAACCTCGTCCACCGAACTTTTAGCGCTGCTTACATATTGAATGAAGGCTAAAGAAAAAAATAAGAAAAGCAGGAACACCAAATGGAAATGGGTTCGATGAGAAAAAAAAAATAGGAAAGTGAAGTGCGCATTAGAGGCTACAGTATACATGAAATATAAAACGTGAATTGTGGGAGTACTTGACGGGAAAGTAAAACGAGAAAGTGTACGAAAGAACGAAAACTGAAGAAAATGGACTCACAAAGCCGCCCGAGGCAAGAAAAGTACTGACCCACAAACTGTGATTTTTGGAACTGTCGAAGCGTTCGGCGCGCCTTACCGCGCAGTATGCAAATCCGGCTTTCAGGTGAGTTACGAACGCTCCGCTGGAGCGGTAAGTTCGGCGCGCCACGCGCAAAATCTTTAAGTGGATAGCGGTTCCACCAAGAGAAGCGGCCGGCTAAGCGGACGCGATAAGCCGCCAGCCTATTATTATAATAAGCCATATAACGGTAAGAAGGCGTCCGGGCAAGTCGAATTTATCGCATTAAGCCCAACGACAGAGCGCCGGGGCAGTGTGCGTCACTGGGAGCCCGGATGATAAAAGAAATGGGGCAAGAAAGGAACGAATGAAGGAGGCAATAGGGAGGAAGGAAAAAGAAAAGAAGAGAAAGAAGAAGGAAGAATTAAACATAAAAAAGCAAACCACAATGTCCGGTTCAATACGGCCGAACGAGGACAGTTCTAGGTATATACAGCTGGTGTCCATACATTCACGATGGTGGTGGTGGTGACGATGATGATGATGAGTCTTGCGATACCCTTTATGACAGTCAGCCGCGCATGCACTTGGCATCGGGGCACCAAAGACGCACGATGTATGGATGGATGCTATGAGCGTCCCCTTTGTAACGGGGAGGTGACATGTGCGCCACCAGGCTCGTAAAAAAATTTAATAACTTGTCTTTTTCTTTCGCTCTCTCTTTAAGTTGTCCTCATGCCCTTTAAATCTACTTCAATTAAATCGATCATACTATAGCAAAAACGTAAATTCCTAGCCCAGTTCTCTGCCCCTTATGGCAGAAAGTCCTTATTTTTCCCTATAATTATTTTTGTCCGTTCTCTCTAGTTTTCTGCCACCAGTATTCTAACCGCCTCTTACTTATTTCAATCGCGGGTATGTTCAGCTTTCCGTTGTTCTCCCTAAAACCGAAGGCTTCATGTAGGGTAGTGAACCACAGCGCGCCATCTAGAGGCCTTACTGAGAATTGCAGATGATTAAAATAACTATGGCGGCGCCAAAACGTGATAAGCCCTATGTGTCAGCCGTATCAGGGGCCAGTCCAGGAGCAAGCCCTACAGGCAAAGGATTACGTATGATCTATGAAATATGGTATAGGCAACGTCAACGGCTCAACGACTGGCCACCCCGGGATGCCTCGGAACTGCATGTCGTCAGGCTTACGCAAGACCCAAGGGTCGCCAAGCCACACACGCAAACGCAGAAAGAGCAGGGACGAAAAAAGAGAGAAAGAGAGAGAGAGGGAGAAGAAGAAGAGGAATAGTGAAAAACGAGAAACGACGACGAAATGTATTTAAACTTTCGCAACGTCTTTACCAGAAGATTCAGATCGCCAAACGACGAGAGCGTTCGAACATCCGCCCAACACGCAGCGCGAAGATTTGAAGCGGCGATCGACATAAACAAGGGAAACAAAAATCTTGACGCATTTCGTGGCATATTTTCTTTTATTTCTTTCATAACCGCTAAACGATACGCGCTCTTTAAAAAAACACGCTTCCGCGCAAGCGCTTTCCATCCCTTTAACTTGCGATCAATCAGCCGCGCAAGACCGGGCACCACCGCCTCTTCCGATTCAAAAGGCGAAACGTGAACGTTTGCGAAGTTGCGGTGACGACATGCCGAGCACACACACACAGGTACGCCATTCTCAGCTAGGAGGCCGCGCTGCCATTTTTTTATCGAATACACTACACAGGTACGCAGGCATTGCAACGCGGTCAAACGGTCGCGGTGTCAACGCCGTCGTCACAGCCGGGACATTGCTCTGCTCCCTCACTGCTCCGCAAAGCCTGCACTGTGGCACACCTGCAGCGCGCCGTTCAAATCACCCTACAACGCCCCCAAAGGAGGGGAGGGGGTGAGAGAGAGAGAGCGATAGAGTTGAACCGGAGGTCACCCATGAGCAGAAGGGGAGAGAAAATATCTTCACGGGTGAACTACTTTAATAAAACATCCTGCCGGGTGGAAGGAGGGGCGGCGGTACACCATCGCCTCTCCTTTTTGGTTTACCATTTCTCGGGAAAAAAACAAAAAACCGCTCACAGCTGTCGTCGCGCGCTCTCGGCACAAGACTGCGCAATCCTCGGACACGAAGCGAGCCACGGGCGCACAGTACAGACCAGACTGCGCCCTCCACCTGAAGAAGGCACAAGCGGCAAAAGCAAAAAAACTTCATGTTGCTGGTCGATGCCGCGGTTTCTTGCGCGCGGACTTCTCGAATCGAACACGCAACCTAAAACGAACGGAAAGCACGCGCGGACACGAAGTGAGGGAAGAGTGGTCGTCGGAGAAAGAAACAGGAGGCGGAGCGTTTTTGTGTTGATGGCGTGACAAATAGCCTTTCAGTGGAGGGGTTTTTACAAAACAGCGCCGCGGCGATGCTCCGATATTGAATGGCAAGCCCGATCGTTTTTCTATGTTGCTCTATACTTTTCTATCGAAGCCATTCCCGAAAATTTCCGAAGATGGTGGCGCAATATATGTAGGTCGGCCCTGTCGCGCGTCTTCTTGCCCAATAAGAGTGATAAACGCCATGAAGGTGAGCAACATTCCATCTATATAAGAGCAGTTCGTGCTTCTCTTCGTTTCTCTCGAAGATATGGCCGTAGTAAGGCAGTTTGGAGGAACAACCTTAAGCACTCACCCATCACAAAAAGACCCAAAACACCTTCGAAACAATCTTCAGTGACCAGGGGCTCTTCAACGGGCACCTAAATCTGAACACACGGATTTCCTTGTGTTTCGCCCCCACCGAAATGCGGTCGCCGAGGGAGAGAATTGAGTTCTCGAGCTCAGCATGGCGACCCCTGACCTGGCAAGCCACTATGCGGCTCGTTATAAGTGCCCGGTTAGAGACGCACTAAAAACACTGCGAGGAAATCGATACACAGTAACTACAAACAGTTATCGGCTAACGTAAGCTCTTCAGCCTACATGCAGTGTCTGGAATCGAAACAGGAAAGCTGCATAGACTCACATAAACGACGTTCAAACCGCCTATTGTAAGATACTCAAACAGCGTGTGCAGAGAGAAAAAAAAAAGTCATCATCATCATCAGCCTGTCTACGCCCACTGCAGGGCAAAGGCCTCTCCCATGGATCTCCAATTATCCCTGTCCTGTGCTAACTGGGCCCAATTTATCCCAGCAAACTTCCTGATCTCGTCTGCCCACCTAACTTTCTGCCGCCCCCTACCACGCCTTCTCTAGGAGTCCATTCTGTTACATTAAGGGACCAGAAGAGAGCGGAGTGGGTTAGGGAACAAACGCGTGTTAGGGACATATTAATAGAAATTCAGAAGAAATGGCCGTGGGCGGGCCATGTAATGCGAAGACAAGACAACCGTTGGTCATTAAAAAAGAAAGTACTCTTACGTAACTCGCGCGGACAGAAGTATAGACGACACGGGAACAACGTGCATGCCTCCCACGGTCGAACCGGTCACCGCGCGCCCTCGATTACGCAGCAAATCCGCTCACATCATGCGGTCGTGGCGCGATCCAGATGCGCGCGCCTGCAGCGGCAGACGCAAATCGAGCCGAGAGCGATTAGAGGTTAGGGAACGGATGAATTCGCTTCACCGAGGCGACAATCAGGCAGCCGCCGCACGAGGACGGTCGTCTAATGACCCAGCGTCAGCCCCCGGCCGACGCCATTTGGATGCGGCGGGAGCCTGTGTCAATCCTTCCTTCCCCTTTCTGTGAGCACAGGTGGACGACGGTTCGGACGTGTCGCAAACGCGTCGGCAATTAAGACTTTCGGGTGCGAGCGGTGTCTCAGCCGCCCCCGAGCTAGTTCAATCAGAGTTAACAGGGGCCAGTTGTTATTACCTGCAACGTGAGATTACGGTGCAGCAAACCTCGAATTCCTATATAAGACTCGCGGCTGCCTTGGGGCTGACCACCTTGGATGTAGTGTCTTAATTGTTCAAAGCAAACGTGAGCGAGCCCGTTTGAAAGCGAAAATTGACAATCATGCCTTACCCAGAGTATAGCCTACTAATGGTGCGGCTAGTAGGCTCCAGTTCCTTGTGCATAGAGGAATGCACTAGGATGTTCAGACTTAACTGTAGTAAATTCATCAACCTTAATTCAATTCTGCCATGCTTCTCGACGCGCCTAAATTGCCTCCTGCATTCTTTCATTCGCACGCAGTGGGCATTCTAATCGCGCTTCAATGCGCGAAACAGTGATCTCGTCCCCGCAATAGCTCGCAAGGCCTAAAATTTCTATCCACGTACAGCGAAAAAGACCATCGTTCTTGCTTACCGGCCGCCGGTAGTTTCAGCATACACAACCGGCAAAGGAACATCGCCTAATGCGGCGTATAACTGAGCATCCGGTTAGATCGCAATAATAGGGAACTATAGCGATTCTCTAATGACCCGCACACACGCACACAGCACGCCGGAGACACAGCTTCCGAGCCGCCGCCGACGCTACGTTGACGAGAACGAAACGCTGGCCTACTACAAACAAAGCAGCGGCGGCGCGCACGGCTAATGTTAACGGCGGACGTAAAAGAGCAGTTAGCTTTGTTTCCCCGGCGCTTTTACGGCGAAAAGGGAGGAAGCGACTGCTCATCAAGCCCGGCCGCATATCGCAGCACGCCAACAACGGGCGACCACGGTGTTTGGTGGACACAAGAGTGAGAGAGTTAGACAGCGAAAGTTACGCAGGCGTGCACGGCAAGGCGAACAGTCGCCGTTGGCGCACAACAAGTGCCAGCAGCGCCAAGGAAAACAGAGAGGAACTTGATGCGCGGTGCATTATTAAGAGCCTCCTGACCGCGTCGCTGCCGCCAAGAAACCGGCCGAATGGAGGAAAAACAGCGCGACGAGAACGGAAGAGGAGGAGGTTGAGGACAGCAACAGAGCTGTGCTCAACGAAGCAAGTGCGCAGGGGAGAGGCGAGGCAGCCTTGGGCCGCCGCGGATGCCTCTAAATTCGAGCGCAGCTACACAGCGCGCCGATGCCGCCGCCACCATTCACCCATTACGCGGCCGTTAATGTCATTAGGAGTCATTCGGGCCGGACGTGACGCGCAGCGAGACGCGGGCCGCCGGCCCGGCCCGCCATCGGGTGCAATCGGAAGGAAACGACAGCGGCGGAAGACGATACAAGGAAACGGCGTCCGGAGTGCAAAGCCTTTTTATTTGTATTTTTGTCGGGGAAGGGGGGGGGGGGGGGGCAACGACGTATCTATATACACAAAAGACTGGACGAGAAGAAGAAAGGGCCGCTATACGTGGGGAATAAGGAGAGGGGCTCCTAACAAAAGACCGGGGTCTCTCTTTCGACCGTCGGTCGGAACGTGCGCGCCCTCGCAAGAGGAGGCGCGCTCGCATCGCGGTTCATCCCGAGAAGTGCGCGGCAAACGGCTGACCTGCCGAGACCGCCTCCGGTACGGGGATGCTTCTCGTTAGCAGGCTCGCTCTCTCCCCGTCCCTTCTCCGGGGCATCAGCACCCCCCAGGGCGGAGGGGGGGGGGGGGGTGAGGCACGCCAATCGCAACTTGAGCCGCGCGGCCACCGCACATACACGCAGAGCGAAGGTGACGACCGTCCGGTACTCTGGCCCGGCTGCTCACTCCCTTTCCCCTCACTCCAGTGTGCAACCACTTCTCTCTCCCGCGCGCTGAGGGTGCTGCGGAGAGAGGATTGTCCTGACCCTGCCGCGGGTACAGAGTGCGAGGCACGCGCCGAGCAAGAAGGACCTTCCCGTGGCCGATAAAGAACAATGGAGTTAGCGGGCGTGGAGAAGAAGAGCGAGCATAAGAGGGGGGGGGGGGGGGGACGGACAAGCAAGGGTGGTGGGCGCGTCGAGTGCGAAGAGTTGGGGATGGAGGCGCAACCGGCGCGTGCCAGGCGTGATCCGCTTGTCAATCTCGAGCCCACTTGCAGAGTCACGGCGCGCGGCCAGGCGCGAGAAACGCAAGAGCCTTCGCTTGCCCCGCTATTGCTGCCGCTGCAACCAGCACCCGGCACTTCAGCCATCTCCCTTCCTTGCCTTTTACCACCTCCTCGCCTCCAAACACGGGAGGTGTCGGCTGTCTCGAACTCTTTCCCTCCACCGAGCAGACAGTCCGAGTGGACGGCGCGTGTTTGGGTGTTTCGCTTCGCGTCCTGCGTTTCTTGCAATGTTTGTACGCTCCTGCCGTTCCTGGGCCGTATCGTCCCATCTAGCTCTTTACAGGGGGGCCTGTCATCTCGCGCTAGAGTTAAAGAATGCCCGATGTGTCCGAGGATCGGCGCAAAGGAACAAAAGGGACCCCTGCTTCTTCTGCAATCCTGTCCGACGTTGCCACGATTGTGTGTGTGTCTTCGCGCGCGCCAGCTTCAAACCGGGCACAAGGGCAGACTCCAGCTCTGGTGCTCCTGGGCGCTTCCTGCATCCCCGGGAGGGGGAGACTCACAGAAAAGGAAGGTCCAGAGGCGCACGTACGCGCCCTGCATCCACAATCAGATCTGCACAGCACCGAGCGCGCTTCTGTCACTCTTCCTCTCCGTCGGCTACACTTTCGCGGATAACTGTAATACAAACGTGCGGCTCCCTTCTCTTCCAGTAGGAAACTGACGCGTTCGAGTAATTTGATTCGCCTTCTTGCACCATCTTCGTGTGGACACTCCCCTTCTCTCTCTCTCTCTCCCTCCGCTTTCCGCGACGATCACGTTTGGCGAACACAAGAGCTGCGTGCGGTCTTGCAGTTCTTTATTGGATGGCACTGTGTGCCTATAGCGTCATCGAGAGGAACAACCGGTGATTAGCCAGTGAACCAGTGAAGAACGGTAATGCAACCTCAACCCATGTACAGGTACAGTTCTCAAAGAAAAGCAATACTAGAGAGGCCAGTTATCTTGCTTCCTCGGGCATCTCCTGCAGAAGGAGTGTTGATTGCTATCTCTGTTTATGGCTACTCTATATGCGCCTAGCCAGGCCGTCGAAGCTCTACTCCCTCAATGACTGCCCTGTTGAATTGTTACGTCTTTATCCGTTTACAGTTAGGGACGATGAAATACAGTTTATGAGCACATAACTGGCACTGCGGCAGCGAGCGACACTTCGATAACAAAAACAAGACCAAACAAACCCTCTCTCTCTCTCTCTCTCAAAAATTAAGCTTCGCAGAAAGACATTTCGCCCATTAATCCCCCCGTAGCCGTTCTGTAAAGACAACTTTTCTAGGCTCACAGAATCAGCAACAACAACGACAAAGCACGCTCGGTTCAGGAGAAATTTTCTTCGTGAAAAGGAATCGCTCAAAGGCGCGCGGTCGCCAGGAACAACACGCGAATTGATAGGCGCCACACGCAACTCGTTAAGGTGCCATATTAGAATCGCTACTCATAACTAACAGAAACCGTTTAAATTGGGCGCCCAACGAAAGTCCTTCCGGCAGAGTCAACGTGCGAGGAAATGCAGGTCCACAATCGATTTTTCACAGCGGCATTCAAGGCACGCCCGGCTCCGGAGAGAGCGCGCACCACCACCATCCGCTAACTAGATTTTCACGCGAGGCTTCATTTTGGATGTCGTTTCGTGTCGAAATGGGCTCCCCGGCTCCTCACATTTCTTCGCAGGGGAGGCGCGAGAACTGCGTGTATGGGACGGGAAAGTATAACGAACAAGAAAAAAAGGAAGCTCACGGAAGAGAGGATGACGAAGTGTGGAGAAACGTTAACAGTCGGACGAGCAGGGAATCTTTCGCCTCGATCGTATACGAGAGACGCACATTCCTCCGCACTCAAGTTCGTACAGAGATGGGCCTTGACACGTGAAGAAGACGAGGAGGAAGAAGAAGCACTCTTTCGAGAAGCGTGCGGCGAGAAAAACGCTAACCGGCGAAACCGAATGGGCAGCCGATTCTGTTGGGAGAGACGGTCGCGTAAGCCACTTACAGATCGACCGAGGCTGAAGAGCCACGAGAAGTTTCCAAGGACGGGGATCGGAAACAGACTATACATAGAATACATACGCCGTTCCGCATATCCTGTGCCAGTTAAGAAAACGAAACGTCTGCAGCGGTCGTCGTCAGCTTCGACGCCAATTATCGAAAATCGGCAAGCGAAAGAGCGGGCCGTCGATACAAAAAAAAAAAAGGAAAATATATATAAAATGCATAAACGTTGAAGAACAGTAGTGTGTATACACGTACGAGGAAATCAATGACTTCGAGATGTCTAGGCACGTGCCGGATTATGTCTCGTACCAAGGCAGCTCAATGTAACAGCCCCCCCCCCCCCCCTCCTCTCCAGAGCGCTCATCCCGACTGACTTGCGATATGGGATGCGACATCAAAAACGAGAACATCGGAGGGAGAAAAAAGATTTCTAGCAGGAAGCATAAAGCCTGCGAATAAAGAGCGAATGCAATCGAAGAAAAAACGAAGACACTAGAAATAAATTAAGCGCGAAGCGCGACCCCGCAGGAATGAAAGAGCGTCTTCGACTTGAACCCCATGAGCAGGCAAGCCACGACTTTCGAGCACTCCGAAAGAGAGCAACGGAGAGTGGCGATGAAAAGTCGAGAGCAAAGAAGAGTCTCTGCCTTTCTGCGACCTCTACCTCACCGGTACGGTATCCTCTCTCCTCCTCCCTTACCCTAATGCCCTTGTCTTCGCCTCGACCTCGCCGCAAGACCTTCGGCTGCACCCGCAGCACATACCTTCCACTTCACCCAGCCCCGCCCCACTTCGGGGAGAGCGAAAGAGGAGCAGTCAAGACAGCGGGCTCAAACGACGGGGGTACGACGGGGCCAATATGCGTGCAGGCCCGAAATGAGATTGCTCGGGACAATTCCGTTTCTCCACGATCGGTACGAACCGAACGAAGCCGGCGAAAGAACAAACAACCGCCCCCCCCTCCCCGAATGCAGCACGTCCGCGCACGGAGGTTCCTCTAGATGCAAGCGCGTTACGAGGAAACGCCGGAGGAAACAATCGCGTTCTATTTTTCTTTTTTTCTGTTGTTTTTCTCTCCTCGTCTTCTTTTACATCCTGCCTCTTGCAGGATGAGCCCCAAACAAGAGAGTGAGAGACAAGAACGGAAATCCAGCAGCAGCAGCACCGCTCTTCTGGCAGCGACAAAAAGCGTGAACTAAGTCGGGGCCTTTGTATTCGTGTGCCGTACCGCACGCGCATGCACGCGCGGGTATCGAGTTCGGCGAGGCGCAGATCGTATGTATAGTAGACAGCGACACTTCCTTCCGCCGATCCTCGCCGGGTCGACGACGACGACGACGGCTTCACGCGTCGGCGCGCACCCGGTCGCAAGGAAAACGAGCTCGAGCAGTTTCGAGGCGGCATACACGAACGCGAGCTGATACGGTGTCGCAATATGCGGGACACTTCTTGGGCAAGAGGTGGCACTACTACTGGAGTAACATGCGCCATCGTACAGCACGATCCGCATTCGAATACGGAGCTACAGACGCATATATACTAAACCGAATCTGCAGAAACCGTGACACTTGCGAGATCAGCTAAGGAAAAAAAAATTTTAAAAAGGACGAAATACCGAGGAATTTGAGGGCTTTCTAGAAAGCCGACCCGCAGGCAAGATTCGCGTGTGTCTATGCATATGACTACATGTGTAGTATATAAGCGCGTAAACTATATCGACTTCGCCGGCACAAGGCGGCAGAAATCCGCGGGCCGGAACAATCGCGCCGTGGCAGATGCCGCCCAGTTGCTGAAACAGTCGCGTACGCGAGGAATAAGCGTGTGAAGGTGAGTTGTAGTGTTGGGTGTAAAACACGGACAGAAGTGTTCCTCCTTTTCGTCCTTTGTCTGTGTTTTACGCGCGAACCACTGCACATCTTTCACGCGGACATAAAAGCTTCCCAAGAGGAAGCCCAAAATAAGCGCGTACCGTTCTCTCATAACCGTGACGTACATAGCGACCCTGATTACCGCAAATTATGGGTCGCCATCCCCGCAAATCAGCGGGTGCGAAGGAGTAGCTGCAGCGAGCCAAGTATAAACTACGAAAACAAGACAAGACAAAAGGTTAAAAAACAGAAAGAAAGAAAAACGACATTGGCGACAACGATAGAGCAGGAACGGGTGCTTAAGAAACGAACGGAGGGATATGTATGCCAATTTTCGTGCCTCGTTTTCCTGATCGCAATGGCAATCGGAGAGGAAAAAGCGACGCCGTACCAGAAAATTTTCCAAGTAAACGTCGCACGCTGTCTAGGAAGGAAGCCATACTGAGAAAGGAAAGGAAAACAAAACGCCGTAACTGAATTTATTCCAGTCAATACGCATAGGTAAGGTGTTACACGTCGGCAGCTGCATACGTCACTGAGGCAACCGAAATTGTCGCTAAAATTAGGAACGAAGAGCACAGGAAGTGGGGTGCGCTTTGGCAAAACGCCCAAATATGCCGCTGACAACGCTGCTAATGGTGTCAACAGATTTACGTAAGCCGATACTTCGAGCGAAGAGAAGAATGTCTGCCATCGTCACGCGTAGCGAGGTTTCAGGCACAAAACGCGACACGCAGACCACGTCAGTACGTCATCAAGGAGCTGCTTCGTTTGACCCGAGGTGCCTCGACCACGACTCCAAGGTCTTCGAACACGCCTTCCTTTTCGCCGCTGCATTTCTCTTGTGCGGTCGTGCGCACAGACAAACTCGTGCCCCTCGAGCGAAAGGTGTCCGTGACGTGGACGAATATCAATCACGTGGCTTCTACGATTTCGTTCTTTTCTAAGATTGAGCTATAACGGGTGGCGGCGTTAGGTAAGTTATGCAAGAGGCGTTAGACATGCTGTACGTGGCAACACGTGACGAGTTCTGCAGAAAGGCTTTGAAGCCCGCATCGAGTGAGCGGCGTGCAGTTGCTGTTTCTACGGAACAAAAGGAAACTGTTGCTGCTGCCGGCGATAAGTGTAAGTCAGACACGAATGCCAAATGGCCATGCACGCGACACAGCAACGCGGGATAGAGAAATAAGCGGCGACGACACTCCAAATGTACCCGACCGCCTCGAGGAAAAGATGGTGCTATATGTATATATTTACACGACAGCCTATCGAAAGAAGGTTGGAGTAGCGAAACCAGTTACTTGAACGGCGTTCATTCACGAAACGCCGAGACGAAATACGACGCCGACTTCCGGTAAACCGTTATCCTTCCTCGAAAAAAAAAAAAAAAGGGGGGGGGGGGGGAGAGAAGGAAGCTAGTTTTTCGACCCGACGCCGAAGAGCCAACGCCGAAAAAAAAATAAAAAGGAAAATGCGGAAATACACACACTCGCACACGACACGTATATGAGAGGAAAGTATTAGGGAGGCGGGAAAAAAATTTTTCAGGCAGCATCGCATCGCGCACACAAAGTGAAACGCGAGAAAGCTGTTCTTTCCACGGGATATAGAAAAAAAAAAAAGGATCATAACAACGCCGGAGGCGAAAAGCTCGAGTGCCGAACCGCTTCACGCAAGTGTTTGCGCTCGGCGTGTGAGAAGAAAGCAGGAAGAAAACGGAAAAAGAGAAAAAGCGTGTGGCGAAATATCTTCTAGGCTTTTCTCAGAGCTCGCAGAGGAGAGAAAGAGAGAGAGCCGAATGTGAGAAAGAACAAATGATGACGACAAAGCTCCGTCAACGCCGCTGCCATCCTCAAACTCCATACGCACCGCCGTCCGGATGCCACTTAGCCTCTTCCTTCCAACTGTACATTTATTTCCAGCATGACGGAAATAATAAAAAAGAAAGCGTGAACGAAAAACTACACAAAGAAGAAAAAGAAGAACGGCGAGTAGCAATCCTAAAGCCCATACTGGCGCTGTAAGGTTCGAGACGCGACTTACTTGAGGAGAAATCCAGACGGCAGCGGGAACAAGAAGAGGGGCGAGGTCGAGCAAAACAAGAAAAATAAAAAGAGAATGTATAACACTGGACAAATAGCAGCATGCCCAACCCCTCAGAGACAAGAAGAAACGACCCGCGAAGCAAAGACAGGGAAAGGCTATACAGCGGGCGGAATCCTTGGGACATATAAGGCGCAACCAGACGTGTGCAGTACAACCGAGAAAGGAACAAAACGCAGAGAGGTTTGCCGGCGCTTCAAGGAGACGCGCGAGCAACTGCTTTATTCCGCGAAATGCCGCCGACGCAATGTAACAAAAGGAGCGTGCGGTGTACATACATACAGCGGACGAATAAAAAAGGAACGAGATGATGCTCGCTCTGCGCAGGAAGAAGACAGAAGGCAGCCGTCTATGTAGGAAAGAAGGCAAACAGGGCAGAAAGGCTGCGTGCCTTCGTTTAAGGAAGGAGACCCTTTTTCATTGCGGTACGCGCTGTCCCGAAAAAAAAAAAATGAAAGAGAAGAGAAAGAAGCGGGAATAAAAGCAAAAAAAGAAAAAAAGGGAATAGCCCTTCAGGCCCCACTTGCGCACACTGAAAGGAAGAAGACGCGCAGAGGTTCCGTTCACGCGAGACTGCGAGTCGTTGGTCTAGAGAAGAAGTAAAGAAAAGAACTTGGACATCGTTCGAGATGGGGAATAACAGCTTGTCAGCTTCTTTCTTTCGATTACAGTAAAGGTGTTGTCTTAAAGTGGTCGAAAAGAGAACCTTGATAAAAAGAAAAAAAAAACTAAACATGAAGGACAGAGAGAAAGAGAGCTCGTTTGTTAAATGGCCAGACCAGACTGATAATAATGACGAAAAAGCGAAAACAGAGGAACCCCAGGCTATCCTGTGATTGGGCCAGGGACAGTTCCACGAGTACCCGATTACTGAGATCTAGATGATCGGTGCTAATAAACACTCGGCCATCAATATCAGTACGAAATGCCACTAATACGTTGTGCCTAATAATGTCATGCTTATAATAATAATAATAATAATAATAATAATAATAATAATAATAATAATAATAATAATAATAATACATTTTTGATGACAGGTGAAGCCCCAGAAGTTACATTAATCTTGTCTGCGTCACTCCCTCGAATGTCTGAACGCCCCAGTCTAAGGATTTGGCTCTCCGCAAGGCGGTCGCAGCTGACCTTAAACAATACATCTGCGTTGGTCTATAAAATCCAAGAACATTTCCTTAGCTGATAAGCACGAAGTGTAATCGTCAACAATATAATAAATCACGCACAACGTTCGGCGAGTGAAAGTAGCACGAAAGCGAACCAATCAGTCGAACGATCCGGTTCGCATCGTCGGCAAACGGCGGCCCAGCCTTTTCCCAGAAACACCGTCTATATATACAAAACAAAACTGACGTCAGCTCCGGGAGGCACAGAAAGCGCAAATTAACGGGACGAGTCGCGGGCACACCGATACAGCCAATAGAGAGAGAGCGCTCGCGTTCGCCGCTGCAAAAAATGCGCAAGGCAGGAAAGGCAACTTCAGCAGCGGGTGGTGGCGGATGCCGCAGCCAGCGGAGACAACAACAGGTGGTTCGGCACTCCTCGCGCGGCGCACGAAAGAAAAAAAAAAAAGCCAGTGATTACCGTTCGCCACCACCAAACCCCTTTCCTTCCTTTCCCCTCGATTCCTCCTCGCCCATTTACGCGACTTCTGGCGCGTAGCTATTACGACGGAGGCAAGGGATCCACGCGCGCAGCGAGGGCAAGCAAACCACCGGGACCATCGCCGGAAAAATTACACGCTCGAGGAACGCGCAGCGCCGGCCGCGAAAGCAAACGATAAAGGAGGCACAGAGAAAGCACAACAGCATACAAACAAAAACGCGCGCCTGGGAAAAGCGCGCGGTTTCGAGCACTAATCGCGCGGTTCCTTTCTAGCGAACAACCGCGAGGCACCAGCGGCGGAGGCGAGAGCACTCTTCTTCCTGAAAGGGAGAAAGAAACACGGCGCGCGGGCCCACTCCTATATATACGCCCATCGGCGATGTTGCGCCGCTGTGTTTACGTCCTCGTCGATTGTGTCATTTGCTTCCTCGTTCGGCGCTTTGAGGCTATGCGCCACGCGCATATATGCATGTTGGTGCGGCGGAATAACTGGCGGCGAACGATGGCCGACCCATTTGGCCTACGGCGCGGAGTGTATACTACGCGGCACGGAAAAGAGCTGAGAACGTTGGTTTGTAGGATTCCTGATCGTACGAAAAGGCAAGCGTAAAACGACAACATGAAAGTGTAAACAAACGTTGGGCTAAAAAGACAACAGGCAGTGTCATCGACAGCATCATCATATCTACGCCAACAGCGGCGCAAAGGCCTCTCCCATAGACATCTAATTAACCCGGTCATGTGCTAACTGCGACCACTTTATCACCGAGAACTTCTTCATCGCATCTTCCCACCCATGTGCCACCGCCCCACCCAGCGACTCTAATTTTTCCCATGCCCGCTTGCCTTCTCTAGGGATCAAAAGGCAGCTTGCCTTATGCGTAAACGCGCACTTCCCGAATAGCGGCTCCCCAGCAACGAGTACGGCTAGAAAAAAACCTAATGGTGGTACCTCGTGAACTGAAATTCAACTAAGAGTACGCGAACTATAATTCTACAACGGACATGAATCATATTATTACCAACCGCTAGTGTAATGCGTCAGTAGCGCCATAGTTGTGACATGATGTCCATTTATGATTCTCCACCGAAGAGAACACGCGAATGCTTTTAGCGCATTGCCGTTGGACACAGCGTTTGAATATGTCGCTATTAGAGTTTCTACACGGGTTGACGGCGCACTGGCAACTACACAGAACATAAACGGCAAGAATATTGCGGGCAAACTACAACAAACGAGTTCACCGCCGATGCGATGCCATTACGGTGGTACTCATTCCGGTGTTGCTCCGATCAGGTGTTGACAGCATATCGTCTAGCCGCTGGATGCCAGAACGTTCGTACCTTGGCCACGGGAGGTATAAACCCGAACTACGTGTGAACTTGAACGCATAACCTGGGCTGGCTCTAGAGATGTTATTAACTGTTCAACAATTTTTTTTCCATAACACGGCTCGGCACACCGATATAAGGGGGACGAGACAAGGTGCGGTCGTAAAGCGACTCGCTCACCGATCATCGCATTCCTCGTGTTGGTATTTCGCTGCCGTATATGTGTCTATCACAACTGGGGCACATGCGGCCACATACGGACACGTGACATATACAGCCAGATATGTCCAATTTCTGATATCGCCATATATGACATTTCTGTAAGGGACGGTAACGTTCTACGTCTACATTACAGAAGCAGAAAGGCTGAATTCGTGACACAGGTGGTCCATCCGTAAAAGAATGCCGTAAAGCAAACGCTATAACCGTGTGCGCCGTAAACGCAGGCCTACCTGTTGTCCTCTCATCTATCTTCTTCCCTTTTCTTTCGTTAGCGATGGAAATCCATTACAAGTCTACATTCCAACTATAGCCCAGCTAACCGCTTTAAGTACACGCTATAAAGACGCATTTCAAAATTCTTTTCCCGCCTTGGGAGGAGTTTCCGCACTTCTGCTTCGCGGATTTCCACCGATATCGCAGCGTTCGAGAGAGACTCGGCCACGGGGAAAACCAAGCACTATACAGAGTAAGCCTTGGTCGATTACCGAAGTAAGCCCGGAAACAAGCTCGACCATTTGCTATACGTCCATGGTCGAAACCCAACATACGAAATCATCCCAGAAAAAAGCATGAGGACTTGATACACGGCCCTGATCGAAACCAAACACACGCATTTTCCGCTTTCTCGGATGCCTCGCGAAACCATTCGAGCAACGCGTACTTCCTTCGCTTTCACAGATAACAACGCGTGGACGTATGGAGAACGACGCGGCGCGTCGCAGCGAGCTGTGTCCAACGCCCGTCGTTCGAGGAAATATGCGCAAGACGACCGGGCGAAATTAGCACGCCTGCAGGAAGCAAGAGGTCAGCGCCGTCAACGTCCTCTCAGCACATTTCCATTCTTTCTTTTCCTCGCCGTCACGCCCAACCGCCATCGAGGTACTTCACTTTCGCGGTCCGCTTGACGCGCGCCGGCGGCCTAGGCCGAGAGGACAGGCGCTGCCTTCAACTGGGTAAATCTGCAGTCCACCCACTAAGCTATCGTATGTATAGGCTAACGAGGCTAGCAAGCATAGCTCATTGTGGTCACTGTTACGCTTCGAGCTTTATCCGTAGTACGAATGCCGTTGTCGGTCAATTTAACAGCGAAGCTGTATAGGATCGCGTTCGCGGGCAAGACGACGTGAATAGAACTGCGGCAATGGGCCAATCCAGGGGACAGCGCAGGACGTGCGGCGGTTGCTCACAAGCAAAAACAAATTCTGAATTAAGTGGACCAAGCGACAATTGAAGTGAATCAAAGGCGCATTAAGTGACCTAAAGGCGATTTGGTATCAATCAAATGTGAATTATACGAGTTAAGTGTTTCCCCGCCACGGTGGTCTAGCCGCTATCGCACTCGACTGCTGATCCTAAGGTCGCAGGATCGAATCCCGGCCGCGGCGGCTGCATTTCGATGGAGGGCAAATCTTGAAGCCCGTGCATCGCGCGATGTCGGTGCACGTTATAGAACCCCAGGTAGTCGAAATTTCCGGAGATCTCCACTACTGCGTCCCCCACGATTATACCGTGGTTTTGGGATGTAAAACCACAGTAACCATCACGAATGAAATGTAAATCAACGTAATTCAAAGGTGCCATAAGTGAACCAAACCTTTATCTCGCATATGTTAAGCCTTACATTGAGATGTTCTGATCACAAGTGAGTGCGTCTACCGAGTCGCGCGTCTACAGAAATTTTACAGTGGTATCCGCCCATGTTTTACTGGTCACCTTTATTCGGAGAGTGGAAGGGCACTGAATTTTTTTTACATGGACATCCCACCGCCCCAACGCGGCAGCAGGCCATGGAGTGCCGCCATTCACCAGTCATACAAATAAGTGAATAAATTCACCTCCTTCTCGATAAGAATTGCTACAACGTCGGTGGCATCAACAGCATACTTGTTTCTCCTTCTCCCAGCCTCTTCCTCCCCTTTTCGGCCTTGCCTAGTATATCTCACTGGGCTCACTCCTGCTTTAACCACCTTCACATTGATTTATTGTCCGATTCCCCTCTGTCTATCTCTCTCTTTCTCTTTGCTGTACCTGTGCCAGGAAACCCGCGATTTATTAGCTGCAAGTGACGCTCTTCTGACATAACGCAATTACTAGAGCCCTCAAGAGTCACGAACAGCGACAGAACATCACAGCTTGTTCAGGTGTTGCACAAAGTTTGTTGGAAGGAGGTTAAGATTGAAACGCACTTGTTGGCAGTGATGCCCCCTATAGAGGGTCACCACAACAAACCAAACCCCCCCTAGACGATTTTAATTTTAGTTTGTCCGTAGACTTCTTTACGTTCATAGATGCCGGTTTTGTACCGGAAAAGTGCACGTGGTCGTCAGCCCTGGCATACCAGGGCAGCCAATTACGCGCGCTTCTCCGGTACAAAACCGGCTATGGCGACGCCTGATGAGGCGGAGCCTAACCAGAGACCCACAAAGCTAATATATTACTGTGGCCTGCGCATTTTGCTTGACTGATACCGTGAAGCATCGAGAGTGAGATGATAATTACCTCACAATACTTTCATTATTTCCTTTCGACTAGAACGCTCACGCAACTAATAAGAAAGTCGACTGCACTGTGGTTAAACAACCCACCGCAAGATGGCGCTACCAGTTCTGCTTCTGCCGTAAATGCCTCCTGTAGACCGGTATCCGTAAACGTAAGGAACTATACGGACAGACTCAAATTCTTTATTGCAGCACTATTATGTCACAACAGCGGCCAGAGTCGACTACAGTCGTTAGCATTGCACCGTGGCAGGCCCGTAGGCAGGAATCTTTTTCGGGGAGGGCCCACTTGCTGAAGGCCTTGACTCTCCGAGAAGAACATCTATTTTCATTATTTATTTTCGTTAAAAGATAGCAGTATGCACAATAAGTGAGTTTTTAAATGCAACGTTGTTAATAGGCTTAAATTTTATGTTATTAGCACTGCACTATGTTATCAATACTACCCCCCCACCAAAATTTCGGGAGGGGCCCGGGCCCCTAGGGCACCCCCTTCTGGCTACGATCCTGCACCGTGGCATCCGCATACGATGCCAGATTAGTCAGATATCTCATTCCTGACAACTTCACGGACGCCCGAACTTCTAATCGACAAGTGGTTTATACAGTCTCGCCGATTCAGTGCGTAAGCCACCCACGTCCAGTTCCTGCAGAGGTCCCTTTTTAGCAGTCGGCGCGCACTGCACTGGTCCTGCCGCAAGCCAAAGGAAAAACATGAAACAGCTTGTGAATCCGCCAGCGGCTCCGAGTGCGCGCGTAGAAGAAGAGTACAGCTATTTTTCAGGGCTCCTACTGTATACCTGGAGCGAGCACGGCTACAAATTAAAAACCTCGGGCGCCCCCGCGCGCGCTAGGCTAGGGCTCCAGCGGCCAACCCGAAAGCAATGAACAGCGCTTCTCCGCACCCTCAACAGAGCGCAATCGGCAGTGCCGCTTCGCGTGCATTGCGGCGCGGCCTATTCGTGGCAGGTAATGCCTTTCACCGGTGCCGCGGCCCAAGGGTTCCCGCCTGTGGCGCATTGTGGCGTCCGCTTTCTTCCGGACTGCGGCGGAGTTCATACCGCTGGGTGTCCTTGCCTGGGATGCCTGAGCGCAAGCGGCTACAAAAAGCAAGTGATCCATCAACGCCACGGAACCAAGCTCTCTGCGCGCCCACCCACCCTCCCCCACCAACAACACAAAAGGTGCCCGGCGCGAGTTCTCGCACGCGCGCATGCGGTCCCCCACCACCGCCGCCACAAGAAGATGCGCATCCTCAAGAAAGCTTTCCCCTCGCATCCCTTCCGTTATGTAGGACGGTATAGTATGCACCCGAGCCAGGCAGCCGGCGGCGAATCCAGCCGTTGGCTATTACTGTCTGCGCGCGCGTGTGTGTGTGTTTACGCTGGCGCACGCGTGAGCGCCTTGTGGCGCAATACCGAACCCGCGCGTGCCTGTGTTCCCTTGCCAGACTTATATCCTCGTGCCGGGGCCGTCTTCAATTGTGTCGGGGCTGCGGGCGGAACCGTTGTTTCACGCGTGCTCCTCGTTTTAAAACGCCGCGGCCGACAGAGCATGCCAGGAACAAGGGAACTATACGGCTCGGGATGGTACACCACGCGTGCTTTGAGAGGAGACGGGCAACGAAAAAAAAAAAAAATAAAAACGAGCGTGATTCGGCGTTGGCACAGCCTAACAACGGGAGAAAGAGAGGGGGATTACAGTTGAAAGATTGCAACAGAATTCGACTGGGGCGGAACATTTGGCGGTCCGGCCCAGCACGCGAAGTGACCACGACTGCAGCAAATAAGAAAGATGGCGCAACTCTTGACCGCAGCGACGTTTCGTATTCGGTAAGGAAAAGCAACTGTTTACATAACATTATAAATGAGCGAGCATGCAGCTTTCGCCGCGGTGGTAGTTCGTAAACCCCCTTGTCCTCGTCTATCGCAATGCGCTTGTTGCGCTAAGCACGCAATGAATATACCGTATATTTTACGCTTGAAATAGCTGTTCACATTATCGCGAAAGTTAGAAGTAGCTTCCTTTGGTACCCGAAATAAAAGAAGGGAAGGGGGAATGTTGCTATTGTCATTCTCCAGAGGTCGCATTTAGAAATTACCCCCCCTTTACATTATGCCCCACACTAACAAACCTGCGAGTCGGCGTTAATAATGGGCATTCGTTGCCTATAGTTCTCTCGAGGCAATGTGTGAGCCAATCTCAGCCCTGACGACGAAGGCAAGTCCGTTTGCCGAAACGTTGGCTCTATCGACAGCCCGTTTGCCGTCGTTTTCAACGTCAGGTTCGTCACACCCATGGCTAGCCACTCAAACTAATGTGAAATTTGCCAGGACACTTAGGCGTGCTGGATCTCGCACCCTTCGATCCATGGGCCTCTCACATGGTTGTACCCCAATGTAACTGCACATCGCAAGACCTCTCGAGCTTCTCGAATGAACCGAAATGGATACGTGCGCGCTAACAAAACACGACGCGTGCAATCAAAGAACAGCGAGATCATCTGAGAATTTATTAACGAACAAGTACAAAAGAAGAGATGCTTGAACCCGCCCAGCGTTCGGCAAGACGTCCCGCCTAGATATATTCGCACAAGAAGACGCACTTAGCAACTCCTGACAGGCTGAAATGACGACGACAACTTGTTCTGCAGCACAACAGCTCGCTTCACAAACGGCGCAGTATGTTATGACAAACGGCAGCAGACGTCGTAGACGAAACGTCAGAATTCGGTTCCCGCGCCTGCCTCGGGGCGTAGCTCTCTCTCTCTCTCTCTCTCCCCTGCCGACTGCCAAACCGAGTTTCACGTTTCCGTCGGCAACTCTCACCTCCGCAGTTCTCTACGACCGTTCGGTCGTTAAAAATATCCTCGCGCGGGGAAGCACCCGCCCGTTACGCGACGCTTAGCTCAAACAAAAGGACAAACACACCTGCGAGTGCAGCGACAACAAATAAACGACACATTAGAGGGAGAGAGGCGAAAGCACGCCTTGGCGGCTACACCGCTCGCACAGAGCAGTGGACACTGATAGAGAGCGGGCCGCCGGCCACGGCGAAGAAGACACACAGCGCTGGTGGGGGCAAAAGCTTTCGGCTAGATTCTTGCGGCTCACGCGGATGTCTTGGCGGCTAATGAGCCGAGACAGCGGAGGCCCGGCACCGAACTGAAGCAGCACGCAAGAAAAAAAAAAAAGCGAGGAGGAGGGGGATCGTCGAGGCCTTCCGATCTGCCGCGCGGAACAAAGCCCACGTCGCGGGCTTCCTTCTGCGATGCTGAGCGCTGCCAGCATCGCACCAGCTGCTTCTTCTCCCGCTTCCATTTCTGCCTCCACGCTTATACTCCTCTGGGAGGACGCGCGCGCGCGCTCTCTTCGTCCCCTTCTTCGCATCCTCCCAGTGTGCGTGTGTGTCTCTCTTCCTTCCGCCCGCGCGATCCCAACGGAGATCGCGGCGTACTGCGACGCACGGCTCTCGAAGCGACGAGGGGCTCGACCGGCCGGGTCCCTACAGCTTCGCTCCCTCCCTTCTCGTTCGCGACGCAGCTCTCATCGGAGAGGCCAGCAGCCAGAGGAGCGTATATATCTCGGCATACACGGCTCCCCCGCAAACGGCCTTCCGCCCCGTTCCCCTCGGTCAGCCGCCGTCGCTTCTGTACGCTAGCGAGCCGGAGGAGAAACGTGACGAAACGGACTCTATATACGAACTGGACCGCAGGGAAAAGAAAGCGCGGGAAAGACTGTGGTTGGTCGGCCGTGCAGGCCTGGCACGTTAAACCGAGAGTGCGGATCGAGCGCGTCTATATATTTTTTCCACGCAAGTGATGTTAACTATATATACACTTAATGTGGTGGTTAAGAGGGCTCGTCAGTGACAAAAGCCGCGCACGAAAAGGCATACAAAAGCAAACAATGGGCCGATATTAAGGAAACACATCGGTGTTCTCGTCCCAGCATACATGAGACGAGCTGAAAAGCTGTTTCGGGAAACTGTTATATCGAAAGTCGCAACCAACCGAAACAGCGAGCTGCCGTTCAGCGCCTTAAAAGAATGATTTCGCGGCTGACATTAAGGTATAGAGCAGGTTTTGATATGTCGGTACCTCAAGACGTTTAGGTGAATATCAGCTTTACAATCTGGAAATGAAAGAAACGCAAGATTAACGCCCCGAATACAATTAGGTTCAAAGGTGTACAGTGTATTAAACGCAGGCGTGTTGCTGCATAGCGCAACAGGTAGACGACACCAGTGCTCGTACGTATATTTTCCACATGTCTCCCATGAAAACTGCGACCAAGCGTCTTATACAAATAACGCTCGGAAGTGTGGCTTCATTTGTTCGTGTGTCTAGGAAAAGGAACAAATGAAAAATTCATAACTCTTCCGTATACACTTCAAATCAAGCCCAGTCGAAGCAGGCGCCACGATATGACCCATTTCAAAAACATTGTGTATTAGTGATCGAAGGGATCATTGTCATAAAGTCTGTGCTGGGTTACGACATAATTCTGTAAAGACATTCGCAGTCGTGTAACTGCATTCTTGTACACTCATGCTTGTTCGAACGTTCTTTAATGATGTCACATTTCTCCAACGTAGGCTTAGCGAATCCAGTGCAGCAACACCACCCCGGTTTTGGCGCAAAACCGGTAATCCGATTCCTCTGTTATTCGAATAGGAAAATCAGATAACCTGAGTGACCGCTCATTCGGTTTCTATTGCCCCAAAATTCGAATACTCAAATAAACGGCTATAATATTCCATTACTTGCGCCAAAATTGACGCTCCCCCTCTCTCTCCAATTCTATTTCTAGTAATCTTTGCAAGTGATCGTCCAAGTATATGTTCACCTGGTTACTGTCCTTGTGTTTCCTGTGTCTCAATTTACATTTATGAATGACCCTATTTCAGGTAATCTTACATGCAAATTCGCGCTGCGCCAGACTCGTGCTGCACGGCACAATATGACTTGCAAAACGGGAAGAATGCAGTCACTAATTACAGCCCCATGAATGTTTTGCGGAACTATGCATAGTGGTAGTCCATTATGTCCATTATTCGAGCCCTAAAGTTTGCTCACATTGCACGAGAACAGTAAATGGAAGCTCATCTGGCTACGTCATGGCATCTTCTCTTGATCAACATCAAATACTCAAGGCGGGAATTCGAGTATCCGGATAACCGGTTATTAAAACCGGATATCCTAGATATCCGTTTCGTTTCCTGAAATCCAAATAACCGGATAACCGGTTTTCGAGACCGGATTCACTACCCTCTGGTTAAACCGGATAGGCGGTTTATCATATATTTGCAAGCACTACTTAGCATACAGACTTGGCAAGTGTAATTGCACGATACCGAGTATACGTTGTGTAAAAAGTGGTTACGGCTGTTGTGAAGCTGCTGTACAAGTAGGAATCTTAAAAAATTCATTACTGCGGCCACTTAGCTGTTTTGGGCGATACAGTGACAAGATTTAAGGGCAATGCGGTCGTTCCCGGCTCGAATGGCGTGCGCGTTAAGCCACGCAGGTGAGAAGCGTGCACAGTTATGCGTGTCTACTCTTGGTTTAAATCAAGCGGCCAAACAATAGAGGCACCGCGTTTTACCTGTTGCCGTACCCTCATCATGCGCAGCAAAAATAGTTAGAAATCAGTTTGATTTAGCTTCCCTATCCGCTTATTTCGTCCACATTGTCTCACCTCAAATCAAGGCAGAATGTACGTGTCGTTCTGGTCAGGCTTGCCTGCATTACATCACATATCTTTGCCTATAAGACTTACGCCTTGGCACGTCAGGAAGCTCGGCTATATGTATGTGTAACAGCATGCGTATCCGTCTACGAGTTTCCTAAGGGCAACAAGGCCACATGATGCAAAGACCGGCGCTGCAAAGAGCTGAGTTAGTATCTGGCAGATAGCTAGCGTTCAGTTTCCAAGCTAACCGACTTCCCAGAGCGATTTTACATAATCCTCGTCAGTTCAATTACTTCGAGGTGCTACTGCGCACGGCCAACGTCCATGGGTCGATCGTGCTTGTCAGCAACCCTGAGCCCTGGCAATGTGCCAGAAAAAAAAAAAGGAAAGAAAGAAAAGCAGCAACCGCATGACCACAGACTCCTAAGGATGCACGTGCTATAAGCATGATTAACATATAAGCATGATTAACAACTGCCAGGAGTGCGAGGGAAATACAAGGCTACAGGACAAACAGACCCCGTATACAAGCAGGTCAGTAGGTCATTTACGTCACAAGTCCTTTCCAGCGCAGTAAACGTTTCTTCTGAACTTCGCACGAGCTCGTTAGGGTGACTGCCAAATATATATCAAGAAATACACTTAAATATGCGTTTCGGTACCCTCCGACATAAATAAAGCTATTGCGTGTGACCACGCTCAACAGGCAGCAGCTTCGGGAGACAGTCATGACGAACCTGACAAACAACCATCGTTGACAGAATAGTCAAATCAGGTATTAGCGTTATAATAATATACACTCTAGTGGATGAACTTCACTACAACACACGAGGACTTTAGCTTCGCGGGCTATCAAACCTATACATCCGCGCAAGAAATCGGAGTCGGGGAGAAAGATACCTCTCTCCATGTCAAACTATACCGAGTCCGCGTGAACGCTACTTCTAAAGGTCCTGCGTGTCCGGAAACGCGAAAACACGCCGGGAATATGTCAGTGGCCTAACACTCAACGGGCAGCGATCGAAGTGGCGCCAAGAGATAGACCCGGGGACACTCGCCGCTCGACGCCACAGGCGCAGTGACATTCGAGCCCCCGGGTGCCGCCGAAACCGCAAATCAACACAACCCGCTGGAGCGCGCGCGCGCGCGCGTGCGATGCGAGACGCAGCAGCGGCAGCACGCGGTGACCGCTTACTGCGCCACGCCGTCTGTGCCGCTCCTCTCCCGCCATCGGGACGCGCGCAATGCCGCCGCCGGCGACGACTCGAGCGAGGAGGCATGCCACGACGGCGCACATGTTCGGGCCCGGCCGGCAAGAAGCAACGAGTTTTTTTTTTCTTTACCTTCTTTTTTTTTTCTTTTTCCCCCTCTTTCCGAAAGCGCGGCGTGCTTGGCCGGCCCACCACTCACCTAGCGTCGGCGAGGCTTGAGATGCTGCGCGCACGGAGGAGCGGAGCGTCGCGGACTCATCAAAGCGGCCCGGGCCAGAAGAGTAGTGGGCGAGAAGAGAGACGTCACAAGAAGGTTGGCTCCAGGAGACACGGGCGCAGGGGAACCCCACGGCGCGACGGCGGCGGCAACACTGGCAGCGGCAGGCGGCGCGCCGCGCCGCGCTGGCACGCCGGCGCGCGTGCGCGTCGCGCGCGCCCTCCGGCGGGCGCATTGCTCTCCATCCTCCCTCCTGCATCTTCCGCATCTTCTTCGTCCCCCATCCTGGCGCCCCGCCCTTGCTCGCTTCCTCACCCGCTCGCTCGCATGCGCGCGCGGGCGGGCGCCCGTCCGCGCGCTCTCTGTGCTGGCGGTGGCGGCGGTGTGGATGGAAGGATGATTGCAGGCTGATTGTCGCTTGATTTCCAAACGCGGCGCTCGCTCGCTCGCTGCCTTTTGCACACGACGGGCGGCGGGAGAAATCGATCGCGAACTCTTGCTGTCACTGTTTGTGCCAACCGACGTTTGGCTTGTGCCTTCACTTCTTTTTCCCCTCTTTGCTTTTGCTGCCACTTCGGCACCTGACTTGTCGACACGCACGCACCCGGGGAGATCCATCGGAGCGCGGTCTTTTTCTCCGACAGGAACCTGGCCTTCTACTTTATTTCCGCTTTTTTTTTTCTTTCTTGTCTTAGTTCCCTTTATTTTTTTCCGATATGAGAGAGAGAGAGAGAGCAACCTGTTTGATGTAGCGGTCGGGAACGCCGTGATGTCTTTTCCTGGCCGTGCGCGTTAATGGTATTGATTATTATTTTTGCCCTCCATTCTGATATGTGCAATCGGTGCTGGACTTTACAACGCCACATGTTAAAGGTGAGTTTAGTGCGCCCAGTCTACATATCAGAAAACAAATACCGTCAAAATACATGATTCTATTATAATGACAATTCTTTTTCTTTTCTTTACTTCCACTCATACGGTGCTTCTTTAAATGCATAAGACAGAGTTTTAGAATCAAAGGCTCAGAACTCACGTGAAGGGTATACCCACCTAGGTAAGACGAAAAAACGAAACGAACACGTTCCCTTAATCTTATAGCAGTGAATACGATAAGTGTAGACATGTACCGCACGACTCTAGCCAAACGAAATTCAAGGCAGAGAAGAAAAATTGAAAGAAAGCTTGTTTGAACACCGCCCGTTACACCTTGTCATAACTTTTGCCGTCTTGATCTGCTCCATCCGCATCGCTGACCACAGTGAATAGAGTTACAGCAGGAAGGTAAATCGTTGACCGTTATTCGGCTAGTACGCTGGTGTGTCTCAGTCGAGTGAGAAACTCTAAGAGAGGATAGAAAGCTAGGCTCGAAGCCCGCCGAAAGATCCAAATTGGCTCTTACAAAAGGTAAGGATACGTTAAAGGAGAGATTTTCAACGAGCTCAAAAATGTAGTTTGCACACGAGTGTGCGTGTGCGTGCAAGTGTGTGTGTGCGTGCGTTCGTGCGTGCGTATGTATGTATGTATGTATGTATGTATGTATGCGTGCGTGTGCGTGTGTGTGTGTGTGCGCGCGCGCCACGGCCTCGTTGTTCCCGCATCGTCGATAAAAGTATTTCCTCCCAGCAATAGCGACCACATCAGTCGACGCACGCCACGCGCAGAGCACCGGACATCGCGTGTTTACCGCCGGGACCGCGCGCAGCCATGGCGTCCGGGGGAGAAACACACCTGCTGACGCTCAGGCGCTCCTTAACGAGTTTCTCTGAGCGTATAGAGAGAAAGCGTGGTTCCCCGACCTTCTTCTCGCCTGCTTTCGGGGCACAGGCTACACGCAGGCAAGGCCCACACGCACGCGTTCTCCTCGCGGGCCGCTCGCACACCTATTATACGGCCCCTACTCGGCCGGCCCGCTGCCGTGTCGTACACGATCGATAGTTAACAACGCCTCCCTGCCACTCTTAAGTCTCCATACCCTCCGGCGTAGAGCAGCGCTACAGCCGTTAGCATGCGTACAACAACTTCGCAACACCGGCGGCGTCGTGCCGAGGTCGCACCGTACAGGCCTCGCGAATCCTCCAGACGCTCCCTCTAGTACAGCACGGAGGTACAGCGTCGCGGACATGTACGGGGAGAGAAAGAGAGGAGGGAAGTCAAGTCACGCACGCGCACGGCGCGTGACGCGACACCGCTCACGGAGATCTCCCACCAAATCGTCCTTCTCGGCAAGCATTTTCTTTTTTTTTTTTACTTTTTCCCCCTGCCCAGAGGTTAACGCGCCTTCAGCGACCCACAGCCGGTGCGCGCAATTGCCGGTTTTCTTTTATATCCTCTGCTAGTTTTGCGCTACAGGAGCAACGCTTCACCGCACAGCCTCGACACCGATCAGTACTCCAACGAATGCAAGACTACGCAGCGCACATCGTGGACAATGCACGTTTCTCAGCTAAGTCACATCGCCCACTCATGGAAAGGAGGTGTTTCGTTTCGTTCTTCGGAGTGTTTTGCCATTCCCTAGTTCCGGTATTCCTTAATACTACTCAAATCTCTCCATAGTTCTGTTTCTCCGTTCGATATGCCTGATGCCTCGCTACATCCCACAACTCTGACGTCTTTAAGGTGGAATTGCAACGCGCGCAGGTTCTTGCAAAGCAAATCGTGCGATTTTGTGAGGACAGCACAAGTGTAGCGCGTACGACCATCCACCCAAAAAAGCCAATCCCAACGCGCTACCACTATACCAACGCTTACCCTCCGAAATGCGCCATTCACCTACCGAAACAGTGTCGAAACAATCCCCCGTTTCTTAACGTAAATCCCGAGAGTCCACACACCGCTTGGCAGGCACTCCCTCAGTCGGGCGCAGACCTGCACGACGCGTGAACGCCTGGTGCAGAAGGACCCCCCCCCCCCCCCTTTCCCCTAAACTAGCCTAGCTTGTCGCTATAACGACGCTCGCTTCGTTCACGGCAAGCAGCCAGCGCGCGTTCCGCTATCGCGGTGCAGCATCTGCGGCTCAGCGAAGGAAAACGGCGGTAAGCAGCCCCAGCAATTAACACGCATCCAGACTCGACTGCAGCTGTCGAGCCCCTCGCCCACGCGCACCTACATTCCGCTTTCTCCACAGCCTCCCATCCTCGCGAAACCCCAACACAACGCGTGGGCTGGGTGCTTACTATACCGCTGGCCGTCGCATAAACACGACGGCACCCGGGTGCTCCGACTCGGCTTCTCCGCGACCGACACGGCCGTCACCTATCTGTACCGCTCCGCCGATCCCCCTTGCTCCCATCTTCCCGGCTGACACAGTAAGCCCCTGCTCCTGACGCAGTGCCCTTCTACATATTTACCTCACGGTTTCTATGGAGACAATGAACGGCAACCATCACTCGTCTATGCTTAGTATTCCAAGTAGGGCAGAGCCCAAGGTGGAAAAAAAAAAAAAATGAGCACGTTGAACGAACACAGGCCCACACGCACGAAACGAAGCCTACATGCGCTTGCTACGACAAAAACCAACAATAGCAACGACAAAGCCGTCTTAGGTGAGTGTATCCAATTCAACTTGTGTACAGTAAACGCGCGAAATATAATAATAAACGAATGACGCTAGCTGCAAACTGCACGTGTATAGTGGGCTATGCTATCTCAATGTACTGGATCTTCCTACCATTTTTTTCTTCTTCTTTCTTTCTTCCTTTTCACTTGCACCTGAGAAATCCAAATTATATAAGCAGGAAATGAAGCGAAACCTACAGTCTCGCAGGAACTTCCCGTGACCTGTTGCACTTGTAGTTAACAACCCTGAGCCTTTCATACGTTAAGGAACAGATGTTAAACGACCCTAGATATTTTCTTTCTCTGCGGCGTAAATCTAGGGACACTAGTTGATGTCAACAATTCCACGTATAAGGTAACGTTGTGCTCCAAAAAAAAAAAGAAAATCGAGAAATAGGCTCGTGCAAAACGCTCACGAATCCAGACCATATACGCTACAACAAACGCTCGAAGTATAATGGTATATAAGGCAGCCTGTTTCTAAGCACTTATAAATGTCCCACGCGCACGTTGAGAAACCTAGAAAATAAACGGCGGTTGCAAATTCGCTTGGACATGGAAACTAAAATTAAGCCCCGCAGCACACTTGCCGAATTTCTCCCCTTGAACTTAGTGCACCTTTCTTAAAAACGGACGCTGCGATACTTCTACCAGTCCGTCATGCCTTTACGCAGCAAGAGCGCCGAGACGAAAACACCAAGGCAGGCGTCGCTGTCACCCGCCGCGTTTATACGGTTACTAAAAGTCTCACGACCGACTCAGCTAACGTCAAAACGAAATAGGAAAAAGAAACATCAAGACGAGCAAAACAACGACATCGGCCCAGACCGCCGCGTCGCCGTTTTCTCTAAAACACAGCGGCGGCCGCGCGGATTTACCGCACAGCGCGCGAAGCTCTCGACTCAATCAACGTGAGCGCCCACAGTCGTCTTCGAGGCGCAATCTCGTTCCTCCACGAGGCCGCCGCCGTCGCCGCCGCTCGCGAAGAAAAGCTCTGCATATCGCCGGCTCCGCACACGGGGCCGGCGGCGGCGCGGCGCCTAACCAAGCGCACCTGTCCATTCTATATAGGACGCCGGACCGCAGCAACTCGCGGTGTTGATCCCCCTCCTCCAAACAAAACCACTCTCGCCTATCCACAGCCTCTCTGCTTCCCGTCTCTCTCGAAGCTTACCGGCCAACAATATCCAATCCAAGGAGCGATCGCTTTCATTCCGACTCCCTTATTTTCGAACCGCTTTCGCTTTCAAAACCGAGAAAGAGAAAGGAGGGGGAGAGGAATCAATTTCAAAGGTTTTGCGAACAGAAGCGCGCGAACCTCTCCAGACCATTTTTTTTTTTTTAGGACCCTACATATTACGCCAAACACACTTCGCTTTCACCTTTTTGCCTGCGTGCCGACCAGTGGCCAGGCTCTGGCTTCCCGCTCGCCACCGCAATTCGTTCCGGCTACGCCTTTCTTTCCCTTCTTCGGAGAGGTCCCTCTCTCCCGGACAGTACGGGGTCCGTATCCCTCATCCCCGCATCCTCCACGGATATATGGACCAGCGCGCCTTCGATACGGACCCTCAAAAAAAAAAAAAAAAAAAAAGGCGCTTCCTCGCATCCACCCGCGATCGTGCCACTCGTACGGTCGAAGCGGATTACGTTGAGAGCGTCGTCCTGCGGCGCTATACAATGGCATTTCCAATCTTGCGAGCCATTTCGGTCGCCCCGGCAAAGCGCGCCGGCTTCAGTTTGCGACGACCACTCTATATTCACTCGCCAATCCGTTCACGCACCGCCCGAGCGGGCGAGCGAGAGGCACTTTTCGGCGGGCGGCACAGGTTGGCGCTGCGCGCACACTGCCGCGCCGCTTCATTAGCTTCGACGACCAGTGGAAGGCGGCGAAAGTGATAAGGGCGGATATTTTACGTCTCTTACACTTCTCGTTTCTTTCTCGAAATTAAATCGTTCATTAGGCGAGCCGACGAAATTAACGAGCCAGCCGCTTTTTTTTTTCTTTTTTTCTTGACGCTAAGAAGACGGCGACAACGGTATAGAGCGGTGCCAGCTGGCACCCGATTCTCGTCGCCTTCAGGTTTACGGCGAAGCTTAATATCGTCGCATAAGTCACACCACGCGGGCCGGCATTATTACGTCTTCTCTCTCTCACTCTTCCTTTCTTTTCTATTTTTTTTTTGTCTGTCTTCGACTAGCTCGCAACCTCCACGTGCGCAGGACGAACGCGCACCGCGCATGGGATTAGCCTATACGTATATCAGCGTATACGACGAACCGTACAGAGGCGTCGAAGGAAGGCGCGCTTAATGCGAACCTACACTTCCTCGCCAAGTTTACCGTTATACACCGCCGAGAGAGCAGTCACGGGGCACCAAAGGTGCGGGCGGCTGTACGCTTCGATTAGACCGAACGAAACGGGCTTCGTTGAAGAGTGGAGAGAACCGCCTTTTGTCAGGCTGCTTTTTTTTTTTTTTTCAAAACGTCTGTCGCCTCGCAAATGTGGCTCACCTCTTTCTCGAACAAGGCGCCAGAGAGAGGGCTACCTAATTAAAACAGTCACCCCGTCGTCGTTCTCTGCACGCCCGAAATGAGGGGCTCTCAGAGGTGCTACGGTTCGAACGCGCCTTTCAACGCCCAAAGCGTCATTCACAAACAAACACCTCTACAACGTACCAAGGAAGCTTTCGGCAGGCCCTCGCGTGGGGCCCGCGACGAAGCGTTCGCTTCTTCGCTCTCTGGGGAGAAGCGACGAGAGGACCCGCATTGTTTCCCCCGATTTCGTTCGGCCTATAACCCGTTTCCACACAGAGTGCTATCATCAACACTCCATCCCTTTTCTGCACCACCTTTCCCGTCTACGCGCAACACACAGAGGCCTAGCATTAAGCGGGCCTACCTCTCTTCCATCCACGCGCCATGCACCTTTCACGTAGTGTACAGCTTCCTCACCGTACCAAGGGGGGGGGGGGGGGGGGACAACCTCTGCAACCGCCCCCCTCCCTCTCCCCTTTCTATTGTCCGGCGCAGCACGCGAAGAGAGAGCCAAGTAAGAGACGCGCGGACGCGTGCACTTCGAACGGGAGCGGCCTAACGGAAATCGAACAACGAAACCCACCGTTCTATCCCTGCTCCATAAAACTAAGGAAACAAACAAAACAAGAGAAAATACGCAGAAGAGGGCGGAAGGAAGAAAGGGAACGAACCCTCTCCTATAAACTTGCCTTATTATTTTCGCTAACCTCGGGCACGAACGAAACAAAGCCGCTGAAACTCCGGCGCTAACGTATAGTGCACCCGCGGCTGGCCAGCCACGTTACGTTCTTCCTCCCTCTCTAAACACCTTCGATCAGCGATGGGTTAACGTACCACCGCGCGCCTTCTCTCTCTCTCTCTCTCTCCGCGTGTAATACACACGCGTCACCACACAACTCTCACCGCCTCCCCCTGCCCACCACACCCTTCTCTTCCAAAGCTATCGCGAAAATCCGGATGAGAAAGAACACGCGGAGCGGGGGAAAACGAGGGGAAGGCCGGTAATCACCTCGCCCAGCTATGGCGCTGCGGCCGCGGGAAGCGGTAGCTTACGGGTCAGCGGACAGCCAGGCATCCATCGGAAGAGCTAGAGGCACGCGTACGCGCGAGCACACACACACGCACACACGAAAGGGCCGGTCGTCGCGGCCTCACCGCGTCAATAGGATTTTCATAGCACGCGGACTGCGAGCCGGAGTACATCGGTGGCGGGCGGAAACCGAGCATCGCGCTCCGCGGCCGCGTAACGCCTGGCAACCGGCTACCTATCCAAGACCACCTAGCTGCCACGCTTCGAACTTAATTCGTCTATTCGCAAGGAACTGTGAGTAGAGCGTTGGCATTCACGTGATCGCGGAGGAACGGCAGCTCGGTATACCACGAAAGGAAATGGCCGGTGCAACGCGTTACACGCTTTAACGAGGCGTTCACACCGCTGAAGCTTGACCCACAATAGATAAGGTGCTTTGAGAAAAAATTGGCCGCGTATCTGCGTGCTTAGCTGCTAATGTCGTCGAAAGACGATGGTCTTCTGCCGGCCGTACTACGCTGCGTGAGATATGGACGCCATCTGGCAGCGCCGTCGGGAAACATGAGCTTGTGCAGAATCCCTGGGAAACTGCCAGGTGGCAGCACCAAATCGTCGGCAGAGGCCTTTTCGTGCATAGCGTCGCATTTTTAGCGCAGCCTAACAAACACTAGGGTCTTTATAATTATGTATCTATGTATTTGCTAGTAAAGGAACACACCACCTAATACATACGTATTGATATTGTGCCTCAGATATGCGCAATATTTGCTTTTTGATTGATAATGTTCACAAGTATGAACGCAGCTACCAGTTCAAGATGGCTGGGCGTTAGGCAGGTGCTTAAACTTTGGTCGGGTGGCTGAATCGTGTAACAGACTGACAATCAGAAAGACAGACCAAACTGTCTGCGTTCAAGTATCCCAAGAAAGACTTATTTTGCTCCTTGGTCTTGATCACGTGAACACACGAGCGCGACTCGCTTTCGTTAACGCTTGCTGGGCTTGACAAATCCTATTCTAAAGACACGTACGATGCCCTTACGTTGACCCAACGAACGCAAAATGTGCTGCTCTAAGGTTGCCTATCAGCTGCTATGTGACGTCATTTCTGTCCATCAACTCGGACGGGAGTCGGATCACACCAGTGATATGGTCAGTTGAGAAGCACGCCTCTACGGCGTACTAGAAGTGCCTAGAAATACTTATTTCACGAAACGCGAGCTTACTGTGCACCCACTGTCTTTCAATAGAACGAAGAAGACAGTGCAGAAGAACGGAAGTTATAGAGGAGGTGACCTTTAAATTGGTTCAGACCGCAGCAATGCAGTCTTTGCGCATATAGAGACGTGTGATTTCTTGTCGACTCACACATTCGGGCTTCAAAGCATCGCGATGAAGCGAAATGTACAGCACACGTCGATGCGGAATACTTCCGAGTGCGCTTTCACTGTGCACAAGCTACACAATGCCCGCGTCGACACATATATTGAACGCTCCTGTCCTACTTTATCAAGTCTGTTGAACGTAGACAGGTAAAAATGTCCCTCTTTTGCAGAGACAGGTAGCCAGGACAACGAAAATTACACCACAGCATTGCGGATAACGCCTTCATTGCCTGCATATCTCCCAAAAAACCGCGCCTTTTGTACAGAGCACAGCGAAGCAGTTGCTGAAGGCATTATTCATTACCAATTAGTATATGACACCCCACTATTATTCAAAACGAAAAATCGGACAGTAGTACGCTGTTGAAGCTACACTTCGGAATCACTTTCTTGATCTAAACTACACAAAGCCGCGTGCATGCAACTAATCCGATTACATGACCCTAATGCGATTGCGCACTTGCATATTCACCGCATCAACGACGGCCAGACTTGTTGCTTCACTGGACTGCAGCCAGCTTGTGCCAGACTGCTGCCCACGTATATGACCGAGCAATGTAATACGAATTCAAACACGGTCATCAGGTGAACAAGATAGTGAACTTGTTAGTTAGGTAGTTAGTTCACGTCAGTATCCCAGAAGAAGGATCCAGCAGGAACGGCAAACTCATCACAGCTACTCAAACCGTTTACTAAAGCGCGCGACATCCGCTTGTCTTACCGTGTCCCACGCAGATGTCAGAACGCTCTCTGCTAAATCGGCCACAGCCTTCTAGGAAACCGCGTGAGGAAAAAAAAATTATTTACGCGATCCAGAAGACGAAAGCACGTCGTCCTCCTTCAAGAAGGCAACACACACACACACACAAGCGCGCACGTAATACACGAGAGCGAACCGAAAAACGTCAATGTTTGCCTAAGTGACCTCACACCGGTGACCGATGGCAGATCGGACCGACAGACACGAAAGAACGACGCGGCGCTGTCGAAACGCTGGCATCCAGAAAGGGAGCGCCGTGTCTGTGCGTGATCGGACATCGCACGTGTATAAATAAGCTGACTGATATCCCAGAGCGAGAGGGCGAGCACAACGGAAAAGCGCTCGGCTGTCTTCCAACTGACGCGTTTACGCCTTTGAGGCCGCGGCGGATGTATAGCGACGAGTCAAAAAAGAAAAACCAAGAAAAATAAGAAAGAAAAAAGAAAGAACACAGCGAAGAGGCAACGCTGTCGAGTGAAAACGGAAAAAAACTATCGTGCCCATTCCCAGCGCCTATTCTCCCGACGGCCCAATCCTCGACTTCGACGGCAGCGACGGAGCCGAACAACGGGCGGCGAAACGCCGGCTGGAAAATATCGCGACCTGCGCACGTCCGCTGCCCATCACGCAAGCGACGGCCCGTCTCTTTCAAAAACAGGTCCGCCCGCCCGCCCGGCCGCTTATTTCGGGCGATATGCGGCAGCGGCGCCCGAGGCCAACCCTTGTCCCCCCCTCCCCCACTCACCGCCCACCGGCCAAAAACTGATTAGAATTCCTGGCCGCGGAATCGAGCGATTCCCCTGGAGACGTCTGCACATCAGCTCCGCTCAGATGGGCAAGCCGCCGGCTTCAGACGCGAGGAGCGCGCGCTTGCGTTCGATGCTTGTGTGTGTTATGTGTGGAAGGGAACTGGGGGGAGGCTGGGAAAACGGGGGGAGGGGGGAGGCGCGCCCACACGCTCTTCCTGGCCCCCTTATACTCGACGGTTAACTGCACACGCGCAGGCTTGCGCCCAGCGCGGGCAAGGTCTCACTTCGCGAATACCGTTAATTGTGTGCAACAATCGCTGCAGTGACTCGCGTATCAGAAAACACCGGCCATTGGAAATACTTACCCTCCCAAAAAGGCACGTCCTTTAGCTTCCGCCATCTGAACGCAACGCGGCCATAGCGACCCAAAAACGACAGGGAAAACAGATAATTCACGATCTCACGCCCACCTCATGTAGATGACGCACGACTCCGAATAAAAGACATTCGCAACACAGCGGCGTTTCCTAAAAGGTGTGCAATTACCCGCGCGCTGCACGTAAACTTGCCGCGTTCGCAAGGCTCCGGGATTGCCGGACTGACCCTATCCCCGAGGTACTTTACACTATCCAAAATCGAGAACATGCGGACGCAGTCAGCCGCTCGAGGTGTACACGCATCGTGGACCACGCAGCCTGGGGTCACCTTTAGGTGGCGCGTAATTGGCTGTTAGCAGTTGATCGAGCTAGATTCACTGTGTGTGCTATCTTTCAAAACCTCCAGGTCGTGGTGAAGACTCATGTAAGCGGTAGGTGCAGTGCACTCCCGTCAAGCGGACGGGCGCGATGCCGGCAGTGCCGAGCTCCGGCGCGTCTGCATGAGTTGGAGCTATGCCCTGGCAAACGCGCACAGCTCGAGATGGAACTACATGCCGACCAGACGCACCCGTATCTCGGCAATTCACACCAGGCTCTGCAGTGACTACTCCCTGACTATAAACGCGAACTTCGATAAGCGGGCAGAAAATGCGAGTAAGATAATTAAGTAGGGCGCTCAATCGTACATTTTATGGACGTCGTGCCGTTTACTTGCCCCTCCCTCCGCATCCCCACTCCCCAACACTTTCATTTGTTCTCTTTATCGAAAGCAAACGAGCCGACACTGAGGAGCCAATTCCAAGGAACTTGTAATCGTATAACTCACTCTAAAAGGAAGCCTGAACACTACTGCCGCGACGGCAGAGATAGGCACGAGAGCCTCTCTTGAAAGGGTGTTTCACTGCAACAAGACACCCTACAAGGAGAAGCCCGCTTTACAGAAACTCTCCATCGTGCAAGCATCGAGCGATACGCTGGCGCCTCCTTGACTAAAGTATTTAGAAGTGCAGGAGATGGATAACTGACTATACGACGCGACACATTCCAATGCCGGCACTTGCATTTCCCAGTGTCCCGTTACGACGCTGCATTTACAGTAGGAGCGCATGCGGCGTGCTGCGTACCACATTATCGAAGGTACTCCGAAGCGCTCTTTTTGTCTGAGCGGGATAACCACATGGCGTGGAAAAGCCTGGAGCCTAGTAGAACGACTAGTAAGGCTTGAAAAAAATATAGAAAAAGAAAAATGCCTCGCGAACGCTGCAGTTAAGGAGAATCGGAGCAGGCAGTGTTACGCACAATAAATAAAACGCGTGTCCTTCCCCGGTGCACTCGAGTGCACTAACTGCATGCAAATGAAGTATTACCGTACGGCATGCACGCTAATAGCGTTCTCTCGTTGCAGGCACATTTTTACTTCAGCCTAAGATACTCGTATCAGGCACCTCGAACATTTCATCGCGTTACCGCACGCAGAGGGCTACAGCGCGGCGTTTCCGACTGAAACAGACACGTGCAGCCCACGACGGCACGGTAAACCACCGGTGCTCGAACACCACAGTATATGGAGTGAACGACAGCGCATGTACCACGTACAAGAACAACGCCATGCAAAGCAGACACGCATCCCCACACTGCAGAGCGGCAGCAACTCGCAACGACACCCTCCACCCTTGCTGCTCGCGCAGTGCGAGGCCCCCCTTAATATGAATAATGACCTCAGCGAAATCGATAACCACCCGCAGACCCACGAAAGAGTCGGTCTCGGGTCACACGAGAAGAAGAAAAGAAAAAAAAAAAGCTGGAGGCGCCCGACGCGCTCCACGGCGCCGTTAAATTAAACGGCCACGTTCCTTCCGCCCACCCAGAGTCCGATCACCGCTGCTCGAAGACCATCCCCCCGCTCGCGCGGCACACTCCTTTGGCTGCCGACCTTAATTCAGCGCGCACGGTTTAAGAAGACGCGATCACCCACGCCGCCCTGCGTATAGTACACCCCCCCTCCCCCTTCCCACCACCACGACCACCACCGCTCTCGTCCCGTCCCCTCTCCCAGCGGCAACGACTTCAAAATGCCCGATCCTTCCACGAGCGGCGCGACGCTCACGAAAAGTCATGACCATAAGTGAGACGCATGGCGCTCGCGCGACAGGTCGTTCGAATTGCGAGCGGCGATTCTCACCTTAAGCGGCGAGGAGCGATTCTCGCCGATAAAAAACGAAGGAGCCCGTATGAAGCATCCTTGCCGCCCACCCTCGTGCTTGCTTCCGTGCTCGTTTGTTCCACCCATCATCGCGTAGCGCTCCTCGGCGCAACGAAGTCGGCGGATGAGATTGGCGGATAATACCCATTTATTCGCATTAGGGGACTCGAAATAAGCAACAATATTTCCACCAAACTGTTGAAACAGCGCTGCAACGGAAGTACTTTTGATGAGCACGCCTTGCTGGACCTCTCCGCCCACAACCTGCAACGGGGCACAATAAATACTTTCTGACCGAATTCAACTACGGTGCGCCGTTTCGCGCTAGCAGCACTGGCTCTGTATGGGATAAAAGATACAGTGAAATTACGTGAGCTTCGGCTATTTACTCGTTTTAGGGACGAAGCACTTTAGGACCTAGCTTTGTCGTCGACTCTCGCTGTCACGGCATGTAGAAAACATTTGCTATAATCGAAACAAATGTGCGTATGTGAATCAAGAACTCAAGACGATATACTAATTACAACAAGAGGATTAAAATGCATCAGCATTAAACCAAATATATATATATGCCACTCACTTCGCATTCGCAGTGGAAACGCGCGGGTGACGTACGGTGACATTCCGGTACGATACCCAGTGCTTCGCCACTCGTCATGACTCATGTTAGTGGAGATGCGGTTGTTATATACATATATATACATAAGCACATTCGGGGCGCGCGGCACGTTCGGATGTTATCGGCGCGGGAATGAAAGTAAGCACGTGCGATCCCCTCAGACCGCGCCGGAGGCAGAACCCTGACTTAGTACGCAATGCAGCTAGTTGTCCGGGCTCTCAGCAACAGCCGTCACCGGAAAACTCGCGAGTCAACACTAGAGCTCCGAGAGCTCAGCATATATGGCAACGCACGAGGTAGACTATAAGCGTAAGCTGAATTCCGCCTGTCAACTTCTAAAACAAAAGCAACGCCGCCTACCCACGAAGAAACGGTTATGAAACCCGGCGGTACCATGAATACCAGAATAGTGTACCAAAAACTCGGAACAGTACTACATCGGCCGGCGAACAGGGCACAATCACCGAACGGACGCAGGCATATACGGCAATAAAGGCACGCCGACACAGCAACCGCCTGCCTATATGGTCACTGCACCTTATCCTTCCCGTGGACAGAGAATGCGAATCTCAAACGCGAGTCGTCGCACGCCTGTCGCGCACAAACTGTTGTTAATCCGAACAGTTCTTTCGTTCTATTTTTATTTTTATTTTCTCGCTAAGCTGTGACCCCCCCCCCCCCCCCCTTTCGCCCTTCGCCGTTTTCTTCCCTTTCCTTGGCGACGCCGAACTTGCACTCCCGGCATCACCGCTAGAAGGGGGTCGCCGAGGCGGCGATGCGAGCGCGATAATCCCGGGAGGATTAAAAGGAAACGCGAACCCTTCGCCCTTAATCCGGCCACTTCTCTCGAAGATCTCCAGCGAGGGAGAGGAGGTGAAGGGAAAAAAAGAGAACGAGTGAGAGGGAGCAACACTTCCCAAGTTACACACCCTACACAGAGCACAGAGAGAGGTCTGAAAAGCGAGAGGCAAGGGCTGGGGAACAAAAAAGTGAGAAGGGAGAGAGAGAGAGAGAGAGAGAGAGAGAGAGAGAGAGGGGGGGGGGGGGGGGGGCAACTCATCACAGGCTCGTGTCCAGCCTCCGCTGAAGCTGACCTTCCGCGACGAGGAACGGTCGCTCGAGCCTCGAAAGCCAACCGACCGTGGCTCGCGCCCGAGTACAAGGCGGGCGCACTGAGAGAAGCGACGACGCTCCCTTGTAAAATTACCGCTTTTACTCTTTCTTTCCGCGCGCACCCTTATTTCTTTCTTTCGCTTTCACCCCTTATATTTGCGCTCGCTCTCTCTCTCTCTCTCTCTCTCCCTAGCCTGTTCGATAGGATGATGAAAAGATCCAAAAAACAAAAAAGGAAACCAAGTTGTCTTCCCCTTGATGCCGCTGTTGTTGCTGATCGTTCGCAGCTCTCACCTCTTGCCCGTTCGCGCGGCAAGCCCCGTGGATTATAGTTTCGAGCGAGCGGCGGCGGCGAGAAGCCTTATTGTTCCTGACGTGCCTGAGCCCCTCCGGGAAAAAAGTTTTAGCGGTCCCAGACTAAACTAATTAACGGGGCACCTGGGCGCTCCGCCGGTGCCGTCGCGGTGCGCCGGATCACGCTTCGGCACGCCACCGTAAACTAGGAAGACTGCGGCGGCGGCGGCGGCAAACCAAAAGTAAAGAAATCGCGCGCTGAGAACGGGCGAGAAAAGGACGCCATCTTAACCGTGCGACCTGGGCGGGGCCATACATAGTCCCGAGTCTCTGGGAAAAAAAGTTTTAAAAAATAAAAAGGTGTGCTGGCGCTAACAAGAAATGCGAACGACGCTAACGTGAGCTGGCGCTAAGAACGAGTGCGATTGGGTTAGGACGTACGGAAAGCAGTCATACCTAACTGTTGCGTGCTGCGGTTACTGAGGGCCCGAGAAGCGAAACATAGAGAGGCGGTGGGAGAAGCGTGTGATAAGATGAAAGAATCAGATACGGCGGGTAGAGGAGATGTGTCTCCACGGCCTGCAACTGTGATAAGGAGACAAAGCGTATAGACAGGGGGTACGAATGGATGGGAGTGCACGACGTATATAGTACGCACACTTGCGATAGACATATACATGTTCAAACGCAACAAAATTCCCTCCCGTACGTCACAATGGGCAGAATTGAGTTCTCAGAGCGCGCAGTTGACGCTAGCTCCCGAAGAAGAAGATTGCAAAAAAAAAAGAAGAAAAATCTTACACCGAAGTGCCAAGGAAGCAGGACGCAGAGGAAGCACATAGAGGTACAGACACAATAGCAAAAAGCCACCAGATACGAAATCAAGTCTTCAGCTACCGCGTTAGAAACGGCCTGGTTGCAGCTGCACGGAATACGATTAGCACTGACAAACGCAGCGCGTTCCACAGCAGCAGCGAAGCTCTCGATACAATCAACCTGAGCGACAGACATCGGCGAGAACGGATACCAGAGAGCGCACTGCCGAATAAAGTTTTAGTTAGGAAACGAAACGAAATCGCAACGCCATTTCCGGGCCCCGCGGGAAACAGTGAAGCTTGAGCGAAGAAATTGCGACAGTTTCCTCCGCGCAGTCCGCCCCTGCGCACAGGCACGCACAAGCGAAGTGCCAGGAAAGAGAAATGCGGAACAGAGCTCCTGCGAAGCTCGCTTCACCCACCTGCCTCGCGTGCGCAGGATCACAGGCTGCGCCGCAGCAGAGATTCGCGCAACACCCGAGAAAGAAATGAGAGAGAGAGAGAACGAATACAAAATGATGAGAGAACAGGAATGCATTCGGGTGTGCAGAAAGAGAAAGCAAAGATGGAAAACGATTCCGGCGGCCTAGAAGCAACAGAATCCGCTTCTTTCTACTGGGCGTCCACAAACACACAGGCCCCACGCAAGCACACCCGATATACACACAAACGCGCACACAATTTTGCGCTCCGCTCGGGGCATCCGCCGAACAGAACACAAGGAACAGAGAACGCAAACAGGCGACGCGCCCAGGGCGCGAATCGCACGAACCGCGAGTGGCTATGGAGAACGAAAGGCTGCGAAGCGTCTGAAAGAGAGAGAGCGGGAGAGAGGGAACGAAACTGAGGCCTGGATTACGTGGTACAAGAGAAGAAAAAAAAAGAGTTCTGCGGACCGCGCAGACACCCGGACCCGAAGAAAACGGCCGATATACCGCAACGGGAAACAGCTTCCCCGGGTGTATATATACAGAGAACCCCGGCTTTCGCCCACATTTCATTATTACTATTTCTGTCTCCCTCCCCTTTTGCGTCAACAGCAATCTCGAGAGCGGAGATCACCTTTTGATACGGCGGCGCGCCGGGTGTATACGCCTTTCTTCGGCTCTCGTTTATTTCTCTCTTCCCCCGCCATCTTGTTGTCTCTCTGTTGCCCGCCTTCATTTCGAGCACTGACGCGGCACACGGTTTGCGCAAACACACCGGAGTCCGAGCTCCAAGAAGAGAGAGAGAGCAATGCACACACACACACACAGACACACACGTACCGGGCTGGCCCGAGTCTTAATCATAGCCGGTGCCGCGCACCGCGCGGGTCGGGAGCAAGTCATCCGCGGCGGCTGCAGCAGCGGAAGCACCAGCCACTGCAGCACTGAGAGCGGAGTGGATGGACAGCGAGTCATAGTGGCAGCAGCCAGGACTGCCGAGCGCCCAACGGAGAGACTCTTCAGCGCTCGCGAGCTCCAGCTATACACCCAATCCGACCAGCCGACCACGCCTGACCTGGTCCACTCTCTGGGAGAAACAACGCCGCTCCGCTATAGCGTCCGCGTGCCCCACACGGCTGTATTACGACAGCGCGCCACTGTTATAACCCGCCGGTGCCTAGCTAGCCAAACAGGAAGGACCCAGAGAGCGCCTTTCCTGAACGATGCACACTCGGGCAAACAGCGCGCATTCCGAGATGACTGCCCCACCTGGGATGAAACGATGAAAACAAAAAAGCCAAAAAGTGTGTGTGTTTGGGGAGGGGAGGGGGGGGGGGGGAGCGGAAGCCGACCGTCGACGGACGTCAAGGGGAACACGAGAGAAACAAGAATGCCCGGACGTACGACCGAAAGCGAAAGATGCAGAGGCCGAGGATACGTCCAGCTGAAGACGCCTTCCTTTACTTGTCCGAGTAAATATATACGTAAGAAAATCAGGAAGAAAGAGAAGAAGAAGAAGAAGAAGCACCATAGGCGCACTCACCTGTCCGACGAAAATGCCCTCCCCAACCGCTCTTCCCCATACGTTGGCGGAGAAGATACGAACCGGCGACCCTCCTCTTCCTTATTATTTTTTTTTCTCACTCGGTGTCGTCGCCACGAGATAGCACCGGGAGGCCCCTTGGCTCACCAAAGCCCGCGCTCGAGCCCCGCCCGCTTTCCCTCGACTCGAATCCTTCTTCTTTATCGCCCAAGAGAGCCTCGCACCACGGCGTTGCGCACTGCCCGGTGCTCACGCACGCACGCACGCACTCGCTCGCGAACGCGGTGGTGTTTGCACCGAGCAACAACCGCCAAAGTCGTTCGCCAGATTACGGCGGCGAGGGCCACATGCCGTCCCACCGGGCATTGGGCAGCCAGAAGGTGCGAGAAAAAAAAGCAAAAAATAAAGATACATCAAACCAGAGAGAGAGAGAGAGAGAAAGCAAGAACGAGGCAGGCCCACGGAGCGAGGCGGGCGAAAAGCTGTGGGCTCTCTCTCGCCTTACGATGGCGTCGACGACGACGACTAACTAGGCAAACAGACGCAAGTGCGCGCGTGTGGGGAGGGCCCAAGCCAGATAGAGGAACGAAACAGCACTCGCTGTTTCTCATCACTCGATTGCTTTGTGCGCGCCGGCAAGCGGCGTTCGCCGCTGGCCGAACATTTACTTATTCTTTTTTTTCTACCTCGCCCAGCCCGCCAAAAGAACATCCCGTTGGCTGCCATTCTGTTCTCCATCCGTTTCCTTTCTCCGAAGCCTCACCGTCTTCCTTTATCTGCGCACTTTTCCCTTCGGAGCCGCGAGAGAAGGGAGGGAAGTTGAATACATCAGTGGCAGTAAATCCGGTCCTTCCGAGCGTATCTTCAAGCCGGCCCTTTTTCGTACTTTCGTTTCTCTCCTCGGTCTCACAGGTGCAGCAACCCGCTCGGCGAGCAGCCAGCCACCGGTGTCCGCCGTGAGGAGGAATAAGAAATAGCAACCGGAATGGAAGAAAGCGGAATGCGAGAACATCCCCCTCCGCTTCTCTTCCAAAGAGGAGGCGCAGGATGGGCCCGCAGGAGCAGGAGCAACAACTACACACCAAACAACATCGGGGAGAAGAAGCAGGAGCATCTCTTTTCCTCGGACATAAAGAGTGCTGGCTCGCTGGCCGGCCAGGGCGATCAGGAACGCCGGGAAGCCGCGCGTCTTGATGCCTCGGGCAGCAGTGCGCGAAAGGGGGAGAAAAAAAACGGGGAGGAATGCCATCCCGACAGCTTGGCAGGTATCTACATAGCTTTATATATAAATCATGAGAACCACAATCCCCGAGGCGGCGGCGACGGCGGCCTGTCCATCGGTGGTGGCGCGTGCGCCTCCCCTCCGCGTGGAATAACCGCCAGCGAAGCTCTCTCTCTCTCTCTCTCCTCACTCTCGGTCTCGTCAGCGAACGGCGCGACAAGAACGACGATCGAGGTTGGGGCGCCATCGCGATCACCTCGCAACGTATTTGCGATCGGTCTTTAAGCCTCCTTTTCGGCACTTATTTCCTTTCATACATCATTACAAAACGTCTTTCCTTCCTTACATTTGAGAAAAGCGGTATCGGCGGCGCCGGCTTTATTTATCAAAGCCACGAACCTCCTCTCGGCTGGCTTCCTAAAGTTCGCAAGGTATACGCCTGGCTCGCGGGCGCGACTCTTTCGCCCCGGGTACCCAAATGCGCAATCGCATCCTCCCGCCTTCGATACGCCAAAGAACGCGCGGCGGCAGCGGCAACCTCGGGCCTCGTGCGTCGCCCTGACAGCGGAGCGTGATTTACGACGTCAGACTATACGCCGGCGCAGCGCTGCGCGGCGTAGCCTCTTCTTCTTCCTATAACGCACGCACGCAACGCGAGCACGAGCAGGCTCTTCCTGAGCTTCGGCGCTCGGCGGCGGTCCGCTTTGCAACGGAAATGAAAAGCCATTAATCGGCATTCCCGCGGAGCAGCAAGTGCTCCTGAATTCCGAGTCGTGCGCGTTTATTGTGCGCACACAACACGCGCGCAACAATCGGCGAGCATCGCCTTTTTATTTATTTATTTTTTTCTTGGCCCGTTCACGTTTCGAAATCAGGTACGCGTATACATCTCTCCGTCTTCGTTTACCCCACGCGGGCTCGGCTCTTTTTCTCCTTCTTTTTTGTTTTGTTTAGTTTCGATTGTGCAGTCGTGCGCGAGCACGTGCTTTTGTGCGGCGCGTTTGAGCACTCGCGAGTATGTGTGCGAGAGGGCATGACAGAGTGTGCGAGGGCAAGCTTCGGTTTTCAGCAAATCACGCTTACAACCGAGCGCTCTTTTGCCATTTTGTTTTGCCGGAGTGATAAATAATAGTACACGAGGTAATGTGTTAGGAAAATGGAAGTGGCGCGTTAACATACATACACGAAAGTAACGAAACGAACGATGCGATACAACGCTGGACGTTGGAATAAACGCAACATCTTAACGACAGAAAGGTAAGAACGACACGTTGCAACAATGCGAGTCTGTATTTATTTGTGGTATTTATTATCAATACACGAGCGTCTGCGGCGTGGGATCTGCGTACCACATACATATCGACAGCAATGTGCAACAAAAAATGAAAAAGAAGAAGCAACAGAAGCGCGAGACGATGAAGGAAAGAGATGCGATATACCGTCCCAGCCCCCCCCCCCCTCTCTCTCTTTTCTTGGGGGGCGGGGGGGGGGAGGGGAGAAAGCTTTAATAAGTAGCTTTGCAAATATTAAAAAACCTATCTGCGCACTCTCCTAATTTAAAAACCCACGGTACCCTGGATCGTTCCTTTTATTTTTTCTTTTTTTTCGAGGCAGAACAGTAACAACATGAGTACGCGAATTCGACCTGCAAGCGTATTCCAGGCCCGTCTGCGCACTAATTTTGGTTTGCGTAGCAGTGCTAGAACCATACGTACTGCGCGAGACACGCGCACGCACGCACGCACACACACACACACACACAAACACACACACACACACACACACACACACACACACAAAGCAAAACACCGTCGAACGTGGTCGCCGACCAACACTTGAACGTCTCTTAATTAAATCACAGCATGTATTAAAGTTCCTAAGGAAATGACCCGCTGGGTTTCCTTTAACACACAACCGAAAATGCCAAGGCATGGCGAGCGCACATTGAAGGACTAGCAAGAACCGAAGGGCACTTACACAAGGAAGCGCGAAGTAAGGTTTGATCATAAAGTAAACGCAAACATAAATCTGTGGCGCGAGGAGAGACTGCTATAATGGCCAAGGTATACGCATATGTTGCCTGATGACAGCGAAGCAATTGTTTTTAAAACAAAGGACCAGAGAGTGGCGCTAACTTAGATAATTCGGTTTCGAACACGAAGCCGGAAAAAAGGAAGAAAGGGACAATGATTGCAAACGCGTTTTTAAAGGGAGATGGGAGTATTGTTGCAACTCCAACTATCCTGTTGTTCCTACGATTACTTTTTAATTTTTCATTTGCTAAATTTGCGTATGTTTGCTAAATTCTGTGTTAAAATATTCTTGTGCCTTTCAACCTTGCTACACTTGTGGATAAAAACATCGCTTCCTGTAAAATTTTTATGAAATTATGTGGTTAAATCTGTCTCGTTTAAATGTTTCTTCCTCATGTTTTCGCTCTGTTAATGCCAAGTTCAAGAGACCGTAGACCTTTGTCAAGCCGTTTTGCGGCTTGTAGCCCAAGGTCCTCGATATCTGCACTCCTTGTATTGTAGTTGTTAAATTAAATAATTTTGATCTGATTCTGTCATTTCTCGAAACATCAGTTCGCGCGCAATGCTGCAGTGACAAATGAACAACACATAGCTCCCTGCTTAAGTTGATAAGACAAGCGTTGATAAGCGCACATGCTACTCTCCTTCGTCCCCTATTAGAGCAACAAGTGGACCAGTGATGGCAAAAAAAAAAAAAATGAAAGAGCAAGGAGTAAGAGAAACATCACGAGTCACAAAGAGAAACAAAGAGTTCTTTTTTTTTTTTTCTTCAACAGCAAGTAATGGACTCATCTAAGAACTCCTCAGGGCCCCTTCTAACATCGATTGCCAAGACGCCTTTGGCGGCGAAAGTCAACTCGCGCACACGGTATGAAGCACGTGTATATATTTCTTTCCGATACATTATGATGCAATGCGCTTATGAGCTTACGTGACCATATTGTTTTGCTTTCTTTATATACTTAGGCATACATTTGTATATGCAGAACGGCGGGTGTGAAAACTAATAGTATGGGCGTTTCTTACTCAGACCTTTCCCATCTGTATATAAGTTAGGTGGGTAGATGAGATCATAAATAGGTCGCAGTTAGCACAGGACCGGGATAATTGGAGATCTACGGGAGAGGCCTCTGCCCTACAGTGGGCGACGTGCTGATTGTCCATTTTGTTATGTCTCCAATCAACGCATCGTTACTATTATGATGATGACAAGACTGATAACGGCGGCGCGGCAGCCTACCGGATTTCCTTTTCTTTGACCGATTTCTGTGGTTTCACGTCCCAAAACCACGATATCATTATCTGTTTTCATTTTGCACCGTGTGGATGTAAGCTTGCTCACTAGCAATATTGCATATGAGTGGCGTCCGTATACTGGAGCCCCAGAAGACAGCTATCCCCGAATACTATAAGGAAATATCTCCGGCTATGACAATGCTTCGAGTGTTCTTCCTATGCAGCAGGCACTGGATACAATATTGCGAAATGAAAACACGTGCAGTCCGCCATATTTCAGGCGCAAACTACACGACTGCGGAACAGAAAGGGTTGAAAATACAGCCATAAGCACCGCTTCGCATCAGTTAATTAACGACCCCGCTCTGTGTGACTGTATGTACATGAAATCGAATTCAATGAAGCAGCTGATGCCCAGCGAAAACCAAGCTTCTCGTTCATAACAGCGGCCTACATCCTAAAGTGAGCTCAGGGACAAGTGAAGTACGCTGTGTTTAAGACTGCACTGATCGCCATACACAAGAACGAACGGGAGAGAGAAAGAGTTAAAAAAAAAAAAAAGAAAGGAAAGGAAAGGGGGGCGGGGGCACTTTCGCAACTACAAATTCAATTTTAATGCCGCGCCTGTGTCTTAAACAAAAATCAGCACAAGACGCCACATAAGGGAAATACGAAATACGTATTAACGGAGCGTCAAAACAAAGAAGATTAGAATAAAGTAGAACGCATGGAGCCACAACAAAGTCAAAGAGAATAAAACACGCGGGAACTACGCTATATATTGACTCCACACACCAAAGCAACCGCGAGCAGTCCATTTTCCAATGCCATTCTCACCGTAAGAATTCAATCGAAGGGGGGCACAGAGGGGGGAAAACGAGCAAATTTACGACATTCCAAAATTGATTGCCTCGAAGAACGGGCACTCCAAGAAAATGCGCTCACCGGCAGCGGGCCGTCAAAATTCAGCATCAAAAAGAAAAAAATAAAGAAATAAAAAAGGAATGTCTTTCTTCGCACGATACGCCCTGTGTGCCGGCGACACACGTTAAGTTGTACGCACTGCGCATGCGCCGAGACACTTGCGTCTGCAGACATGCCGCCAAACGAACGCTTCAGCATATTTCCACCGTGTAACGCACTTGCGATGAAAAAGAACGGGGAGTTCGCCAATCCACAGCATAATTCTGGTTCCTGTTTAAACGACTGTGTCTAGGAAGCCGTCGTATCTAGGGCTAGATAAAGTGGAAAGCTGAGAAGTCACCTGAAAGGTCACTGACAAAGAAGACGGCTTGGCAAGGACAACATGCATGTCAAACATGACGCAGGCTACGAGGTAGCGGCTGAGCATGTTGCTTTATTTGCGCCAGAGCTATTTGTTTTGTGTTTTCCTCAATGCTGTGGCTTCCAGTCGCAGAGACCTGTTCTGAATTAATTCCGTTACTGAAGTGAAAGGCACTTTATAATTAAAGGTCCTACGAAAATAGCCTCGAGGCTGGCCAGTACAGGAACTCCAGCAACATAACAAGCGTTTGCGCTCCACTGCCACTAGAAACTGGAACACGCCACAATGGCAAGGGGCTTAATATAACGATCGCGCAGTCAGCAACCGAGCTCAATCCTCGTCTGCCCAATGAACGCATTTTATCAGGAGTGGCTATACCGTACACAGGCACGTACGGCTACCGCACACGCAGCAAGAACAACGTGCAGATGACGTCACTGACCTTTTAAGTGAGGGGATGTCCGAGCTGCCGTGCGTTGTACCCGGTAGGTGGTCTGGCACCAGGTAACGCCTGTAGCGAGAATAACGAAGGGACTCGGTAAGTTTTGGCCGTTCGCACAAAAAATGTGCTTTTCCCTCCTATCCTCTCACAAGCTGAAATACATCGAAGACGTAGCTGCTACACACACACACACACACACACACACACACACACACACACACACACACACACACACACACACACACACACACACACACACACACACACACACACACACACACACACACACACACAGCAACAACGAGGGTACGGGAAAGCACCTTTCCAATACAATGGCTAGTTAAGCAACGTCGTTAGCCAACTCTCCAGTGGGAGGGAAAAAAATGTAAGCTTATCAATGCACTAGGTGACCGGAAAATAACAAAAGCGTATTCGAAACGGTGCAAAACGCGTATGAAATACGCGTAGTCCAAAAGTGCAGTGAATTATGTGTGTTGCTTAGTAAAACTCCAAAAGACCCTACAAAATTAAAAAAGAGACAGTGTCGACAGCCTATATTCATTGGAAAGGGAAACGCGAAAGAGGAACGCAATACAGGGCCGAAGCGACGACATAGCACTATGCAGTACGCCATATATCGCGGATGGCTCTACCTTTATAGTTATGGTCATATGGGATTACTTAAACCGGCAGCTAGATTCAACTACGCGAGTGTTGGTGCGTACCAGCGTCGTCGTAACGCGGCTGCCAGGCTATCAAATTAAAGCGATACTAAAGAGGAACCGTGAAATCGCTTAGACTTCTTTACTGCATTTGGGGAACTTCATTGTCGTTAATTTCGTCATTTTATGTTGAATCATTAGATGAGCATCTGAACGCCAAGCTTCCTTAAAAAAAAAAATTGCGCTCGACCTCGGGTTTGTAAAGTTACAACCTTTTTATTTATTTATTTATTTATTTATTTATTTATTTATTTATTTATTTATTTATTTATTTCACAGCCTCACCAAACTGGCTCAATCAAACTTCCTGAGGCCCACTGCGTTAGGTCCCTGGCTTCTTTAGAAATTAGTGTGTACCCTTCTTACTAATAATAATGCATTAGTTAGCAGACGCCGCCGTACATCCACGTCGCCATGCGTATTAGCACGGCAGGCTCAGAGCGGCAACTGCCATCTGTATTTCCTGTTGGAGGGTTTTCTAGCTTACCAAGCGTGTTCGGCTCATACGAGCGGTGCACTTGGTGCGGTGAAAAGTTATTTTTGTAGTATATAAAACGAAAATGTTTTTCACTTTAGTCCCTCTTTAAGCGTTGTAAATTTGCAGACAACTATACTTCTATCGGCGTACAGCACCAGAAACTTCCTGTTACCATGCATTGTAAGCTAACCAGTATTCCAAACAAGTGGACAGTTTTACTCCTCCATAAATGAAATGCTAACTATGCATTTTAACACAGCTTACATTCGTTCATTTAACGCTGGTTAGCTCGACATTTCTCTTTTTTTTTCCCCTCCGTCTCTTGCGAAATCGCAGCGAGTTTAAAAAGGCGGGCGCCGACGATTTCTCGGCACTTCGTTTACCTCGAACTTCGGATAATTGGAATCAACTTTGCATACATACCGTCGAGGTACAACTGAAGACAGAGAATATAATATAAAACCAACTACGAAAAAAAAAATAATAGAGAAGAAACTCGGGCTGCTCGCTTCGTGAAGCAGTTAGTCCCGGCAAAAGGCGGGCGCCAACGCTTTGCGCAAACAGTACAAGATTCGCGAAATTTCGGAATAGCCCCGAACGTCGCCGGACGCAAACACCCGCCGGGCTGTTCGAGTTGGATTCATTAGGGCTAAAACGGTTCCGAGGGCCTGTATATATAGTCAGCATGGGAGGATACGGACAGTACATCTGGCGCGCGAGAGAGAAGCTTTGATTGGCTGCGCCGGGCGCAAAGGAAGAAGGCAAGCAAAGCCACCGGTTTCGAATACTTCGACGTTTCGTAAGCTGACGGATTAAATCTGGCTCTCAAACGTCCGAGCCAAGAAGCGCGCGAAGTGCGAGGCATAGAGTACACATAGACAAATAAGAGAAGCGCAGCGTAAAGAAGCATTCTCGAGTCGGAGTTACAATTTGCTCCCCCGAACAATGACTGGGGGACATTTATCTGCCAAGCCAATCTGCCGCAGCCGTTTTCGCAACGACGGGCAGACAGACGCAAGCGGCGAAGAAATCCGCGAGACGCACCGATTCTCGGTGTCCAGCTATACAGCACTATCGGCAGGTAAAGCGCAGCACTGCACTTTGCGTTGATGAAAGCAGCGAGAAAGGAAGGAACAAAGGTACCACTATACAGAAAGGAGCGAAGTTAGCCATCTATACGCTTAGACGCTTGCGTTATCGAGCACCGAAAGAATCGGCGCCGAAAAGAGGGCGTCGCAATTCGGCCAAGGCGACGGGAATGCAAAAAAGAAAATTCCAAGTGATGACCGGTATATACAGTCAGGCGCTTTCAGTTGGAGCGCGCGCGCAAGCGAGCGACCAAGCGGCTTAGAGCACCCGCATGATCTGCGCACGGCAATCTCGACGCCTGCAGCCGCGCCGCCACTGCAGAGGTCTGCAAGGCGGCGAAGGCGCGAGAGACGCGAGGATTTCCAAGCTCGCGCAAAGAATGCACGCCTCTGCGCACTAATTAGACTCGCCACCGCGTAAAGTCCCGTCGTGAATGTGTGTGTTTGTGCGCATCTATCGAAGATTGGAAAGCGGGGGGCGGTGGTAAGTATACATGGACTCTGGCTCCTGGTTGCCGCCTGTGCTGCAAAGAAAAGGTTGTAGTGTAACAGGGAGTTTGTTATGAGAACGTTCTAGCTGCAAGTACAAAACGAAATATTGAGCAGCATACTGAATACTAAGCATATTGAACAAATAAAAGGAAAAAAGAACAACAACACAGCGGGAATTAAGGAGTGGGCGCTCTCCAAAATTTCACTATGACGCATTTATTTCCGCACTCTTCAGTCATTATGGGCCCTACGCGGCCGCCACCGCATACCTCTTGAGATATCTGTTCGTCTTACACAGAATTAAGGAACCGTCACTGTTGTATGGATATACAGGAAGCGACAAGCCACAGAAGGATGACCTCACATAGCGCAGCACTACCGTCCTAATCATGGTGATGTACCTTCAGGCAGTGGTTCACCCAATGCACGTCTCCCACACAGACGGTGTCCCTAGCGCTTTCGTCACGGCGGGAGCCGTAGATATGTCTTCGGCAGCGAGCTCTTGCAGCGTACAGCGTTAATTCCTGATAAGTATGAAGCCAATACTCGGCTTTCGTGGCATATGCTAAAACGTGTCTCCCTTCGAATTAATCAATTCGTACGCCAGCTATCCGTATCATATCGAAAGGAACCGTGGTAAGACGCCTGTGGAACCGGCGTTACTTCGACGCATCTGTGCTACATGAGACGGTCGTTTTCTGTAGAGGCACTACGTCAATTCCCTAGCCAATGATGAACCGTTATTCAACTCACAATTCGACTGAGTGACGCTAGCGCTCCCACAAAGGCAAATCCGTGCAACAGCTCGTGACTATGTATGGTAAAAGCGCAGGACTCTAGTACTGCGCTTTGAAGGCTCCGAACTGCACATCGACCAATGTTCTGTCAACGTCCCTGTGTGCGTCACAACGCTGGTAGCAGTGCGGTCGTGTCGAGTCGATCCGTTCGCGTCGAGTTCAATAAAAGAACCATTTCCGCTCCCCCTGTTGTTTCTGACTAACTATACGGGATCTATAAGCTAGCCAGGGGTCGCATGTTCGCGCTAACAGGCTTCCTTCGAGCACTCTTCGCCGACGCAACGCTCTCACGGCAACCGGCGCTAGAGAAACGAGAAGAGACGTCCTGTGAACCAACCGAAAGCGTAAAAAAAAAAAAAAGAAAAGAAAATAAAGGGAACGAAAGCGTGGCGCTGATTTATAGCGTTCAGAAAACACGAGCGAGGAACGAAGAAGCACGGGTTTCCCTCTCCGGGTGGCAGCAACGGAAGAAACTGGGCGCCCGCACCTCCTCCCAGCTAGCAACACATCCTACCTTCTCACGTGCCTAGCAGGACTGCTGTCACAGCGTCAAAACACGCCTCCCACTTGTACCCCCCCCCCCGATCTCTCCCCTGCGTTCGCACCCTTTTTACCCCTCACCGAGCACGCTGCTCTCTTTGAGCGCTCCAAGACGACGAACACGACGACCTACTGGGAGTCGTAAAGCATCGCAATGTGCCCGGGGAAAAAGAGAACTCGCTCGCCGCTTTTACGCGGCGTCGAGACCGAGAGGAGATGGTGAAGGGCGCGCACCAGCGGCGCTTGTAAAAGGTCGCTACTTTTATACACACGGCTGCGCGGAGAGCGGCGACTGAAGCACGCTTTCCCGCATCACCCTGGAGCACTACGTTGGAGCGCGCGGCAGTGAGCCCGGGAGAGATTAACAGGTGGACGCCTGGCACACCGGTTCGACCAATGTATTGTAGTTCTGAAGTGTGTGCATGCGCGTGCCGTGGGAAAACGGGGAAGGGTGGGTAAAGAGATTAGCAGACACGTCTGTGAAGCATGCCGCGTAAATAACGCCTACGGCCGCTCTGCAAGCTGCCGAAGACCAGCTGAGCTTCGTCAGAAGACAAGAGGTTTAGGAGAGATTACCTGCGCAATAAACGCTCATGTGTGAAGCACATTCGATAAGAGGTGAGCGCTTGATTCACAGTCAGCGGCATTTCTAATTACGTGCATTATATCTGTTAGTTCTTTACCTGGGGGCGAAGGAATTCGTTCAAGTGCGACACCACTGAGATGTTTAAGCCGCAGTCTCGCGATACATTAGAACGCAGCCAGCGAGTTGCGACCCGCATCAATCCCCGACGAGTTCCGATGTAACTTATTTACTGCAAAGCAAAAATCACCAAAGTGAATAAGCGATCCGTACAGGTAGTTGCTTCATAACAAAAAAAGAAACAAAACAAAAAGACAAGAAAGTCTAGAAAGGGGTTACCTCCTTGTGAAACCATGGAGGTATTGGCTTACGAGTGTAGACAATAAGTAAAAATAAACAAAGCAGGTGTATTTGGAAAGCTTGAATTCAGCCGACGAACAACAAGTCACCGGGGGAAAAATAAGGATGAAGGCGAATGCGGCTGCCTCGAGAGATACAATGTGTAGGAGAAAGAAAAGAATCGCATAAAAAAAACTGAGTCACCGGTCAGAGCGTTATGTACTTTCTTTCGGCCATTCCAAAGCCATCGCACGAGCATGCGGCACCTGCGTTTTATGGCGCCCTGCCATCGCGTGCGCTTGGCAGTAAATTACGCGGAATGCCGGTGCCCGCACAAAAAAAAAAAAAAAAAAAAGGTGCAGCGTTTGCTGCGGTAGGCCTCGGCCACCAATGAGAACCATGGCGCCCTCTCACGGCCGTCGCTAAATTAGCGGAATCTGTCGCGCGATGCGGCGTGCGCTAGCTTTCCTCTCCAGCGACGCGCACGGGAATGAGCGCGACACGGCATGCGTGCTGCCATCTCTCGGTAATCGACATCCCTAGCCCTCTCCGCCGACTAACAGATGGGGCCACGGTCTGGAGAAGTGGCCGCGTCGAGCTGGCTGGCGCGAAATAAGTAGCGGTGCGTTCGGGAATGAGCGAGTTCTGTGAGGTAACAATTGTGACAGCAAAAACGCAATAAAGAAACAAAGAAAGACGTTATTCTGCATAAGAATGCCCGCAGATAAACGCTCCCTAAAGACAACCGCGCACAATCAGTTCGCGTTTCTTCCGCCGTTGTCCCATCCGCCTTAAGCCTGTCCTACTCATCCCACGATGACATGTGGCTGGCTATTTGAAGAGAAGTTCCGATACTATATATATATATATATATATATATATATATATATATATATATATATATATATATATATATATATATATATATATATATATATATACCACTGCGTCTACCATCAGGCATAGCACGCAGAGTAGCTATCGTATTCCAGCAGGCACTTGTTGTTTACTGCACGCAGAACGCACAACTCGACTCGATGTCGTGGGAAAGAACCAGCCCCTAACGCATCAAGTGGCTGAGGCTGCAGACGGCTACTGTGGACTCGGCGGGAGCAGCGCGTGAGACACGCTTGCCGAGGCAAATCCGCCAAAAATTTTGGTGGTTATCATCGGCTTAGAGGGCTTCAAATGTCGTAGCTAAACGCTTGAGAGAAAATTTGTCACCACACAAAGATGACCATGCGGAAAGGATTAGGATGCACTAACATCATTAAAGACGGTTTTTTTTATTATTATTAACGAAGGCGTTGCTAGGGTATTTGAGGCAGACAAATCAACGCTACCGCCCCCAGATTCGCAACTTACCTTCAAGAGCGCGCGCGAGACCAGTGCCCTATCTCTTTTCCTGTTTATATCTCCGTTAACCCTTTTTAGTCATTTCCCCAAGTTAGGGGAAGTAAAAGGTACGTGCGTTTCGCTAACTTTCCCGTCTTTCTTTGTTTCACTCGCTGTCATGCTATGAATAGATGAACTTAATTTTATCTGTTCGGCAGCCTAGGTAAAACTAAATTCTGCTTTACATAATAATACTACTGTACAATGCCTCGGGCTCAAGGATAACTAGTGCGATAGAACTTTCAGCAAGGTGACGACGTATAGGGCTAGCTGGCGTTGCACGATTGTTAAACTGCGCTACTGGGTACGCAAACTTATAGGGAGAAACCTGTTGAAGAGTTATCGCCAAATCGTGACGTCACCCCTCGTGCTATATATAGCATTTGAGCAGAAAGCACGTCGCAATGGTTTAAGCCAGTCCTTCATTTTTAATTACATTTCTTCCGCTCCCCTTAACGATGTTCTTCTTCATTGCTGTCATTTCAAGAAAACCTGTTGATAGTTCGCGCTTGTCGTCTTCTCCTCCTTCCGCGCGTCGTCCTTAAGTGTAGAATTCCGCCGTTGTGGCGCTGTGGTTACGGCGTCGGCCTGCTGGCCCAAAGGAAGCGGGTTCGATTCTGGCCGCAGCGGTCGCATTTCGGACGGAAACGAAAATAACCCACAGGACCGTGTACGGACTGTGCGTTGTCAGTGCACGTCGCGCGCGTTGTCATTGTGAGGAGGGCAACGCCTCCATGAGTTTGTCAGTGTGAGTACACCCCATGGCGGTCACATCGTGGTTTTGATACGTAAAACATTAAAAAGTATTGTTATTAATATCAATAACTTTGTACGCGTGTAGGCATAACCTGTCCCGAGTGTCCATCAACAAAAAGGCAAAGCCCTGGGTTCCTGAACGCCGAGTAGGAAAGCAGGGATCCACAAGGTCAATTGCGGCCACGAGCGCGCTGGCACCGCGAACGCCAGCGAGCGATTGGGCGCCCTTTTATATCCGACAAGTATATGTACGACGACGGGTCGCGGCGGCTCCGACCGGTGGCACCGCCGATGCCTTTTCCGCCGCGAACATCGATCTCGCCATGCTTTTCTCCTCCCCCCCTTACTCCCCCAACAAGTTCCGCGTTGAGGAAAAATCGACTCGTTCGTCGTATACGGACACGACGTAGTTCGCGCCCCGGCCGAGAGACCCGGAGACAAATGTACCCGCGGTTCGCACTCGAAGAAGACGGCTTTTAGCCGCGATTACAGCGAATCCGGAAGAGAAGAAAAAAACAGCGCAGACGAGAGCGAAGCCTCAGCTGTCTATACCATTTTCTTTCTGGAAAAAGAGGGTCAAATAAAAATTTAAAAAGAAAGAAACACGGAGTCGGTAGCAGCGGCAATACCTTTTTTACTCAACGAATCGTTGATGTTAGCCGCCGCAGTATATAGTTCGCAGCGCCGCCAAGTTCCAGCAACTTTATCGTCAACTACGGCGATAGTGGGTTGGATATGCTTGCGTACCACGAAGCTCCTAATGACGAAGCGTCGATACACCAGACAGAGTCGGCAGCAGGCAAAGCAAATCGAGGAGTGCCCGCAATGGTCTAAAGATATATAACAGGTTGGTTTTACTGTTAGCATTGTTTGTATCATTCGCTTATGGAAGTACACACTTAGGTATAGGAGTGCTGAAGCTCCGTGAACTATAGAACACTTACGGCTATACTGAAATGTAAGCTCAGCGATACGCAGTTCACATGGTCGGAAAGACCACAGTGCACAGCTCGCGAATGTACAAAGGCTCGCATCTGCACCAGGGTGCATTGCAATAATGCGAGAAGCATATTTCACCTGCAATGACTTCGAACTCAGTAAACGGTAGTGACATCCACACGACCAAAGTAAGCTAACTTGACACGACTCCCAGTAGTCGTCACAGTTGCTGCCAAGCCAAGAGGAATACGTAACCGTAGAAACAGTGATGTCGCTGGCATTCTATCCTTCACTCTGTGCAATTAAGACGCCACATTTCACTGAACCGAAACAGAAAGAATGGGACGTGGCTTCTGCGAGCAATAGAACAAAAACACGGGAACTATTTTCGATGACGTGGTTTGTGCAATACACAAACAAAAAAAAAAGAAAGGAGGAATGCATTTTAGATCCCATAGAGATAGCTGATATTGGGGTCTGGCCTGCCCCGATCCACCCATACAAGCCATTCACGAACACCTGTCAACACACGTGTTAGTGTATACACGCAGCGTTAAAGCACAGTAGAATGTAAACAGACACCGCGCGGTCAGGAGGCGAAGCAACAGGTCCTCGAAGCCCGTGGGACCTGTCAGCGGAGGTGCGTCAAGGCGAAAGAAGTGACACGAAAGAGGGATGCGACAAGCGCGTGCCTCTAGCGAAACGACGAGAGCACGTGCTGGACGCTCCGGGCTCACGCGCACCGGGTTGACAAATGCGCGCGCGCCTTCGCGCTCTCTCCTCGGCCGGGAATGATGCACAGCCTGTGCGTTTCTTCATGAAGCTGTCAGAATCGGGAGCGTGTCAACCCGGCTATTCGACTTGTGCCTTTCGGACTCGCCCTGGCGTCCGGCCGAAGCTGTAAGCGCGATCTTTGGCGAAAGAGATTTACTGCGCTTACAAAGTGGTCGCGGCGAAGGAAGGGGGCTGCAGCGTTCCACGCATGATGCAGCTACACATGTTTGAAGAAATGTAACTAATTGAACTGAGAGTGACTGAAGACAAGTGTTTGTGTTATAACAGCGGATACTCATCGGTGGCAATCATTCAGCCACCTGTGAACGACATCAGCCTCAAATGAGCTAACGCTAGCCAAAATTATCTAGCGTTAACGAGTGAGGGCAGTATGCAAATTATGTAAGTTGAACTCAAGAAACGCTAGTGAGATACATTGTTGGAATACACTGTCTTCGGAGACACGCCAATATTTTTGATGAAAATTGGACATCATGACCTTTAAGGTTGACGTGATCGCAATCGCGGACCCCCTCACAGTATCTTCTTAGGGCAATCTGAAACTTCGCATATGCCGTGACAAGAGTAACATGGGTTCATCTTAGTAGCACTGCTCATATAATCACACAATTAATGTCCAAACGCCAGCTACAAAATAATCAGTTCAGACAACGATTTTGCCGGATTCTCCTTGCGCACGGGCCTCTCAAAGCACCGCTGAAATCATTCCCATAAGGCGCAGCAGTGCATCGCTCTCGGTTCATTGTTCACACAACCTATGCAGAACAGAAATAATGCTTTGACGTCTGCTCGCACAGATCTCATCCAATACAAAGGGGCCTGTACTAACGATGTGACCAATGATAGCACTAAAGAGCCGCGAAATTGGAGCGCTGTCTATCATCAAAAGTCTCAACGTGTTTCTTAAGCGATTATGTGCTCTACTTCCAGTTTGCATCCTTCAAAATCACGTCCTTCTCCGCATACTTTCGTCGGAAACCGACATTTCTTCTCCGTTATGACAATTGGTTGCTTGGTTTAAGTGTTTTGTACATCAGGAGTTCACCTGGCCATCGGGCCCGGAGACTGCCCGGTCTATTCGTTTCCATCACTCACTGTTCCTCGTTCTACCGTATCCAAACCAAGTTATCTCATCTAGTATTCAGACCACCAAGTCAGTGAAGCATAAAACCTACCTGCACCGCTAGTGTGCCGCATGTGTCTACGCAGTATACAGTAAATATGTCTTGATTACACGCGCAATATAATCAGATAAAACTACAACTGGTTTGCGGAAGTCGTTAACACTGCGGCAAATTTAGCCACAGAAGAAAACAGTGACCAAAATCTACCCGACCCATCCCAAGCGCGGCTCATTTAGGCCAGCCGTTCAAAAAAGTGCCATGCAAGGCGCCAGCCGAATCGTAAACGCACGCCGCACACCGCGCCCACGTAGAGCGCACCGAGCAAGCGTCACGCGCTATCGCTTTAACGGGGCCGATAATTAATGGCCACACAGCCTTAATTCGAGCAGAGCAAATGGTCAGCGCGTGTCCTCCATCGCGTTCCCGAACAACACGGCACTGTATACCCACCTCTCCACGCGACCGTTCCTTTCCAAGGCCGAAGCATGTACAGAATAGGACAATAAACACGGGCTTCCTTCGTACTCGAATGGCCGCTTCATAACACTCGTCTCAGTCGCCATTCATCGCTGGAACGTGTCATACGGACCGCTTTGGTAGAACTGCCCGAACTAGAACAAACGGGTCAGCAAAACAACGCCGCGTATAGCGCATATCACACGGCACTTTCGGCAAGTAACGACTAAAAACGACTATTACCCCGCCGACTAAACCGTACCGAAGGGGACGCGCACGTAACCGTGCTCAATCCAGGGCTCAATTAACGTACGCCGACCGACCCTTGCGCAAGCCTTCTCAAAGACACACACACCACGCACGCTCGCACGCACGCACGCACGCACGCGCAAGCAGGGAAACAAATGGCCTGTTCGCCCGCCCCCTCCCTAACTCGTAACGCCTCGAAAGAGGCTGCGATATCAACTAACAACCAACGGGGAACATACAAACAGAGGACGCAAATGCGTTTCGCACGCGGCATGGCCGGCGCTGCATGCGTTTTGCCGAGGCAGTATAACGTACGACGCTCTCCGCACACCATGCGAGCGCGATATTTCCAAAACGGCATGTACGGTCACGGTCGTGCAAGTGCGCGCATAGACTCGGCGGCGCCCGTATGCACGGTTCTGCAACAGTCGTGCGGACATGCACACGCAGAAAGCGGCGCGTAGCGCACTGTCTATACCGCAGCAGCGCTGCGTCCGAATGCCGCAATCCTCGCGCAGCTATAGAGACGCATACATATACGTAACACGCGGAACCGAACAATTCACGACCGCTGCGATGACTCGAGCGTCGTCATTCGGCAACGCCTCGCGAATGTTCGCGAAGCGACGAGAAAATCGCGATAGCAGCACGCAGAGCAAACCGTCGGAACGAGGCCCGTCGATCAGATGTATAGCGACGAGAGACAGGCTCTGGTGCTGTCGCAAGGCAAGGGTATGATGCACTTGCGAACGAGTGGGCGAAGTCGTTGGAATCCAGGGATGCGTACTCCGCGACGTATACTTGAGTGCTCGTAATTCGACGCCGAATAGTATATACACGGTTCCCGGTAAAGTCAAGCCGCGTATACGAACGCGAAAACAAAACATAAAATAAGGTGATCCTCCGAGGAACATGGGTGGCCCCTTCTCAACAGGGTCCCAAATACCGAGTGACGGCATTGGAAGTGTTTGGGTGAAGTTGATAGAGACAGTCGATCCGACGTTTGGGACCATTTTCCCTCTCGCAGGAGAAGGAAGAAATGTTTCCGGTGAACCTCAGGCGCTAAGCGACACGGTTTCTGATTCAAACGACCAGGTTATAAACATCAGCGTTTGTGCGGTCGTAAAATCGTACGTCCGATCATGGTCCATAATTTTTTTAATACTTTCGAATGGTCTCCAGTTTGCATGTCGTGTATGTTCAGGCGAAGAAAAGACGACGTTGTATTTTCCCTGGCAATAACGTAGTGCCTTAAAACAAAACTACCTAAAATAAAATTTCACGCCGCAAGCAGAGTGTTTCTCTTTATGCAAGAGAGCGCGCCCCATTAGCTTTCAACCTTCGCATTCATTGATAGCTGTAAATATAAATTCCACGTTTCCTTGCCTTATCCTCTACACTTACGCATTCAAAGCGGCGCTCGGTATCATTCACAAACACGACGTGATGCACTGCTGCCGCTGTGCAGCGACTCCAAGTGCAGACAACCTCAATCCAACGTTGCTCTCACTCGGCCTTTGACGATCATGCCACAAGGTGCATCGACGAAATGATGACTCTCGGCGACAATCGCCTATAGAAGATTTCCGGATGATTTTCCAGCTAACCTCACCTGTCATACTGCGTGCTTAAAGTGCTGATATTGAAGCCTGCCGAAAGGCTTCAGCTGGCTATAACTCTATATCTATACAGCGGTCACCTTAACCTGTAATACCTGATATGGCGTCGGCTTCATCGATATCCTGTCTGTTTGTTTGTTTTTTCGCTGACAAATTATGGGCAAAACATTAGCTTTCCACGCAGCTATAGTGGATAGTAGCAATGCGAGTTCCCGAGTATACGACTGATCTGTTTAATTTGCTAAAATGTGCGCCATACGCGCCTGGTAGCTTTTATCCATGGGTAACTACTACAGACACGCACAGCATCGCTGGAGGAGGGTGAAATTTGAAATCGAATCGAGTATCCAATACTTCACGAATATTCCACAGCCGCTTTTACCATTAGCGCTACACGACGCTCACATCCTGACAGGCCTAACTCTAGCATTCACGCTCATAACATTACACCCGGTACAAATTAATGTGCAATATAACCTGATTCCTCGAGCACCATGGCCTGCCGAACGACGTAAGGATCTGTCGCTGCACGGTGCACGTGAGTACCATTCATTCATTCATTCATTCATTCATTCATTCATTCATTCATTCATTCATTCATTCATTCATTTAATTAGAAGGTACTTATCCTAAGATTGCATCAATTTTGCGTTTATTTCTGTTCACTGCACACATTGTAGTATCCAAAAGACATTGCAATTTAAAAAGAAAGCATTAAGATTTACAAGTGAGGGCTACATGAATCCATGACTGAATCAAGCGGACTGTTCGATGCACCAAATCTACAAGTATTCGAACACCCCTACCTTGAAACAAATCGCCATCACAGAAGCGAGCTTCTCCTTCCAAAGCCTCACCCCGCGGCAAAGCCAGCTTTACGCTCGAACACTCGTCATTTCTGCTACGACAGATGTTGTTTACATTATTTTATTCTACCCTCAGGGGACACAGTACATTACAGAGGGGAGGGGCTATCAAACATGCATGAAACAGTCTATTCATAGGCAAAAAATAATAATATAGAACATACCTAGGGTTACACAACGTACCAGCAGTACATAACCTAATAAGCACATAAGTACACTGATACATTGACTACATTGACACATTGATACATTTATCGCAACCTCCCCAATTTTATTCTTTCTTCTCCCTTTAATCCTGATAACCGGGAAACTACCAGAGCTGCACTGTAAAGCAGCTTTGCCCAAAGTGCTTTCCGATCACCGAGAGCAGGCTTGCGGTTCGTATGGAGAGAAGAACAAGGGGCTCGCGCAATCATATGTCTACAGATTCCGCCTGTTCACAAGCGCCACTGACAGCCACCGCCTTCAGACTTTGCGACGTTCATTCACACGGTTCTCGCATAAAACACTGCCATATCATCAACGAGGCTGATGTGTCAGCGGGCGCGTTTTTTAAGAATAGTCAAACACCGATCACAACTTCATCGATAACGCAGATCTGCCTGTGTCTTTCCGAGTCACCATGTTTACCTTCCATGTGTAAAAACGTAAGGATAATCCAAAATACTGTTCGATCACAGGAACATATTTCTAATAGCATACTGCTCCGAGAGACGAAGATTGATAGCGTAAAATTGCGCTCGATGTCAGTCGCGCAGATGACCTCCAAGCTTGTACGCCTGGTCGAGTGCTCCTGTGTACATAGATCCCAAGCATATTACGAAGCAATCCCCGCAACAATCTAGCGATTGTACTTTAAATTAGAAAAAAAAATGTCAAGAGTGCTCCTTTTTCTTGGTACAAGATGCGATATAACGACGCCATGTTCCGCATCTAAGTGGAGCAAGCGAACGCCAAACACAAGGACAAAAAGAATGAAAGGAAAGAACACCCGGAGAGAAAGTTTTCGACTCCATGCTCCTTATTACGGCAGAGCGAAACCGCGCTCGCAATAACGTAATTACAGGCCGCGCGTAGAGACGGCGACACGAGCCACTACACACGACGCAGATACGGGGAAAACAACGGGCCACGAGGGAAGGCAATGAGAGAGAGGGGGGCGGAAGGGTAGGAATAAAGACGAAGAGGAAATTATTGAACCACCGCAGAAAGAGCAAGGGTGGATACGGGATGGGAGGGGGTCAGCGCGAGCCCGATGGAAAGAGAGCTCGAGGGTGAGCTTGCGACGGTTGGACGGCGGCGAGAACGTAGCCGCGAACGGTGCGATATCGGAAAGAAGCTCGGGCCAGGATAAACAGGGAACATCGGAAACAGCGCGCCGCCCGCTCGGAGAAGCAGAAGCAATCCTTCCGAGACGTAATAACCGGCCCTGCTTCTGGACGTGCGGTCGCTAGGGGGGAAGCGACAGCAAAACAAAGAAAGGTTAAAAAAAGGGAACTGCGGCGGTGGAAGAGGAGGTGTTCCTTGCGTGTTGGAAAAACGAGCTACTAGGCCGCTGTATACATGACAGATATGGCGTTCCCTCACGCCTCTGGGAGATGCGAGGACTCCATCAAGCGAGAGGCTATAGCGCGCGGTGTTCGAGGCGAAGAACGAGACGTATATACAGGCTACGTCAGCGATGTCTCGTGCTCATCTCCGTCCTCACGCATGTACTACGCAAAAGCAAAGCCGAGGAGGTGCACGACAGTGAGAGGAAGGGAGGCAGGCTGCCGAGTAAAGCCTCGAGAGGGCGCGAAGAGCGCCTCCACTTATAACGGCCCGCTGGTCGCGAATTACACGCGTCCCGAGTCCCGAACGAAAACGCCGGCTGAGCTATCTCTACTTCTACTCAGCGTCCGCCAAGATCGCGGATAGCTATAGTTAGGTCCGGTGGTTCTAGGCGGCTTACGTGGGCGTGAACGATGGCCGCCGAAAGCGTAGTCGGTTCGCTTTCTTCGGGTCGCGACAGCAACAATCTACTTGCGCTATGTACCTACGGCTCGCGTACAAACGCTGCTACCCGACCCGTGGTACCTCTTCAGGATAAGGCAGCAGCGCTGAGAAAATCTTTCCGAGGTGTTGAGAGAACAACAGGTGAGTAGCCGAGGCGAATAGCGATGCTCACGCACCGTGCAATGCGCGCAACCGGAAATTATCAGCTGACCCGGACGTAGGTGCGGAGAGTTCGTGTCAAGACACGCCAAAGGTTACGGAGTTCCTGAAACAATGGAAAGTAGGGGCGGAGGGGGAGGGGGTGCTACCAAGGACGATCACGTTATGTGACCACTTATACCACTCGCACACCAAGAGTAATGCAGAGTGCGCGCTTATAGGATAACAAAGGCCGATGCTGCTCACTGCTCCGCTGCGAAAGGCGGAGCGCTGCCTGGCAAAAGTTCGCGGAAATTATGGTTCCTGCATCAGCCCACGAAAGTGGCATAACGGCAACCAGGATGAACAATTCAGTTATTTCTGGCCTGCATGGTAACGACGCTGTGATTACTATGACCACCGAAACGCGCAGCACAGAAACATGCCGCACAGTTATACCCCCAATTCATCACACACTAATGAACAAGGACTTAGAGTCGCCACCTGAGGTCACCAACAGCCGGCTCGTACCAAAAACGTTTACTCCTTTCTCATAAAAAACATTAAAAAGGAAGAGGGGGGGGGGGAGGGGGGGTGTCAATGCTACCGAAGCGATCTGGTCACGAAATGCAAACGAACCACTGAAGAAGGCGAAAGAAACTAGGACGTCAACTCAAAAGGAAATCCGCGAGCTACAACGCGGCCGAGTGGAAACGAGCCGAGTGGAAACGGTAAACACTCGACGAACAGCACGAGCACGCAAAGGGAACAGCGCCACCGTTATACGTGAGAAGATGGGAGGAAGCAAACGCGAGGATGTGGGTGCGTGGAAGCGAAGGGCGGCGTACCTAGAGTTAAATTAACAATCAAATCAGATGGTCCAAAGCGACTGACGATTGCAAAACATTTTTTTTTTCGTTTTCCTAGTGCGCTGCGTAGCTCCGGTCGCACGCGACGTCATCGGTCTGCCTCGCTCTCGCTACAGCCACTCGACGCCGCACGGTGCCATTCTTGTTCATTACTTTACCTCGCCTGCCCTCGCGAAGCGGCTGTCTCCTCTGCCTGAAGAGTTTCCCTTTGTGATTCCGCATCGCCCGCTGCGATTCTTTCACCGCTGCTCCCGCACCCTCGGCAGCCAGCCGCTCATTCATATTCACACGCGCCAGACAATGCTCGCGCGCTGGGAGGCACGCAACCTCCCGCACATCTAAGGACGATTCCCCTCCCTCCCCACCCCCCTCACCACCTCTTGAAACTCAGCGCCACCACATTGCTTCCATTCCTTTTCGGGGCCGCTAACCGAGTATGTATATACGTTCGCATTTTCTTCGCGCTCATATTGTGCCCATTCCCACTTCTCGTACAAGACGGCTAGCCTGCGAGCACTCTCCTGCCGTGTCGCGTCCCATTCGCATCCCCAACTACTTTCGCGCATTCCTCACGCGAAAGAGAGCTTGTTCTAAACGGTGGCAAGCGAGCGAGACGAGAAGGAAACAAAAACAGCAATTTTTCTACATTTTTTCTCTTTTTCATTTATTAGGCAAGGAAAACTCGCGCTCCAAGCACTGTAGGCGTGAGCATACATTTGTTGTCTTTTGTCCCAGACTCTCACATAAAAAGTAATAATATTAATAATGATAAATTAACACTTTCTCTCGTTTTCCTTTTGCAGCTTCCCCCCCCCCCCCTTTTTTTTTTTTCATTTTCCACGAGCCTTATTTCCTGGACGCCGGCGCCAGCCCACACTTAAGACAGCAGCGATCTGGAATGGCACGTGCTGACATAGCTTCACATTGGCGCTTTTATTTATTTATTTACCTTTTTGTTCATTCTCTCTCTCTCTTCCTCTCTGAAGCTTTACCTTACTTCGTACTCACAGCGAAGAATAACACGTCGTCACTTCCCCTTCGCCGACACATTCACGCCGCTTCTCCATTTTCCTCCTTTATTTCCATTTATTCCCTCCCGCACTGGCCCCCTCATTAATTTTTTATTTCTTTCCTGTTCAAACAAGAAAAAAAAATGGAGACAACGCTGAAGGCGCATACCATGATTGCGAGAACACCTACACACCACAGAAAAAAAAGAAAAGGAAAACGGAGGCTAAAATAAGAGCTATACGAGAGAAGACGAAGAGGACAGAGCTAACGAGCTCAAAAAACACTTCGATGGCGCTGAAAATATGATCGGAGATGTAGCACACTCGAGGGATACGTCGGAAATTAAAAGAAAACAATACTTCATCATCTTCCTTCTTTAGTTTTCAGCTCCCGAAGTGAGCGAGGCTGGATCAATACTGAAGCGCTGCCCGCTTTAATGAGGTTGACTACTCCACGGGAGAATGTGCCCGGCTTCTCAAGTACCGCTATACATATCGAGAACAGACTTGATCCTGTGCGCTAGCTCTTCACGGTGACGTCAGATTTTAAGTTTTCTTTTCAACTTTCCGGAAGACATTAACTAAATCGATAAGCTTTAAACAGGCCCCCGTCACCGATAAATTTCTTAACTGACCTGTACATACAATGACTATAACTGTATCTTGCTTTTTTTTCTTGTTTATTTTTTTTTCTTGCCTGGCATCCTGCTCTTAAGTCTTAACGTCGTTCTGCCCCCAATACCTTGCCTAAACAGGGTAGCATGTAGCTGACGATGCCTACGATGGCATAATTCTCCGTCCTTCAGTAAAGAGCTTTCTAGTTGTGTTAACATGTAATCGTTGTAAACACCACAATCACCACTAAACACTTGGAGTAGGAACCAGGCTGGATTCATTAATAAAGTAGTAGGAACAACTCCCGATTCATTAATAATCTATCTATCTATCTATCTATCTATCTATCTATCTATCTATCTATCTATCTATCTATCTATCTATCTATCTATCTATCCTTTCTTAGAGGTACAAACGGCGTAATCACGCAATCGCAAGACAGATAAATTATATTCTGGCGGGCGCGATATCTGTATCTAAGACAGAGCTGCGAAAAAAGAAAATCACACGGGAAAATGAACACTCAACTGCCACGGCCGCTCAATAGAAAAAAAGTTTTTTCCATTGAGCGGCCGTGCAATTGCCGAGGCTAACCAACGAGATGTAAGGGGCATTATCAAGGGTCTCCGCACAAAGGAAACTTGTAAGTGTTACACTACGCATGCTAAATTACATACATAGACTTACGTGAGCGAACCCGCGTGGATTGCGAAAACCAAGAGTATATTCCAGTCATTACGGTAAATTCTTATACAAAGATTGATACACTCTCGGAACTGAATCTCTCTTCGCATCAAACCACGCCGCGTTTTGATCCCTCGGAGGGAAATTTCGTCCGCAGCCTGCCCAACAATCGCATCGATAGAGAACAAGTTTAGTAAGCCATGACTTCGACTGCTACACCAGATGCCAGGGATGGCCACTGTTCGCGCCCAGCTCGTGTAGTGTACGCAAACCGTGCGGCTGCTTCCGAAACAGGCGCGCTCTTGAAGTTTACGTTGCGACGGCCTCCCGAGACGTAGTACACCACTTCGAAACAACGCTGGAGCGTACATCTCTATAGGGCCTCTCCACTGTACCCAGACCGAGGCTCTCGCGAGCACAGTGTGTCTCAGAACCACCGAGAGTCACCTGCGGCTGTCAGGAGCAGCGGCAGCTGCCGAGCAGCCGAATTGCTTGCATGCATAATATGCAGATCGCACGCACGCACGCACGCAAGCAAGTACACACACACACAGAGAGAGAGAGAGAGAGGGACGTGAAAATAATGAAGAACAAGGAGCGAAGAGAAAAATGACAGGATGTCGTTGAAAATAAATTACAGCATATCCACGGAGTGAATGATGATGAGTGGGCGAAGCTCGGGAGGTTCATCGTAGATCGTGCCGAGTTCTGGATTAATTTAGTTAACGCGCACGCTACGAATCCTCATGGTTCGACTATGCACAAGTGAAATCTCCCACCGGCACTTCATTGCAAGTCAAGATCCAGTGCCTATCTATATATATATATATATATATATATATATATATATATATATATATATATATATATATATATATATATATATATATATATATATATATATATATATATGGGTTGCCGGTGAACGCTTCTCCAACGCGAGCAGTCGGTATTTCTCAATCAAGAAACTCACTAGAAGACGCTGCCTGCGTCAACGTTGTCTCTCGCAGGTGAGGGCGCGTTCTCCTTCTTTGCGAGCTGGTACAGCGTTCCTCTAAGAAAGAGCGTTTCCAAAGTCAACGCGCGCCTTTCGCTCTCTCTCTCTGTCTCTCTCTCTCACACAAGACAGCAGATGGAAGAGTGAGAGAGCCCGCGCGCCGGGAGGCACGCGCCGAGGGCGAGCGCGAACTAGACGAGGTGGCTACGACGCGCAACGGCAGACAAGCCTACGCCTTAAGGAACTTCGCCCCTAAAAAGATTCACCCCCTTTCTAGATCTTTAAGTAGAACACCGCGCAACAGGAGCCAATAGGAATCTGGCGTTCCGGAACGAGTCAGTCATTTGTGCGTTACTAAATGTGCGGTGATACGCACAGTGGGCTTCGCCGGTGGCCACGTGCAAGAGCCTGCGCTGATCTACTCACGTCATGCGGCGCCGCTAGAGTAGCCAGCTTACGGGCACAACATCACGCTGCAAAAGATGCTTAATAATAATAATAATAATAATAATAATAATAATAATAATAATAATAATAATAATAATAATAATGCTTTATTGAGCGAGCAATAATGATTCAGATACATAACAGGCCTGCCAAGGCAAATGGCCACTCCTAAAGATATATATAACGCGGTTCTTCAGGAAAAGGAAAAAATGGCGCTATTTTCTGCATGCCTTGCGGGTTTCCGCAGAACTCATCCGCCATATTCACGCCCTTGTGCTTCGACTTGTCAATCAATTCGCCCTCGCGCTGTCAATTCCTATAGCCTCCTGGTTAGCTAAATTGGCAGAGCGAGCGCCCCGGATATGTGACAGTAACGGATTCGAACCCCGGACCAGGACGAATTTTTCTCAACTAAGAGGCTTTCATTTCTCATAAATCCGTATGAATACCCTCGTAGCCTTGTGCTACAAAACGGGTGGATGCTAGCTTTCCCTAAATAAAGCGTTACAATAAGTGCATGGATTTTGGATAACTAACGAAGGACTCACGATCACCACGACCAGCCGCTCGCGCGTTCACTCCGCAGATATACGCGATGGGCACGCGTATCCTAAATCTATGGCATCACGGAGACTTGGCGTGGAAACTCATTTTAAGCCGTCGTCAAGTAGTGATATCCCACTAAAATATTATATGCGTAGTTTTGAAGAAGTGAAAGGTCCCGATCACCTCGGCCAGCCGTTCGTATGTTCCCTCAGCGGACATCGATATAAGCCACACACACACACACACACACACACACACACACACACACACACACACACACACACACACACACACACCACACGTGTCAACCTCCTTAGTATTGGCGATCCTTCTTTTTTTTTCTGCCTGCAATGGACCTCTATTCATTTAAAGCAAAGTCTACCTAATTAGCCTAACCTACCATTACAAGAGCACAACTCCCTGTGAATTTGTTTTTATCGAATAAAACTATCCGCGTGGTGTCCCATTAAAACCATCATTCGCGGGCCTCCTCAACGCAAGAGGAAATAGATAACGAAAAAAAAAAATCAGCGCTATTTTCGATGCCGGAGAATCAGCCCTCCCCTGCCCCCTCCCTCGCTCTTGTGCGGATGAGAAGCACGCGTGCCCGCATCAGCCGCACCCGGCTGACGTTTAAAAAACTCGAGGCCGCGGTGGCCGCGGCGGACACGCGCTTTCCCCGGCGGCCCTAAGCCGGCCAGATCATTTGCATAATAAACGATCCGCGCATAATGTACAGGTGTTTCTGACTGGAGACGCTCTCTCGGACTCGACATTCGGCTCTCTCCTGGCTCCCACTCGTCTACAGCGGCCGCGTCCAGAGATAACGCGCGCCCGCGGATTCCCGCTTGGCTTACCCGAGTGCCTGAAATATTTATCCCTGCGGAAGACCCATCGCGCTTTAAAATATCGGACTTCTAGAGTGGATGCGCAGACCCGGTACGAGGGAATATACGGGCAGGGAGCTGCACGAGAGGATCACATTTCGACGTTCTACTTTTATTTCTATCTTTCTTCTTTCGGGTTGCCAAATGTATTCGCAGAACTCGACGAAAGTGTGCCTGTTCATTAAACAATGATAACGCAAGTGAAGCTGCAACAAATTGTGAAATGTTGCGCTAGACGAGTCTGATGTCACACGCCCATGTATTTCTGATGTGCGCGTGTAACCGTTATGAGCGAGAACCTGTCTATAGCAATACGTTCGCTGGCGACAGTGTCGCGTGTCTCCTTCGTTATAATGTTCTACAATACGTTAAGGCTTCTTTTGGCGTGATGACAACAGATACACTGTTTATTTTAAACTATAGGCTACCGGCCCCACATATAAGGGTAAACTACTAAACTGCTACGCAACATGAATATCCAATCATTGGCACAGTGTAATAATAATAATAATAATAATAATAATAATAATAATAATAATAATAATAATAATAATAATAAACGGAAGCGACGCGGCGGGGGTTGCGATAAAGCTACGAATTATATCTCTCACGTCACTTAAGCATTCTCGCAAGAGCCTCAATTACAGGAGACGCTAACACAAGAAGCTCACTGAGGCACGCTTTCTATTAGCGTACCCCCAACAACAGTGGCAACACTTGCGCCCGCTAAAGCCTCGCTTTAAGAGAACCACGATTAGAATCGAGCGACGCCGATGTCCCGTCAAAATGCGGGCGCCAAAACCGTCCGCCTATTATTATAGGGCGCGAAGATGTTTCCACAAACACGTCGCCTGATCCGAGAGATCAAGCGGCGTGCACACGATCAGGGGAGCCGCATCACTATATAGGGAGAAGGAACGCGGCAGAATAATGCTTCCGCCAAATTATCATCACCTAGTGTCAACAAAATCCGCAGCACGCACGAAGAGAGGTCCGCTTCGCGCTCAATGGATGGACAACGGGGTCAAACAGCGCGAGCTTACATTGCCACGCGCTAAATAGAAATAACTATGGAGACTCTATCGCAGGCCGTTCGCCCATCACAGGGAACGAAAACGGCGCTGGGTGGCGGTCGCAGTAACAGTGGAGGCAGGCATGTTCGCCATCTCAGAACGCCCGCATGACCATCCCCATGCATGGTGCAACGGAAACGGGCGAAAGGGGAATTCTCTTCCAAATATTTACAATTCCTAGAGCGCGCCCGCGGCCGATGGCGGACACCGCGGCCGGACCGGGGGCCCTCCCCTCGGGGTCCGGAATACCAATTAAGGACCGCTCGTAATGACGGCTGCATTTGCGAGGCGGCAGGCACATGGAGACGTGACTTCCAAACCATCATCGCCCGCTCGCGCGCTGCTGCAGGGCGGGCGAGCGCGCCACTATCCGGACGCATTAACTGCACGCACGCACACGCACCACTCTCACACGCACAACCCGTTTCATCCTTCGAAAGTTGAGCCCCCCCCCCCCCTCCACCTCCCCCTTGAAATTATCTCCTCTCGAACAGAGAAAACACGAGTGAGAATTGTGTGGAGCGGTGGAGAGCTGTGAGCCGCGAATGGACGACGTTTGCAGCGTGGCCGTCATTGTCAAAACTATGTCATCTCTGGCTGGGACACACACACACACACACACACACACACACACACACACACACACACACACACACACACACACACACACACACACACACACACACAGCAGATCCGGCCTTCTATATATGTATTTATCACGCTAAACAGAAAACAGAAACAGAAAAGCGCTAAAGGACTCGGACACGGAGACATCAGAGGCAACGACACAACCACTGATGATTATCAATTGCATTCAAAGATAACAAGAGGCGGTTATGCTAGTGATACTGCTATGAATGGTGTTGGCGTGTCGAAACGTCCTCACATTTAGCAAGGTAAAGACGTGGAATAACGCGAGCGCGTCTACTCTGACACTACGATGGAGAAAAACTAATCTTAGAAACTGTGAATTGACAATGCTGAAGACATATATGACACAGGAAAGCTGTTATGCTAATCAATAACAAAAAAGAAGGGAAAAAGATTATCCCCATATGCTGGGGTACTACAATTACAATGCCGGCCTAACACACTGCCAAGTAAAGGCCCAGAAGGTCAAAACCATGGCTGCCATGTGCGCAACCCAAATGGGAAAATACGCGTGTCTCCCAGAAAAAGCCGCGAGTCTTCCTCCCCATTATTGCAAAGGAGAAATGTTCCTCGAACGTTCCAGTGTACAGTTGCACAGACGACAATAAGCGTACAGGTTGAGACACCGGCAGTTAGTGATCTCCGACTTTCCTTTGTTTCTGACGGCACCCAGTATATGTTCCATTTCACTCACCTTCCAAAAATTTACGATTGCGACTTTCACTCGGTCTACCGCGCATTCTGCTGCCCTGGCCAAGAATAGAACAATAGAGACCCAAACATTTCGGCAATATGAGAGGCGCAAGTGCAAAAAGCAAGAAAACGATGAACCAACATCGCGCTACTCGCAAGCTATCCGTCCTCCCAGAACGCGTTCGCGGCAGCTGGCTTCACTGCAGGGACACAAACGTGAAGGAGAAGCCACCTTGCCGGGGACAAAATTCGAAATGGCGTTGGCGGGCTATGAAGTAGGAAAATATGATAAAAGTCACTCGGGGCCACAGCGTACCCAAGTCTATAAATAAGTAGGGTTTAGTAAACTAACATATTTACCATGCTCCGATGGACATCCACTACTATCAAGTAACCGTAGTAACGCTAAAGCAGTTACTAAAGGCTCCAACGAAAACGAGACAAAGGCGTTTCGATAGAAAGGGTGGCCTTATCTCACACTTTCATATCACAGCAACGTCCCGGCCTTTGCAGTCAAAGCGTAATACGCAAGAAGTGAAGTGCTTTCATAGGATCTCTAATATCCTGCTCCAACGTCGCGTATACCGACGTAAAAATTGGTTCCGCACAAACACCTTCGATATGAGAAAATAGTAGGCGGGACGCTTTTCTTTTTTTATATTGTTTCCAAAGCGTATACAGCCTTACCCGAAAATACGGCAGCATACGCGTTGTATGGGGCACAACATAGCCGCCATACCCGCTCAACATTTCTCTTCCCGGTGCCGGCCCGCCAGTTTCCCCCGCTCGCTGCAGCATTGTTCTTCGACTTTTTCCCTCTTCTTCCTTTCGCCGTATACCTGAACTTCAAAAAGCCCACGCCGCTTGTCATAACTCCTGCGCCGTCTTTCGTTTTTCATCAACTGGCAGCATATCGGGGAGACATTGGTTCTCTGTGCCTTCGCACCTCCGGGGCGCACAGCCGAGGAATAGATATACGTATTAAGAAAGCGAAAAATGAATCCGCTGTAACAGGAAACAAAACACCCACGGAGGGAGAGAAAAAAAAAATGAAGAAGCAAGGACACACGCGCAGGCCCGAAGCGAGAATATATGAGGCCGCCGCGGCAAGTCGGCACCTCGTGTTCCAAAGAGGCAAAAAGAAAAATAAGCACAGTCTGTGGAAGGAACTCAGGGACGCCGCTAGTACGACTACCAAGCACGAAACTTCGTATACTACGGAGGTACACATGTGCACGAGGCCGCTGGGGCGCAGTAGGCATATCGAAGGATGAGAGAGAGGAAGAGGGAAGCGACGGGGTAAGGGAAAGGCCATATTTCCTCGCGCGCGCCGACCGTGGCTCCCGAAATCAAGGCACGCGCAGCAGCAGCAGCAGCAGCGTCCCATCCCGCACACGTTCAGAAGCACTAAAAGCCCGTTTCTCACCTGCGCCTCTACTAGCTACGCGGGCACACATGCGTGCGAGCGAAGGCAAAAAAAAAGAAAATGAACGAAAAGTCTCCAGCGGGAAAGAAAAAACACGACGACCAGAGAATGTAGGGCACCGACACGCGTACTTCGCTTGTTCGCACGAAACGTGCAAAAGATATAATAAAAAGAAGAGTAAAAACAACGCTTTACACGCGCGTCCTGCTGGTTCCGCGCCCCCGCTGTCCTCCTCACCTTTCCTTCTAGCGTCACGACGACAAACGAAACGAGTTTCGCCAAAGCTCGCACTAAAGCGTGCGCGCTCACGAACAAACAAATCAGCCCGCCCGCGCGCTAGACAAGCAGCTAGCTAGCCGTGCGGCGAGCGAAATATGGGCAACATCCCGCGGCCTCTGGTAGGCGGAGGGGAGAGTTTCGCCGGTTTGCGTTACAGCGCGCGAGTTTGGCGCGATGACTGCTGCTTGCCAGAGGGCGCGCGCGCTTTATGCCGCGTTCTTTTGGGCGCGAACCTGTCAATATAGTTTGGGGGGAAAGGCCCGCCCGAGCGGCGAAAGCCCACCGCCTACGGGAACCAGAAGATATAGGACGAGAACGTCCCTATATCGCAGCGCGCGTTTCGGCGGCTCCCGTCATATCTGGGCCCGCCGTGTTCCCAGCCCTTTCCTTTCACGAGGGGTGAACGCCGTAGCGCACCAACCGGAGATTGTGCACAAAAAGCAAGAATTCAGCGACACACACCTCAACCGAAGCCAACGTATTCGGCCCGTCGCGAGCGCGCAACGTGGCCTCAGCCGGTTTGGGCCGCAATTTCCTACAGAGCGCGCCGTTAAAAATGGTCAATCATCAATAAAACGCTTCCGACAGGAAATTCGCCAGCGGGGACAATCTTCTGCACGGTGGCTATTCGCAATGCAACAGCTTTATACGTTGTTATTATCATTCTTTTCTTTCACCGCGCGGAGACGAACGTGTGTACGGCCGCAAGCACGGCCGCGAACAGAAGATGAGGGAAGCTGACTCGGCCGACGCAACCTGTCAGCGAGTAGACTACCGACCACGCATCTCGCAACTAAAGGCGCCGAAGCATTAATAACTACTTTCAGCAATTTTACAAGCTGCAAACGTGACATGATTACCAGGCCCACTGCAGTGGCGGTACCTCGGATCCGCTCTGAACTCCTAGGGTACTTCATCGTGGACCTAAATCTAGGTACACGGATGTTCTTGCATTTCGTCCCATCTAAGCCGGGAATCGAAGACCCACGAGATTAGGGTCGAGAGAAATTACCCGGTAAGCTACGACGGCGGGTTATGATCGCAGTAGGAGTGGCGGTAATAGTAGTAGTAGTAGTAGTAGTAGTAGTAGTAGTAGTAGTAGTAGTAGTAGTACACGAAACGCGTACCTCAGTGGGTTAGATCTCGATCTTGCCTCTGTTCCAGGGAACTCGCATGTTCCACAACCTCCAACGGCAAGCTCTGGCACTCCGAGAAACACGCACTTCGGAATGGTAAATATAAAAGAAATTCTCTTGGCAAATATATTAAATTTACGGGGTACCAAACAACCCCTTTGGCTTTATCCAGTCGCAGCCACACTGCTCGAGACGCAGCCTGAACTGAGCCAACGCATGATTTTGTAAACGCCGAATCATTATTGAAACGATTATACTTAGGCAACGAGATACTGAAATGTTAGCGCGACTAATTTTCTCTCTCTCTCTCTCTCTCTCTCTCTCTCTCTCTCTCTCTCTCTCTCGTTTCATCCTTTCGGCGATCCCTGCTTCCCATACTTGCACAACCTTATTGTGGTACCACCTCCGAATAAGAGCCAAGAAACTAAGAGCCAAAGCGGTTCGATGAAAACCGAAAGGGTAACCGAACAAATAAAGGAAGGAAACAAAGAAAAAGAAAGGAAGACACTCCGGAAGCTACACAGCGCATCTCGCGATGCCAGTATGTACTCAGCCGCGGCACTGTTACCGGGGTGCGTTTGTGTGCGCTCGCGGGCAGGGTCGCCAGAAACCCGCGCGCAACCCGAAGAGACACACAAAACTGAGACGGATATTGGACGCGAAAAAGAAGTAACGCTGGCCCGGCGATGTACAGAAACAAGCGAAAAAAACATCAAAACAAAGAAAAGTCGGAGCGACGAGAAGAGAAAAGAAACGCCCAAGAAGGTGGCAATTTCCGGCGCGCCAAGGCGCGAAAAGAATGCGGCGGAGCCCCTTCAAATGCCACGCGAGCGGACACAAAAGGTTCGCCCGCGCGCCAACGGGCGGCGGACAAGCGAAGCACGCCCGTAAATAAGCAAAGCTTGTCGCCCCCTTCCACCCAGCTTTGATTTATTTACTTTCGCTGCTCGCTCGCACAGTTTTACTGTTTCCTCCTCTAGTATCTCTGTCACCTTTCTTTCTTTTCTTACTTCTACGTCGTCTTTCCTTTATCTCTTTCTTTCTCTTTTCCCTCCCTCCTTCGCACACGTTCCTCCTCCTCTATCCCTAGCCTGGAAATCAGGAACGCGGTGGCGGCGGCGACCGCGGGAGGAATAAACGTCAAACTCTCACACACGGCGAGCCGGAAGCCGCACCACCGCCGGGATCAAGGCAGAAATGAACGGAACGACAGTGTCACAGCAACCGTGAAAACTTATAAACAACGCCAAGTTTCGAAACCTCAACCGCGCGAGGGTCCGAACAGCGCGCGGGATGGCCGGGCGGACAATAGATCGACTGGCGTGATCGAAAGGAAAGAGCAATGATAGATGGCGGAGAACGGGGCGACGTGGGATAGAAAAAAAGAAAGGGGTTAAGAAAAGGGGGGATATAGGCGACAGAGATGCTCGCGAGAAGATGCCAATCCTCGGCCGCAAAAAAAGAGAGACAACGGCTTCGGGGTAGAACAAAAAATATATGGACTCCGAGATGCGGAGCGAGTGAAGCGGAGGGAGATTGAGAGACGACGAGACTTCGGTCGCGTCATCGTCGTCACATACTTCCCGTCTCCGAGACCGTACCGCGCGGTACTGACGGAGTCACTCACTCCCCCCCCCCTTCTCGTCTCGTGGCCTGTACGCGGAGCAGCGAGAGCACGAGCGCCTGGGCCCTGCGGGCTTGCCGAGTTCATTCCATAGATAGCCGCTGCGATAATGTTCCAAGGCTTCCTTTCTACTTCTTTTTTTCGCTCTAGACATATAAAGAAAGAATCTTCACGTTTTCTTCCTTTTATTGGCGCGCTCTTTCACTGTCGACCTACTAGAGAACCGCTTCCTACCCTTCGGAGCAGCGTGCTATCTCATATCTTTATCATGTATGGGCGTCAGGTCACCCGTTACTAGGCGTTAGGCTCGCAAGCTTAACAACAACAGAGTGCCAGCGGAAGCATGTCAGGAAAAGAGTTAAGACGCTTTGCTGCTGCTTGGTATACACGATGGCCCACTAACCGACACAGTTTCCACCCGTTCTGAGTGGGGTTATGGTGGAATATAGTTACGAAATGTGTGCGCAGAGGCTGGCGACTTCGTAAAGCCCGTGAGAGGGTTTGTAGGGTTTCCTTTCTCTGCACGGAGCGGCGCATGCGTCATCGGAGATTAGACTGTGTAGCAGTCGGATTTTTTTTTTTTTCGTTGTGGTGTAAATGAGAAGATCGTCCCTTTGCTTGTGTTGACGGACACGAGCATGCTTATACGCTCCCTCCACCAACCCCCCCCCCCCTCCCTCCTAAAGAAAAAATCCGGGTGGGGGGGGGGGGGGGGGAGCAATACTGTTTAACTTGGCCCTGGAAGTAGTGAAAAAAAAAATTACCGGTAATCCTCGGTAATCATGTCAACCTCCAAGTGTAACGAAAAACATGACGTGCCCAAGCAGGTTCAATTATCCTGCTTAATAGCAAAATTTGATTATTTACGATGGTATATATGACACACATATGAGAAATACCCCCGGATGTTCAATTACCTTGCTTAAAAGTTCATTACTTGCAATTGTGTTTGACACACGTCGGGTATAGCGTTCATTCACGGCGGACAACGGCTTTAATTTTTAAATCACTACTTCGAAATCATCAATACTTCAAAATCACAGTACCCAGTGTTGCCGGCATCCCTACATGTACAGGAGGGTTTGATCACGAAGATCGAAAACCGCCACTCTCAATTTTCTGCTGACTTCCCAGCGAAACCACTACAAGCTTGTAAACTTCGAATGGCGCGCTTTCTATCGCGATCAAAGACAGGAAACTTATGACGGGCGTTAGACAGACCCTTTGAGAATAGAGAACGGCTGTGCGGGGGCGGGACTGAGGTGTTCATGGGAATGGGCCACGCTAACAGAAGGTTCCAACGGTATATAAGAGGTGTACGAACGAACGGAGTGCTAGTACCCGAAATTACTGTTTCAAATCTCTCAAGTGACCGGCACGAGAAAGACGGGAGACGAAAGATGAACACGCAGAAAGGACGGGGGATAACATCCCACACACGCGGCCCGTCGATGGACCCTGTGGTGTACGTTGACTTTAATAAATCTTTTCTCTCTCTCTCTCTCTCTCAATCCACGTTAATTGGTTCAGGAACACACGTGAAACTATACCAACTCAAATCGCACGGGCCCAGGCGCACGCAAAACATAAAATACAAACTAAAGTTAGGATTGTCTCCACCTCTCTCGCGCTACCATTACAAGACACGCATCATCGCGAACCTGCCAACCTTGCCGCACTTGTTATAACAATAACTGCTGAGTTTTTACATGCCAATATAACGTTACGATTACGAATCGCGGGGTAATGGAGGGCTCCGGAAATTGTGACAACCTCGCGTTCCCTTAACGCGCACCGACATCGCCAAGCAACGAGTGTCCTGACGAACGCTGGATCATCGCAAGACTAAAATGAAGAGCGATAGCCGTTGTCCACGCGCTTCCGAGTGTCCGAAAACTGGACCGTCACATAAACCTGCGGTAACTGACCATCGCTTGCATCTAAAAAGAGCGACATTGCCCGATGTTTAATTACGTATTTCATTTGCGGCCGTCTACGCGAGGATATGACCCAATCGAAGAGACAAACGGGACACCAGCTATTCAGCTCTTTTTTTTTTTTTTCAAACACCATCGTGCCTTTCGCTTTAAAGAACTTAGCTGTGGAAGACTCAGCACTAAATTAAGAGCCTAACAACACACAATCGAAACTGTGAATTAAGGTGCTCCAGTTTTGCATAAGCGTGGTCACATAGCAAAAAAACGGCGATCCTTACTATACGCTGCCAAGCGCTAACTCGCTGAATAACATTTACATGAAATGAAAAGTGTAATTTGTCTCACTTACCACGGGTATCTATCATGCGCAGTGCTCCCTACAGTAATTGAATATGCAATCACCGTTGGCTGACGAAAATGAAGTCTACACTGGGGTTCATTTCTTGCTCTGAAAATTCGCTTCCATAGTGGAATGCGTCTACGGCTCGCAAGTACAGCCACAGAGTGAAAGCTGCTAACCACTGCATAAGCGAGGAACATACGAACAAGATAAAACAAAAATAAAGGTAGAACGACGCAGGCCACCAGCACCACCCTAAGCATCAGCGAAGCCCAATACCTTTCTTTTAACACATGCATGGTACATTTCTCATTTTAAAGACTATAGTCTTTCTTGAGATACTTGAACGCTGAAATTTTGGTCTGCTTTTCTGTTTGTCAGTCTGTCACACGACTCAGCCACCCGGCCAAAGTTTAAGCACTTGCGTTACTACGCCCAGCAATTTTGAACTGGTAGCTGCGTTCACACTTGCGAACACTGTCAATCAAAAAGCAAATATTACGCATATCTGAGGCGCAACATCAATACGTAAGTATTATGTGGTATGTTCCTTTACTAGAAAGTACATAGATACGTAACTCTAAAGACCCTAGTGTTTAAAGACCCTAGTGTTTCTTAGGCTGCGCTAAAAATGCGCCGCTATGCACGAAAAAGACCTCTGCCGACGATTTGGTGCTGCCACCTGGCAGTTGCCCAGGGATTCTGCACAAGCTCATGTTTCCCGACGGCGCTGCCAGATGGTGTCCATATCTCACGCAGCGGCCGGCAGAAGAATATCGTCTTTCGACGACATTTGCAGCGAAGCACGCAGATACGCGACCATTTTTTTTTTTAATCTCTCAGCCCTTCTCGTTAACTCGGAAACGCTTGACGCTCATCTTCCCGATCAAGCACGCCCGCTTTGACCTGTTCTATATTTTCGGTTGTCTAGGTATCCAGATGATTCGCACGATATTTTCTCGAAACGAGACGTTGAGTCACAGGGCGGTTAAGACGTTTCGCAGCTAAGCATGACACACCGGGATCGATTCCTGTTCGGGGAGGCCGCATTTCGACGCAGGCGAAATGCGAAGCTATCTGCAACCTGAGATGGGTGCCGCTAGCGTCAAAATTAATCTGGAGTCTCCCACTCAGCAGCCATCTCACACAATAACAACCTCGCTTCTTCGCGTAACACTCGGAACTTAATTTTGAAACCTTGCGGAATAAGTGATAAATACGTAGATGATCATCACGATAACGATGATGACGAAGACGACGATAACGTCGACTAAATAAATATAACTCGCGATGCGACGCTGAGCGGCTGACGTGACGGCAAGTAATTAACATTCTCGGGGCAAAAGGCAAAAGGTCCAAACCTTCCTAGTCCAACAAAGAGGAACACGAAAAAAAAAAAAAACATCGAACACTCCCGATTGTTTGCTTTGTGACGTGCAGCAGCCCGTATAACACGGGTCGCGACGGCTCCGCAGAGACGGCAGCTGGCGTCCGTCGGCGCAATACGCAGCGAGCACGCCCGTCTCCAAAGCGTTGCCCTGGCAACGTCGACTGGTACATAGCGCGAAGCAAAAGGAGAGATGCTCCCGACGGCGCAAACACTTGAAATTAGGGCAGACGCGGCGCAATAGCGTACAATATGCACGCACGGCGAGGCGGGTACACGTCACGAACAAGACCGCGCTCGGTCAAGCGTCCTTCAAGAAGAGCATCGCTCGCGTTCGGTTTTGCACGCGTTCGCTTTCGAGCGCTTTTGCGCGTGTTCGCTTTAAGCGCGGAAGAAAGAACACGGCGATCGAAGGAGGAGCGCATACTCGGATTCGCAAAGGGAGAGGAAAGGCGAGAGGGAGGAGGCGAAAGCAGCGGAAGTCGAGAGACGACTACAACGTGACCAGCATAGGAGCACGTTGAATGTAGTGTTTTGAGACGCAAGGGCTCAGCTGAGAACGGGAAAACAGCGCAGAGCCAGTTGTTTACCAGTTGAGAATGTAACGCCGAATTAAATCACGCACATTAGACGTGGATGTACGGGTAGTCTCTGTACATTGCGTAAAGCAGATATGCAAAAAAAGTAACTGTATACTGAAGGGGGAGTAAAATTCACTCGTCAAAACCACAATATAATCACGAAGCGCACATTGCAGGCGGTAACTCTGGATGCTTTATGACCACCTAATGTTGTTTAAAGTGCACTTAAAGCTAAGTATCCTCCCTGTCTTTCCTCTTCATCTCTCTCTCTCTCTCTCTCTGAAGCTACGTACTCGTGTATTATCGCATAACGACCGGGATTCGAACATGCATCCTCCAAATGGGCAGCGCTACACCTTAGCTGCTCAACTACCAATGCGGGTTGTGCAAGACGATTACGCCAGTGACTGTAGCGATATATGCAACGAAACGTGAAAGCGGATTTCAAACTCATGACATACAGTACATTAAGTCGAAAGCGTCTCGAAGAGCGCAACTGCTTTACCTGGGCATAAGCGTATACGCTAGGTTTCAGATTGGCGATGGTAGCAGAGCGCTTTAATGCACGGACGATGACGCACACAATCGTCGGCTAACGGCATAAGCTTAGTTGCTCGCACTGCCTAAGAAGACAGCGCGTCTCCCTCTACTATACATATTCCCGCTTCGTAGTGGGAGCATGAATAATCCGGCCGCACGTACGCATCGTCTTGAAACATAATTTTACTATACTGCAACCTGCGACAGTGAATGTTACAATGCAATCAGGCACTAAGAACCACCATCACCATCGTCTTCACCGTCTACTCTGATGTCCCGAAATTGTCTCTCTCGCGGAATATATATATATATATATACACGACTTTAGTCTTCTCCTGCTGGACAGCAAAGGCCTATATCCGATTTTTCTTCGAATAAATCGGTCCTGTACTAACTGCACCTAGGTCGTCCCTACAGACTACTTGACATCAGCTGTCCACTTCACTTCATGACACCCCCAGGCACGCTTGCCTATTCTTCGAACGCTGTCTGTTAAGGTTAGTCGCAAGCGATTACCTTGCATCCTCATTAAATGCCCTGCCAAATAATCGCAGTGAAGCATCACAATGGCTGTTGGGCGATTCTTCGTGTTTGATTTTCTTTTATATAATGTGCACTGCAATTTCATGTTTCATTTTTATGTCTAGCAACTTCCACTCTTATGCCTAGCACCAAGCGCTTGGTGGTGAATTTAGTCGTGAAAAACAGGACGGAGGTGTTGCATTTCGCTCGTCCCTTTTATAAAAGGGCGCTACGTCACTTTACGCTTTGCTAAGAACTTGTCTAATCAATCATCGTTAAAAGTAAGTGGTTTCGTTAGGGCCCCTGCACCCATCCATTCATTCTCGCCTCTTTCCGCTGCCTCATCCACTCTCCTGAAGACTACACGCTCCTCGACCGTTTCCCATGCGGCTAACAGGAAGGAAAGCCCGGCACCCGAGGTCAAAACCGCCAGAAAGTAAAAAAAAAAAAAAGAAAGAAAAGTATAACTCGCACTCAAGCGAAAGGAGGGTGAAGCGACAAGACCCAGCAGCGAGCGAGGACACCCGTCCACTCGACCGCGAGAAAGCAGCATGACCGAGAAAGCGGCAGGACGGCCGGCCAGTCTCATTACGAGGCATCTCGGGAGATTCGCACCGCGCTCGTGCTAGTAGTGGTTCTCTCTCGCGCGGGCAGCTCTCATCTTGACGCTGCTTCTGCAGCGAGAAAGAAGAAGACGACGAAGGGACACTTCATTCCTCACCAGTGGCTCACGGTCCCTTTGCTGCCCTTCATCTCCGCGCCTAGCACTCGGCAGGGAGAAGGGGGAGGAGAACCAGCCGAGATCCTCTTAGAGGCGCGGTTCGTATAATCCGCCGAAGAGGATCAACTCTTGCCTTTCATCTACGGCTTATAGAAAGGAACGGGACACACTGCGCAGTATAGGCAACCGCCAATAGCAGCGACGCGCAGGCAAGCGCGAGACGCGCGCGACGACAGCTAGCAGGACAAAGCGGAGTGGCACAGCAGCAGCGGCGGATGAGTTTCTTTTCTTTTCGGATGAATAGACAAAGACAAAGGAGGGGCAATTGAGAAGTAAGAATAAAAGGAAAAGAAAAGAAAGCAAAGCAAGGCAACGCCTACAAAAGAACGACGCAAGTGAGATCGAAATACGAGGCAAGAAAGGGAAATGAGTACCGAGTCGTCCTTCTAGAGACGTCCACTCCTGCGTGTGAGGGTCTCTCAAGCCCTCTGTTTTTTCAGACACATAGCTCCGTCATACTCCGGCAGCTGGTTTTACCAGCTTACCTGCGTTAATGTTTTTTTCTTCTTTATCGACGTATGGCCACAGTAACTGACTGCATTATACTTTGTGAACTACGCGCTAAAATAACACGCACTCACAAGAAAGGAACACACACGGACAAGGAGCTGCGCCACTACCAACTGGTATACGGACAGAGAGAGAAGCTTGCGTTGCTACGAAGTCGACGTGAGCGCATCCGCGGAGAGGGGTCCGCGTTTCTGCGCCCGCCGGCGTTCGTACGGTTTGTATGTATACTTTTCTTGTGAGTTCGCTTTTCTTTAGCGCGTAGTTCATATAGTGTTAGACCAACTAGACCAACAAGCTGTCACATCATAGCGTACTATCACATCACGACGAGAAGGCCCGTAAACTAAAATTGACAGCATTGATAAGGCAAGCCTTTGTAAGCCTATGGGGCTTTGGTAGACTGCAGTGTGTGTGTGTGTGTGTGTGTGTGTGTGTGTGTGTGTGTGTGTGTGTGTGTGTGTGTGTGTGTGTGTGTGTCTGTCTATCTATCTATCTATCTATCTATCTATCTATCTATCTATCTATCTATCTATCTATCTATCTATCTATCTATCTATCTATCTATGCCTGAGAGAAAAAAGGAGGAAAAGTTTCGCAACACGATACAATCGCCCACTGCAGCCACCTGCTTTCAGGAGCCAGCACAGCCTGTTCGAGAGACAGCAACTTCACTGGCGGCCTTGTCGGCCATCGCACTCGCGAGAGCCGAAAGGTGTCAGGCAAGATTCTTTTCTTCGCAGCACCTCTATAGGGTACGCATCGCAGCCGCCGAACAGTGCACCACACTCCCAGCGAATAAAAGGGCCGCTGCATTGGGCGACAGGGCTACACGGGCGCGTCAAGACACGGGCCACAGGTTACTCTGGTTTCCACGCAAACAAAAGTACTACAACACGTACCCTGTACCGTTAAGGGAAAAAACAATATTAAAAAAGAAAGTCCACTCGTTCTCCGTGTCCACGTTCGTACTTTCTCCCGTCCCCCGCTCGTTACAAGCGGCCAGAAATAAGGACGCAAGAAAACTGTTTCAGACCGCCATCAACTCCTCTCTTTGAGGGGAGCCACCGCCGACGGACCTGCTAATCCGCCTATTTCCGACGGTGACTCGGCGCCACCTGCGCTGTTGATACTTCAATGCGCGCGCAAGTGCGAAGTTTCGCCGGGACCGCAGTCTAGAAGAGGAGGGTGGAGAGAGCTGCCATCTTACGAAAAGAAACTCGCCACTGCAGCCTTTGTGCAGGCACGAGTACAGCGAGACACAAAAAAAAGAAATGAAATCAAACAAGCAGGAAGAAACCTCCGCAAAGCTACAGGCGAGCCAGAGTAAGGTGAGAAGGAGAAGCTCCAGCCGCGGCGTAGCAGAAGGAAATCCAACAAGCTCATTCGCCGAAACTGGATCAGGGTAGGAACGGGTGAGAAGACGCCGTGTAAGCGAATAAAAAACAGACCAACGAGAGAGAGAGAGAGAGAGAAAGCCCACTGGAAACGTACAAAGGAAAGAAGGGAACATATCGAAGAGAGTGAACCAGGCAACGGTATACCAACACCAAGTGGAAAAGGACGGTACCCCGGGTTCGCGACCACGTAATGCCGACGGACGAGCGGCCATTTGCGGCCGAGGCAGCGCTCAATAATTCAGGACCAACCCCCCCCTTTCTCCCCCAACTCTCGCTGTGGCGCACGTTTACTACCTGCGACCTCCCCGCGCAAGCTCACCTGTAACTAAGCGGATAGGCGGCGGCGGCGGCCTGCGCAGGAAGCCGCGCGCAGTTGCTAACTAGGTACGGAGATGGCAGGCGAAAGCCTGCCCGCCTTGTTTGCGCTCCTTTCGCAGTTGCCGCTGCTGCCCCGTTCATTCTCCACACGCAAGACACATCTGACCCCGTAAACCCCGCGCAGCGAGCATTCAGTACCCTTCACATTTCCCGCATCTCGCCCTCGAAACAGTCCTACACCCTTGCCACTCTGCCCTGAAGGACAACCTTGCGCTCAAGATAAGTCCGAGCACGGCGGCGCCGCCAAGGCAGAAGCTAAGAGACAAACGTAATCGCGTTGCTCGGCACAGCGGCTCGGCTCTGCAGAAGCTGGTGCCACAGCAGAGCTACTAAAGCGAGAGGCTGTCCCGTGTCTCCGAGCGCGCCGCCGGCAAAGAGAAAGACGGCGGCTTTGCGCCCTCCTATATGGGGGAGAAAAGAAACTGGAACGAGACGCGGCGGGGATGTCATCCAATATTCAGTGGGACAAAAAAGCTCGTTCGCCCTCGCTCCTCGTGTGCTCGGGTTCGCCAGCGGCGGGAACGACTCGGTAGTTATACTGTGAGCAGCAGTCTATATATGCCGCCGTCTCGGCCGCTTGCGCCGCACATTTGTACGTACGTATACACGTACGAACAATGTGAAGGCACGACGGCAAGAAAAGGTGACGGCGCCTGGAAATGAAACCGCGGCTGCTCGCATTGCTATGAAGTCGACGTTACAGGGCGTCCGCGGAGTGGCAGTCTGCATTCATGTGCCCGCTGGTGTTTTGCGTGCAAGCAAGCATAAAAATGATAGCAGCGATAAAGAGTGGCGATTTTTCAGAGAGACAAGGTTTAGGTCCAGAAGCCGTAACCGTGACTGCCGTAACGGCGCGTACGATAAACCCGTAAAAGAACACGCAACTAGCCTATACTGATTCAATACGGTCGTTCAAGTGTTCGCGACATTGACGAAACGAGCCTTCCTCCGAGGCCATTCAGCAACACATTCCAGCGATCTCACTGTATGCACACTCTCAATGTGCTGTATCCCGTAGAGAGTCGACGAGGGGCAAGCTAACAAATAACGCCATTGTTTGAGTAGCCCATTGGAGTAGCGAATGAGTTCCGTTTAGTCGAGGCAGCTTTCCGAAAAAAATAATAAATGAATAAATAAACGAACCCTCTCCCACTTCGCAGTCTTGTACATGTAGAAAGGCGCGGTGTAATTTCATAAGTACTGGAACAGCGAGCCGTGGTTTTGGGGGGGGCGAATTCGGGCGAGCGCGTCAAGTGAAGCTGTGTAAGTGCTCACAGTATGAAACGCGACATACAAACAATGGATTATGAAGGCTAGTACGTACAATTTAATTGCTCGGGGAAAAAAGAACCGTCACATCGCTGCGAATCCGCCTACTAAAGGCGGGTGTGGGCTCTGATGAAATAACACGATCAAATACTAAGTAGATGTAACACGAACGAAGGCTGCGGAGGCGGAAGTACGTGCGTTTGTTAGCCCTAAACTGTTGCGTTTCATTCAGCGAGCACGGTACGTGTCACCTTTCGAAATAGAAAGCTGTCATCTTAAAGAACGACGTTACTTCGACGTGCCGTGCTTACCGTTATGAAAGCACAACGTCGACCGTATAGCTCGCGTTACCATCACGTTACCTTCAAGACCTTCACGACTAAGCTTAAAGATGCGAGAAAGGGGAAAAAAACAACAATGCGGCATGATAAGGCAAGCCTCAATAAGCCCCCAAGTTGCAAAGACAAATGCGGAGTCGCTTGCTATATAGTGTATCTCAAAAGCCCTCAAGTTGCTTTCGGATTACGAAATTAGGGATCACCCCGGCGTCGACATACGTCAGGTGTGAGAAATCAAACCAATGAGTACATCGATACCTATATGCACAGATAAGTAAACGTTCATAAAGTACACACGCGCGCATCGGCGGCGCAAACTATATGGCCGGCGACGCATACAGTTCGGCACGCATTTCGAAAATGACAACGCCTCTCGCCTCTCCCGCGGAACCCGCAAGTGCTGCGGGAAAGCCACCTACCAAACGACACCCACGAAGCGTCACATGAAGCAATTGCGCGTGCGATGCCCAGAAAGCACTTGTCGCGACCAAAAAATGTGTGGCGCGACATTTATCAAAACCTGAGCTGGTTTCTTCAGAGCCCTATACACCGCGAAGAAAAATTACTCTACTAACACAAAATGAAATAACACAAACGAAACTAAATAAAAGCAAGGAAGAAAACAAAAAAAAAAACAACTCGCCGAGGCAAGTGCCACCTATAGAGAAAAGAAAAATCGAAATGTCCAGCGCAATAACATTTACGAATGGGGGCCATTACGGTTGTAGATTCGCATCTGCGCATACCGGAACGTACGCGAGAGCCATTCGCGGGCTCCCGCTATGCGAAAGAACGATGAATGAAAAATAAGGTGCAGTAATAACCTCTAAACACGTCATAAAGCGTATAGTATACACGTCACATTCGTAAGGCACGCTGCAATTACTCTTCAGGATGAATGAATATTTAGCGGTCGAAAAAGGAATAAGAGGCCCGTTTCTAAAGACTCGCCGCCGAAACGCGAGAAAGAGAGTTTCTGTGTATGCACGTAAGCGGAGGTAAAAACTGGAAAACGCTGGCAAGCGCAAGTCACGCGAAAGCGATGTGATGGACTAACGCGTGAAAAATTGCACTTCGAAAAAAAAAAAGAGGTAGAGACGGAAGGGGGGCCATTAGGACGGAGGCGGCCAAACACTGTCCAAACTGTAACTCGCTTTTGAATAATCATCAGGAGGTATAAAATAAAAGGTAAAAAAAAAAGGAACAAACGCGAAGTTGAAAACAGAGCGCGCGCCTTTTCAAAGTCCTTTTGAGTACGCGACGATCTTTTCCGGTGAGCGGACACCAACATTCCGCGGCACACTCGTACCGAGTGTCCTGTATGCGCGATGGGGGAAAATATATACGAATTTCGCTAACGCTTTCGACGCAAAGAGATTCCTCCCTATTAGAAAAACGTACTTTAAAAAAAAATGAAATAGACGGCAAGGACGGAGAGTGTAAACGGTGCTTGCCAGAAGAAAAAAAAGAGCAAAGAAAGAGAAAAAGTGGGCCGTACGCGTATTTGGAGTACGCCCGTTACGTTCCCGTTCTGCCGCCAACCCCTTTATGCAAGAACGTGCGATCTACTTTTTCCTTCGATTTGTTTGTTTCCGTTTTCCCTCGAGTCTTCGGTGCGAAAACTGCGAAACCAAAAAAAAAAAAATGGAAAAATAAAAAAGGAAGGAAAGAAAGACAGAGAGACATTCGTACCGATTTGAGCTGCTCAAAATTTATACTTCCCAATGTCGAGAACAAACGCACAGAACAAGCAGCCTCTTCAATACGCAGTCTTCGACGAAACATGAAAACAATGCGAGAGAAAAAAAGAGAGCGAAAAAGAGAGAGGGAGGGAGAGAACGTGAGAAAGCGAACGGTCGGAAAGTATTAAGAGAAAGGGAACAGCCGAGAGCAAGGAGAGGAAGCAGACGTCTCGAAGATTGATAGCCGGTATCCCGAAAAGTACTTCGATTCCGCTCACAACTCGTAAATATCACTCGCGCGCAGTCTCTTTCCTTCCCGCGCTTCCAGCTTTGGAAGAGGAGGAGGATGAAGAAGGAGGAGAAAACGATCGCTCCTTCCCCACTCTCTTCCTCTCCTTTTGTTTGATTACGCTGCATCGATGTCTGCACCGTACTCGCTTATTTTTTTCTTTTTCGCTCGACATCATCCGTGCCATCCTACGAACTTTCCAGTCCCGCTTCTCGCGCACGCATTTACATTATTTTAAAACTTGTTTTCATTTCCAAGCTGCTCACACTCGGCCCATCAGCCTCTCGCGTCAAGATGTAAAAGTCTCGCTTCATTCTTATATCCCTCGCTTTCCGAGAGGACAGGTGGGCAGGTGACGACGAATAAAAGAAGAAAAAGAGAAACTAAACAACGACACCGCCCTTTTTTTTTTTCCGCAGCACAACTAGACAGGCGCACACACACACACACACACCCAGGTAAAGCACACAAAAGCGCAACTATGCTAATGCGACGCCGCACATTCGCGCCGAAAAAAATCCGCTCCCTCAGCGCGACGTCCATAATTCACGAAACGCGACAAATGTGCCCGCTTACCATAGTCCTGTAGGTAGTGACGTCGACGCGCAGAGAACCCGAAGGTGCACGATCGTTGCGTGTGGAGAATGGGTTAAATCATAACGACAGCGGACGCTGACCAGGCGGGAGCAGTAAGCAATAAATGAATAAATAAAGTCAAAATCGTTACAATATTCGGAATATATGGCAAATGAGTTCTCGGGAAACCCGCAAGGCGGAGTAACGTTTACAGCAGGGACAATTAGCATCCACCAATTTTGAAGCACAAGACTACAAGGCTTTGCCATATATTCACAACCATGCGCTTCGACTTCGAGCTGTCGACAGATTCGCCAATCGCGCTGTCAATCGCTAGCTTCCTCGTTAGCTCAATTGGCAGAGCGAGCGCCCCGGACAGGCATTGGTCCCGGGTTCGAACCCCGGACCAGGACAAATTTTTCCGCATCTACGAAGCTTTCATTTCTGAGAAATCCGTACGGATTTCCCTGTAGCCTTGTGCAACAAAACGGGTGCATGCTAATTTTCCCTTTCAATATTCAGACTGCTCGCTTCCCCATTTTTCTATTCCTAGCCCCGCCACGGTGGTCTAGTGGTTACGGCACTCGGCTGCTGATCTGAGGGTAGCGGGATCGAATCCCGGCTGCGGCGGCTGCATTTCGATGGAGGCGAAATGTTGAGGCCCGTGTGCTGTGCGATGTCAGTGCACGTTAAAGAACCCCAGGTGGTCGAAATTTCCGGAGCCCTCCACAACGGCGTCTCTCATAATCAGAGCTGGTTTTGGGACGTTAAACCCCACTAATCAATCATCAATAATTTTTGTACTCCTCTGTATTAAGCGCGTTTCGCTCGCGCCAGGCCGCAGATAGTAATCACATAAGGTACGTTTCAAGCGAAAGCTATCTTAGGCCACATGCATAGCAACAGGAACCACCGACTAATGCTGCGTGAGCGCAAGTGTCAGTCCGCTGCAAATGCATGTAGACGGCATATAGGAAGAAGCTTCCAATGGAACATCGGTACGAATTATAACAAAGTCACTGACGTGCGTTTAAGCGCAAGTTAGGAGCGCTAAATATTTCCGCTCGAAAGCAGTCTCTATACTTGCACAGCTTAGGCGACACTACTGCGGATAAGGTGTCTTTAGAACAACGAGAAAAGAATGGTAGATCATTTTTCTTTTAATGGTCACCACCACCTCCACTAACCTCTGAGAACTTTGAAAAATCCTTACGAGGAATAAATTGAACTGAAATGCATGACTAAAGCAGCAGGTGTGAAGAGTATGCCTGGGATTGACAAGGATCTGAACGAGAAGCGAGAGAGAGTGCGAGATAAAAATATGGGAGCGGGAACAATTTCGGGCTTTTCATACAGAATACAACAGGTCAAAGCGTGCCGCAAATTGACACCCGCATTTTTCCGAGAATTGCTACAAATGACTACAAGAAAAGAGGGAAGAAAATAAAAAAAATGGGGGGCAGGGGAATTAAAAGGAAAGGAAAAGGCAGGAGGGCCTGACTTTGCCACTATTGGAAAGTTTCCATTAGGCCACTTCGCGGCAGCAATAGCAAGAACAACACTGTATCAGTGATAGCAATAAGGGAGCTAACGGCAACGCCTAATAAAACAAAGGAAGAACTGAACCATGCGGTGCTATTTGCAGCGCTGAAGCCCGCGCAAGCAAAGCCGTGAAAAGACCCCCACCCTTCTTCTTTCTCCCTTTCGATTTATTCCCACATATAACAAGAGGGCAACGTTCGCCACTCAGTTCTCGATGCCATGTACAGTAACAACGTTCGGGGCGTATTTATACGTTTCTGGCCGAAGCCGCACTCCTGTGGGGCATGTTTTCAATTTTCTCCGCAGTTCCGGTTAGTTTCTGGAAGGAGGCTTACTCGACTGAAACGTGACCCCCCCCCCCCCCCCTTTTATATATATATATTTTTTACACCTTACACTTTCCAATCATGGCAACCCCCTGGGACAATTTCGCAGCGTGTAATTGGCACCTAGATGGAAAGAAACGAAACGTGTTCGATGTAACATAAACGGAAGCGGCACGAAGTTTCAGCCCCAAAGCAGACCTTATACGTTCAGCCGCTCGTCGCTTCCGTTGCCATAGGCGAATCAGCTGTGTACCTGAAGGACAACCACAGAGAAATCGCACGAAATAAAAAAAGGACTGCATTAGAAACGAAGAAAAAGGCAGGAAGGCTGCCACGTTTTCTCAACCTTTAGAATCCTCTCCACCACATTTTTCCTTCTTTCGACTAGACCCTATGGATTCGGTAATCTCTCACACCAAAACGGAGGAACGTTGTAGAGGCCGCCGTGTTCGGTTTGGTGGCCGATCAGGCGCGGAGTTCGCAGAGCTGATGCAAGTCACTGTCTCAGGCTTCGTGGCTACGCTATCTTGTAAGCTGTGGAGCAAAACTAGGCGAGCCGTTTGACATTCGTAGCCAAAGGGCAGCGCAGCATGGACGGGAACACAAGGCCCCGCGTGCGTACCTATGTCCTGTGCTCCTGTATATGCGGCGTTGCATTCTACTTCTCAAAAGCGCCTGCCTCCTGCGGGCGCTCCACCAACCAAATGAAAGTTTCATTTCGTCGCTTTCTAAAGAGACTATTATAACCTTCTGTTTGCGGCGAATATAACCAGCATTCTATGCAGAGACTTCTATAAGCTAAGGCAGACCCGCGAGAGCCGATCGTTAAACGCCCATGCTGACAAGCCCCGCCAGCCATTTTTCCATCATACAAGCTCTATCGGAAGTCAACAAGATGCGCATACTTAATAATTCCCGCGAGTGAGTCACTCTGGCATAAGAATAACGTGGATAGGTACATCATGCTTTCTCAATCAGTACACTAATGAGAGAGGAGCCATAAGGCGGACAAGTAAAAACATCGCGACTAGGGCGCTATATAACGAGAGCTAACGCTACTCTTACCTCCATACATAATTAAAAATGAATGAGAACATCACAGTATCCGCGGACAGGGTCTTCATTAAAAGCCAGCGCGTGAGCATCGCCAGCCCGAATCACTTTTTATGTCACACAGAGGTGAACTTCCCGTTCACCCAAGAACGGCACGGAGCAGCTTCCTCGCTGCCAACGCCGCAACCAATACGTGAGCAACTATCGTGCAGGGCAGCTATAATCAAACATAAAATTTAAAAAAAAGGCAACTGCGACGTACGCAAAGCAAAAATCGGAGGTACACGAGAGCAGCAAGACACAGTCTGATGTCTTATACAGAGGTTTCCTTTCTCGCCAGCCCCGCGAATATAATGGGCGTCCCGCGGAAAGTCTGTTCAAATGGAGTAACGATGTCTGCCTATTGTTGAACTTTCGCCATCAATGTTAGATGAGAGCCCACCTCTCCGTGCAGTCCTTCATTTCATTATATTTCTTTCTTGGGGGAAGGGGGGGTTGGAGGTGTAGCACACTTTTTTTTTCTTCCTTACCATTCTTCTTTCAGCTTTTACCTACGCTGTATTTCCTTCCTGCCAGCGGAACGACAAACGTGGCCCAAGTTTCTGTTCCGCTCCGCGGCCTATTGTACCCGGAAACTTGTCGCTCCTTTCGCACGTCTGCTCTTAAGGTTTACCTTTTTTTTTATCATTATTCTTTCCTAACTATGAGCCGAGCGAGTCGCACGTAAAAAGACGCCGCTCCTTAATGACGCCTAAGGCGTTGTAGAAGTGAGGCTGAGCCGAGAAAAAAAAAAGAAAGAAGAACGCACGGATGAGTTCTGGACCCGAAGTGTGCGACAAAGCAAAAAAGAAATAACACGGAAAAGAAGGTAAACGTTTAGCACGAAGCACAATGGGCTAGAACTTCACTGACGTACGTCAAGCTGTAGTCGAGGGCCCTTTTTTGCATACAGCAGCACAGCGAAGAACGCAATAGGACCTTTAGCCTGCTTCACTCTACTTTGCAGCAAAATTTAAAAAAAAAACAAAGAAAAGCACGGAACTGCAGTAAAGGCATCTGCTAAACATAAAATGAAAATGAAATCCCCAGCCACGAACTACACATTCATTAAAAAGAAACATAAGAGAAAATGATAGATTCTGAAACGTGACGCATTCAGTGACCACGCTGTGCGCGCAGGCACAATGTATAGGGCGGCAGTAATTTTGGGTTAACGCGTCAAAGAACACACGGTAGTGAAAATTTAACCCGAGACTGTTCGCTACGCCGTCGTTTTAAGCCTGCAATACGGTAATGAGACGTCAACGCCTTAAACGTAAGTTCATCATACGAAAGCAGTAGAAAAGTAGCAGCGCAGTACAGTTCATGCAAGGTATAAGCAAAAAAGACAAGTAAAAATAAACAAACAACAGTACGAAACAAGCGTCGATGAAGTTTCTAAGGCCGGGAAAAACGACGCGTGGACTGAAAATGTCAAGGTCGTAAATGCGAGCGCCGACTAGCACGCAACCCACGGAAGAACGCGCCAACACACGCAACTTCGGTGACGCCGAGGGTGGACACGAAAACACGCGACGCTATCGAGGACACGCCAGAAGGTAGCGGTCAAGTCGGCCCCTGCCTAGAAACGACCGATCGCTGGCCAAAGCTGACAACGTTACGCGCACCGAGTTCCGGAAAGTACGCTGAAATGGTCGGAAGTTTTGACGACCACGGAAATCGCTGTGTCCCATACAACCACTTCGACAGAGCGAGGGAGATAGGAGGAATGCCTACCGCAGCGGGGGCTGGGTAGAATGGAGAAAGAAAAAGAAGCTAATACAGGGTGTCACCTTGAAGCCTAGTCATAACTTAAGATGGAGAAAGAAGTGAAATACTCCCTGGTCACATGATTGGCAATCGGCATATTCACGTACTGGTTAAACACCACTTAGAAGTATAATGTGTCCAAACAACTTCCAGCGGTCCGGCAATCAAGTCGACCTATTCCTGCCTAAGAGGCACAGTACACAAGGCGTCAGAGGAGCTTGGCTTGTTGAGGCCAGTGGAACCAACCACGTGACGCCACTTCCTAGTTTATTGCTCCACGCTGAGAGCCCCTACACCACTCAAGTGCTGAGGTTGGAAGCACACTACTCGACTGGCTTGCATAAGTGCGTGAACTGAAAAGGCTCGGGAAATAGCCTTATTTTGTCATAACGGCTGTCTGATTAATTACAGAAGCGCTATAAGCTTTCTGGTTTTCTCAGCAAAACGTGAAAAATAAACTCGCAGTGCCCGTATTTCAGCAACGCACCATATAGTTACCACAATCGCTTGCATCCAACTGCGTGTGTTGGGTAACGCCGTAATGCAGACAGCAGCGTTGGTATAACCGTACTGAACGAAAGATATTGCTTAGAGAAGCTCTGTTACCGCGGCGAAGAAATTCAGCTTATTTCATGCAAAAGCCTATTTCCGTGAGGGTACATTATCCGACCTCTAGATAGTATAGAAGTACTTACTCAGATGGGAGTGTCTCCGCTTGTCGTCTGATCATGCTTCCCTCAGGGCCACCGACCATATACCGTACCGCAACTCTTGAGCAAACAAGACGTGCTGACGGTACCATTTGAAGTGAAACCTTCTGTGGCAACCTTGAGACCCCTCCGCCGCACATCACGCCTTTTTTTAGACGGTCGCGTAAAAGCCCAACTACTCATTTTCACCCTCACTTTTTCTCGTCGAAAGCAGCGGCGAACTACGTCGCATGCTGCCAGATCCCCCCCCCCCCTCCCCCTCCGCGCACAAACTACTTTCTAACAACGAGAGGTACTTTTCTTTAACTTACTTCCTGTAATGCAGAAGTATAAGGCAAAAGCGCTCCTTGTATCTTCACACACACACACACACACACACACACACACACACACACACACACACACACACACACACACACACACACACACACACACACACACAAGCACGCACTCGCGCTAGCAGGTAAATTTTATTTTCATTGAATTGTTCTAGCACTTGATACGTACTTGTTTGAGCACTCTTGCTTGGTGTCGGTCCACCCTTCTCTTGACATGAACATGTGACTCGACTCGATGCGCAGACAAGTATTTATACTACTTGGTTCGTCTTCAGCTGCGCTCTTGTTCCCGCAATCTACTTGTACTCTACTCAAGCATTCACCTCAGTGTGTTTCCACAACTGACTGCCATGTATAGCGGGCGCACACCTCTCCAAGTTTGATAATGACATTCTATTAGCGTTCGCTACAGCGGCATATTGAGACAGAAATAAAAAATAATTGATTGACCGACGCAGCACGACTTAACGTCGGACTATAATACGGAACTGTACATGCGGACATCACCACAGCAGGCCCACGGACAGTGAAGACAAGAAAAGCATAAGGAGTATTTATATCCATAACACTTCTAAGAGTGTATGGTTGACTTGAAACAGTGCTGTTCCCACGGGCGTGCCAAAAGTGTTATGCAAGCTGAATCAGCATAACAAAACAACAAAAGGTCTTTTACCGTCAATCGTGACGTAACGAATGTCTCAAGTTACTGATGCATGACGTGTCAGTTAAGTTAGCCACCCATTGGGACTCCGCCAAGGCTGTCTTTTATGAACCGGTGTGTCCTCGATACTCCGCCCTTCATCGTTATCTACTGACCGTACTTGATCCCTCCCCATGTACTCATGTTCTTTATTTGTTTATTTCCATTTGGCGCTATGTAAATGTAGCCGCGGCCGCGGGGGATCGAACCCGCGACTTCAAGCTAAGCCTCTGCTACACTTTGCCGCACAATGGCCTTGGCACAATCACTATATCGTACGGCAGCGGCCTCGGGCAAGAGCGGGTCGGGCGCAGCAGTGCGTAGTGTGGCCGAGGGAAATACCGCGTCCACTTTTCCCCTCCTACACGTGACGCCTGAGAGACAGCGAAGGGTCGACATTGAAGAGCTTCCGCCGTGATGAAACGGTTAATAACGATTTAGAAGTACTTATCTACCGTTAAGAAACGCTATAGGGTTTAACAGGCACCACTTTGTGAATCAGCGCACGGAGCGAGTTAATATAGGATTCATAAAGTAAAGGCACAAAAAACACGAACACAAAGGCAGCGAAGTCCACAACACGAACGCCGCAACACGAACACTGGACCCTGTTTATTGGCCTTCCCTCTCAGCGTACGTGTAATAAGAAATGCATTGTACTGACCGACCCAGCCGCAGTAGCAATGTCAGCGTCGCCGGAGCCGGCACGGTAGGCAAGAAATAAGTATCGGTTGTAAAAGACCAGCACAACACGTAGATCACGAACAGGCCAGCGACATGCCCGCGAAGCTACGCGCGTCGGCGTGGGAAATTCGAGAACGACCATATCCGTTCGTCGCCGCTGCGTGCGACAGCACATGACGCGTCGCGAGGACTCCGGCTGGCTGGACCACGTCTCGAAAAACAAAACGCTAGTTCAAGAGAGACGCCACTGTGACGTGGCGACGGTGTTTGCACTATGCAGCTATACGTATATAATATATAGCTTAAATGGCAGCCGAAAGAGAATGAATGGTAGTCTTAAGTGCGTGTCGCTTTCGCCGAAAACGTAACAATTAGCCGCTTTTGGGTGCGCTAACGCCTGCGGTAAACAACGACTCGCCAATTAAACAAATATCTAAAAATCGAAGTTAAAACTATAATTACTTTTCTTTTATGTGGTACGAGACGCTCGTTTAGGTCAACGTAAGGAGCGATGTTCTCATTTTCACCACAACCGAAAAGCTTTTGCCGAGCAGCACGCAGTACCTTTAACTGCACCAAGCACACGGGCGACTATAGAATTTCGGCCTCGTCGAATCAACTGATTGATTGATTCATTGATTGATCAGTTTTAAGCGTCCCAAACAAATACTGGGGCTTTGAGAGGTACTGCAGCAGTGGACTCCAGATCAAATTGGATCGTGTGAGCCTTCTCAACGCGCACAAACTAATGTAATAGAAGAAATGCTGTGCAAAAACAAAACCTTTCCGCGTACTAAAGAGCGGCCGTTGCGCATTCCTGGAATCGAACTCTGGTCCTGGAGACCACGAAGCAGAACGCCGATGCCACCGAACAACCGCTGTGTGCACGCGTGGCGGCGACAGCAACAATTTACTCGCTTCGAGTTAACGTTTCCGGGCCGCCACATATTTCGCTCGCCTCGCGCACACATGAAGGACACCGCTAGCATTCTATAACCATGCGACACTTTCACAACTCGAGCCACTGACAGAGGCGCTTCAATCCCGAAGGGATGCCAACACCAAACTGTATATGAAAAAAAGTAAGGACTCCAGAGTGCGCGGTGCACTGTCGCGCTTCCTATCAGAGGACGCGCGCGCACCTGCACGCGTGGATGGACGTAAGAGGGAGGGGGAAAGAGAGAGCGGATGTACCACGAGAGAAGCTGTGCCGAGGAGGCCCGTCAAGACGTCACTCCCGTAGCACGGAAGCACCGCGCTTATGGTTTAAAGTCCTTTAAGAAACTCGCGTCACATTCAAGGACCTGCGCGTGCGCACGTGCCGCAGGCGCAAGTGTGAACTCGAGCGCGAGCTCCGGAACGCTACAGCCTTCCTTTCCACTGGCAGCGCCAGCTGGGTAGACGGTGACGCTTATTACGAAAAGCGACGGTAACGGAGCCAAATAAAAAGAAGGAAATACGGGGGAACGTCAAACTAGGCCAGCCTATCAGAAAAGCGCGAGACCAGTTGCTTCCGGAACAACGCGGCCTCCGACGGCGTCGACGCGGAGCGCGGTTAACGCGCGTCGGTGTGTGGGGGGCTGCAAACCGGGTGCAAGCGCTCGAGCGGGCGTCGGGGCGTGACGGTGGTGCGAGCGCCTTCTCACACTCCTCACGCGTCATCGGCGTCTTCCGACCCGTTGACACCCGCGGTAACGAGGAAGAAACGTGGGGAGGGGGGGGGGGGGGGGACAAAAAAAAATACCAAACTGTAGGAACAAACGACTCAGAATCTTCCACCAGCAAGCAAGCGTGCGTGCGCGCACCCTTGGCTCGCGTGACACCTGCTCTCCGGCGTGCCCGACACACCGGTGCCAGAAGTTCGCCAGGTGATTAAACGAGAAAGAGCGCCGCCGGTTGTAAAAGACTTTCACCCGGCGAGAGCTCCAATTGCTCCCGCTGTCACAAGGCGTCGTCGTCGACCTGGCCCCGACGCCAGCACTAGCTTACACGCAGAAGCAAGGGCAAAAATAAAAAGTCTCAGCTTCGTACAGGGTGGATAGCGAGGCACGTATGTTTGTGCGTTGTGTGTTCTCGAACGAAAGTTGGATCCGAGAGCGGTGTATGTGAGGGCAGCGGTTTTGCCGGGGCCCGGCGCGAGACCACGGCGAGGGGGGCCTCGGAGAGCCCGGGGCGCACAAGAAGACGACAAGTCTGCCGTTGCTAGAGGTCGGTTTGCTAGCCAGCCAGCCATCCAGCCGAGCTGGCGGCGGGGCAATAAACAAAAGCGAACGCCAGGTGGCCCCCCCCGGCGGCAGCGTCGGCTCGTTTACGAGTGACGTCGTAATGCAGAGGGGTAGGATGGAAGCGACGGCGATATCCAACTTTCACAGCTCGCCCGTCGTCCTCCGGAAAAGGTAATAGCTGTCGTAAACGGGGCGGGAGCGAGGGTCCCCTTCTTAAGGCCCACAGCATCTCCACAGGCGCGCGCGCTCGCGGTTTCGGCTCCGCGCGCCCTCGCCTCACCCAAAACAGCCCCTGTACTCGCGACTCCCGAAAATAATGCGCCGCGTTGTTGTATATTACACGTGTCCATGACTGCGATACAGAGTCCCGCAGCGTTATTGGGGCTGCTTTTAGTATCGGGACGTCTAGTATACAGGATGCCAAGAAACGTCGGTACGGGCCGGCTTTACGCAAGCGAAGGCCTGACCTTGTCTGTGAGAGCCACTGCACTGCAGACACCGGCCCTTTTCTACACAGACGGTGCGTACTTTTAAGAACACGCGCCAGACGTTTTTCCTCGTGTTAGGCAACCTATACAAGTTTGTTTGAACATGCACGTTCACGTTAACAAAAGGTTCTGGGGCATGTGGGCCACGTATGAAACAGACTGCTGTCTAGTGTATCCGAACTGTCGGCATCCAAAGGCCCCTGAAACAGTGATCTCATTGGCGGCGGGTAGTTCGGAAGGAACTTCATGCCTGTACACGGTACCACGCAGAAATTTACTTCGTTTGCCTTCAAACTGAAACTGACTATTTACGCGCGTTATTCTGTTTAGTTATGCGTAAACGGCACATCAATTTGCTCCCGCTATTATGCGCATAAGCAGTGAAACGAGCTCGTCTTGACAAGAAATATCACTGTTAATGGCTGGTGCGGGACAAACGTCACCATGCACACAATTCATTCTTCTCAGTTTCGTAACTAAAGCTGTTACGAAGTGCAAAGAAGGAAAAAGAAATTTAGTCTACGATAACGAGGGAGCGGAATCCATGCTTCATGTTTACGACCGCAATTTCCTTTCTCTCTCTCTTTCTTCCTCGGTTCATCAATACTAATTCTGCCTTAATACAGTGATCTTTCATCCTTATCTTCCACGAAATTCTCGAGCGTAGAGGTTCCTCCCAAGGTACCCATCAATACGCGCCACTGATCCAAGCCGCAACGCATTCGACGTCACTTCCGAGGTTATATACCGCAATGACGTGGCTCGTACGTCCGAACAGTCCTCCCAAACGCATCGATAGATGCGCGCGCGAGACCGCAGTGACACATCTCCGGGAGGTGGGGGGGCGTCTCCTCTCCCCTCCCACACACTCTTCCCGAACGTTATTCCGCAGTCGTCCTCGAAGCCAGCTGTCGTGGCAGGCTATTAACGACAAAGCCACAGAAGCGCCGAGAAGCCGCAAAGAGATGAAGGCTGGGGGAGGCCCGACCACCATTTCATCCGAGAAACTCCTTCCTTTCGGGCTTGTCCAGCTGCGAAAACGGTGCCCCGCGTCGCTTCCGCATCCTCCCCTTCCATCTTCCATCGGCAAAGGACATGCCACCGCAGCATTCGGATGGATCCGACGAGACGCCGCCGCCAGCAGCAGCAGAAGCGGCGGCGGGTTGTTTCGTAGCGAGAAAATGAGCGCGCCCTAGTCCTTCCACCCACCCACATCTCATGCTCCTCCGGTACACTCCTCTCTCTCTCTCTTCCTCCATTTCTCTCGGCAAACCGTCCGAGTCAGGAAGCTGTCCTTGCTTCCAAACCATCCTCTCTCTCTCTCTCTCTCTCTCTCTCTCTCTCGCTGCCACGCACTTCATCGCGAGATTGGCGAGGGCGCTACGCGCCTGACATTGGACGCGACAAGAGCCCGCCGACAGCGACGACGTCAAGGCGGGGGAGGGGGGACAAAAATGAGGAAAAGCGCGCTCTTCTCCGCAGGGGGACGAAGATCGAGCCTCTCCGCATACCGCATTCGTCCGCGTACACGAGGCGCCTAGGAGCGCGCGTCGGGGCTCGAGACGAGCCCGGGATTCGTTCGCTCGGCGTTGTACAGACCACCACCGGCCGATGGGTCTATTGTCAGGCGTACGTGGACACCAGCTGCAATCCCATCCCCTATGTAAACCCATGTCAAAAAGGCACCAAACAGTGCGTCGCCGATGCTGTCTATCGCGCGGCGTCGTACTGTCGACTACACGCCGAGTACCGTCATGTAGCGTGCGGAAACTGCCTACGCGTATAAACTCGTCCAACCCCGACGCACGCGCAGAGAAATATCACCGTGTGAAGGAAACGAAACTATACGCCGCGACGCTGTGCCGAACCTATCGCACAAGGGAACAAGAAGAAAAGTCGGGACAAAGTTCTTTGTATGTACAATAAAGTTCTTTGTAGTATGTATGGCATCGTCTCATCTTTTTTTTTTTTTTCGTTTTCCTTGACCTGCTAAGTATCATGTGATTTAACAGCAGAGCAATTTCGAACACATATTACGCGCCTGACTTTTTGTTTTTCTATATATAAGCAGTATACAACCAACCAACCATCCAGTACCTCCTATAATCTATTATATGACTGCTAATAACAAGTGTTGGCATCTAAACTCGATTCTTGACGCAAATAATACAAACAGGATCGCTTGACAGGAATGCTCGGTCGCCAATGCGCGACCAGAGCAGTCACAGTGGTATCGAAGTCTTGCCACGCTGAATATCAGTGCATAAGCGATAAAGCGTTCTCTGACCAGTGTGTCCTCATCCAACAAGGAACAACGCGGCCTCCTACGGCGGTTATAGTTTAGTTTACTTAGCAAAAAACAGATACACTGGTACATATATAGACCGTGACTTCACACCAAATGATCAAGCTTCCTAGCGCAAGCCAAGGCTATAGCATCTACATTTATAAACCCTGCCAAATACGTGTGAGCTTTATAAGGCTTCAAAGTAGAGCCGAGTCGTCTCTACGCGTACGCGACGAAGAAAGTAGAATGAAAAGGAGTGCCGCTCGATCTAGGGGCACAGCGCCTCGTCGCAGCTTCCCATTCAAGGGGCATGGCACTCCCTCGGCCCTGGCGAGTCCCTGGAGCGCAATCTTCGCACACGCGACGCACGGCACAGCATGGCATCGGCCGCGCCGACGGCGGAAGCAATGGGCATCGTTCGAAGGACGTTTGCCTTCGCATCGAGCACAGGGCGGTCGAAAGGCAACTCCAGCAGCGGCGGCACTTTATATGTCGCCGCGAGGCCCCTGCATTTTGCAACCGCCCCGTGGGGCCGACGAGACCGATGGTCTCGCCTTCTCGAATCGACGAGGTTCGCCGTGCCGAATTGCGCACCCTGATTGAGACAAAAGAGGCGAGCGGCATGCTTAGGGCCGATGCGCACATCATCAGAGCTACAGAGAAGGCAGTCGCGGGCGCTGCGTTTCAACGGACGAGAAGAGTGCGTCTGGGGGGCAGCAGGCAACGACTGCTTAAAACGGGTGCCCTTTCGATGACTCGTGTCACAGTAGTACGCAGCCGAGTAGTCCGGGATGCACGTGTCGCGGCCCTTTGCGATTGCGATAGGCTATAGCTACGAGCTCCGCGCTGTAAGCGAGGCGCCAACGGGGAATTGCATCGCCTATTCGATACTACCAGTACGTATGTCAAGGCGAATAATTTCGGCACTTTAAAACTGACTTCAGCATGGCACTCAATGAACATGTTCAGACTGCACTGAAGTGACAGAAATCGGCCGAATAGAATATCGAATGAAGTAAGTTCCTCAAGTAAATCTCGTTGCGACGTAAGCCCCAACTCATACAGCAGCAAAGAGCATTAACATTACACAACGCACAAATCTATATGGAAAACGGCGTCCCAACACGCCGTTTGCCGTGAAGAGCGCTCGCTGAAGTCCTTGACGGCGACACTCGCATAGTTTCTGATTAGCGAAGAACGTGAAATCGTGTTCGAAATATGGGCCATGCTTTCGCTTCAGAGCGGCAGCCCACGGATTTGTGATCGGGTGAATTTAATTTTTTTTATATAGACAGCTCTCTTCAGCATGTTCACCCACATTCGCTGGACGCCCGTTCATCGCGCACAAATAAAAAAATTGACGGCAGATCCACGAGGTGAATGATGATGAGATTGGGCGAAGCTCCTGGAAGTAATCATCGGTTAAACCGTGAAATTTCTTGCGTTAATTCGCCCGATAAAATTGACGTGAAACGATTGACAAACCTGTATCGCGATATGGTTTTGAATATAAAACCATTGCTTTAGAAAACACCTGGCGTCTTTCGTTAAGCAGCTGGCGTCTTTTCGTTTTGCTTTAGAAACATCTGGCGTCTTTTCGTTTTGCTTTTAGAAAACATCTGGCGTCTTTCGTTGGTTTATTTCATCAATCAACGGCGTTTTGAACAAAATTTTTATTGTTTAATCACGCACAGGAGAAATCTCACCAGGCACTACCTTGGAGGTAAACAATGGCTGCTAATGGGAATGAGAGACAGAAGAAGTCGGCTTTTAGCTAACACTTACACTTCTACTTCTACTAACGTTTCCTACTGGAACTTGCCAATGGCTGCTAATGGGGAATGAGAGACAGAAGAATTCGGCTTTTAGTTAACGCGCACGCTGCGAATTTTTTATTGTTCAACAACGCACAGGAGAAATCTCCCACCGGCACCACCTTGGAGGTCAAAGCGTAAGACTGGTTACGCACTACGACTACGACTACGACGAGGGACGAACGGGTGCCGCTTTAAGGAGCTTCGCCCCTAAAAAGTGGTCTTAATGAGCGGAGAGAAACGACGCAGGTGCTGAGGAACTGAAGAACAAGGCACATGACTGGACAGCACGTGCTGATGACGTTTTCGACGTCATCTGCTAGGTAGGAAACAGGGTAAGGGGTGGGGTAATCAGACGCGCGGCCTGCGAACGCCTCATTCAGAAGCAAAGGCGGCCGCTTGACGCACTTCTGAGCGATGAAATTGTGGGCTGCACGCTACAAATGGCTCATACAGACCTGTGCGATTATTCAAAAATTTCGAACATCGAATAGAATTGGCCGTTATTCACAAGCGTAAATATTTTTCGAACAGATTACGTATATTTCAGAATGCTAGCTGCACCGAAACAAGGACTAAAATTGGTGCAAGAACTAACATAAGTTTTGTCCCCGTTGGCAAAACATAGGCACAAAACACGACATTCTTGCGTAGTGCAGCAGGCATACTCAGTTCGGGCAGCGTGACCTTACTGGCTCTACAGGAATCGTTCGCGCTTTATGAACAGTTCTGCGGATACGAAGAGTCTTATACTTCTTCCAAGTGCAGCACTGGGACCTTGAATGCCAAAGTTACGAATGGAAAACCGCTATGAACATCGACTAGGGCCAGCTGTAAGAACGACTCTTCGTTGTTCCAGAATTGCTCGAAAAGTATTCGATATGCGATTCGTTCCGCTTCTGCCACTATTCCTTTTGTATTCGATTCGGTCTTAAAAATCGCTATACCCCTCCACCATAAGTACAATATGGACCACTGCAGTGTTATGCTTACAACAACATGCATTGCCTTGCGGGACATGGTTTGCAATTGTTATTGCAAGCGACGCCACGAATGTCCGCTGATAAGGCTCATAGGGCACCGCGATGCAGTTGATCGTACATGTAAATATATGCGGCACGTTGCGTAAGCAGGTCAGGCTATTGCCGACTTTCACAATCACTTCCACTTTCTCTTCTGGCTTCTTGGCTTTCTTCCTTTTTTATATGCGTCTCAATTTATTCGAACGTTACGTTTCCGGTGAGCTGCTGAGACGAACGCTACGAACATACGTGGAGACCCAGGCCTAAGGGCGTAGTAGCACATAAGAATAAAAAAAAAAAAGAGGAACAACCCGAGGGCGAATAAGCGCCAACAAGAATAACGACGATCCTCAACTCCACGACGAGATTACTCCTCAGAAGGTGTAAAAAGACTTCGAGGCGTGCATGGCACCGAGAAATCTGCACACACGCAGTTCTTAGTTATACACTTATATCTTTTTTTTCTTCTTCTTCTTTGCCTATCCGATATTCACGTCCTACCGGAGCCCCGGCCTGCCAGTCAACGCGCACTGCCCGATGCCGTGACAGCGTTTATGCAAAGAACGGGCAAAAGAAAGAAAGGCGGAAGGTGCCGACTTTCTTTCGGCACTCCTTATACGCAGGCCTGACGTGCACCTATACGAGAGAGCGTACATATTCATCGCCCAGGGCGGCGCGCCCGCTTTATTATGCAGACACGCGAAGAGCTCCTTGCACTCGGCAGAATATCGCTTCGTCTATATACGCGCTTGCTCTTGCCTCGTACGAGCTCGCCACGGCCGGCACCAACAGCAGCAGCAACGCCCGTCGGCAAGGCCTACGTCCTCCATGATCGCTCATCCTCGATCGAGCGAGGAGGCAACCGCGGACGGCCCCCTCCGGAAACCACGGACACGCGCGTCTCTGTGTTATAAGGCGCAGCGGAGGGCGAGGCGTGTATATATGCACCCGACGTTCCCTGTATCGGCGATCTTGATTGCCAACGACTTGACGCGACGATCAGCAGCGCGAAGAAGTGATCGCGCTTGCAAGTTTAAGAGCGAAACCCCCGGAGACGTATAGCACCTTGCCTTAACTCGAGCATCTCGCGAGTTTGCCGTGCAACCGGAAATCGATACCCACCGGACTTATAGCTATGGCAAGCGACGCAGTCAACTTGAACGCGGTGTGTGCGTGCTTACATATCGTCCTTAGCCGAATTTTGCGCGGCGTCAGTCAAGGACGGCTGCGCAGGCGCCGCGATAAATGGGACGAAGTATACATAACAGACCTACCAGACCAGCCCAGATAAACTTTACAAGCAATAACAGTTCTTTCTATGGACGTTTTCACAAACACTGGCGTTCAATGCTATTTCACTATACCATCAGCAAGACGCAGGCCATCTCTCGCCCATGGACGAGTACAACCAGTGTACACGGCAAGAGGGGACGCAACCGACCGAATAGCACGCCATTACGAGTTCGCATAAAACTGATATTTCGACTTATCGAGGATATCCAGAGGGCCCATGAAAGGGCGGAGCGTCATGGCGTTCTGTCCTCCACGTGGGTGCGGCCAGCGGTTACAAAGGCCTCCCGCTAGGAAGTTTTGCAGCAGCTCCTCAGGATTCAGTAAAGTTCACTGTTAGTCTGCCTGTTCGACTTATCGAACAGCTGCTTACTTCTTCCTCTTGCCACCAACTGTGCGTGTTAACCCATAACAAATACCACCACTGACCAATAAAATGTATGTACGTGTGCGTATGCGTATGTGCTATTTTTTTCTTTTAAGGGGGGGGGGGGGTACGCCATTGCCTTTGATTTCGCCATCAAATGTTCTTTCTTGAAACGCAAAATGGAGGTCAAAGGAAGTCCTACTCTCGAATTTCGCGGCGATACTTTGGCACCTGGATGTCAGCGTGACGTCCGAAATTCCAAGGTCTTTATTTCGCTTCAGGCACACTCACTCTAATACAATTTCCAGAAATTCGCCGTGTTATAAGTATCTGGCTCTCTTCGAACACACTGAAATTAACAGACGCACTGAATAATTACGCATACATTTTAGGAGGCGTCGTAGAAATACACGACGTCACCAAGGCCAGTTGGTGCGCGAATCCCACGGGGGACGTGCTATCTGTTATCTTTTTTTTTTTTTTCGCGCGTCTTCTCACTCACCAAGCGTCTTCGATGTAGCGGCGTTAGTGGCGCCTTTGGCTTCGTGAAAGGAGAACATTTAATCATCGGAAGACCGTTTTAACGTTAAGCGTTAGCGTTATGGAGATCGCGTCGCGAAAGGCATAGGCACCCACCGCGGAAATGATCAATTCGAACTACCACAGTTTTCCGATCCAACCCACCACACAAACCCTCCCCCATGACGCAGGTGCTTTAGCGAAAAGAAAAGGGAATTTTTCGAATTAAAATCCGTCCGCTGCACACTACCACTTTACTTAAATCGACCCATATAATAGCTCGGAGTGCAATTTGAATGCACGAGGAAACATTGTGTTACGATGAAACTCGAATAAATCCAACTTAAGAAAAGGCGCCAGTTTAAAGACCAGCGAAAGGGGAAAAAACCAGCAGCGCTTCCTCTGCCAAGAAAACGGGGAAACGCGAAGCTTGAGGCGACCATGCCTGACGTATCCTCTTTCTTTCTTTCTTTCTTTCTTTCTTTCTTTCTTTCTTTCTTTCTTTCTTTCTTTCTTTCTTTCCGGAGCTCTTTTATTGTTGCTCATCGGATGTCCTAAGCACTGTGACAGAAAGGCATTCATGTGGTTCGGATATGTTCACATCTCACTAGCATGCATGGGCAGTATTGGTGGTCAGGACACTCGCCTTCGAAGGGTGCGGTCCCAAGTTCAAACCCCATCACCGGCAACAAAGTTTGTATACTCCACTGCGCAGAGGTTTCTTCGGCCATTTCATAGAGGGCGCGAGGGGTTCCACTTTTCTGGAAGGAACTGGCCATTGGCGTGACTACGCCGAATAATATTACGACCACACAGTTTAGTCAATACGAGCTCCGCTTGAAAAAAAAACAAAAACAAAATAAAAAAAAAAAAACGTCAGTCTTATCGTTTCTCCACGCGGTCGCCTTTCCCGACAACAAAGCGGCGAATATTTCCTCGGAGACCAACGAGATAAACTACGCATGTTACTGGCCACGTCACAGGCGGCGTGCGCAGGGAAGCGTGCATCCACGAACGTGATTGTACAGAGAGTAGGTGCAGCGCGAAGCTTACCGCAGTCGCTGAAGGGCCGCTGCGCCTGCTGCTTCCTCGGTTGCCGCGGTTGACCTGGTTAGCTTTGCCTGCAGCCCGGCACAGGTGACAGCGAAAAGATGAAAGAAAGAAAGAAGGCACGCAGTTAAACACGTACAAGGTACACACACGCTTCAGTGGCACGCGACAACACACGACTCGCTACCGCTCATGCGGCCAACCATCTCGCAAACAGGCCAGCTCTGCAACGCCGGCGGGCGCGCGAATGTTGAAAATTCTGGGAACGACGGAAATAAAAGAGAGCAACAGATGCGAGCACTCTGCGTGCATAAATTACCAAAAGAATGCAGTTACGTAAGTAAAGACTCGTTAGACGCGATTGAAACGTGTCGACGGGTTGCGCCGATTTTATGCATCGTGTTCTTCAGTTTTCATTCTCCTGTATGTGTGACTAATTTACTGACTCCCAAGATTCGACTACTAAACAAGATCTGCCACGCCTCCGCTGTTACATTCATTCATTCATTCATTCATTCATTCATTCATTCATTCATTCATTCATTCATTGGTTCGTTCATATGGGTTAAAAAAGCTCGTTTATTGGTTCCCTACTTTCTATTTTTATAGCTAGCCCCGGACAGGTGTAGCCCGTATACCAAGGGGACGGTGGTAATCACACCAAGCTCAGAGTTTCCTATGCTTACATACTGAACGTCCATGCGTCCGCGCACACAGCGATGCCACTGAGCCACACTAAAGCCTACCCTGTGAAACACAGTCTCAGGAGTGTACGCTTCGTGTTGCCTTCATGACTTCGGAGACTTCTTCGCTCCTGCTGGTGCATGTATATAGCCGATCCAGTTCATTTGGTGTAACGGGAATGACGAAACGATTCAGCCCCTCTATTCTGTGTTTATGCGGAACGTTGCTAAACCGCGCCTCCTACACGGACTCTCCGCCATTTCCTGACTCGGCGCGCTGATTTCCGCGAAACTTCCGGCGCTGAACGACGACCGAAAGTAAACGTGACTGCGGCGAGCCCTTTTCGATGACGCAATGCAGATAAGGAAAAAAACAAAACAGAATTCCTTCCTCGCTCTCCTTCATTTTCATTCCTTCTCACGAACTAGTTTCGAGCGGGTGTTGGAGCCCCCTTGCAACTAAATGGACAGAGAGATACCAATAAGTACACGCGTGCCTGAAGAACCTCGGTTGAAGAGGGGTCGGTTTATCTCAGGTGCCGGGCCCTACAAACAGCTGATCACTTCCAAGCACCCGAAATTTACTCCCTCTCGCACAGTTTCTTCCACCGTACGGTGCGCGCGGCATTCGTGCGATTGATGGAGCGAGCGTTGCAGGAGATCAAACGCATCACGTTCCGATGGGCTCCCGATATCGCATCAGAGCCCGAACGAACCAGGCGCGCGTCACGTGACATTATTCTGCCCAGAACTACGCACACGGGGTACGTCCTTATCGGGCACGACGAGATGATAAAGGTTAACGACAGCGCAGAAGCGAAAGGCCCCGAGAAGCTCGTCTCCTCCGCCAGCACCGCTACTACTCGAAGGGCAAAGGCGAGAAAAAGCCGCGCTGTTTACCCCAAAAGCCCTCGCGCGGGCCGGCTACCGATTCGCGAAAATAAAAAAAAAAATGAACTCGGACCTCCACGCTCGTAAAACCGAGACGTGCCGCTTCCGCTCGGAGTGCCGAACGCGGCCTGCAGGTGCCTCCGGAGACGTTGATTGGCTGACCGAACTCATTAACAGTCCTGAAAGAAACGAGAGGAAGAAAAAAAAAAAGCAAGAATGCTGAAGTCCCTCGCAATAGTATAGGACTCGACCGAGCCCCTAGAGAAGCACTTCTCGCACCCACGCAGAACTTTTCGAATTTCTGGCAAAAAAAAAAGGAAGAAGAAAAAAGAAAGCCAAACAGCGTGAAGCTGTTGCCTTCCGGTTTCTGAATAGGCGATGAATGGGATCCCTGAAGACAAAAGGAACAAGTGAAGCGCAAAGCAGTCTGCCTTGACAGCATGTGCTTGGCTGCTGACCTCGAAGACGTGGGTTCGACCCCGGCCGCGGCCGTCGCATTTTCGACCGAGGCGAAAATGCGAGTCCCGTGCACTGGGAGATGTCAGAGCACGTTAAAGAAGTACGGGTTGTCCAAGTTTTCGGAGCCTTCTACTACGCTGTGCCTCATACTCAGGTTTTGGCACGTAGAACGCCAGTAAATGGCAGTGGACTGCGAGCGGAACAGCGCACACGGTGCTGTGAAATACAATGAAGATACGTCTAAAGGTGCGGCATAGCCCCGCCACGGTGGTCTAGTGGCTATGGTACTCGGCTGCTGATCCGAGGGTCGCGGGATCGAATCCCGGCTGCGGCGGCTGCATTTCGATGGAGGCGAAATGTTGAGGCCCGTGTGCTGTGCTATGTCAGTGCACGTTAAAGAACCCCAGGTGGTCGAAATTTCCGGAGACCTCCGCTACGGCGTCTCTCATAATCAGAGCTGGTTTTGGGACGTTGAAACCCCACAAAACAACAAAGGTGCGGCATATATCAACACTACTCAAATGCATGCTCACTTAAAACAATAATACGATCAAGCTAGCATGACCAATATGTTGCCCCAATCAGTATTGCCACTGTTGCATCACTACTCCGCAAATCGGCACTGCAAAGACAAACTGTGCTCTACCACCTCTACCACTCTAACAACTATGTCCAGTACACGATATGTCCAAGAGTACAGGATTCTGAATGCGTTCAAAACGCGTCTACAGCATTACAAACCACCGTAAAAATTGAACGCGGTGCTCAGAAAGCGCTTTTCGTTAACTAAACCCGAAAGGCCATCCTTTAAAGAAAAACGGTCACAATGTGCCATCACTCGCAAAACAAACGTTCGAGCGTGAGCGGGCGGTCACGTAGTTTCCTTTTATTAACGAGAGTATACTGTCCTCTAAAAAAACGGACATTTATAAATGGCCACTGACGCGACTATCCACCAGCGGCGAAAGAACGCGGTTCAAATTAATAAACGAACGATTCTCTCCGAACCGCTCAGCCGCCTTCACTAAACAGCAGCACCAGCAGCGGCGGCGGCAGTCCAAAACGCACGTATCCCAAGGTTGCGTGATTGGGCCAGTGACGTACCACCATGACAGAAAGGGGGACAGGCAAAAAAAAAAATGAAAGAGACAGACAGAGACAAGAAGAAACAAACGCAAAAACGGAGACAAATACCGTACGCCACAGAACTCGCGACTGAGAGAGAGAGAGAGAGAGAGAGAGAGGAGAGGGGGGGGGGGGGGGGGGGGGTCCGTACTGCGACGAAACCGCTGGCCTGTGCAAAAATGTGGACGAACGTCGTGCCGCCATGCCCATCGCATCGCGTTAATTATTTCTACGCGGGCACGCTTACCACGCCTTTTATTATTTTTTTTTTCTGTCTTCTTGTTCTTTTTTCGGTCGGCATACAGTTTTGTCTCGTTTTCCCTTCTCCCACCAGCCGAAGGGCGGGTACGGGTAGTAGGTGGCTTCCCAAACAAGACGGAACGAAACTGCGAAACAAAAAGAAAAATCAAAAGAACAATTGAATACGTAAAAACCAAGAAAGAATAGAATAAACGACAGAGCCACGAACGAAAAGGGAAAAAAAAGAAAGAAAAACACACGCTGTTGGATGAGGGAGGGGGTTCTTTACGCCAGTCGCCGAGTGTGCGGTGCGAGTTCCTTCCCCACCCAGCCCGAAAGCAAAATGGCGTGGGCGGAGAGCGTGCGTGCGCAGCACGCACGAAAAGTAGCGGCCGCGCTCACGCGCCGCTCGACCGCGACCTCCGGCCGACAGGAGAAGCCCACCCCACCGCTGCGAGCTTCACGCTCGTCGCATCATCGGCCGTAGTCGTGATGTGTACCTTGAAATCTCTCTCTCTCTCGCTCCTCCCTTCCTTATTCATTCTGCAACCTCGTTCTAATCTCGCTCCGCGCGCGTTTCGAATGCGGCGGATCTCTGCGCCTCTCTTCGGTCGTTGTTTATTTATTAGCCATCAGGAAAGAGCGGAAGAGGAGGGCAAGGATATCCGGAAAGGGCCCGTAAGGCGAAACCGTGACGCCGGCGCCTCCTGTAACCGCGCGGCCATTATTACGCAAGCGGTCATCGCAAAGGCGTTCGTATCGATATTCGCCTGTATACTAAGTGCAGGTGCGCCTGATCGGTTCCGACCAACGCTCTTTCCGAAGAATCACGCTGCGCTACTAAACAAAAAGAGCGCGCGGCACCTTCGTGGTTCCCTTACGAGTTCATATAAACGGAACAGAGCAAAATGTTATCTTCAGGAATACGTTCCTGAATAAAGGATGACTTTTCTATGTATGTATGTATGTATGTATGGATGGATGGATGGATGGATGGATGGATGGATGGATGGATGGATGGATGGATGGATGGACGGACGGACGGACGGACGGACGGACGGAAGGAAGGACGGACGGGATGGATGGGTGGAAGGATGGATGAATGGATGGATGTTTTAAATACCGTACACTGTGCACATTTAGGGCAATGCCGAACAAGAAATGCGAAATACCAAATACTTCAGCTATATAACCGAAATATAAACGAAACTCTGACGACGTTATGACTTATTTCAGTGTTCTTTCGATTGTGGCTTTGCGCAAACTCTCTTCGCAGCGTCTAGCGTCCTTTCGTAAGAAACAGTAAGCGCAATGTGCGAGCAAGAATGCAAGAGGGCTGCTGCTGCCGACTTCGGCAACGCTTTTCCATCCAGCAATGATTGCGCGATACCCACAAAAAGCGTAGCCGCAAAATGAAACGCCACGGGACAGGTCTTCCCCTCTGCTGAAGTCACGCGGTGCGAGCCCCGCTCATCCCTGGCCCCGTTCGACCGCTGGCCTGCAGTTTTCATCCGCCATGCGCCGCACTCTCGCTCTTATTCCATCCGTGCTTAGCGTTGCGCGACCGCGCACGGACCGCGTACTCGCGACGACCCTCAAGCGCAGCGAGCGCACAAAAGCGCGCGCCGAACGAGATACAGAACAGCCAAAGCGTGAAAGGGAAGAAAAAAAAAACGATAAGTAAAAAATCAGATTCGCCGGCGCTGGAGCCTTAGTCATGCACGCCGGTCATACCCGCGCATAGGGACAGCGATCGAAGGACGCCGACACGGTTTGGTGGCGCTGCATTAGCGAGTACGGCTACGCGAACGTCGGCCAAGTATTGCAGGCTGGCGTACCTGTACTAGTGTGACTTTGGAACTGAGTGCCGCAATTCAGTAGTGGTCGGGCTGGATATTCTTATTATATGCACGGGCCTATACGGAGTGACGTACGCAAATACGTCAGCTCTTTAGTGAGCCCTTGTCGCTCGCCGCGCCCCCTAGACACTACGATATCGTGTGGCACTCACTGCAGAGGAGGTGCGATGTGCGCAAGCGGAACTTCAACGCCGCGCGACGGACGCGGATCACGAGGAGAAAGAGGAAGAACGATAGGGAGAACGAGAAGAAGGTTCCGGAAACGCAGTGGTGGGAGAATAAGAAGAAACTGAGAAAAAATGGGGGAAGCTTGCGCTCAATCCCTCAAGGCTTGAGCCACAGCAAAGGTAGTCGATTTTGAAGTTTGACGATGTTAAGATACGGTGTAGCTGCATGGTGGCGTTCCCCTCCATTTTTCCCTCCTCCCAACCCTCACTTCCCTTTCCCGCAACTCGCAGCAGTATACTGCGCAAGATTACGCTACGCTCTACGTTCACCCCTACCGCTTTCCCTCGTCCTCAGATCACTCTTCCTGACCTTCGCTTCCCGCCCTCACTTTTTTCTACTCCTTGATGCATTATGCTGTACAAGACTATGCTGTGCGCCTCCTTTCTCCTCATCCTCAAACCATTCCTCATCATCCCACCGCCCTTTCCCACTCGTACAGCTACACTATACTTTTCTAGCCTATGCTATGCTATGCTTCGCCCTCTCCGCTCCTCCTCTCCTCTTCACCCTCACTTCGCTTTCACAGACCTCGCTCTCGAGGGTTTTCAGGTGACAGCGCACAAACTAGGTTGAGCTCCAACAGCTTCGCTGTTAAAAAGCACAGAACTCAACAGAGCACTCAAGCTTACGCTGTGACAATGCTGCGTGCTACGCGCGGGCCTCGCGTTCGCCTCTGGACAATGCTTATCCAGAAGGGAACGTTTCCCCGCATTATCAATCACGAGCTCAGTCATAACGACGACAAAACAACGGCAAACACCATTCTGCCGTCCGGTATGCGTGAACGACGCAACGCGCGAGGCACGCAGCACACGTCGTTTTCTTTCCCTGACCACTGCCACTACCGATTTGCTACGACGAGTTCCCGTATTTTCCCGCTTAATCCTCATATAACACTCGCTTTCATAAACAACCGTCACTCGCGTCAAGCAACGCGCTTTCGAGCAAGCGAAAGCAGGCGGCTCCGACACGCACTGACAGAGCTATACCTCTCTCACCCGGGCAACCCGTACAGGCAGTTTATTTTCTTCGGCGACAATTTACGAGCCTCCGGGCCCAAGCCGGTGGACCCATCGTAAATAACAATCTTTAAACCGGAGCACACCGTCGATGCATCAGCGCGCACTGTCACTTGCCCAAGAGAGAGTTTGTCAATGCAGATGTGCAGGCGCGAGGAACGAGCGCCCACAGAGAGGGAAGAGAGAGAGAGAGTGCCCCGAAGGGAAGTGCATATTACTCACACACGGCCGGCGGTTACAAATTAAGCGCCTCAAACGGGGGGCCGCCTCTCGAAGAAGGCTTCCGCATTGAAGAGGCGCGCATGCACTGCCGCGTGCAAACGTAGCAGTACACATGCACGCACTCCCTCGCAATCGGGCCCTGCGGTTGACAGGCCGGGTGCCAACAAAATGATGACGAATGCCCTCGCGGCGCGCGCGTTCTCTTCGTTGACGATGCAGGCGACAACGCTTAACGCCGTTATTCGCGTGCGCGATGCACTCGCGGCACGGGCGCCCATAACGTTGTGCGTGTGAACTATTTGCGCAGCGCAGGCGCCGAATGCACGCAAGGTTTAGAAACTTATAGTTTCGAAGTAAAGAAACAATGAATTTCTCATGAGAGAAGCTCATTATGGACGGGCGCTAGCTCGGCCCCATCGCTGTTTTTATCGACAGCTTGCTTGGAACAGGAGCACCCTCGAAATGCGGGCTCCGATCAACATTCAACCGGACCCTGTAAGAAGTTTCCGTCGCGTACAGTTTATTCGGAAGGAACCATCTTTCCAGCAGTGCCGCAGAAGAAGTGATCAATTCACCGACCAAGACAATGTAAATTGTAAAGTTTATTGTTTTTCTGCTATAGAATGGGCACCCCAACCAACATTTCCACCTCGTGCCGCCCCTTACTATTATTATTCGCTGTCATCGAGTTATTTGTCCAGTTTTTACAACTTGTATATGAACGCAATGAAGGCGGGGTCACGCTGCGAGCCTCCTCCTCCTGCATTACCGACAACATCACACACACACACACACACACACACACACCACACACACACACACACACACACACACACACACACACACACACACGTTTTCAATGCAATCGGGAACACGAAAAAATAAATTAGACAATGACAAAGGCTAGGTCCTTCAAACAATGAGAACAAACAAAGAATGCCACAAACACAAGAGTTGACGGGGCGTAGAGAAAAGCAACAATGAAAAAAAAACAAACAAAGGATGGCGACAGGAAACAGAGACGGTATTCTGCAACAAAGAGAAAAGAAGCCACGCCCAGAACAGCGATCATTGTTCGGATGGGTCGGTGACGGCGGACGAAAAGGGACACTTCCCGCGGAAATGGTCGCGCAGCACCAACGCACAAAAGCCGCGCGAACACACGCACACACACACGCACATACACATGCCCTGCGTTCCTAGAGGGCGAACCCGACGAATGCCCGGTCGGCTGGAGAGTGCCGTCCGTCTATGTATACACATCGCATCAGGCCCAGGCGCCGAAGGAATTCGTTCTCGGCTTCGCAATTATTATTTATTGGCATTCACGGCGGCCCTCAGCTGGGCGGCTATAATAAAGTGACCAGTTCGTATCGGCTCGTCTTTATTATTGCAACATTCACACGCACAGCGGCCGTATACCCGCACATAATCTTCCTCGCGCGGGGTGCGCGATTGTTCTTGAGCTTCGCACGCGGGCGAGGAAGGGGGCAAAGAAGCAAAAAGTAACGAAAGAAAGAAAAAAACGAAATCAAGCGACAAGCAAACCCAACAACACGCGAAAGACGAATGAAGGCGAAACAAAGGAGGGCAAAAAAAAAAAAAAAGAGGAAAGGAAAGCGCCGATCGATTAGTGCTCTGCGTCCAATCTGTCTTTTGCCTCCCCACACCCCCTCAACTCCATTTGAACTCTCTCTCGAACCTAAGCCTGACGGGCTTAGAATAAGCCGGACGTATACAACGGCTCGAATCGGAAGCGCTGTTAAGCGAAACCAACAAGACGACGCGAGAAAAGAAAAGAAAATGAAAGAAAGAGAAATCTCATCGAGAAACGTGAGACACGCATGAGGAAGTGACCATGCACCGTTACCACCAGTTCCAATCAAACGGACACGCAAGCGTGTACACGTGCTCCCCCGAAACGGAGCAGCGTATGGCACACGCTGTGGATAAAGTGCAAACACCTCGAAACTGCAGGCTTTCTCCCTTTAAAAGGAACAAGGGCCTCCCCAGAGCACGCATACAAAAGAACGAACGCGCTGCACGTAAATTTAAGTTCTGCAAGCAAAGCGGCTTACACTAACCATGGAAAAGAAAAAAAAATGAAAACAAGAAACGACTGCATTAAAAATTTCGAAAGGATAAAGAGAAGACGGGGGAGCATGCGAGAAGCAGCCGTGGCGCTGCAGGGTCGGCGAACGCTCGCATCGAAGACGATAATTATGCATGAGCTAAGAAGAAACGAGAAGCCTCGGGAATCCGTGAAACAATTTATACGGCCTTATAAGGTCTTCGGCACACGCAAGCGCGTTTTCTTCCCTCTCCTCCTCTCTATCTTTCATTCAAGCTTTATCTATAGCCAGTTCGTGATTAGTCTCCCGTCCCCCACCGCCTTCAGCTCGCTGCAGCTCCCCCCCCCCCCCTTCTCTCTCTGTCTTGCACCACCGTGTTTGCTTTTTTAATACCGAAGACTCCGTCGAACTTATCTATCTGGACGCACGGCTCGCTCGCCCTGAGCCGATCCGAATAGCGCCTCGGCTATTTCATTCTCTTTTTTTTTTTTTTGTCATCGCCTTGCCCAATCCGCCGTTATATTATAGCTTCATTAAAATGCAGCGATCGCATCCCGTACCCCGATCCGCAGAAGGCGAGGTGGCTTCTCCGCGAATCCTTCCCAACCGACAACGACACCGACGACATCGCCGCATGCGTTCGGCGAACCATCGCTTTCGACTTTTCGAGCGACGCGAAATGGTTCGCGGATGATACGGGCGCTCATTGCTCAATTCTTGCTCAATCAAAAAGAAAAGAAAGGAAAATCGTTTTCCCGTTTTGTGAAAGACGCGCCGACGCGCGCATTGATACTTTTTTTTTTTTAATAACCACAGCGGCGACGTACCGGCCGTACGGATGCCTCCCGATTCGTCGTGGTCAGCCGTATACTATATACTCTGTTTCAGTAATTCCGTGCAGCACTGCGGAAGCTCCAGGCGCCTTCGGCTTAAAGAGGAGGGCGAACACATGCTAAACGCGTCCTTCGGCGCCATGGCATCTGCCAATGGTTGGCGCTGCAGTGACAGCGGAAGAACTAAAGGTAGAGCTTGGTGGCCCGCGGGCTACCGCCCCGTTATAAAGGGGACTCTCCTAACATCCATCTATCCGGCCAGCCTTGGAAGGAGGAGGGAGAAGTGGGATGCAGCTGTGTGTTCGACAATGGCATTTCGTTTCGCTTCGCACTCGATGGCCTCGTAGCCTTGGCTCTGCTGCAAGGAACTACTGAAACAGAGTACATACGGGCTCAACACACTTCTGTCGTAGGAATCATCCGATTGGATACAACAATGCATCTCGACAGATACGAGAACGTGCCCCCTACAGGTGCGCAGCAACACTACCGCAAACGGAATACACATTGGCCCAGAATTAGAACAGTCCCTTTGGACTCTAAGCATATACGCGTCGCCGTCGAAACACAACCACCGCGGCCGCAATCGAAGTCCCGCGTATTTCGGTAACGACAAGCGATCCGTCGGCACGCCGCATATCTCGAAGGGCTGGGCCGCTGCGACTACTGTTAGGTATAAGCGTCATTGAACAATCACCTTACCGCCAAAAATTACGCTCGTGTGAGTCGTCATAACTGTACTGCGCTGTTGAAGTTATATATACATACATATATACGGAAAAGAAATACCGCATAATTAAACGAGCATCGAAAAACAAGAAACCACGGTACACTTTCAAACAGCAACACGTAAAAGCAGAAGGGGACGCAGAAGCCTTCACAAATGAGGCGGCAATGCGCTGCTTCTAGAAGCCGGCTTACACGCACTGTCTTGAGAACACGCAAATGACGAAATTCTCTTATAACGAAAAGGGCTCGATGCTTTCAAAATGCTTCATCATACAGGTCACTTCGTTGACGCCATCTACACATAACACAGCTCGCAGCATGGCAGGGTCGTGAGAAGTCCAACGCATTCCAATGGATGCGCTATCGCGGCTGTAGAGAGGCCCAATATTTATTCGCCGTTATAGAGGCGTTAGGCATATTCCCATTAAAAGTTCCACAGCGACTGCGGTGAAACGGCGACTACATTCTCACGTGAATGAGGGAGGAATACCCCCTCCCCCTCAACGATTGGCCGCCGCGTACTCTATATCTAGCGCGCAACAATGCGCGGTATTATAATGCGACCACAATATAATAACACTCCCCCTTATCCCTTCTTCAGATCCTCCGAGCCATCCCGGCAATGAACGCGCACAGCCGCTCGGCTTTCCCCATTCCCGAAAAAATACTCTCCCGATTCGGGCCGGCGAACCTCAGCGACCCGCTCCTCTCTTGACCGTCTTTCGAGATATTTTCTTTCATTTCTTTTTTTCACTTTTCTCACTCCGTTCTTCCTTTAGCAGGCAGCCCATTCCTTGGTCTTTCGCAAATAAAACACCGAATGAAGCACAGAGCGGACGGTGCCGCCGCTCTGGATGTGCAGCCGCGGTTTTCGACTTTGGGGAAGGTTCCCGGCAGGGTGGCCCCGCTTATCGTGTTCGGCCAGATGTCGGAAGCCACGTTATACCGGCAAAGTGTGAAACGTAAAAGGGGATCCTTCCCTAAAGCAGCCAGGAACGGCGGCGGCCGAAGGAAAAGAAAGAACACCTCCCCCTCCCCCTCTCCTCTCAAGAAAAGAGACAAAAGATAAAATGAAATCTTATTAAACGCAGGATGGTGCGGGAAAAAAAAAAAGCACGTCGGCGAGAAGTGGCACCACAGTTACACAGCGAGAGAGAGACAGACATTCCCGATTTTCCCAGCGTTACAACGACGAGTGGACGGATCGAGGTAAGAGAAAGATGAGCAACAGCGACGAACATTTTAAGAGAGCGTGAAAAAAATATAAGGAATAAAAAGAGGTAAATACATAAGACGAAAATAAATCAAGAAAGGAAGCGGCAGAGATTGGGAAGACCATTACACTCGGCGCTGTGTCGTCGTCGGCCGCTTGTTAAAGGCGTTCGATAAAAGGAAAGACGACTGACCCAACGGGTCCCGACAGAGAAACACGATTTCCTTTTCTTTTTCGCTCGCTTTATTCCCGATTTTCTTTTCTCTCTCTCTGTCTTTGGTCTGACAGTCTCGCAGAAGCCTGGTGTAGACCCACCATGAGCAGCGACGCCGCGTAGCTTGCTGCCCGCATGAACTACGCGTACGCACCTCAAGCGGATATCGTTTTTTAAGACGATGGTCTTTCTTGGGATACTCGAACGCAGAAATTTTGGTCACAAAGGGAAGTTTATTTGACACAAAACTCTTGACACAAAGCATCCGCAAATACAAAAGCGCCGGGAGACTCGCGTCACTAGGAAAAAAGGGAGAAAGGACCGTTATACAATTTCTAACAGCCGCTTGGCTGAACTATGGGGCGCAGACACGCGTACACAAAATTTTAAAACGTGTATTCACGCGGGGCTACGTGTACAAGAGTGAGCGGCTGGTTCATGTGCCGCTTAAACGCAGAAGAGGCGTACACATATGTAGGGGAGTAGTCCCAAGACTTTATACAGTGGAAAACCCCTGTTTCCATGAGTACAAAAAAACACAAAAAAAAACGCGCAGATCGTGTAGTTATTTCGCGGGCAATGCCGATTACCAATAATACATCACAGATTCATTTTAATGCAGGATAACCCGGGGGGCCGGGGCTTAGTAAGGCACAATGGGGGGTGAAATGCGCCCATTCTTAACTAGGAAAAATTTTGTGTGCCAGCGGCGGAGAAACATTTCCTCCCCGGAGGCCTCGAGTTCCCGAGTAAGAAAACCCCAGAGCAACCGTCTGATCCGGGAAACCGCGGGGTAGGCAGCTCTTACTGAAGTGTTTCTCGCCACCGCCAGGCACCGCCGTTTCCAGATGACGAACAGTGTGCAGGCAACCACCAGTCTGGCGAAAGCACCTCTGTTCCGTCCAAGAGCTGAAGTCTTTGGCTAATAAGCGCCACACGGGTTTCGCTGCGGCGCACTCTTGAAGCGCGTGCGCCGTCGTTTCTTCCGCGCGGCAATTCGGGCAGCGAGTCGAGGGAACTATGCCGAACCGGTGCAACCTCTTCCGAGTTGGGAGAACCTTCCAATTCTTTTTCCACATGAAGTCGTGCACCTCCCTTGGGAGGCCGCGACTCAGCTTCGCTTTTGACCGCTTCCAGGATGCTGTTTTCCCGCATTCCTCCGGCGAGAGCTGGCTGCGCGTTAGAGTTTCCGCGATGCGCGCAGGTGGGTCTCTGTCGATGTCGCAGGAGGAGGCGTCCTTATCCAGCATGCTCTTGGTGTTCTCCGTCATCTTGTAGAACGCGGAAGGGAATTCTGCCACCGGGCCAGTGTGCCTGTCCGCATCGAGGTGCTTGGTGTTCGTGCTGCACCAGTACAGTAGGAGGCCCTTCCCGAAGAAGTCGCTCGCCTGATAAAGGAGCCGGACCGTTTTCAAAGCGAGGATCCTACCTATTGTCACGACGTGAGGAAGCCCTAAGCCTCCCTCGCTCTCCGGCAACTGCAGGAGGTTCCGTTTTACCGGCGCGGGTTTGCCATCCCAAAGGATCGTATTAATGATACTGTTAAGCTGGCTTGCCGTTTTCGATGGCATGACAGCGACTCGGCAGACATAGTTTGCGAAAGCACATACGCTTGTTTTGACCGCCAGGGCCTTCTCTCGGAGTGTGAGGTCAAGGTGCTGGATACGGGTTGCCACCAGGTGGGCCCTCTCCAGAGCTCTCTGCCACGTTGCCTCCGCGACGCCGTCACACGTGAAGAAGATGCCCAGCACCTTCACCATCGAAACCGTCTGGATTTCCCCTAACGACTCTCTGGGGAAGGAGCCGAACAGCAACGCCTTGCTCTTCCCCTCATTTATTTTCGCCCCTGAGACTTCAGCGTAGCGGTTAAAGGTGTCTGTCTTTCTGTTTCTCAGTCCATCACACGATACAGACACCCGCCAAAGTCTAGGCACTTGCCTAACGTCCAGTCATCTTGAACTGGTAGCTGAGTTCATACTTGTGAACAATGTCGATGGATCAAAAAGCACATATTACGCATATATGAGGCGCAACATCAATACGTTAAGATCTAGGTGCTGTGTTCCTTTACTGGAAAATACATAGATACGTAATTCTAAAGACCCTAGTGTTTGTTAGGCAGCGCTAAAAATGCGACGCTATATGCACGAAAAAGGTCTCTGCCGACGATTTGGTGCTGCACAAGCTCACTTTTCCCGACGGCGCTGCCAGATAGCGCCCCTATATCTAACGCAGCGTAGTACGGCCGACAGGAGACTATCGCCTTCCGACGACGTTTGCAGCGAAGCACGCAGATACATTGCCAATTTTTTTAGACTTCGAAACCGCCGTAATTAGCTTCTCACAGATTGCCCTCCTATCTGAGTATACCGTTCTTGATTGCAGCGCGCCAAATACGTGTAAGCAACATTTTTCGGGGAACGCTAGAAACAAGAAACACAATACATTCAAGGAATACGAACGTATTGTCGCGAAGAACGCGTCGCGTAGAATGTTTTCTTGTTCTTTTTTCTTTTCCGACTGCTTTTGTAGGCGGGTGCTCGAGTAAACGAGCCCGCTCGCCGCAGGGAGTCTTCCAGGGACGGGGCACTGAAAAATAACGACCACGCGTGTGCGTCGCGGCCAGTTTCTGGAATGTGTTGTTTGTACTAGTTTTGTAGCAAAGCCGGATGCACGTGATCATAAAAGCTTGTAGAGCATCGATCGTTACCGTCGACTTGCCTGACTTGTCCGTGTAAGCCGGTTTCCTATTGGTGGGAGGCGGTGGTGGTTCGAGCCGTCCGCATCGCCGTGGATGCTGAAAAAGTGCTATTTAAGCGGCGACACTGGCCTTTTTTGGGAGAGCGAACTCGGGGACCATGACGCTCGGCATCACCAGGGATCAGTCCGGCAGGCCGACGGGGTATGATACCATTTTCTGTGTTTTATAATTTTTGCCCTGTGTGTTTTACAACTTCAAGATGTCTTAGCTAAATAAACCCCCCAATGAGTGCTTTCCCAATTCACCGTGTCGACTCCTCATCCCTTGCCTGCGCGGAGTGGCTCCCACGCCTCTTCGTCTTCCTGACCTTCCGATGCGTCTAACATTCACGGCCCCGACGTTTTCGCTACAAAGTGGTGGAGGTTGCTCGGTAGCGATATTCCCGCTCTGAAATTATGCCCCGAGTCAATAAGCATCAGGAAACTACTTCGGACTGCTCCACTATGACGGAACCCCCTTCCTTTCTCTCTGCTATGGCTACCCCCCAAGCAAAACCTTTCGTCGGACCGCCAGTCTTTAAAGGCGCGCCAGAGGAATCCGTTTCCGAGTGGCTTCTTTGCTACGAACATGTCGCGTCGCTCAACAACTGGGACCAAGCCACGAAAGTTAAATTTTTATATTTGGCTTTAGACGGCGATGCAAAGAAGTGGCACACTACTCAGATTCTTACGGGTGCCCCTAATTCATGGGAACAATGGGCGACCTTATTGAAAACGTCATTTACGAGTCGTCACTCAGTCGAGATCGCCCATTTGCGACTACAAAACAGAACTCAGCTGCCGTCCGAAAGCCCGGAGCAGTACTACTATGACATCGTGCAGCTTTGCGCAAGGGTCAACCCGTCTATGGCAGAAGATGATCGGTTGCGGCACCTTATGCGCGGTTTGCGTCCGGATGTGCAGGAAAAAATGATCATCGCAAACCCGGAAACCTGCGCCGCATTCCTCCAAATTTTACAGCGCATAAATTACGCAGCTTTGATGAGCCCTGCTTCTTGGTCACGGCCGATCGACACCCACTATCCTAATGGATTGCAGTCGTGGATGAAAAACATCGCGCCTCCGGTAGGGATGGCATCCGCCGCCGCGGCAGTACAGCCTACTCCTACGTGTGTCGCCACGTGCGCCGCAGCAGAACTGCGTTGCCCGCGGCAGCCTGCCGACCGCGAGGGAGACTTAAAGGCGATTGCAGACTCCATCGCCTTGTTATCGGACCGGCTAAGAAACATTGAAGACGAGATGCGTCGCCCCCCAGTGCCTTGGCCACCGAGAACATCCCGTGCCAACGACGGGCGTCCCCGATGCCAGATTTGCAGCCGCATCGGCCACGAAGCACGACAGTGCTGGCAGCGCTTCCGGGACGACAGAAATGATCATGCGGAGTCTCTTGGCAATCACGATAGCCAGCGTAACCCTTCGGGAAACGAGAACGGCCGGGCCTAAGGGGCCAGCCCGGCCGTCCCATCGGCACATTGTCGGAAAGCCAGCTTCACGCAGTCCCCACACGAGCCAATGGTACAATAACGTTGCGACACCGCCCTGACCTTAAGAATGGAAATGCCGACACGCTTTTCCGCCTTCCTCACGACCGCGTACCAGTAAGCGAAGAAACCCTTTTACCGTTGCTGGTTTTGGGTCAGGCGGATGTTGGAAAGAAGCAGAGGGCAGACCCATGGATTAGAGCTGTTGTACAGCACCTCGAAGAACCGAGTGCGCCCGTTGTCAGGAATACCAAAAGAACGGCACGGAGTTTTCGGTTAATCGACGGTGTACTGTATCGGAGGGCGAAAGGCTTTGAGAAAGATCGCGCGGCTCTCGTTGTCCCCAAGTGCTTGAGGTCTGAGATATTAAGGCACTGCCATGACGACTGTACGGCAGGCCACTTGGGTGTCAAGCGTACATGGGAGAAGTTGCGTTACCGATATTTCTGGCCGAAGATGTTCGCATACGTCAGCAAGTACGTTCTCTCCTGCCCTGACTGCCAGACGCAAAAGCAACCGCCGGGGAAGCCGGCCGGTTCCCTCCAACCAATCCCGGCTGTAGGTCGACCGTTTCAGCAGTCGCTACCGGTAAATATCGGGTCGGGCGCACAACGTGGATGCGACTACACCCTGGATGCGATGAAAGTGGCTCGCCGGCAGCGGCAGGCTCGAAAATTAGTCAATGAACGGGAAAGGCGCCAGCAAGAAAAGAACAAGCGCAGCTACGATGCCGACGACGCGGACGATGAGTCCGGTGCCGATCACGAGGTGCGAGATCCAAGTGGTGATGTGCGCGAGTGCAGTGATGACCGCGAATTCCATCAGGGTGAAGTCCGCGAGCGCAGTGCCGGGAGTGATGTCCACGATTTACACCCCAGTGTTGTGCGCGAGTGCGACGTCAATGGTGATGTGCGTGAGTGTGGTTCGCGAGCGGACCGAGAACTTCGTTTGCGTCATGGTGTGCGCGAGTCAGGGGCCAGTGATGCAGTGCGGCAGCGCGAGAGCTCTGACTCTGAAACTGAACTTTACAGCGACTGGAAGACATTGTCAAACGGCAACAACGGACAGCGAAATGTCGCCGCTTACGACACTGATACTGACTTGTATTACAGTGCCAGCGAGTGAACTTTAGTGATTTTTGTGTCTCGCGGATTTCCATTTGTTGTTTTAAGCTTTCCACCTTTTAGACAGATGTATAACCCTGGTGATTTTTCAGTCCCGCGATTTTCCATTTGGTGTTCTAAGTTTTCCACCTTTTAGATGTATAACTTTTCTGAAACCAGTACCTCACATAATAGTACGTAAAATTGTTTTTTTTTTTTGTACTTCTTTTTTCCTGGGTTGCAAATAAAACGAGTGGGTCACTCTTTTTCGTAGGGGGGAGGTGTCGCGAAGAACGCGTCGCGTAGAATGTTTTCTTGTTCTTTTTTCTTTTCCGACTGCTTTTGTAGGCGGGTGCTCGAGTAAACGAGCCCGCTCGCCGCAGGGAGTCTTCCAGGGACGGGGCACTGAAAATAACGACCACGCGTGTGCGTCGCGGCCAGTTTCTGGAATGTGTTGTTTGTACTAGTTTTGTAGCAAAGCCGGATGCACGTGATCATAAAAGCTTGTAGAGCATCGATCGTTACCGTCGACTTGCCTGACTTGTCCGTGTAAGCCGGTTTCCTATTGGTGGGAGGCGGTGGTGGTTCGAGCCGTCCGCGTCGCCGTGGATGCTGAAAAAGTGCTATTTAAGCGGCGACACTGGCCTTTTTTGGGAGAGCGAACTCGGGGACCATGACGCTCGGCATCACCAGGGAGCAGTCCGGCAGGCCGACGGGGTATGATACCATTTTCTGTGTTTTATAATTTTTGCCCTGTGTGTTTTACAACTTCAAGATGTCTTAGCTAAATAAACCCCCCAATGAGTGCTTTCCCAATTCACCGTGTCGACTCCTCATCCCTTGCCTGCGCGGAGTGGCTCCCACGCCTCTTCGTCTTCCTGACCTTCCGATGCGTCTAACATTCACGGCCCCGACGTTTTCGCTACAGTATAATGCATGGCCCACACGCGCGTGACCACAATCTTTCGATGCGCCTCGTCGTAAACCGATCCTGAACCAACAGATACAGCTCGGCTTGCTGAAACGAGCGGAAATAGTGGCATATACAGTAATTACACGAGTGCGTACATGCTACAAATTTAGGGACATAGAACACGTGTGCCTGGGAAGATTTACGTGTACTTTCTATGTTCCATCATTACGGTTTCAATCGCGTGCCAGTCGTAAGAAGAGAGCTTCGAAGAAGAGAGCCGGGAAGCTTTGTTTATTCGGAACGTGGTATATATGGTACGTTCCGATGAAATAAAATCAGTCGGTAGTTGTGATCATCCTATCTACAGCGTTATGCCCTCGTTTATTTTGCGCACTGTCTTTCTTCGAAGAATTTCCATAGGTGTCGAATAATATTCCTAGTATGTCGCTGTATAGTACACACAATGAGTGTTCGTGCCTAGCAGCTACCTTTTGTACAGCACGTTTCAAAGTGCCACACTACGTCTTCATACAAAGTATTACTGGTAAGCGGAATGGATGTAACACTTTTGGAAAATGAGGATGGGGGTAGAGGGGGATATAAAGAAGGCGTCGCCTTTCTGTCTTCTATAATCTGCCGGCAGAAAGAAGTTGCGCACGCAGCGGTTATCGTTTTAATAGCCGTCGGAGATAAATACAGCAACATCGCTATTAAACTCCAACTTCTCCACAAAACACAAAAATGAAAGGACGTGTGGAGGGGAGTCCTTGGAGCACATGTGGTAATAAGAGCCGATCAAAAGAAGCACCGGGCTTTTTAAAGCTGAGACGCCAGGAACAACACGGCGCAGCATGTAAAATAGACGAGCAACAGTAGAGAGAGATACATTTAATGTGAGGAAAAAGCTGGGACAGCATTCTGAATGATCTGACCTGCTACTCAGCATTGAGGAAAGGGGGGCGAGTGCAGAATGACAGAAATGAAGTCGTTTCCACTCCATATTCTTTACCCTGCAGCCCTACAGACGCTAAATCGTGCTCCTTACAAAGGCTGCAGAATACAGCGTCCTTTCCTCACCCAAATCACAAGAGAAGACTGATATGAAGATGGAGATGGTGGAAAAAATTTGCACGGACCAAGAATCGTCAAACTCCCTGCTGGAACATTCCCTGCGGTACGATTTCAACCAGAACTTGGACTTGCATATCCATCATTTAATTTAAAAGCCACGGTGTACTCGTGACAAGCAAAGAAAAATACGAACCGGCAACCGGCCACTCCTGCCTCGGCTGACCCACTTCACATATTTCCCAAGTTTACAAGCAACAGAGGCTCCAAGTAAATGCTGGAAATAGCCTTAAAGCTTCGTTGAATCGGGAGCATGTGACGATAATACCTTGTCAATACATGCATTTAAACCCCAGTAAATATGGGAAGTCAATAATTCGTTGTACGGAGGAATTCGCTAAAACGAGGCTCGTCGTATCCAGGTTCGGATTATATACCCACTGCACGGTGATGCGCGCCACGGTAACAGTACAGCTGTTTTTGTAGTGCTGTGAGATAGTGTGTGTGTGTGTGTGTGTGTGTGTGTGTGTGTGTGTGTGTGTGTGTGTGTGTGTGTGTGTGTGTGTGTGTGTGTGTGTGTGTGTGTGTGTGTGTGTGTGTGTGTGTGTGTGTGTGTGTGTGTGTATGTATGTATGTGAGTGAGTGAGTGAGTGAGTGACAGATACAAGGATGTCTAACAAGATAACTAGCATTAACTCATTCTCTCTCTCACATAGATAGATAGATAGATAGATAGATAGATAGATAGATAGATAGATAGATAGATAGATAGATAGATAGATAGATAGATAGATAGATAGATAGATAGATAGATAGATACCGCAAACGCCATTCCCGCAAAGTACCGCAAACATTTCATCCAAGCCGGCTCTATCCCCCGCCAACGACGAAAAAAAGGAGGTAAGAAGGGAGGCTATCCGCACAGCCACGCACGTGCGCGATCCTGGTGCGCAAAGTCCAGTCAGCGAGCCGAAACCACGGCTCTCCGGACGAAAGGAACCCCGAAAGCGCGCGCGGAATGTGGCGGCATACTGGCGCAAGCCCGCCGGGACGCCGCCACTGTTACCGCAACGACTGCTGCATGCCCAAAACGGCTATCTATACACACACACACACACACGGCTGTACACCGCCGCCAGCATTGCCTCGCCGACATGCGCGGCCGAGCGGCGACGAAATAATGCACGCCGGACGAGGCTTCCATTTAATTAGCTCGGCGAAGGGTTAGAGAAGGAGGCTGAGGGCGGCGACGGGAGAGGCCAGAAGGGAAAGGGGTGGCGCACACGAATACACCCGCTTCGATAATCCAAGCTTTGTCTCTGGTACGCTGGGGAAAAAAAAAAATGTCAGAGGACAGGGGGGGGGGGGGGGGGGGTTAAATTAATGAAGAAGAAAATCTTTAGTGCAGGAATTAAGCCGCCGCAGCGAAATTGAAAATGCACAGCTAGGAAGAGAACAAAAAAAAGCAGTGAGGGGGGAGGAAGAAAAACAGGGCTTGGAAGAATTTGGGAACGGCGGAATGAATTCCTCAAGAGGCCGGTCGGAGGATGGGGGGGAGGGAGGATCTGTCGAGCAGATTACGCCAGGATATGTGCTCTAAAATGGAAGAAAGGGGCAAAGGAGAAGAAAGGACGAAGTGGAGCTCGATGGCAGCGAGACAGGGACAGCAACGAAAGTAGAAGGCAAAAGACAAGGGGTATGCCAGAAACGAACGGTGCAAAAGACAATAAACAGCGGGGCCGGAACGGATAGGCAAATTTGCGTCCCGGAAGAAAACAAGACATCGTTCGCGACGGCAGCGAAGGAAAAAGAAAAAAAAAAAGCAAGAAGGGGTGGGGGGGACTGAACGATGAGAGCATGCAGAAGCGAAAAGGTCAGAAAAGACGCAAGCGAAAAAATGAGAACACAGAGGAGAGAGGGAGAGCGAGACGACGGAATTTCTCCATAAACGGGTTCGATCGCAGTGCTCGGTTCGAAGTGAGCGATCGCCGCTCCGTACCTCGTAAATTATAAACGAGAGGCGGACGCAGATTCGCACTCGGAGAGAGAACAAAGAGAGAGAGAAAAAAAAAAGAAGGCTCGGCACTAGGTCGACCAGAGAAAGAAGAAAGAAGGGAGCACAAATATCCCTACTCCCGAAGAACAAAACACAAAGGAAACAACAAAGAACCGACAAAAAAAAAAAAAGGAAGCACGAGGCACAATGGCCGGATGGGGTGTATCGAGGATAAAAGTAAGAGCCAGACGGCCCAACGGCCTTTTATACATGAGGATGCTTCCCTCTGAACTCCCCTCGCCCATGCCTTCGCCATCCAAGCCTCGATCATTTTGTTTTCTTGTTTGTCTCTCTGCACGGAGTGGTCGGCATACCGCGCAGTTCGTGTTCGGGACTCGTCAACTCTCGTGCGCACAGGGCGAGGGAGGGAGGAATATGGGCCTGATCCGCCAGACTTATGCGACGGAAGCAGGTGGACTTATGTCAGGAAGCAAGAGAAAAAAAGGGGGGAGGGCTGCTACAAGCATACAAAACTCGAAAATAAGTACGGTGAATGCAAAGAATGCAAGCCAGCAAAGTCACCGTCCTCCAAGCTCGCTAGATTCCATCTATCGGCGCATGAGTGAAAGTGGCGCTGACGACGAGCAGTCTGCACGGCTCGCGCACAAGGACAGCGGTGAGATACGGACAAAGCGCCGAACGTCTCAAACACACAACCGACGGCTCGGCACCGTTACTCATGCAGAATCGTACGAGTGAGGACACGACACGGTTACCGTTGTCGATTCAAATAACGCGGACTCGAAGAAAGTATGCCTCACGTGGAGAATTCCTGTCACAGCTGCAACTGTACAGATAGTTTTGTCACGTTTATTGACGGTGCCATGATATATATATATATATATATATATGAACCACGAAATGACAGTTATCCTTGCCACTAGGAGTCAACTTCCCGATGGAAAAAGCCTGCCATCGCAAGTCCCCACATGCTACTTTTTAACGCTCTTACTAAACTCTAATGGCACCATATATAGATAGCTTCCGCGCCTCGCTGCCTAAGCGTTCGATTACACCACCCTGTGGCAATGTACCCATTTTAACTGGACGTCTTGTCTACTTATGCGTCATTAATCTTTCAAACATCTTGCTTATTACGTTCGCCGCGTCAACGTGCTTGCCCTCTTATTAGTGTCGATCGTCGAGACTTGACCACATTTTTATCCTCTCCTTGATGTATGTCGTGGCATTCCCTTGTACGTAACTGGTGATTACCCCAGCAGCAGGCGGGAATGTGGCGACACCCCGCGGCACCCTGATCAAACACGACACGGTTTCTTGCCGTTTTGCGAGAGTTCTCGCTAAATTAGAACCACGTGACACGGTACCTTTTTGTTGTTACCAGCACCTTTACACCCGAGACCACGTGAACGTTCCTCGACAATTGCGAAACTGTGGCCCTTAGTTCAACTTCACGGAATTGCGGTACAAGTTCTGCATCTTCCGGCTACCTGTCTTATATACCGGTAATTGAAACGGGTCACATCGTGCCAGCGCTACTACTAAAACGAAGCTGAAAACAGACATCGCGGTTGACAGTGCCTTGCACTACATCCATCCGCGCAAACTTCGCCAGACTCCAAAAAAAGATAGTCTGATATACAAGTCGACTCGCTCTACGATAAATTATCTGCCCGTGCACGGTAAATACTCTGCGAAACAGATCACATGCGAAGGAGATTATTATCGTACCGACATGCGATGCTGGGACCCGGCTGGCCATACAATCTTCCAGCATCAACAGAGAAGGGACTCCCGGCGTGGATAACGCCTGGCTACAAGACCCACGCATACCACTTGTGGGGCCGCGTCCCGCTCGACGCCACGTTTTTGCACGGAATGTCGCCGCATCCCCCTTTCCCGGCTGGACGGAGCGGGGGCCCACCCGCTTCGTCCATATGGTTTTAACATAGGCTGCCATTGGGCAGCGAGAAATTCCCAGAATGTTTGCGCGTTCTGGCGTTTCTGGTTTTGGAGATGCCTGGGGAGAACACGCTGGGACTTGGAGAAGTGCGCACGTACTTTTGGGACCCTCCGGCCGACCAGGCCATCGGTCGGATGGCGTGCTTCTGCGAGCCCCAGCGACCACGGCGGCGACCTGCGACCGACGCCCATGTTTGTATGTTCTTCTTCTATTTTCCTTTTCTGAGGGCTCGCGGTCGCGGGTGCGCTAGCCGGGGTTAGGCTCTCCTTCCTTGCATGGTTATTTTGTGTGTTATTCTGAGTTCGCGTGTTGTTCTTTGTTACTGTCCTTTGTTTGTGTTCGTGTGTGTTCGCGTGTCGTTAATCGTTATTGTCCTTTATATTTTATTCGACTTTACATTCGGCCTCGTTTTGTAGGTATTATTTTAACGTGTTTATTAAATTACCATGCTCGGAGAGTGACGCCTAATGTTCTCCTCTTTAGCCGCGTGCGACGGTTCGCGCTGCCCTGCCTCGAGTCGGGCCGCGGGCCGAAGCGCGCGGCAGCGCGGCGATGGCATGGCTGAGATAGCTAGCGCGCGAGCGCGACTAGCTAGCGCGCGAGCGCGACTCCCTCATTCTCTGCTCGTTGAGTGCTCGAACCCACGACAGGGGGTTGCTAGCGGCGATGCCGCTGCTAGCAGTAGTAATTATTAGAAGTTAACCCCGACATTTTGGCGCCCAACTAAGTGGGGCCAGGGGCCTTGCCCTTGGTCGCTCGAACGACGAGCAGGTGTCGGCAGAGTGGGGAGGTTGCGTTCAGTTCCCAGCGTAAAATGCGCTTTGGTTGAGGTTGGCCGTCTCTGCCGTGTATCGCGCGTATCTCTTTCTTTGTCTGTCCTTCCTTTTTTCTCTTGTCATTGTATCGTGGTGTGAGGAGAGGCAAATGTCACTTCTCAAACGGATTGGTAACACGCTTCGAAGTTGGTGTGAGGCGAAGCGTGGACGAGGAAAGGCGTGATGCAAGTTGCCACCGAGATGCAGCAGTTCGTTCTTGGTGGCGGAAACTCGTTGGATTCACCAAGGCTTCCATCATGCCATGGCCGGGAGAGTGACCATCGTGTCTCCCGTGCGACGTTCAAGTCGGTGAGTCCAACGGTTTTCTTTAGACTTCGCGTCGTGAGCGCCTTTCTTCAGTAAAATTCATAACCAGTGAAAGAATAGTTGACGCGCTATTTCTTGCCCGGGTCGCCGAAAGTCTCTTTTCGTGAAAAGTTGACGGCGCTGTTCGGTTGCACATGGCCGACTTGCACCGAGGGAGGCAAAGATGGCGGAAAGGCCGCTGAGGCGAACAAAGAAGTAGAAGGAAGACCCTTCTTCCTTGAATAGCCCTTTGGGCACCTGTGTCTTCGCGCACGCAGAAGGGGAGAGCGTTCCAGCGTCCCCGCGGCGGGAGAGAAGGAGGCCATTGTGGCGTTAATCAGCCGGCCGGTCGGGGGGAAAGGACGAAAGAGGGGGGTCCATCCTCACAGGGCTCTCCTCCGGAATCTGGTTTTTTTTTTTTCTTGTTTGTTGTTCTTTTGCTTTTTTTCGTTTGGCCCGTAGAGCGACGTAGTTGACGGCAGAGTGACCCATGTGTACATAGTGTAAATAGTTTCTTTCGCGGTTTTGTTTTTCGCCTCCGGGAGGCGAGGCGCCTGAATGAATGTGTTGGTACTGCACATGGCGCGCGCGGCATCGTTGTCTGGTATTGCGACGAGCGCGGGTTTTGGGCCCGAAGCGGCTTGTGGAGCCGTGGCCCTGGAGAGAAAGGGGTTCACTCTGCGCGGTCTGTACGAGCTTGGCCACAGTATCATGCCACCTTTGCGGTTAGCGCCGTGTTTACGCGCGTCGACAGTGGCACCCCCCCGACAGCAGAGGAGAGCGATAGCGCGCCCCTGCAATTAATTCTAGCCAGTCGTAAGAGCGGAAGGCTTTAGATGAAGTTACTGTGCTCTGCGATTTGGCACGGTGCAGTGTGAATGCTCAGCTGTTGCCGTCCCTTCCGCGTCTGTTCATTCCGTAGGCAACACGTTGTGGATCTCCCGTTTCGTTTGGTGTCACGGATGGGCAGAGTGCGTTCGTGGAAGGATCATCCGCTAGTGTAAGGTCATGCGGCATCGCACTAGTGAAGACCACGTTTACATTGGTTACTGCCCGACTGATTCCAGACGGAGAGATAACCTGACAGAGACGTCTTTCTCTTTTTCTTTCTCTACCCTTTCGCTAGCTTTTCTTCGCTATTCTAAGTTTTATGCTAAGTGTTCCTTTATGTTTACGTACCGTTTCTTTCTTTTTGAGTTTTTGGTTTTCGCTACCTGAGAATTGTAGCCTTGCGTTATTTTATGGTTCGTTAGTTAAACTGAGTTTGGTTCTTGTGCTGCGCGACTGTTTTTGTTGTTTTGTTGTTTGTTACGTTTTCCGGCCGCGCTGAGTTGGCGGCCGAAGTCTGCGTGTCCATAGCGAGGCGGCGTCGACGGCGAGGCTGCGGACGGAGCCGTGGTCGCGGCACTTGGTGCGGCCAGGAAGTCGACAGGGTCGACGGCACGTGAGCCGCGGCCGGCGTCCGGAATCCGGGTGAAGATGCCGTGGCGCGCGCCTGCTTCATCGGACACTTGAGAGATTTGCCGCGGTTGTATTGTCGCGTTTGTTTCCTTGTTCTTGTTTTTATTTGGGGGTAGCTCGCGGATTTTAATGTGCGTCGGCTTCTTTGGACATTTGAGACGTCGCGATTTTGTTGTCGCGTTTGTTTTTCGTATTTTTGTTTTCGTTTAGAGTTCGCGGATTTCGTTGTGTATTGGCACCGTCGGTATAGTTTTTTTTTTTTAGGGGGTCTTTTAAGGAGGGAGGGATGTGGGGCCGCGTCCCGCTAGACGCCACGTTTTTGCACGGAATGTCGCCGCATCCCCCTTTCCCGGCTGGACGGAGCGGGGGCCCACCCGCTTCGTCCATATGGTTTTAACATAGGCTGCCATTGGGCAGCGAGAAATTCCCAGAATGTTTGCGCGTTCTGGCGTTTCTGGTTTTGGAGATGCCTGGGGAGAACACGCTGGGACTTGGAGAAGTGCGCACGTACTTTTGGGACCCTCCGGCCGACCAGGCCATCGGTCGGATGGCGTGCTTCTGCGAGCCCCAGCGACCACGGCGGCGACCTGCGACCGACGCCCATGTTTGTATGTTCTTCTTCTATTTTCCTTTTCTGAGGGCTCGCGGTCGCGGGTGCGCTAGCCGGGGTTAGGCTCTCCTTCCTTGCATGGTTATTTTGTGTGTTATTCTGAGTTCGCGTGTTGTTCTTTTGTTACTGTCCTTTGTTTGTGTTCGTGTGTGTTCGCGTGTCGTTAATCGTTATTGTCCTTTATATTTTATTCGACTTTACATTCGGCCTCGTTTTGTAGGTATTATTTTAACGTGTTTATTAAATTACCATGCTCGGAGAGTGACGCCTAATGTTCTCCTCTTTAGCCGCGTGCGACGGTTCGCGCTGCCCTGCCTCGAGTCGGGCCGCGGGCCGAAGCGCGCGGCAGCGCGGCGATGGCATGGCTGAGATAGCTAGCGCGCGAGCGCGACTCCCTCATTCTCTGCTCGTTGAGTGCTCGAACCCACGACAGGGGGTTGCTAGCGGCGATGCCGCTGCTAGCAGTAGTAATTATTAGAAGTTAACCCCTACACACTTTCTACGAACGGTCTCGCAAATACCGAAACATCAGAGGTCGCCAATCAGAGATGGCAGATTGAGGGACGGATAAAAGGGCTGGAGGGAGGAGGAGGAGGGGGGGGGGTGGGGCCTCAACCTCCAAGCGTCCGTACATAAACGGCCCGGAACCTGTGTTTAGCGAACCACGTACAAAACTAAAGGACTCCACGAGGCGGCGTGCCTTGGCAGCCATCACCTCGGCTTTCATTTCGTTCTTTTTTTTTCTTTTTCCTTTCCTTCCTTCCTTCGCTTTTCTTATTTCGTTGGCCTCCGCACCTAGTCTCTTCGCACAGCGCGGTTATTTCCTTTTCAGCGGATCGGCCCACCCCTAGAGAGGGAGGGGGGAGAAGTTGTCTTACAGACAGCGGTGAAACGAATAACGCGGAATTCTTCCCTTGCGTCATGCACACTCGCGTTGTTGCCTGCAGAACGAAAGTTGCGAAAGAGAAGCTTTGCGTATATATATATGGAGATAAAACAAACAAATGCAAGAATCCAGGAAGACGTCGTAAAATACGCTTGTACGGCAACAACAAAAGAACAAAAGCAATAAGTCACACACATACGAGGGATAATGAAGAGAGAGAGAGCGTGCGTTGCTAATAGGAGGGCCAGCCTGGTCGTTAATTTACGCATTGCGCTCTTCTCAAGCGAAAGCATGCTGTTGCATCACGACAAAAGTGGGATCGACGGCACAATGGCAACCGGGGGAGAGCAAACAAAACGCTGAATGGCATAAACACAGCCAGACTACACACAGCGCGTGTACAAGGGAAACTTCAAGATTGGAGGCACGATATTGGTAAGAAAAAGAAAAGGATAGTACGGAAAGAAAAAGAAAGAAGGAAAGGAAAAGGGTTATGACGAAACGGGAGGAAACACGTGCAACAAGCATAGAAACGACGGCGGGCCTGAAGACCTCGGCATGCACACGCAAGAGAGGCCGCCGGAGGGGCGGCGGCATCCCTTTATGCACTCACAGGGCCCAAGCCTGGCACAAATAACAGGTCAGCCTCTCTCCCGTCCTTACCCCGTTCCTCTGATCAGCCGGGGAAAAAAAAAACAAAGAAAGAATACCGTCCTCTCTCTACCACGATGCCACGCCGCCAAGACATAGCCGCACGCTTAAAGCGTATGGCCCGAGCGTGATCGTGCATTCAGCGTCGGCGCAGCGTGCAAAGATGCAAGCGGTAGTATACACAGAAGGGCCCGACTTCTAGCGGTGAAGCCGGTAATAAAACACGCAGGTGCGGGTTAAAAAAAAAAATGGGACGGGAAGAGGGGGGGGGGGGGGGGGGGTCCAAGCGTGAAAGAAAGATAGAACAGCAGCGCGAAAACAAAGAATAACAAGGCGACGCCGCCCGCCCTAGCACATACAAGTGTGCAAACGCACTCACGAACGCGCGGAAGCGCTAACACATGCGTGCACGCACAGGTATAACGCAAGACTTCAGTGTGTGAAAGAGACAGAGAGAGAGAGACTGCGTTAAATAATCAGCCCGCGCGCACGCCGGAAGGTGGCGGCAGCTTACGGGTCACGGGGTCGCACACGCACTCCCGAGGCCCCGCTGTGGTGCATAAGATATAGGCTTTATACGCTGCGGTGGGCGTTAAAGCGGACACGCCGCAGTGTTTACACGGGCCCCCTACCACCCCCCCTCATTTGTACACAGTATACATCCTGCCACCGCTTCTTTCTTCGCGGCGCTGTGCTCGGCGACGTTATTTAAGGAACCGGTGGCGCTCTCGCGCGGCCCTCCTCATTTGCATACGTTATAAGTTGATTCGTATTATCCGCGCTGCGGCGATTCTTGGCCAAAGCCGGAAAGAACGACGGTCCAAAGCTCAACACCTTGTGTAAAGTTGAGTGAAGGGCTGAGCGCGTTTTGAAGCTTTCGCTGATAGTGGCTACGCATTCTGAAGATGTTCGTTTTTTCCCATAGGACGAATCGAGTTCTATTTAAGAACATATGCCTGACCCGCTTTACGATAATTTGCGAGCCTATATATTGTGAGCGCGATCTATGAATGACTCTTCTTCATCTCTGGACATCATCATCACCTGTATTTCTTCCTCACTAGTACATATCATCATCACCTGGATGATCCGATCTTGCGTCTTCGCAGCTCGTGATCGTCCAGATTAAACGGCCCTTATATGTGGTGGACGGTACGCTACCCTGCATAAGTTACCCGAAGTTGTTTCTTCGCCAACTTTAATTCATCACCTCCTATAACGTGATTACCGCACTACAGTCAAGAGTTACAATTAATGTCCCCTACGCCTTCCACGGCATTAACGTCTGTTGGTTCCGGTGGATTGTGTCTAATACTGGTGTAACACAGGCGCTTCGAAGGCCTTCGAACCGACGGTCCGTCGACTCAAAAGTCATGTTTGAGCTGCTATACGGGCGGTTTCGATGGACCGCCGGTTCGAAGGACTTCGAAGCACCCGTGTGACACCAGTATAACAAACGAGTCCTCAGTGCACGCCCCAAACGTAGTCAAATGCCCGTGAGGTGACATAGTAGCGGCCGACATTACATATTTTACATATTCATTTGAAGCGACCTTTATCACCACGATTACAACAAACAGCAGCAAAAAAGGGCGATGAAAAAAAATGTGCGGCAGAACGCTCCGCACATTATATATATATATATATATATATATATATATATATATATATATATATATAACTGTGTGGAATGCGGGAAGATCAAATTAAACAATATATGACGACATCGACGAAGCCAGGAATAGTTAAGTGTTATTGCGTTGAGAAAGGCGCCAAACAGGCTCGATTCGCTTCAGAAAAAAAAAAAAGGGAAAGAAATTCTTTTCTCACCGGTTGTTGAGACAGGTGCTCGCCTGGTAATGTTGCTCCCAGCAAAAGCTGCAACGACAGAAACAGCAACACTTAAGTAACGTGCGCACACACGCGCACGCATGATGAGCACGCTCACTTCGTCAAGGTTACACGTAAAAGCGACGAGCGAGGAATTACTCTAGAGGTGAAACTCAAAGTTCGTTACTTATGTCATATAGTGGCCTAGCTCCTCCAGGAACTCCTGCACGGTATACAGTTATGAAACAAGCGTGGCGGTTGGCTGTCCAACCTCATAACAATACAGCGCTTGTGCATCAAACACGGTACCAACACATCAGAAAAATACACAGAGGCAACATTTAAAAGAAGAGAAACGACACTTTGGATAACGCTAAGACACTCTATATTTATTTATATATATATATATGGTGACTCAGTCACCCCTCCTTGTCATGAGTAAACTGCTATGTTCAGTTCTCTGGTCGCGCAACACACATCGCCGGTCACGTGACACGTGAATAGGTGGGGAGGGATCTAGACAAGAACGGGAATAAAAAATCTCAAACTGTACACGACTGCGAAATGGATTGCCGAATAACGTACACGATCTCTATGTAATACATTCTCGCGACTGCTGGGCGAAGGTCCTCGCCTTCTTTCTTTTCCTCACGCTTTTTTTCTTCCTCTGTCTCTTCCTCTTTTTTCTCTTTTTTTCACCGCACGAACCACCGTAATGCAACAATGGACGTAACGGCATTCTTCACAGAACTTGCGAAACAAAAATTAAGTAAGAAAAGAAAAAAGAAAAACATGCGGAATGCAGTTCGTCCCCAAGAACGTCAACCTCCTCCCCACCTTCGCTCGGACAACTCGGCAGCGTATACCACTGCGTGTTGCGCAGTCAAACGAGATGATACGCGTTCTCGTCCTGCAAAATGACCCCCCCCCCCCCCCCCCCCCCCGACGTACGTACCAGCCGAAGCGATAGCGTACAAAAGAAAGGGGGCAGGGAAAGATCGACACTCATCCGGCCATCGCGACGCCCGTCACGTCGCATCCGTTGAAAATCCAGGCACGCTCCCACACAGCGCTCGCGCTCCTTTCGGGCCCTTTTCCTTATTATTAGAAAAATAAAAGAAACGCGCGTTCGTGCTACACACCGTCGTCGACTCCACTGCCACCGGGAGCAGACTCCCACCTCGGACGGCTGCCTCCAATAACGATCGCAGGCCGTTAAGTCCGTGGGACCGGTGGTGAGGTTCGCGCTACAAAGCACGTCTACTACGTATGTGTGTACGCCGCGGACCTGCACGGCGAGCGAGACGTGCGCATCGTGTGAACCTTTATTTGCCGAATTGTACGCTGTGTGCGAGCCTGTCTTTCGTGTCTCGATATGGCGATCGCCAAAGGTCGGCTTGCGTCATCACGACATCACGGTGGTGAAACGGGGCGCTGCCCGCACGTGCGTGGAGAAGAGTACGCGTAGGGGACGGGTATAGGCGAACTAACGATCGTAAATATTAATCGCAGCCTCCGCCCGAAGCAGAATGGAATATTATGGGTTCAATCACACGAACTTTACATGAAATGTAATTCCAGGTAAGAATTGAAGATTGGCAAGCATGGGCTTGCCAAATAAGGTGTACGATCACTATATGATTACGCACATGCTCGCGACCGATGAGCGGCGGTTCCCGTAAGTTCAGAATAGATATATATATATATATATATATATATATATATATATATATATATATATATATATATATATATATATATATATATATATATATATATATATATATATATATATATCCAAGTATTATCATACATTATTTGTGATCAAGGGACCGAGTATTACGGGCCATGAAACGTCATTATATTTTCTTTTTGTTTTTTATTACATTTCACCTTTAGTGAGTGTTCGTTTCATTTCATTACGGGCAATAGAGATGGCTTGTAGAGGACTGCCTATGGCAGGTCAAGGCATGCTTATAGCACACCTTGGCCTGTCAAAGAGGTGTAGCTCACACCGACCCCTCTGACAGACCAAGGGTCGGTGTGAGCGGAGGGTCTCTCTCTCTCTCTCTCTCACACACACACATGCACGCACGCACGCACGCACGCTTTCTCTCTTTCACTATATCTGACATTTGACATTATGCCGTTTATGTTTACGCTTGAAATGAAATGATACCAATCTTTAACGAGTTCTTGGTACTCCATAACGTGAATTAGGACCACGCGCAGTGACTTAATTCGGTGCGACGTCGTGGCCGCGCAGTCACACACACAGGTACGGGAACTCGTTTCCGACCTTTCATAGCTTCATCACTGATGCTCGCAATTCAGTTCAGTTTTGTCGACGAAAAGAATCAGTCGCCGAGAGATCTCGCGCCGCCGAGTTGCGCAGCCCCGGGCTAAGCCAATGTCATGCCTCGCGAACCACCCCCACTTACGCTAACAACGCCTATATATATATATAGAGACTACCAGCAAACGCACACTTTGCCGAAGTTCGCTCGCCGGCGGCAGTCTCTTACAGCACAGGGAGCTCAGTCGGGGCATGTACAGGCACAGTACACACTCGCGAGGAGGCGCACTGCTCCCACACGGGAATTACACGAAGAGCAGCATCGCGCTGGGGATCCGCTCGCCAAATGCCGCGCGCCGCGCACTTCATGCTTGAAGTGCGCGCTCCTCTTCACAGAAATGAGCGCCGCGCGTCCGCGGGGACTGCGAAGAGCGGCGGCCGACGAGGCTTTAAAGGATTGCGCGCTAGGCGAGCCCCAGGGTCATAAAACCGGGACTTATTTCCGCTTCTGTGAGAGGCACTCGTCGAAGAGCAAAGCGTGGCGACAGCTGCTGCAGCAGAGCGCTTCGTTTGCCCCGAACGCCTCGCGTAAAGCTGCTGCCACCCACCGACGACCTCTCACCACGAAAAAAAAGGGGGGAACCAAACATCGCGCTTCATCAAAGGCCGAAATACTCGTACACCAGCATCCAATTAGCCGCATCCGATGAAAGGACTCCCCGCAGTACACAAGGACCGCGACCCGTCCCATCACGATTTCCGCGTACACATAGCGCATGTTCGCCCCGAAAGCCGGAAAAAAAAAAATAATTTAACAAAGAAGGCACGGTTTGCGAGAGATAGCTGCCCCAGAGTGGGCCCTTGCGGAATCCGAACACAAGGTTGGGTCGAGAGGGATGAAAGGAGTATGTGAAAACCAACTGACGTCCCGCCGCCGCGCGCGCGCCTCGGCTTCGCCGCCAGACGCGCTAGCCTTGCGGGGGCCGAAGTCGCAGGAACATGGAGCAGCAGCAGCCGAGGTATGCGGCAAAGTTCGCGTTCCCGCCTAAAGCAGCCCCAGCTAATTTTGCGCTCACTCAAACAGGTAACTTCGAGAGGCTGCTGCCTGCGTACGTACTCGACGAAATACAGCGCCTCCCCGCTTCACCTTCCTTCCCACGTGTATAATATACAGACTGCGGCATAGCGGAAGAGTTGCGATCCAGAGCCAGTAGGAGCCAGCAAATCTGCGGCGGTACACGAAGGGCCACGGAATATCAAAGCGACGGCTGCGAACTAACAAGGCGACGAGTGGCGTTGCTCGCCTGTAATTGGATAGGCTTTTCGGGTACGCAACCTCTTCTCAATGCGCCATGCCAAACTCTTCTAACACCGCATATATATCATACTAACCAAGAACACACGCGCAAGGAGTGAATCACGCCAGCGGGGCCCCGCTCGCGAAGCTATCGCGTTCACTTCGTGACGAAGATGTTTGCCGGCTCCGTCTACGGGTCGCGACGCTACAGTTGAGAATTTATACATGACAGAGAGCGGCAGGCTCGGCGCCCTTATTACGACGAGTACCTGCAGCGCATTGCTTTGACGCTGGATGTCGCTCAGCGATGAAGTGGCGCGGCACAAGTACTCACGCGAAATCCGACGCTGAAGCGGACCGTACACGTAGACGCGTGCAAGTGGAGGCCTTTGCGCGACGAGAAGTCGCTCCAAATGATCGGCTTCCCCCTTTGAGCTAAAGTTACGAGTGGCGGCCCTCCAGAAATTCTCTGGGTGCGCCAAGAGCGATGACAGAGTATAGCGCGTACTCTGCAGCAGCAAGGAGCCCTGCACGCAATCACGCACGTGTACTGAAAAGTTCGAGCGAGAACGCGATCGGGCGCATTCGGGAAACTAGTACTCGACATACCAGAGTTGCGGGGTTGGGGGGAGTCAAGCTCCACTCCCGTTACTATAACGGCCGCCTGAAAATCGCCCGGCTGGCTCGAAGTCGAGGCGTACGCGGTCGCGCTATATACCACCGCCGAGGCACGAGATGAACAGTGGAATGACGCACAGTCGGGTTAAGAGCCGAAAACTAAATCGGCCCTTGCACTTATTCTGCGTACGACAGCATACCGCGCTGCCGCACCCATAGATCACACTTATGGTCACATTCTTTATGAAAGGCAATGATGAAATGGCTGGTTGACAAAAAGAGTGTCACCACACCGAAGTTCCTTGATTCAGTGCGACGAAGCAGCGTCGTCACACTGAAGTTTATTCAATTCTTTCTTTTGTTCCTTCTTTCCACGGCATTGCATGTTGGAAAATATTTTGTAAAAGAAAACAGTGAAAGAGAATTATTGCATCCACTAACACGTCTTCTACAATTTATTTATTTATTTATTTATTTACAGTCCTACATTCGAGTTCTTGATGTACTATCATTGCTACGGTATTAAAAGAACGAAACCAAAATTGCGATAGTCCGTCGCAGCACGTCCCACTGGCGATACGCAGACCACTCCGTTATACAGCGCAATCGCTTCAAAAACTCATCGAAATACCGGGTGGGTCGCAAGTTTAAACGCGTGTACTGCGCGCGACGCAGAGGCGCACACGGGTTAGATAGAGGACGCAAGAACGCTGCACAGTTATCGCGACGCATCCGCAGATACCGCAATACACCATCTCCGGCTGTGCAAGCCTGCAAACAACAAGTAGGCACTGATAAATTGGACCCATACGTTTTTTTTTTTCTTTCTTTTTCGTCTCTCCCTTGCGCGACAAATTTCGATTGGATATTAATAAATAAAAAAGGAAATGTAGGCTTTGAAAAATGAACGTCTAAGAGCTTCAGAAGCACGATCAGTCTTCCAAGAAACACAACGAAGAAAGAAAGAAAAAAAGAAAGAAAGGAAGAAAGAAAGAAAGAACGAGAACAGAGAACTAAACAATGAGACAACAAGCGACATACATACGTACAGGGAAGACGCGAAGGTCGCTCACGTGGCTCAAGGGAACGGACGGGCTCGATATCACAGCGCGAACGACAAGCAAAAATCAATGAAGTTTCTTTTTTTACAGGCGTTTCCTCCTCGATTTGGGAAGGGCTCGCTGACAACGCCTTGTGCACAAAGAGCGGCAGGTACCAGCAGCCGACCTCGATGCGCAGGTATATATCGAGAAGGTCGCGCACAGGTAAACAAGGAAGCGAACGCGCGTTGAGGAAGGCTGCTACAAAGCGGCAGCGAGCAGCGTTTTCGGGTCGCATGTTGAAAAGCGACTGCAGGCTTCTTTTTCTTTCTTTTTTTTTTTTTCTACGAAGGCCGGCAGGTTTATTGCGCGTTTGTACACTGTGGCAACTGTAGACTTGCACGGTGGTTCGGTTTGCGGCCTCATCGCGTCGCGTGTGACCGCGAAGAACAGGTGCTATGCTTATCTCGTTTGCAATAGCGATATCAAGCGCCGATATAATTCTAGTTAACGATATAAAAGGAAATAGTGCATATGTTACACGTCTGTGATGTTCGTTTATTCGTGAGCACTTCCGGAAACAATGATCCGTGCCTGTCTGCCTAACAGCCAGTGGCTCAGCTATGTGGCACATGAACACCGTGGTCACGACACTGTGGAACACGAGTCATCACTAATGCATTACGTCAACTTCAGAGAACAGGCAATGTTCCTGTGACCTTAAGAACACGAGAACAGCAGCGTCTCCAAGAGTGCAGCCCGCGTGCCCTACATTAATTTGGTTCCTTTGCAGCGAAATGGCCAGCTAGGAATGAGCGAGTCCTATCGTAGCCCATGAATACGTAAATAAGTACTCAGGAATGCCGAAGTGCTCCGGGCTGCAGCGGTTCGTCCTGGCAATGAGCTTTTCGCGTACCTCGAATCATCGATTCCAAGGCCCGTTGCCATTGCAGCTTTCCTGACGAACAATGTGTACACACAATACAAGCACAGTGTACGGGCGTTGCATCGGGAAGCAGCGGCCCAAACAGAGTAGTGATGCATCTGCTATGCCAGCGCAACCTTCGAGCTGTGGAAGCTGAGCTGTTACAGCGCCTACCCGATCGAGTTCCTTTACCCACCCAAGCTTGAATGCTGCTCTGAAGCCTTCGCCCCACTCACTGACAACGTACGTACAGGCCGCAATCCTCGACCGGCAAACGCAACCTCGATCAGCCGCACTCCCGCGCATTACTTGACGATGCCTTCAAACACACTGTACTATTGCGTTTGGCACACAAGCGAGCCGATATGAATGCATAGCGGCGACGCACGACGCATGCAAACACCACGCTCGCAACAAAAACAGCGGTTGTACTTGTTGGCGCAGAGGGAAGGCAAATAACGAGTTTGAGAAGATGGCTTCCTCCAGGGGCCAATATAAAACCAACTTGCGCCGTTGGCAAGAGAGAGAGAAGGGCCAACAACTGTTTGTGCCGGGCCAGCGCCGTCTATTACGCGACGGCAAGGCCAGCGCTAACATCAAAACGCGACCTTGGAGAGAAGCCGCTTGCTTTCCGCCTTTCTCCGCGGGGCATTTCCTCTCTACGTTCGCTCCATCGACGCCTTCTCTTCGGCGTCGGCTGTCTGACCAGAGTGGACGGGACGAACCTGTCCTTTCCGCTTGCCTTGGCACGACACAATGCCTGCCACCAAGTAGGCCGGCAGGTCTCTGACGGAAAAAAAAAAAAAAAGGAAAGAAAGAAAGACGCTCCGGGACTCGCCGTCCGTAGCGTAATGGGGTTCGCGCATCCTTCCCCGCCCCTTTCGCGAGTGAGACGTGCGCGCCGAACAATCTATCCTTCCGGTTACCGCCGATTTCCCGTCGCAAAAACGACGTTGCATCGCGGAAACAAACAAGCAAGCGGCGGGCACACGCGAGCAGGCCGGCGTACACATAGGGGGAGGGGGGTCTCGGAAGCCGATAAAATTGCCCGCTGTGACAAGGCCAAGGGAAGCCGCGCTCCTGGATCGACGCTAACCGCCGCAGCACGAACGAGCTTCACATCAATCCTGCTGCGCCCCCACGGGGGCAAGCTACACATGTACGCGAACGCCCCCTAAAGACATATGCAGATAAGCGTGGCAAAGCGATTTCTGCTTATCCCTATGTGGCCGAGGTCCAAAGGGCGGCCTGGATGTACACAAACGGTGAACGATTTGTTCGAGAACCATCCTATACGAGGCGAACGCATATTGCGAAGCACGCATGGTTAGTTACTCTATAGCAAGTGAAGACAAATTACAACTCCCGGGGAAAGTTTCGAAATCCCTTCGTAAGGTGAGTATTCCCACAGGAAATCGCAGCAAGGCTCCTGGACCACGTCTCGCGCGCCCATGTCGGTGAGCGTAGCCCTCTTCGAGATCCCCACCGCAGGCGCAATATTCCCACAGACGCGCTAATACACGCTGTCCGACAGCGCGTCCCCTCTGGGCTTCCTTTCAACTTTATATCGATCTCTACGTGTATCTTTAGGCATAGACGTAAATTTACCTGTTGTACAGAAACTACTTTGTTCGCGAAACAGTTTGCTCTCATCGAGCAACAGGCAGGCCTGTCCGCAGCTGCCTCTTAACAGAGTACTAGCGAGTGCAAAACGAGAGCCCCCCGCCCCTTGCGCTTATAGTGTTCTCCATAAACAGCAAAGGCTCAAGCAGACATCTATATCTCAGCATTCTATTTTCCCCGTACGTTGCGAATTGCGCTAGCCATTACCCAGCCGCGCGAAAGTGATTGAAGACAAATGACCACCCGCGCTATTTGCCAGAGTCGTAACTAGGGACTGCAACGCAGGGCTTTTTGACGAGGAGCATCGGATTACACCAACTACTGCAGAACAGTTAACGGGAGCAGAGCTTGTTCCACCTGAGTGACGTACTTCTCGCGTGCCGCAGCCGCCAACACGCTAGCTGGAACAGCGAAACGTCAACAGCTTCAACACTACCGCCGGCTGTGCCGACGAGCGTGATGAAACGGTTATCGAACGCCGCGTGACCCCTTTTTCACGGTGTCGTCCAGTTAGTCACGCGAAAAGAGAGCCGGCGCTTGTCCCGAAACCATGGGCGAGGTGATGAAGCCCAGGGTGCTTCATCACCTTCCAGCGTCTGGCTAAACGAAGCGCGTGGTATAGAACAATTAACTGTGGAGGCGAACATGCAGGCCAACAGTGCCCGACAGCCTGGAAGGCAAAGCGCGAGTGCTCCACCATTGCACGCGCGCATTGCTCGCTTGCACCAGCTCGTAAGTGGCCATCGAGCAAGCTGCCTCATCGGCAGCAGCGGCCACTGCGGACAGCGAACGCGTCAGGCGCAGTGTCAAAGGGAAGAGGGACCAAACTCTCCCCACATCGATTCGGCACTGGTACATTCGGAAACGCACATAACACGCACTACCCGAAGCAAGCGAAAAAAAATAAGAATGTCCCAAAAACAGTCGCTTCTCACATACTTAAAAGCGGCCGAGGGGAGAGCATCGACACTGGGGGCCCCGGCATCGAACGAGGGCCGGCGCTGCGTTGTAGTACACACTCCAGTCGCGAGCGCAGGGCTTCAGAAGAAGGGAAAGGAGCGGGGTGTCTATAGCAGGCATGCCGCCAAAACGCGCGCTCAATGCGCTGTCCCCGCTGGGCCATTGATCCAAACGGGGCAACCGCGCGCGGCGGGCCGACCGACGGCAGCCCCCGAGAACTTCCCATCCGCCGCGCACGACACCATCGTCCAGTAGTCGATGGACGACGGCGCCGGCCGGCCCAGCGCTGAACAGAAAGAGTACGGATGAGGGACCGTAGTACATAGCATATATAAAGCACGCAAACCCCCGCATTCTCCTCGGAGGTGCATGGGAGCCCTGTATAGAATTGCGCTACAGTACACACACGCACGCACTCTGCAGTACACACTTCTCGTCTTCCGCAGGAAGAGGTACCACGCCGGACGGAAAGAATGGGAGGGGGGGGTTCGCGGCGTGCACGCTCGATAATCGCAGCATTATGCTCTATTCCGCGATCATTGAAATATAAGGAAACAAAAGACTTCCACCCCCCACCCGTCTCTGCTTATAGTGGCCACTAACCCGAAACGACACCCTCGGACAAGCGAGTGCCAGCAGCTCAGGTGGAACGAGCGGAAATTAAGCTCGCGAGCCGCTAATTAAGCCGCGCTGACCGCCCGGCGTCCTTGCGTGGGTGCTGCAGGAACGACCTTTGTATGTACTCGCGGACACCGTTCGATGTGCACACAACTGTATCTGAACAGTAATCGAACTATTACCGTGCCGAGCGGTTTGCTGCAGGGACTTCCCCTATAGGCCACGTGCTGCAAGGAGGATGCCCGCTTTGCGAGTGATATAGTCACAACAGTATCACAGTTCCATCGCGTCAGTGGTGTCTCCAGCTTCATCGAAACCATCGCTTACCGATTTAAGTTTTTCCCGAAAACTTATTAAAGCTTAGATGCACTTAGAACTGCACAACTAGTCACATTTTAGCTGGATATGTGTGAAGGCGTTCTGCGGCGCATGCTTTAGATTAACAGCCTCATCCAAGAAATCAACAGGCGTAACACTCGCCTTGCGAAGAGCTTATAAGGTGTCATTAAAGAAGGGGATCGACAACATTAATCAACTTCAATCCTACATTCGCGGAACGCGCGTGTAACGTTAGAATGTACCCAGAGAGCTGAAAGGAGGCAAAACGGCACATTGATCAAGGGGAAAAGAAAATACGACTTGAAACGTTACTTCAGCATGGGCCACCATGGGAAAGGATAAAGACACCACGAACATGCAAACGACCGCTGTAAGTGACGTCAGGCGGGCCCGGTCCTAATGGCGCATGTCCTAATGACGAAAATAACAGCGCTGGAACGGAACATCTCGTGCCTTCGTACTGTCTCATTGCTTTCATTTGCATCTTTGATGCACAACTGTTTTCACTAAAACAAACCAAAAGAACGCGACTATGAGTCCATTTCATCTAGGGTACATCGACGCTAAATATATAGCCAGGACCCCCACTTAGCGCATAAATTCTTTAAGAATAAACAACCCCGAAATATCGAACGTTATCGACATAATATGCTACCGAGTGAAACAGGGAAAAAAAGAAATAACGAAAAAGATCGCCACCCTGTATCGCACGTAGAAGACAGCAATATAGCACACGCCACGGAAGTGTAACTACATGGACCGCGAACGCGTGCGTCCGATTTGAGATCGATAACGAAAGTCACGAAAGTGGGCGTGACAAATGAAAGCGGCTCCCTGCGCACGTCAAAATCCAATCACCGGCATGAAATACCCAACAGCTCTGTCGGGACATCCGCGGCGTGGTTTGTTTCCAAACTGCACCTCCGGAGTCGTCATAGATACGGCAAATACCTCAACAGGTCGAACAACACAACGATTCCGGTTGACCGAATGTCCTTCCTGTCCTTTTTCTTTTTCCTTTTTTTTTTGTCTGTCGCAGCACATTTGCCGCAACGCCGAGTACCGCGCAATGCTTACGAATTGAGCGTAGATACGAAGGAATATAAATAATTTTACACAATTTAAGTGCCTACAGGCTGGACGCGACATCGAGCATTAAACGGCAACTGAATTACAAAAACGTGTCCATTAGATGGTGCGGTAACATAAATAACTAAATAAATAAGTAAAGGGAATGAATCAGGAGCAGAAAGAAGTATGAAGAAAGGCAGCTAATTGAAAGCGAATTCATATGTGCGAGCTATTATTTATACATCCGAACGTTAACTGTTCAGTTGACGAATTCGTAGGTGAAATATACTGGCAAACTGCACGTGCCCAAATGTTTGCCGCATTGCACGCGTTCATCTGCATGTATGTGCATGTGCGTGCGTGCCCCAGCCTGCAGCGCAGACCACGAGGAAACGTAGCAAAGGCACTGATCGAGAGTTCTAACGAGTCCGGCACGCCGGTGCGCGCAAAAGCGTTTCGGTACACCGGGCGCTGATGGCGACCTCTTGCGACACCTCCTCTAATAAAAATTATAGGCTTTTTTTTTTTCTGCCTCTTTAGAGAAAGCTCTACACAAGCAAAATGTTCACGATCATGCCGTTGAACATTTGCACCAGCAGCGAAGTAGCATACCAGTATAGTTAGAGTTTGGTTGAGTTCTGTGCCACCAGGTGGCAACAGCATTCCGTTCACTTAGGTTTATACGTCCCGTTACCCGGTACATCTACACACACAAATATATTGACCAAACAAATCGCGTAATGTCCTCCTTAGATATTTTACCCCCCGTTTCTCAGCGGGGTATGACGTTTTTTTCCGCGATGAGAGACTAAAATCACCGCATTTATTCGCATGCAACCATCGCGGGCTAATACTGCCTTGTGTAGTCGAAACGATGGCAAACTCTCGGCTAATGTGGGCTATTCACCGCCTATAATAGCAACATTACATTTATTCAAGCCTAACAGAAAGAATAAGTTGCCTATAATTTCGTTTTTCTTAATATCACCGTCGTATCCGTACCCTCGTCAATGCTTCAGCCACTATTGTTGGGGCCTACACCATTCCACGGAAAGCTATACTGGGCTGGTCCTCCTTGATTGGTCGGTTCTGCCATGACAGGCAGAGTCGACCAATCAGGAAATACCAACACGGAATAGATTCCAGTATATCGTGGTATCGCGTAGCCCCCCCCCCCCCCACCTTTCTTTATTTTTCTTTTTAATGAGGTACAGCCCAGAACGACAGCCTCACCCCGGGTACTTCCAAGGAACCCCGTCTACGTAACGCAACTCCCGTCGGCGCACGCAAATTTACCTATAGCAAATGAGTTCTGCGGAAACCCGCAAGGTGGAGTAACGTTTAACCCCGTACCAGGACGAATTTTTCGGCAACTAGGAAGCTTTCTTTTCTGAGAAATACGTACGGATTTCCTTGTAGCCTTGTGCTACAAGAGCGGGTGGATGCTAATTTTTCCCTTTCGCAAATTTCCCAATCTAATCGCACCACCTGGCCTATGCGGTTAGCACTGCACCTCCACTCCCTTGGTCCTCATTCTCTACGAAACATCACACGTTTACCCCGACGACCCCACTCCACATCGGGGCATACTCACCCCCAGAACTGACCGTGATGGGTGACGACGACAACTGAGAGACCGAAGAGGTGCGCGTGCGTACACAAAGACACGCTCCGTGGGCTTATTCACAGCCGCCAATCAAACTTGGCGCCGCGAGGAAGGTCCATTAACGACGAGCGTCCCGGAACGTCCCGACTTACACAACAAGCAAGTGGGCCAAGGTATACCAATAAAGCTCCCATCAATGAATGGCCGTTTGTCATGGCGAGCGATGACTCTTATTAAAAAAGGAATTGTCCGTTTATTAATGCGCTGACCTTCGTCTCGAGGGACGGGCACGCAATGTCGTTCGTGTCTGTAATAACACGTCGACATCACTAGACCGTAGAGGTCCACTGATATTGCTCCGCTGAGGGGGCGTTGCTGTAATGCTTCAGAGAGGAGCTGCAGCTTCCGGGCGACCGACATGTAAACGGGAGCCATCGCTGTTCGCAATATCAATAGTTTCGCATGATCCGAACGAGAAAGATGATTACGACAGGGCATGCCCTGGGAAAGAAACCGTGCAAGGTCGATTACAAGCACCCTGACGCTGTCAGTCCGCACAGAACTATCAGAAGATAAGAGATAGACGGATCGCTGTGCAACGAAACAACGTAAGTGGCAGCACGGCGGATAAAAAGAAAAAAATAAATGTTCAGTGTTATGAGACACAAAACCACACTGGCGCACTGGACAGCACGCAACCTTCCCATTCAATCATTACTTGCGCAAGACAGCACTAATGCGCAGAAATGCATGCTTTTCGCGTGCGTCACGCAATGTCCCACTCCATACTAACCACGCGCAGACCCTTCCTCGTCCGTAGAGATCATTAGGCACATCGCCACCCGCCTCGCAAGCAGACGACTCTCTTGATCGGCATGTCCAGCGACGCAGACCACATGCACGCTAGAAATTTGGACATTGCCTGCCCACTCTAAGCTCCTCTCTCTTCCTCACTCCTTGAGCTCGTCCGGCACATACCGGTGGCGTATAGCTGGTGCGATGGTCACGCCTACCGCCTCTGCTTTTGCAGCAACACAAATGGCTGTTCTTAAATGAAGCACGCGGGACCTTGCTTTCGTTTCCTTCTCTAACATGACATTAAAAAAACAATAAATTCGATTCTGATGAGACAGCCATAGGTGCACGCAAATGTCGCAAAAGGCTTTTTTCTTCGAAAGATGGGCAGTTGATATTATCGCTGACTCTATGTAGACCGCAGGTTTCGTTCACAGAGCCCAGGTATAATATACGGAAGACTGTACCTTTCGGTTTGGGAGCGTGTCTTTGCCTGCCAATAATACGCATTACTGCTGGAGTTTTGCCTGCCAAACCATATGATATCATTGCGAAACGCGCCGTAACGGGGTGCTACGGATTAATTTTGACGCCCCGGGGTTCTCTTATTTACAATGACTTTACTTTGTTTACAAGAACTTTTTTATTATTTTCATTTCGCCCCCATTCAAATGCGACCGCCGCAGCCAGGAATCGAACCTGTGTCTTCGAGCTTAGCAGTCCAACACCTCAACCGCTAATATACCACGGACGAGTACTTTTGCCTATCAGCCGTTGCCTAGCACGTTACGGAAGAGACGACGTGTTATCGAGGAGGGAATGTCGTTGAGTTGGCAAGCCTTTCAGGAAGGAAGGGCGTGATAAATTGGATTGGCTGCGCTGATACACATCATTTATTGGGCTGCATGGCCGCCTTGCCGCGTTTGAGTGCGGGCATGCGGGCATGCTCAGGCGTGCGTAAGAGAGAGAGAGAGAGAGAAAGAGAGAGAGATTTACGAGGGCCCAACGATCAAGTGAACCGCAAAGGTCACACCGAGGGAGGCAAACCGGAGTGGAAATGCGAAAGACGTGTACGCGTCGCACTTTATGCGTATACCGTGGAAAACAACGCATCGTTATCAAGAAGCCGTACCGGCCTATTCGGCGGGCGCCAATCTGATCCGTACTTTCTCAAACAACTTGAAGGACAGTCAATACAAGAGCTAAAACTAAACCAATCTAAACCAATCAGAGGCCGGCGGAACCACAGCGGTGTACACATACATACATACATACATACATACATACATACATACATACATACATACATACATACATACATACATACATACATACATACATACATACATACAAGCTGTGTGGTGCTTACGCGACGACTCGCGCATATCGTTAAGAGAGCGAACATGTTTCGTCGTGTGGTGCCTCGCGGCGACATCGTCGTCCGCAGGTTTGCCCGAGCGTCTCGACTAATACGACATCGAGCGACAGCGAAAGCGTGCACGCTGCACCGAACCAAGCCAAACCGCACAACGCGGCTCCGCGACATTCGTTTGAAGTTGGAGGTCAGCGCTGCAAGCTATGCTAAATATGGGTGCTGACACATATGTGGGTGCTGACATATGGGTGCTGACAAAATGCGCGATAAGGATGACGACTGCGTCTATGAAAGTCGCACACCAAGAAGTCCACGGATAAGTTCCTCTACGCTCCCTAAGGACTGCTTGATGATTCACGAATCAAATTCATAGAGCTCTCAATAACTGCATCGGGTATGAATGGCGAAAGTGTTGCCGTTTAAAAGCACATAAGCTAATATTAGCTAGCGTAGTAAGCACGACGTAGCATTTGTCACCATATGCATGTGTATGGTCAAAGCAAGCTAACGATGGCTGGTGGTTGTAGTATGCATGCAAATACGGTAAATGAATTCGATCATAACCTATTATCGACATCACCCCACTCCTTTACGGAAGCCACGTCTGCTGACCACTCGTTAGAGTAAAGTATGCAAAGAAAGAAATAAAGCCTGAGGAAAGTAAAGCTCAGGTGAGCTTATGCTTTGAAGCTGACAGAGCCCAGACCGGGCACATCCAGACCGGGGCTTCCAGCTATCCGCACCGCTCTGCCGACAGAGCGAGTGCCTCTGTACGTAAACCAATAGCATCCGTATTCAACTGCTTCAAACCACGTCCCATTCTATAACACTTAAGCATCGACCGACGACGAACACCGCGACAGAGAACGGCACAGCGATACGCTGTTTTCGCGGCTCGAAAAGAGAGACGACGAAGACGCGCAAAAGAAAGAAAAGAGAGAAAAGAAAGGAAGTACAAAAATCGAGCCCGCGTTCGAATGGCTCGGCTAATGGACACTAGACGGGGCCATAAAAAACGAAATAAAGATGACGTTGGTACGTATAGAATCGATCGCCTTATTTGTGAGTGCGTGGCTTCCTTCCTCCGCCTCCATCGTGCATGGTGTGGCACTCACTCTTGATGTTCGGCGAAAAAATCGCCTCTCACGCAACCGACGAGCAAATCACTCTCGCTGCGCACAACAACCACCGGCCGTCGCCCACTTGACAAAAATAAACGCAGCAGATAAAAAGTGGGAAACAAAAATAAATAGCGAGAGAGAGGGGCCGTGTCCTCCGCATCTCCGCGAGCAGCGTACACAAAGAAGGGAGGGGGGGGGGGGGGAGGCAGCGAGCCACGGTGCAGCATATCAGATGCGCATATCCGCGTGTTATGTGCAGGGCCTGCGGCGCGTCCACTGCATTTTATACTTTCTCCACGTGCGTGCCAGCGGCTCGTTTACTCTCACTTTCAGTTCCTGCGGCGAAGCCGACCACGCCACGCAGGGAGGCAATAAAAAGGAGAGAGAGAGAGAGCAACACAGGCGCCACCATGACCTCCTCGCGAGCAGCAGAGAATGAAAAAGAGAAGAAGAGACAAACAAGCAGGAAGCCGGCAAGACGGCAATTCCAAATGACCGTGGCCGGCGTAGTATGCAAAGGAACAAAAGAATGAGGAAAACGAAAACACGATAGAGAGAGGAGAGGAGGAGGAGTGCGGGCTATTCGAGAATGAAGACGCCACACAACTACATACGCGACGGATGGAGGCACGCACACGACGACGGCCAAGGAAACTGGCCGCCGCCTGCGAGGTCACGGCGAGCCACGTCACGGAAAGCGCCAAGGTCACGGCGTCCTCCTCTCGTAATCCGATTACGCCAAGAGTGAGAAGAAGGAGAAGTAAGAAGGCTACGGCGAACGAGGATGCCTTGGTGGTGGCGGCCGGAGAACGGGTCCCGCTCCCTCACGTGGCCCGATGAGGAAGGCTCGGAGGAGGACGAGGAGGAAACGAAACTAGGAGGAGGGCACGGAGGAGAGAATTACGTCATGCAGCCAGTCTTGGCAAGCGAAACCATGCGTGATGCCATTTCCATTCGCTCTTTTTTTTTTCTCTCCCTCCCAGTATCAATGCTCCGAGCGGGGCATAAAGAGGGGTCCCGCACCTTGCGTCGCGATCAGAAATACGTGCTACACACATTGGCCCCACCCCTTTAATTACTACCATGGACAAGACAGGAGGATCTCGATGAAATATCTCAATTCTCGCCATGGCCCGAGGACACCTTCTCTAGTTACCTTTATGAGCTTGTAGCACTTTTCGCGACGTAAACAGTTATCCAGTCAATTATAAGGGAACTGCGTCAACATGACGGGAATTCCCGTCTACTGGGCGGGGAAGAGGGAAGGCGGGGGTTGTCACTGAGCTAAGTCGGGTGTCGCACACTTGGGCAAAATGAAGATACAGTGCACCAGCCGATAATGTTCGTTCGGCAGCACTGCGTAGCTCTGTCTGCCCGCTCTTCTGACGTGGCGATCACGTGTTGCACCAGACACGCCCGCAACGTCTCATCCCACCATGGAATTTTTTCCTTCCACCACGGGTACTTTTCGTTTGCCCAACAAGCCCCGACAGAGGTACGTGCGGCCCGCACACCTTTCGCGTGTTTAAGCGCTGCACGCACGTGTAATGCGACGCAGCCCAGTCATGCGCGACGTATGGTTTTTAACACCGACAGCAGAGGAACGCACCGACAGTGCGTGCTGTCATTCGGGTACGCCAGCGAGCCGCTTGGATCAAGGTTGTCTGGGACACAGACCCTCGCGTGCAGACAGACTGCGACGCCGGCACGCCCGTTGCTCAACCGACAGGGAACTTGCAGAAACTTTTTTATTTTTCCCCGCGACTGGCTGCCGCGTAAGGGAACAAATCACAGGTGGTTTCGCTATGCTATATAGTTGGTGAGAGACAACTTCCATTTGAGTGACGCAAGACTGGAGCGAACTACAGCAAAAGAGGGACAGCCGTTCGCATGGGACAATGGGTGTTGTAAAAGAAAGCGAGCCCTTGTCCAAACACGGTGTGCACCCCGCAGATGCGAGTGACTTTTTACAAAGAGCTGTCACGGAAAAGTCACGATGGGAGACTTGGAAGCCTATGCGACATTTCAAAAAAATTATTATAATAATACGGAGACAGGCGTGTCTTTACACAGCGTCCAGAAAGCCCGTCACTGCAAGATGCGAGAACCTGAAAGCGTCGTTCAACTTTCTTTCCTGCTCTTCGTCCGCGGTATCGCATGTACGATATATGACGTCCGATAACACCGACAACATTTACCTTTCAGGTGCTTAAATCAGGCGGGCCACGCCCGAACCACATGTACTCCCCACAATTCACTGGCGTTCATGCAAAAACAAGAGACAAGCGAAAAAAGAAAATGCATCCACCTTGTTCACAATATCGCGAACTTTGGCGCACGCGGTGTGTATATGCTGCTCCACTCCAGTCTCCGAACTCTTTAATTCCAAACTGCATTACGTCCGCAAACTTTCTCGTCGGCAAAGAGGGCCTAATATGAGCCGGCTCCATCGTCCCGGGCACAAGTTTTTAACGACTCACGAAACACTATATACTCTAACGAAAATAATAACTCGAGTATCATAAATCACGCTCGCGGGAACGTATATTTCAGCGTTATACGCACGCTCCCGCACAACGTCGAGAGCGCGTTCACGGCACCGCTTTTCCAGCACGCGCCGGCAAATGAAGAACCCCGCATATATACCAGTACACAACGTAAACCCTCCTGGGAATGCCCGCCGAATAACGAGAGATCACAAAAGCAAGCGGGCACGCCCCGAGCCGGCCCTTTTTCTACAATCTCGCCCGACAACAGCCGACAGCGTTGGAAGACCATTTGTCTTCGCATCCGATCTCCTCCTGCAGGTCTAATCCAGATGCACTAATCGGCTCCCGATGCCAGCCCTTGAGCGTTAATTCCTCGCAAATCCCGTCTCTCTCTTCTCCTCGTGCTTACCACTTTCGTATACGGTACACTATCAACCGGCCGCTTCCCGAAATCCACTCCCGCGCTCGTTCCATTTCAACGGCATCGAAAGCGGCTCAAACACCGAAAAGAAATGGCATCAGCGGGCAAAAACGCGGGGTGGAAGGGGGCGGTTCTACTTAGCGAACCTCGATGAAACCAAGCCACTGGTCTGTCTTTACAGACCCCCCCGCCCCCCCCCCCCCCCACACACACACAATAGCACGCGCGCGCGCACATATTTGTGGCGGCGAGGCAAGCGCGTTCTCATATCTCGATCCCGCTCACTTTGTACTGATGTTGGATATAGCCAGCAATGCCCGATTTACAGCATGCGCACGCACGCGTACATGCGTACACCGCGGTGCGCGCGATTTCCTCCCACTGTTTGCAACTGCCAAGCAGATGAGGAAGTGCGGCGCGTGCATAGAAGCGCGCGAGCAAATGGCCATGCGGTGAAGAAGAAGAAAAAAGAGCGTGGGTGGAGGAAGAGCGCCTCACAGAGAGGCGAAGGTCCGCAGGCTCATTAGGCTGCCAGATTAATGACGCTTCCGTTAATTAATTTTCGCGCCACCCCATCCACCCACCCCGGCACCCAACCAACGACGCTGGAGCGCCATTGTGCTGCATTCTTCTTTTTTTTCTATTTTTCCTCATCAGCCGACGCATCCGCTACTGCATCTCCGCTTCAAATAGCCCGCGGGATGCGGTGGCCACCACAAACGCCTTTTTGTTTGTTTGTTTTTCCTCACAGCGTGATGGTGCCAGGAGTCACGCACGCGTGGCCCGGCCCGAGCGGGGTTTGTTCAATTCCTGGCGGCGTAAGTTATCCGAAGCGCCGATAACTAAAGAGCGCGGATTTACTAAGCGAATGGTAAAAATGAGCAAACTCTTCGGTCGCAACGCGATCTGCCCTTCCGTAACATTAGCTGCCCGCAAGCCCACACTGCAAAAGGAAAGTGAAAGGGCTATGTGTGCTTCAAAGGTACCCCTTATGAATTAATGAACGTCTCATAACAATAATATAAAAAAAAACGATCAGCGGAAAGCAAGCTAGGAACTGGCGCCTGCAGACCGCCACATATCAAAAAGTGACACGATTACACGCCATCTATTCAGGGCGCTATACGAAGATCTGCCCCTGGTGCGGATAGCGCAACGAAACAGGACACGCACGTCAACCGCCAAGATGCGGATATCTCCACACAGAACGTTAGGAGTGGTCTTGGAAGAGCGGCACTATGATCTGGAATTGGGAACCCAGCTGGCGACCCTCGGCCAGGTGGGGCGAGCCGAGCTAGCCAGTGAAGCCCTTCAAAGAGGGCCACAATATAAGAGCAGGTCCACAGAGGATCCCGTACCATTTCCTGCCACTTTGAGCTGCATGACAAGCGCAGCGCATACGTGGTCACGCTCACGAACGTGTCTGCCAGAACTATATCGCGACACCCTGCGAGATGATGATGATTGTGGTTCGGAAAGACGCTAATTTCTGCAGCCCATATATCGGGAGCACGGCTAAGCGTCCGTGGTAGAAAGGGGAAGGAACTGAAAGAGATAGGAAGGAGAGAAAGGCCGTAGTGGAGGGCTCCGGAAATTTCGACCACCTGGGGTTCTTTAACGTGCACTGACATCGCACAGCACACGGGCCTCGACATTTCGCCTCCATCGAAGCGCAGCCGCCGAGGCCCGGATTCGATCCCGCGACCCTCGGATCAGCAGCGGAGTACCATAGCCACTAGACCACCGCGGCGGGGCTTGCTAATAATGAATCTATTTTGAAAATTCCTGCGTTAGAACAGGGTGTTTACGTATAAACGAAATTTGTAATGTGGCCTGGTGAGGGGCCCTTTTATCAATCTCGTTCCTGACACAGATACACCCCCTCCCTCTCTCTCTGTATCTCCGCACACAGCCAGGTAGCGTTACTTAGTTCAAACTAATAACTGCGAAGAGGGAAACCTGGACGAAAGATTGTAATTTCGTAGGGTTTTACGTGCCACAACTACGACATTATTTTGACCAGCTCCTTATTTTGACCAGCTGCGGTAGTTTAACATGCACCCAAATTTACTCGTATATGTGCGCGAGTGTTTACGCATCTCACTCCGCATCCTCAAGCGTAGCAGTCCGCCACCGCGAAGCCGATAAGCTACCATCGCGGGCAAGGTGTGGCAAAAGTGTACGTGTAAGTGTACGCGTGGTACAAAAACGCGACCTCACATTACCTGAGCAATATTTTCCCTACCCATTTCAGCTACAGTGGCGCCGCTTTGCAGACCTATATTTCTATGTCTGCCGGGACGTCTGCCGCAAAGGCCGCCACCAACTGGCGGCCTTTGCGGCAGACATCCCGTAAACCACACTCGTAGTCATGTACGTAACATACGAACTTCTTTAGCTATACAAGGCCGCTGGACAACAAAGCCTCGTGACCTACAGTACAAATATCAAAGCCGACGGAGTAAACAAACGAAGAAATACAGACCGAAGGAAGCAAGAAAGCTACCGCTCCGTCTAATACAGTATTTTCTTCGAGACATAATACTGCACTGTCATTTCCGTTTTCTTCCGACTTGTTTTCACGTGGAATGAGGCAACGCAGGTTCAACGAAACACCGACAGACATCACAAACTTGCGCTGGTGCAATACCACGGCAGGAGCGCATTCGTGCATGCAGACAATAAAACCGCCACGTTTGCGTGAACAGAGGCCGTAACACACCGACTTTCAACCACCAGTCCGTCGTCTATAGAGAGAAACCCAGCGTTCTTGGCCAATCCAAAGGGACAGCGAAGGTTTTCTTTTTTTTTTTTTTCTCCCTTACCGCACCGACGGGGGGAATCTGATTGCTCGCAGCATATACCGCTACCGCGCACAGCAGACGCTTCGCTCATCGATTCTCAGTGTGCATGCCGTCGCGCAAGTCCCGAAAGAAACCAAACAAGCATATGCGGGACGCCAGAAACAAGAAACTGGCACGCGGCTAAAGAAATGTTGCTGAGAACATCGCGATGGCACGACAGGGCAGGCGAGCGCGCGCCGTTATACGAGCGGATTGCAGGTCGAGTCCCGCGGACAAGAATACCTAATTGGATCGCGCGCGAGGGCGCTGGTGGATTCCTCTACGTTCCTGGGTCACTCCCGACAATGTCTGGGCGGCCGATATGGCGCAGCGTATTATACGTTATCGACGCGAATCGACACGGCACACAACACGCACGCGGTGCGCAGTGAAGCGAATCGAATATTCAACGTGCGCTCCCTTGACGCATGGAAAGCCTAAAGCTGTGTGATGGTTTCAAAGGTACACAGAAGAGGCCGGAATTTGGGGCGCTATGCAGCGATTTGATACTACATCACAACTATCTTGCCCATACGGACCAGCGTTCAAACAAACATTCTGCACTCGGGAGAGGCGGAAAGGGGGGGGGGTCATTACTTTCATCAACGATACACTGTTTGCGTTGGTCTGTCAAATCAAGTTCGAGATATCTATACAAACCACAGAGACACAAACACAATGAAAAGCAACAGCTTGCAGCGTTCCTGGAGCCCTGGTCACCACACAGCAGTCATGATTATACCGAGATAAGAAAATCAATTTTTACAACACAGCATATAGGCGGCGTACGCAGGCCGAAACGAGGCGGCGAGACTGGCGAATCAATCGAAAACGTGCGCTGGAAAAACTCCGTTAGCGCGATAAAATGACGCCGAGCGTGTTACATTAACAAGCCATGTTCGGCTCGACGTTATAGTCCAGCGCTCACGGCTACTGTATACATGCCCTTGTCTGAGATACGCATCTCCCTGACCAAATACTAGTACACGAAAGATTAATGTCAGTAAGCAGTGGATCGTCGCTTGTACCTTTTGTCTCCTCCTCTCGCGGAGAGTGCCGATAACGTCACGTTAACGAACGTTTACGCAACACGTGACATCCGCGCTAACGATATTTCAGACACACCCGGCGTGTACGTTATACACGGTCGCAGCAGCGCTACCGCGACGTAGAAGAAACCCCTTCTACACTTGTGCAGCGACGTCCAGACAAGCCGTTCTGGGCACCGTCCGGGCGATAGCCACGAACAGTGCGCTTCTGTTAGACGCAAGATGCAAGCCGGCCAAAACATTAATCATGGTCCTTCTATATATATCAAAAGGGACCACGCAGTACGCAAGGTACACGGAAGCCAGCAGAAAGCACCAGGCGCTCCATCGACCGAAGACGAGACGTATACACCGTCAAACTTCCGAGAATAACGAAAGGAAAAGAAAAAAGAAGCGTCTTTATAGGCAACGCACGCACCTTACGCCATCATTAAGTTGCGGACGCAAGCAAGCCAGGTGTACTGGACGAAAGCCCCATCAATGTAGAAATGGCCAGAACTTCACAGGAAGCATTCATTCAAATTGACGATGAAAAAGGAGAAGTTTAACGGTAGAGGAGGGGGAGAAGGTAACAGCACAGCGACGACACGGTAGCCCGGAGGGGGGAGCACGTACCTCGACCGTACCCTACCCGTATACACGTTATAAAGAGGCCTCGGGGAGGAACAGGACGATAATGCGGAATAAAGCGATAGGCAGCGCCCGGCGAAGGGCGCCCGAAACTTTACCGAAACGCGACGACACAGGCGCAACGACGCGACGTACAAGAATCCGCACCGAAGAAAAAGAAAGATGAGAGAGAGGGGAAGAGAGGGGCCTTGGTTGCAAATAATGGAACGATTAAAGGCAAAGGCTCAACCGTCCTGACGCGGCCGAGACAGGGTAAGAGAGTGGGAAAAAAAGGACTTTCCAAGAGGACAAGAGGAAAGTGAAGGCATCTCTCTATGCACTGCAGCTCGAAAGACGAGCGATAACGACCTCGGAAGTTGTTTAAGCGAGCCATTATTTCATTATAACAAGCCAGGCGAGAACAGCAGGCGGGGGCGCGCGAGCTTTTAAAGAAAAACATGCGAGATAAAAAGAAAGAGCGAGAGAAAAAGAAAGAAAAGGCCTGTAAAGAACACGCGAAAGGCATTAAAAAAAAGAAGCAAAAAGAGAAAGATCCGGCAGCGGAGACCACGAGTGAACGATAAGGGCGAAGCGATGTCCGCGCGCGCTCGGGTCCGAGCGAGAGAGAGAGTCGCGCCGGCGGCGGGCGAGGGGAGTCCACCAATCATTATCGGCCCGTCTCGCCAAGCGTGTACGTTTTATTGTCCACTTGGCCCTTTCTTCCTCCGACATCCATTCAACGTCCTATTTTCGAAGCGACTATACACAGCGTCGATTATTTCTTTTTTCCGGATGCACGCGAGGTTCCATTATAATCTCCATCGCACAAAAAGATGGGGACTTTTATACGCGGTGGACGCCCCGCGCTGGAAGGCTCTTGCGCATATAGAAAGCCAGTTTATCGAAACACTTTTTCGTGTAATAGAATTAATAAAAAGAAACAGCGGGCGAAGAAGGTGGTCTGCGCAGGATATCACGTGACAGGTGACGTACAGTACGTCTTAGACGTAGAATGAAAGGCGCCGATAAAACTGTTAAGGTTTTATGAAGCAATAAAAATGCGCCGCGATGAAGTTTGGTCGTCTTTATACAAGAAGGAGAAGTGGATAGAAAACGATAACCGAAGCAGATTAGCGAAGTAAGAGCTAGGCGAAGAACAGCGGCACAATTTGATAAGTCTGTATAGCGTTGGAGCACTAAAGTTTCACCGAACAGTAATGTGCTTAGTCGATGCAATAAAGAAAAAGAGATGACATAGAAAAGGGGCTAAAGTTTTGATCATATTTTTCGTAACACGCAGAAGTGAATATACCTGCTGTGGATAAAGTGCTTGATATGCGGCGCGCGTTAGCCGCCGAGTAACGCACTCACATTTAGCCGTTTTGATGTATAGTACATTTTAAAACTTTGAAACCGCAATTGTAATTACATGACTGTGACCGTTGCGCGAAACGAAATCCCCAAAAGCCTTTCTTCCACCTGGGGAGTGAAAACGTTGTTCCGAAGGGATAATATCAAATTAGTATATCTTTTAATGTTGCGTTAACCTAAGCATGCCGCAATTACAGTCAACTGCTTGGTATGTGATTGATTACTACACCTATTACGACACTTGGCATAGACGCCGTAGTGTGCATAATCATGCATGAAAAAGCAGCTCTGTTATCTGCGGAATTTCACATTGAACCCCCACCCCCCAGCATGTGCTACAAAACGTTCCTCCACGAAACCATCCCTTCATAAAAAACATGAAGTTGGCCTACTGGCTCGCACTGATAGTAACAGGCTATAGTTCCAGTGCGCAGTTATTTCTTCAACATTCTGCTCCCGCTGACTGGCATGACTCAGGCGCGTCGTATATGAGCACACAGATACACCGACATGAGATACAGCGTAAGGATAAACGCACCACTAACAAGAGTGACGAGCACGGTTTCACTCTGAAAGCAGTGAGTGGTAGCAGTTAATCTAGGAGACGTCGTCTACGACACCATCACCCATTTTTGGATATCCCTTGCCTCCGTGTGATACTCTACTAACACGACGACCTAAGTGGTTATCACATTATCCCAATTAACATTTATATACGGGCAACAGCGTTTATTCAGCAGCCGGTCAGTCGGCTGTCTCCTTCGATTCACAGGTGTAAGCCACAGTCGAGAACATGCCAATAACGGTGTTAAATACCACTCCGGCAAAAGGGCAAGTCGGGCAAGTCTTTCCACCTGCTCCAACCAACCAACCTGCCGCGCATTTCGGACGATGACGACAGTAGAGCGGCCCCGCCGGCGAACAAGCAAAGCGGAAACGGAGAGAGCCGAAAAGGCGAACCAACCTGCCTGCTCCCTAAAGAAATAAATAAATAAGAAAACATATATAAAAGGGCTCTCCTGTCACGAAAACGACGACCAGCAAAACCAGCGAGACTCGAGAGCGTAAAGAATGGACAGAGACGGAGCACGGCTTCGGCGCTAAGAAATTCAGCAGACCCCCCTTCCACGGAACAACGCCGATGGGGAGCCGTACGTGCGTAAGGCGCAGCATGCGTCCAGAGAGCCGCGGTTCTACTACTCGGCCGTTGGACACAGCAGCGCCTGCACCCGCCCTCTTCCCCGCCACCTCCACGGGAAACCCGAGAGACGGTGTATAGACCAGAAGGGGAGGGACGAGTCGCGGCAACGGGGCCAGCATACGCGGAGATGGTAATGCATACGCACGGGGCTCTGAAAAGCGGGGATCTACATATCACTAGGCGCGGCCACATGTAAACACAAGCGTCGAGGACGAGGAGAAAGGCCAGAATCCCAGCCGCGCACCGCAGCCCGACCGCGTCGCGAGCCACGACTCAAACTGGCTTTTTTTCCACCGAGAGCCCCGCGGTGATGGACGACGCACGAAACGCGGCGGCTCACCCGGAATCCCTCCTCGACGCCCGAACGGGCACACACACACACACGCAACGCGGGCGAGGTGAAAGTTGCGAGACAAAAAAGAGAAAACGACACACGTATGCTAAGGAGCGGCGAGACGAGATACGCGCACATCCAGTGGCGGCAACGTGGCAAAAACGAAAAGAAAGAAAGAAAAGAAACACATGTGGTAGGGAGAGGCTATTCAATTCACGATGGCTCTGAAAGTCCTGGTAAGCACGAAAGCCGCGCGAAGTTCGCGAGGTACATACAGAAGCAGCAACAAAGAGCAGCAGTAGCAGCAAGCACCATCTCCAAGACGAGTTACGCAAGAGGCTCGCCTGACCCGCACTCGATCTGGGAGGCCACCCGTAATAGCCTACAGAAACATGCCAGCGCGAAACGCAACGCTTGACGGCCGAGGCGGCGCGACGGGGAGTCCGTTGCACCCACACCACTTCTCCTCGCAGGCGAAGGAGAAGTTGCTCGTACCTACAACACCAAAGGGCCGACAGACAGTGCGAGTGGTGACGAAATGACCTCTCGCAGGCATCTAAAGCGTATATAATCCGCCTTTACGGCCGCTATAAGGCGACGACTCCCCGAGTATAGTATCAGCAGACACGCGTTCCCGCATAGCCGCCATGCCCTCGGCAAACGACAGCTCCGTACGTGATGTCACCTGACCGACGTTCAAATAGTACGAGTGTCGGCAACCAACCAACTTGCGTCACCCAATGAAGAAAGGCAGGGGAACCGCGACAGCATTTTATGAGTCGCTTCGGGAAATAAAGGAAAAAAGAAAGTACGGCAATTACAGAAGAGACAGATGACGCATCACTCATCCGCTTCGACGCACAGACAAAAGAAGCGAATCCGCACAGCTGCGCGGAAAAAGAGTTGCTTCACTGTAAAGGTGTAGAAAGAGAAGTTATGCGCCCGCCCTGCCGCGAGCCGCAGCTGTTTGCGTACAGCGCCAGCGTAGCGCACCGGAAAAGAGCGTGCACAAGCAAACGCCCACGGACGCACGTGGCGCGCACTCCATCGCGTCGAACTCCCGAGGTCGCGGCCTATGCCCTTACATTTGCCTCGGAAGCTTCAGGCTCCCACAAGTGCGCTTGTCTCTACAGCCCTTTCTCGGTGACTACGAAGATCGTGGGACGGCTGAACTACACCACCCTTTCACGGGATCCAATCAAACTCAAGCTTCGTCGCACAGATTCATGCAACCTGAAAGCTTGTTACGCTAACCATATGCGCCGTCCCCACGCTAATGAGGACTTCGCTGATGTGTAAGTCGACAGGGGACACGTAACTCTTTTCGTCCATATTACGTGTCGCCGCTGTTACGTTATAAAAGACGGCAGCGCGAACCACCAGCTGGAAACGGTACACAAAGTCCCCTCTTCCCGATTCCCGGCCCCTTTCTCTCCTTTAGCGCAAGTGGAACAGGAAAACAAACATCTAATTACAGCCGCTATGGTAAACACCACAAACAACACATATGCTTATTCCTTATTCCTATAGGCAGATTTACGGGCCCTTTTTTTTTTTTTTTTATCGCGTATTATACGGTTCAGAAGCAAGCGACCGCACAGAGAAAAGGGGGCATCGCAATACCAGCCAACGCAGACTGTCGAGCGCCACCATCCAATAACACGCTTTCAGAGAAAACAACAGGCACGCGCAAAAGCCACACTGAGCAGCAGCAAAGCTTGGCGCAGCTCAGTACATCGGTTCCCGCGGTGCGCAGCCGGTGCCGAGGGGAGAGCTCACAGGGCGGCGCCGCTCTCGTTTTCCACGCGCAGCTCGCAAACAAACGGAACGCCATCGCGGCGTGGCTTGCTCGTCAAAAACTTGGGCAACACCGGCCACGCCGCGCGTCATTTGCATGGACAAGCTGCTGCTGCAGCCACAAAGGGTACCCTCTCCCCCCGGTATAATTAGCCGAATGCGGCCGCGGTGGGCTGCGCAGAGTCAAACTTGGCCTAACTAACCGCAAAACGCGCCACGCGGTCGACGAGCACACGCCAGACTGCGCGATGACGCGCGCGCTCCCGCGCACTGGCACGGAGCGCGACCGCTAAGCCTGCACCTCCCTCCCTTCCTGCCCTGCTTCGCCCACCACTCACCGTCCGTGTCGTCTGAATTCACTTTTGCGTGTAATTTGCCCGTACACGAATGGCGTACGCATACATTAGCGGTGTTGCGCTGCGCGCGTTCAGGCGTTTTGCGCATACTATGCATGCGTGTGTTAGCACGCTCCGCTTGCCGACACGCGAGTGCCAACGGCAGATCGATGAGGAAAGGGTTGAAACAAAAGAAGGTCGAAAAGGGGCAAAAGGTACGAGAAAGTGTGCTAGCTGGAATCCTCCTCGGGGCAGACCGAAGGCCAGTTCATTATGGACTTTAAATAACGGAAGCTTACGGTTCGCCTAGCAGCGCTTCACTGAGCGGCAACCAAACATCCAATGATGAACAAATTGATTGCTAACTATTTTATCGCATATGTTATCGTATATGCACGAACTACAAACTACTCATGTCACAATGTGATTTATCAATGTGCACTCCCGATCTGCTTCTTCGTATTCATATGATATTCTGCGAGATCTAACGTAGTACGTCCATTACTCCTGTGTTACTGTGTCAAGTTCCCTCCGCCGTGCGCGCTGTCATAGGTGGGAATAATATGCGGGCCTGCCTTTCGGATGCCCTCCGAGACAATCATAGTTTACAAATGACGGTGTCTCAAATATTATGACTGTGTGGCCTGCACAAGAGTTACGGGGCTTTGAACTGCGAGTGAGAAATGCAAAGTACAGAAATACCAGGAACACCAACGCTACTCAACACATATATTGCATGCCTAACGTTTCGCAGCAAGCAGGCGTCGCACAATAAGCTCGTCCGACCTTCGGCTTCACTGCGCCGCACGTTGACGTGATCTCTATCTTCAAACCACAGCGCTCTCCTCTTTCTCTCCAGCCCGATATACGCAGTCTTCGACATGCCCCCACTAACTTTATTGTTGCCCGCTATATGCGGACCGGGTGTCCTTAACCCTTCTTAGAGCTGGCAGCCGTTGTTTACTTTTTGTTTTTATTTTAGACCGTTAGGCACGCTTGCGTCCGCGAAAGCTACACCCACTCCCTTATTCGCGTCTAAGACAGTGGGGAAAAATGATAATAATAATATAATAATAATAATGTATTCGACTTTCTACGCCCCTGTCACTATGCCGAGCCACATCTGTGAATACTTGCCCTCGCATACCTATACCACATCTTGAACGAAATTCTCCCGGACAGCACTCTGAAAGGCGCTACTACGCCTGTCACATCTGTAGCTATGGAACCAAGGCACCCGCTTGACTACCACCGCTGGATTTACGGTCACAACAACATAAATATATAGCAAACACACGCGAACGTACATAAATGAAGTACATCACACACTTTACGCGGCGCCGAGACCTTACAATACAAGATTCCAGTAGACAAGTGAATCAATGCACTGAGACAGAATGAACACAGTGCTGCCATTATAACAGCAGATGGGCAGCAAACTAGCCAATGGTAGCCGACAGTTAGCTAACAGCTATAGCCAAAATTAGGCGGTGGTGGCAGTACGCGAGCAGGTAGCCGAGTTCGGTCAGGTATTGTCGCTGAAGTCATGATCCCTTACAAAAGAATACGGAAATGGTCTGGAAAGATTCAGTCCACGAGAAGAAAGAAAAAGAGAGACCAATTTGGATGAACTTGGAAAGATTCAGTCCACGAAAAGAAAGAAAAAGAGACCAATTTGGATGAATTTCACTCCTGCGACGCATGCCAGAGCTGCTGCGTTACGTATACTCTGGTGACCGTCCATCACAACCGCCAAACAGTAGGCCTTCCCTGTAACGTGCACTAACTCGTTCCGAACCAGCTTGTCGTTTTGAGTGAAGGGCAGACAGGCGGCGCGAAAAAGATGACGCCCCGTCAGTCGACGTTCCTGTCTACGCCGTTTTGCGATGTGGTTGTTTCCGCTCCGACGTCCTCACACGGTTGCGCTCTGGCTAAGGCGCAAACCTCCCGGGTGTTCGCCCGAACCTGGCGGTGCTCCAGGCCCGGCGCTTCAATTAGACGACGCCCATTGCACATGTGCGGGGATTGTCGCTTTCACCTGGGGGTCAATGTTACGTTTATAGCGACGCGCAGCGAAAGAGTGTCGAAGGTTATAGTATCGTATGCGCAATATTATACTGTGCACTTCATATCCATTTCTAACCTGTGTGCCAACGAGGCCAGCTTACTATTTTTAGAGGCCTTGCAACACCATTCCAACTTACCCTCGAGTAGCGTCACCTCTAGGAGCTATCTGCCTCACGAATCGCCTGCCGCAATGTCACGTAACATGTCCCCGCCAAAATAAAACGCGACTATCAAGTGACCTGTTTCAGTAAACCATTGGCCAGCTTAGCAGTAATTTCGATGGAGGCGAAATGTTGAGGCCCGTGTATTGTGCGGTGTCAGTGCACGTTAAAGAACCCCAGGTGGTCGAAATTTCCGGAGACCTCCATTACGGCGTGTCTCATAATCATTGCTGGTTTTGGGACGTAAAAACCCCACAAATCAATCAAATCAATCAGCTTCGCTGTGATCTGGCCTTGCGCGACCAAACGGAAATTGTGTACTTTTCTTTTTTTCAAATCTGTTAGGTATCAGCGCAGTTACAGCATCAAGTTTGAGGGGAGTTCCAGTGTCCGAGTGCTCTCACTCCTCTGTCGTCCCGACGAGCAAGCGGGAAGCTTGGCAGAGAGGAGGAGGAGGAAGAGGAGGAGGAGGGTGGCCAGAAACTACGCCAGTGCACCTCATGACCTTGAGAATTTCTTCTTCCCATTTCCGGCTGTATTTTGAAACCGAATCGCACATTGCCTGGTGCGTACAGTGCAATGATATTTGGATGACATGTTCGGCAGCGTTTTCTAGCTACGTCCCAAGGTTGTTGCAAGGCCGATTTGAGGCATGAAAAGCACATACTCGATGACCACCACTGCACCTTCTTGCCTTTTTTGTTTTTGCTTTCCTTGTGTAACGCACTAATCGGCATCAGGGATGCCGCGCATTCAATGTTTGAATTATACCCGCGTACAGAAAAAAAAAAAAGTAGAGAAAGAGGTGCGGGAAAGGACTCCGCGGGCGTGTAAGTTCGCATTCGTAGAGAGAAATAAAACCGTTAAAAAACTTCCATGACGGGAACGCAACCTACATTAGCTATATCTGTCGTTTTTTCCTATCGTTCTTGTGCCCTGTACATGCTACACAAACAGTACCGCCATCAGCGCACAACCCTCATAATTGCCTCTCGCCATGCTTAAACGGCAAATCCGGCGATTTTTCAGCGTCCACTGATCTTAACGGAATTTTGAATAAGTATTCTCCTCGGTACCGCAATAATATACGACAAACCAGGTGGCTGCAAGCCATCTAGTTTTTCTCGAAATGAATTTTAAAATTTTTTAGCGGATTCCCCTGCCGGCTACCCAGTGATTTTCACGACGTCACCTTCAACGCTGCCTATCCGAGCCTGCAGGGCCTCATAAGCAAAACGGCGATGGTTCAAGGCTCAAATCGTCGCTGTAAAATTCAGAAAGGCTTGCATAACTCGATACATCGTCGGATGACCTTGCCACTGTCATTTTCCTGGCACCAGCTCCATATTTCTGATGGCGGGGCGGTTGTGACGTCATCGAATATGAGGTACGAAGCTGCTACCCGTTTCGGTTTGAACACGCCTTTCAGTCGATTATTTAAAATTAATGGTGCGTCTCTGAGCCAATTGATGCACCTTGGCTTCTACAGGACTATCAGCGCCATTCGAAAACGTCGATATCAGAACACTGCGAAAAAATCGCCGGAGTTGGCCTTTAACACCTTAGTGCCCCCTTAACGCCTCTTAAGGTGAGGGAATCAAGAGATAAAAACAGGGTGGCTTTGCGAATACGGTCCGTAGCAGGCGAAATAAAAAGATACCGCTCGCAAAAAACGCAGAGAAAAACTCTAACGCCGCAAAGCGGTACGTGGATCACCGCGGGCGGAGCCCCTCTTCCAGGAAACAGCTGGCCACAGCAACTAGCCGGGCCTGACCGAGGGTTGCCAGCTGAATTTCCAAGGCCAGATCAGCAAGTCGCAACCCCCGCGACCACGCATGTATTTCCCGTGTATGCATGCCTAGGGTCGACAGATAATGGTCTCTGCGGGTAATGTAATGTGCGGCAGTGCCTTCGCACGAGTGACATACGTCCGCATACCAGTCGGGGCACATTGCGTATATTTTCTGTAAGTGGGGTAAGGTCTGGTCCAGTCTGGTGCCCTGTCCATGCAGGCCAGGAAGGCAACGAACATGCCCGCTGTTTCGCTCGAGAACTTATCGGCGAAGCTCTGCACCGGTCAGCAACCGGGGGAGACACACTCCTTGGAGATCCTACCCACAGACGAGTGACAGGGCACAGCATGCTAGAGAGACAGTGCTTGTATGGCTAGGTTATGGTACCGCCTCATGAGAAGCTAAACAGTCAACGAGCGTGTGGCTGGCGTGGCTCACAAACAAATACCAAACGCCCTCTTCTGTTAACTCACGTCAGCATAGCCAAATAAAAGAAAAAAAGAAATTCAGGCGTGCTAAAGCCTTCGATTAACATTTAACCTTGTCCAGCTGGGTGCCTTCGGCGCTGAAACTTCATTGTATAGAGCGTGCTATACATAGATTTCCTTACCTTTCACTTTTCTATCTTCGATCTAAGCGCTGCTGCCTGAACAACTACGGCGCACGGACGACGGGCCCAGGAGAGATCCCAAAGTCAACCTCGTTCCGTGCTGGCGAGCAGTGCAGCAGGTTTTCGGTCTTAACCGAGTCAAAGACGAGTTTAGGGCCGAGGGAAAGAAAATTAAGTAGCATAAGCTTTTCCTTGCAGTTGACTCTACCGCGTGCAGTGTCCCACGTGAACGTTAAGTGGATTTCTCGCGCGCGGGGGCAGAAAAATGTTGACACGAACTAAAAGAAGGCTCCCACCGAACAAACCGGTGAGCCGCTGCTGTCTTATAAACAATCCTCAAGTCGCCACCGCTTTTCTCATTATCCCCAGGAACCTTGAAAGAGGGTCTACATGCGCTCCTTCCGATGGGACCAGGGAGCAAAGCCAAATGGCCCCGGGGCCAACGCAAAACGTGCGGCCGCGCGTGTGTGCACATAAGACACTGTAGATTAACAAAGCGAGAACAAGAATACTCGTTGAAGCCTGCACGCACATAACCATGCAGACTGCGCGGCAAAAACGTCCAGTCTCCCTGGGCTTCCCTTTCTTTTTCTTGTCCTTGCTTCCACCGGCTTGCTAGCACAACAGGCAGGCGGTGGCGCCTGCAACTGTAGAGAGAGACGAGGGGGCCGAGTCGGGGGCCTATTTACCATCTTAAGTGACTCGTGTTCCGCCGACAAACAAGCGCGACGTCGGAGAGCGCCACACGAGGACGTCGACGACGAGGAGCGCTAGGGGGCGCGCGCGCTGCTTCTGCTGCTGTTTCCGCACTGCGCCCTTCTGCTCGCTGCCGCCTCTCGTCGGCAGGCCTAATTTAATTGGGGACACGCGCGCGGGCGGCAGCGGCCTCAGCGTTGTAATGCATTTAGCGACGAACAGGGGTCGCACCCGGCGCTATATCGTGTATGTAGAGCGCCGTAGTTCAGGGTATATATACGTGCGACGCGCGTTGCACATACGAAAGCGCAAGTGCGTGGTATGCATACCGCCTAGATATATATACATATATACACACATACACATAACGCTCCGCGTCGTGGAAGGAAGCGGGGAGGGACAACAACGCCCTCTCATCGCAGCCCCCCTCCAGACACTTATATAGGGCAGCACGTTATAAGCGACCGGGAGACCCCGGGGCGCCATATTGCACCGGGCCCCGGGCTCCCATTTAACGAGCGCCAGTATAGACCCGAGGCTCGCGAACTGTTACAGTTCGGCGTTCATATACGTCACCAGCTGTTGCAGTTCCGCGACCATGTAGCCGAGCCCGACCAGATGGTATACAGCTTCGCCAATATGCAGTCATTTCCTCCTCTCCAGACTTCACGTTTGCGAAAGCGGCGCAGCGCGCCTTAAAAAAAAATAATTAAAAAACACCCAGATGCTGCGGAAACTATGAAAGCGTTTGAGAGGGTGTACATTTCACAACAAATGCGATGAAGAGTGCGAACAGACGCGCATTTGAAGTGACTTCAAATAGGTTTTAAAGAACGATGTCCATTTTGCAGAAAGATGAAATAGCGTGCCTTCCGGCCGTTCCGGTTCGCTTTTATAAGGAGGTATAAATTTGGTTACATACACAAACTTGCAATTGAATGGCTGACGGAATAGCTCGATAATAAAACAGCGCTCGCTACATCGCAGAGATGATGTTGTGACGAGTACGCGGCATATGACGATACCTTCTAGACGAAGGATTTCTTTACGCGCTCCCGCTGCTTAAGGAACAAACGGCACGATGCTCACTAATCAGATATCTCAATGTCCCGAATGCACGTTTATAATCCACTCCTTCAGATGAGGAAAATGAGAGAACGTAAATAGGACATCCAGATGACTGTTCTGTTCTTCTGTGCGCTGCTGAAAGAGTACAGTGAGCTTCCAATTCGCCGCTTTTCAATCCTCAGCCTCTCCGATTTTTCCTAAAGCAACGCAATGCCCTATTCCCGTTCGGCCTACTCCCGTTGCGAGCTGACGCGCAACGCTAAGCGCTATAGGAAGCGCCGGTAGACACTCCCCGAGTCACTCCCGAGGATAACACGCTGTAGCAAACCTCACACAACAACGCTAACGAAAAACCTACGAAAGAAAGAAAAAAGAAAAAGAAAGGAAAGAATGAGACCTCGGTATGGAGGCTAAACACACAACGAAAGGAAGCGAAGGGTCCCACTTTAAATATGCGAAGAAAAAAGAAAGCAACAAGCCAAACGATGTTGCTGCCGATGAAAGGACGCGTCAATCACAGCGTGACACACGCGGCACAGTTTCCCGCCGGAGTGTGACGTGCCAGCAGTTCCGCTGAAAACGAGAGACGAAGGGGAAAAAAAAATAAAAAGATGCGTCGGAAGAATAACATGGCGTACCTCGATGCAGCGATGTTTTCGCGCTTCACCGAAATATAAACACAGGCGACGCCATACATGTGGGCTACACGCAGTTGAGCATACGTCATGCAAGCGTACACTATACACTACCTCACTCCTGCCACGTCCTCCCCCCCTCTCTTTCTCTCTCTGCTGCTGCTTTCTTATCTCGTCACGCTATGCAAAGTGCCACCTGCAGCAACACAACGCACCGGCTCGAAAATTCGGCTGAATACGCGCGGTTCGTTAGGACGACCGCTGAGTCAGACAGGCAAGTGCAATACCCAAGTTAACTGCAGCAAGTTCCTTTCGCAGCAAACGCGAGTTGCGCAAGCTGCACTCTCGCCCTTCAATCCCGCTCACCGCCATTCCGACGTCAGCAGACTGAGTGGGACGATTACAGCGAGTAAAGCGTTCCTTAGATTTCAATGTATGCTAACCAATAACGAAATGGTGTAGGCTAACCATTAACCACTGGCTGCAACTGAACTTTCCGCTAGCAATGAATACAGTCTTGAAGGGCAGCAACGACACTTGTGTTCATGCTCATAAATGCAGACTGTTATCTCGAGCAGCAATGCTGATATATCTCAACGACGTATGAGCGGCACGAGGTTACGATTTGCGATTCCGGTGATATATAATATCTCAACGACGTATAAGCGGCACGAGGTTACGATTTGCGACTGCGGTTCCGCACAAAGTCGCCCCTCGAGTCGCAGCAAGCGGGTAACTCGACACACAGTGTGCAAATTCTGCAGACGCTGTCTGCTCGCGACCAGAGCGCTTACAACGGCACTGACAGCAAGCGCATCTACAGTCGGATACAACTCAAGTCTGCAGTGAAGCCCCTCCCACGCCCTTATAACCGCCAGCCGCTCTACTTCCGCGAAGCTTCAAATAGTTACTTCTTTGAGGTTTCCATGCTACCAAAATAAGGCGAGGTTGGCAACGGTAATGGACAGGTGCATAAACTTTTATGTCTTCATTCGTTTATTAGAGTAGAACATGGAATGGATAATTCCTTATTGAGCTAAAATCGAGCGCTTGTAATGCTTGAACCCTGCGCGCCACAAGCGCCGCCACCCGTGTTTTTCAACTCAGTCCAGTGAAGTTTCACTCGAAAAACAGACTCGGAAGCGAAATGAAGTGTACCGCGACCATTTGATATGGAAACGTAGAGGCTCCACACATTCTTGTCCATGCTTCTCGAGCACCTCATGGCTTCTACCAAAGTCCTTCTACCGATGAAAGGACTCAAGAACAGCAGACGCTTCGCAGGTACCAAATGCATAAACAAGGCGCCATTTTGAAAAGGCCACATGACGACTTTTTCGCTTGCTTCTGTGATTGACTAGAGGAGTTACACGGACACGCACGGTCCTTGGGCCCTTGTTGCCAACTGCTGTATTTTTTCCTTTTTTTTTAAAGTTGTATCCTACTATAATGTGACTTTCCGCTGCACTGAGAGAGCACGGATAAACTGCACTGTTTTGCGACAGTCTTCACCGACTATGGTCACAACTGCACGCAGTCTAACCCCAACGACTTCCTTCGCGAAGGTCGTCTCACTCATGCTCCTCTCATTGGCGTAGACAATAAAATACAAAAATGGCAACTAATACAGGCGAAGAATGAATGCCGCGTATCTCCCGAGCGGTTTATGTTTATCACGCAAGCTGCCTCAATCATAGGGAGTCGGGTTCCTCTCCAATGACACCCTGGTTTCGTACTTTACGGTAACACAAATGACGCTGCCTAAAATCATCACTAAACAAATCAGCTGCCTGGAGGGACAGCGTAAAGAATGGTTTCGCGCTTCACCGAAATATAAACACAGGCGACGCCACACGTGTGGGCTACACGCAGTTGAGCATACGTCATGCAAGCGTACACTATACACTACCTCACTCCTGCCACGTCCTCCCCCCCTCTCTTTCTCTCTCTGCTGCTTCTTTCTTATCTCGTCACACTATGCAAAGTGCCACCTGCAGCAACACAACGCACCGGCTCGAAAATTCGGCTGAATACGCGCGGTTCGTTAGGACGTCCGCTGAGTCAGACAGGCGAGTGCAATACCCAAGTTAACTGCAGCAAGTTCCTTTCGCAGCACACGCGAGTTGCGCAAGCTGCACTCTCACCCTTCAATCCCGCTCACGGCCATTCCGACGTCAGCAGACTGAGTAGGACGATTACAGAGAGTAAAGCGTTCCTTAGATTTTAATGTATGCTAACCAATAACGAAATGGTGTAGGCTAACCATTAACCACTGGCTGCAACTGAACTTTCCGCTAGCAATGAATACAGTCTATAAAGGGCAGCAACGACACTTGTGTTCACGCTCATAAATGCAAACTGTTTCTCTCGAGCAGCAATGCTGATATATCTCAACGACGTATGAGCGGCACGAGGTTACGATTTGCGATTCCGGTGATATATAATATCTCAACGACGTATAAGCGGCACGAGGTTACGATTTGCGATTGCGGTTCCGCACAAAGTCGCCCCTCGAGTCGCAGCAAGCGGGTAACTCGACACACAGTGTGCAAATTCTGCAGACGCTGTCTGCTCGCGACCAGAGCGCTTACAACGGCACTGACAGCAAGCGCATCTACAGTCGGATACAACTCAAGTCTGCAGTGAAGCCCCTCCCACGCCCTTATAACCGCCAGCCGCTCTACTTCCGCGAAGCTTCAAATAGTTACTTCTTTGAGGTTTCCATGCTACCAAAATAAGGCGAGGTTGGCAACGGTAATGGACAGGTGCATAAACTTTTATGTCTTCATTCGTTTATTAGAGTAGAACATGGAATGGATAATTCCTTATTGAGCTAAAATCGAGCGCTTGTAATGCTTGAACCCTGCGCGCCACAAGCGCCGCCACCCGTGTTTTTCAACTCAGTCCAGTGAAGTTTCACTCGAAAAACAGACTCGGAAGCGAAATGAAGTGTACCGCGACCATTTGATATGGAAACGTAGAGGCTCCACACATTCTTGTCCATGCTTCTCGAGCACCTCATGGCTTCTACCAAAGCCCTTCTACCGATGAAAGGACTCAAGAACAGCAGACGCTTCGCAGGTACCAAAGGCATAAACAAGGCGCCATTTTGAAAAGGCCGCATGACGACTTTTTCGCTTGCTTCTGTGATTGACTAGAGGAGTTACACGGACGCACGCGGTCCTTGGGCCCTTGTTGCCAACTGCTGTATTTTTGCCTTTTTCTTTTTAAGTTGTATCCTACTATAATGTGACTTTCCGCTGCAGTGAGAGAGCACGGATAAACTGCACTGTTTTGCGACAGTCTTCACCGACTATGGTCACGACTGCACGCAGTCTAACCCCAACGACTTCCTTCGTGAAGGTCGTCTCACTCATGCTCCTCTCATTGGCGTAGACAATAAAATACAAAAATGGCAACTAATACAGGCGAAATCTCCCGAGCGGTTTATGTTTATCACGCAAGCTGCCTCAATCATAGGGAGTCGGGTTCCTCTCCAATGACACCCTGGTTTCGTACTTTACGGTAACACAAATGACGCTGCCTAAAATCATCACTAAACAAATCAGCTGCCTGGAGGGACAGCGTAAAGAATGCCGTCGCGGAAACGAGTTCCAATGTGGAGGGGAATGACGTCAACAGCAATTGTTCGTTGCTTCATAAGCGGCGCTCGTCGGCTTCTTACGTAAACAGCCGTTAAGTTCGCAAGATTGGCTTTTGCAGTTATACGCCCCAAAACCACGATAGGATTATGAGAGACTCCGTAGTGCACGGCTCCGGAAATTTCGACCACCTCGGTTCTTTAACGTGCACTGACATCGCACAGATATATGGGCTTCCACATTTAGCCTCCATGAAATGCAGCCTCCGCGGACCAGATTCGATCCCGACACCTTGGGATCAGCAGCCGAATATCCTAGCCAGTAGACCACAGTGGCTGGGCAACTTCGAAAGAAAACAGGCAACAAAGTGAACCGGGTTTGTTATCTTTTACGAAGCAATACCTCACTAAGTCTTCCTGCATTCTGCTCGCCGCCCCAACTGAATTGACACAGCCAGGGAAAAATACTGCACATTTTCACGGAGTTCGACGTAATTTATTTCGCACGCGAGCATCTTTCGTGGTACTGCGAAGTTCCGAACTTTCGGGACCACAGCGCCGTCGGATGAATGCAGTGACCAAGACACTTCCTTCTTCGTTGTCCACAGTAGGCGTGTGCTATGAACGCCTGAGCACGTCGGGTTACGCAAGCTAAAGCTGGATTTGCATCGGTCATGCACGAAGCGAAACGAAACACCACTGTGAACCGCCGTAGCCTGTGTGTACCATTCACACGAGTCCGCCTTGAGCGAAACGGCAATGGCATTCATGGCAGGTAATGCACTATATGCAACGTACCCTCACATGACAGTAACCTTCTTCCGCCTCCTTCACAATACCGCCGTGATTAATAACGTAACGCCGTTTGGCAACAAAATGCACGAGAAATAAAAAAGAAACAAGATAAAGTTCGAACTCCCGGCTAGCAAACCAAAAAATAATAAAGTACACATTGTACTTCATGAAAAGGAACTATGCAGCGTACAGAATCCAGCTGCCACTCGACAACGTGTATCCAGGCTAGCAGGTTTGTGGCATTTTTTGTTTGCTTATTTGTTTGTTAGTGTGAGCGAGTGAGCGCGTTTGTTGTTGTTATGTGGGGTTTAACGTCCCAAAACCAGCTCTGATTATGAGAGACGCCGTAGTGGAGGGCTCCGGAAATTTTGACCACGCACAGCACACAGGCCTCAACATTTCGCCTCCATCGAAGTGCAGCCGCCGCAGCCGGGATTCGATCCCGCGACCCTTGGATCAGCAGCCGAGTACCATAGCCACTGTGGCGGGGCATGAGTGAGCGCGTTTGTGCGTGCGTGCGTGCGTGCGTGCGTGCATGCCTGCGTGCAATTAAGCGTTAAACGGCTCCATTTCGTACTGGAATACTCACTCCTCGCCACATTTACTTCATAAGTAGAGCCCCCGTCGCAATTAAACCTGCTGAATTCTCAACGATTCTCTTATGCCGCCGAGTGCCCTCGAGACTCGCGTGAACCACACCCGTTTTTTTTTTTTCTATTTTATTTTTCTTTTGTACTTTTAATCAGTGAACACGTTTGCACCTGATAAGACAGCGCGCAAAAACACAGTCCTTTGCAGAATGTGTCGCCACGCGCGTTGCCCCGGCGGCGTACGTAGCTCTCGCCACTCCCTCCATGAATCGTCCAGACAGACAGAAACAAGAGAGTGGGGTCTCTATCAGGCAGGCGGCATCCGCTCGGCCCATTAGCTGGCTTCTTCCTCCCTCGATGCCGGCCGCCGTAGACGCCGCATCAGCCGAAGGGGCCCCGCGGTCACGTATGCCCTGTTGACGCTTTTAGCCTCCCCCGACGAGGAGCACACGTAGTGCACCTTCAGCAGCCGAGCTCGCGCTACATAAACGACGGACGACCCGTGCACCGCAACGCACCTCGTCTCGCGACAGTATAAGTGTACTGTACCGTAGAGCTCCTTGCTTCATCGCTCCCTTTGTCTTTTCTGCCCCCCCCCCCCTTCCCCTCCTTCGCACCATTTCTCTCCTCGTATTCCCGCCATCCCGGCGTACTCCAATTCCGAGCGCGGAGACGCATCTCGTTCCCGTACTGTTCTAGTTCCTTTCTTCCTTTTTACCTTCTTCGTGCTCTTCCTCTTGCTTTTGCTTTTTTTTTTTTTGTCTTGGCTCTTACTTTTACCCCTGGTCGTTTCTTCCCTGCCTTAGCAGCGGTGCCAGAGTGCGCCTAATGAACCTTACACTTGGCCAGTGTACCGCACCGCTTAATTTACGGGCCGACGAAAGAGAGAGACAAAAGAAGGCTTTTTAGTTTCTTTTTACTTGTCCTTTTTTTCTTCTTCATACTTATGTTTCCACCGTGTAGGCGGGTAATTAACCGCACTAATTATGCCGTAATGTCAAACCTCGTTGCTGCGCACTTCGCTTTCCCCTCCAGCTCCCTCGCTGGTCCGTGGTCCTTCCATCGAGATGAATGGGTGGGGGAAAAGAAACAAAGGAAAGAAAACGAAGAAAGAAGCGAAGCGGCCATTTCGACACCAGCAGTCAAGTTCGGAAGATGGAAAAGGAAACCGAAGGAAAAAGAAAAGCAGGTCAAATCGAAAGAGATGAAGCAAAACAAACTACGATGACATTCACGTTGCCACTGGAAAACAGGAAAAAAAAGAAAGAAAGAAAGGACAACAAAAACTGAAGGGGCAGGATGGCGGTTGGGTCTCTCCGAGCATCGAGTTTCGTAACACAACCTTCTCTCTCTCTCTCTCTTTTTTTTTTCAGGGCAACAAACACGGGAATCGCCACGATGACGTGTCGCCTATGCACTGCACATCTCGCTCTGGCATTACGGTGGTGAACCGAGAAATGAGTCGAGATTATAGTTATCTGGCTAATTAGGCCTTGGCTTTCCAGTTAATCCACATTCAATGCGGCGAAAAGCTTCACATGTAGTTCAGAGAGTGCGAGACATCTTGGCGGGGAGATCGTCCAGAAACATACATACATACAACACACTAGCACGAATAAGGTCTTAATTTGCCAGTCCAATAAAGACGGAAGAAACAGTGCCTCGGCCTAAGCACTATCTCTAGGTTAAATTTTTCGCTGCTTTGAACTGAATAGGCTCCGTATTATTTTTTGTGCGCTTTATAATCTACGGCTTTACGACCACAAAGGCGGATAACCAGTATGAGGTACGACACAATGGAGTACTGGGCACACCAATCTGGTGGCACACCAATCCCGACGACCTCCTGAGGTGTATGGTTAACGTGTGCCTACGACTACACGCACGGGCGTTGTTGCATTTCGTCTCCACCGAAATAACACTGCCGCGGCCGGAAGTCGAAGCCCCGCGAGTTTACCAATGCAGCGCCACAGCGACCACGGCTTCTTAAGGCCTTCCAATAGCATCCATCCATCCATATATCCAACCATCCATCCATCCATCCGTCCGTCCGTCCGTCCGTCCGTCCATCCATCCATCCATCCATGCATCTGTGCAAATCTTCTGTCTTTGGCTTCCTATCTCTCTTTATCTATTTGTCTCTTATCAATCTGTCTATTCGATCCATCTATCTCTCTCTTATCTATTCAACTTTACGTACATATTTGAATTATCTATGTACCTCTGCTAGTAAATTTATCTTTAGCTTTTTGTTCTGATCTCTCTCTCTCTCTCTTGCCTCTAGTATTGCAGCGGTCAGCGCGCGACCCGGCTGCAAGTAGCGAGCGGCCGTCGGGAGCAGCAAACCAACAACGCAGCATCGCAGGAAGACGATGCGCGACACAATGTGCAAGAAGGACGATGAAGACGTGTGCGCGTACAACAAACAGCTTGATACATGAACTACACACCACGCAGTCGGCGGCTACCATGCGGGTGTTTCGACGCACGAAAAACGAGGCGAGCCAATTAGCCGCTCCGACGGCTCACTCTGCCGGGCGGGCTTCCTCTACTCCAAGCCGGTGCTACACCATTTGTCATGGCGAGAGACTTCCGCAGTAGTAAGCGCAGTCGCCGCATGTCGACGCCGACGAAGCGTCATCGACCGAGACGATGTCATCTGCGCCCGGCGTCTCGCGACCACGAAACGCCGCAACTTTCCTCCATCACCACCCCCCCCCCCTTCCCCCCACCCAAAAAAAGAGCACCGCTGAAACAACCGTGGACATCCAACAACGGGCCCCGTTACAGAACTAGATGAACTGAAGCGTTGCGCACAAGTACAAGGACACAAGAAGGAGCACAAAAGTACAAACGAAGCGGAAACTAACAACACTTCATTGGCAAGAAATGTATATACCACAACTGGATACTTATCGGGTATTACAGTTCATCAGCTGGACACTTAATGCGTATTCAGATCATCATCATTCAACAACAAGCCCAAGTTGAAACCCGCCTGAAGTTACAGAACTAGCCTTGCGGGAAGATTACTCACTGTCGAACGTTTAAGTTTTGGTGGTCCAGAAAGTTGAGCGCCGGTACGCCATAAGAACAACAACGCTTATTCATTTTGCTTGGATTGGGCGGTCCTGTAACAGAAGCCATCACTCGTACTCGCGGTCAGTCATATGAACGTCAGTGCCCAAAGTACTTAGCCCCTACTTAAGCGGCACTGGCGGGCTAGTTGGTTGCACATCATCAACAAGACATTAGCCCAGATACAGGAAACGCGAACGGACATAGTCATACGCTATTCAGCGCTCGACTCTTATGTGACTTCATTCGTTCGTCCTTGGGTCCTGAATCAGCAGGGAATGACAGCCACCTCTACTTTGGGCGTGTTCTGGGAGACAAGTACAGTCCGCGAAAGTGTACTTATAGGCGCGTGAACATGAAAACTCACCAACCTAATGAATATCGCGAACGACGGCTAATGGTCTACGCATTCGGAAAGTTGCATCTGCAATACACACTGCGAAAGGGACTGCACAGTTATATGTTTAATTACAGCGCAATATTATGCACCATGGCAACGATAGGAAAAGGAAGAAAAGAAGCTATGCAGCACATCAAAATGCCGATAGCACCAACTATTCTGCCGTAATCCAATACATGGTTCTGACCACCGACCCACAGGGCTTCATGGTGTGGACAATTAAGGCTGCGTGTTCGGGTGGTCGTACGCATAAAATAGTGTCATTTTAGTAAGATCCGTTAAGATATCCGTCGAAATATTGGTGCCTGTCGATACGGTTGCCAACGTGCCAGCGATGGTCCGTACAAAACGCGTACGCCAATGCAAAACAGAGCAAAGGCCACAATATATGTATATATGTTTCGTAGGCACGTCGACGCTGATTCCCGTTACGTCACAACAATAAAGGCATCGTCTCTAATGAAATAGAGTACTTATTAATATTGCACTCCGTGCAATGTGAAGTGTGTCGAGAAATATCAACGCGATATATCGCTACTGATCAATCACAATGACATCATTACACCACTTCTTCTCGACCGGGACACCGCAGCGTACGAAGCAACGAGTGCTGAAAGTAATATTTCATCATCACCATCACCATCATCATCATCATCATCGTTTAAGTTCACTGCAGGACGAGGGCCTCTCCAAACTATTTGAAATTTGCCCTATCCTGAGCGAGTTGGTTCCGCTTCACGCCCGCGAAATAATATTCCTTTTTATGCCCGTGAAAATAATATTTGCCGACAACAAATCATTCGCAGTTATATACGTCACATTTTCACATTTTCTTCGGGCGTTTTTTCGCATACGTTCCAGCTTTGTTGGTCTCATTATCGGCTCCAAAAGATATTTACAATAGACATGTACAGTCTGTTTCATACTTAGGGGAAATCTCGGAGCGCCTTAAAACGCGTTTCGTCCGTGACGCGGCGAGCGCTGGAGTCAGCCAGCGGCAGCTGCTTACAGAGGCGCAGATGCTCTATGCGTGCAGCCTTTAACTGAGGCCGCATCCCGTTGGCCACATGGTTGCGTCGCGTTGCAAGGTGCTCCGAGATTTCCCCTAAGTATGAAACAGATTGTACACGGCAAAAGACCATGCGACTAGAAATGCGCCTATTAACGTTGTTCGTTCGACTAGCGGTCAGCGTACAAGAGCTGCCGTACGTCACCTGTACGTCACCCGTACATCACCCGTAGCGACAACGGTCACGCTAGTTACAAAGCAGAATTTACGCGTTAAAGAATCTAACCAACATGTGAACTTAAGGAAGTTATTCGTCAGACATGCGTATTTATACGTTCCTTTCAACGGAGGCGACAATACCGATGACTGTCGGCTTCGAAAGGTTCTCTCGTGACGTCATTTCGGCGCAATCCTGTCGCTATACCGACGGTGACCTACATTTTCACAAGGATGGGAGAACACGAGGCACGCAGGTTACAGCTTTTAGCGAAACGCCTTAAAGGAGTACTGACACGAATTTTTGACATTCTCGTATTGTTGCTGTGAGTGAAAGCACTGGCGGGGAGAACCCCCAAAAGATTATCATGGTGCCTCGCAACGCAATGAATATATTTTTAATACGGCTCCCCTAAAAGCTCACTTTCGGTTTCGATTTCGAGGGGGCCGTTCCCTAGTGACGTGTCAACAGAGTCGGACGTACGTTTAAGCCACGTAGGGACAGCATTTCGTTATAGCGTCGCTGCAACTCTGTCGTCTGTAGTTAGTTGCACGTGGGGCACACAAACAACGACAATTTCACGGTCGTCCAGCAACTCTAACAGCGATTTCAGCGATTTTTAAGACTGTGCTCATACGTCAGCGTAGTGTCCATCGCGCTGGGGCTGGCTTACAGTGCTGTTCGAAGAAAACTTTAAAGCCAAACTAAAACACTTTGTACGTGTTTACTGGCTTCCGTGTGCGGAGGGCGTTAACAATACATGACTAGAAAACGAAAAATGTATATTTTGCACCGCCGCAAAATCGTGTCAGTACTCCTTTAAGCATGCGTTCGTCGGGGGCGTAAGTGAGCGGGGACGAACTGTTGTGCCCCTATGAAGTAACACGAAGCGCGCAGAAAAAATTGGGCTCCAATGGCTCACCCCAAGCTGGCTGGCAGCCCTGCGCACTCCGCAGCAAGGCGCCTCAATTGCCAAACGATCTGGCGCTGCGGTTGACGCATTTCGAATACACTATCCAGCTTTCACTATACTACCACGTGCGTCATTGCCATATAAAGAACTACGAATAGTAAGCACGCGGAACGAAAACAGGGAAAGTCTCGTCCGTATGTATACCTTAGCTATTCTGCGGTCAGACGAGAGTTGAAGGGAATCCGTGTCGTGCATACGATATGCACAGCTGAGATTAAAGCGTGCCAAAGATCGAAATCTGCCCAGTACACTGGTGTGTGCGGCCGTTTACGACACTTAATATCGCTGGATCGTTTTATCCCCGAAAGAACGCCGCTCTCTTGGCTCTTGTGTCGAGGTCGCAATTGACTTCGGATATCAAGCCGTGCTGCGAAACAGCACCCACTTACAAAGCAGTGCCGCTCGCAGAATGACACACACACACACACACACACACACACACACACACACACACACACACACACACACACACACACACACACACACACACACACACACACACACACACACTTGGCGTAATGCGATACCGATAACCTCTATAGGCGATGATGCTTCGCCAAAGTGCGTGAGACATTCAGGCTCCTTTCACCAGCAACCGGATGTATTTTGAAATCCGCATTACTCTGAGAGAAGAGCAAGTGAATTAATGCCCGTAAAACGGATTCTCTGCAACTCGTTGCTATGACAGCAGCTGCTTTCTTTTTTTCTTTTTTTTTTATCGTGTCATTTAACCCAGAAGGGATTATAGCCGACACGCGATTTCGCTCTTTATGCAATGGCCCTCTCGGGGGCTATACATCGGATTATAAGAGCATAACTACGGCGTTCTCTTTTTTTTTTTTTCGGTGAAAGACGTGAAAAATTTATCGTTCCGGGAGGGCATAAGTCACAGCTTCTCTCTGTATTAGCAAGTATACTGCACCTCGGTGACACGCTAGTAAACGAAAGATGAAGAAAAGAAAAAAAAAAACATTTAAATACGAGCCACTGGTTCGCGTCAGCACCCGGTAGAGCAGTACTCTACCGGCGCAGCTATGACGTACGCGTAACAAGACTCCAGAGTCGAGTTCCAAGGAGATGCTAACCCCCGTATGCAGAGATGTAACTTGCATCGCGCCTGGACTTGACTTGCGGAAGTCGGCCCGAAGCACGAAGCGGACTTGAAACCGTCCAAGTCTGCTTTCGCGTTTCATAGACGCTCGACCTGACCAGACCTGACTTACTTGAGCAAGTCAAGACCGTGCTTCAATGCAAGCGCGTGTTGCTCGTCTGTGTTCGAGGTTAATAATAAATTCATTAGCGTAAGACACGTTGTACGGCAAAAAAGTACGCCTTATTCGAAATATTAGTCAGCGCACACACGCTGAAGTGTGCTTTGGGTCAAGTTATTGAATTCCGCGACGGGCTGCTGCTGTGATGTACAGTGTTGCTTGCTGAAATAGGCCATAATCCGCGGGTTTCAGGGCGGTCTCCAAGAGCTGCACAACCTTCCTTGTTTCGGTTTTCGCTTCTCTTTACCTGAAGGTCTTGTTTCGCGTGTGTTATAATTGCCCATACAGATGCCAAAGGATTGGTGTGCGTTCATGGTGCCTTTCAACGGCTCTTGCTCTAGATTGTCCCAAGGCGCCCGTGAATCGTCTCGGCTGACACCTTGATGTGATATGCCGGTGCGATCGCATATGATCGGTTTTTGAAGGAGTTCGCCTTTCTTTCTCCCGTAGGCACTCCAAAAGAATGGCAGCTGCCCTTGTTATAATCCGACTATGCGACCTTTTCAAGAAAAGACCAAGATAGACGAACGCGATAGGTCGGAATGTTAGCAAAAAAGAAAAATAGGAAAAGAACGAACAAAAAGAGATAAACGCGCTCCGAACGACGAGTACGGTCTACGTGGGTCCCCGTGTCCGGTCTCGCATGTTTCACGCTGCCCGCAAGAAGAGCAGAAAGAACGTACACGTGCAGACAGTCTGCTTTACGTGAAACATTCCGCGTAGACAACGAAAGGACTAGAGTGTATATGCCATCGTCTAGTAAAATCAGGTTGCGGAGCCCGCGTGCCGGCCACCGCGCTTCGTTTGGAATGACACTGCTGTCATGTCAACAGGACTTGACGCTGAAAAGTTGCAGCCGTGTGCGATGTCGTCCCAAGAGAACGCATACAACCAAAGGCGGCACCCGGTTTTACAAAGTATGAAAAGAGCCTGCTGACCGTACTCGCGAACGACTACGGGCACACCATGGAATGCTACGTTTTGAAACAAGTAAAGGATAACCACGCACGGTATCACGCGGCACGGTAACCGACAATACGAAAAAAAATGTTAGGAGAAGCTAAAAGAAAGCGGAATAAGGAAGCTGCAAAAGAAAAGCGATATCACAACAAAATTGCTAAGCTCACATTACTGGCTCATTCGGGCCGCTTTTATATTTTTTCTCGTTGGATGACTGCGTGACAAGTTCGGCAAGCTGAACGTTAATACAGTCATGAGCGCCAACAGTGATTGGAAACAACGAAATTGGCTCGTAATCACGCTTTCAGCGAAGCATGTTTCTTACCTTGAGGATTGTTTACACTGCAAGAAAACGGTTGACAAACCGATCCCTCGAAGTAAAAGAATCGCTAAAGATACATGAGCAGCACTTCCGCGTCGTCACCATCACTTTATTGCACGCGTGTGTGCTGTCGAGGCATCCGGTTACACAAAGTAATTCGGCCACTTCATGAAAATCCCGTGTCATTTTAGGAGATCTCGCAAACTGCAGGAAGCACACCAAAATCCAGCACAGCGGCTTCGCAGGGAGCAGGGTCATTTTTCCAAACGCACGACACACATGTTCACGGAGGAATCCGCACGAGACCATCGGCGACTGTTTGAAGCGTACTGGTGCCGTGAAACCACACAGCCGGTAACTGCAGCGTCCAAGGCACAGGCTGTTTTCCGGAGTAGTCCTCGCTTTCTCGGCGAGGCATCGTACCCAGAAGCTGTCGCCCGGCGTTTTCGTGCACATGTGGCGAGCGAGGTATTGTTCGTCGTACAGCGTCCCCTAGCTACATCGGTCACGCAGGGGTGGCGGAGGAATTTTCGACTCGCGATGCGCTTCTGAAAATGCTGCATCCACGGTGTGACAAGCAAATTCACGAACAGGTAACCTCCGCTTGACGTCCGTACGGGGGGCGGCCATGTTGGAATGAAGCACGAAGTCAGTTTCAAGCTAGCCTCTGAGCAGACTTGAAATGAGAGCGGACTTCGGCCCGTCCAAGTCCTCCGCAAGTCACCCGCAAGTCAAGTACGATTTATGACACGCGGCGAAGCGTTCTTGAGACTGGCGCAAGTCAAGTTCGAGCCAAGTTACATCTCTGCATACGGGGGTAAGAGACACATCCAGAGACCGCTGCTTGGTTGAAACGAGAAGCGTTAGCAATATAGACTATGATAAAAAATTAATAATGGATCACCATGATTTTAGGCATAAAACTCCAGGCATACTCAAATGACACTTGACGCCGAACCATTATTATACACGGATGCTTCAAGACAAGATGTGCATTCTCGACTAGCTGCGAAGCAACAGATTTGATCACTCACAACTCGGTGAACCTTGGAAATACTACGTTGACACCCGCTTCCTTATCGATAAGTAACCTTTCCTTATCTAGAAATGTATAATCTGTGCAGAGCCGAACGTTATGGGCGCCTTCCACGTCGTGACTACGCCGAGCTCTTAAATGCCCGCTTATCTTACTTATTTTTATCTTTTCGAAGACAGAATCTCCAGAAATATCTGCAACGCAGTGTGCGCTCCGTGCACCCTTCACTAAAAGGGCCCTGAAGTGAGACACTTAGGCGTTGTAGAGTGATAAATTATTTCTCAAGAACGCTACTGTCGTTAACATTGGCATTTTATGTTCGATATTATAAGAGCAAATCAAGGTTTCTTGTTATTGAATTCTGTGCCGAAAGTTCACGGACATGACGTCACGAACCTCATTCAACTTTTTTTTATCACGAAAATGTTTTATGCCGGGGTCCACCAAAAAAATCAGTGACGTGCTGCCGTAACATAAGTGGATGTCTGAAAAAAGCGAAAACACATTACAATGAAAAACTACCATCGGATCGGGCTCATCGGGATGCGACAATTGGAAGATCTACCGATACACCAGTAAGAATTAGAGGTATAGGGAACAGATGAGTCTTATGTCTTCACTGCAGGGCTTCACAATTTCCATCTATTTGACGCCCGATTAAACCAAAGCTCTTTGGCAGGCAAAATTACTATTAAATTAAAATCGCCTCCCCTCCACCACCGCGCTCTTGGTTCGCAGCAGTGGTACCACCATCGAGGAATGATGGAGCGAAGTACAATGTCGTGCTAATGCGCGCCGGCAGTTAGCGCTTCTGTAGTCAGCGCGTTGACCGCAGCGGCGTGGGTCGGCACGGTCCTGGCGGCGCGTTGCTTCGACGTTCGCTACAAAATTTCTCTTGCGTGGCAAGTTGTGCTGCGATGCGCTCTGCTCCAAGAACGCAAAGACGATCGTTGATTAACAAACAGTGCGCTTTCCGCTGCCGTGGACTGTGCGCTCACAAAACGATCCGCTGACAAACCGTTCGTTTTCGCTTGCCAGGTTTCATCGTTTGCGGACGCTCCTGGTTTGTGGCAGGTTCGTGTAGGGCGCTGGCACGGCGCGTTCAAGGCAGTGTCTCCGGAGCAATGCGAGTCGTTCGAGAACATTCGCTTATGCGCGAGGTCGAGGATCCCTGCTCATTGACGAGGTGCCGCTGATGTCTACATCCAACGGGTTCACATGTCCAGAGTACCCAAGCCATCTTCCGCTCCCGGATACGCGATATTGCCGCTTATACATTCCACAGCTTCGTGAAGGCAGGTTTCACATTCGTGTTATACCGATTCCTATAACAGAGGGATCGACTACATTTTTTTCGCATTCTCGGCATACTGGCTCAGTCAAACTGTCTGAAAAGAGCCATGTTGGCTCCCTGGCTTCCTTGGATAGCAACGTATGCCTCTTTCACCCATAAGTAATTATGTAGGCGTTAATATGTATGGCGTCATGCGAATTAGTGCGTGAACCTACCAGCGGCGTCGCCTCTCGCATTATCTTTTTCGAGTCTCCTAACTTACGAAGCGTATTCGCCGTCACAGAGTGGTGCCCTCGGCAAAGTGAAAAGAGAAGAATACTAATAAAAGAGAAATATTTTTTTTTCTTTTTTTCCCTTTAGTGACCCTTTAACACACTGGCGGGAACGAAAAGAAGGAAATGGGGAAAAGAGAGAAAGGCACGGCGCGTTAACCAGTTCAGAACGAATTGTGTGCTATCCTACACAAGGGAAAACTGATGGGAGACATTGTAACCTAGAGAAGAAAGAAAGACAGGGAGCACGCAGCACAACGCCGCCACCTTCGGCGTAGCCATTATTACATATATACGCTGGCGCAGATCTGCGCTTGGCCTGGGCGACCGCGCACCCGGCGTCACCTCTGCACGCGCATATATCCATAAGGACAAGGTCGGTGCCAGGCGGCGCAGAGAGAAAGCGCCGGGGCGATATTTTCCTTGCGCGCGTGCTCGCCGTCGCCCGGTAATACGCGCACCGTTCCCGCACCTCCGAACGGGAGGCCATCGGCAAAAATGAATAATGCATCGGCGCCCGAAACGTGCCCATAAGGCCAAATCAGGGCGGGTGACGAAAGATGGGGACGGAAGCGGGCGCCTCTGCGCTTAGGCGCGAAAACGGGCCGAATCGTCTATAGCGTTTCGGGCACGTTATCGAAAACGAATCACGGAAGGGCAGAGAGAGAGAGCAAGGAGAACAATAAAGTACGAGGCCAGCAAAGTGAGAGAGAGAGAGAGAGAGAGAGAACCAGTGCAACTGTTGGGGAGTACGATGTAACGAACAAGAGCGTGGGCGCACTCCTCGCTGTAATACCGTTAATGAAGGCACCCGAAGGGGGCAAACAGGACAGAAGAAGGACGACACGCCAGCGTGTCATGAAGAAAAAAAAAAGAGGCAGCAAATACCGAGCTAAGAAAAATGGCTTGGCAGGCGTTGCGGACCACAAAGAATAAATAAGAGGTTAATCATTGTATTTGTTTTATTAACGCCGTATAGAAGCTTATAATTCGAAGACATTATACGCATACCCTGAAGCGCAACATCCGGGTAGCGACGGCGTTAGTGTCTGATGGCGAGAAAGCTGAAACGACCAAACAATGACGTCAAATGGGTTTAGAGCCCAATTACTAAATTGCCTTTAACCAGGTCTCTTTAACCAGGTAATCACCCACCGACACTACCCTGCAGGTCAAGATACAGTGCCTATACATATGAACGTTTGTGCCGCGCGAACCAGTCGGTTTTTTCAATCAAGAAACTCGCTAGCAGACGTTGCCTGCGTCGGCGTCGTCTCTCGCGGGCGAGGGCGCGTTCTCGTTCCTTGCGAGCTGGTAAAGCGTTCATCGCAGAAAGAGCGTTTCCACAGTCAACGCGCGCCGTTCGCTCTGTCTCACTGTCTCACGACGGCAGACGACACTGTCGACACACACACACACACACACACACACACACACACACACACACACACACACACACACACACACACACACACACACACACACAGTCTGACTGCATTGCCTCCGGGATTGGCCCACACCCACACACTTTAGTAACGGTGCTGTGCCATAAGCACACACAACGGACAAGCCTCGACGCTAAGGTGCTTCGCTCCTGAAACTCCATGATGCAGTGGCGATGAGGCTGATATTCTATGGACTGGTCTTGCATGCCACGTTCGAACGGCATAGCACTCAGTGCCAATAAAGGCTACAGGAGCACTTTTCTTACAGCCTAGACACGTCAGAGCCCCCAAACAGCGTTCGCACAGCCCTCTCGCACACCCGCTACAGAACCGCGAAGTACAGCTGCATGCATCACGCGTGAAGTACAGCAAAATACAAAAGCAACCCGCTGCTGCTCGATGCGAAGCCGCACCGAACGCAACCGACGAGCACGCTACAACACGGACGCTCTCCGCCGCATATTTTAAAAAAGAAAAGCGAGCCGCACGCTGCTGGGCCGTCGCTTCCCTCGCAAAATGCACGCACGTCAGCAGAACTACGGAAGAACAGCCGTCGATTCTCCTTGCATGTATAAAATGTTGCTTGCCAGCCACCTGCATACGTGGGCGTCCGCCCTGCTATGCGAAGGAGTGGCGGCTGAATCGCGAGTGAAGTCCCGCAAACGTCGGCAGATTCATCACTGTAGGGGGCGAGAAGCGACGATACAAGTTCGTTCGCCACGGCACGCAGCCTTGGCTTGGAATGTGGCTGTGCATATCGCATTCGCGATACCCTTAGGGGCGAGCTGCAGCTGAATGTCGAGCGCCTTATTATACATACGTAAAATAACGGCAGGTGAAGGTGCAAACGAGAAAGATTCACAGCGCGCCAGTACAATGCAGTACAACTCGTTCCTTAGTTTAACAAAGGAAAAGAACGAAGGGCTCGAAATTTTTGTTTAATAGGCCCCAACTACGGCGATTTTTGTTGTTGTTGTTGTTGTGGGGTTTAACGTCCCAAAACCAGCTCTGATTATGAGAGACGCCGTAGTGGAGGTCTCCGGAAATTTCGACCGCCTGGGGTTCTTTAACGTGCACTGACATCGCACAGCACACGGGCCTCAACATTTCGCCTCCATCGAAATGCAGCCGCCGCGGCCGGGATTCGATCCCGCGACCCTCGGATCAGCAGCCGAGTGCCTTAGCCACTAGACCACCGTGGCGGGGCTGCGGCGATTTTTCGAGAACGTGTAAAGGTAATGGCGATTATATGTTCCCGAGACAAAGGCTCTCCTGTTGCGTTCATAATACTGGAAATGCTCAGCGAATGCGGAAATGTTGAGGAAATGACTATTAATAAACAAAAAAAAAAATGCGCGAAACCGACACCGAAATCAAACCGAGCAATGCTGTCTTCGCATGAAGTTAAATGAGTCAATCCGCCTTTCGCGCAATCCGACTTCCAGTCGCTTTCCCTACAGTGACGTCAACACGCTATATGGCCAATAATTGTGGGAAGCCAGGTGGGCGGTTTGAGGTATTCGGTAAAAATTAATTTACAACCAACCTGCGCATATCTCGAGCCTGTAGTTTTCCATAAATGACGGTAGTGTGCCAAGGAACGTACTCAGCGAATTTCATTGGGATCCACTGAAATCGAAGAATCGCGAAGCCAGGCGGTTGCAAGTCAATTCGTATTCCCGACAATTTTGAGATTGTTTCAGCGGATTCCCAAGAAGGGCCACCCTGTGTATTTCATGCCATTGACTGTACATAGCTGCCTATACGAGCGAACAGGCATATCAAAAGCAAAACGATGGCCTTTCAGAGCTGAAACAGTATACTTTCAAGTGCAGAAAAGCTGGCGTAACTCGCTACATCGTCGGATGACATCGCCACTTTCACTTTTGTGGCAGCAGCTCCATATTTCTGACGGCGGGGAGGCTGTTATGTCATCGCATATACGCTGCACGGAGCATCTGCGCGTTTCAGTATAGGTTTGAATACACCGTTCATTTGATAATTTAAAATAAATGGCGATTTTTGTGAGCAAGCTGAAGCATCTTGACTGTTACAGAGCTGTCAGTATACCACTGGAAAAGAGCTGTAGCAGAATATGGCGAAAAAACCAGCAGTGTTCCCCTTTAATGGCAAAAATGCGACATACTGGCCATGGATCACTGTACAGCTGTAATCGCTGTTCTAAAGCTGCCGCGTTTCGTGAAGCAATAACTCATTTAAAAGTACTGTTCCGAAAGTTAGCAGCCATAATTGTTTATTTTAATCTGCACATGGTGCGTGACGACGCGCACGTCTCTGCCTGCCACAGAAGACGCGTTTGAAATCATAGCAATCATAGCTTGACACAATAAAAAAACTGCAAAATGGTTAATATTCGTAACGTAGCCGCCTGTTAGACAAACATGCGTCGACATCATACAACGAAACCCCCCCTCTCACGGTGGCTGCTCTACAGACTCAGGATCGCTATGGACTTAACCAAACAGGTGACGCCATCAACATGAAGTATAGATATCAGTTCAACGGATGTTCACCAGGCAACGATGATGCTTGCAGCCAAGTGCAGCCGCTGTGCACGACGAACTTGTCCACTTTACATATAAGGTTCAACAAACTGTCACAACTGTTCGCCAAACGTAGTCGTCGAGCAAGAGGATATAGTTCTCCAAAGACTATGCGGAACTTCAATCTACGTATGAGTCCGTTTGAGATTTCAGATATATCCGAAAGCCCCCTCAAGGTAGTTCAGTAAGTCTGTACTCGACGCACACCGTAAATTCAAGGCACGCGCGCAGTGACACGACCACCGAGTCGCCGCGAGAGAATCCGCTCCGTTCTGTTTGGCTTCGCAATGGCTACACAGTATGCGCTCTTTGCCGAACTCGCAATGCCTCCCAGTCCTGCGTACGAGTCTACTGGGCAGGTTCGTGGACCCCCAGCGTTGCCAAAGCTGTGGAGGACCGCAGCGAACCCGTGAGGTGCCGGCAACGATGCTTCTTCCGCACACCACGCCACGCCATAGAGTTGCTGTATGTACTAATTATACTATGCATGCATGCTATAAGGTTATACTGTGTAGGCTCATCTACTATGGTTCCGTGGTTACTGCCACGGTGTTGTTGCATAGGCCTTCTTTAGGGAGCATATATACAGGGACACCCCAGACATTATCCTTCGAGCCTATATAGAAGCAGCCACAGAGTTTCCTACAAACTCGTGTCGATACGGCGGTTTAAACTTGGGTGTACCGCCAATACGAGAATAACTGTCAAGGCATCGAGTTCGACGTTGTGGGGTCACGATGACGTCTTGGAATTCGGTAAACGATGAAATCTGACAAAAACGGTGGAATTTATGTTCAAGAATCGCTGCGAATTTCCGAGTGGACAAATGGCGTGTTTGGGAAGCATTAGCTGCTCCGAGACGCAAGGACGTTTGACGGCGCAAGCAGGTAGAACTGACAAACGCAAGCACGCTCGTTCCCGAAGTATAATGTGGCCATAGGCACCTCGACGTCAACACCGGCCGCCTGTGTGGCGACACCCTTTATCTATGTCGGCGCCGCCTCATTGTAATCCTGGGTCTAACTGGTCGCGGCTTTTAATGTGACGGGTAAATATAATGAGAGACAGAAGCTACAACTGCTTAAGCAAGATTCAGTACAGTCAGCGAACTCGGACATCAAAACGTGACGTGTCTGCCGTAGCGCGCCCCTGAGTGCTCCGGCACAACATAGCGCTGCTGTCGGACGTGTCACCACCACGTACAGAGAACCACTGCTCGGTGTATCCTAACTGTGGCACGATCACAGCGCTAGAACACCTCCTGAAAAGTTCCGCAGAAAACTCCACATGAGTGCCGCAGTTTCCAGTAGCACCCAGGAAGCGCCGCACAAGACGCGCTAGCCTCGTTCGGGCGTTTCTCCAACGGCATGCGAGCAGTCAAGGTCGGCGGGCCACTGTTTTCCTTCCGTCATGACCGCAAAACCACTCGCAACCGGCCCGTCTGCCGCGCTGCTCTTTTTTCCTTCCTCGACGCCGGCAAAGCGCGGCTAGCGCGTGGCCGACCGGTGGGTAACACAGGGGCGGCTTGAGAACGTGCCCGTTAGTTTAGCGGTATAGACTTTCCTTCAAGAAGTTGCCCTACCGTAAAGACCGGCACTTCGGACTGACCGAAGCGTAGGCGTAACATTCTGCTCTCTTGAAAGAACGCTTTCAACTGCGATAATAGATGGCTGGAAGGTGATTCTTCTTTAAGGGGCAATAAATATAAGCTGTAAATTAATTTATACAATTCCGACGTCGTAAGTTTGTTGATAGACGAACAAATTAACCAAATAAAATTTCATTTTTCAAATTTAGCGCCGAAATCCCTGCGCATGAACGTCGGCGTGACGTCACGGATTTCAGAATGCTTTTTCTTTCGTATTAAAATTTCTTTTGAGAATTGGTACGATGCCGATCTGGCCCCCACGGCGGACAATGCAATTCATTTTTAATCAACTACGTAGGCCCTGGTGGACATCGTCAAAATATAAAGACGTCAAAGCGAGTCGACGCAGGAACTCGCCAACTGCATTTTCTTCTTGCAGTTCTCGTGCTTAGCAAACGTCTCCTCGGAGCGGGTGCCCTGCTTCTGCACTATGAGAACGTAATTTACTAAAACTTTAATGCGAAGCATTTCTTAGCGGGGGCACGTCCCGAGGCGTCGGTATAGTGCCTAGAAAAAAATATCTAGTGTCCTGAGCGCGCGCATTCCGTACGAGAGAGGGTGGCCCCGCAAGGGATGACTGCACTCAAATGCCGCAAGCGGCGCTGCGTGTCGAGTGGGTGCATGAACGCGCGAAGCTCCTCCGCATGGACCGACGCCGTGTTGTGCTCTACAGTCGATGATGGCGAGACGCGGGTTGATTCTCATTGCGTCCCGCATGGAGGTGCGTCGGAAGGACTCCGGCGTTCCCATTCAGAGCAAAAAAACACGCAACGTGAAAGCGTTCGAGTTCTTACATTACAAAGTGCCTTGTAAAGAACTCTCGGAAAATACGGAAAAGATTCATGTATTTTTAAGGTTCATATTTTTTGTTGAGGGCTTGAACGAGAAAAGAGAAGGTCAAAGGTACCGGAAAAAACTCCTTAAGTTACGGCGCTGCCATTAACGCGAAGTGCGTTTTCTCTAGGGCCTGGTTTGTTCTGTTGTTGTGTTGTGTCTGTAAATAAAGTACTTTACGTTTGCAGTGAGTGCTACTCTCTGGAATTGTTTTTATCATTTTTATTGCTTCCAGATATCCTTACATCTAATTCAAACACTTACCAGTGGCCAAATTCATTGGGCAGAGAATATCAAATGTTGTAAAATACAGCTTTGACAGAAGCAGCTTGTTTAGTCAGGATGCAAATTGAGATTGATTTGATTGATTTGTGGGGTTTAACGTCCCAAAACCAGTTCTGATTATGAGAGACGCCGTAGTGGAGGGCTCCGGAAATTTCGACCACCTGGGGTTCTTTAACGTGCACTGACATCGCACAGCACACGGGCCTCAACATTTCGCCTCCATCGAAATGCAGCCGCCGCGGCCGGGATTCGATCCCGCAAATTGAGAAATAGGTTGTCTTGTTTCAGGCATACTAGCGTTTTAATGATGCGCTGAACAGTGTTTTATTTCTTAATATTACACTAGCTGTCTGGTAAGTGGGTCAGTGGAATTGTGAGGAAGCTCTCCGAAAAAATACGGAAAACGTAAGCGTTCGCGTCGCACGGCTCGGTTTACTAAAAGCTTTGCCGCGCTTGCAGAGCGCGCGGATGGAACGCAGATGCACCCACCCGCACCGCAGCGCACCAAGCGGGCACCGCCGCCAGTCATCAGTGGCGGGGCCATCTCCTAGCCCGCGCTCCGCACACTAGTCAGTATATTTCTAGGCACTGTAGCGTCGGCGTCCGCACTCACACTGCGCATGCGCAACTCTCATCCTTCCCACTCTCCAACAGCTGCGCGTTACTCTCTCCACTTCTCTCCTACCACCTGCTTGCGCTTCTCCTGCGTTCTCGCTTCTGTCCCGCGGCGATGATAGTGACTTTTATTAATAATAAAGAAGGGGAAAAACTAGACGCTTCTTTCTGTCTCCCATGTTGGGGACACGGCTAAGCGCCTAGTGGGAGGGGGAGGTTAGGAAAAAAGGGGTATAGTTAGGAAGGTAGGAGTAGGATATGGAGGCTTGGGATATCGTCCGTCGAGGTGCAGGCACGTGGCGAAGTGGACACCTAGATGTTGTACAGGCCCGCTGGCTCCGCGAACTCCAGGAGAGCCCGAAAGGCGGGCAAGGTGCGGTGGGCGGGAAACAGGATGTCCTCCGCTGTGTTGGACGGCAGGCCCTGGCGCCTGTATTTGCCGACAGGATGTCCTCCGCTGTGTTGGACGGCAGGCCCTGGCGCCTGTATTTGCCGACTGGTCGGCAAATACAGGCGCCAGGGCCTGCCGTCCAACACAGCGGAGGACATCCTGTTTCCCGCCCACCACCCCTTGCCCGCCTTTCGGGCTCTCCTGGAGTTCGCGGAGCCAGCGGGCCTGTACAACATCTAGATGTCCACTTCGCCACGTGCCTGCACCTCGACGGACGACATCCCAAGCCTCCATATCCTACTCGTCCACATCGCACTGCGCATCCTCCTCCCACTCCTGTCCTTGTCTCATTTCCTCTCCACTCGGCATTCCTCCTCTCCGAACGGTGCGCGTTGACTATCGAAACGCTCTTTCTTCGATGAACGCTTTACCAGCTCGCAAGGAACGAGAACGCGCCCTTGCCCGCAAGAGACAACGCTGACGCAGGTAGCGTCTGCTAGCGTCAAATCGATGCAAACGCGACACCTAGTCCACGGCCACCTGGATCGGAGCGCGCGGCGGTGTTGCAACACCGCCGCGCGCTCCGATCCAGGTGGCCGTGCCTAGTCAAACCGATGCAAACGCGGTGATGATGATGATTGTGGTTCGGCTAAGAAAGGACGCTAATTTCTGCAGCCCATGTACATCCTTGCCCATGTAGGGAGCACGGCAAAGCGTCCGTGGGGGGTGGGGGAAAGGGAGTGAAAGAGACAGAGTGGAAAGGCCGTAGTGGAGGGCTCCGGAAATTTAGACCACCTGGGGTTCTTTAACGTGCACTGACAACGCACAGTAAACGCGCCTCTGGCGTTTTCGCCTCCATCGAAAATGCGACCGCCGCGGCCGGGATCGAACAAGCGTATTTTGGGTGGCAGCCGAGCACCGTAACCACTACACCACCGCTGCGGACCAGTCAATAGCATCGGTGCAGCTGCCACCTGCATCCAGTGCTGCGCCATCGGACCAACCTATAGACCTCTCACTCTGGCAGAGGGTACAGTGCGGTTGAGACCACAGCGCTCTCTAGCGTACAGCGAGGCACACTCCACGTACGGGGGCGTGTACAGCGTAAACGTCGTCTCCAGAGCGCGCTTTGCAACTCTGGCTAGCTCGCCTGTCAGTTCTGTAGCCGGCGCAACCGCCAGCGGAAACCGGCGACGGGGATTCTGTGAGGCAAGGTACGACCCGAACTGATCCAAAGTTTACATTCGCGGTCTCCAAGCCCACTCAACGTTGAGGTACCCGACAGTCCCTCCCCCATCGGCGAACGCTTGCCCACCACAACGCATAAGAGCGCGGATAAAGGCAATAAACGAATTACAGACCAACCGCACCTCCCCTTCCCACCCACGTGACGTCAAATACGTGACGTCAGTGCCCAGTGTCTACCCAGCAATACTCCTTCTTTCGCAAATATGTCAGCCAGTGAGAAACATCATTAGTTAGTGGCTGCAGGTCCGTCAGTGAATTCCGCCAAAACGCATTCACTGTCCACTTTTCCTAATGACGACGCTAGGCCGACTTTCGCGCTCTGCAACCATTTCTTGTCTTTCAGCTAAACCTTCTCTTGATCCGAGCAACATCTAACCTTTCTCTAGGCTCAGGGCAACTGCAGGTACTAAACGGAACGCGACATCTAGGGACATGACAAACGAGTAACTAAACCACGAATACATTACCGTACTCAAACTTGGAACACAGTGCTTCCCGTTACACTCGTCAAGGAGGATGCAGCACGTACCTGCGACGGCGTGACATCCAGCGCTGCGCCAGCAACGAGGACGACGGCGACTCCCGTCAGAGCGACGTTTCGTTGAGAAGACTCTACGTCCGCTGGGACGACAAAGATGTCTCATTACTGATCGCCGAACAGGCGCCGCAACCCGAGAACCGATGCGACGAAACTGCCACGAGACGCCTATAGCACAGGCACTATACCTATAGCACAAGCCGGGGAAAGAATGAACACACCCGCACCGCCGGATGCAGACAAGACGCAATGCGAGACGCGCGGCAGCGGTGTGCCGGATTTGTGGGACTCGTATGCCGTCGCGGGAGAGAATAAAGAACGACGCGGCGTGCGTCGCTCTCCGATACCTCGCTGCTACGGGCGACGCTCTCTGATACCTCGCTGCTACGGGCATGAAGCTGCGCGTACAGTGGCGAGGCGAATGGACAACTCTCATTCGGAAGCGCTGTGCTAGCAGGGATTTAACACGGGCGTCACCGTAGGGTTTCTTAACAATACAAAACTGCAATGGACGTAATGACTACGATCACGTGCACGTCGTGTACTAGCAGCGACAAAGACGTGACGGCGCGCTCAAATGGCGTTCTAACCGCTGTCTTGTTCCGGTAGCGACGCGGCGCCACCTTCGCAGGTTGTGCCAACGCCTCCTGGTAAAGGAGGCAATGGTTGTGCGCGAGCTGCATGGATGGATAGGTGTCACAAGCTGCCACCCCTTTGAATCGAGGAGGCAGCTTGTGCCACCAAGATCGTTAGTTAGTCCCCTTTATGCCCTGCTGCTTATACTTAATGTCCCTAGACATTTTCTTCCACGGAAAATCTAGAGAGATTTAACTTACATATTGTCAATTCTCACTTTCTCTTCCACAGATTTCTGCCCCCAATCCCCTAACCTTCTCTTACTTGTCTCTACGGCAAATCTATGCATGTTCCCAGAATTGTCCGTGAAACCTAATATCTTGGGTATACTCGCTCCTCCTCTGTTTATTGCTTGGATACCGCGGCATTCAACTAGGATCTCTTTCGCCGTCTCCAACAACGCCTGCTGGCAACAGCGCGCTACTCTCTGGGCGTACCGGTGCACGTCAAAACGCTGTCACTGACATCACTACGCGGCGTACTGGCCTGTACGCCGAAACGCGGCCCGACCAGGCTGAACGGCTAATGAGTCTACGCTGGGCAAGGACCACAGACTTCCTCACTATCAAGTCTTCATGATATAGGTTACCGTATTAGCGCCTGTACTGTGTTTTCCGGTATCCGTGAGCGTTGGTTCTGCCCTTATCTCCCTAAAACTACCATATTCTTCACGGACACGAGGTACCCATACATAAATGCGCTCTGGGCCGTCTTATTACATGTGCCAATATTAACGCAAATCACGAATGACCTTAAGAACACAGGGTGATACACTGAAAGCCCCGCCACGGTGGTCTAGTGGCTATGGTACTCGGCTGCTGATCCGAGGGTCGCGGGATTGAATCCCGGCCGCGGCGGCTGCATTTTGATGGAGGCGAAATGTTGAGGCCCTTGTGCTGTGCGATATCAAGGTGGTCAGAATTTCCGGAGCCCTCCACTACAGCGTCTCTCATAATGATAGCTGGTTTTGGGACGTAAAACCCCAGAAAACAACGACAATGATACACCGAAACAAAAAATGGCAACATCGAGGTGCGACAGGTCTCTGCAAGTCCTTCCGCAGGGCAGGGGCACTAATAAGCGTAGTTATATCGTCAGAGAGCTCAAGAGACACGCATGTCCGGAAATAATGCTGCGCTGAAAGGTGGCGTTGCACTGTCGTCTACGGAAGTGTTATTAAGGCACATACAAGAGCCCTACCAGAGGTTAGGGCTCTTGACGTGCGGCGTACGTTTAACACTCGCCTGCGTCTTCATGGACCTCACAAGCGTTCGCCACGAGATGTCCGGCGAAGCCCCAAGCGCGTACGCAAGTTTCCGCTGACCTCAATGAGAGATCTTGGTGTAAATGTGCACACTCGTGGTGAAGAAGCACTGTTCATTAGCTTTCCCTTCCTTCTCTGTGTCCTTTATTCCCCTTCCCCATGTGCAGGGTAGCCAACTGAACGCGCATTTGCATTAAGCTGCCTCCCTTCCCTTTCCTTCTCTGTCATTCAATGCAATAATTTATTTGTTTACCAACTTCCTTCTTGAAGCACGCGTTTCACACAGTCCATCTCCATAGCGGAACCGAACCCATTCGACCTGCCAGGAAGAATGAGGGCCTGTCCATTTCTTTTCGTATCGCCCACGCAGACTCGCAATCCGGCAGGCGCAGCAGCCGCCCATGGGCATATCGCGCGAGGCGGTTGTTCAGCTGCCCGCTTACACGCGCACGCACACACACCGACGCTCTCGCGTGGTGATAATAATAGAAATAAAACCGGGAACGTCGGCAGGCATGGAGCCAAGCAGAAGCGGCGGCGGTCGAGGGAGACGCACGGCCTGTTGAAACACGCGTAGTCGTCGTCGACGGTCGTGCGCTGTGCGCAGCTGCCGCAGCAGCTGGGGCCGATCAACCCCAACGAACGCGGCGAGCGACCGCGAGCCGGTGCAAGGTGGAAAACAGGCGCCGCCGCCGCCCTGCCGCTGCTGCCCGCGTACGGAGAAGGGCACGACTTGATGCACGCGCTGATGCTGCGGGAAATAAAAGTGCAACTCGCGAACCAAGCGTCGAGGCACCGCCGGACGTACTAGAAGTATATAAACTCTGCGGGGAGCCAGGGATCTCTGTCCTTCGCAAGTTTCGCTGCCCGGTGTCACTCGCAACATTGGTTTCGACACGGAGCCGAAAGTCTCACATGCAACGTTAACGAGTAACGTTTACTGCAGCAATACGTAATTATATAGCACTTGCAGCATATATGCTGAAAGTGTCATCCTTTCCTGAAAACAGCGAATGTAGTTTTCTTTTCCTATCTATGCATCTAGTTTGAGCGTCTGTCTGTCACCCTGTATATCAGCATGTATGTATGTATGTATGTATGTATGTATGTATGTATGTATGTATGTATGTATGTATGTATGTATGTAAGCTCCGTCAGTCCGTGCGCTTGTCTGTCTGTCTGCCTGTCCGTCCGTCGCTCGCTATGCCTGTCAGTCTACCTCCCGACGCCTGTCTGTCGCTCTGTCTGTCACTTGGCTTCTTATCGCACCAGTGTAGTTCCCCACCTCCCACTCAAAACTAGCGAATCGGAATTACTCGGATTAGTCTCCCTACCTTCCCTTCATTTCACACCTCTCTCTATATAGGCTTTTGAGTCTCCCCGAGTATCTTACCGGCGTTAACAGCCCAGAATTAACCTTGACCACCCAGGGGTTTATTCAATGTGCACATAAATTTATGAACACCGGCGTTATTACCGAAACAACGTCCAATCCATGACGTCGAGCGCGTGAGCACAGCCATGGAGGCGGGTATAATCAATAAATCAACCAGTGATTGATTTGTGGAGTTTAAGTCCCAAAACCACCTCTGATTATAAGAGACGCCGTCGTGGAGGTCTCCGGAAATTTAGACCACTTGGGGTTCTTTAATGTGCACAGACATCGCACAGCACACGGGCCTCATTTCGCCTCCATCGAAATGCAGCCGCCGCGGCCGGGAAATAAATCAACCATTATCCAGATGGAGTGTCCCTGATCATTCTTGTGCCCCCTCACTTTCCAATCAGCGCTGAAACTTTCACGCGTCAACATAAAGTCGAAGCAAATGGCGCTCTTACGCCCCACACCTGTCCTCTTCACGCTTGAACAGACCGGGCAGGCCGCAAATCGCCGTCATCCCCACGCTCTGGCAAACAGTCAATTTTGCGCCGATTCTCCGCGTGGGCGTATATAGACACGCGCAATATGGACTCTATACCACGTGAACTGTGCTTTGCGTGTCGCAACGCATTACGCAAGTCACCCGAGAAGAGCGTAGGCCTTTCCCTCCTACTCATAATAACGAGAATAAACACTTCCGCCGCTCTTTGGGCGTTGGTTCTGGTGCGACGCTACGACGAAACATCGTAGCGCAAGAGGGTCGCGCTTCTCGTATATAGTTCCTGGCATGCTGCGCCACCCACTGTGATCGGGCGAGAGAGATTACACAGCCGCGCCTCTTTGAACGTCCTGGTGAGGCAGGTTCCGGCAAGTGACAAAGTACCGCACACACACACATTGATGTCGCCATACATGCAAGTTCAGAAGTCCCTTGCGATCGCAAAAGGAAATAAAATAAAAATAAATAATAAAAGATAATAAGATGAAAAACGTCGAATAGTTCCCAATTCCGAAATAGCTGCAGCGCGACTTTTACTGTGTGGACGTACTTGGTGCCTAATATACAAGACAAATGCTAGCAAGAAAACCAAAATCGCTTAGTTCTTGCTTAGCCCAGGAATAGTCTCTAAATGGGCGCAGGAATCTCCACAACTTCTCGCTGTGCTGCACCGTATATTGACGCGCGACAATAAGCAAGCAGTGTTCAAACTCCAACTGCCCAGATAGTTATTACTGCGCATCGCCACAGAAGACCAGTTATGGCGACTTTCCGAGGCAATGGAACTCAATGAAATGGACCTTTTTCATGCTGCTTTCGTGGAAGGAAAAGCTCCACCAGTGGAGATCGGAAAAATCGAAACTGGTTGGTCGTGCCTCTGCAATCCTTCACCATGCAGCTGTAGAGCAAGCATCTGGGAGGCACATGACACCGCTGGCATCGCACCTATACTTGGGTACGATAATACACCAGGTGTCACCCATCTTGTCGCGCAATGACCACCAAAGAACATGGCACGCGTTTTGTCAGTGACGCCGCGCATGCGCCGACTACCCCGATGAAAAAGGTCCATTCGTAATTGAAAAAGGTCCATTCCGTAATTTACACGAGATTACGGGCATGAGAGGTACGCGGATTGCGTGCAAAACCATTTTCACTGATTACCTGAAACCACCAACTTGGCTTCCCAAAATTATTGGGCACAATGTGTGTTGACGTCATCGTAGATAAAGCGACGGAAATGTACGGGCACCATGACGTGGCCACCGAGATACGGGAGCCCTGGGCGCCGCCTCAAAGACGGCGTCGATTTCAAGATGATTCGCGACCTTGCCGCCAGACGAAAGGCGCATGCGCGGTCGTGTCGCTCAAAATGCGAATTTATTCATTAAACGTCACATGAGCAGAGCACTGCTCGGTCTGACTTCGGTATTGCGCTATTCTGCTTATTAAAATAAATGGCAGCACATCGGCTTGCTTCGCTGCAAATTACGTCAAAAGACGAGTCTTTTGCCGCCCCTGATACGTAACACCCTCTCTTCTCCCCCTTCCCACCCCTCATGCTGTTCCTCTCTCCCCTCTCACTCTTCCCATGGTGGATGCGATGGAGCTTTTGCTGAATTCAATTCAAATTTCCCGCGTTCGCCCTGCTCTCACGCCATGCGTTGGAACATTTCGTTACGTTCGCATCTCTTGGACATTTCGAACGCGTTGATTTTCATTTACTAATGCAAAAATTAATCCAATACCTACTCTTAATTAAATGAACGATGCGGATCATGGTTGTGTACATATACCTCGCCTCAAATGGGCCTGGTGTTTCTTCACGCTGTATAAAGCTGACGTGTGTGACCCCATGCCAACAGTGCTAGTAGATCGGTTAGTTTTGACGGCCTGGTTGAATCGAGTGCCAAAGTTTGTCCCGTTTAGGTCGCCCAAGAACGACTCTCGCCCTTCGCGATCGATCTTCGGGAGGCCTGCAACAGGTCACCCATAGTCGGGTGCAATTGCCCGGAATCGTTTACACTTGTTCGAAACATTTTCGCATTTGCTGAGCATTTATACTATCAGGAGCGTGACAGGTGCGTCTCAGGAACATAGAACCGCCATTACCGTGACATGGTCAAAACATCACCGGGAGTGGGGTGTCAACCCACGTCGACACCGTCCACAAAAGGCACCGGGGATCAGCCCAAAATCAACCGGTGATCGGCACAGCGTCCGCTCTCAGAGTGGATGGCGAACAGCCTCGTGGACGGCCTGAGATGCGCGGGAAGGACAAGGTCATACCCAACCTCGCTGCAATCGGACTTGGTGGAGCGGAGCTTGCTGATCGAGACAAGTAGAGGGGACTCGTCCGGACCTCGCCACGCACTGGAAGACGACGACGAGAGAGACCGGCATGATTCAGTGTGGCGCAGTTTTGCTCAGGCTGCCAAAGCTTCTCAGCCAAATGTTACCACAGCTAGACGCTCAATACTGATCCTTCACAGATACCTCATTTCACCAGCGGTTAGATGACAAAGCTCATACTTCATTCAGGGTAATTTCTAGTCATCTGGTTGAAGCCTTTCTAAAAGAATCCTTCGCAGTGTAGTGCACGTGAGCAGGCTAATGATTTTGATTACGTCAGAAGGAACAGAAATGAACAATCGTGCGAGCCGTATTACGAAGTCACTCATCTGCGCAGGATAAGTAGCGGCTCTTACGAGACGACTCCTTGCAGTGACGTCACGCACTTACAGAGGGTGTGCTCAGGCTTGCTGAATCATTGTCTGAAGCAGCGACACCCACATGGCCTACTTTTGATGGTAGGCAGGAGATGCGGCCGGCAGTGAAGGTACATCCAACGGACATCGCTAAGCCGCAGATTTCCGTGCGCGAGCGACTGATTCTACCACTTGCTTTTGCTGCCGCTGGAGCGTCATCGACGTGAACGACGAGTGGTCCTCTCTGTAACGAAAGTTACAATGTGCGATTGATAGCCGACGCCACCAAACAGAGCAATTTTTGGGTGTGGATGAATTGACACCCTACTCCCCGCAGGCCAGCAAACGTGCGGTCGGACGGAACGTCGAGCGTTCGTGTTGGGGACGGGTCAAATCGCCTCCGTTAGTGCGGCAAGTTTGCTTCATCGTGCTCATCGTCGTAGACATTGCCTGGAACATACTACGGGTCGGCTCAAATGCAAAACCGCTAAATGGTTGACACTACACAAGAACGTAGAGAACGATGGTTTTCCATACCATTTCTTTGTGTTATTAGCATTAGCCGAGTACGGGCTGCGCCACACCATTTATCTTGGGTATTACATCTCACCCGGGTAACTTGCACTCCGTGGTGGTAAACAGCGCTGTAATGCACTGTAACAACTCTCTGCTTATGACGTCGCAATTTTCTTTCACGTTCACTCGCGTATTGAGCTTTTACGTGCCCTCTTGTCACGTATAACAGCTTATTCTTTCGCTCTTTTGTGATCTCCGTGATGTATTACATAAAAATACTTGCTCTTTTCTCTCGAAGGTACACAGGGCATCTCAGTCTAAGATTTTTCAGTATCCTCGGATATTACCAACAGTTTTAAACAAACGAATGAACGATGTGTTCGAACCGAAAACTAAACTCGCAAACGCCTCTTGAAGCATGTGCGATGACGTCACAGTATCCCCGCCATCAAAAGACATGGAGCTGGTGCCAGAAAAATTAAGTGCCCGGGTCACCCGACGATGTATGGAGTTGTGCCATCTCTTCTGATTTTGACAACGACGATTTGACCGCTGGGGTATCACCGTTCTGCTTCCGACCGTCCGCCTGTATGGGTAGGCAGCATTGCAGGTAATGACGTCAAAAACACACGGTGGCCCGAGTCAGCTAAAAATTTTAAATATTAATTTTCAGGAAAACTTATGACCTGCAACCACGCGGCTTGGCGTATATTATTACACCACCGCGGAGAACACATATACCAAAAACTGCATCGAGATCAGCGCACACTGAAGAAGCGGCGGAGCTGTCCTTTTAAGTGCACATCGAAGGCATCGGCAGCAAGCTCTTAAAGGGGCCGAGATACAAAATTTTGAGGTTCCTGTTGGCTTCCTCTGTGTGCAACGGCACTCACCGCGAAGTGTTCAGCCCGGAAGACATGTTTAAACTCGAAATGCTCGTTCTCGCAATCGAAACCCACCGCAAGCGCGACTGACACCCACGTGACTAGCAGTGAGCGGTGAAGCGTTGCACGGGGCATGTCCAGACTGATGGTGCTTTGGTATTTTCCCTCATCGTGACTGACCAACAGAAGGAAGGGAGCAAACAAAAGGACGCGAGAATGCGGAGCCCCGAGCCCTGGGGGGCCTACATGGGCACCGGCTATGGTGGCTAGAAGGGGCATACACTGGCGAAGGTGTAGCACGTGCGTTGTAGAGCGCACCAAGGAGGTTTAAAAAAAAATTCTGGAGTGGCGATTTTGTGCTAAAGGTGAAGCCGGCTGCCGCCATCTTACTCAGGGCATCGACTAACAGCATTCAAGTAGCACAAAAGAAAAAGCGTTTTCCTCACGCTTCTAACACCTTTAAAGCGATCAACTTTGCTAGGCAGACAATCCTTGATGTGCCTGTTCGTGCCACAGGTTTTTGGATGAAACATGAATGTCGAGAAAATTTGTGTGCAATATCGCGGCATTGATAGATGTTCAATGGTAGTCTATTAAATCAAAACATCGCGCTTTTACATTACAATTAGTCTAGAGTTTACATTAGCAGGTCAAGAACGCTTGAACTGATACTGGTTTCTGGACACTCTGGCAAGCTTTTAGGGCTGAACTAAGGGCAAACGCCGGCTTCACTTGTCGCGGTAGGGTTCAGCGGGCGCTGCCACTCCAGCATTTTCTTTAAACCTCCTTGGAGCGCACAACGTGGCAGTGTGTACGTGGACGGTCGAAGTCACCGTTACCGGCTGCGGCGGTCGCAATTTCGCTGGAGGCGAAAATGCCAGAGACCCGTGTACTGTGCATTGTCAGAACCCCAGGGGGTCAAATTTTCCGGAGCCCTCCACTACGGGTTTTCTCTCCTTTCTATCCCTTTCACTCACTTTCCCCTACCCCCACCGACGCTTCTCTTTTCCGCGGCCGGGCATGGTGTGGTTATGAGATGGGCGTCCCTTGTTTCTTCTCTCTGTCCCTTTAATCCCCCCCACCCGAGTGCATCGGTTGAGGTGTCCTCACTGAGAGACAGTTACTGTGCACTCTTCACCCTATTTTCTTCATTTCCTCAACTAGAATCTCTCTCTCTCTCTCTCCCTACATGGCCTGCAGAAAGTAGCGCTCTTTCCTAAAACGAACCACTATCATCATCACCATCATCTGCCCACCGAAAATCGTTCACATGTTTACGCAGAGTACGGAAATCTACGACTGTGCGTCGCGCCTCGTGTACCAATAGGAAATGTTTAAAACTGAGAGAACGCACAAACCATTAATTTGGTGTTCCAACCCTTTTAATAATTTTCTCACCTTCACTTTGTCGTTTGACAATGTAGGTGATGCCGCAAAATATAACGAACTCACGACTATGTAACAACGCTATATCACTCTAAAGAGAGGTATTCCCCTTAAGTGTTCATCACAGAGCTTTCCGCATCACAGAACCTTGGCGGCGGGACGCCAGCGCCGACGTGACGGACTTCCGACGTATTTCCTCCTATAATAACGTTTTGGTGCCGGGAATGTTGTCAGAACGAGCTGCGAAAATCTATGACGTAACGGCGGGTACACGCAGGAACTTCCGAGTTGAACTTTACCCCATGGCTCATTACTCCGTTTTTTTCTAGCTTCACCTGTACACTTATGCCAGAGCAAGAGTAACCGCTCAGCTTTTTCAAGCGGAATAGGACATTCCATCATAGCTGAATGGACCTTTTTCATGAGGGCAGACTGCGCATGCGCGGCTTCACTAAACACACGCCATATTTATTTATTTATTTATTTATTTGGTGGTGAGAGCACGTAAGCGCACGACGAGATGGGTGACACCGTGTGTGCAATGCTGGGCATTGTCAAATTCCGCCATTTTAGCAGCTCTGATTGGCTCAGAAGGCAGCAACGGGTTCCCCGAGTGCCTCAAAAATGCCGCCGTTATAGAATTTGACAGTGCCCAGGATGACAGTGTCCGTATGAGCCCGACGCCGTGCCTCCGTGATGCGCGATGCTGTTGCGTGATGGAGGATCGTGGAGGCGCGAGCCACCACGCAGTTTTGATTTTGGCGTTCCTCAACGGTGGCGCCTTCGACGAAAGAGGTCCACTAAGCGCTCGTAACATCAAACGGGAAAGGCCGCTCGCTTGCTACACTAAGTCCCGCCTCAAGTCGTTCGATCCGCGTGGAGGAAGCTTTCCGGCGTTTGAAGTGCGCCTTCGAGAACTTTACCAGAATGTACAGAAGGGCTGGAAGGGTTTTTTGGCATCACACTGGAGCAACCGTGGTTGCAACGCCTCCTGATTCGCACAACAGTTATCGCACAGAAGCCGCGGCAACAAAAAAGTGTAAAAGAATTGTTAGTAAGCCTTCCATAGTGGGGAGGTGCGACAACGGCGCAAGAACTTCTTTCATTCCTGTGTGTGTGTGTGTGTGTGTGTGTGTGTGTGTGTGTGTGTGTGTGTGTGTGTGATATGCCAGTTCAATAAGAGAAGGTTGCCGTGGAATCGCGCGTGCATGTAATTATATACAAGTGCGGTACAGCAAAGCTGTCAGTGCCACTGGTTTCGCGCATTTTTCGCGTCCGCGCGTCATCACTAAATGTGAGTCGATCCCAAAGCCATAGAACTTAAGTTGCGCAACTACCGTAGGCATATATGACACGACCAGTGGTGACACTACTCATCTGATCAACGCCGGATCCCGCATTGTCGCGATTACAATTGCAGACATAAAAGAAAAAGATAGAAAAATGACCGCGTATCTTCTTGCTTCGCTGCAAATGACGTCGAAAGACGATAGTCTTCTGCCGCCCCTGATACGTAACGCCCTCTCTTCTTTCCCTCTCCCACCCCTCATGCTGCTCCCCTCACCTCTCACTCCTCCCACGATGGGCGCCATGGAGGTTTTTACTGAATTCAATTCTTATTTCCCGCGTTCGCCCTGCTCTCGCGTCATGTGTTGGAACATTTCAGTAGCGTCAATTCGACACCATTTCGAAAGGGGTAATTTTTTTTTCATCAAATAGTGCAAAAACCAGCCCAATGTGTATGCTTAATTAAATGAGTTCAGCGGATCATGGTTATGTACACATGTGTTGCCTCAAGTAGGCCTGGGCTTTTTTTGCGCTCCAAAAAGTTGACGTGTAGGACCTGCGCCACTAGTGCTAGTGCCGTGGTTGGTTTTCACCACCCGGTTAAACTGATTAGCACCTCCACTCCGTGGCCCAGAGCAGGGGGACCTGCCTGGGCATACGTGCCATGATAACGGGCTTATCTGATAAATACTGTATGCCTTCAGACTAGGTGCCTCCGGGTAGCCGACCCCGCTGTCCATCTGACAACGGCAGGTGGCTCAAGAAAGACCACCGTCTTTTCTTTAAAACACGCATCTACACGAAGTGAACCATGACGAGTGGGCGAAGCACTGGGGATCGTTCGGTGTTGCCGTAAATCACTCGTGACATTGTCCACCCATGCATGTAAATGAGTGAGTGTGTATATTTACACACGCGTTGTCATTTATGCTCCTGGTCTTTATGAGGTTCCTGCGCTCCCACGCCGTAGATCGTGCCGTGTTCCGAATTACTTTTAGTTAACGCGCACGCTGCGAATCCTTGTGGTTCAACTGCCACAAGAGAAATCTCCCACTGGCACTACATTGCTGGTCAAGATCCAGTGCCTACACATATGGGTGGCCGGTGAACGGTTGTCCAGCGCAAGCAGTCGGTATTTTTTTTTTTTCAATCAAGAAACTCGCTAGCAGAGATACAGATTCTTGTTAAGAAAGTGAAGAAAATCGGGTGAAGAGCGCAGGGTAACTGTCTCTCAGTGAGGACACCTCAACCCTGCCTGCGTCAGCGTTCTCTCAGGGCGAGGGCGCGTTCTCGTTCCTTGCCAGCTTGGGCCAGCTGTTGCGCATGCGCAGTGGGGGTGCGGACGCCGATGGACAACGGACATAGCCCCGAGCGAAAGATGCTTCTCATCTAATAAATATTCGTTGAACTCAGCGATTGTCTTCATCAATTTATTGACTTCCCCTTTCTCGTTTTGTCCACTTTCACGCTCTTCAGGGTGCACTATAAAATAAAGTTTGGGATTGTGTTCTTTCAAAACTACATCGAGTGAATTTCACCGAGATAGGTTCATTTGCGGGAGGAACAGAAATCTAATTTTCGTTCTTAATTTCATGCCCATACCCTGAGCGTCAATGTGACATAGCGTGTTTGTTTTTCGTGTGATGGCCATAATGTCCACGTACCCTGAAATTTATCATATGATGTGTGACACATCGCCGTTCATATACCGGCCCGAGAATGTCTACAAAAAAAAAAAAAAAAAAAAAGATACACGACGCCAAGCGAACTGGCGCGGCCTCCTCAAGGCGGCGACTACACCTGCACATTTGCAGGGGCCCTTTGAGCTTACCAAAATGTTCCCTCGGCGAGAATGGAACTCTTCCATTTCTTGCAGTGTTTGTTTAGGAAAAAAACGTGAGAAAAGAAAAAGTAGCAAAGCTCGTTCACAAACGCTCTGCCATCCCTAGCGAAGCTGCACGTGCGGCACACTTCCCCTGCAACTACCCCCCCCCCCCCTTCCAAAGTTATTGTGCGAATGTCACGGAAACTACTTCAAAAAAAAAAATGTCACGCAAGGCCAACGAAATTTTCCACGCAAACAACCTCCGCCGTGCAGCACTGACGAGACACTGCACTGTGGAAGCCACAAATCCGTTCGACCAATCAGCAGGCCGAACAGCTCTATGTCTGTGTCCTTCCGCGCCCTGTCATCTGCTTCCGGCGAGGACCACGGCGGAAGCGGCAGAAGAACTGTGCTCGGTGGTCGCCTAGCCCTTGCTCTTCTACACGAAATTGCTGCAACAATGCGGTGTCCCCGACCAAAATTCCTGCTGTTTGTTTCACCCCTATTGCTATGTCCCAGTGCTTGCAACCTCCCCTCCCCGCCCCGTCTTTCACCCTCAGGAGTATGTAGGCCTACTGTGCTGTATCTCCGAGTCATGACAGTCAAGCCTTGAGAAAGTTGTTAACCGTTAGTGAAAAAAGACGAACAGGGAGCGGGAAAACCAGCCGGTGAACGAGTCCATCTTTCTTTCCTGCAAAACCAAGCTTGGAGAAAAGCCTGCTTGCATATTTCTGGAATCTGTCCTATGAACCTACCTGGAATCGCCGACGGTTAAAAGAGTTATACGAGGATTTTTTTTTTTCTCGCGCCTCAGCAAAAGCGCGCGAGTAACGCTCTAGAACCCCGCAACAAGCGCCCTAACAGCTTCACTTTACCTAAACTCCCTTATCTCTACCAATTTGTCGCCGTGGTGACTCGTGTCACCTTTATCTCAAAGCCGCGCGTCTCAGCACTGCAAGTAGTTCTCGCAGCAGCGGCCCCTACCTACACAAGACACGCACAGTCGTAACACATGACCCGGCAAGCTGACGGCACCGTGCCATCAACGACGGTTATCGCGTTTATGATCAGCCCACAACCAGCGACTGCGCTAAAGGTCCTCGCTCGCATTTGCGTCTCAGCCCTATCTAGCAGGGATGCCAGGTCAGCTGGTAGGAAGTATGAAGTCCGCTTTCCTTCCATCTTTCACAAACAGGCTTGCACTACAGTTAGCGTTTCAGCGAAAGAAACACTAAAAAAAAAAAAAAAAAGTTCGCGCCTTCGCTCTTCAGCATGGACTCTTTTTGACCAACAAATACGAAAAAGTTACAGGAATATCGACATGCTAAAAGGGATCGCACGTGAAGTTTAGCTTTAATCCTTGCTGCCTTTTGCTATTGGGCTGTAGTTAGGCAGACAAACGCGCCGTAACGAGCCCCATACCTAGTGTTAATACTAATACACTAATAAAGCTTGCTATGTGCTGGTAACGCAAAGTTTCCAGCATGTCGGGGCAGACAGAATGGTGATTTCCGGCTTATCCGGTTGTTAACGCGCGGACATTATTTGACAAATGTGTTGGATGTAGGCAACAAACCGTGCGACGCATAACAGTACATTGTGGATACGATATGCCATTCCATGCAATATGATGAGGTAGACGTGGTAAAATATTGAGCAGTCAGGTAATCCTGATGGTTCTGCTGATCACCCATACTTACTCTCCCCCTTTCCTAGTTAACTGTCATGCATTTGTGCTCAGAAAAACTCGCCGACACGCAGTTCCATTATGACTGGCTTCATCTGGTTGTGTCTTAATAAACGAGCCCTTAAACCATCCCCTTTGATTATTAATATTTCTAACTATTATTTCTAACTGCTCAAAAAGCAATTGAGGCACGTTTGTTCAATAAAAAGAAATGTGTACAGAACAAATGTTCGACGAAACATGTCTACTGCAGCGAATATAATGGAACTCTAGCTACACTAATGATTAATAGCATTAAAATTACACTGACAAAGCTACCAGTGTGCGCTTAAAGAGTACGACACCAGTGCCAATGCTATCACAGATGTCGCACTTTAAAATGCGTGACAATAGGCTTGAAACGTGCAGTCTGGCTGCTTGAAGGAATGTCGTTAACATGTTACATCTTCCAGCTCACGTTGACAAACATACGGCCATATAATGACGCGACGATTTGTGGGCATAGGCCTCAGATTTATGAAGTAGTTGTAATTACATAAGCGCACCACCCAGCCGTGACAAAAGTTACTCGCGCGTCACGACAATCCCACCCACCATGTGTCGCCGAACGTGCCGTGTTGAGTAATGACAGTGCAACACGCAACGTACCTCTGAAGGAAAACATAAAAGTGTTACACAAACACACCCAGAATTTATTGGAAACCATTAAGTCGCTTACACGAAACATGTTTTTTTGTCATGCTGCATTCGCGACATTGGAGAATCAGAAACAAACACTGCAAGCAACGGAGAACAACCAAAACATAAGATCACTGCGGCAGCAAGTGTTATGCACGTCAGACGTTAAGCAATTCTCTCATTCACTGATCGATTACGATTACCCTAATTATCTGTGTACTCGCCAATGGCATGTGGCGCAGTAGCCACGTGTCAACGTGATGCTTCAAAACTCGCGGCAACGGATTTCGCAGACTTTCACTTTTAAAGTTCCAAGCACGACATTAATGAACAAGGCATCGCTAGCATCACACTAACACAGTATAGATGCACTTCATGCACATGCAGCTTAATAAAATGCAGGCACACTACGGCTCAACAACGAAAGAGTTATACCAGAATAAAAAAAAAAAAAAACAAGGTTCACAGCATCAAACTCAACGATAAACAACAGAATATAACAATAACGTGAAAACAACGTGACCGAATGTCGTGCTCGCTCGGCACACGAGCATTCACACCGCCAGCAAAAACAACGCCCTTTCCGTGCGGCCGTACCGCGCGCACATGCAGCACGCGGCCGGCCGCCGGACGGGTTATTTATAAGAAAACAGAAAATGGGCGTCGTGCAGAGGTCGGTGCAAGTGCTCGGTGCAGAGTCAGGGCGGGTTTCGTGGTGCCCCGTGCGCTATCCAGTCTCTAGGTGTGTGCACCCCGGAGACAAGACCAGGTGAGAGAAGGGACCTCCCGCAAAACAAAAGCCGCGCCGGCGCGGCCATTTGTGTGGCCAGCCCTCCTCCTCCTCCTTCACAGTCTCTCCTCCCTTCCATCCTCCTCCCTCTCCCGGAGAGCCGACAGCGCGCATGCGCGGCGGCGGAGCAGATTCGTCGGCGCGCCTTCAGGGAAGTCGTCGGCGCGGGGACGCCGCCGCCGGGGAGGCCTAATCCGACGTTGCGGCCAGGCTTATCCACGTCACGGTGGCCGCTGGACCGCGGCTCTTTTGGGGCACAAAACGTCGCTCGACAGATATACGAGACTTGCTTAGCGCGCAGCGCTGGTGGGAGGGTGGGGGGTTTGGTCAAGAGATGGGGGGGCGGAGAAAAAAAAATCGTAGTAAAAGCCACACGAGAACCGGCGCTTCCGCTCGCTCGTCGGCTTTCGGGGAGGGAGCAGGACGGGAGGGGGGAGGGGAGGAGAGACACGGGAGATAGTGCTCGCAGAGAAAAATCAAGGTGAGGCGACAAACACAATTATGCGCAGAGAGAGGCGAGAAGAAGAAGCGAGCCAAACGACAGCGGGTGTGTACACACGCACAGGCACGATCGGCGAAGCAGAAGAGGGGTTTTTTCAGAGAAACAAAGTCACCGGAAAGGAAAATACGCAGCCAAGTAGCCGGCGCAATGAAGAGAGATCGGCATACGTGAGTGAGACAGAAATCAAGAAAGCGTCAACCGAAAGGGAAACAACGAACCAAGACGTGGTCATGGAAACTCGGGACATACCTTGGTTACGGTCAAGAAGGGCTATGTGGGAATGGCAGGACCAGGGAAACTAACAGGGAGAGCAGGGGTATCAAACAAGAAAGGACAGGAGGTGATGGTGAGCGTCGACCTGCACGCTAAGCGTCGGAGTGCATCAGTCGGCATCCGCCGCTCGGCCGGCGGACAGGACAGAGAAAATAGTGCGCACCGAGCGCGCGTGCCAAAAGCGTCAGTTGGCCTGGACAAGAAAGCAAAAGCAGTAAATGAGGTTTGTAAATGAGCTCCGAGATCAAAGCGCGCTTAATACCGCTGATTTAAGCGAAGTTATTACCTCTACGCCGCAAAGCAGCTTTGTATCCTTGCGCCGCGTCCGGGAGCGTGCGGAAGAACAAGTCGCGCCCTCGCGGCCGCTTTCTGAAGCTTCTCTATGGAGAAATTCTGCTGCGGCGCGTGCACGCGGCTTGTTTCGTTTCCGAAGGAAGGGAGCGCGCGCTGTTTTTTCGCCGCTCGCTTCGCCGCGCGGGCGGCGCCGGTTCTGCGCGTTCCGCAAGGATTGCTGTACATGTGTTCAGCCGGGCGCGCAGGATATTATAAAAAGGCGAAAACAAACGTAAAAAAAAATGTATTGGAATTTGACTGGCGCCGCGAAAGCTAGCAACAGTGCTTGTAAAGATAAACTTATTCGGTTGTTCTTCAACAACAGTTGTTTGAGTACTTCGTTATTGTCGCGTTGAGCTTAATTTAGAACGTTTTCATGTATATTTTGTTCGAAACGAGAGATAGGTTCTTGAAGCAAGTGTAGTTCTCCATGTTTGCAGATTTATAATGTGCATGTTTACGCAACCATTCACTCGTTAAAAAGAGAGAGAGATTGTGTCATGCCTGTAGAGAGTCATTATTATTATTTTTATTATTTTTGTCTAGCTTTCGCGTCTAATGTTCCGGTCGCAAACAAAACAAACTGAATTGACAAATGCTCACTGCACCAGCGTAGGAGTGCGGCAGTGTGCTTATATTATTGTGGCTTATATACTTCAGCCCAATATGGTCGAAGTTTCATTTATCAGTTCTGAACTTGCACGCTGTTTCGGTACATCCTATTACACAGCAGGGTAAATTGACAAGGGTCGCAGCTTGGGGCGAGTCTGCGGTTTAACTTTGCTGGATATACGGACAGGTACGACCTAGAAAGTATATATCTATGTCTCTTTTGTCATTTTCTCGGGTTAATTCATTTACCAACTGTTTACATAACAAAGCGATTCGGTTGCACCTTGTGCTTGAGAAGGTGAACTGTAGGTGAACATCTACTATACGTGCTTATTTGATGAGCTACTGAAGCTCACTCGGAACACGCGAATATCTGCAACCTCACCGCCCCTCATTTCCTCTTTATGGCAAAAGCCTTATCATAGTCCCTCAAAAGGTAATGAAGGACTATGGCCTTATATAATTCACTCAGTGGTGACCTCGAAAAACAAGGCGAGCCACACGAATGGAGCCGAAATCCACGTGATTCGCATTGAGAGGTATGGACATTCTCATACCCGGCCACATGTGGCAAATACCCAGAAATACCTGGCTGGGTATGCTCGTGCCCCACCCCATGATGTACAGGTATGCGCAACACATGACCTTACATGGAGCGGAAGCCCACTGCACATTTGGTAATCCATTAATGAAGCCTATAATGTCTCGCTTGTACCATTGATCTAAATGCCAACACGTGTATTTTCTCGTTGAGGCTCGTTGGCCGTCGCAAACGTATGGGCCAAAATATGCGCGGCAAAAGAAGAAAGAAAGAGAGAGGAGAAATAAGGAAAGGGGAAGGCATGGAGGTTAGCCAGACGCACGTCCAACTTAATGTATCACTTACCAAATGAATAAAACTATAAGTTCATGTATACATGAATGCCATACCAAATATACAGCCCGCTTTTGTCCTCAAGTGTTACAGAGGCATAACAAAAGCCGGACATATGGTAATAAACAGGGAAGTGTATTGTGTACTAATTAAGTCCAGGTGACCGTAAGTAGATAAATGCGATGGAACATGACGAATCGTCAACGGTCGTACTAGAACATATGGAAATTTTTAGATACGCGTTTAACACAAGTTCGCTGTCGTTCAATGTTACCTTTTCACTATATACCCATTCGAATCGCTTGACCTGGCGCCAACACTGGACTTCACTTGGCGCCCACGTGCTTCACGCGAGAGCGACATGTTTGCGGTGCCGTTTGGCTGAAGAACATATTGCGAGTGCCCTTTAACCGAGCACGTGTCTAGCTCGCGCCGAGGGAGCTCAGTGCAGCCGGAAATCAATTCTCGTTTGCGCAGCTTCGATTTTGCATTAGGTTTCCATTAGACGCTGCGGATCAAACATTCAGGCGGCCCGAGCTGTTCCGGCCAGCTTTGTAAACAAGCCCGCTGCCGAGGCATTATTCATGCAGTCAGCCCGAGCAAGGACCGGCCGGGCGGCAAACACTGTCACAAGCTCAGCTGCGCCCGTTGCATCTCGAACGAGCAGTGCGCGGAAGCCTTCCTTCCGACTCCGTCTAATCGCTCATGATGATTGATACCGCGCGTAATTGTTATCCGTGTGACTAGCGTTTGCACTTCGATAACTAGCGACACCAAGAAAGGCACACGCAAGCTGTGCTCCGTGCGGAACGCTCGGCAGCATGCTTCTGATTTCCGTGATAACCATAAGTATATACTTCTCGTTATCGCTTTTCCCGCTCAATGGTGGCACGGTGTGCACGTCGACCAACTAAGGAATAAAATTACGCAGCTCTAATCGAAACCAGAGAAACAAAACGGGACGCCTAGGAAGATGAGACGTGTCTTAGGTATCCCCTTTCGCTGCTCTAGTGAAGAAATAATCAACTTGCCTAACGTTTAACGAAAAAAGAACTGATAAGCAGCCCGCTTTTATTCGAAAAAAAGATTACTGAACCTGTAACAAACCAAGGCGAGCCATGGCGACAAAACGTCCGAAAACAGCCTTTCTGGCTTGCCGGACGCGACTGGAACCGAGCCCGCAGTGATCGCATTCGTCACGCACCCGAGCCGTCCTACCCTGGTCCACGTGTGTCCGCGACGGCGTGGCACCGCCAAATAACACGTAGCGCGCGCGCGCGCGCGCGCGTGTGTGCGTGTGTGTGTGTGTGTGTGTGTGTGTGTGTGTGTGTGCGTGCGTGCGTGCGCTGCGGCTTTGACTTTGTGCGCCAAGAAGTTCAGTTAAGTGCTTATGCACGGGACATTTTTGTGAGTCCTGTGCTTGCGACGAGTCGTCCGCAGGCGTGCGCTAATTTCACTATATTTGTTAAAGGGAAACTCCGGCGGTTTTTTTCACCAAGTTCTGATATCTATGTTTTCCCATGGTACTGATAGTCCTGTAACAGCCAGCGTGGTTCAGTTTGCTCAGAAACGCACCAATAATTTTAAATAAGCAACTGAAAGTAGGTCTTCAAACCGAAACCGTAATGGGTAGATGCTTCGTGGAGCGTGTGCGGTGACGTCACAACCTTCGCGTCACCAGATATACGGAACTGGCACCAAAGAAATGCCAGTGGCGAGGTTATCCGAGCTTTTCTGATCTTGACAGCGAGATTTGAGCGCTGAAGTATCGTCGTTTTGCTTTTGAAGGCCTGCTAGCTCGGGTAGGCAGCGCATAGGTGATGACGTCAAAAATACAGGGTGGCCAGCGTGAGAATCCGCTAGAAATCTTTAAAATTCATGTACAGGAAAACTAAATGACCGACATCCGCCTGACTTGGAGGAGGAGGAGGAGGAGGAGGAGGAGGAGGGAAGAAAGACAGGGAGGTTAGCCAGTGCTGAGACCGGCTGGCTACCCTGTGCAGGGGAAAAGGGAATGAAAGATAATAGAAAGGAGACACGACAAGTAAAAAGAAAAGGACAGAGAAAAAAAAAACACGCACAGAAAAAAAAGAAACGTGACACTGCTTAGTGTCGCGTTTTGAACGTACGTACGCTTCGGCAGTAGTTGTGTAAGTGTACCTTCTGTTGTCTTGCATAGCAATGAGTTCATTTTTTTTTTTTTTGAAGGATCGCTTTCGATTTTGCCTTCAGCGCATGTGCGCACTTTTGTGTATAAATTGTGTTCTTTCGAAAATAAACCAGTTGGTAGTGCGCGCTTGTATCCGTTCCCTCATCTCGTCTTTGTCATGTGTTGCGCCGCTTTTCTTTCATTAAGTATGCACCGACTAGCCCTGAAATGAGTTCTGTTAATGTATAGACTAGCCAGGCTTTTGTGCGCCCTTCCTGCCACTCATGACCGCGAGCACCGCATTCGAGACCTCAGCTTGAACAAGTGAACGCGTCCGGTTGTCACGTGCAGGTTGGAGCGCGTCATCGAGAAGGCTGAGGTTTCGGCGACAGAGGACGGATATAGCATGAACGTTGTCTCACGATACCAAGGGCCGAAGTATAACTCGTTGTTATCATACGTAAGCGCTGCATAAGACAGCCGCGTTTCGCTCTTTCCAGCAAGGAAAGGCGCTGTTCAGCTTTTTTTTTTTTCTTATTTTCTTGCGTTCCCTGCTTTTTCATCGGTTCAAAACGAAGTACAACAGATGTCACTAGAGTCAAGGTCTCGGAAAGCTGACTTCCCTTAGTCAACGCGACCGCTGTTTTTCATCGTTTTCAGCGATATTTTCATCGCTTCAAGCCTCCAAAAACACAAGTTTCGAAAAAGCTGCAGCTGTCTCGGAATTTCTAGTCTGGACCGCTTTTCCACAGTATTAAAAATACGCACGGGTGAGCTGTACGTTTTTATCACTTGTCTTTTTCGAAAGCAAATAATTTTGAAAATGATTTCTGGGGTTTAACGTCGCAAAAAAACAAAAAATCGATATGATCATGAGAGACGTCACAGTGATGAGTTCCGCAAATTCCGACCACTTGGGGTTCCGTAACTTGCACAGACGTCACAGAACACGGGCCTCAACATTTCGGCGAGCTCCATCGCAACGCAGCTGCCGCGGTCGGGATTCGATCCCGCGACCTTCCGACAAGCACGTGCGGTGCAAATTACTTTGAGACAGCGCCAATTCCGTGCTACGTCTTTATTCTGGTCTATGAGACCGTTCTGCGCTGTAATTTGCAGTCTACTGGTGCGTGTGTCTCATTTAACCGTGAAAGTCATACAGCGATGAGGAACCCTCAGCGCCGGCTCGGCTGCAACAGGGACTGCATCGACGATTTTTTCTTCCTTTCGTCCTTCCGCATGACACCAGACACGAAGGACGTACACCCATGTGGTGACACAACGGGTACTCGCCCATCCCAAATTTCTGCGCACTTTGAAATAATTTGTGTATAATGACACCTCAACACCTGCCTGCGCTGCACGGTACCAAACCTAACCTAACCTAACCTAACCTAACCTAACCTAAAGTCTTCTATTTTCTTCGTTCCCGAGGCTTGCCCTCGGGAACGAAGAAAATAGAAGACTTTAGTTTTTCCGTAGCTTACTTTTACGAATAGTTCAGACAGGATTGAGTGACACGTGGTGACTAATGCGACATGGACAGAGACGCTCGGGCGGAGCAATTGCCGGCCAAGTCTGCCAGGCTACACCGCCTGTAGCCAAAACATCACTATCACTATAGTTCAGTAACCGTAAAAATTTACGTGTCCAGCAACGCTCGTGGTGCCACATAAACAAAACCACACATGTCTACGAGGCTAACGACACAAAGCTAATATTGCTGCTACCTGCACGTTGCACTTAACCTTCCGGCGTAAAGAAATGGCAATGAGGTAATCATTAACTATCAGTACTTTCCTTATTTTGTTTCTACAATAACGCCCGAGGCGAACGAAAAAATAAAATCAAATGCACTGTAGTTAGACAAACCATCACAAGACGGTCGTAACCCGCTCTACATATGCCGGGCACTGCCCCGGCAAAACGGTGCCCGTATTAATGTGAAGAAGTTCACGAACGCATCAGAATCCTTTCATCTTAGTTTCCGCTTATAGAATTCTTTACGTTTGCGGATTCAGGCTGGATTACCGGAGAAGTGCAAGCGATCGGCACCACTTGAGCGACACCTGATGGTGCAAAGCCTAACCAGAGGAACTCAAAGCCAAGATCGCCGAGACTTGCACATTTTAGTGGATTGATCATGTAAAGCATATACAGTGGTGTGATCATTACATTCAGTCGTTTCTTCTGTCGCGAACACTGACGCAGCTCAAGACAATACGAAATTTCTTGTTGCTCCCCAAAAAAAGAAAAGGAAACGAACTCTGCAGGATGTCGATACCGAAGCAGTCGTAAGCAGCTTCGGTAACCCGGTATCCAGCGGTGTCCGTCAACGTGAAGAAGCCTACGCGCAGGGATTTATACAACACCCCTCTAACACCCTCGCAGGTGTATCTCCCCCGGTCCTCACTCCAAAGATTTCCAGCCAGCCTATAACTCCCCATCAACACACCCTTGCGTTTTGGCCACACCGTGGGTACTACTCCCCTCTCCTCCGTCCGAAATTCTGGATAAAGCACCGCCTATACGGAAAAACTACGCCACTACTTAGTTTGCCAGCAGACTCTTTATAATATCAAAAGGCCATTGTTCAGGCCAGCATCCGCTGCAAGCTTGTAGTTATTCCGACGAGGCAGGAAACAGCGCCAAATGGCCTTCCAATTTATCGCTCAGGCAGCGAAGGCATTTCCGACACTTCAAAACAACAATGACACCACATGTTCCCAGTGCGTAAATAATCGTGCCCGGGAGCATAGAGAAATGGACACACTGAAGCCTTTCCTCCGGCGTATGGCAATAGACGCGTTGAACGTGAAGCTTTACGTTTCGTACTTCGTAAAATGTATACGTTCGGGGCATGAATTATAAGCCGCAGCCGCAAGTGCAAGTGAAGTACAAAAAGGGGACAATGCAGAATAGTATAGTCTCGGAATTGTGATTGATTGGGTTCATACTAATAATCACACCGTAAAACTTCGCCTCTTCCTACCGACCACTGGAGATTAAGAAAGTGGTCTGTTCCTTGCAGATATACAATAAAACTTTGGTTGGGACCAAGTGGCTCCTTTGTCCATGTTCCTTTGCGAAGTTCGCTAATACTCTTGTAGATATAACTGCAGCGTACTTCCACTATTTTAGAGAGGTTGGCGCCACCATGATTGGTAGCACAGCATGCGTGCGTGCCACGAATGAATTCGGATCTAGCGCTAACTAGACAGGCACAAAGAGGTGAGAAACAGGTACGCGAATGAACTTTTGCGTTCGCAATAGACACAAACACACGAAACAAGAAAAAAATAAAAGGGCGCGCAGTGTGCGCTAAACTACCTGATCTCAATTTTAATTTGAACATATTGAAAATTAGTGTGTCAGTTAAATATTGAGTCATGCTCCCTTTTTTTGTGTGTGTAATTTATTCACTTGGCTTGTTAAACAAGGAAACAAGGATTTGCGTAACGCCTAAGGTACAGTTATATTAAGTGCAGACAACGGCAACGTGAAGGCAGACAGCGGAGATACACAACTTACATGTTTCTCACACTTCATACCATATTAAAGAAAAGAAAAACAGCACCGAAAATTTCGTCCTTTTTTCCTTCAATACCTCAAAGCCAGATAAAAAAATATAGATAAATAAATTTATGAAACGAGCGAAAGAGAGAACCTAATTGTCTACATATCGTGCTGTGTCACGTAAGACGCTGCCACACTGGACTCGACTGCGCTTTTGAACGAACAAAAACGAAGTCGTTCTTGCGTTAGCTTCGGGCAACAACGCAGCTACCGCTATGAGTGAATTGTAGCTCCGCAGTTGCCGACGCAGCTGTCGTGGCTGACATTTTTCGGGCACCTGTTATCATCCAGTGGCCGCGTCGGGACACAGCCGCAGTGCTACGAAAGCATCGCAAAGCACCGACATGGCTTCGCTATGCGAGACTGCTATTCCACTTGCAATATTACTTCGACGGTTTGGCTATAGGCGCGCAACACGGCTTTAATGGCGTCCTTATCGTAACCTTGCAGTGGGCAAGTTGAAAAGAAAGTTACTGAAAAACAAAAAAGGCAACCACCTGTTTCCTCTTACACAAAAAGATGCAGAAATAAATACATCCCAATTTTGTGATACAGTTTTCAAGCTGTATAGCATATTCTAAGTGGCAGAGTAGCGTCCTTACTGAAAAATGGAACACACACACACACACACACACACACACACACACACACACACACACACACACACACACACACACACACACACACACACACACACACGCATACACACACACACGCACGCATGCACGCACACACGCGCTCCACGTGCTCCACGTATGCTGTCTCGTTGCACGGAATGTAGAGAAAAGGATTCGGCTTACGCGAATACTCCTGCGCTATACGTTACGCTTGTACGCGCCTCCAATGTAACGATGTGACTCGTCGCTCTATACCGTAGCGGCCAGATGTTAGCTTGCGAAGGTGGAGGTCGAGGGATCGAATTCCGGCCATGGCGGCCGCATTCCGGTGGGCGAAAAATGCCCAAAACACCCGGGTACTAATATTAAGGTGCTCGTTAAAGAACCCCAGCAGATCAAAATTACTCCGGAGCACCCATCAATTATTACCATCATGATGTTATATGCCCTCCAAAGTTGTACTGCCTTCCGACAATAATAATAATGCGATGTGCTTCGTGAGACGAAGTGTGTTTCATTCCGCACCCCGTTGGATACGTGTGCTACGTGCGAACGCCACGCAATCACAACGTACAGTCTGTTTCATACTTAGGGGAAATCTCGGAGCACCTTGCAACGCGACGCAACCATGTGGCCAATGGGATGCGGCCTCAGTTAAAGGCTGCACGCATAGAGCATCTGCGCCTCCGAAAGCAGCTGCTGCTGGCCGACTCCAGCGCTCGCCGCATCATGGACGCAACGCGTTTTAAGGCGCTCCGAGATTTCCCCTAAGTATGAAAGACTGTACATTTTCTGAAATTATGGCGAGATGACGCTACGCATCAACACGGGAAATTTTCTGTGAGGGCTCAAGGGCAGCATTTTACTATCTGTGGCTAAATGTGGCTGTGCTGGAAGCTTAGACGTTTGTTTATGCAAGGTTCTGCAGTTAAGCGTTATTCTTGTACATATCTACAGTAGGACACACTTTAAAAAAGAGCAGTTGGGAACAAGGGCAGACAGAGGAGACTTGCGCGAAGTTTGTTGGTATTCACAGCGGCTTATAAGCGTCGCTTACCCGTGCCAAATTGTTCGCTGTTGGTTAATTGGTCTATACACTGTAAACAAAAATTACCCGAGATGGGAGTAAATGGACCTGTCCTCTAGCGCATTCCCTGATGAGAGTTTAATATACTCCGGTCATGCGGAGTAAAAGATTTACTCCGCTTGACCTTGGCTGTATTTACATCCATCGAGGAGCTTTTGCGGGTAGCTATGGGAGTATTTGTTTACATCCATCGCGGAGCTCTTGCGGGTACCTATATGGGAGTTTATGTTTACATCAATGTATGAGCTTTTGCTGAAGCCAGCTATGCCTAGGCGTGGTCCGGGACAATTTCTTGCATAATTTTATTAATATTCGATCTACCTGGGTAAATTTGGTATCCTTTTGGTCCTTTCTCCTTCCGGTCGATAGCCCTGACGTTTGCTTTCCGATAATCCTGGCTTGTCCGCATACAATCTTGATAATTTCGGAAGCCTAAAACCACGTCAACACTCGCTGGGCGGTGGTGCCCCAGCCACTTCGTAACAAAATATTTCCGATTCGCGCATCACTGTGGTGGTCTGGTCGATGCGCGGCATTCGGCGTCTGGCTGGAGGAGCAGAGCGGTCACCAGTGGAAAGAGCCTTGACACGTTTACACAGAACACTGATCGGCCGTTGCAAACTCACTGCGCACTCAAGACTCGTTTAAAAAAACGAAGTGGCGCTTCACTTGGACGCACTAAGCACACGTGCGAGCACGCACGGATACAAATCCCACCGACGATTCGTCGAACCAAGCAACGCACTGGAGCATCACACGGAAGCACTAAACAGACGCGTAATGTCTATAGATATCGAGCAGAACCGCCTGGTGTATTATTCTAAGTGGAAGAACTTTTGCGTCACGCCATCAATCTTAGATAACGTCGCTTACCGTCTAGTTCCGTCTTATAGATGCGCGTCCGCCTGTTTTTTTTTTTACTTCGCAAGGATTTCAAGCGCCGACAGACAACTTGCTTCTGGTCATTGATGATGGAGATAGCACTCCGAAGGTGCTCTCACATGTGTCTAATGATTGTTTTCTGGGGTTTTGCGTCCCAAAAACAGCTATGATTATGATGAGGGCTCAGAAAATTTTGATCACCTGGGGTTCTTTCACGTGCACTGATCTCACAAGTGCCTGAACGGGCTTTGTAACTTCGAATATATCCGTCGCCATTGCATCACTACTGCGAAAAGAAGTGGCAGGAGATAACCGCAGTATCTGCACAATTAAACCTGCTTGTCGTACGCCCCCTGGGGAACTTACCTGCAGTTTTCACCAACCTGGTCGAGCTCAACATGCGATGGCACCACTTCGCGATTTTTAGGTGTCGCTAAACTAAGACAACACACCTGATAAATACGGGGATTTTCAATCCAGCATTGTGGCTAAAGTTCTCCAGTGCATGATAAACAACGTAGGCATATTAGAACCAGGCCTCTAGCCAGGAGGGAGGGGCGAGGGCTAGGCCTCCCTCGCCGGAATTCGCAATTCTTGCCTGGAAATAATTACAGGAAAGTAGGCGCTTTCCTCAAATAGTCAATACTTTCTGGAAGTGTCCCCGTACCACCCCTTTTCCATCCTGGAATAAACTTCCGGTAACGGGCCTGATTAGAACACTGCATATATATATATATATATATATATATATATATATATATATATATATATATATATATATATATATATATATATATATATATATATATATATATATATATATAGTATTTTCAGTTTGAAGTTCGATGGGTCCGGTCCAATGTAGGGTTGAAAAGAGGGACACACGTTCAAAATTCTTATTTTATTAACGTTTCGGCCGGTGGGCCGGCCTTCGTCAGAATGAAAACAGTACGGAGATGCACACACTATTTAAATGTACATAATATCACGTTGTAAAGCAGATGTATATACTGCTCCTGGCAAACACAGATTGCCACAGATTGCCACCTTGTCTGACAGATTGCCACCTTGTACTGACGCACAGCGCATCGGCACCTAATGTAGCAAAGATTCTTAGGAAGCACTACAACATGTTAACGCAGAGCGAACGCCTTAAAAAGATTTTCCCGGAGCCACCCCGCGTAGTGTATCGACGTTGCAGGAATTTGCGAGATATCCTGACGTCTTCCAAAGTTAGAAGTGTTCCCATTCAGACTACCGGTTGCCAACCGTACCACAGACCTAGATGTAAATTATGTGTTCAAATGACGACAACCACTATGGTTAGAAGCACAGCTAATGGCTTTAGCTTAAAAATTCGTGGAGATATTACGTGTGACAGAGAGAATGTTGTTTATTTACTTGAATGCTCTGTTTGCAAGTTGCAGTATATCGGTCAAACCGAAACTGCATTTCGGTATCGGTTTAGCAACCACAAAGCTCATGTACACTCGCTCCCTCATTTGCCGATATCTAGGCACGTCGCCGCCACTGGTCACAAGTTTGAATCATTTAGTGCCACAGTTTTAGCATCCGGATTCGCATCACATCATGACCGCGAAATACGGGAGTCATACTTGATCCACAAATTCTGTACGGTTTCACGTGGCCTAAATGAAAGCGCTGGAAAACTGACCAGCATGCCTACGTAGTTGTATGCGTTCATGGGCGACGACAATAATAACGTCTGGTTGGTTTAGGCATACGCTTCATTTATTTCATCCTCGCCACTCAATCCTGTTTTAGACTACATTTCGTGCGTATTGCACTTTGCGCATTGTCATTGAATCTGATACAATCACCGCATTCATATTTTTCAGTACATCACTGGCCAGTAAGGCGCTCCATTGTCAAACGCGATATTCTATGCATATTCTCATATATGTTTGTATCTGTATCTTTATATTCTCTATCTGTATTTATGTCGCACCTTGTTGTTGAAAGATGTCGCACCTTCTTTCAAAAGAGTTATGATGACCATGTGCTGTGCGTTAGAATGTACTGTAGCCTATGACAAGGTGGCAATCTGTGGCAATCTGTGTTCGCCAGGCGTAGTACATCTGCTTTACAACGTGATATTACGTACCTTTCAATAGTGTGTGCATCTTTGTACTGTTTTCATTCTGACGAAGGCCGGCCCACCGGCCGAAACGTTAATAAAACAAGAATTTTGAACGTGTGTCCCTCTTTTCAACTCTCTCTCTCTCTCTCTCTCTCTCTCTCTATATATATATATATATATATATATATATATATATATATATATATATACACATACATACATGCATACACGTTAGCTTTTATCTTTGTCGATATGACCGCTGACTTCCGGCTACCTCCAGAAATTCCGAATGACGCAACACTTTATGTGTTTCTCAAATCAGCGATGGACTAAATGTGAGAAAAAGTGAAGTATGCTCTCAATCTTTTGACAATTATTTTATGTTGTGCCACTGGTTTAAAAAGACGACATATAAAACCGGTAGCATGCATGTGGCAGGCTTGTTGTCTATATCATTTCTCTATACATCTACGTATAGCGCAGGCGCCGATGAGCCAGCCTTGTCCGAATCACAATTTCACTCATGCGCCATTTCTTTACAGAATGCCACTCCTGCATAGTACTACAAGGAGCATGTTTACCGGTCTCGTTAAAATAGAACAAACCCCTCTACTCCACTCCCTCGAGCAAAGCCTGTGCGTTAAGACTATACCCGCCTAACTTGAACGAAAAGAAAGACACTGGACATGCATGAGCTATATTTTCTCGCGTTGTTTCTAGCTGCTACATGTGGACTGGCCAACTTGGCTCGTGTCGCAACGCCGTTGTTTATGATTGCTCCTCTCCGCTGTTGTCGTCTGGGGCATATTACGGGGTGCGGGAGCTAAAACTGCATCACCGCTCAAGAAACCTGAGAAACAAGTCTAGACTTCGTTTGCCGTGCTGACGTAGCTCGCTCGCATGCACGCGTTCGTGGAAGTCTCCTAGAGGGTAGACTTCTTGTCGGCAACATTGAAATGCATGCACGGCGTTGTTTAGCCAATGCCGCGCATTCCAGCTCTAAATAGGGAACGCCATTATTAACGTGATAGCGTCAACCAGCTCGTGTCGCAGAAAATTTGTTGGCGTTGTTGTCCGTGAGCGAAAAATCACTGTGAATGCTAAGAATAACAGTCAGGAGCCTTTCCCCAGTCGAGAAAATGAGGGAAAGCGAAGCTTGGAGTGTGCATGCGTGCCTTTCTTTCTTTCTTTCTTTCTTTCTTTCTTTCTTTCTTTCTTTCTTTCTTTCTTTCTTTCTTTCTTTCTTTCTTTCTTTCTTTCTTTCTTTCTTTCTTTCTTTCTTTCTTGTGCATGCTGTTTCTTTATCGCTCTTCGAAAGTCCTAATTATGGTGGTACAACATCCAAGGCATTCTTATTTTCACGGGGATTGTGGTAGACAAGAGAAAGGGAAAAGTGTATTTGCAAGACATATGCAAAAGTGAAGCACCTGCTCCGTAAGCACCGTAGCCCGCAACAACACGCGTCCAGCTGAGGTCGTCGTCGTCGCCTTAGTGGCTGGCGCACTCTTCCATGTACGCTATATGGTGCGTTGTTCAGTGTGCGCAATAGCTTGTAACATATGGTTCAGTTACGTCAACATGGCTCAACCGTGGTTGTGTAGTCTACGGGTTAGGACACTTACCTTCGAATGGTGAAGGCCTGGATTCAAATCCACGCACTGTCAACATTTTTTTTTTCTACTGCAATGCGCCCTCAAAGAAATGGAGGAAGAAACTAACGCATCAATTTCTTCCGTCACTTTATAGGGGGCGCCAGGAGGAGTACCTTTCTTCGACCGAGAGGAATTTGGCGTGGCGACCACACCTACGCCTGCAACGCCGAAACATGCTTCAAAAAGTGTGATTCTGCCAAGATGGACCACAGATACCACCACTGTAACCAGCAGCAGGTTGGCGACACCCCTCACCACCCACTTCCCTGAGCTATTCCAGCCGAGTGTAGCAGACACAGGCCAATGGGCCATGTGACAAGCCCTACGTGGCTGAGTGTGGGTCTATGTGTCTTTTGAATGCTATGCAAATGAAGCGTGGTGACATTAACGCGTTCCATTCTTCAAGGCGAACTGGAGCACCTTCCGAATTGCTGGCCGTAGTCTTGGCAGTGAAGCGCTATAGTTAGCCTCTAGTTGTATTGCGGGGGAAGCTTAAACGGTGGGACAACTACCGGGATGTTCACGTAGGTTTTCGCTTATTTTGTAAGCTTACATCATCTCTGTAAATACGCATGTTTTGTTATGCTGTGACCTGCGTTTCTTTTTTTCTCTTATTTATTTTCAAAAGGAGGTCCCATCGCTGTCTTTGACTTCGGGACCTGCTACTGTATATTTTCACAACGTAATCTACGTACTAAATTACAATAAAATTGATTCTGATTCTAGGCTACGCAGCATGTGCTCACCCATGGGAACGATGAATCTGTGGGGAACGGAATCAGCCTGAAAGACTGGTTTTAGAAAACATGCATATCATTAATATTATTTCTACAGGTGTCTACATAAGAACGACACGACGGTTAGACGAATCGCAACGATATCATATTTTATAGCGATGTAGGATAGTCACGTGATAAGATATCCCGCTAAGCTAGGACGTGTATATTGTAGAAGAACAGGAAAGCGCGCAGTGCAAGAGGAAAATAGAGAAAGAGGAACGCTATGTAACATGCCACAAATATATGAGGTGCGCACAGACTACATACATAGCCTGAAATTATGCACAATAGTGTCTTGCTATATTTTTACGTGTTGCCGGACCAAAACGAATGACTGCTAAGGTTGTCGCTAAAACTCTCGAGTCAATATGAAACAACGTATGTGTACTAGAACACTGCATGGTATAAAGCAGCAATGCGCGAATCGCTTTATCACCCATTTCGTCTTTTTTTTTTTTTTCTGGTTGAAAACAAACAAGAAACAAGCGGTGAATTCACGGGAAGTGTCAGAGACGTTTTTCAGTATCCGGTACATTTTAGTAACAAGAGATGTTGACAGCTGAAGGTGCCAGCTTTCCTCTAGTACCTGAGGTTACGAACACCGCACGGTTAAAAAATACGAGTAAACCTATTTTCCTCCAAGATAAGCATGCAGTTAGTTCCACATTACCCTTGCATTTATCGTTTTGCTTTTCGTGGCTTTTTGTGGCGTTGGTACTCGTCAAAGTAGCGCTATAGCTTCTACGGCATGCAGCAGTTAGTCTTGTCTGTAGTTGTTGACACGAAGAAATCCAAATCACGTGACCTTTACGCTGATGAAATACTACGCCTTCGCGGCGCTGTCGCACTGAAAGCTCGGCGCAGCAGGTGTGTGCAGTAGCAGCGGCATACAGGAACAGCGCGTTCGTATTCCTGTGACTGAGTCCAGCTGCTCCGATATCTACGCTTTTCTGCTGTGGACATTTCTTGCTATCCACACGCTCCACGCTTGAACATCTTCACAAAATACATGGCAGCACGTTTTGATAAATTTATCCGCTGATGCGCGTGAGAGCGACCATCTTTTTTTCTTTTCTTTTTCTTTTAGGGAAACGCATTTCGAGAAATTGCGGAACCTGCAGCATTAAGACCCGTTAGATGGGTTTTATAAAAAATGAACTGGGCATAAACATTTTAAGTACATTGCTAAACGCTCGCGAACACCATCGGTGTGAATGAAAACGTGTTTTAATTATGACCACGAAGCCCACGCATCAGACAACCAATGCGGCTCTTTATCGCGCTAAATATTTGTGGAGTTCTTACGTTCCAAAACCACGATATATACGATTATGAGAGACTCCGGAGCGGAGGGCTCCGGAAGCTTCGATCACCCGGGGTTCTTCAACGTGCACTGACATGGCACAATATACGGGCCTCTGGCATTTCCTTTTCCTTTTATACTTATACTTATCTATATTTACCCTTCGTGGTCAGCAACAGATCTGTTCTTCTAACGCACAGTATAAAAGCATAGCGTAGGCAAGGTGGTCTTTGCACCCGCTTTCCACATAGCAACTCACGCCAACAAAACAGAATAGACAACGCATCATGTCATGCGGCACCCGCTTCATTATAGTTCCTTGCGTTGCTACCAATCTACTGCGCTTACTTAAGACAGTTTCCTGCATCTTTCTCTCAGAGCTTAGTGTGTAACGATGCGCGAGGAAAAAGGGAAAGCATGCATGTCTCCTGTTCCTGCACATGGACCGAGGAAGTAGTAATTGAAGCCAATAGAGATGTCCTCCTCCGCTTCACTTAAGTGTCGCACGCGGAGGCGACAACAACTCAACGCCAGAACAATCACACGCCGCCGTCACTGCCGTTCAAATGCGTGCCAGCCATCAGCGCACGGTGCATGTACTACAAGCGCACGCACGGGCGCACTGTGACCCGTCGGAGGGCTGCATAGTGGGCGACCACTCGGCCGTGACAAAACAAACTCACGCGTTCGTTAGGGGTATACCCTCCCTCCATTCCCGGCCATGGCCTGCCAGCCCAGCTGCATGCCTGCCTACGGGCCTCCATCATTAGGCATTTCCTCCATCGAGTTTATTCGGCACCGACGTGCTCATGCGACGCGGCGAGCGGTGCATGCATGTTGTTGTAAGCACAGGCTGCGGAGTTTCATTGCCCCGTTGTTGTTGTCGCAGGAAAGCCGGTGGTTTCTTTCTTTTTTTCCCCCCGGCTGCCGAGGCCTTGATTAATGCGAAAGTTCACACGTCGATTGCCAGCACTGGCGTATGACAAAATGTCCTGCTTGAAGTTTGTCGGTCGCAAACAAGAGCGGGAAGTAACAAGTAAGGGTAAACACGAATAAACGTGCTTCCGCTTTGGTGCTCTTTGTGCAAAAGGATCGACTGGGAGTATTTGTTATATAGCGTTCTATTTTGTGCGTTATTCACTCACGCTGCCTTACCCTTCATGATGAGCTTGTTCGAGTTTATTTAAATTCTTTATTCATTTGTTGCTTCATTCACAACACCACGGCACAACAATCACTAAGTGAATGCCGGTTGCGTCGCGAATGCTGGTTGATTGATGATTTGATTGATTTCTGGCGTTTTACGTCCCAAAACCAGTTTTGATTATGAGAGACGCCGTAGTGGAGGGCTCCGGAAATTTTGACCACCTGCGGTTCTTTAAGCGAATGCTGGTTACATCGTAGAGGTAGGATTTATGGGCCACATAGAAAAGCGCAACGCATTCACCTTCACCTTTTGGTATCTGTTTCACGTGTCGAATGCAAGTACTTTTTGGGTATGTTACCCTTACTTCAGTCGCTCTTCCACGGTAGTCTAGTGGCTATGGCAGTCGGGTGCTGACCCGAAGGTTGCGGGATCGAATCCCGGCCCCGGCGGCTGCATTTCGATGGAGGCAAAATTTCGAGGCCCGCGTACTGTGCGATGTCAGTGCACGTTAAAGAGCCCCAGGTAGTCGAAATTTTTCGGAACCCCCCCCACGGTGACTCATAATTATATCGTGTTTTTGGGACGTAGAACCCCATAAATCGTCATCAACAGGTTAACGTGTCAGACGAGCTGACTCTGTGCATTCAATGCCATTTTTTCTTTCTATGGTCCTCGATTGTGTTATGGGAAAATGAATAACAGGGCTCCAGTTACTCCTCTGTCACTCAGCAATACAAGCAATCAATAACAATGGGGGGGGGGTTGCGAACCTTTGCACGGCATACAGCCAGCAATTATGTTGCACTTTAAAGAACCACAGATGGTCGTGATTTCCGGAGCCGTCCACTACAGCGCGTGTCGTAGTGATGTAGTGGTTTCGGCCCGCAAAACACAAATAATAATAATAATAATAATAATAATAATAATAATAATAATAATAATAATAATAATAATAATAATAATAATAATAATAATAATAATAATAATAATAATAATAATAATCTCACATTTATCTACCTTCTGAGCGTTGATTTAAACAGTAGTTGTCATGACGCAGCAGAACACACACCGAGAGTTCTACAAGTTCAGAAAGACGTTCGTCAATATTGCGGATATTTGTTGATTGTGGCGTCACCTGTCGGAGGAAAAAAAAACCAATAAATTTCATTTTTTGTGTATTACTCTTCACAGTACCGCAAGGCATGGCGATGTGAGCAGCGTGTTCACATTCGCGGTTTGTTCTTCGCAAAAGGTACTGCGGCATAAAACTCATCGACATTACTGTAAGGTATGTCGCCGGTGCTGATGAACCTCTCGCTTCGTTTTACAATATGACAGGCGCCAAGGCCGGTTAAAGGGCTCCCTCTACTTCTCTGCAACTCCCTAACTTACGCAACGAGACCGAAGACTGCATCGTCGAGGTCTGTTCTTCTGTCGGTGCTCCTAGGTGGCGCATCAGTTCGCTAACACAGCAGATTTGCCCACTGACCAAGACACCAAGACAGGAAAAATTGCTTTTTATAAAGAGGTTGCTTGGAAAATCCATTCGCGAACTGCAATCGGATCACAGAAACGAAATTTTGCAAGAGCAGGTCCATCTAAGCGTACAATCCAATTGGCAATATCAGGCTGAACTGTGCGCACAGCCACAAACCTTTTGATCTAACATTCCTGTTGGATGCAATGTTCTTACAGGCTGCTGCGCATTGTATTCCTCCATGACACGTTTAATGTCACCAGTTCAACGTGTAACGCTATAACTGGCGCACACTGAAATCGAGGGCACTGAAATCGTATTCGAATGCCGTCGTATAGAATGATTGAACAGCCCACACAGTGGTACGCGGGGATCGCTGCCACGTGCACCTTGGGTTTCACAATTTTCTCTGCAAAGAACGGGGCTGTGCGTCACGAATTACCGCACGAGCCCCGCTCCGGAGAACTGTCCACGTGCAAGTTTGCGAGCAAGCATCGATTGAGTTTGCCGAGCAGCAAGGAAATGTCCCGCATAGGTGCGCGGAAAGATCTATGTTGCGAAATGAAAGGTATCCATGTCCATAGATAGATAGATAGATAGATAGATAGATAGATAGATAGATAGATAGATAGATAGATAGATAGATAGATAGATAGATAGATAGATAGATAGATAGATAGATAGATAGATAGATAGATAGATAGATATTCTCTCCGTTAACCTCTATAAGAGAAAGGCGGAGATGTTACCGGAGAAAATTTCTGGTTTGCTATCTCAAGTAAGGAGAGAGGAAAACGGGAAACAAAGACGGAAAGACGAGCAGAGACAAAAAGCAGGCGTAGGGGAAAGAGGTAAGCTTATAAAGTGGTCAGTTGCGTTACGCTTCTAAGAGGCCCCTTCAGCGTACAGACATCGCTGATGCAAAGCTCCCGGTGCTCAAAATGGTGGGCCTGCCAGCATTCCCTGTTCTGGCAGGTGGCCACGCATACGTGCGCACAGCAGTTTAGTCAACGACCTTCAATTTCAATTCAATTCAATTCAATTATTTTCCATTCATACAGTATTTTTGTACAAAGAACTGTTGGGCCAGTAGCCAAAGGCTAGTGTAGGCCCATAGTCAATATACATGTAGCAGCTACAACATCATGGGAGTATCTAATTCTCAGTAACAAAATCTTAATGGTCAGGCAAAATATATAAACTCAACACCAAATAAAAGGAAAGAGTATTTTGTAAATAGCTACGAGGAGAAATAATCTAACACAGTATGAAACATATAAGAAGTAAAATCAGGAAATTTTTGAGAGGTACAGTTTTTTCACGGCACGCGTAAAATAGTTAGACATTTTTACTTCAGGGGGTACCGCGTTCCAAATTTTGGCGCCATGAAACTCAAGCAGTCGTTGGCCGTACGTGTTACGAGTAACTGGCAGGTTGAAATTTATATTTGTTGCACTCCTTGTGTTGCGATTTGGTGCAATGAACAAGCTTGGTGATAATGAGTGATTCCCGCGTAAAATATTGTTAATCAAAATGGCCACTTTCATTTCGCATGCCATAGAGAATGGTAATATACCGAGTTGGTTGAAAAGCAAACTATTATCATCATGCGGTCTTGTGTATGTCATAATGCGCAAGGCCCTTTTCTGTAACCGAATGATAGGATCTAAGTATGTTTTATATGTACCAGACCATGATTCTGAACAGTATGTGATGTGACAATGAAATATAGAAAAGTAAACAATTTTAAGTATGTTAAGATTAAGACATTCTCTGCATTTTATTAGCAAAGAGCAAGCGGAAGCTAACTTCATGCATATACTAGATATGTGACGTCTCCAGTTCAAGTTGCTGTCCAATAATACCCCTAAATATTTTATGTTGTCTAGTTGTTCTATTGTTCCACCTACGAGGTGGATTTGCATGCCTATTGTGTCACACTTGGCATAACGGGAGCGGAATACTACGTACTTTGTCTTGTCTCTGTTTAGCGTTAATTTATTACATGCAAACCAAGTTGATATGTTTGATAACTCGCTATTAATTGTGCTCTGTAGTTCGCTAAGGGATTTCCCTCAGAATAATAGCGCGGTATCATCGGCGTAAATAACAGATTTTGATGACTTGAGTGCTGATGGGAGGTCATTCACATATAGAGAGAACAGTATGGGCCCCAATACTGATCCTTGCGGAACTCCTGTAGCAATAGTAGTACATTGGGAAGAAAAGGAGCCAAAACTTACATATTGTTTTCGACCGTTTAGGTAGCTTGAAAAAAGGTTCATTGCAGTTTCGCTAAAGCCATATGTTCGTAATTTCTTTAGAAGTATGGAATGACAGACCGTGTCGAACGCTTTCTTTAAATCTAAAAATATCCCTACGGCAAACTCGTTCATGTGTAGAGCTGTGTATATATTCTGGCTTAGTTCTAACACTGCTGACGACGTTGATCTATTAGTTCTGAATCCATGTTGAGATTCTGTTAGAAGCTTGTTTTCGTTTAAGTAATTTTTCAGCTGAGCCGCGATTACCTTCTCAAATGCAGTATTTAAGATGCTAAGCACAGAGATAGGCCGATAGCTTCCGGGTTCATTGACATCACCACTTTTGTATATAGGAGAGACTCTTGCGATCTTTAAAATGTCAGGGTATATGCCTCGGTTTATTAAATTGTTAAGTATTTTTGTGAGTACTGGCACTAGAACGTCCACATTGTCTTTCAATGCTTTTACGGTGTACCATCATGGCCAGTAGCTTTGTAACAAGGCATACCTGATATAACTGATGTTATGATATGCTCGTCCACTTGGTCCAAGGAAAACCTGGTATGAATGACCGGGCAATCGACATTGCTTTCAGTGGGTGGAATACGGTCGCGAACTATCGTGGGTGATAGCGATCAAATTGGGGGTAATAAGTGAGAAGTCTTCTTCTGGAAGAGCCATATGCACTGTACAAGAAAAACACAACTAAGTGACGGTTCTTGACAACAAAAGAGTTTTGGTGCTGGGTACCACGGAGGCCTCGCATACACACAGTCCCGGGTTCTTTTGAACTCGCCTTGCGGGTTGGGACACAACAGACAGGCTTAGTATTGGGGCCCCCCGAGTTAGGGGCCCCGCGCCCCTGCCTTTTGCTAGAGAGTTCTAGTGTTGTAGCCCCCAGGAGCTAGGGACACCGCGCTCCTGCGTTCTGTTGCTTCCTGGCCACCAAGGGGGGTACAAAAGAACGCAAGCACGTGCGTACGCGGAGCCGTTTGGGTACTCAATACTAAATCTCTCTAACAAAAGAGCGAGAGAACACGGGGACCCTAGCACTCGGAGACCCTAACACTAAATAACATGAGCGAGTCTGCTCCCACAGTATTTTGTCAGTTCCTGCCAACAAAGCACCTCAAACTATATCATTGCTGTTGAGATGTGGGTAACCTATAACACAGCCGATAATAAGGAGTAGACGTCGTATTTGGCTCAATCTGATTCGAATGCTTTGTTTAATCTATGTTTCAACTCCACTACAAGTAGAAATGACAGTGCACGAACAACTGTGCAGAGCTTTCTGACGAAACTAACCTGATAAATATCCTCCCTTCAGCAGCATATGTTTGTATAGGAAGTGAAATGTCGCCAATATTCCGCGGCGGGAGACTGCAGGCATCGACGATGTTTGCTTTTGCCAAGAGGTGCGCATGAAGATCCTACATTGATCAAGAGTGGATCTGGCACATTTCGGTTCAAACAGCTAGGCCCAGTATTTGAAGAATTCATGATTTCAAGCTAATTTAATGCTCGGGCGTTTCAATCTGTAATTGACAAATTTTGGCCATAACTGCCTTAAGAGCGGAGCTGGGCAGAGGCGAGGCTGTGGCGTGTGTCGGAGGACCTTGTTGTCACGCAGGAATGAAAGGCGAACCCGTTCTTGCCCTCGACCCGGTCTTGCCACTTCTGCATTATGGTAATTATGCGAAGGCAAATGTGCGATAAGGTGTAGAAAAGGTTTAGCTCAAGGTTACGGGCTCGACCATGCAGTGTTGACTGACCTTCTGTACTGCGAAATTAAAATAAAATAAATAAATAAATAAATAAATAAATAAATAAATAAATAAATAAATAAAGGCGGTAGGTCGGACAAGCACATGTCAAGGTTCACTTCCCCCCTATTTTCTTGACAGGGCAAGGAATCCAATATTTTGTTCAGGAAGCCACTGGTCTAGCAAAGTTAAGTATACGTGCGCACAACATAGCATCGACTGATTGCGTCCCGAGTTGTGACCACCACGAGTTGAAATGACGTTCACCCCCGCCACGGTGGTCTAGTGGTTACGGTACTCGGCTGCTGATCCGAGGGTCGCGGGATCGAATCCCGGCCGCGGCAGCTGCATTTCGATGGAGGCGAAATGTTGAGGCCCGTGTGCTGTGCGATGTCAGCACACCCTGAAGTACCCCATGTGGTCAAAATTTTCGGAGACCCCCACTACGGCGTCTCGCATTATCACGGCTGGTTTTGGGACGTTAAACCCCACAAATTAATCATGAAGTGACGTTCATTTTCCTTTCTTTTCAGAAAGGAACAAGCCGGCGCTAAAGGCGGAAAGGCTTGCGTCGGCTTCCACATACAGTTTGACATCATAAGAACGTAAGGAAATGGCAGCAATAAATACAGCAAAGCAGGCGGACTTGCAGGTGTCACATATAACTTGATATAAGCCGATTATAAGCATAAAACAGTGATAACGGTGTTGTCCGACGCAAGAGCCTGAATCAATTATTGTTTAGTTTCTGTTTCAAACACATCGAAAGACAGATCAAAATTAAAATTTCTTAACGCTACATTAAGAGCAGCAATTACTTGAAAACTTTGGTTTGCCATATTTTATTCGGGCCACTGGAACCAGCACGGTGGGCTCGTTTACGAAAACAGCACGTGTCATCAGTTCTGCGCGTCCTTCTTCCCAACCACAAACTGTATCGTGTCCACGACTTTCAAAGACCGCCTAGTTCGTACAGAAGTTACCGCATCTGGTGTCCTGCGCAAGACGCTGCAATCCGGCACCGAGAGAAAGCCACTGTCACTCCATAGCCTTCGTCTTGAAACCCGAAGTTCATCCTGGCGACCTATAGAAGTTGCCGCGCTCTCGAAGGAGCGCAGCCCTCGCGCGGTTTCGACGCCGACTCAGCGAAGCGGCTCGAGCCCGCAGGTAAGCGAGGACAGAGTTTGGTTGGTGGCCCAATCAGCGATTCCTCGCTCCGGCTGCGTCCGCGGGACGCACGAGAGCCGACCGCGACGCCGCGCTGCCTAACGAAGCGTGGGTGAAGGGCGCGCGCGCACCGCGTGCTGCCAACTCCGCATGATGCATCGCATGCATGCAGGGTTTCGTGCAGTGTTGCCAAAGCTGTCACGTGCTCACGAGAGGACTACTCCTCCTGTACCCTCGTAAAATACTGCAGTAAATATTGCTTATGATCCCCCATTGAAAGAGCGTTTATACCAAGGAGGTTTATACAGCACATTCAACTTCACATTTTGTATGGGACAACCGGATAGCGATATTCTGTTGCTTGCGGGGCGTCTTCCGTTTGCCTTGCGAGCAACACGAAAGTTGAACTTGTCCATAATATGCCACAAGTTATGAGGAAAATTTAGAACTTACATGCAGTGAAGAGGCCATGGCTCAGGTTAACATTTCTGTTGGATGCATTATGGATATGATATCAGAGAACACGCTTATTGCAGAAAGGGGCCAATTTACCCTCATAATAATTAATTAAAATTAATTTATATGAACCTGGAGGTTTTCCATACGTAGGTTGTAAATACGCGGCTGCGAGCCAAACGAATAAATAAATAAATAAATAAATAAATAAATAAATAAATAAATAAATAAATAATGTGTGGCTAATAGCTTTTTTCGATAAGCGGCTATGAGTCGCACGTCATTGAACTGAACTAATGTCTACCCAAGCCAGCGAAAAGTTCCTCAATCTCTAGGGGCTCCCACCAATTAACAACACTGATATGGAACGTTAGGATCGCCTAAAGCCGTTTTATTTTTTTAGTTAGCATATGCAGGGCTTTGTGAAGTGCTGCCAAAGCTGCCACGAGCTCGCGAGAACGTTACCCCTTCCGAAGCTTCTCGAAATACCAGAGTAAAACTTGGACGTGAGCCCCTTAACTGAGTGTTTGCGCTATACATTCGCAATTTGACGTTTCTTACTCCATTACACGACGGCGCTGATCGAACGTGTAGAATGTAGCTACTAGAAAATAACGCAAAAGAAACAGCAGTCCAGCCTTGACTGACGTGTAAGAGTTCAAGGTGCAACGTAGAAAGAATTCCACTAGAAAACAAGAAGAAAAAACGAGGATGTGCTTATCAGAAATTTTCTGTTGTAACCATCCAACAATACCAAAGCATTCCTCGTGAGTGTTCGCGGCGGTATATAAAAATTTTCCAGTGGGTACGCAATAAAACAAGCATCTTGAAAGGGAAAGGGAGAAAAGTTACATCAGGCACCCGCCCTAATAATGACTACGCTTTATAAAACAGCAAAGCTTCGAAGTGGTCGAAAATAGTTTATATTTTAGTATAAGATACGACTTGCTTGGATGTATGCAGCGAGCGACAGCTCTGCCTGGACAATAGTGCGAGCTATCGAAGGCTTAATTTTTCCTGATCGCGCGCGCCGGAAGTGATTTTAGCTCCCGAACAACGCCATGTCCTCTCTATTAACGTACGTACACTTAACATTTCACATTGATGCGAGGAAGTTGATGGCATCGCAATACCTCCACAGAACTAATCGCCGCTGTTACTCGACTGTCATCCTCGAGAAGTGTACTGTCACTCTCCAGCCGATTGACGGCCCTGTAATCCATCTGACAAATTCAAAGACAGACGAGCGCCGACTCGAGAATTGTTTCAGAGAGAGAGAGAGAGAAAGGGAAAGGAAAGACAGGGAGGTTAAGCAGAGGAGATCTCCAGTTGGCTACCATGTACTTGGGAAAGAGAAAGGGGAATGATTGATTTGATTTGATTTGTGGGGTTTAACGTCCCAAAACCAGCTCTGATTATGAGAGACGCCGTAGTGGAGGTCTCCGGAAATATCGACCACCTGGAGGAGGAGGAGGAGGAGGAGGGAGGAAAGACAGGGAGGTTAGCCAGTGCTGAGACCGGCTGGCTACCCTGTGCAGGGGAAGTGGGGTGAGGGTGAGGCGACCACCTGGGGTTCTTTAACGTGCACTGACATCGCACAGCACACGGGCCTCAACATTTCGCCTCCATCGATATGCAGCCGCCGCGGCCGGGATTCGATCCCGCGACCTTCGGATCTGCGAAATGCAGCCGCCGCGTCCTGGATGAAAGGGGAATGAAAGAGGTAAAGGAGAGAAGACAGTTTAGGGACATATCAACATCGCTGCCACTTGTCAGGACACTGTCACAATCGGTCACCAAGGCCTGTTTTTCGAAGAAATCGCAGCAAGACTGTATGTATAGTCCAGTGGCCTTAAATCTCGTGTTCGGTAAGGGAGCGGTTGTCGAGCTGATCAAGCGTGGTTGAAAGGGTTGCTCTTTCGGCGTTGAAAGGGGCGCATTCGCAGAGAAGGTGTGCGATCGTTTCGCTGTACCCACAGTGTTCACATAAGGGGAGCCTATCAGCCATTCCAATAGTGAAGGAATACGCATTGGAGAAGGCTACTCCAACCAATAGACGGATAGGGAGGGTAGAGACACGGCGTGAGAAGTCGGCTGGGATGCAGGTAAGCGTCGAATGCGTGAAGCCTTGTGCTTGAAAATGCATATCAGTTCCACATGTCAAGCGTCAGTCGACGTGCTGTTTCGCGAAGCTCTTTGGCTGCGTCGGACCTGGAGAGCGGAATGGCGACACACCTGACGCTATCGTGAGCAGACCTGGGCAGCCGCGTCCGCGTGGTGATTTCCCAGGACGCCGCAGTGACTACGTAGCCACTGGAATATTACTGTGTGCCCTACCAGTACAGCATGATTGTGCCAGATTGCTTCAGAGTGCACGAAATACTATAGGGCGTCATGTCTCGGACATCCTTTGTAGCTTTCATGTAAGTCAGCGTCGGTATCGCTTCGTTCCAGCGGTACATGTGTCGCGTCATGATGACCTAGAAAGGAGTCACGCAGGGGTCAGGGCATCGTGACGTTTTATTTATTTTGTTGTTCGCTCCGACCTAATCGGTCGTATATAGAGGGCGCTGCCGTCAGTGGTAGACTTAGAGTTACCGTATACAGTAACTCTAGGTAGACCTAGCCAAGGTGAATGAACAGAAGAAAAGCGACGAAAAGCATCAGAGATAAGACAAGAGAACGAAGAAATTGTTAGTCAGGAGGAGCGCCAAGACTACTTGCGTTTTATTCAATTCTGTATACATTCGTATTAACAACGCCACCAGCCAGTTCCATTGGCCGTTGCCGCAGAGAGTGATATCAACTATACCCTATCATGTCTAACTATAGTTCTACCAAGCGAATTCCCCTGATCTTCCTACTGTCTTTCATCATCGTCATAATTTATTGTCCCTTTAAGACCCCTGTTGAGGTTTTGCGTATGAAGGGGCCCGGGGGGGGGGGGGGGGGAGGAGAGAGGAGGTGATGGTATATCTGAACTAAAACATATGAAACAAATGGGGTCGCAACATAGAAGCGTCGTTCTCAGGGAAACGCAATGCTTAAAGTGCAAGAAAAATATAGTCACAATTTGAATGAGAAAAAAAAAACTGTGCAAAGGTCATCTTGAATATTACAGCTTGAGGTGACCATTAAGCAACTGTTTGAACATAATGTGGTTACATTCCGTGACAACTCCGTCTGGCAAGATATTCCACTCCGCGATGGCGAAAGGCAAAAACGATTGATTGAAGGATGGCTCTGAACAGTGTAACCGCTGGATGTTACAAAAGTTAGAAAGGCGACGAGATGTACGCCTTGTGGAGTCAAGAAGTTTCCCTATGTACATTTCCCTACGGACCACCAATCATTCTAGTCCTCTACGGATGACTTCGTGGCACTGACGCTTTCATCACCTGGAAGGGATGAATGTGGTCGCACGGTTCTGTATTGATTCTAAATTGTTATTTAGGTCTGCTCGTATTGGAGTCCAAATAGCTGAGGCGTATTCACGCTTACTCCGAATAAAATTTTCCCTCACATCTATCAATTCGTCTCTGTCTCTATCCTGACTTTTTTCAAGATATCTATTTAGTACTGCGCCACATTATATACGCTTATTCAAGTTAGGCGTTCCTTTTCCACCTGCGATACCCAAGCGCTGCAAGCCGAGGAATTTCTCCTTTATTCTCTGCCTCCCCCCAATCTCTCTCTCTTCCTCTGCGAGGGGGACGGCGTAGCAACATAACAGACCAGCGAGAAAGCTGGAGTCAGTGCCAGACCGTTGCGAGATCGCGCTTCCGCGAAAACACTCTTTTTGTGTCATGGAAGTGACCACACTTTGGGGCCCCGTCACTTCGCCGTTCTGGCGGGGCAGCAGGCACCAGTGCAGGACCTATAAATACACCATAATACACGCTGCTTCCATCCGTGAATTCTCGGGTTATATCAACGCATTGCGTTTATGACAAAAAGGTCGCAAGTTCGGATCGCTGCCTGCGGACTTTTTCATCTTGTTCCATTATTCACGTACATCCATTGCCGATGGCCCTGACTCTTGCAGTTGTGACGCTGGCAAAGAATAGCGAGCGCCCAAGGCGCAGTATCACATTTTGTTGTGTCGTTACTCCGGGACACTTGCACCTCCCCGACAACGGAACAGAAATAGGTTGGTTTAAAAGCCTTTAGAGCAGATTGCTTTGTGTTCGGGAGCTTGGAAGTGTTTCTTTAATGCAAATTTTTCGTCTGGCCCTTATGGCTCGTATTCCAACGTTCGAAGACAAACGCGAAAAACAAGGACGAGCAAGGTACGAGTGAGCAGCACAAGCGCGGTCCTGTTTACTCGCGCCTTCATGGAGCCTGTTTCTCGCCCTGCACTTCGATCGTTTTTTCTTTTTGTGGTTTTTTGACGTCGAGCAACGACGAAACAAACAAACTACAAGTAAAAAAAAAATGTTGGCTCGATTCACTTCTATAAGGGCGTACGTTATTATAGCTTAAACAGCACAGTAAAGGAATCGAGTACTTGAGGAGTACGTCTCCAAAGTAAAAATAATTACCATCTGGCTCACTCGCTCTTTCTTGAAAACTCGGCGCTTGCAGCTTTTCTATCTAGAATGCTGTGCCACGGCTTAACTCCTTTCGTGAACAAGGGTGCACGCTATTCTGGTCACTAGCTACCAAATTACGCCATATTACAGGATCCCGCAATGGCATGCTGCAGCACATTAAACCAACCAGGAAGGCCATTGCAGTCATTTGGGCAAATCTAGCTGACCACGAGGCGAACTGGACGGCAGAATATGGCAGAATCCACACTAACACTCCGGGAATGCTCTTGGCGATAACGCAAGGACAGCACGCGAGGTAGATGGCGATTATGGTTAAGTGGCAGAATGACTCTCCAAAACAAAATACTCGTCTCTCTCTCTCTCTTTTCATAGAAAGTACGCGCAATACGGGTCTCTGAAGACATGTATAAGCAACCGGCGTGCGAAGATGTGAACGTCAACCGGCGGTTTCTCTCTTCCTCTTTTACTCGTTGTTTCCTTCCTTCCTTTCTTTCTGTCCTTCATCCCATAAATCCGATCTGTTTAGTTAGAACACGTACGTACATACATACATACATACATACATACATACATACATACATACATACATACATACATACATACATACATACATACATACATACATACATACATACACGTGGGTTTCTGCGTCGATGTATGAAAAAAAGCCGGCTTAATTAGCGGGTTTAACACAACCGAGGAAGTGACGCCGATGTGTTCGGCGGTCACTTCAGAAACACCGGTTTCGGAGAGCAGAGCGAAGTGTCGTCCCGCTTGCTTGGTCCAGGAATGAAAGTCCGATGCCCCAATTACCAACGTTTAACGCGTGCAACACAAAAGTCGAACGCCAATGCACCAACGCTGCTTAGGCGCGAGAGTATACACCCACAGCGATGATGTCGAGGGTTTCTTTTGCACACTCTGTACAACTATATAACGCACTTGTCATATATCGTACCGATCCCCTTGCAACGCCGAATCGTGTCAGCGTTGATTATGACGAACGGGCGGCCAGTTAAAGCGCGTCTCGCTGCTCTATTATACACCGTGCAGTTTGATAATGAAGGGAGCTCCGCGCGTACGATCTGCATAATTGCGAGACTCCGAAGGCCGTTTCGAGCATCGCGCTATAAAGCAGTGTCACCGCACACTCGCCCTGCCTCGACTGCGCCGTTCCAAGCGCGCCCGCCGAATTCACAAAGTTGCATCGAACTAAACGTGCTCGGTATATGCACCGCGCGGGCATCGGGGGGGGGGGGGGGGGGTGCGCTTCGGAGCTGCGCCCCACGTCTCTCGACAGCGAGCTCGCGCACGTTCCGCGCAATCACCGCACGCCGACTCATTATGCAAATTGATGGCACCTGCAAATGAAGCGCGCACCTAAGGAGGAGGCGGCTGTCGGCGTCAACCGGGCGGCCTGCTCGACGCCCTGATCTCCATCCTCTTTCCCATGCTTCCCCTCGTGCTCGACCACGCGAACGCTCTCCTTGAGATTTGGGCGGCGGCCCTTACGGAACGGACGTGACTGCGGCGTGGCCACTCTTCCAGGCTGTTGGTTTCGACACCGTGCCCGCGTGGACCCTTGAATTCCGGCTAAGAATAGGCTTTGGCAATCTTACCTCAGTGTTATATATGCGAGGCCTGCCAGAAGCACCGGACGCCCATACCATAAAGCGCGCGGTTTATACCGAAAGAACAATGCCGCCGTGCTCCACTCTGCATGAAAGGAGCGACAGAGACCGCCCGCATGCGCTCCTTCGGGCGCTCCTATGTATTTTGCCAAGATGCCATCGATACAGCCATTATACCGCATCCCTGATTGCCCGAAGCATCACATCGACTGCTTAATACTTTCTCATGAGCAACTGCAGATTGTGACGGAAAGACTTTTGCGAAGGAGCAAATCGACCGTCCCACATGCGCTAGCTCTGAAGCTTCCAGGAAGGTCGACGTAGGTGAACGCGGATTCGTAGCACCTTGATTCAACGTCTGGATCTCTTCATGGCCGCAAAGTTCCGCACTTTGGACGCATGTTTAATGTGGGTTACACCGAGGTTTCCATCCCAAAGTTTTTATACAGAATTGTTTTTAAATGCAAAGGATCTATCTATCTATCTATCTATCTATCTATCTATCTATCTATCTATCTATCTATCTATCTATCTATCTATCTATCTATCTATCTATCTATCTATCTATCTATCTATCTATCTATCTACATCTCGGTGCCCTTCTGGTCCTCTCGTGCACTTGGTGTGCACCAAAATTGGCATTTTAGGGTATCATTGTATGACGAACGCGAATGATTGACCTATATATCACAAACATGATATACTTGCTATGCGATCCAATGTGGCTCATACTCGTAATGTTCGGTCGGCATAGGGAGGTACGCGCCAAGGGTGAAAATGTCAACATTCCAGGTTATGTTAATCAACAACCCACCAAAACAGACACTGAAATTTTCCGATGGGAACAGACTTTGCGTGCGTTAAACGGGAGAAAGATGTGTGTTGTTTCGCGTAGCTTGCGACTGAAACGTACACATATCAAGCAGGCAGACACAGACAAAGGGGCTGTAATGACTGAAGGCAACGGCCACGTGGTACGGGGGTATAATCGAACCGGTGTCCCCAGGGTGTCAAGAAAGCACGCTACCACTCATCCACAACGGTCCCTTCATATCGTAAAGGAAGCCATCGTATCGGAATTGGTGGTGGGTGTGTCTTTCTTATGTCACTTGCAATTCTAGTGCCTCTTAAAACAATGTAAGGAATAGTAACTATCACTAAATACGCTTTTGTCCAACTTTGCTGGACCTCGTAGGAATGTTGAAGAAAATGAACCATTTGACACCCACATAAGCCCATCGTATAGCATGAATTCCTTTTCTACAGTAACGACATCCGCGCACTGAAGAGAGTGCGGACGTTGCGTCCTACCATGAGCCTCTTGTCGCATCATTGCTCTCGGCATGCCTTGTATAAGACCATGTTGCTCAAAGAACCGCTCAATTTGCACGAAAACGCGCTCGTAACTCTCGGCTGAACGCACGACAATTAGGCAGAGGTATTTTTCTCACAGACTGCTTCTCACGACGTAGATTTCCGCAATGCGCGGGATATCCCGGATTTTATTAGGAAATTATAGATAGTGCGTAAGCTCATTAAACTTCCTGCGTAAGCTCATTACGTCATCCTCTGAAGCAGTTCACTAAATTATGCTGCAGACTACTTCGTGGCCATAGTACTGAAGTGAATGATTGAAGTTTCGACATATAGATGACAATACGGTAGACCCCAATCTCCCCTCGTTCAAATGAATTCGCTGTTCACGTCCTATCCGGGCAATCCGTAAAAATAAATAAGAAAATGAAAAGGCATGAACACGTCAAGCGTAAAATTCGAGCGTGTCTATAGGAAAACAAGGAAATAAAGTTCCGCAAGAGCCGTTTTCTCCGGACTGTTCTCAATCAATCTACCGAGTCAGGTTTTTGTCGTCCTAATAAATTGCGTTCGGGCAGATTTCACGGCACGGTTAGCCTAAAAAGAAAGCTCCTTCGATCCCCCGACGAACACGCGAGGGCAACTCACGGCAGTTAACAAAAGCGATCCATACAGTGGGCGGCTGGGGAACGGATATATCTGCACGCTGGTAACGGCAAAAAACATCTTTGCAAAAAAGGAAAGAAGAAAAAAAAACAGCGTATGTTTGGGGGTATGGCGGTAGACAGGGGTAGAGATCGGGCTCACTGGCGAAATGAAGACGGAACTAGGCGCATCTCCCGAAAGACATCGCGGCAGTCAGTGGAGGACCCACGCAGCAACAAGGGGGCAGACAGCGCGACGCGAACGGAAATGCGCAAAACAGATAAAAAAAAAAAAAGGACACGACGAAGTAAACGGCCGAGAAATGGATGTAGGGATATATCCGAGACACGTTTGAGATTCTCTGGTGAGAGAAAGGATGAGTATAAGATGGACAAAAACGAGCGAAACGAAAAAGAAAGAAAGAAAGAAAGAAAGAAAGAAGAAAGGTGCGGAAGCCAAGCCCCGAAGGACGAGACTGAGACTCATGGCCAATGGGAAAAACAGTGCGAGCTGGATCTTCATGTGCGTGGCGGGCGACGCATTCGCGTTATCTAGCGTGCTGCAGTGGAGCGGGGAGAGAGGTTTAGGGCGAATAAGAGCGTTTTTGCTGGAGAGAGAGAGAGAGAGAGAGAGAGAGAGAGAGAGAGAGAGGTGTGTGCGTGTGTCCCGTATATATACAGCGACAAAGAGAAGAAACAACAGAAGCATCACGGACTTCATCCGGGGTGTAGGACGACGCTATATAAGAAACTAGGCAAGCATCTCTTCTTCTAGAAAGTATCCTCGGCAGCTGCCCAGACGCCCAAGCAGTTTATGGGGAGGAAAAATAAAGAGTGAAGATCGTAAGAATAAGAAGACAGCGGGGAGAAAGAAAACCAGGAGTACCGCGCGTACCGGAGTGGCGTGCTCGGGGATCATTTAAGGGGCGAGCACTGCGGTGAAGCGGAATCCAGCACGGAAGCGCGCGCCGCGGCAAATGCAGGCCGCCCCTGTGTCGCCGACGGCGTCGTTTTAAAACCCCCGGGCGAAGAAGACCATCTTGCGCTGCATTAAGGTCCCGCCGCCGACACCGCCGCAGGTCGGTTCTTCAGATGTGCCGACGAGGGCACCGCGAATTACCGCCGCGCAAGATGGACGCACTTCACTGCGCGGCAGGGCTCAGCCGCCGCACGGTGCGTGAAAGTATAGAGTCGCACGCCGAAGAATAACGAAGACGGCAGCTGTTTGTACTACGAGCCCACGTTATTTTTTTCTTGAAGTTTGGTGCCGCGGCAATGTTAGGTTTTATGTTCTTTGTTTTTTTTTTTTTTTTTTGTGGGGTTTTACGTCCCAAAACCAGTTCTGATTATGAGAGACGCCGTAGTGGAGGGCTCCGGAAATTTCGACCACCTGGGGTTCTTTAACGTGCACTGACATCGCACAGTACACGGGCCTCAACATTTCGCCTCCATCGAAATGCAGCCGCCGCGGCCGGGATCGATCCCCCGCGACCTCGGATCAGCAGCCGAGTACCTTAGCCACTAGACCACGTCGCGGGGCTAGGTTTTATGTTCGACATTGGCGATGGGCGAGATGCGGTGTACATGCTTTTTCGTGTTTTTCTTTATTTTTCTTTTCTACATGATTCTTTAGAAAGAGATTTGCCGAATGTACTATGTATGCTGTATGAAATGCGCGGCAAAGGTCTGGCATTATGGTGTCGTCGAAAACGAGCAAATTATATATATATATATTATTTATATTATATATAGTCTATATATCTATGAGCGCAACATACCTGTAAAGTACGCAATGTAAAGCGCAGCATAATTGTTTTGTTACATCATTTCCGTGACGAGGTTCGTGCGCACGACAGTTTCGAAGGAGGAAAAGAAAAGTAAAAAGGAACAGGCGGCTTTGAGCGCGTATTACTATCGACGCAATTTTCAACAACGCTTCTCTTCGAGAAGGCACATCCTCTAACTGATATGAATCCAGCGAAGGAAGCTGTAAACTTATCGGGGAGAGACGACCTAATGTCGGTCACCATTTCTGCGGATTGAAAAACGAACTAGCGTGGTACAGGAAATTGGCTAAAACAATCGTTCGGTTCGCGTACGCTATCTTAAACCAGTGTGTCTATGGCCGTACGTGCTTCGAGCGGCAAGAGAAAATGACGCGACATTTATTTCTCATGCCCGTGTAGGCACCATACTGCCAATAACGCCTGTATTTTTGTCATAGCGAACGACATCAGTTCAGATTAAAAGAAATATTGTCCTGCTCGCTACAGCCTCCCAAAGGCAGAAAGTCGAATGCAGAATTATAAATCTTCCGAAAATAACGATAGCAGCGAAAAAAATAAATAAGGAACAATGGATTTTATGTCGTGACATTTAAGGCGATGACATCCCGCTCTCACCGTGTTTCCAGTGCTCTTGTGTGACGTGTATCTCGGAGGTATTAAAAATCGCCGACGTACATCGCATATACGGGAAGGCAATGACAATTAAGGGCGGCGCGCAAATTTAATAACGAGACGTTGACGCGGCGGCGGCGGACGCCTTTCATAAAGCATGCTCGGCATCTCTCGACATCTTGAAAGTGAGCCTACAAGCAAGAAAAAAAAAAGAATGCAAACGATGACGGTAATAGCTGAACAAGACGAGCAGAGCAGGCGACGCTCAAGGAGGAGCTGCTCTTGAAGTGTGACGATTTTTTTTTTTTGTTCACACCTTTCTCCGTGCATCTGAAATCTTGCCGTTCAGCCACTTCCGCACGCGAGCGAAAGCTACCGCGAGCGGCTTCTTCGAGCGCTTTGAGTGACGCGCGTGGCATTCTTCGTCTCACGATGCAGCTCGCACCGTCGAGAACAGGTCCCTATCCGTGTCGGTGCGTATCGAGCTGCAGCCATCACGCGCACAACTCAGCTCTCGCTATTAATTTGCGTCCAAGACCCCCCCCTTCTCCCCCCTCCTATTTTGCTTCCCCCCTCCACCTCCCCCTCAAGCCCACCCGATTTTCTCAGCTGGCGCAGGATACGACGAGCAGGAGTCGACAGCTTTCACAACAACGCCGCGTATTCAGATTGCGGAGACGGTTGCTTAGCAAAAACGAGAGAGAGAGAAAAAAGGAAGACTACATCGGCGCTCGCGCTGCACACGGCAGGTGATGACACGTGTTTTCGCGGAAACGCAATGAGAAGAGAGCGGGAAAAAAAAGGACATGAAGGAATACGAGAGAGTTTTGCTCAGAAAACGTTGAGGAGCAAGAGAGACACCGTCGTGGAGAGATGGCGACGAAGACGAGAGCTCCGCGGTCAGGAGATGACGGCTTCGTCCAGAAAAGATGATCGCTGGGAACGAATGAAAGGAGGGCCCTGCTGTTACGCGGCCAAGACGTCATCGTCGCGATTCAGCTTTTTATGACACGAATGTCCTCGAATGAAAGCGAGTTGAAGCTTACCCATAGAATACTAAGGAAAAAAAAAAACGAATGAAAGAAAAGAAAGATTGTAGATTTGATGGCGGAATAGAAGCATCTTTCTCCATTTCTTCTTTCTTCCGTCAAAGAAGAATGTGATGCGTAAACCAAGGTAATACAGAGCATAAACGAAAATAAATATGTGTACGTAGGTACTACAAGGCTATATCGAGTGCAGATCGGCTTGAAAAACAAGCGAAAGAGTTGTAACGCGAACCGGTTGCTCGAGACGCCTGCGTCGGTATGCATAAACGCGCGCGCGTGTATGTGTGTGTGTGCGTGCGTGTGCGTGTGTGTGCGTGTGTGGGCAAGCACCATATTTACTTTAACTTCAAGTTGGCTCTCATGCACCTAAGCTTGAAAATTATTCGCGCACGATCCAAAAGAGCGGTCGAGAAAGAGAGAACATTCTGATGTAGGCCACAAATTTTCTACACATATACAGTTTAGATAGATATGGGAAATGATAAATTGATTTGCCAACCGACTTACATGCGTGTAAAAACGTCAAAGGCTAGCACTGCGAATCATATGCTCCATTTTTTAGACAGGCTTCAGTTATGATATTATGTCCCGCCTCTTTCCTTCCTGCCGCATATCTCGCATAAACAGAATGTGTGCCCTTCAGTGAACTATTTCCTGAGGAGGAGGAGCAGCCATTTGCTGCATTTTCGCCCTTAAATTCTTGCGAAGCCGTGTAAATTCAGCAGCTAATGCTTGCTTGTTGAACGAGGTGATCCGTAGGATATGTCTCAGCAAAGAATACGAAGCGACCTCAACAAGCATCTGTAGTATTGTGCTACAATAGCGTGGGCGTCGTCCTTCCCTTTCAACAGACAACCAACATTCAATACCTTACTACAGGTGAATGGTGCACTCCAGTGGTACAAGAATGTCTGGGCTATAGCTACGAGCCTGAAGCGACAACATAATAGTGGTAGAGTGCACTCTAGTATTGCCGACCTCTTTGAGGCCATCCTCCTGTACCTCTGTTCCTTTTTTTTTTCAGCCCTCATGGTTTTCTTATGTTTTCGAAGTTTTAGTAGCTTTCTTTCTTTCAAAATCTTTGCGGCAGCGATGCACTCGCTATTGCCTTGTGGCGTGGAGATCACGTGTTTGACGGGGAAGTCTGTGAGCTTTTATTATTATTATTATTATTATTATTATTATTATTATTATTATTATTATTATTATTATTATTATTATTATTATTATTATTATTCAAGCGCGCACGAACGATGAGTGTGTTTGGCTCGTATCGTTATGGTTACGTCACATGGTCTTCCGAAATGGTATGGCCGGCTGATTTCTCTCAGAGATTGGCGTCGGTTTCAAATAGGTAACACGACTTCACAAAATGCGAACCATCAATGGGTAGGATTGCATATGGATAACTCTTGCTTGTTCATGGTGTGTTTGATGATGTGTAAGTTTTGGTGACGATATATTGCCTTCTGTTATTCTTTAGAAGTGTATAATATTTTTTTTGAACTTTAATTTTGTGCCCCCTTCCGTTCTGTCGCGTGCAATACGCTATTGCACCCACTGTTCCTAAAAGTGCTTCTGTTCAATAGCCAAAAATGATGGCAGGCAGCGTCGCGTTCGGAGAGGGTTAATTGGCCGGCATACAAAGTAGCACGACTTGCAGGGGCTCACAGCCCCGCCACGATGGCCTAGTGGCCATGACATATAGGCTGCTGACCCAAAGGTCGCGGAATCGAATCGAGGCCGCGGCTGCTGCATTTCGATGGAGTCAAAGCGCTGAGGCCCATGTACTATGCGATGTCACTGCACGTTAAACAACCCCAGCGACGAAATTTCTGGAGCCCTCCATGACAGCATGACATGGTCACATCGTGCTCTTGGGGACGTTAAACTCCAGAAATCGAGCAGTTCACCGAGTCTCAATAGAATGCGGATTTATAAGCGCCGACTGCGCCTTCACAATAGCGTTCCTTCGCGCAGTTTACCGATTATTTAATGCCACATCGTTATACTTTCCGTTATTTAACTATGAACCGACTACCTCGTTTCCTAAGTGCCTTCCACGTACGCTGCTCCGGTGAGGTCACGTCAGTCGGCACACACTGCAGCACCTCGAAGCGACGATGAGAAGGCGCGCCGCAGGGTTCTCATCTGTGAGCCGTGCACGGTTTGCCGTCACCGGTGCATGCGGGGGGCGCGGCCGCGAAGCACGCCGACCCTTCGGGCGCCGCCGTCGTACCGGGGTGCGCGGCATCGGCCTCTACCTCAAGGCGGTCCCATTGTCTCAGAGCTCATCCGAAGACACTCCACCCTTTCAACGCAAACGCGGCGAGCAAACAAGAGGGGGCGAGTGCACGAAAAGGGAAGTGAAGAGACGAGTGCGTTTTCATCCTTGGTGGCGGTGGTCGCTCGCGCATGCAGCCATGTTTGAGTGTCCGTTCATACCCGAGTAGGGGGAGGGAGGGAGCCTGTTTAAACGGCCCGACGCTCGGAATTCAGACAACAAACACGAAGTAGAGACGCGCTCCGACGCGAAGCCGATGGGAGACTAGCAGCGGTGTCGACGCTCATGCCTTACGGGCTTGGTGGAGCAGTGACCCGGTGTCATCTATAGCGCGCGCGCGCACACACACACACACACACACACACACACACACACACACACACACACACACACACACACACACACACACACACACACACACACACACACACACACACACACACACACACACACACGCACTATCTATCTATCTATCTATCTATCTATCTATCTATCTATCTATCTATCTATCTATCTATCTATCTATCTATCTATCTATCTATCTATCTAATCTTCATCACGGTAATAGGTGAATAGGTAAGTGAAAACGAACCAGCAGCAGATACTGGCAAAACGATATAAAAAATATCCTTACACATACACTGGAACAAGAGAATAAAGTGGGCGCGTTGGTTTTTATTCAACGTACTCTTGGAAACATCGCTACTTGGCAGCACATACTGCAAAAAAAAAAAAAAAACGCACATGAGAAAAAAAGGGAAATACGGTACGTCGGGCATTCCCTGTTTTTGAGTATTGCCAGGAAAAACACTTTCACAACAAAAATATGACGCGAGTTCGAGTGACAATAAAGTTTGCGTCAGAGAGCGTCCAGAAAAACCTGTGAAAGAGACCTTCAGAATTCGTGGTCAGCGCTTTGGATGAGAAAGCAAACAAAGAAACAAAATTAAGAAGAAATATTCCACGTTCGTGTTGTCGCTTAGATGGACTGATTTTTGGGGTCTTACGTCCCAAAACCAGTTGTGAGTATGAAGACGCCGTAGTGAAGGGCTACGGAAATTTTGACCACCTTGGGATCTACAGCCGAGTTCCCTAGCCACTATAAACCAGCGTGGCGGGGCGCATATAGTAGCGCAAGTACACTTCTTTCAATTGCAGCCTTTGCGGATTTCCTCAGATATATAGAGGTGGAGAAGTAGCGATGCCGTCTGCAGGCGCTGGTGTATAGCTTCGAATTGTGGTTGTCTCAGCCTGCTAAATATTTAAATATGTCGAGAAACTTTAACGTGGTAAACGTACATACAGAGAAAGAAAAAAAAATAGAAAAAGTCGAAAAACAAGCGCTCACCTGTCTTCTGGGCTGTGGGCACGTAGCTGTAATGAAGGCGCGTCGTGGTCAAGGAGTTCAAGAAAAGAAAAGAAAAGAAAAGGAAAGTCGGCATTATGGCGTGTGTCAGCAGCGCGGCGTATCAACAACTGCAGTGAACATGTCGTCCCGATACCGGGACGACATGTTCACTGCAGTTGTTGATACGAGGGTTCTCAAACGCCGGCTCATATATGAGCCGGCGTTTGAGAACCCTCGGAAGGTAAGGCTCACTGGAATTCTAGAACAATTTTATCACCAGTCTTTGTCAGTTTGATGTAATACGCGCAGCCTGAACTTGTTCCCACGTTGCGGACAGATGTGGCGAACTGTTTCCGCTATGCGAGAAACCATTTACATTAAAAAAAAAACAACAACAAAAATACGGAGGTTGTTTCCTGCGCATATGGTCACTCTGGTGATCTCGCATAAAGGCAACACAAAATTTAGGCGAGGTGGATGTACATAAGTAATGTAACTAAATAATTGCATCGCTCACGCTAAATCGCTCACGTATCGCTCACGTATGCGTTACTTGAACGCGTTGCCGCGTGCTACGCACCCGTTTCATTTAAAGGTTTCCTAGGAACGCCAGTACACAGAGCAACGGATTGTTTGGAAAACAATCTGTGGACAAATATGTCGATAGTGGTGCTTGCTTTAATTGATTTCTCGGGTTTTGCGCCCCAAAACCACGATACGATTATATGAGAGACACCGTAGTGGCGGGATCCTAAAATTTCGACCTCATGGGGGTTCTTTAAAGGTTCACTGACATCGCACAGTACGCGGACCGGAACATTTCGCCTCCATCGAACTGCTATCGCGGCCGCGGCCTGGATTTGGTCACGCGAAATACGGATCAGCAGCTGAGTTCCATAGCCATTGGACCCGGGGCTGGTGCTTGCTCTGAGAGTATATATCTGTTTAGAGAACATACCTTCACTAGCTATAGCGTACTCTCCAGCTTCACTTTTCTTTTATTTTAGCATGCGCGATGAAGGGAATAACATATATGAAATATAGTTTATATGTGCCTTTAAATATTAGGGTACCGGAGCAGGTCAAACAGTGATACATGTTCAATTCAATTAAATGGAGACACCCCCACCTGAACAATGTGAAATACGCTCCCTATAGCGCAACATAATGGCGCATCGTTCTCGCTAAATAATGTTTAAAGCATTGTTTCTCTCTCTTCTCGCTCACTTTTTTTTTTTTTTTACAAGTCTCCAATAATGAGCGGTGATTTCCGGCTTAGCGTATTTCAGTGTAGACGTTATTCGCATGCTCCACAACTATACGCGTGCGCTGTGGACACCCTACGTACACACTTCCCCTTCCCCATGCGCCAATTTCTAGAACGACGGTTTCATTGCCCCACTCGAGCACCAGCAACGGGCCAACCAAATTACGGTGATACCGCATTCCAGTGTTTATAAGGACTAGTATACAAGAAATTACAAAATTTTGCTAGAATGGCTGTTAATGCCTTCCTAGTTTTCTGTCATTTTTTTTTTCTTACTGAGCTAACTGGTGTGAGAAACATGTCACTAGCGAAGCGCGTATTCTGTAACAACCATGCCGACATTACGCAAGAAAAAAAGAATACTGTTTGAGAGCGTCACAGCGGGCAAGCCAGTTACACAGTATATAGTGGAAGCACGCCAACACGGGCGTCACTTCCGTACTTATGTAACCCGATAACCGTATGACGTAAGCGGACAGTGTCGGACATCAGCACTCATTCGCGGGTACAGACCGGCACGTGCTGGAAAAGACATTCCGCTCTTACACGACAACACACATGCGCACAATGTACGGAAGCTTCATTTAACACTATAATGAAAGCAAATGACAACTGAGGGGCACGATTTTCTGACATTTAGCCCCACATCTACAGTCTTACAATCATTACATCTACGAAAGTCCCTCGTTAACGCCGTATACGTCCCGGCACAAAAATGGCGGGGTTTAGTTGTCAAGAAAAACAGTGCCGGCAACCGTGGCAGCTATTTCGTCTCCCTGCCCATTGCGGAGAATAAGGAGTACCACCACTGCGGGCTTACGCTGCTTCGGTGGAATTTACCCCTCGTAAGCTTCCGTGCCTGATATTAGGCCCTATTACTCCGGCAGGCAGGCTAAAAAGAAACTTCACCGACGGTCCCCCGGCCCGCGTAAGTCTACTCCCTCGTCGGCCTCGTTTCCTATGTCGTTTTATATTCCGTTTATCTCTCGTTATTACCTTCATTTCTTTTTTTTTTTACTTTTGGAACGTTCGTGGCCATACAGCGTAATCCGCTGTCGCCGCGTGCCGGCCTCATGCATATGAAAAACTGTCGGCTGCTCCCGAAGAGGGGAAGCCTCTTGTGAGGGAACGGGAGAAAGGTTTCGCGCGGTGAGGCCGTCGCCTCTGCCACTTCCGCCGGCGTGGCGTGTAGAGAAACGGCTCGGCTATCGGGGAGGATGGGGCACGATTAGAGCGGGGGAGAGTGACGACGAGACCATGCGAGCGCATTTCTATTTCGGGTGTCCGCACCGCCTGATGGCTGCAGTCGGTGCACGGGTCCCCAGAGCCCACACCCATGCGAGTCCATCGGCCTGTCTCCGTGCTCTCATTCGTTTGTTTCCTTCGTGTATGTTTTTTATAAGTTACGTACGAGTACGCATTCGCTTAGCAGTTGATTGTTTATTTGCTTGTGTGTCAGCACGCGTGAGAGAGAGAGAGAGAAAGAGAGATGTTTATTTTTGAAAACGCGTCCGCGATTGCTTTGCGTATATGTATGCGACGAGGATGAGACAGATAGGAAATGCTTGAGAAATAAAGAAACGAAAATTAACGTATACGTGCCTGGTAAGGAGCAGGAGCGTCCAACGCACACGTCAAGTTGACTGCGAGCGCTATTGCTGCCCTAAGCGTATAGGTATGAAGATTGGAACTATGAGGGCGTTCGAGTGCGGGATGTTCGGCAAATGGCTTTGACAATACGTCTCCTAAATATCACCAATGTATGTCACGAAGCAAGGCCAGCCTGAAATGCTCCAAGAAGGTGGCGGAGGCCTCCCTCAACCATTCTCTTCCACCTTAACTCCGTACCTTCATCCCCTTGCCCTTAAACTAAAGCCTATCACTCATTTATTCACGAAGCAATTTGTTGATCTGTTGTAGGGCGCTCCCTCATGCGAAAAAATGATCATGTGTATTGTGAGCACCCATGCACGGAAACGAACGTTTGCAGCTGGCGATGTACCTGCATTTTGCAGGCGCTCTTGAGAAAAGGAGGTATATGCTGGGAAATGAAAAGAGAGACCAATTACTGCTGTCACCTGGCGCAGTTTATTTCTTCAAGTGTGTTTATAAATGTGTCAACGTTGTTTGCCTCGCGCTATGTTTTTGATTTGTGGCAACAGCGTCAGGGAACACAACTAAAGTCTAACGCCATTTTAAGCTAGGCCCCAAATAAGTGCTTTCGCTGGCTGTAATGTGATTTTGCTGGCCGCTCTGCTTAGCGTAGATAGGCGAGCTTCCCTAGGGAAGCACGTGGGACGTGGGCTGAAACTTATGGCAGCGAGCGCGCTGCGATAAGTTTCACACACACACACACACACACACACACACACACACACACACACACACACACACACACACACACACACACACACACACACACACACACACACACACACACACACACACACACACACACACACACACACACAAACAAACAAACGCGCGCATTGTTTATTTTCCTGTAGCGCAAATGGAGTTATTGATGAACTTTCTGACCGCGGAGTCTTACCTTTTCTTTTTTTTGCAGGTAAATTATAGGGTGGTAAAGCATCCAATTTTTTACGAGCGTAACGAGTGACGCGGTGAGTTAATGTTTTTACAACACTCTGAGACTGTATTGTCGCGAGGACCGCGTCTCGTAGAATGTTTTCTTGTTATTTTCTTCTTTTCCGACTGCTTTTGTACAAGGGTGCTCTAGTAAACGAGCTCGCACACCGCAGGGAGCCTTCCAGGAGACGGGACACCGAGAACGAAGAGCATGTGTGCGCGCCGCGGCCAGTTTCTGGAAAGCGTTGTTTGTATTGGTTTTGTGGCGAGGCCGGATGCACGCGATCGTAAAAGCTCGTAGAACATTGTTACCGTCGACCTGCCTGACTTGTCCGTGGAAGCCGGTTTCCTATTGGTGGGAGGCAGCCGGTGCTCGGAGACGTTCCTGTTGCCGTGGGCGCTGAAAAAGCGTTATTTAAGCGGCGACACTGGCCTTTTTTCGAGAGAGCGGACTCGGGGACCATGACGCTCGTCACCACCGGGGGCCAGTCCGGCAGGCCGACGGGGTATGATACCATTTTCTCTGTTGTATAATTTTTGCCCTGTGTGTTTTACAACTTCAAGATGTCTTAGCTAAATAAACCCCCCAAATGAGTGCTCTCCCAATTCACCGTGTCGACTCCTCATCCCTTGCCTGCGCGGAGTGGCTCCCACGCCTCTTCGTCTTTCTGACCTTCCGATGCGTCTAACATGAACGGCCCCGACGTTTCGCTACAAAGTGGTGGAGGTTGCTCGGTAGCGATATTCCCGCTCTAAAGCTATGCCCCGAGTCAACAAGCATCAGGAAACTACTTCGGACTGCTCCACAATGACGGAACCCCCTTCCTTTCTCTCTGCTATGGCTACCGCCCAAGCAAAACCTTTCATCGGACCGCCAGTCTTCAGGGGCGCGCCAGAGGAATCCGTTTCCGAGTGGCTACTTTGCTACGAACATGTCGCGTCACTGAACAACTGGGACTGTTATGTTGCCGCTCATAAGGCGATCGTGCAGAAGCGACGGCGTAGCACCGTACGCTATACAAAGCTTCTTTCTCGGCTCTCTCTCTGCATGGTCTTTGACAGCAATTATCAATGGAAAGCAAACTGCTCCCATTGAGCGGCTGGTCTCCCACGCTGGCCCCCAGGGGTTCCTGGTACGAGACCCTTCCCTTTCGCTGAACGTCGCTCGGGGGGGTCGCGGCTGCGCGACCGTACTTGCCCCTCAGTGGCCGTTTCGGGGAAGAGCAGCTCGGACGCGTAGGAAGGAATGCATGAGAAGTGCGCCGTCGCTCGGAGCGACAATGCGCTTGGCCCAACCAATTCTTTAACGACCGGCATGCGCTCTCGGCGCGCCGACTGGAACAAAGGGTTGAGTCCCAGCAGTGCAAGGTCCGAACTGCGGGAAAGGCGAAGACACGCTGTGTTTCCTGGAACGACAGGGTTCGACTGGATGAGCGTGGGAGATGGCCCGAATGCCGCAGGGCTGCTACGATACCGATATTTCGATTGTGAGAATATCTGAGAGCGTGGTATAAGGAGAGGGAGAGCCATGATGGGAAAGAATGCCAAAATGCCTGTTTAAACTGCAAAGACGCTGCTGTCGGGATTAGGGACAGCCCACTAGGGAGTGGCTTAATCTGAGGATAAACAGATTGGATGACAGAAGGTTGAGGCGGACCAGCAGTGGCCACCTCCCCTTTTTCTTTGTTACCGCAAGGTACTAAAGACTGGACGGGATTCGTTTCCCTTCAGTCTAGGCTGTAATCACCTAACTGATCGATCAGTAAGACTCCGTACGATGCAACTTCTGTCTGGGCCGTAACCACTCGGTGGTCGAACAGTGAGACTAAGTTCATTGTATGTAGTAACAGTGTTCTAGGCTCTAACTTAAGAAAAGTTAAGTAGAAGAGTAAGACGCTGTTGATGTCTATGTTATCATCAGTGTGCTTCGGCAAGATGTACATATGACTGTAAATATTTTGCTACAATATACCTTCAAGTTCATTACCTCCAACCTGCCTCCTGCTTCATCGACGTCGATCATCTCCTTGACGGGACTTCAATCCACATCAAGGAGAAAACGAACAAAGAAAAACATAACTGGCGCAGTCGGACAGGGATCGGCGAAGCTCTACAGTACCATACACCGGACCAGTGCCGAGGAGACCGAGGGGCAAGGCATCCGTCAGCCACCAGCGGCAATGTCGAGACGATCCCACAGCAGCCAACTCCGGCACCGTGGAAGAGATCCAGGAACGACAGTGCATACAGCAAAGGGTGAGCAGGATTTCTTGCGTTTTTCTCTAGTTGGCATGGCAGTTTATGTGTAGAGCACATGGTGAGAACACGCGGGGGTGCTGAAACAATGGAGTCTAATGGAGATGAAGGTGCGAGTGCGGTAGCAATGGATCGGAGTCGAGAGCCATCAAACCATGGTATTCTAAATTCTGATCAGTCAAATGAGGCGAGAGTGCCTACTCAGAGGCAAGAATCGATGCAGCAGGCATCTCAGGTTTTGCCGAATTCAAGTGAAACGAGAACGCTCGAACTTGAAATTCAAAAGCTCAATCTCCAGATTGAGTACGAAAAGCTATTGCAAACTAGAATGAACGCGGAACGTCTCAATGGCACGTTGTCCAACTCTGGGTCGGAGACGGGCTGATCGGGGGCGACGGTGTTTCGATTCTGTCCAGCAATGTGCAAAAGTGCTGAAAGGGTTCCGCCTGCCGAGTGACGCGGATGTGCCATTATGGTTTGAGGAAGTAGAAAAACTATTTGCTACTTACCAAGTACCGTATGAGAGTCGCGTGCATTTGGTTATACCAGCACTAACTGAACGAGTTCGTTACTTACTGCGTAACCTCAACTCTGAAGAGAGTGCAGATTACGAGGCAGTTAAAGCAGCAGTACTGACGGAACTGAAGCTTTCTCCGGCAGAGTATCTGCAGAGGTTCGAAACAGCGGTAAAGCGGAAGGAAGAAACGTGGGCGCAGTTCGCGTCCCGCGTGAAAACTTATTTCTCCTACTACCTCCAAGTGAGAGAGGCCGACACGGTAGAAGTGATGGCAGAACTATGGTTGCTGACCGCATAAAATCGGGCCTTAGCACGGAGGGTCTTGAGTATGTGAGACTAAGAGAAGGCGAGGGATGGCTTAGGCCAACTGAGATCGCTAAAGTGCTGCAAACTTTCGAACAAGCGAAAGGAAAAGGGCGTGCTTCAAAGCAACCAACTGTAGAAATGGGGCAGAAGCCGGCGACACGAGTAGAGAAAGGGGCTCTGAAGTGCCACTTATGTCACGGCTCAGGCCATTTCGCTAAAGAGTGCCCGAAGTCTAGTGATAAGGAGAGCAACCCGAAGAAGGCTACCGAGCCAAAGCGGAAGGTCCAAAAGGTAACGTTATCCCACGAGACGGAAACTGAAATACCTGATGGAGTACTTAGCGCAAAGGTGAAGTCTCTAAAACACGAGGGTGAAGGCACAAATAAACTGCAGTTAATTCCCGTATCATGTGCAGGTATATCCGCAGATGCAATTTTGGATACAGGGAGTGAAATAACTGTCTTTCGGGAGAGTCTGCTTCCGAGAAGTTTAGTAGAGCCGTATGGCAAGGTGAGATTGGTGTCTGCTTTTGGTAAAACTATCGAGGCAAGGCTAGCTACGTTGCCGGTCAAATTAAATAGCCCGCGAGAGGTTACGGAGCCTCAGAGCGTCGACCTACTCTGCGCGTTAACTGATGAGCTCGTCGAGGGCACAGATTGTTTGTTGACCGAGGAAGATTGGAAACTTTTGTCGAAGGCCAGCAGCCCTCTGGCACCCTGTCGAGCACCGGCCGAGCCTGCTCCCGAGGCAGAACAAGCAGTAGAGAAACCAAAGGTCGTGGCATGCAATCTTACGTTGGACAAGAAAGACGTTTCCGGCGAAGATGCGCAAATTGATGAAGAAAGGGAGGCATCATTAGGCCAGAGAGAAAGCCCCGCTAAGTATTTACAGCAACTTAAGGAGCAGCTCGAGACGGCCGATAATATTGCTGAGCTAACTAGTGCAACTCATCAGGAGAGTTACGCCAGTGCCTATAATCGCAGCACCAGGCTCAAAGCTTTTAACGTTGGCGACCAGGTTGTGGTTTTCGACAATGATCGGAATTGTAAGATGTCACCTAAATGGCTAGGCCCATTCACAGTGGTTGGACGTGAGCGCGAACACTCTTACCGCGTTGAAACATCTGAGGGAAAGGTGAAAAGTGTCCACGCCAACAACATTCGACCTTACTATACAAGGGTCAGTCATATTGGGGTAGTCTTCGATGAGGACCATGATTTTGGGGAGGTGGAATATGCTCCACAACCAACCACTATAAAGCGGGAAGAGCTAGTGCTAACGAGCGAGAAGGTTGCTCACCTTGATGCTGACGCGCAGGCGGAAATACAGGCGGTGTTCCAAAGACATTGCACACTCTTTGACGGCACCCCGGGTATAGCGAAGGTAGACGAACATAGGATAGAAATAGAACCGGGCCACCAGCCAAAAAAGGTGTTTCCTTATCGGGTGCCGGAACTATTAAAGAAGGAAGTCAGCCGGCAAGTTGACGAACTTTTGACTTGGAAGTTGATCTACCCCACGGAGAGTGAGTTTGCACACCCGGTAGTATGCGTCGGAAAAAAGGATGGGACTATCCGCATGTGTGTGGACTACAGGGCGTTAAATGCCGTCACCAAAGCGGATGCGTTCCCTATGATGAATCCTCAGGAATTGATTTTCCGAGTAGGCAGAGCGCAGTTCATTACGGTAGTGGACCTTAGACGCGGGTACTGGCAGGTACCGATGGAAGAGAAGAGTCAGAAATTCACCGCGTTTGTAACGCACGAGGGTCAGTACGCGTGGAAAGTGATGCCTTTCGGGCTAAAAAATTCCGCGGCAACCTTTCAAAGAATGGTGAATAAACTCTTGTCGCAACATCAAATGTATGCCACGGCATACCTTGATGATATTGCTATTTTTTCTAGCACTTGGGAGGAGCACTTAAAGCATCTCGACATTATTCTTAATGTCTTAGAGAAGGCGGGACTGAAAGCCAGTCCGGAGAAGTGTCAGATTGCGCGATCCCATATACATTACCTGGGGCATATTGTCGGTTCAGGGACACACGCACCAGACCCTGAAAAAATAGCAGCGATTAAGAACCTGGTACCACCGCGCACCAAAAAGGAACTACGCAGCCTGTTAGGACTGTGCGGTTACTATCGCGAGTACGTCCGAGGATATGCAGAGGTGACGAGCCCGCTCACGCTGTTAACAAAGAAAGCGGTACCTAATAAGATACCCTGGCCGGAGGAAGCTCAGGCAGCATTTGAGATGCTCAAACAATCTTTGTGCGAGGCCGTGGCGCTAAACACACCAGAGCCATCTCAGCCCTACTGGCTTTTCACAGACGCCTCAGCTACGGCGGCGGGAGCATGTTTGGCGCAAATGTCAGCTGAGGGAGAAGAGAAGCCTATCGCCTTTGCAAGCCACCGCTTCTCACCGACCCAGATGCGTTGGTCGACAATTGAGAGGGAAGCGTTCGCAATAATATGGGCCTTAAAGAAGTTTGACTACTGGCTTTTCGGTGCCATAGTAAACGTCGTTTCCGACCACAATCCGCTGTCGTACCTTACAACTTCTACTCCGCACGGGGCGAAATTGACAAGATGGGCGCTGGCTTTACAGCGATATCATGTCTCGGTACAACATCGGAAGGGTATATGTAACGGGAATGCGGATGCATTATCGAGGCTCCAGAATAGTTTGTGGAAGCCATCAGAATAACAGTGCCATGCCAACTGAGGGGGGGACGTGAATGTTCCTGCCCACTCGCTGCTGTATATTGTGGACTGTGTGATTGACAATCCAAGAAACAGACACTAATGATCTTACTGCTTGAAGCAGCAATGGTGTGCTTGATCGTTTAGCATGTATTTGTTTTCGTTTCTTGTATTCTCCTGTCGTGTTGTCTCGCAATTGTGTTTGATGTTTGTGTATACTGTTGTATGCTTAGAAAGTCCAGTGACCTAATCGCGGCAGTGATTTATCGTACCACTGAGCGTAGAACAGCCCAGCGTACTCTTAAGGGGGGACGTGTTATGTTGCCGCTCATAAGGCGATCGTGCAGAAGCGACGGCGTAGCACCGTACGCTATACAAAGCTTCTTTCTCGGCTCTCTCTCTGCATGGTCTTTGACAGCAATTATCAATGGAAAGCAAACTGCTCCCATTGAGCGGCTGGTCTCCCACGCTGGCCCCCAGGGGTTCCTGGTACGAGACCCTTCCCTTTCGCTGAACGTCGCTCGGGGGGGTCGCGGCTGCGCGACCGTACTTGCCCCTCAGTGGCCGTTTCGGGGAAGAGCAGCTCGGACGCGTAGGAAGGAATGCATGAGAAGTGCGCCGTCGCTCGGAGCGACAATGCGCTTGGCCCAACCAATTCTTTAACGACCGGCATGCGCTCTCGGCGCGCCGACTGGAACAAAGGGTTGAGTCCCAGCAGTGCAAGGTCCGAACTGCGGGAAAGGCGAAGACACGCTGTGTTTCCTGGAACGACAGGGTTCGACTGGATGAGCGTGGGAGATGGCCCGAATGCCGCAGGGCTGCTACGATACCGATATTTCGATTGTGAGAATATCTGAGAGCGTGGTATAAGGAGAGGGAGAGCCATGATGGGAAAGAATGCCAAAATGCCTGTTTAAACTGCAAAGACGCTGCTGTCGGGATTAGGGACAGCCCACTAGGGAGTGGCTTAATCTGAGGATAAACAGATTGGATGACAGAAGGTTGAGGCGGACCAGCAGTGGCCACCTCCCCTTTTTCTTTGTTACCGCAAGGTACTAAAGACTGGACGGGATTCGTTTCCCTTCAGTCTAGGCTGTAATCACCTAACTGATCGATCAGTAAGACTCCGTACGATGCAACTTCTGTCTGGGCCGTAACCACTCGGTGGTCGAACAGTGAGACTAAGTTCATTGTATGTAGTAACAGTGTTCTAGGCTCTAACTTAAGAAAAGTTAAGTAGAAGAGTAAGACGCTGTTGATGTCTATGTTATCAGCAGTGTGCTTCGGCAAGATGTACATATGACTGTAAATATTTTGCTACAATATACCTTCAAGTTCATTACCTCCAACCTGCCTCCTGCTTCATCGACGTCGATCATCTCCTTGACGGGACTTCAATCCACATCAAGGAGAAAACGAACAAGAAAAGCATAACTGGGACCAAGCCACGAAAGTTAAATTTTTATATCTGGCTTTAGACGGCGATGCAAATAAGTGGCACACTACTCAGGTTCTAACGGGTGCCCCTAATTCACGGGAACAATGGGCGACGCTATTGAAAACGTCATTTACCAGTCGTCACTCAGTCGAGATCGCCCATTTACGACTACAAAACAGAACTCAGCTGCCGTCCGAAAGCCCGGAGCACTACTACTATGACGTCGTGCAGCTTTGCGCAAGGGTCAACCCGTCTATGGCAGAAGATGATCGGTTGCGGCACCTTATGCGCGGTTTGCGTCCGGATGTGCAGGAAAAAATGATCATCGCAAACCCGGAAACATGCGCCGCATTCCTCCAAATTTTACAGCGCATAAATTACGCAGCTTTGATGAGCCCTGCTTCTTGGTCACGGCCGATCGACACCCACTATCCTAATGGATTGCAGTCGTGGATGAAAAACATCGCGCCTCCGGTAGGGATGGCATCCGCCGCCGCGGCAGTACAGCCTACTCTTACGTGTGTCGCCACCTGCGCCGCAGCAGAACTGCGTTGCCCGCGGCAGGCTGCCGACCGCGAGGGAGACTTAAAGGCGATTGCAGACTCCATCGCCTTGTTATCGGACCGGCTAAGAAACATTGAAGACGAGATGCGTCGCCCCCCAGTGCCTTGGCCACCGAGAACATCCCGTGCCAACGACGGGCGTCCCCGATGCCAGATTTGCAGCCGCATCGGCCACGAAGCACGACATTGCTGGCAGCGCTTCCGGGACGACAGAAATGATCATGCGGACTCTCTTGGCAATCACGATAGTCAGCGTAACCCTTCGGAAAACGAGAACGGCCGGGCCTAAGGGGCCAGCCCGGCCGTCCCATCGGCACATTGTCGGAAAGCCAGCTTCACGCAGTCCCCACACGAGCCAATGGTAGAATAACGTTGCGACACCGCCCTGACCTTAAGAATGGAAATGCCGACACGCTTTCCCGCCTTCCTCACGACCCCGTACCAGTAAGCGAAGAAACCCTTTTACCGTTGCTGGTTTTGGGTCAGGCGGATGTTGGAAAGAAGCAGAGGGCAGATCCATGGATTAGAGCCGTTGTACAGCACCTCGAAGAACCGAGTGCGCCCGTTGTCAGGAATACCAAAAGAACGGCACGGAGTTTTCGGTTAGTCGACGGTGTACTGTATCGGAGGGCGAAGGGCTTTGAGAAAGATCGCGCGGCTCTCGTTGTCCCCAAGTGCTCTGATATTAAGGCACTGCCATGACGACTGTACGGCAGGCCACTTGGGTGTCAAGCGTACATGGGAGAAGTTGCGTTACCGATATTTCTGGCCGAAGATGTTCGCATACGTCAGCAAGTACGTTCTCTCCTGCCCTGACTGCCAGACGCAAAAGCAACCGCCGGGGAAGCCGGCCGGTTTCCTCCAACCAATCCCGGCTGTAGGTCGACCGTTTCAGCAGTCGCTACCGGTAAATGTCGGGTCGGGCGCACAACGTGGACGCGACTACACCCTGGATGCGATGAAAGTGGCTCGCCGGCTGCGGCAGGCTCGAAAATTAATGAATGAACGGGAAAAGCGCCAGCAAGAAAGGAACAAGCGCAGCTACGATGCCGACGACGCAGACGATGAGTCCGGTGCCGATCACGAGGTGCGAGATCCAGGTGGTGATGTGCGCGAGTGCAGTGATGACCGCGAATTCCATCAGGGTGAAGTGCGCGAGCGCAGTGCCGGGAGTGATGTCCACGAATTACACCCCAGTGTTGTGCGCGAGTGCGACGTCAATGGTGATGTGCGCGAGTGTGGTTCGCGAGCGGACCGAGAACTTCGTTTGCGTCATGGTGTGTGCGAATCAGGGACCAGTGATAAAGTGCGACAGCGCGAAAGCTCAGACTCTGAAACTGAACTTTACAGCGACTGGAAGACGTTTTCAAGCGGCAACAACGGACAACGAAATGTCGCTACTTACGATACTGATACTGACTTGTATTACAGTGCCAGCGAGTGAACTTTAGTGATTTTTGTGTCTCGCGGATTTCCATTTGGTGTTCTTAAGTTTTCCACCTTTTAGATGTATAACTTTTCTGAAACGAGTACCTCACATAACTGTTGTATGTAAAATTGTTTTTTTTTGTACTTCTTTTTTCCTGGGTTGCAAGTAAAACGAGTGGGTCACTCTTTTTCGTAGGGGGGAGGTGTCGCGAGGACCGCGTCTCGTAGAATGTTTTCTTGTTATTTTCTTCTTTTCCGACTGCTTTTGTACAAGGGTGCTCTAGTAAACGAGCTCGCACACCGCAGGGAGCCTTCCAGGAGATGCTGGGAAATGAAAAGAGAGACCAATTACTGCTGTCACCTGGCGCAGTTTATTTCTTCAAGTGTGTTTATAAATGTGTCAACGTTGTTTGCCTCGCGCTATGTTTTTGATTTGTGGCAACAGCGTCAGGGAACACAACTAAAGTCTAACGCCATTTTAAGCTAGGCCCCAAATAAGTGCTTTCGCTGGCTGTAATGTGATTTTGCTGGCCGCTCTGCTTAGCGTAGATAGGCGAGCTTCCCTAGGGAAGCACGTGGGACGTGGGCTGAAACTTATGGCAGCGAGCGCGCTGCGATAAGTTTCACACACACACACACACACACACACACACACACACACACACACACACACACACACACACACACACACAAACAAACAAACGCGCGCATTGTTTATTTTCCTGTAGCGCAAATGGAGTTATTGATGAACTTTCTGACCGCGGAGTCTTACCTTTTTTTTTTTTTGCAGGTAAATTATAGGGTGGTAAAGCGTCCAATTTTTTACGAGCGTAACGAGTGACGCGGTGAGTTAATTTTTTTCGACAACGCATACAACACTCTGAGACTATATATACACTTCTCTAGCCAGCAGGACAGTCCTGTGATACAATACTGCAGCCACACCAGATGTGCTATGCGCTTAACTGTGATGATGATTGTGGTTCGGTTACGGAAATGACGCTAATTTCTGCAACCCATGTCGGTAGCACGGCTAAGCGTCCATGTGGTATAGGGGAAATGGACTGAAAGAGATAGAAAGGAGAGAAAAGCCGTAATGGAGGGCTTTGACCACCTCGGAAATTTTGACCGACTCTGCCTCAAGGAACACTTTACTAGACGTACGGGTGCTTAAAGGTACGTCAAAAGAGGCAGAGCTCCGCTGATTGGTCGAAGGAGAATTCCGACCTCCGCTTAGTCTGCTAGCAATTGCACGCTCTCCCTGCCTGTCTGTTCTTCCTCGTCGTGCGTGGTTTTGGCGGCGTCTGCGTGTGCGCCTTTGTGGATTCATAAGCGCTCCGCAACACAAGTGACAAGTCGCTCGCCTTTCAACACAATCGTACTGTCGTACATAGTGAGGCGCGTCAACCGGAAGTGGACAGCCTTTTGAACTACGCGTCACCGGCGATGTAGGTCACGTGCCATTCGGAGGACCACTCGGCGAGGAGGCAAAACCGGCCGGCGGCAGGAGCATGTCCGCCGCTGTGGTGTAGTGGTTAAAGTACTCGGCTGCCACCCAAAAAACGCGGGTTCTATCCCGGCCGCCGCGGTCGCATTTTCGATGGAGGCGAAAATGCCAGAGGCCCGTGTTTTGTGCGGTGTCAGTGTACGTTAAAGAACCCCAGGTGCTCAGAATTTTCGGAGTCCGTTTCCATTTTCCATTCATATTTCCGCTTAAATTTCCGTTTATATTTATTATTTCTCAAGGCTGCGTCAAGTCAACATCATAGAGAGATCTGACTGAGTGGCAGGAAAGTTGGCGTTCGAAATTATACTGCGCTTGAGTACGCGTCTAATGAAGGTGCTAAATATGCTGGGTGCAGTAAAAGCCGGTGGTCCCTTTCCACTGTTAAGACACTTATCTGCATAACATTACTGCACTGTGGCGAAGCAACAATGCGGTTTCATATAGGAATTTTTGTAAAGGTCTCTACGAGTGCGACTTGCAGCGACTCGGCTCTAACAGCTGCACGTTCCGATTTACTTTCGATGGCGATGTGTATGAAAGAGCAACCGAAACAACGCAAGCATCGAGATCCGCGTCGTATAAGCACGCGAGTAAGTTTTATGTCAGGTCAGCAGCGATTCCCGACATCGACGTATCGTCGCCACCTGAACGGTTCTCAGCGAAGTACGCGTGCTTGCTCCGATAACAGCTGCCGAAAAAGATAAAGAAATACCTCCGGCTGTTTTCGCAAGCGTAAAAATAATCTCGCAAATGGCGAAGGGGGAAGCGAGCTGATCCTTTTAACGAAGCTACACTCACGCACAACGAACTCATTCCAGCACAAATACACTTCGCTCTTTTGTTTTCGTGGCCAAAACTATAGATCTCTCTCTTTCTATCTCTCGCTTATAGCCTGCGTGCCACGGTAAAAAGTTGAGCACAGTTTCCAAGAGAATCTATTTTATGCGGAGGTGGTCCCGGTCTGAACCCACATAACACGGTTTATAAAGCACGTACTACACGCACACACACAGAGCTCTCTTCCAGGCAAGCACACATGCACGCCCTATACAGCCTGCCCCGCTTATCCAGCTTAGCGCAGCATCCAGCGTGTACCAGCACGGCAGGGGCGAACCGGAAAACGATCCTACAAAAAAAAAAAAAAAGATAACGATAAAGAGTGAGATAGACGAACAAAAATTGCGCGCGCATCTTCCCAAATACACCGCGCGTTCTCCCGACAGAAACTGGAGCTTAGCACACCTGCGGCGCTCTCACAGCGCTATCGAACACAGACTGCGTTTCTTTCTTTCCCGCTGCCGCTGCCGTTGTTATTGCGTCCTTTCACCTTGATGCTTCTTTTTTTTTTCCTCCCACAACTCGAACAGCATATTCCATCGAGGGGCCGCGGGAGCACGCATTAAATTCTATAGCGCCGAACCTAACAGCGTCGAAGAAGCGGCTGCGTGCATGATGTCCGCGCTTCACCCTTGCGCACGCATCGCGGAATGGTATGACGGCAGAACGGCTAAAGCGATGCGTCTCGATTGAGGGCGCAACTGCTGAATGGGCTGTGCTCGCCCCCTTTCTTCCTTTTTTTGTTCCATTCTTCCCCATTGCTGTCAAGGGAAATGAAAGGTAAGGGTTGCGTGTGCCCAGCTCCGCAGCCATTGTGGCGTGCGCCGGAGCAGTGAGCTTTCTTTCCCCCCCTTTTGCGTCGTGGCTTTGAACTCGAAGCGCTCGCGCGCCTGGGAGTCGAGTTATATGGGATGCACTCGCGTGCGCGCCGTTGTCGAAACGTGCGCTGAAAGGAAAACATTTTCTGAGGAAGAAGGAAAGTGTGGTGAGCATCGTCATTAACCTTACCTTCCTTTCATGCAACAACCTTCACCTCCCCCCGCCCTTCCACCTTCATTTTATACTCCTTAAAGGCGTCCTAACACTGTCATAATGTCAAAAACATTGCAATAGCGCGTCATCTGCGCTTAGTACGTGTGCAACAAATCCTGGTATATTTTGAAAGCCAATGGCGTCTTTTGAACACACACAAACAAGCAAGATTGCGGTCGTGAGTATCACTTGTTCATTTTGTCGTTGTTGCTGGTACGACAAAAAGTGTACCAGAATATTGTCTTCTACCGAATTACATTGTACTACAAGGAATGTGACGTACAAATCCTCGTAAGAAAATTTAACGTTGTTCGCTTGCTGTTTTCTTCGTATGGTTAAAACTGAAGCTGATTGACACGCGTCCTATCTCACAGCAGCCCGGATCTCGCCAATAATTCCTCCTTCGTACACTGCACTTAAGGGAACGATTTTTTGCCTGCTTGCAGAGTGCGTCTCCTCCTTCTTTCTCTCCTTCTCACTTTCTACGGCGCGCCGACTTATCCTAGGTGTACAGCAGCAAACCGGATGCCCGCTTCGTGGATCTGCCTGCGTTTTTCTTCACGCCCGCCTCCGACCTGTGTGCACCTTTCTTCCTTAATGTGTCTCATTCTTTTCGCGAGTCATGGAGGAGCCTGTGACACGTTGTGCCATCGTTTCCTGTTTGAAATAAATAAATAAATAAATAAATAAATAAATAAATAAATAAATAAATAAATAAATAAAAGCAATTCCCTTGGCCCCTTATCGCATGCTGAAGCGACCTGACTGTGCAAGACAATGCATATTATCATAGCAAGGGTCATTATAATTTTTTTTACCTCGCAACTAATTTGATGTCATCGTTGAAAGTGATTCTACATAGGCTGTCAAGGCTGCAATTGGATCACATGTGACTCTTGCCTACATGTATCTGGCCCAAGAACGCGTGTATGCGCCGCACATGATCATATTATCGTTAATCGTGGCCCATCAGTCATGTTAGCCCGCATCGCACTGTGCCAGCTTTCTTATATTAAAAGGACGAAGCAGCGCATAGATGATGATGAAGATCACACTCACAGGCTATGTAAAAGACAGGCAGACCGATGGTAATACAGAGGTGAGGAAGACAAGCGCAACAAAAGCCCACAGTATACGCAGTCAACGAGGTGACCTCATACAATTCTTGGTACGCGTTGACGCCGACGAAACCGGTAACATTCCGCGTTTGAAGAGCCATACAAGGCTATCGCCTCGATAAACGACCATACACACAAATGAATAAATATTCCACGCGCTGTGGAAATGGAGGCTTGGTGAGAGGAGCCGGCTAAGCTGCGTTGTTTGACGTGGAACCAAGTGTTCGGACAGCCGCCTCACGGAAATCGAGTGGCGGCGCGTGACGCCAGCCTAGCGGGTATTGAAGTTTGAAGTTTATTGAAGTTGATTTCAATACAGTTCAAGGTCATTTCACAACACTGATTAGACCCATAGCCATTGGCTAGGAGGGGGTCTAATGGAAGAAAGTACATTAGCACAATAACATTTTATATAAGAAATCACAACATCAAAGAAAACTAATTAAGGAAAGGAAACAACGATCATGAATATACTTCATTAAGATCTAAAGTGACAGTACATTAACCAAATGCACGAAAGCACATGCAGTAATGTAATTGACAACATGTATTCACTGTGGATACATCATTACATATGCATGATAGCGCGTACAAAAGTACAATTTTTACAACACCGTTTTCACTACATCATTACATAAACAAATGGGTGCAGGCAAAGCTTCAAACTATGAGTAAGGTTTTGCGCATGGTTATTTATGATTGTTCGACAAAGAGAAAATATTCTTTAAGTGCGTTTGAGGTAGCCTTTGTATCTTTTATCCGAAGTGGTATCGTATTCCAAACTTTAGCTCCTATACGAACTGCAGTAAGCGTTCACCATAGACGTTGTTGGTCGGTGGAAGATTAAAATTGCGCAATGTCATGCACCTAGTAACGCGGGAGGATGAAGAAAAGATAGATTCATCGAAAGGTACACTGTATGAAATGACATTACTGATGGTGACTGCAGTTTTATGTTCCCGTATGTAGTCAAAGGGTAGAATTTCCAGCCTGTGAAACAAAGAAGCGCTGTGTTGATTATAGGAACTGCGTCAGCAAAAACGAAATCTGATCGCTATAAGATGTTTCATAGTGTTCCGGTATTTTGTGGTACCGATATTTTGTTCTCTGATTAAAACAAATTAATGCGTGAAACTACGGAAGCATTCAATATAAAATGGCGTGCTGAAAAATATATTAGTTAACCATCGGTGGCACACACCCATAAAGAATACATTTTTTCTTTTTAATTTGGCTCGAACCTTTGTAATTTGTATGCATGACTCGTTTTAGTCATGCTCACTGCGGATTTGTGTTGCTTTTACTATCAGCCGTTTTCAAAAAATAAACAGCTGTGATTTAGCGCTCGTTCGTCTCTCGTCTCTCTGTTTTAGTCTACTGTGCGCGCTACGAATTTCACCATGTTTTTGTTGTTGTTGTTGTTGTTGTTGTTGTTGTGGCCTCTATAGTTGGCACATACCCACGAGGGGGATTGGCCACACTACAAGTAATGATGTAAAGAGCAGGAAAATTAAACGTCCAAGGCCAAAATCTTAGCAAAAATAAAAAGGAAGGAAGAAGTTCTAATTAAAAGTAATAATTAGAATTTACTAAATGAAACATTGGGAACGAAACCCTGTGGTCGACAGCACTAGCAGCGTAATCTTCCGGAGGTTTCGATGCATACCAACTCGCCGAACTATCAGTTTTACTGCAGTTCGAGAAAAAAAAAAAAAAAACAGCCTCCCGATTCTATGCCTTAGACCTCTATGTTTCAAGGTCTTGCGATGTACAAAAAATCACGTGACCCAACAGAAGTGAGTTCAACCGATCACGAATGACGCATGACCATATACTTCACTCAGACCGGGATATGCCGATATATGCGCCGCAGGTGATTTTTACACGGAGTGAAAACCTGCTTCATTTTGTAATGTATAACATATTAAATAACTCAAAGTGAAGCTGAGTGCTTTATTAAGATTGCACTAGGTTTTTGCCGTCAAGTGCCACAAAAAAGGAGTGTTACACCGAAGAGAATTTTAAGGCGAAAGCCTTAAATCTCTACACTTAAAAGTTTATCCAGCTCACCATCAAGCGGTCATCACAAATTTCAACAGGACATTAACGCATGGTTAAACAGAAACGTTTAACGGCATATCGACAAGAAATTAAGCTAGACTTTCTCGTTCACATCCTTAGAAAGTTTTCAGCATCCTCCTTGATTTCATTTCTTTCCTAGAAAAGACCGCATTCCCGGCTGTTTCATTCATGGGCTTGATGTGTCAGAGGTACATGAATATCCAGCAACATTTCCGCTACTTGGCCGCCGTGGCGAAATAAGCTCCGCAAATTTCGCCACGGCGTTTTTCTTGCTGGCAACGCCGTGTGCAAATCTCGGTCCAGGATTTGGCTAGCCACTTACGCAAGAAACGAGCTCAAGTCAGGCACAATTACTCAACGTCAGGGCTCTTTCTCGCAGAACTCAGTTTACTTCAAGCATCCGCATTATAAGTCAACCATGCGTGTTCTAAACAGGGAGAAAAAGTGACTTCACGTGTTTTATCCAAAGTGAACTCGTCAAGGATTGGAATGTGAAAGCTATATCTTATTCATAAACAGATGGAACACCATCCGTGTGATCATGCGGCTTCTCAGGTCACTCCAACGAAACGCCTGGTGACTAGTGGTGGCGCAATCGCCAACTTGGTCGATATGAAGCTCACTGAAATTGTACTGAAATTCTTACCAACAGCGGGGCTGCACTGTCGTCTGTAATGTTCATTATCTGTATACCGTGATGTGTTGTGGTGCACATTTCTGTCCATTCTTCTTCTGGGGCCGGATTCACAAAGCTTTCTCTTACGGGCGATATTCTTAGCTACGAAATCTCTTAGCGACAAGGCATGCGATAGGAAGGGTGCGCATTTAACATATTCGACACTATTGAGGGCAAGGAGGAAACGTGAAAGCAGACGGAACGACAACAAAGAAAGATGTGTGGTCACATGATAGCCTCGCAGCACTCAAAGCGTCTGGTGTCGAGTTTATGTTATAATCGCGAATCGATCCTCGCTGCACCTCATCTTCCTGTTCCGGGCGTCTGCTACAGTGCCTATGCACATCGCGCTGCAGCAGACGCCCGCGTGGTCAGCGTGAACCCGTGCGCTAGCGCTTTATCAACGACGATAGCTCGAAGAAGAAAAAAAAAAAAGAATGACGCCCTTGGTGACACCAGCAGGTGCCGCCGAACAACACGACCGGAATCATGAAGCCGCAATTAAGGTAAAATATTAAAGGTGGGCAGATGTCACTCAAAGTTTGCTCCTTTCACTGCCATTTCAGATGCATTTTGATGAATATGCACTGCCTCGCAATTGATTCGGGTCGTTCGTACGCAGTACTCTATTTACATGATAATGTCTTGTAGCTCGACGTAAATTGTTGTTTCGCTAAAAATCTTAGAACAAACATCGATGCAGCTTTTGAGGCCATATAAAAGCTGTTCGGCTTGACAAACAAGTTCCAAGATTGCGGTCGTGAGTATCACTTGTTCATTTTGTCGTTGTTGCTGGTACGACAAAAAGTGTACCAGAATATTGTCTTCTACCGAATTACATTGTACTACAAGGAATGTGACGTACAAATCCTCGTAAGAAAATTAACGTTGTTCGCTTGCTGTTTTCTTCGTATGGTTAAAACTGAAGCTGATTGACACGCGTCCTATCTCACAGCAGCCGGATCTCGCCAATAATTCCTCCTTCGTACACTGCACTTAAGGGAACGATTTTTGCCTGCTTGCAGAGTGCGTCTCCTCCTTCTTTCTCTCCTTCTCACTTTCTACGGCGCGCCGACTTATCCTAGGTGTACAGCAGCAAACCGGATGCCCGCTTCGTGGATCTGCCTGCGTTTTTCTTGACGCCCGCCTCCGACCTGTGTGCACCTTTCTTCCTTAATGTGTCTCATTCTTTTCGCGAGTCATGGAGGAGCCTGTGATACGTTGTGCCATCGTTTCCTGTTTGAAATAAATAAATAAATAAATAAATAAATAAATAAATAAATAAATAAATAAATAAATAAATAAATAAAAGCAATTCCCTTGGCCCCTTATCGCATGCTGAAGCGACCTGACTGTGCAAGACAATGCATATTATCATAGCAAGGGTCATTATAATTTTTTTTACCTCGCAACTAATTTGATGTCATCGTTGAAAGTGATTCTACATAGGCTGTCAAGGCTGAAATTCGATCACATGTGGCTCTTGCCTACATGTATCTGGCCCAAGAACGCGTGTATGCGCCGCACATGATCATATTATCGTTAATCGTGGCCCATCAGTCATGTTAGCCCGCATCGCACTGTGCCAGCTTTCTTATATTAAAAGGACGAAGCAGCGCATAGATGATGATGAAGATCACACTCACAGGCTATGTAAAAGACAGGCAGACCGATGGTAATATAGAGGTGAGGAAGACAAGCGCAACAAAAGCCCACAGTATACGCAGTCAACGAGGTGACCTCATACAATTCTCGGTACGCGTTGGCGCCGACGAAACCGGTAACATTCCGCGTTTGAAGAGCCATACAAGGCTATCGCCTCGATAAACGACCATACACACAAATGAATAAATATTCCACGCGCTGTGGAAATGGAGGCTTGGTGAGAGGAGCCGGCTAAGCTGCGTTGTTTGACGTGGAACCAAGTGTTCGGACAGCCGCCTCACGGAAATCGAGTGGCGGCGCGTGACGCGAGCCTAGCGGGTATTGAAGTTTGAAGTTTATTGAAGTTGATTTCAATACAGTTCAAGGTCATTTCACAACACTGATTAGACCCATAGCCATTGGCTAGGAGGGGGTCTAATGGAAGAAAGTACATTAGCACAATAACATTTTATATAAGAAATCACAACATCAAAGAAAACTAATTAAGGAAAGGAAACAACGATCATGAATATACTTCATTAAGATCTAAAGTGACAGTACCTTAACCAAATGCACGAAAGCACATGCAGTAATGTAATTGACAACACTGTATTCACTGTGGATACATCATTACATATGCATGATAGCGCGTACAAAAGTACAATTTTTACAACACCGTTTTCACTACATCATTACATAAACAAATGGGTGCAGGCAAAGCTTCAAACTATGAGTAAGGTTTTGCGCATGGTTATTTATGATTGTTCGACAAAGAGAAAATATTCTTTAAGTGCGTTTGAGGTAGCCTTTGTATCTTTTATCCGGAGTGGTATCGTATTCCAAACTTTAGCTCCTATACGAACTGCAGTAAGCGTTCACCATAGACGTTGTTGGTCGGTGGAAGATTAAAATTGCGCAATGTCATGCACCTAGTAACGCGGGAGGATGAAGAAAAGACAGATTCATCGAAAGGTACACTGTATGAAATGACATTACTGATGGTGACTGCAGTTTTATGTTCCCGTATGTAGTCAAAGGGTAGAATTTCCAGCCTGTGAAACAAAGAAGCGCTGTGTTGATTATAGGAACTGCGTCAGCAAAAACGAAATCTGATCGCTATAAGATGTTTCATAGTGTTCCGGCATTTTGTGGTACCGATATTTTGTTCTCTGATTAAAACAAATTAATGCGTGAAACTACGGAAGCATTCAATATAAAATGGCGTGCTGAAAAATATATTAGTTAACCATCGGTGGCACACACCCATAAAGAATACGTTTTTTCTTTTTAATTTGGCTCGAACCTTTGTAATTTGTATGCATGACTCGTTTTAGTCATGCTCACTGCGGATTTGTGTTGCTTTTACTATCAGCCGTTTTCAAAAAATAAACAGCTGTGATTTAGCGCTCGTTCGTCTCTCGTCTCTCTGTTTTAGTCTACTGTGCGCGCTACGAATTTCACCATGTTTTTGTTGTTGTTGTTGTTGTTGTTGTTGTGGCCTCTATAGTTGGCACATACCCACGAGGGGGATTGGCCACACTACAAGTAATGATGTAAAGAGCAGGAAAATTAAACGTCCAAGGCCAAAATCTTAGCAAAAATAAAAGGAAGGAAGAAGTTCTAATTAAAAGTAATAATTAGAATTTACTAAATGAAACATTGGGAACGAAACCCTGTGGTCGACAGCACTAGCAGCGTAATCTTCCGGAGGTTTCGATGCATACCAACTCGCCGAACTATCAGTTTTACTGCAGTTCGAGAAAAAAAAAAAAAAAAACAGCCTCCCGATTCTATGCCTTAGACCTCTATGTTTCAAGGTCTTGCGATGTACAAAAAATCACGTGACCCAACAGAAGTGAGTTCAACCGATCACGAATGACGCATGACCATATACTTCACTCAGACCGGGATATGCCGATATATGCGCCGCAGGTGATTTTTACACGGAGTGAAAACCTGCTTCATTTTGTAATGTATAACATATTAAATAACTCAAAGTGAAGCTGAATGCTTTATTAAGATTGCACTAGGTTTTTGCCGTCAAGTGCCACAAAAAAGGAGTGTTACACCGAAGAGAATTTTAAGGCGAAAGCCCTAAATCTCTACACTTAAAAGTTTATCCAGCTCACCATCAAGCGGTCATCACAAATTTCAACAGGACATTAACGCATGGTTAAACAGAAACGTTTAACGGCATATCGACAAGAAATTAAGCTAGACTTTCTCGTTCACATCCTTAGAAAGTTTTCAGCATCCCCCTTGATTTCATTTCTTTCCTAGAAAAGACCGCATTCCCGGCTGTTTCATTCATGGGCTTGATGTGTCAGAGGTACATGAATATCCAGCAACATTTCCGCTACTTGGCCGCCGTGGCGAAATAAGCTCCGCAAATTTCGCCACGGCGTTTTTCTTGCTGGCAACGCCGTGTGCAAATCTCGGTCCAGGATTTGGCTAGCCACTTACGCAAGAAACGAGCTCAAGTCAGGCACAATTACTCAACGTCAGGGCTCTTTCTCGCAGAACTCAGTTTACTTCAAGCATCCGCATTATAAGTCAACCATGCGTGTTCTAAACAGGGAGAAAAAGTGACTTCACGTGTTTTATCCAAAGTGAACTCGTCAAGGATTGGAATGTGAAAGCTATATCTTATTCATAAACAGATGGAACACCATCCGTGTGATCATGCGGCTTCTCAGGTCACTCCAACGAAACGCCTGGTGACTAGTGGTGGCGCAATCGCCAACTTGGTCGATATGAAGCTCACTGAAATTGTACTGAAATTCTTACCAACAGCGGGGCTGCACTGTCGTCTGTAATGTTCATTATCTGTATACCGTGATGTGTTGTGGTGCACATTTCTGTCCATTCTTCTTCTGTTTTTTTCCTGAACCCTCCTTCCATCGCTTTGTATTTTTTTTTCTCTTCTCAGGCGAGCATGCATGGTGTATGTCTTTGATGAAAAAAAGAAAAGAAACTTCCATAGCCACTAAGTATTTCTTCATTTATAGTGTTTACATACATAAAAGTGCACTGCGCACTGTATGATCATTCTCTGTACTGTGGGCTTGAAAGTGGTCATCCTAATAAGCAGATAATGATAAAAGTGATCATTCTGTGCACTGCAGTGTGCTTGAAATTGCTCCCCAACAGCAAATCGCACACTGCGCAGTCTTGCGCAAAATTGCACATACCAGCGAAATATTCCACGTGTTCCACGGCACTGCGACAGCAATATCGCAACGTACCCGAGAAAACGGTTTCATGGTAAGGATTCATAATGCGAAGAAGAAGCGTGGAAAACACGGACACAAGGGAAGAGAAGTGGACATGGTACAGCGGTCAGCAGCTCCGCCAGTGTTGGCGCAGGTCTCGTATAGTACGATGCTTTATGCGTGCGACGAAACCGACGGCAAACCGTCAGCGGTACATCAGCGGTCTCTTTGGCTCGAGGGGCGCAGATCACCGGGAAGGCAGGGTGCGGGGGCGGCGTGGCGCTGAACTGTGTCTGCGGAGCCGCGAGGTTTTGGGCTTCCATCCTTCTCCGACGGCAGGTGCCTGGCAGCCGCAGAGCGCGCCCGAGCTGCCGGTGGTGTCCTTTTGGGCGCGAGTCCAACGAGGGTGGTGCAAGAGAGAGGCACCGTTCGAGTCAGCCGAGGCGTGGGAGCGACAAGGCGGGGCGCTTGTGCCCCGTTGCTTGAACGGAATGCTCGCTCTGTCCGCGGCTTGCACGGACGACGCGTAACAGCTGGTTACGAACTCAAACGCATCATCCTCGGCCACTAAACAATACCTTTTTTTATGTTAGTGCTATATGGTGCCAACTCTACCCCCAATGATAAATGTGGTATTTCACTTTGGAAGCTTATAACACATACGATGTGGCAGAATGGCTGTAGTACTTGGCTGACCTACTAGGCTTTCTTTTTGTTTTGTTTTGTTTTTCTTTTCTCTTTTTGTAGGCGCTAGACGTTAATTTACAGGACGCGGTCAGATCTGCGCATACGCCGTTTTTTTTTTTCTTTCGCATGCAAGTGCGAAATGGCATGCAAGAGCAAAGTTGCATGCAAGAGCGAAATTAAATTCTAAGAGCAGGTCGAGACCACGTGGTGGACAGAGGCAGACACCAGAGAGCTGTACCTCGAGGCCGGCCAACCGTTGTCGGCTCCCGCAACTGATGGAAGCATCAGGAATGGCAACAGACGAACGCTTTTTCTATCCATCAAACACGTTTGATTAGCATCGATCCCGAGAAGGAGTATGCTTTATTGATGTACGTCTCTACGCGGCAGCTGCATTTCAATGGCGGCGAAATGTTGAGTTCCGTGTACTCTGCGATGTCAGTGCACGTTAAAAAGCCCCAGCTGACCGAAATTCCCGGAACCTTCTACTACGGCGTCTCTCATAACCATATCGTTGTTTTTGGAATGTAAAACCCAGGAACTTATTATTATTATTACTATGTATACGTCTCTAATATACGGATAAAAGACTGGTCTCAACATTTCAGTCGAGGCTGTTCCTAAGTATTGGAGGCTCGGAAATCTGGTGCACAGTACACTTTAGGGTCGCGTATCCCGAAGGTGGTATATGCAAAAAATTCTGAAAATGCAGACATTACTTATTATCGCTCAGATTTAGGTTGACGATTTTGTCATTTGGCATGTTATAAAGCTTAACAAAGGTAGCGAAATTACTGTTGAAACGATTCCCTGCCACGGGGACCGTATAACAACGAACGCAGGAGGCAAAGATAATCGCGACTTAAGGTACACTCAGACGCTCGGCGTTAATTCGCGGACAACCATTACAACACCTTGTACAGCAATAGCATTGCTTGTTTAACGTCAAACCCAGTTAATCGATAAATCAATCAGATCCTTAGACTCTGCTTGCCGCAGCACTAGCTCAACTAATGAAATTGTTTCAGGAAGCAATATTACACAGGCGCTCTGATGACTTAGTACTACTACTATGTCGCCAGGGCGCCTGTCCCCAAACCTCCGGAAAATGGAAAAAATAATCAGAAGATGACTCCGAAATAACCTTGAGAAAGCCGGTTCATTTCATTTTATAGTGTGCTTTTCTTTCGTGACATTTTTATGTCTCCTTCACACACACTCCATACTATGAATCCTTCCCTGACGACGACACTCTAGGACTCCCAGCAATACACCATTCCAAATGGATGTTGTAAATATCGTCGAGTCGTCAATATTGTCCATTGTCACGGAATCCTTACTAATGGCTATCTGATCGCTTCTTTGACCGCTCACAAGGACGCTATTGACCGTAACTTATTTCAAGCAAGGCTGCCAAGATGTCCACGAGTGAATTTAGAAACGCTTTAGCGTCGGCGACCACTTAATTAAATTACTGCAGTGCACACGAACAGCCTCGTATATCACTTTGAAGAAGCTATAAGTCGTTAATGTCGACCGATCAACATCCTGCTATTGACCGCAGCGTGCGGTGATGAAAAGGTTATGTACAAGACTGGTACGGCATATCTTATCAAGGCTCTCGTAGGAATGTTGCCCATTGCACTACAAGATCAGGCAATCTGTTTCCTGTTTGGCTACCTATAATCAATTATTTGTCTCAGTAAATTGTAGTTGTTTTCGTGTTTAATGTGCGCACATCCATAAAGACCTAGCTAGATGGATTTGAACCCGGGCGTGGGGATTCGAACCTTCAACATCTGGCTGTTGAACATCACGTGAATGTAATTTGGCGTAGGCTTTAGCGGCTAATATCGAATTTTTGCTTAAAACTCTTTAATTCATTTGTGATCGTTTATCATTTCCGGGAAGGTGAAATAGCCTAAGCTTTAGAGTGGTGCGAGTATCAGCCTGTGCACGGATAAATATTCTGAATAATGGCAGTTCTTTTCCATTCAACCTTAAATGACGTTGTACAAGGAAAATCGATATGTGTGAAAAACCACACACAAGGACCTCATGAAGTAACTGGGACAAGTGCTTGTCCATGTTACTTATTTCTGTGTGTGTGTAGCCATTGCGAATATCGATTTACGTTGCGAGTATGAACGAGCTCGCTCATCAAAAAGTTTGATTGTCAGGTCAAAATAGTTATCGTACAGTTATCGTAGATTTAAGGTTGCAACGCGAATTGTCAGCACAAATAAACCAGATAGATGTTCTTTTTCAGTTCATAAAGCACAAAATTGTTCAGGTAGATCTAAGGACGACCTCTTTCGCACGTAGCACGCTTTAAACTCAGCATTTCGTGAGCGAGCACATAGAAACCACGGGAACACGGAAATACGAATACATAAGGTTACAAAAAATACTAAAAATGAGTATCTCTAAGTACACAACACGTCGATGCGATGGTGCGGAGGTACAGAAATGTACTTGACATTCCCGGATCTTCCCGAACAGAGAGAGAGAGAGAGAGCAAACATGTTTATTTCGAAACGTAGCCTTGGAGAGGCCCCCTCATTCCAGAATACCTTGAGCTCGAGCCGCGTCCGGAGCCCTCTCAACAAGCCTTACAGCTGTTCCTCGAAGTTGGAGCTGGCCAAGGCCTTCTCCCAAAGCCCGTACATACGGGAAATCTCGCAATATATTAGTGGGGATTGTCTGTGGCCTTCCACTGCATGCAAAATAGATCCGCGTTTTTGGCAGAAACGGCGCTGTGATGAGAATCGCGTAGGGCTTACGAAGTGACTTCTGGAAGGGTTGGTGGGCGTGTGCACTTGCAGAGGTAGAAGTGATCTCTGTTGTCCTCTGGGTAGTGACGTATTAGCTTCCGAGTTGTGTGACGCCAAATAAAACGGTGAATTCCGCAATGTCGCTCAGTTTAGTCCGATAGCCAGACATCCAAGTTCTATTCTATGCAGGCGAACCTCTCGTCAGTGTGCTGAACACACATGACGCCGTAAAAGTACCATGAGCAACGTCTCGTTTGTTGTAAATAAAGCACCATTCTGATAAGTTCATAACGGCGATTACCACTGCGAAGTGAACAGTAGAAGAAATGGGCAGAGTAGAGTAATGCGTAGTCACAGCAAGAGAATCTCGGCACGTCAAAGGGTAGCCGTCACGACGCATCTCATCTGATTCAAATAAAAAAAAAAAGCTGTTCAGAAACGCCAGCAGTGATTTAATAATCACTTCGGAGGCAATGTCCGCTGTCCACATAAGTGCTTACGCTAAATGCCTACGTATTTCATATCAAGCATTATAACGTTACGATGCACGCAGCGAGACTATATGTCGTGTTACACAACAGGTCCTTTGACGACTATACATTTAAACAGCGTAAATATAAAAGAAATGCTTGTTCATCTGAGTGAATTTTGCATAAAGGATGCCTATGCGAATCTTTATGCTTCGACTGAGAGCTATATGCGGTAAATTACATCGTCAGTTTCAATCCATTTACGCGAAAAAATACGTATGTCTAACATGCATTTCTTTAACATGCATGTCTTTAGATGCATTTCTTCCTATAGAAATGGAAGAGAACTTGAAAGATTAGTATAATGCAAATTGCTTTTACAATATTGTATAATGCAAATTGCTTTTACAATTTCAGTTCTAGCTCAGTGAACCATGCCCTTATTGGCCTAACTAGCGTAGAAGCAAGCTGCTATGTTCGTACGAACCAGACAAATGGACGACCGCCAACATATTTTTTCGAATGTATGTAACCAACTAACCCTTCAGATGTACGCAACCCAGAAAGGAGTACTATTTTGGCTTCATTTCTATTGGCGGAAGCTTTACACAAGTGCAACAATGCATGTGTCGGTCTGTCATCTCAGTTCGGACAACCAGTTAGAATGAACGCAGCTTTTAGCCGCTGAAACAATGCTTACAACTGAAACGCTACGTTGCGGTGAGACGCGATGTTTGGCCTATACAAGTAGGCTACACATCTCGAAAAAGATGCAGAGTTGAAGCTTTAGTGAAACGGCACATCCTCGCCCATTTTTTCAGAGCGACCTCATGAGAGAGAGCGAGCTCTTTTCATAGGTGGTCGACGCTCCCGTTTTAACCCCTCGGCGTCAACTAAAAGAGAGTCAATCACCTATACTTGACTTTACCTAACCCAGTTGTGTTAGTAGTTACTAGGCTGTATGCGAGTGTCTTCAAGGTCTGCACGCTAGCTTGCCAAGGAATGAAAAATGTGTCTGACGCTCCTCCTTCGACCTCGAGGCTGATTCACCGCAAGGTCGCGGAAACCACCTTTTCTTTTTTTCGTTTTCTCACGCGGTTCGCCAGCATTTAGCCGAGAGTATACGTTAAAGCCGGCGCTCGCTTAATGGGCTAAGCCCTAGCTGACGACGCGCGCTAATTTTTCCGCCCTCCTTTCAAGTTCCCTGAAAGAGGAGAGGGGGCAGCCCGCTGACGGGTCTGGCCGCCCTCTCCCTCCGCGGCACGAGTCACAAGGGGCTGCAGCACTCGAGTCTAGCCCGAGCTTCAATCTCCCTGGCAGCGCGGACCCGAGTCGGAGTCGGAAGAAGACGGGAGCCACTCAGACCCACGAAGAGGCCTTCACCCGAGACTTCTCCTCGCGGACGAACCGCAAGGGGTGATGAATCGCGCCCTGAAAGATGCCTTTGTGCTCTGGCACCCGCACTGAGTAGAGAATGAAAGGAGGGGCCAAGAGAAACCAAGAGAAAACAAGAGCGCCGCGGCTGCTATACTATTTTGGTTCCTCGTAGAGAGAGATCCTCCTTTAGAGCCCCCACCTCCTCCAACCCCGACCAACACCGCGCACTGCCGGCGGAGCGCGAGCGGCAAAGCGTCGTCGCGAAGCTCGCAGTCAGATGTGCGCGCCGCTGTGGTCCGGCCCCTCTGCGCAACTGTCCTCCACACCTCTCCCCCCCCCCCCCCCCCCCCCTCGCTTCTTTACAAACCCCGACTTGACTATGCGGCCTCTGTCGAGTTTACGACGAGGACGTTGGCCGGTTCGCGATATAGAGGGAAAGAATGGAGGCTGGAGGCTGCCAGGGTAAATCAGGCATGACTGTACCAAACACGGGGCAGTGAAGCGTTGAAAGTTTTACGAGCTCGGAGTTGGTTATAATGCTCGCGGAGCCAATAATATTGCATAATTCTGAGAAAACGTAAGAGAAATGGAATGTAACCACGGGAAACGGATGCCTGTTTTCTGCCGGATTAGTCGCGTAACTCTCAAAAGTTATGACAGCCTTTCTTTTCACAAACGATAGGCAGTACGGCTCAGTCAGTCGGCTATAATTCTGAGAATGCAGCTTTAAATCTTTATAAAATTAGGGTAGCATAGTAATAGTTTGCTGATTACCTCTAAAGCTTCACAGTGATTATTACGTCCTTAGTAAAGATATGAACAAACATATTATGGGGGATTATAGGGCAAAATTAACATTAGCCTAGGTCGCACGTGGAGGTAGAACTCATTTACATCGTTCGAATGTGGAAAACGGAAGAAACCAATGATCTTGGTGACTGCCGCTTTCCGCGCAGATAGAACGTACAAAGTGGGTAGTACGCCGTAGTTTAGCGAATATAATGAAGCTGGCAGTTATCACCACCAGAAATCGGAATCGCATATACGGGGAACAGGAAGCAGCATTACTCAGCAATCAAGCAATGGTGAAGTTATTTCAACATGAACGTACGTTTTGCCACAGCAGTCTTCTGCGACGCAAGGTGCTTATTTTTCGTTTAAGACCCAATAACGTCGAATAACGTAGACACTTTTGCGCGTGTTTAGTGTGCAGCTAGCAATATTTGTTTCGTGTTTTCTTTTTTGCTCTCTCTCTCTCTCTCTCTCTCTCTCTCTCATTCCTTCCCTCGAAATGCGCCAGCTTCAACCAATGAGGTACAAAAAAAGAAAGAAAAGAAAACACCAAACAAAAATGCACACACAGAGATGGATGAAGCGAATTACAGCATGACGACATCAGTGGGACTCCTTTTAGACGTAAGCTTAAGGACACAGCCAACTTAAAAGAGTGCACTGCGCCGGCTAATAATAGCAGGGCACAGCAAGCTGAGGGGTAGGCCCCGAGGCTCCCGCACATGGAGAGTCGCGCATCTGAGCACGCAAACGTGGACCGTACACCCGGCCTGCACGCGTGCGTGCTATGCGGTGCTGTTTGTATCTCACTGTTTTATCTGCTAAGCGCAGAGTCGGCATGAATCTCGTGCTCCGGCAAAATAAGCTTCTCGGAAGGCCGCAAGATGGAGTAAGGTTCGTGAAAGAAAAGTCGCCCATCCGTCTGCAGCACGAGGCTACGAAGTAAATTTATAGAGAGTTATAAAAAATGGATCTAAGGCATATTCCTACCAGGGAAAGGGGGCAAGCCGAAGCTTGGCGTATGTGCGTGGCTCTTTCTTTCTTTCTTTCTTTCTTTCTTTCTTTCTTTCTTTCTTTCTTTCTTTCTTTCTTTCTTTCTTTCTTTCTTTCTTTCTTTCTTTCTTTCTTTCTTTCCTTCGTTCTTTCTTTCTCTCTTTCTTTGGCAGAATATCGAAATCCAAAGGATTCATGTGGCTAAGATATGGCCACATATTCTTTTGCCTGTGCGCACACTGTAGAGTGTGGACGTGTCATGGGCGAGCACTTTGCGCTTGGATACTCGAAGCGCAAGAAGATAAAGTAGTAGTTCGTTCGCACTCCTTTCACGATGATGATTGTTTTCTCGAACGACACCGACGACGCCGATACTTGTGAAGCGATACAAGCTTCGCTAGAAAAGAAAACGTCCGACTTGATTAAAAAAAAGTAAAAGTGGCCGTGGGACTCGAAACGTCAGGGACCAATGCCTTTCAGTTACGGTCGCTCTACCATATGGGTGGTGTTCCATTTGTAGCTTCACGCTGCAAACGTACCGATCACCATGTATCCTTTCATGATTTCGTTTTATTGCACAGAAAGTAATCTATAGGTATGTCGCTGCCCAAACTTTGTTGTAGAATGGAGTATGCGGATGGCACGCACGGAACAGATGAATACGGTAATTCATTGGCAGGCTTTAAGGCGATAATGCATAAAGTAGATACTTCAAAACACGCAGTATGTTTCATCGATTTCAAAACTACCGTAAATGCGTGATGATATTTCTGCGTTATTTTCTGTTTCAGAATAGTATTGAAGCAAAAGTAAACCAAAATAAAATAAAGCGGATGATTTATTCTCGTAGTTATGTGTATGCGGAATTCAGAATGCTATTCTGTGGTTGATATAGTACTCATAATATATTAAAATGTAGTAGCACGTACTGATAATCCTCAGTGCGAACGGTCGAACATGTGTAAGAATTAACCCCCTTTCCTTTCGATCTTTACCAAGATTTCTTCGATAGTGTCTGCTATGCAAAACCGTGTTAGTGAAACTGAAATTTTGTCAGTCCTTGCGTTGCCGGAAAACCGTCAGGTTTATCACCCAATAAAGGAACAGGAAGAATTACACGGAACATACCGCCAGCAAATGCGCAATGCAGGGAAAGTGCCATTTCATCTAACTCCACCCTCAGTTTTAGTGATCCTCGGAAATAGCGTTTTAGCGCCCTGTCCATCCATGGAAAGTTCTATGTTGTATAGTATTCTGCCGGCTTACAATGGCTACAGTTTTAAGCGGTAAGTTGAAATCAAATCCACTTGAGTACTTACTTTTCGAAGTTCGGGCACCCTTGAGTTGAGACACCCTTCCGAACGCGTTTAGAAAATGACTGAGAAAGACCTGGTACGCTGCCAGTTTATGTCACTCTTTTCCACGGCACTGCTGGAGCTTTACGCAGGTCATATGACAGCAACCACTGTCGCTAAAGTTTCAGTGGTAAGTTTGCGCCATCCGCCATATGTGCACTGGTATGCCACCAGCGACTGAGACATGTACGTCTAGAGCCGCTAAAATGCGTTCAGGAGAAAATTCCTGACAAGCAAAGCGCTGCAATGCGACAGCTGTCCGTTTCCTTCAACGCCGCTGGAATCGCAGGGATGCTAACACAGCGACAGTGGTGACGAAACTCACAACTAGAGTATATATAGAATAAGAAAAAAAAATGCTTACTCAGTTACATAACACTGGGCCGCTTTCATTATTGTCATGAAAAGCAAACCACTGTCATAAGTTTGTGCACGTGCGCACTTGGTGCCTTTGTTGCAGTTCTCATTGACCAAAGAAATATATATAACAGTGAGACAGGTACCGATGGCCATATCTATCTTCTGGAACCAGATTACATATCGACTCGCTGTGATAACAACAAAAAGATCTCATCCTGTAACTCCAGAACAAAAACGTTTTACTACTCTATTTTTCCCCAAATCAATTCAATTAGACAATGGAATACGTTATCAAATGATACAGTAAATGTGTCAAATAACGAACTATTCTATTCTATGCTGTGACGGCACTTTTGTAAAACAAATTCATTTGCTATATATCTTATAAACCGGTTTGTTTCACATTACTTGTATCTCTCTCTCTAAATGCTATTGTAGTGCTTATGTTTGTGACTATATCTGTGCAAAAGCTTTCTGTATTACTGGTTATGTTCTGTTCCCCCCTACGTAATGCCTTTATGGCGATGTAGGTACTCTGTAAATAAATAAAATAAATAAATAAACTTAACCGACTCCGAGTTTCATAAGGACAGAGGAAGGAGATGTGACGGTATAGCAAATCAACAGCAAGAAACAGGTATATTTTTCTGCTCCACAATGCCGAAAGGACAAGGAGACTAATAGGTCTCCTACCGACGTTTTCTTGGTGAGGCACAGAGAAAGAGGCGTGCTATCCATGAAAAGGGCAAACAAGTAAAAAAATGTGAAGGATAGCAATTATTTCACTCGCCCTTTCACGCCTGTGGCTTCTGTGACTGAGTTAGTTACGCACGAGTTTTACAGCGGAATTGAAATAGGAAACTAAGTGTGTAACAAAGTATAAGTAACGCACGTGTCAAAACAACAACGGGCTGCAGTGCTTCGCACTGTCTGCCAGTTTAAGCTAACTCAATTACGCTCGAAAGTGCATCCAAGCGACAGTGATACAGTATAGATAAAGCGTATACAGCCAGGCGTTAGATCTGGAGCAGCGAATAAAGACTCGCTAAACAACCAATTGTCGAGTCTAGTTCATATAGTTGATATACTTAGCGGAAAGGACATCTTGGCGAGCTTGAATGACAAGTATTGTGCTAGTTCACATGCGTTTCTTGTTCGTGGCTGGGCTTCATCTGGGTGCATCAGTTAGCTGCGTAAACACGTATCAAATAGCCGTCGCGCGTGTTCTCCTGTTTTAGCTGGAATTTTTACTGTCAACAATAAATGATGGTGTCGCGACTAACTGGGCACTGAATGAAAGCGCACGAGTGCGTTCTACTTGCAGCAGTGGCGCACCGACAGGGGTGGGGGTGGGGTGTTTCGGGGGTTGTAACCCTCCCCCCCCCCCCCTGAGGCCGACCTAACCCCCATCCCACTCCGTAACTGCTCCTATGTCGCAGAAGAATGTGGAGCTAATGTCTCTGCAAAACGCCGAAAAAATAATAAAAATAATCATCATTGATGTTACTATTATTTGGCATTTTATTTACTTTTTTAACTTTTTTTGCACACGCAACAACTGTGTAATCGCATGCCCGGCCCTTCGTGAAAAATTGAACCCCCCCTTGGCAGAGATCCTGGGTGCGCTACTGACTTGCAGTATTGTTCGGGCGCTCATTAATTCTGGTTACGTCCAGTAAACTTGTTGAGGCGACGTTTGTCTGTGTGTTCATTTTGCGCGTCGAGCGCCATGTCGCGTGCCGATATTAGTATAAATTATACGCTATTTAGAGGCGATGCTGCTAAAAAGAGAGGGCTCTTGGGAGAGCGGACTGCCGCTAACCTGTCTTCCTTACTCTTCTCCTGCGCTTTACTGTCGTCCTGGCTGATTTACAATTTTTTCGACAGTGCAGACTGCGGCATGAGTGAAGTAGCCGGTTTTGTAAAAATTACATCGTTCGATGCACCTTCTTCTTCCGACAAGTATGAGAAGAGACAGGACCTGTTCCATTAATCTTTGAAATATTTCACATTTTTAAATGTGACTTGTTGTCCCCTGGCTAACAATGCGATTTTTGGTATGACAAACAAAAAAAGTTTTTACATGAGACATTGAGCTTTAACTATATATACGATGAATGTATGCGTAGTTATAAACTGCATAGTGATTTTTGACTATCTGATGTACCGAGAAGTATCTGACACAAGATTTTGGCGACGACAGCTATGAAAAAATATTAATTGCCCATTTTCGTCATCTGCTGCCGTCATCATAAATTTTATTCTGTATGTAAAGCCGCCTAACGAGAAAATTCAGTATGTCCCTGCCTAGGATTACATTTTGTCCCATTAAACAAGAGGATTTAGGCATGTGACAACACAACACATTTCATACAACATAAAGCTCTGTGCTGTTAAAGTATGAGTGTATTTTCTGGTTGCGTGAACGACGAAAGATACCAACGAGGAAAAGCACACGCTCTTGTCTAGAAAACTTTCTAAATAATATAACCCTCACATGCGAATAAAAGGCACAGCTTTATCGGCTTCCTGTTCATCTGCACCGACATTCGCATAAAAGCTGAGCGTCGGTGTTTACCGCAGTCGACAGACAAAATTGTATAATGTGGGTCGTTACAGTAGCCGTATACGTAGGTGTCGGCTTACACTCCTACAAAAGGAAGCAGTGAACGTGGTAATAGCACCAGGTAGTAATACAGGAATCTGCGACCCGCCTATCTGATTCTCACGGATTCGTGCCAGAATGTCCCACGCCGTTCATTCTGACGTTCGTTCGTAACTACCGGCGGTAACTTTTAGTTAAGGCATGACTGCTATGTCGGCGCTTCGCCAACTATAGCGGTATGCAGCAGAATCGATAGTTCGGCAAATTAGAAGTTGTTGAGCATGTTGAGCGTGGTATTGAATGGTTACGAACTGTGTCCTGCACGACTACATGCCTTTGTGTCAAGGAGAGGCGGGCGCACCGTACTCATTTCCGTGACCTATAGAGAACAGCTAATACAACGGCATGTCAGTCAGAGAAAGACGATGCTTCATCGCGGCAACGAACCCGAATATAATGGTTACGCATAAAATCGAACTATTCCATTATAACGAAGGCATGTCTAACGTTTGCTTAAACAAGATGAGTACAGAGCATTGTGTACATGTACAGAGCATTGTGCACTTGTGTACAAAGCATTGTACAAATACTAGAAAGAATCACGGACAACTTTGATATCTCACTTTCAGCCATTAAACCAGCGTGAAAGCCCAGGACATGCTCACACACGAAACCCTACTGACGTAGGCGCAGTGAGACAAGTGTTCGATGGTGGTGCAACGAAGACTCCAGTTTCATGCGCATAACGTGTTTGCTCAATCGCTACACTCGGTATATTGCCATATCCCACTGTGCGCGACTTACTTCTTTCCCTTGGGAAGGGGACCACCTGACAACACATATACGGCGAAGGCAATACGGGTCGCTCCGAACAGAAACTTGCCACACGACGTACAGCAAAACTGCGAAGGCCGATTTCGTATATAATGCGCAAACTTGCGAAAGCAGATCATCCTGCGCACACCGACGTAAAGCCTCTATAGCAAGGCAGGCGCCGCTATATGCCTTCATCCCTCGCTCCAGAGTGGCTCATGTAAGGTGTATATACGCGAGTGTATATCTGCTCCACCGGTACACCTCTGGGTCGGCTAATATTGACACTAGCTCGCACAATGATCCTCACAAACTGGGCCGAAAACAGGCAGGTGCCAGTAATTCAGCCCCTCCAACACATACGGATCGAAAGAAAAAAAAAAAAGGGCGCTACAGAGTGCGATCTTCCATTGCTTTGCGCGTTGACTCGTCTCGGCGGTCCGCTAAAATATTTACAGGAGGTGAGCGGGCGAATGCATTGTGGCACGTTTACATTGCCATCAGGCCGTTTCGTGTTTGGACTGGGCTGCGCTAGGGCTGCAGAAAACCGGAAGAGGGCAACCGGCGCAGCCGCAGTTACACGGAAAGTTCTCTCATCGAAACACCGAGGGGACGCAAAAGAGAGCGCAAGCGTCCGCAAGCGACTGCTTGATGTTGGGCGCCGCCGTGTAAACAAACCGCAAGGAAAGGAAATTCCGCGGGGAAATTACCGAGTTGCGGCGCACACACACGCACACTCATCTGTTTGCTCCCGTCGTTTGTGCCGATTCGTTCCCATCTTGTAGTTTGCACTATAGTACCGTTTCTTATTGCGCTCATTCGTAGAGTTCTTGCAACTGGATTGTAGCATGTTGCCTCGGCTCATACACGCGAAATATGTCCGGTCTGTAGTACCGCAGCTTCAGAGATTTATGCGCCTGGAACGTGCTAAATTGTCTTTTAAGAGGGAGAAGACAGAAGCATTATATAAGATGGGCAATAAGGCAAGACGCTCAATTTCCTGTTTACATGAGTACTCAATACTTTTCAACGTGCAATAAGATTTAATAAGTGTGCTTTTATTTATAGTTGATTCAGTACCGGAATTTTATATTCCATATTTGTATTTTAAGAATGCTGCTAGAGGCAAATGCACATGCCTATTAAGATTAATGGAGAATGAATGTCGTGAGCATGAATCCATGGGTGTGCAATGGCAGCCGCTTCAAGATGCCTGTCGCGCACGAACCATGCAGGAACCGAAGCGCGGGCCATCGGAAAATTTTCTGGTTACAAGCTAAATGCTTGGACGGCATAGAATAAGCACGAGAAAAACTATGTACGGAATCCACAAAGCTTTTTTTTTAGCTAAAGCTGTTTGCTATTTGCCTGTCGCATTGACTAATAATATTCTAGTGGCAGGATTTATTTATTTTTTATGGACGAATCTAGCTCAAGGGGCTTTTATGAGTGCTACCACAGACATTGGCCTTGGTCTCCTCCAGCGTCATTTTTAATTTTTTTTTGTTCTATAAACCAGGTCACTATTTGTCAGTTGATACATTTATTATCCAGGACGCAGCTTTTGTGAGAATAATTTTAGTGCAATTGATTGATCAATTGGCATATTATGATTTACTTGTCGAAAACTTCAAGTCACGCCCTCCTCGCCTACTTTTTCCCTTTCAAAACCAGAGGACACCTAACTACCTCGCAAAGCATTCGCGCGGGACTGGTAATGAAGTAAGGATTGAGGCCTCATATTGAGATCTCGATGACGTGGCTTTATCTATGCACACATGCCCATACAAAATGCCCATGCACGCAATGTGACAAAAGGACATTGCTATCAACGTACACAAATGCCCAAAAGTATTCGATAAAGTAACTGCGATAAGCTGTCGGCGCTAACGTTTTCATTTACGCAAGCGCAAGTTGCCGACCCTTCTTCAGCTCAGTGTGGTCTCCGCTGTTGTCAGATTAGTGAAGTTGAAGCAGAATGTCCACATACCCATTTATATATTTAATGCGCAAGCATTCTTAGGCTGCCTCCTTCGGAAATCTATTCGTCTGTAGCGTAACTACACTTTCCAATACACGCAGGTCTCGTAGAAAGTATATCCGGAACTAGTGGTTGTATATGGCGAATCAAGACTGAAAAAAAAAAGTGTCAGGGCTCGAAACATGAACCTTCTGAGCATCTACAGCATCGAACCCTTGACCTTCGAAGCATCCAAAACGACCTCGGAGCTCAAACCTTCAAAGGGTTTAACTAGCGATCCCCCCAACCACTGACGCCTACAGGGACACTTAACATGAGGCTTTCTAGGCATGTACGGCATCAAACACTACTTTAAGTATACTTATACAATTTTGGGAGGACTTCTTTGCTGTAATCTTTTGTACGCCCAGCGTGTCGCCATGCTTCTTCCCACACCGACGCGATTCTTGGGCACCTACAGCAGCACCCGAACCTAGCAGAAGACGTACTGGCATCGAACATTTTAAGGACCTGGCTGTGGGCGTGTAATGCCGTGTTGTCACGCTCAGAAAACAGCACTTGAGAACAGGGCCAAAACATGCTAACAACTGGTCGAAACGAATAAAAAAATGCGCTGAAGATAACGATGCAAGCGGAGCCAGGATGACGCCCCTCGGCGCATGCGTTCATGGCCTTTCTTTCCTTCTTACTCTCCCGTTGTTTTCCTATATATTTCCGACCTGTAAATAAACTGGCGTCTTTTCCGCCCTGCGATATCGGCCTGGTTTTCATTACGTAACTGCGGGCCTCTGGCCGGTAGAACGTAAAAAAATGGATTCAGATGAGTACAGGTTAAAATAAACTTACAGATTATAGTAAAATAAAATGTACGAATTAAGAGTAAATGATTAAGAGTAAGGCAAAAATAATTAGGAAACACCGACCATAAACGCAATAGACACACAATGAAAACACAGGCGAGTCACTGCAGGTTTCACTGCAGCGGAACTCGCTTAGATTCTTCTTCTTCTTCTTTCTTTTGCTTTATTATGGCACACTTCACAGTTTTACTTACGACATCATAGCTTGGCGTTCGGATTCATCGCTTAGCTTTGTATTTCTTCATCTTTCATGTCTTTTACAGCTTATTCCACTTCGGCTACCTTCCTCGCAGTGACGCGCGACAATGTCACTGTGCCATTCCTCTGCGGTGCGACACGTTAGCCCGTATATCGCTCCCTGTGACAACCAAGTGTTGGCACGCCAACCTCATACCTCGCGTCTCTGCATAGCTTGTCTATCTCAGTGCCATTCCGGGCATTCTCCGAGCTGCTTCGACCACTTTCTTTTTTCGGCAGGCTTATGTTTCGCTCGCTTGAAAGCAGCGTGTCACAGGAAGGCGTGCAACACACCTATGACTTGACAACCCTGCGGATGGGACACGAAACCATGGAACTCCCACGTTTATAGATAGAACAATTCTCAGCTAGCCTGCGGGTAAAGGCTAGTTGTCTTTCACGTCGTTCCAATGGCAATATACTCACGGGAGAAGCCTACATCCATCTATATACACACCGCACCAGAACAGAGGAGGGCAGTTCTGTGTTGCTTGGATGCAAGAGATCATTCGATAGCTGGGATAGCGAGTACGGCAGGCGGCCAAGGCCGCGGGAGTCCTCAACTAGAGACCGCTGACACTATCGCAGGCAAAAAGGCGGACAGCTCGCGACATAACTTTTATAAGTGAGATCAAAGTTATTTTCCCCTAGTCGTGCCCGCGTGCTTTCTGTACAGCTCTGCGTAATAGCCCAACACTTGGTTGCAAGCCGTACTTTCCGAAAGTTATAAATTGTCTAGAAGCAGAAAAGCTTTATGTCTTTGTACGGCGAGTTTAACTTTTTTTTAAGCAACAAAGCAAGTGCGTTGTTGTATAACGTATGGCTGTCCGTAACGCGAAGCCGACTATTTCGGCGGAGCATCGAAGTTTTGCGTGAAGTGCGCTAGAAAGTAATGAAATAGAAACGATAGTTTTCAGGAGAACCTTGTGATGTCTGTAGAATGGCGCACATCAACGCCGTCGTTCGCAAAACAAAAAATAAAACCCCTTCCCGGAGAATACTAACGTGTCGTTTCGACTGATTTCCCCCTGCTCGGCAGTTCACGTGACATGGCGGGGCCAATTGTCTATCTCTGTAGCGGAGGCGGAAGGACGGCATGCGGGCCGTCTTGCGTCTAGGTCTGCCAGATCGTCCGGCGTGGTGGCGTAGCGTTCATGGTACTCGGCTCCCACCCAAAAAAAGTTCGCCGCGTGTCTGCGTGCTTCGCTGCAAATGTCGTCGAAAGATGATAGTCTTCTGCCGGCTGTACTACGCTGCGTGAGATATGGACGCCATCTGGCAGCGCCGTTGGGAAACATGAGCTTGTGCAAAATCTCTGGGCAACTGCCAGGTGACAGCACCAAATAGTCGGCAGAGGCCTTCTTTCGTGCATAGCGTCGCATTTTTAGCGCAGCCTAACAAACGCTTGCGTCTTTAGAATTATGTATCTATGTATTTTCTAGTAAAGGTACACACCACCTAATACTTACGTATTGATGTTGCGCCTCAGATATGCACAATATTTGCTTTTTGATCGACAACGTTCACAGATATCAACACAGCTACCAGTTCAAGATGGCTGGGCGTTAGGCAAGTGCTTAAACTTTGGCCGGGTGGCTGAATCGTGTAACAGGCAGACAAACAGAAAGATAGACCAAAATCTTTCCTTTTTTTGTATCGGACTCTCCTCGTACTACATAGCGACGCGAGACTCCCGGGATTTTTGTATTCGCGGATCCCATGTGACTGTTTTGTGTAAAAAGAGTTGTGTCAAATAAACTTCCCTTTGTGACCAAAATTTATCCGTTGAAGTATCCCTAGAAAAGCGTGGCTTCGATCCCGGCTGCGGCGGTCGCATTGTCGATGGAGGTAGAAATGCCGGAGGCCCGTGTACTCCGCGTTGTCAGGGTAATCTATGTGGTCAAAATTTCCGAAGCCCTCCACTATGGCGTTCTTCTTCTATTTCTTTAACTCCCTGTCCCCTACCCCACGGACGCTGTGCTCCCGATCTGTGCTCCCGACATTGGCTGTAGAAAATAGCGTCCTTTCTTCAACGCAACAACGATCATCACCTCCCGTATAAAGTAAAAAAAAAAAACCATATCCCATATGCGTCAACAACCGACCACGCATAGCGCGTTCTGTCTAACATGCCGCGTATGAGCGACGTTCGAGAAAACGCTCGGGAACGGGCTCGTCGTCGATGTACGTCCAGGCAAAATACAAATTTTGACAAAATGCAGATCCCGCTGACACGAAGGGCAGAAAGGTAACGGTAATCAAACATAAATGTAATGGTAACGTTATTGGGGAAGAGGTGGTAAAGAAATGGTAAAGCGGTGATCAGCTACATGCATTGACAAATTTTGCTTTCCACCATCTTCACCCGAGTGGAAGTGCTAAGGTAAATTTCTTATAATTACAGCGCAGAGAACGCCGCATTTTCACATTGCATAGTATATCGATTGTTCTAAAGAATAGTCCTAACGGATGCGAAGAAGCTTTATACATTTACTTAAGGAATATTGCAATGCCAGTAGAATGAGCGGAACGGGAATGGTATTAATTACAGTACCGAAGCGTTTCTTGACCAGCATAGATCGCTTTTTTTCTACGTTCGAAGCTTTTACAAATACAAATGCTTTGGGTAGCGATTTAAAATGTTAAACAATAAAAGATGATACATTCACTTCTTTTTATAATATTCGACTGACGTTGAAGTAAGGAAGCCATCCTAACTATTCATCCTAACAAATTCGACGGATGACATGATAAATTGACACTGGCACTAGTCATACCTGAGGCCGCCCATATTCGTAAACGTTTACTCCAAATTTGCAATCACATATACAGGTATTTTTTTTTAGTACATCACGAGCGTGGGGCGCACTATTGCATTTCATGAATATGGAGCATTGCATAATCAAATGCCGTCAATTACTGGTGAGTGCCGGCTGGTGAGGTGAGTGGCGACGACCAGAGTCGCTCTTCAAGATCTACGTTGTCAAAATGACTATTATCCTACCAGGGAAACAATAGCCATTGACATGTAAAAAATCCCGTAGCTATCAGTGTACCCTGAGACTAACAACGTAAGATCTCTCGATCAAAGATAACACAGTAAGGCGACGAAAAAACACGGTATAGGTTAGTAGCACCACTGTGATAGTTGAATATTACTTGCACACTCATGAAACTGTTTACTAAAAAAATACACTATCATAATTGCGATAACTGAGGTATGCTTAGTGCTCTTCCTGCGGGCTATCGTGACAGCGCTCAGCTGATGTCGCATAAAATCTGTTGTAGGTGACGTTGACCGCCAGCGAGAAATCTCGGCGGATACAAAGATAAAATTATGGCCGATCCCTTAGTCGTAGCATTCGGTCATAACACGAAAGTTAAATGCGTACTCACAGAAGTAGTTGCAGCTTTGTAGCACGTCCAGAAATACAGGAGTTTAAACTTGTAGTCCGTAACATTGCATAGTCGCTTAGCTATTCATAATGCCCTAAAGAATCGCTAGATTAATTTTAGGGGCGAAGCTCCTTAAAGGAGTACTGACAAGAATTTTTGAAATTCTCGTATTATTGCTGTAAATGAAAGCACTGGTGTGGAGAACCCTAAAAAGAGTATGACGGTGCCTCGCAAGACAATAAATATATATTTAATACGGCTTCCTTAAAAGCTCGCTTTCGGTTTCGATTTCGAAGGGGCGGTTTCCTAGTGACGTACGAACATAGTCGGACGAAGTCTGAGTCACGTAGGGACAGAAATTCGTGATAGCGTCGCTGCAACTCTGTCGTCTGTGGTCAATTACACGCGGGGCACGCAAACAACGACAATTTTACGGTCGTCCAGTGACTCTGACAGAGATTTCGACGGTTTTTATAAACTGTGCTCATACGTCGTCGTAGTGTCCATTGCACTGGGGCTGGCGTGCAGTGCTGGGCGACGAAAACTTTAAAACCAAACTAAAATATTTTGTACGTGTTTCCTGGCTTCCGTGTGCGGAGGGTGTTCACAATACATGGCTAGAAAACGAAAAATGTACATTTTGAGCTGCCGAAAAATCGTGTCACTACTCCTTTAAGGCGTGGGTCGTGCGTCCCCGATGTATGTAGTAGTAGTAGGTAGCCACCGGCGCGTGCCTGCCGGGAGGCACGCACGCGCCGAGGGCGAGCGCGTGGCTCCCGGCACGCGCTCGCCCGCGAGAGACAACGTTGGCGCAGGCAGCGTCTCCTAGCGAGTTTCTTGATTGAGAAATACCGACTGCTCGCGTTGGAGAAGCGTTGGAGAACCGCGAGCAGGAATTATCGGTTACCTTGCATTATCGGTTACCTTGCGAACGGAGCAGGAATTATCGGTTACCTTGCATTTCACGGACCACAAAGCAGTCATAAACAAGGGACCACGGAAACCAGCAATAAAAGTTTGATGACATTTACTCAAGTGTTTCACTTTTAATTGTGGGGCGAATTGCACGGAAGAGTTTCACGGTTTACCGATGATTCCTTCCGGAGCTTCGCCCCACTCATCATCATTCACCCCGTGAATATGCTGAGATTTTTTGCGCTAAATACTTAAATCTGTCGTGCAGGGTCCTTGCACGTTGAGGCACTCTAATAAGCCCGGAACTTGTTGAACTGAATAGCCCAGTCAGCCAATGATACCGTTATTCCCTTTCCGTCTTAAACACTACGGAGCCTCAGATAAAGGGCACGCGCAGTAGATGAAACAACCGTGAAATACCTTGACGAAAATAAATTTGGATAATAGTTATACATAAAATATTAACAGAAAACAACCAATGTGGCCATTGCATTTCTGATGGATTTGCAGGCAGCCATCTAGAGGAGGTCACACAGTATAGAAGCAATTGTTAGTGCATGTGAATCACGTGCTGCGTTGTTGATGTCATTTCCGTTATGTAAATGACGGCAGTGAAATATTGGTGGAGCTCAGTATAAAACTTTTCAAGACCTCAGGTTACCGAACGCTCAGGTTGTGAAATCTGACGGCGCAGCTGCTGGAAACAACTTAAATTGTCCTGAAATGAACTTTGGATTGGGACGTAGCTGAAAGCAAGGCCAAGGCCTTCCGAGTGCGAGGCAAGCTCATCGCCGCGGAAGCATCACGACGATTAAGTAATTTATGCTAGTGAACGAAGGAAGACTTAACCGTGCTGCAACAAACATTGATGCTGTCAACGCGGGGGCCGCCGAAGAAGGTGAGAACAGAGATTGGTAGTTGGGATACAGATTGGCCAATTACAAAGATATAACAGCACATTACAGAGTACAGAAGTTATCGATCTATTCATATCAATCTATTCATTATCTCACGAAGCAGTAAACAAATCGCAGTCTTCCCAGGGAAGGGGGGGCAGTTACAAACTAGGACATATTGTAATCCAGCAATGCGGAATATATACTCTATTCAGACTTACGCAGGACAAACGAATGGTAGTCATGCGACTACCCATTTCGCAGCTATCAGAGCATATGCGGCTAGCCGCATATGCTCTGGTAGCTGCAGCGGGCCGATGGCATCGCTAGAACGCCAGGACTCGTGGAAGACGCCTACATAGACGTGGCCAGTCAAGTCTAGACGCCTGCCTAGAATGAATGAATGAATGAGGGTTAGGCACGCACACCTCAAGCTTCTCTTGCGCCCATTTTACCCAATAAGGGAAGGGCTCCTGGAAGTGCTCTCGCTAAATAACAAACGTTTCACGGATTGTTACACGCCTGATGAACCTACACATTTGACTGCAGAGGTGGCCTTTCTAATGTCTCCCCTATATAAGAAAATAAACGTCGCAAGTAAGCAATGGCAATTAAAATGTCTGCGGCTTAAAATACTACCCGTGCTGCCTTGTGCGGCTTCTACAGTTGAAACCCACTGCTAAGTTACATTCGTGCATGCACGATTTCATTGTTTCAGTGACTCCAAATCATTTCTTAACTTCACTGGCACACATCCCATACAGTTAGGCTGTGCGTGAGCGAGGTTTCCAGGAATACTGTGTGTGCCGCAAAACACTGCCAGGCACACTGCGTGTACCTTCATTTTGGGCACACCAACGTTAAGGTAAAAGCCCTTCTGCAATGTTCATCCCTGTGGTTGATTTCTCGGGTTGTGGAACCCGGAAAAGCGTGGCCATGCGCGTTGTTGTTGGTTTCACTAAGGCGTCTTCATTTGGTACGTTGTAAACGCGCCTACACGTACTACGGTAGTGGTGAGAACCGTATCTGTTCTTTCGTTAGACGGAATTTGACACACACGCTGCGTAACCGTTGATCACGTGTGCGATGAGACCACACAGCTGCACGCAGTGTGTTTTGTGCTAAAACAAGCTGACACTCCATTAGCAATATAGTGGTGTGATGTGACAGTGTAGCTGGTACCGGCTTTTATGTGAAACTTTCATGGTAAAGCCAAAAAAAAAAAAAGAAAGAACATTTTTCTTGCGAACACAATATGCGCTAATGGTTTGATATCGCCATCTTTAGAATCTTTAGAAAACGCGGTAAGAACAGACCTTTACTATGATAGTATATGGTATGGCATGAATAGCTTTATTAATTATGTCTTGAGGAATGAGTCTGGGACCGATATATAGTGCGAGGCTCAAAAGCCTCATAAAAAAATTGGCAGATCCCACGTGAAGTGGGAATCAAGGAAATGCGAAGCACGCATAAGGAACGTAAAATGGATTTGCATTGTTGTCTCGCTATACCGAGTTTGGTGCATATGAAGTTAACGAAACGGCCACAAGAGCACCATGACTGTGGCATGTAAACCATGCCGCTCATACACGCATGTCATGATTCTAACGTTATGACTTGTCATTTACGTTCGTCATGCAGTCGTGTTGTGCCATAGCAATTTTGGTATACATCCCTTCAAGGAAACGAGTGGCATGTAGATCATGCCGCTCATGACATGCATGTCATGATTTTCATGTTATGACCTGTCATTTATGATCGTCATGCAGTCATGCTGTGCCAAACCAACTTTCGTATAGGCTCCGTGCAGTCGAGTTTTCCATGTGCGACATCAGCGCCAGAATGCACTGCCTGGCGGAGAGAAGCAAAATTGGGCAGACTGTGACAGGGAAATACGCGAACGCGATGCGCGTCTCCAACTCTATAGCAGCAGCGACCGCTCGTCCCACCTTCTTCGTTTTATTTTCTTTGAGACGCGCGCTCTAAACCTGCGGCAAACTGTTCCAAAGGGCGACGCCGCGAGCGTTCGTGTGGTTCGCAGCACGCCCGGAAAGCAGCGAAGAAACGCGCGCGTCGCTGTCGCCTTGGTTTCCACCGTGCGCGACTGAGCCGTCCGACGAGAGCTACGTAGCGCCCTCTGGTCAGTAGACGGAGCCCATACATCCCATTAACGAAACGGCAGTATAGCGCCAGGACCATGGCATGTAAATCATACCGGTCATGATACGCGTGTCATGATTCTAATGTTATGAGCTGTCATTTACGTTCGTCATGCTGTCGTGTTGTGCCATAGCAATTTTGTTATACATCCCATTAACGAAACGGCTGGCATGTAAATCATGCCGCCCATGACATGCATGTTATGCTTTTCATGATATGACCTGTCAGTTATGTTCGTCATGAAGTCATATTGTTGCATACCAATTTTCCTACACATCCCACTAACGAAACGGCCAAGAGAGCACCAAGACCGTGGCATGTAAATCATGTCGCTCATGACATGCCTGTCATGATTTTCATGTTATGACCTGTCATTTACGTTCTTCGTGCAGTCATGTTGCGGTATACCAGTTTTCGTAAACATCCCATTAGCGAAACGCGTGGCATGTAAATCATGTCGCCCATGACATGCATATCATGATTTTCATGTTATGACCTGTCATTTATGTTCGCCATGCAGTCATATTGTGGCATACCAATTTTTGTATACATCCCATTAACGAGACGACCAGGAGAGCTCCAAGGCTGTGACATGTAAATCATGCCGCTCATGACACGCATGTCATGATTTTCATGTTATGACCTGCCATTTATGTTCGTCAGGCAGTCATGTTGTGCCATACGAATTTTCGCATACATCCCATTAGCGAAACGGCTAGAGAGCACTAAGACCGTGGCATGTAAATCACGCCGCTCATGACATGCATATCATGATTTTCATGTTATGACCTGTCATTTATGTTCGTCATGTAGTCATGATGTGGCATACCAATTTTCGTAAACATCCGATTAGCGAAACGGCCAGGAGAGCACGAAATCGTATGCGGCTAGATAGATAGATAGATAGATAGATAGATAGATAGATAGATAGATAGATAGATAGATAGATAGATAGATAGATAGATAGATAGATAGATAGATAGATAGATACGCTCAAACTCGCCGAAGTTCGCTAAGAAATGCTTCGCATTTAAAAGGAAGAGAACATGGCCTGTGTGGAACCATTCCGAATTAAGCAGCTCTTCAGATGAAATTAAATTCGCAACAGAAAGTGTAGTCAATCTTTGAAGACGCGAACTGCGTCTGAAAAAGCGTCGAACTGCCGGGCAGTGCGGATGTTCGACGCTCTTTATTAGTAGTGTCATTAGATTAAGTTCAGTAGGTGAAACAACTAGAGATGGTGAATGGCAGGAAAATCGTCGTATGCGACGCTTGATCTGCAAATCAATCAATCAATCAATTTTATTTCAACATTCATACAATGTTGAGGACCATGAACAAAAAGTCAGCAAGGCTTGACGTGGTCCATGGCCCCAATTTATCGCTTGTCGAAACGCGAATGGCGTTATTTCGTTAGCATGGTGACTGGCCTGATGCCTCGTTTATAGGCAAATTTTACTTTTGTTGTGCTTTTGTCTGTGCATTGTGTTTTTACTTTCTACTTTCCTCTTTCATTCCTCTCTTCGTCTTCTCCGTTTATTGCCTTCTTTCAAAAGAGAAGGCAGGCGTTCTGGCCCTCTCGGTGGCAGTTATCGGCCTGCTCTCTCTATTTCCTTCATGTCCTTGTGCATTTCCATACCAAATAATAATAATAATAATAATAATAATAATAATAATAATAATAATAATAATAATAATAATAATAATAATAATAATAATAATAATAATAATAATTAGCCCCGTAGAAATAAACTTTTTTCTCACACATCTGCCCGCATCTTCTCCAATGGGTAACTCCGACTGTATATTCCTATTAATGTTGTTTGAATAGCTAGCTGGCACACTGAGTACTGCCTCCTTACAACAAATATATTGTTTGACAGTAGTGTACTCGTGTTCTGTAATTGTGTTTAGGGCTAAAAGAGTAATAGCGCTTCGTCCGTTCTTTGCACCCCACAATGAAGCAACACAGAAAGCTACCCGTCTGTCCTACTCTAATACAAACACCACTACGCGGCTTGATCAATGATGCTGCACAGCCTTGTTTATTCAGGCTTACAGGACTACGAAAACACGTGCACTTCCTCAGCGAATTTTTAAAAGCACACGTGCCAATACAATGACATGTGTGCTGTGAATCGAACTGTAATGCGGAAGCTTTTTCCGCTGTTCCGGATGCTGCGTACTCGAGAAATGTGCTGATTTCGTGTTCCCTAGAAGGTTTCGCTCGATTTCATCCGTATGGCCTCGAAAATTGATGGTTGAGTCACGATTCAGATATCAGACAGATGAAATTGCGACGTACTAATGCACTAAAGGCTTATTATAAGTGATACGTCGCGTCTAGCCAATAAACAACTACATGGCGAATGTAGAAAATGGAACCTTTATTGCGTGCTCCGCAGTGGTATATATAGGGTTGATGACGTACACGTCACGCGCTCTACGTTGCCAGCCGCAGATATATCAATAATGTTCCGCGCAGGCGAAACTTCAAAGAAACCAATTTTTATAGGAGCGAGCCTACTCTATGCCTCATCGCGAAATTTAATATTTTATGTCTAAGCGTCGCTTGACCGCTTAACAATAATGGTAGCCTTGACGACCAGCGTGATCGAGCTAGGAAAGGAAAAATTGCACCTGAAGAAATAATAGAATGCCCACCTACGACTGAAGTATCGATTGCGACTAAAGTTTCGATTTCTCTTCCTTTCTCCGACTGTCGCGTCCTTATAACGAAAATTACCTTTACAATGTGTTTACATTTCGACGTGCCGCGTTAAGGTTTTTCGAAGCGGTACAACGAAACGGGAAGCAGGCCAACGGGAAGGACGCCCCGAGTGGTTCGTTCGAATCTATCTGAAGTACTTCGGTGCCCGGGAACTTAGACGATGTAGTGGCGATAAAGTTTCGAGAGCCTTCGTGTATGGAGGAGCGTCCGCGAAAGATCGCAAGAAAGGAACCGGAAGCGAAACTACGCCAACTTTAAAGAGAAACACGACCCGGGGTGAGGAAAAAAAATGTATATAGAGAGAATCGACGAGTTGATAGAACACACTAGAGCAGCAGAGCCAGTCCATGAGATTTCTTTTTTTTTTTCTGAGGGGAAATAATGAATCGAAGGTAGAGGGGAGGGGGACGCTGCGGGCATTGGGAAAGGAGGAGAGCGAGAGAAAGGTTGAAAACGAGGAAGAAAAGCGGCAGCAGGAGAAGTTAAAAAATAAAGCAAGAAAGGCAGCCAAGAAAATGATAAGCCGATCCAAAAGAAGCCGCGAATGCCCATGCGAGAACGAATACACGAGAGGCAAGAAAGTAACGATGAACGTTACTTGAGCCGGACCACTTGTGTGTGGACGGAACGTGCCTTTCTGGAAGCTGGCTGGCACGGTCGCTGCGTTTTCTTCTTTTTTTTTCCCTCTCCATGTGCTCTTCTTCTTTTCATTTCGTTTTGATTTAATCTTTCTCCCACTCTTTTTCTTCTTTCACTCTCCTAGTTCGCGAGTGACTCGTGAAGAGATCGCTGGGTCGGAGCCCGCAACTCGGTCTCTTAACGCAGCGTCCGGGTCGGTCAAGCTGCGGATAAAGATCAGAGGGCCCTCCGCCAGTTGTTTGCTTCGCAGGTGCCTAGCTTCTCCTGACTTTTCTTGTTTTTTCTTCTTTCCTTGCCTTTTGAATCACCGTCTCTCTTTTTTTTTCATGTGCCTCTATTTCACCGAGTTTTCTCTCTTCCTACGTCCGCTGATTTCAGCGAGTCGAGCGACACGATGTACACGGTGCTCATTAACTACCGCGCTACGACCCTATGAAATCAAGAAAAATGGCGCATAAAGCGCCCCTTCGTCCCCTCCCCCTTTCATTTTTCAAATTTTTCTTTTTTTTACGGTTTGTTGGACGAAGGTTTGTTCGAAGTTATTAGCGGACCTGTAGAGAGGAAGTAATTACGATGCGCCGGAGACTACCATAGCTGTGATTTGAGGACAAATTTAAATGAGTGAACCAAATATACTTCGCATGCATTCTGTCGTCCTTCAAAATATATATTTATAAGGAACAGGTAGCGAGAACGGTAAATGAAGGAGCAAGCTCAATAGAAATATCAGGGCGCACTTGTTGCGACGAAGTTCCTAGAAAGTAGCACGTGACATTAAAATCTGGCAAATGCAGCTTAATTGAAAGATGTGGCAAAAGGTAAACTAACGAAGTGAACAAGAAGACCGCGTGTTCCTCATTTGTATTTGCCATTATTTTACCGTAGTGCCGCATCTTTCATTTAAGCTATGCTCCAATTGTAGCTCAACAAAGGAGTCTGTTAGTAAACTGCAGCCCGTATTATTCTAAAGTGCATGCTTACAAGTTCTCTGGAGAATAAAAACAAAGTGCGGGAGTCGTTGGAACCTTGTAAAGGGCGGTCCCCACTACCGGAAAAAACCGTGCACGACACGCCGCACGCGTCGACAAGTCCGCACTCGGGTTTTGCGGCAGGCGGCTACGCAACAACCAAGGACAACCTGACGCGACAACTTGTCTTGCACCGTTCGAAGTCTCGCGAAAACGTGAGTTCTGGTCAGCCGATTTCGTCTATAGTTGGCCATGCGTCGGTGCACAGATCGCTAAAAACTATGGAGATCAGGGAATGTCGTTGGAGCTAACGTCTCGACAAGTGGACTTGTCTTCGTCATCCTGACGGCGAAGACAAGCGCCGCTAAGACCTTTGAAATGAACATAGCCTTAGAGATTTCCGCGCGCCGACATGCCGCGCGCCCCCATCACGAAGGCCACGATGTGGTGCCCTTGCGCTTCCGTCGCTTCCGCCTTAGCACACAGTGTGGCCAATAATTGTAGGAAGCCAGGTGGGCGGTTTGAGGTAATCAGTAAAAGTTTACCTGTAAGCAATCTGCGCGTCTCTCGAACCTGTTATATTTCATAAATGGCGGAGGTGTGTGAAGGAACAGTATCCAGCGAATTTCATTGAGATCCAGTAACCTCGAAGTATCGCCAGAGTTGGCCTTTAGGCATCGTCCCTTTAAATCAGTAGTTGCTTCCTGGAGGTGAGCAACTTATCGAGCAATTGAACTGCATTATAAGCGGCTACGCGAAGTAAAGTTCGTAATTTTATTGGCCGTACATAGTGCACTACACATTCGCTTACTAATAAATTACCAAGCATGGAGTGACGCGCGAACAACCAATCAGTCAATCAATCAATCAATTTCCTACAGTGAGGGAAAGGCTGCAGAAGGAAGCCACAGCTTTTCGAGCACCTCAGTGTCCTGCATTTCCACATCTGTCTAAAATAAAATACTATTGATTGATGTTTGATTTCCGGGGTTCTGCGTTCCAAAACCACGGATATGATTATTAGAGACGCCGTAGTGGAGGGATCCGGAAATTTCGACCACCTGGGATTTTTTAACGTGCAATGACATCGCACAGCACACAGGCTTGAACATTTAGCCTCCATCGAAATGCAGCCGCCGCGGACGGACTTGATCCTGCGACCTTCGGATCAGCACCAGAGTGCCTAGCCACTAGACCACCGTGGCGGGGCGAGGCTGTAGCTGTACACACACGGGACACAATGACCAATACACATGTCCTTACAAAAACACGGTGTAACAGAAGCAGTTACGAGATAGACAAGGAGTAGTCAACAAAGAAAAAGCACCTCCAGACAAGGAAAGGCACAAACAACCTGCATAAAAAGGAAAAAAAAAAGATACGATATCTCATTTTTCTGAGTAACGTGAGTATAATACGGCAGAATTGTACAATGTAACGAAATAAGCGTGCAGGTTTTCATCTGCGAAATCGAGTAACGTGTTGCGAAATAGCAATCATCTGGCGAAATAACTGCCGATCTCTGCGTCACTACTAGTGCTTACGTTAGAACCTGCACACGTACTACCGCGAGGAGCTTAAGTAAATCGTGTTATAGCAACTGCATTCAACAGGCAAAGATGACCGGGTCTCGATCGATGGCTGTGAACAATTGCTGTCGCAGTGTCTGCCTGATTCACAGCGCACAGTGGTGAGAAAACGCACTACATTCCCTCTCGCTTCGACTCCACTGCGCGACTGACGTAGAGGTGGCTTCCAACACTGCTTGCTTTGGAAGACAGCGCACCGGGAGCTACCTGCAATCTTCCTCACGTTCGGACTTCGCATCCAGCGCAGATTACCTGGAACACGTAGTGTGCGGGCCGCAGTTTCGAAAGTGGCCGCACGGAACAAACGTCACCTCCTACTTTACGCCCTTCACACCTCTCATCTGCAAACACGCAGCAAGGTCAGCACCGTAGCGAGGATTTTATATTTAGGAGTGGGTGAGAGGTTGGTTCATCCTCCATATGAGTGTGCATGTGCGTGTACCGACCAACAAAAAAAATTATAGTCGCTCTGGCTTATTCTGCACAATCGCACTCAGACTCCTTAAAATTCTATGCAGCCGGGCTCACTCCAACTCAGATTCACCGATACCTACCTCGGGCATGCTTATTCGGACTCAGACTCAGGAATATCGAGTATCCTACTGCACCGGCCTCCTTCAGACTGCAGCTCACCAAATTTTATTCAACCGGAATCCCTCGGACTCAAAACCATATCATTATTGAACTCGAGTGGGCTCACTCGAACGCATGCTCAAAAAAAAAAAAAATTCCGTGCTCAATGTGGCTCACTCAGACTCAGACTCACGAAAAATAAAATCGTCGGCCTTCCACTACCGTGAAGATCAACAAAAATTACACCATCTCCCCGAAGGGGACCATGGGATGATGCGGAGCATCGCTGGGAGTTTCAACGGTGCATTTAACGGCGGTGTTTACAGGTTTGCAGTGTTTTCGGTGTTACCTTTGCGGTGAACCTTGCGGTGAACCTTGCGTATTATTACGTTGTCAACTTGGTTCGTTACCACACATCGCGTGACCGTTGTCAGAGTGTGGGTTGATGCTGATGCGTACTTGCGTCGACCCACTCGCTGACGGAACTGTTGCTTCCATCACACAACACCACCAACTTCTTTCATCGGAGAAGGAGGAGATACTAGTGAAGCGAAGCGCGCGCGCGCTCTCTACCCGCTTTATTTATTGCAGCAGCTGTTGGAGAGAGGGAAGGGAGAGGAGAGTCGCGCATGCGTAGTGTGAGTGCGGACGCCGGACGCGTGACATACCCGCGAGCAAGAGATGCTCCGAATCTAAAACAGCGTCACTGTTCACCACCGCTATACACCATGCATTAAAACACACACACACACACACACACACACACACACACACACACACACACACACACACACACACACACACACACACACACACACACACACACACACACACACAATGTATGATGCGCCGGCATCTGCCTATTCCTCTTCTATCCCGGGCCGCTAGATGCTTGGAGCTAGGCAGCCGTATAGTGCAAGGCGCTTGCATGCGCTTTCTTTTCCAGCGTCTGCAGGACGTGGACCACGTACTGCCGGCTTCTCGATTCGCTTTCCTGACCGCGCACTTCACGAGAAGCGTGGCTTCGGTTTCCGGTTCACTCCCGCCTCACCCAATCCATGGAACGAAAAAAAGCACGCGTCGGCGCGTCACGATCACTCTGATGTAGCAGTGGGAAGAGGGGAAAAGTGTGGCAGTGGGTCGACGGCAAGAGCGGGTTCGCTTTTCCCTTTGCGTAACCAGAGAGTTTTGTTTACCTTTCTTTCTTTCTTTCTTTCTTTCTTTCTTTCTTTCTTTCTTTCTTTCTTTCTTTCTTTCTTTCTTTCTTTCTTTCTTTCTTTCTTTCTTTCTTTCTTTATTGTGCTTCGCATAATTGCTATCACGTAGCAGCGAGCTGAGGGCGAAAGTGGATAAACTTTTCCGTTCTGCCTGTCTGGCTCCAACAACGGACAACAAAGGACGTCCATTCTCCAAAGAGGCTTGCACGTATAATTACAGTGAAGCATCATGGCACAGCGTAAGAAACAAAGCAGCCGAATAAGAGACAAGATCTCGCCACTGACCCACTACCCACATCCTAGCACCTCAGCCCACTGCTACATGGTAGGATCGTGATAATGATAGTGCTGCATGATAGCGATAGGAAACTTGAAACCCTTGCACCAGCTCTGCCCTTTACTCAGATTTCCTATGTGTTCTCTTTTCAGCCCCCATGGTGTTTACAATGTGGTGTTTCCTGCGCCTTGAACAGAGTTCGGAAAAGATGCTCCCACGAGGCCGATTATGATTTAGCCTCTCTGCAGTTGTCCTTTAGGCGTCCAGATCTTCTGGTGGCAAAGCTGAACATAATGAAGAAACAATGTGCCACTTCACATGGCAATATGAGAATTTCGTGAAGTAGCACCAGGATGGAAATAGGATGTCGAAGCACTTGAGTTGTATCTTGTATTTACAGCCTGAAACACTTAAAAAATGTGTTTGTTAGTTTACTTGCTTGGTTGCGTGTTTGTGTTTGTGCGTGTGTTTGTGCGGGGGAGGGGTGGGGCGTAGGCGGGCGGGGTGTTTTTGTCGTGTCGTTTTCGTTACGTCATCCTAATATTTTTGCTCTCGCTGCATTCTCGGCCACCGTAAAAGTAGATGCTTCACCTCTCTCACATGTGCATTTAGCAAAGTATGATTTACAGGGGCAACACGAAAGAAGCAGAATCTATGGGGAAATTATTGAAAAGTAGATAGATAGATAGATAGATAGATAGATAGATAGATAGATAGATAGATAGATAGATAGATAGATAGATAGATAGATAGATAGATAGATAGATAGATAGATAGATAGATAGAAAAGGGCCAGGCCTGCGCGAAACCGCAGGACAGTGGCAGCGTAAGCTGGCGGACCGATGTTCTTAGAGGCCATTTTGAACGCTTGGGGAAACTAGTGTAACTTGAGGTGGTAGGTATCCGCAGCGCCATAACTCTTATCATTTCGCCAAGTAGGGAAGTACTCACTACGCCATAATTACTGCTGCATTGTAACGTGCAAATCTGCATAACTGCACATCTTAGAGAGTCTCTTGGCGTCGTTTTCCCGAGAACGAACCGAACTCTCGGCCCGGCGTCGACGGCGAGCTACGCTTTGGGCTTCTCTCTGCACAGCTGTCTGTTGTGCCCGACGCTGCATTGCTGCAGCCGCGGGCGTAGCTCTGCGGTTCACTTCTTCACCAGCGGTCCGCACCTTACGAGGAGGAGCCATCCGGTATATTGAAGAGCCAAGTCAAGTTGCTGTCGGGGCTGCGCACGTCGCCTGCCGCATGTCGCACGGCACGATACGACACGATAAAGGGCACCGGTTCGTAATAATGATGACGGTAAAGTTGAAGAAGAATGCTTCATAATGATGTTAAAGATGATGCCTCTGTAATGGGTGCAGAGCTACGAAGCATGCACCCCTGTGTTCTTTCAAATGATTCTCGAACTCGTTATACAATCCACTTTCCACGACGTGTAGTGGCGTATTATTATTCTGCCACGTAACATTACATTTGTTAATGCGGTTCCTCGGCAGACGTTCTACCTGTTTAGGTCTTTTAGCGATGATTTTACAAGCACAGGCGTTCAGTGGTAGAATGCTCGACTTCCACGCAGAGAGTGTGGGTTCGTATCCACGCAGGGTACGGGTTGGAATACTCCTAGGCCGTGGTTCCTTTTTCTAAAATTTGCGCGATAGTGCTTAAGGACACCGGCGGCGGCGGACAACTACGGCGCGAAAACGGCCCTTGTTGTGATCTCATAACAGCGTACGCTTTATTTAGGTCCTGAAGGAATCCGCCTTCGTTTTAAAGGGGGACGATCGCGGGCCGCTCCCACGTAAATAAAATAAAATACAGCCAACAGCATATTTTTATAGTAGCTGTGCAACTATGTATTGTTGGTAAAACTACCTGGACATAACTTATTTTAGCCATTTACTGGTACTTGTGCCACTGCTGACACTCGAGTCAAGCATGCACAAAAACAGTTAGCTAACTTTCCGAATGTCTTTATTTTTGAAGGAAAACTTCGGTGATTTTTCACTCTCCACGGAATGAAATATTCAAAATATATTCTCTTCGGTACTTTAATAATATATGCCAAATCAGGCAGGGGCAAGTCCTCAAGTTTTTTTTAATTGAATTTAAAACAAAAATTGTAGTAGATTCCCGTGCGGGCCACCCTGTGTTTCTGACGTCATTACCTTCAACGCTGCCTACGTGAACAGGCGGGCCTTCAAGAGCAAAACAAGGATACTTCAGCGCCCATATCGTCACTGTCAAGTTCAGAACAGCTGGCTTAATTCAATATATCGTCGCATGACGTTGCCGATTTCGTTTTTCTGACACTAGCTCCATATTTTTGACGGTGGGGAGGCTGTGACGTCATCGCATACGCTGAACGAAGCATCTACCCCATTCGGTTTCGGTTCGAAGACGCCTTTCACTCACTCATTTAAAATTATTGATGAATTTCTGAGCAAATTGAACCACCCTGCCTGCTACAAGACTGTCAGTGCCATTGGAAAACAGCGATATCAAAATATGGTGAAAAAATCGCCGGAGTTCCCCTTTAACGCTCTTTTCGTGACGAAGCACTATCGTAATGTCGTTAGCCTTAACCCCATTCGTTCTTTACCGCTTACATCAAAGCTACTTCGACTTAAAATGCGCCCTCACGACACTATAGCATGCACAACACAGTATAGTCAAGTATTTTGAAACATCTAGCTTTGTAAAAAATAACTTATTCATAACTGCCAGCTTGACCACCTTAATGCAGACTTAAACTTTGCAAAGTTCCTCTGATGAACAGGTTGCCACGGCATCGTAGCAAGGGTTTCGGCGAGGCCTACGTCACCTAGGGAACAACCTGACACGACCTGCTACTGTTGACCCGGTCATAAAATTCCCACCTGGCTGAACAGTGCTTCACATACTGATAATAAACTTCACAGTCCGAGAATTAACATGACAAGACACATAACAAGCGCAATTTGAACAGAACATTGGGTTTCACAAGCAAGCTACGTAACAGCGCAGTAAGTAAGGGGCTTCCTATTTATGACGTCAAAAGAATCCCAGGGCCGGTCTCTCTAGAGGCAGCCCTCACTGCGAATAGCTCCTGAACCTCCGCGCAGCGGCGAAACGGAGGCCGAGGCACATAGTGAACGTCGTTGCTTAGCCGCTAGTGTTAGACCTTCCCACTAAGAGCCGATCGCTATCCAGGCTGCGGTAGTTTAATGTAAGTGATTGCAATTACTTGTTATATGAACAGGTGTGATTGGAGAGTACATAGCGCTATTTAAGGAAACAGCGTGGCTTCTGGAGACGGGGACGTGGTCGTCCTCTTGGGTTTTCTTCCCTTATACAGTTTCATGCAGGGCCAACTAGTCCTAAGTTTGACGCTTTTAAGCACATAGCGCACTTAGTATAAAATAAATAGGCGGGAATAAACAGAACAAAATTAGCATGTGAGCGTTCCGAGAAGAAACATATGACATCTTACGATCAACATTGACATACGAATCAATAGCGTCTTATCATCGAGTGAATCGAAGAAAAGTAACGAGACGCTGCACTTGTGTGCCCGGTGAGAAACGTGCGTTGCATGGCCTTTGCCACCACGACACACAGTCGCATGGTCCTTGGCGTCGGGACATTCGTCGGTATATATATATATATTTTTTTTCCAGCCCACATCTCCCTTCACGAGCACACGTCTTCCGCGCGATGTCCGAACAGCTCTCATTGCCCCCGCTTTTCCATCTTGGCAACATCCCTCGGAAGGAGCACTGGAATCCTGCCGGCCAGAGAGAGCCGACTGGAACGGACAGTGGGATGGGCCTGCAAGAGAAGGCTCCCGCTGCTGCGGCGGGCTTCCATTGAGAGATGATGCAGACCACTTCCGGCCAGGTCGCATCCGGCGCCGCGTTTATCACCCAGGCGGCCGCACTCAGCGGCTTCGTGTTAGCCACCCGCTATCAGGCCGCCTAAACAACGGCGTGAAAGCAGCCCTCACCTCTCCGGCAACAGAGAGAGAAAAAAACAAGATAGAAGAATGGAGCGAGCAAGAGCGCGCAAAACAAAGCGGATGAAGAGTATGGCGCGGTCGTACAAGGCGAGCTCCTAAGAGCGCTGCTGACGCATGTATGACGTTAGCCGTAAGTATACGAGGCGCGCCCTCTTCGCTTCCCGTATCATACTGCGTCGACCTAAAAGAAAGAAGGAAGAGGGTGGGGAGAGGGGTGGTTGCTGCACGACGCTACGCCGAATCCACATTGCCCCGAGACCCCGAGACCTTTCCATCGCTTCTCCTTGGGTTTCTTTCTTGTTGCCAGGTCTGTACGGGCTTTGCGGCGGCGATGCCTTCTCGCTTTTGCTTTTGCATCGCGTTAGCCGTCTGCGGTTTTGCTTTCTCGGGTCGGCGTTGCGGCGAGCGCTCTTAGCGCGATCTCTACTACCGGGCGAGCGAGCGTGTTGAAATACACACACGTACGAACGCACAAACGAGAACTAAGGAGGTGGGGGGGGTACGAGGTGATGGCGCGAGATGAGCAGGGCCCTACAGCCACTTTGCAGTCGCGGGGCGTTATTTTTCAGTGGCGACATGGAGCGTACGTGTCGGTGTCGAGTAGAACGGCGCAAAGAGGGCAGAACGGAGAGATGTCCTCGCGTATAGTGGGAAACACTGCAGCACTTTTCCCGGGATGCGACTTGGGCTGCCGGAGTTCGCCGGGGCCTTCGGAGCGGAGGCGGCGTTACGGAGGGGGCACATTTGTAACGGCGCCTTTTACGGGTCCCGGTTCGGTGGTGCCGCGCGGGGAGGTGTCGGGAAGACCGCGTTGGCCTTGGGGCGGTCGGGCTTCCCTGACGCTGGGGAGGTTGGGCAGGCGGACGGGAGCAACGGTGTGTTGCGAAAAAGAAATGACCGAAGGAAAGAAGAGGGGAGGATATTTGTAACGCCGCCTCGGGGCACGTGTAAGAAGAAATTTTTTTCTCTCCCACTCCCCATCGTGCCCTCTTCCTCCGTGAGCTTTCTTGTCGCACTTTTTTCTTTTTTCCTGGGAGGCAAAAGTGGCGACACTGGCGCCGGTAATGACACGCTGTCTGCCGTCGGAAAGAGAGGCCTTGATAACCTTCGCTACCAGGTTACGCTATTTGTTACGGCTGGAAGGTAAGAGAGCAGTTTCGAAACTACCGACGAGAGAAAAGAGAGAGCGGAGGGCGGAATACAGAAGAATAAGAGGCCGGCCAGAAGAAGAAACGCCCGGAAACTTTTTTCTTCCCGCTCTACAAAAGTCATCTCGTGGAGCTGTTTCGTGCTGCGCTCCTGTTTCTCTTTAAAAAGAAGAAAACGTTATTTCTTCTTCCCATTTCGTGCGTGCGCTGGAACAGTTCGGTCTTTTCTGTGGAACAGGTGATTTTGTCTGTCTCTTTCTCATTGAGCGCGTATTCCGCATTATAAAAGGGCGCATCGAAAACAAAATACACAAAAGACAAACACGCTATAACAGGCACGCAACGGTGGCGCGCTTTTCATTCTTTCGCTAGCGGGACAGCATTTTATGCCCACTCTCTAGCGAGTTTCTTTGCCCGTGGGCTCCGACCGCGTATCCGACGCGCTGTCCCGTTGGCAAAAAGCAATAAATCAGGCGCCCCAGAAACACGCCGCTGCCCGTTAGGGCTACACGGGCACAAAGCCAGGCGCACAGGTAAGCACGGACCGAGGAGGAGGCCATTTTACCGCGTTTTTTGCTCAGATTATTTCTGACTTAAGCAACACGCGAGCGACAGCGGCAGTCTAAAAAACGCCGGGAGCATGCAGCGAAAACGAAGTGCAAGGGGAAAAAAACATTCTCTCAAATCATGTTCGTCGGTGGTGGCCTGTCGAGCGTCGCGCGCTCGTGGTTTTTCAGCGACCGGGAGCTGCGGGAGCACGGGGAGGAGAAAGAGCCGTCAGGTGGCCTTTTGTAGCCTCGCGATACAAATATGGCCGCGCGTGCCCGGTGGCTGACAAAGATCGAGAGGCTTTTGTTCGCAGGCGTGCTCCGAGTTCCTGTTGCCCGCGTTTCTATGTGCCGTGCCTGTAGCACACTTTTTGAGCGATGTATAACAGCCCCTGCGCGCGCTCGCAGAAAACAGCGCCATCCAATCCTCTACAAACAGGCACACACATATTCTCCTCCCTCCTCCCCCCCCCCCCTCCTCCACCACAATATGCCGCACTTTCCGTATGCGTTCAACTCTGTATACACTCGTTGTGTACACACAAACGAGGGCAACGCAGGCGCATCGTATACGAAATAGGGAACGCGGGCTCTCTCGCAGACCGACCCGCACCTCAAATGACGAGGACAGGATTTTCGGGAACACGCATTACACGATGCGGGCAAGTTCTTTACTCTCTGTTCTTTCTTTTTGTCCTTTTGACGCGAGATCCAGTGCGCCTTTTTGAGGAAGAGATTCATCGTTCGCATCAACCATTGCATGCATAGCTTTACGACTCTTCAGCTCGGCTCACGCTGCTTCGGCGTTTCGCGCAGGCCTGCTGTGTGCACGACATAGTGATGCGCACAATACAGCGCATGATTTATAAACATATAAACCGGAAGAGTTCCGCCTGCGCCGGATGTAGAAAGCATAAAGCCCGTCATTCGCAAGTAGATGTTCGTTTAGCGTGCTGAATGGACGAGTCTGTGATGAGCAGAGGACTTCACGATGTGAGCAGAGGACTTCACGGAGCTTGTTGTGGACTCTCTTTAGCGAACATTTCGTGGCACAGAACACACCAGGGCGATAGCTCTCCAAGTCAAGAAATAATTTCGAAATTCCTTTAAATTGTAACCTTTAACTTAAAACGTTGGGTTGTTCAAAGCAATTTGTCAGGACGTCGATGCCCAACAAGTTCCTATAGGTAACGGTGCTCACCGGTATCGGCCACGACTTGCAGGACTCCGACTTATGTAAACCGGCTAAGTCCAGGCGCAGGTATGGATTTGCGCCCATGGCGTCACCCAGCTGATCAGAAGTGCCTTCCACTGCAGGCGCGGTCAACTCATACAGGTGGCCGTACCACAGGTGGCTGTGGACCTGATGCGATCTTTCCACACCACCCAACACAACTTGAAGCTCTGGCCGAAGCGGATGCCAGCCCTCGTTCCAAATTTTCGTAAGGTTATTCGTGTGCCTCGGCACCTTTTAACTCGTACGGCTACGCGAAGCGAATCTTTCCGCTTGGCTCCATAACTTAAGACGAACCAAAATAGGGTACACACTGATTCTTACAAGACATGACCTCAGAGTCCTTGTTGACTGCCTTTCTGGACAAGCGGGATGTATGGGTGAGCATTTCGGCCACATGCTTGCTGAACTCAAAACGACGCACGCCCTGCTCGCTTCTTGACAATCCGATACCACCACTGAATGAGGCAGACACCGCAAGCCGCACTGCGCAGGAAAATGAGATTAACAGTGTGACTTATGACACAGTACCGCGCAACGAGCTGTTCCTTCCGCAAATCCTGCCCATGAAGGCACGGGTGCTCATGTACAAATACCACAGGGGCGCTGCCCTGACAGAGTACATTCTGCATAAGTTGAACTCTTATAAGAGGCGGGGGGGGGGGGGGGCAGTTGATTGAAACCGCGACATTAAAGGCGGCACTTTAAAGGACAGCTCCCTTTCTAACCCTTGCCTGTACTTTCAACGATAGCAGAACCGGACAGGTAGACCAAGAACCTGGGCACCTTGAAAGCCTTCGCCCGCTCCACGGAGAAAGGCACCAACCTAGCGCTGCCTCGTGCGACATAGCCAGCACCCACTAACACTGCACTGGGAGAGCCAGGAAATATCCACCCTCAATGTGACAGTTTAGCATGGAATTCGGAATCGCCATAAAATATGGGAAAATCCCTGAGTTGCCTGTCTCCTACCCTCTCCTTTTACATGATGCATATTAAGAAATGTCACTGTCATCACCAGAACCGGTATAGCGTGCTGAGGTTCCAAAACATTGCAGTCTTGCGCGCTGCCTGACTATCAGCATATGCGTAAGTCATGCATATGCGTAGCAAAAGCTGTTTTACTCACATGGACATGCGTCGTGGCATGGCAGGATGACTTGTACCGGAAGCGATATGATGCTCTTTCCGTGTGATCGGACATGCATCAGGAATGCACTTTCGTGGCTCGAGGCAATGCTCCACGTGCCAATGAAACTAACTGCCGAGATACAGTGAACATCTGTGAACGGCCGCCGGAGCGACAGGTTCTTCTATTCTCTGAGGATAGAGCCGATGGTACTACTGTGTTCTTTAAAGGCATCGCCACTGCGTGACAGGCACTGTCCGCTGTTGGAACCCTCGTCGTGAACCTTCTTTGAGAAAAGGTTTGAAGCTAATGTGCATGTGACAGTGTCAAATGCTCAGTTGAGCCCTTTCGCTTTCTTTTTTTGCTTCTCCGAGGGACAATAGTTCGAGGGAGTCCTAATTTCCCGAAACATTAACACCTAGTTGCTAAGTATACAACCTGATCACCCCCTTCCCCACCGCTTTTCTTTGTCAGGGCGTCACAGAGCTTGTCGGTTATGTGATATGCGGCAAGATGAAGGGGTCGGTTATGTGACATGCATTCTTGCGATGAGAAGGTATGTCGATAAAAGAGAAAGCCACACTTAATACTTTGTAAGAGAAATAATGACTATCAAAGCATTCCAAAAATGATGAATGCAAAAGAGCCTGCGTATAGAGGAGAAGAAACACGAACACCAACCACTGACACAAATGCAGCAAAAGCAGTGTAAATTGGTGTGCGCGTTTGTGTATGCTTCAGCGAGTTTGAGGAAGGGAGAAGGGAGGAAGGGTGTACAGCCACCGGACGTTACATAGTTCCCCAATGCCGCAGATCCTGTCATAATAAGCCTGCCATGCAATTTTTCTGGCTGTCTGTGAGCCCGTCGAGTGGCATCTTATGTTTCTGGAGTGCTTTAAACGTCGACCTGACTATATGCTTCTCTGTGGGCACAAAAGAGCAGCTGCGATAATTTATATGAAAGCTCGCTGTGGCTTTTCAACACCCCCCCCCTTTCGTTACCATATTTTTTAAGGACACCTTCTATGCACCGCTGCCTGACTACGTAAACTGCGCCGTTCCAAGATATAGACTTATCCAGACTTATCAAAGTGCACACGATATGTCCTCACAACTATGAATTTGCGGTAGGGATTGCAACAAGGCGCACTTTCCGTCCAATGAAAGTAAACTTACGGGAGTCCTAGTTAATTACACGCCTGAATTTGATGAACACCGTGGATAACGTAATTGGAAACCCTCCAAAACTAATGTCAAGCATTTATTCAATAGGCAGCCCCAAACGCCATCGCGTGCCACTTTAATTAACGTCGGCCCCTGCTCTTTACTGATTTTTTTCAAAGAGCCTTTTAGTAGCAAGAGCGGCGTGTTCGGGATAAACTTACTAATGGGCCAGACCTGCAGTCATTTAATCATCAAAGCGCTTAATACAAAAAGGCAAGCAAGAAAATCGATATGCCTCTTTATAAACACCCGTCATCGGTTGCTGTAAGAAGCAAAAAGAAATTTTAACGGCCACACGTAGTTACCGACCGCAAACAGAAGGCAAGCTCTCTGAAACAGGTTATAGGTGCATAGCGGATGCTGAATAATCAGCGTTGCGTTTCTCAAAACAGTTTTTCTCTGAGTATTTTTCTTGACTCTGACGACTTGTCTGCCTCATTTCGATAAATTCCCTTGAAGACTTTAGATTGACTGACTAAAATGGTATCGTCCAAACGATTCAGGGGCGAAATTCGTTCGGCTATCGTATAGTGTGGCCGGTATAAGGTATCGCGCTGCTAAACTGAAGGACGCGAGTTCGATTACCGTCCACGGCTATCGCATTTCGAGGAGGAGAGAAGTGGGGGGGGGGGGGGGGGGGTGTTGCGAAATACAAGAACAGCCTCGGGTACTTCGCCCTAGGCCCACCTTGAAGAACCCCTGTTCGTCGAAATTATACGGAGTCCCCATGACGGCGTTCTTCATGATTATATACAAAAAGGGTTTCGGCAAGCAAAACCTCAAAAATCGTTATTAGAGTTCGAAATTGTCTTCTCGTGGTACAGTCAAAATGGTGGGCATTCAGCTCGACACAAAGGAAGTACATTCCTGTGCTGCGTTTAGCTAAAAGTGTCATAAACGCCATCGTGCTACGTTACCAACTTCCGAATTTCGCCTATATTGCGGGCACACATTCTCTGCTACTAATGCACGGCGTCTTTAGGTGGCTCTGTCACAGCTTAAAGGCGATACCTTTTCGGAGAGGTTACTACTGTCCTCTCGACATCTCCAATTCCAGTGCATTTCGATAAAAATGTACCAACAGAAATTCGAGCAGGCGTGCGAAAAAAATTATGTCGGTTTACAGTATGCAATGCAGACCGAAGAGCACTGCGCTGAATGCGTTTTACTACTCCCGACAAAGGCTCACTCTCCCTTCGATTGTCTTCGCCTCGCTCTAGGTTCATCCGTGAAGGATGTCAAGTTTCGTCCTACAGCTGCATGGAGCTGTCTAATTTTGAAGCTGATAGCCATGGACTTACTTGCCCAAGGGTCCTACACACCATCTTGGTCGTTAGGCCATCCGCCTCGAACAAAACCAGCACTCGGTTTTAGTAGCGTACAAATCCGATCAGGCCTATATCAGGATGCAGATTGATTGTCTTCACATCCAGTGAGACACCGACGACGATATCAAGTCTCTCTCGGTCATATCTGATGCCGGGGCCCAAACGCTGCAGCACAAAGGGCACCTTCTCCTGTTATGCCTTACGGAATCTGGATCTATTTCACTTTATAAGTTCATTGGATTTTTTTGTTTCGACAGAAACTGCCCTAAACAGCAAGTACTCCCTTTTAATATACCCTTACAAAAATGTCATATATGGCGATATCAGGAATTTGACATATGTGGCTATTTATGGCACGTGCCCGTATGTGGTTGTATTTGTTAAATCGTGATGGAAGCACATATGGCAAAGAAAGACCAACATGAGGAACGTGATGTAAGGCTGTAAGAAAAAATTTATTAATTTTGAGGTTTCACACGCGAAAACAGTTTTTTCTTTAACTTGGTACTCCGAGTGTATCGCACATGAAAGTTTATGCATTTGGCATTCGTATGGACACGGCCGGGATCGCACCCGCGAGCTCGAACCATCGAGCGCATTTCCCTCATAGCCAGTGAATTACCACAGCGAGATCGGAGCACAGAAAAATAGAAAGGAAGACGTTCAATCGCTCTGCGGGATAATTCATTCCACCGTGAATTAGTTCCTCGATAGTGAACGTAGATGCGTCCAATTCATTAAGTACACCATTCGCCGCGCTGCCTTTTGATAAGGCTGTATAATGTGGACCTGCTATTTCTCTTTTAAAAGTCTCCCTCCGAACTCCTGCGTAAGCTTCCACAAAAAAATAAAAGATACGTGTGTGTATGTAGAGAACGGCTGTTTTCAGCGTGGCTAACGATTCGCAGAGGAGAAAGAAAAGCAGCCGAGTTTTCACAAAGGGAGGCCCCCTTCAATTAAAGCCGGCTCTAAACGAAAGCAACATCGGATGTAATTTCACGCGCAAATGACTTTGAATGTCGTTCGAGAAGTTCGCCGCAGCCGACTATGAAAGTACGCCGGAAGACGGCTTCCGCACAAAAAAAAAAAAATGTTAATAATCAAGCAATACATACGGCTCCTGTTGTCGAGCGCTCGCGTGTACGTCCGAGAGGTTGATCTCAAAGACGTCATCGCTCTTCATAATCCCGAGTATAAGGACGAGTACGCGGACGAGCAGAGAACAAGGAGCCCCGAATCATCTGCAAGGCTGACCATCCGTTCAGGAGTGACCTTCGAAACTGGCGCAACGTGTAGAACATTGCGTCTTTAATATTTCCGATCCAACGATTTTTTTCCGAAAGGTCCGGCCAAATCGACGACGTTCATCTTGGGTTCTTGCTGGCATACTTCTCGAAACGAACGTACGGCTCAGATCCATCGTGTTTTTCGAGGCCGAAACGAGAAATTGGCAATACATATTTCTGCCAACTCAAGAAGGGAAATTACTCTTAGCGCAGGGAAGCTCGCCAGTCGTGCACGGCGCAAGCTGAGCAATTATACTGCTACTTGGTCACGAACGGAAACGCTGAAGCAGTAACAAATTACGTCGTCGAAATCATTTTTTATGGATGGGTGAGACTCGCGATATGAGTGCGCACACGGCCGGACGATCGGCATTGTTCGCCGAAGTTGACGATGCCCCTGGTGCGGGTTATCACGTTCTGCGTTTCCTTATTTCTGATTTCCCAATGGAGCTTTACGTCCGAAAATCACGTCGTTATTATTACGTTCAGTTTGCAATGTAGCGAGGGGTGCAGGGTGGCTGCAGAGACACAAAAAGAGGGGAAAGAGAACTTGGCTATCGAAATAAATAATTAATTTCGGCATGGTCACTGGTTCTTGTGCAGTATACATACATTGTGCGAGTGATAATCACAACAAATGTGGAGCAGGACGTATGCAGCCAAACGAAGGGGACGAAATGAGAGATAGACGGAGAGAAATAGGAAAGACAAGGATGTTGACCAGTCAGGAGTCCGGTTGGCGGGAGATGTATTACAACAAACATATACAGGATCCGACAACAATATTATTCAGCGCTTCTTAGTAAAGTGATAGACATGGTCGAGCACCAATGAACATCGCTACAGACTCCTGTACATGTAGGTGAAAAACATCGGTTCTCAGTCGCGTAAGTTCGAGCTCAAAAAAAAATGTTGACTCTGGTATCGCGACTTTTCATGACCTACAGGACGCGCACCCGCCACTATAACTGCGTCGTTCTCCCGTCAGGTGAAGCTACATTAAGGCTTAGCGCGCAGTTTTTTATCGTTGCCCCTCTGCATCATAGGAGCGCTTAGTAGATCCCGCAGAACTGGAGCGATGGCGTACGTACGTCTAGATATTGAGGATCAACAGGCGCCTTTCTTTGAAACAACAGCGTGCGGTTTCCTCAAGCGAAGTTCTTCCTTATTTCAGAGAGCTCGCGGCCCCGGCCGCGCGACGAAAACGCCGCCTTGCGAGGACAGCGGAGGAGGGCGGGGGGGATCAGTGCCGGCGCAGGAAACGCATTAACACGACGGCACGGCCGACAACCTCCTTCGCCCGAGGTTCGACGTCCCCGGCAGTAACCGGGGAGAAGCTTCCCCGATTCTCCCTCGATCGTTTGCTCCCGCAGCGCCGCGGGGGGACCGGCTCGCTAACGCCGGTGCCGGCGCCGCTGTTCTGGCGTTTATGCTCGCCTAGGCCTAAAGCCGGCTCCAAATACGTCCTCACGCCTTTCCTCCCCCTACCGACTATCCGAGAAGAAGGTGAACGCCGGGGAGCGGGGGAAAACGGGAGGCACCGGCCCCCGACGTCTTCTCCCGGAGGAGCCTTCCCTTCTTCCCTGAGGCGCGTGTCGCCGAAAGGTGGCGAGGGAACAAAGACGTCAGAAAGACGCGCGCCGAGAGCTCGCGGATTGGAGAAGGAAGCGCCCGGCGAGAGGGCTAGGGAAAACGCGCCGAGGGCGAAGGGTGAAAACGCAGACTGCATGGCGCTCGTAGGGACGGGTGGGGAAGAAAAGGGGGAGAGTGCCGAGGGGAACGAGAAAGGTTGGAACGGAGCACGAAGCGTCCATCGATCGCCGTTGGCCCTCGGCTTCACTTCGATACCGGCGTCCCCCTTCGCCCACTCCCCATCACCTCCCGTCCCTGACGCCCTTGCGCCACGGCGATCCGCACTCTCTCCATCTTTTTGCTCTCTCGATCCCGCTGCAGAGAAAATCAATGAAGCTCACCTGGGCATGCATTCCTCAGGGGCAATTCCACCGGCCCGCTGCTCTCGCTCCCTTTTCCTTTCCACCGTTTTCTCCCGTGTTTTTTTTTCCGCTTTCTCTTCTTTACTCTCGCTCGCGCCACCGCCTTCTCTCGCAGACCCTCCTCCTCGCCCGTGCTCCCGACCTCCTCTCCTTTACCTGCGTCCCTCTTTCGTATCTGGATTTAGCCCTGGCGCTGCAGTCGTTTGCTTTGGTCTCCTCCAACGTCATGACGTTGCTGCCTTTTTCTCCCCTCCTTCTGTCTCAACCTTCCTCGCCCTCTCCCCTCCATACGTACAACTTTGGTGTGCACGCGTTTCTTGTTCCTTGCCGATACGTTTTCCGTAGGAACAGGTATCAAGCGACGACGCCATGTTCGATAGAGGACTCTTCGAGCACCCACGGTGCGCCAAAAGCAGTACGAAAACGGTATTGCGCAGGTGCGAAAAACAGCGTAATGAGATTATAACGAACCACATTGAAATTTCAGTGAGAAATGCTCCCCTGAAGGTTACATCTCAGAGACGACGGCTTGTGAAAGCAGCGCTGGGAGTGCTGGCGAGTAAACTTTGGTAAGACAATAAAGAACTCAATGTATGATAACAGTAACGTAACGCGCCGCCATCCCTATATCCATTAAATCAAGTGATGGCCTAGTGCTGGATACCAGCTGTCATGCACGGTGTTTCAGGTAGCTACAGGTAAGAGGGTTACGCGGAAAACAAGTGGAGGCTGGCTATCGCGCCTCTTTTTATTCAATAAGCACGAGCGGGCTCATTGCTCCCATAAAATGGTTATACAACAGCGGCACAAATACAAAAGTGGCGCAGGTTAATCGAGACTAGAGCCCCGCTCCCCCTCCGAACACGTTATGTCGGTAAATGGACTTCAGTAAAACTTCCAGGCCTGCGCAGAGGATGCAGCACGGTCACAGCGTAAGCTGAGCTTTGCTATGTGCTCTCTCATTCTCCTGCTTCACTCTTCTATTTCAGTTGCTTCTTCTCCGCCCCGCCGCGGTGGTCTAATGGCTATGGTACTCGGCTGCTGATCCGTGGGTCGCGGGATCGAATCGCGGCAGCGGCGGCTGCATATCGATGGATGCGAAATGTTGAGGCCTCTGAACTGTGCGATGTCAGTGCGCGTTAAAGAACCCCAGGCGGTCGAAATTTCCGGAGCCATCCTCTACGGCATATCTCATAACGATAGCTCGTTTTGATTCCTAAAAACCCAGAAATCCACCCGCCTTCCTCTCTATTTCATCACTTTATTGCCTTTTTCTCCACTCCTTCCTTTCCCTTCTCGTCATCTCTTTCTTCGTCTTCTCCCTCTTCATCTTAGTCTTCGTCGTCGTCTTTAATCTACTTTTCCTTCTCCTTCTCCTTTTTCTTCGCCTTCGTCGATGAAACCACGCGCGACATCCAATGAAAACGTATAACGTCCTGAAACATTACCACTGTCACAGGCGCCATAAAGTTGAGAACACAAAGTGTCCAACCAGGGGATGAGAACCAGGGATGGGCGGCACCGTTCCGACTGAGCTGGGTTCAAAGCCGCACAGGCGTGGTTTGAATCCAACTACCATGAGTTAAATACAACCAACCTAATTCGCAGCCTTGATCCGTCCAAGACAGCCCAGGATTTTAGAATCATACTGCAGCTTCAAGAGGGACGTTTCGTAGAGGTGGTTTTGGATTTTGAACACTACGTACAGAAACGTTCGCGATCTGTGCACTTCGTTACAAAAGCCGTTCTATTACATCCAACTGTTTTCTTGACTAGTGGAATGATTCGGCCACCCTCATTACACTGAAGTGCTAATTAAGCTACTCAAATGGTAGGATCTACAGTCGTCTCTGCGTGTTTATTCGTTGACGCGATTTGATTTCGTCTACCAGCTGGCACGGCAGCTCCTGAAAAGTCCTCTCAATGAAATGCAGAGAGATACAGCAACGCACCCTTGTTGCATTGAATTCATGTTCTCAAACTACAGCCCGTCACAAAAAGTGATTTTTCAGAATTGCTCGAAAACAAGTCCGACTGAAATAAGTGAATCAAAGTGAATACCGAATAATTTTTGAATAATTATCGAATACTGAACAGCCCTTCTTACAAAAGATGTAAATCGGTGTTCACGTCCTCGTACTCATAGCGACAGCATTAGAAAGCACACGCACCGTCTGAAGGAAATAGGGCTTAAGACTCAGGAAACTCTTCAGAAAGCGCGTCTTATCGCTCTACATCTGGTAAAGTAACACGAAATGACACGTACTCTCATGTTTTGTGACATAAGAGCCCATGTAATAAATACGCCAACGGGCATGAAATTTACTGCATTTGCACCACATTTGTACTATTCCGCTGGAGTTAACATTTTGAAATAATCGTAAACTGCTCAAAAATTATTTAGCTTAACAAACAACGGCTTTTCAATTTGAAGATCGGGCCGAATACGATACCAATCGATACGATACTCGAAATTTTCGAATACTCGAACACCCCTATAAATTGACGGCCAAGTGCGAAAACATGCATGACGGACCTCATTTTCGACCATGTCTAGCGGACTGGCAGTCATATGATCACAATTACTACAAATGATATCTATATAGAGATCGTCGGTTACAACGAAAGGGAATGGCGTTAAATCCGGATGGTTTGAGGCGCCAGGTTGCGCAGCAGAGGGCCGGTGGTTCAAGTGACCGTCAGGACGCCTCACAGAGAAATTTTTTACGAATTCTCTTGTGTGACGTGCATATAGCATTCATAATGAAAAGAACTGGCGAAGAGGTGCACTGAAGAAGTGCACTTCTTCAGTGCACTTCTTCCGACATTCAACTGAAGACTATCAACTGAAGAAGTGCACTGAGGCGAAACTCGCCTCAGTGCACTTCTTCAGTTGATAGTCCGCATTCGTGTTGTCCACTCCTCTTCCCTTGTGTCCGTGTTTTGCACGCCCGTTCTTTGCATTATGAATCCATACTAACTCGCTCAGCTTTCTGTACTTTTGTGCATGTAGGGTGGCTCGTTTTCGGGAAGCACTCGATTTTACCCGATTCCTACAGCCCGAATGTGTGCCAGGAAAATTCGGTTAGACTCGATTTATGTCCAAATTCCAGTACGCCATACCTGCCTGTCTTCTATGCTGCAAGGTGTTTGAGGCGCACACGTGCCATAGCTGACCGACCTCGGGACAGGGAAGTTACATCCTGTTGGCTTAAGTGAGCTCCAGTGACGTTAAGTTCATTTCGCAAGCTGCGTGCACAACTATGGAAGGGCCCTGATTTGCGATTTTAAAATGTAAATATACTCGAAATAACCCCCCCCCCCCCCCGAATTTCGGAACGGTTCAACAAAATCCCTATCTTTCGTCGAACATCACCTCGAAAAATAGAACCCGATTTTTACCCTCCCCTTCACCCGCCCCCCGTATTATAAAATACATATCTATAGTACCGAAAACAAACAATCCTCGTAAGTACGCCCTTAAATATATACGGAACATGACGGCGACGCCGACGTCAAAACGCATTTTGAGTCTAGATATAATTGCTACCGTAATAATAAATTCCGAGTTTATTGACTCCGACATTTACGTCAACACGTAAAATTGTGATCGGTTTTTCCTTGTGCGTCATCATTTTGTTTTCGTCCTTCCTTAGGTAATGCGACGCTCGGATGCCACACGTAAGCTCATACTGGGTTCGAGATTGGTTTGATGGCACCAACAGTGTCGTGGATGGATTTGCTACAGCGATTAAGTAAAGCTTAAGTTTGTACAGCAATATATACAAGCGGCATGCCACATTTCGCCTGAAAAGTGATTCTCGGGATATGTTTCTTATCTTCGGAATTCAGAAGGGCTGTTAAGTGAAGTGAGAGGCGTGTCCTTATACCGTTTATTCGAGACTATAGATATAGATCAGCACATTCGCGAACAATATTTTAATGGTTATGACCGTGGCTTTAGCTGTTTTGCGCAAATTTCCCTATATACTACAAATATCGGACGTGTGTGGTCAGAAGAATCGGCTGCAAACTTCGGAACCCTGACATACGGAAATTGCCCCAGACTAATTGTGCATAAATGTAATTTTCCCAGCAAATTCCGCTCCGCCACGGTGACATAGACGCTCATCATTAAGAAAACGGCACAGCACAAAAAAACGAGACACTGAAGCTGAGGAAGACACGAAGACGGCTAATGGCTATGGTATACTCGGCTGCTGATTCGAAGGTCGCGGTATCGAATCCCGGCTGCGGTGGCTGCATTTCAATGGAAGCGAAATGTTGAGGGCCCGTGTGCTGTGCAATGTCAGTGCACGTCAAAAGTACCCCATGTGGTCAAAATTTCCGGAGCCCTCCACTACGGCGTCTCTCATAATCATATCGTGGTAATTGGAAAGTAAAACCCCTAGACATCAATCAATCAATTATCACCGGTACATTCTAACTTGCTTACGTTTACGGTTATGTACGCACAAAAGCACCTGCTTTCATCTCGAAGTCACGACCGGTGTTGATAGCTTCCGAACAAAATTTCTGCACTTCATTACTAACGGGTCAAGATATCTTTAAACCCATGTGCCTTCACTGACTAAACATTACGCCCGGCTGCACTGTTCATTTGTCATTTGTTTGCTTCTTCCTTGTAAAATAAGTGTAGTGGACTCATACACATAATTATGTTTTATTGACAATCGGCCGTGCTCTCTCAGCAAGTGACAATTCGAGCTGATAAGCACGAGGACGCTGGTTCGATTACTTGCCACGGTCGCCGCGTCTCGATGACGGCAAAATGCAAGAACACTGATAGACTGGTATGCACAATAAACAACCTCAGGTGGCCAAAACTAATCCACCGTCGCCCTCTGTACGTTGTGTCTTATGATCATATTGTGGGTTGAGGTGGTGGTGGTGGTAAAAACGTTTATTGAGTAAAGGATTGGACAGGAGGTATGCTGGGACCAGGCCGTAAAAGGCTGGTCCTCACAAACACTAGGTGGAGCTCCCTAGTTCGGGACTCCAGTGGCGGTAGCCGCCGCCCGTGCGCGCCTGACTTAGGCTTGTTGCGCCTGTAAGTCGTGGCAGCCGAGCAGGGTCGCCTCCCAGTCCTCCCGAGTTGGGCTGGGGTTGGGGGGGGATGGCCGGATTGGAAGGGCAAGCCCACACCATGTGGTAGGTGTCTGAAGACACCGCACTACAGTGCGGGCAGCTGCCGCTAAACGAGGGGTCAAAATGTTTTAGGGCTGCCGGGCACAGCAATGTATTGGTGAGAAGGCGGAGTAAGAGCCGCTCATCCGCCTTCTTAAGGCCTTTACATGGGCGGGGGTAAAGGCGATGGCAATCTTGCAAGTGGCTCCGCAGAAATAGTGTTATTGACAGGCGAAGGCAAAGACAATCATAACTACGACGAGGAAACTAGTCGTATACTGGTCAGCTATACTGCGTATATACAGGAATATTGAGCGGCATGCTAAGAGAACGGGAAGGAGTTTCCGGTTATGGTTATGACGTGGAGGTGCGTCACACACAAAGTAATCACTTTACCGTTTTCATGAGCTCGGTAGGGCGGCAGCAATTCCCCTCGTTAAATTTCAAAAGGAAAATAATAACAAATAAATAAATAAAGCAAGCAAGCAAGCTCTTAACTTGCTATACAATCACGAAATATCCCACATTGAGGCGCCAAGGAATAACGGTAACCCCCGCTTCTTAACCTATTCTTTCTTTTTCTTAAAATCATTGCGTGCAGAACCACTCTCGTTATTCTGCCCGATTCGAAAAGTTCCTGTATATGCATGTTTCCTCCCAGGCAGACGCAGTACACACAAACACCCACTCGCAAAAAATAAAAAATAAAAACACGATAAGTAAACGATAACAAAGAAGAAAGCACAAGGGGAATAAAACTCGTTTCCACTTCCATCGCAATCATTTCTGTTTCATTTTGCTAGAGAAAAAAAAAAGAAACATTTTTCCTCGTCTGGTCTCATCCCCCCGCAACTTCGTGCCATGAGCTAACAGATACGTCAGAAAAAGGAAAAAAAAATTTTTTTTTCCCCTGCGTCTCCGCACGCTTCTGGTGCTTTCGATGCCTCATGTTCCGCGCCTCTTCGACATTATACGTTCGCTTGCGACTCGCTCCAGGGCGTTACAGCGAGGTTTTCCTTCCTTTCTTTTTCTTTCTTTCTTCGTCTTCACCGCCGAGGCAGAAAGCCGATGAATTGCTCGCTGATATTGCTTCGATCGACGCATCCTTTTCAAATGCGGCCCTCAGGCAGGCAGGCGGGGCCTCGGAGCTGTTTCATCGCCATCCCCGCCACTCTGTTTCTCCTCGCTACTGCATTTCGTTTGTTCTTTCAACGATGCCGTGTTTCTTCTTTTTTTTTTGTCTTCTTTTGATCCGGCGTTAAATTTCTGTATTTCTGGCGACTATACGGAAAGAAAAACTTTGCCCGCGCATCAACCGACCGTGGAAACTGCGGAATTGAAAGGCGCCACCGTTTATATATATACACCGCGGCCCGATCGACCAATTCGTTACGAGAGCTCGAAATGTGTAACAAGATACAGAATCGTTTGAAAACACACAGAACACTGCGTTGTATGGGCCGTTATATTTACTGACTCGACGCGCTCGGTTGGAACCCGATTGTGACGAACTGCCGACGCAGCAAATTAAGTCCAATACGGAGGAAAAGAAATGGTGGTGTATATGGGTTTTGTAAATGCAAAATATGTTGCAAACGCCGAGTTCGAAATCGGAGATATTGACCTACGATTGGAAATTAAGATGACTTCGAGAAACGGTTGGAGCGCCACCACCAGGAGTTTTTAAACAGGCAATTTCACAGTGGAACGGCTCATTTGCGAGGCTCTGAAGTCGCGCATGCCGGCGTGGTTGGCTTTGCTTCGTCATTCGTGCAAGTTCTCGTAGTAACAGTTTACGATAAGATGCCAACAGGAGTAGACATAAAGAAAAGCAGATATTACACTCTTGTAGCACAAGGAAGCCGGGCTTCATAGCGGTAGGTGTGTGCAAATATTCGAAAATTTCCAATAACGAATCAAATAACGTTCTACTCGATTTTGTGTTTCAGCCGAATAGTGAATACTCGAAATGCCGAATATTTTTCATATAGTTGACGAATATTCAGCACCGACGAGGCAACTGCATGCAAAGGAAGGAAACGCCGGAATGGCGAGGGGTTATTTTTTAATCACTGAACCATTGCAAAACATGTATAGACCAGCATTTCAGAGGTCTATGGAAGCAATATTGATCCCCATATCTAGATGTTCTTGCTTAAAATTTCAGTGCCGCGGAAGCGAAAGTGTGATCAATCTAGTGTCATCGTTATGATATCAGTAGTTTTATTTTTTTACCCTCTCTAACATGCTCCCGCGCACGGAGGAAGGAAGAAAGCTAGGAGGGAGCATCACGTGATAATCTTGAAGCCTAGTTATCAAATATTTAAAGGATATATTCATAATATTAATGAAAGGCAAGCACTAGATTAATGTATGGCCAAGTGCCACCTAGGTTCACTTAATACTTCGATGTCTCTAATCGCGGTTGCCATGCAAGTCTACCTCACTTTACATAACTATTCTTGGTCAGTTAAATCTAATCATGATGTTCCTTTGTCAGTGTTCACGAACATTTCGTTGGAACAAAAATTTGTTTTGAAGATTTTTGCCTGACTATTCTAATACTATTCAATTCGTGTTCAATTCATATTCGTATTCGATTCGGTTCTAAACTATACTATCCACACACAGTTACACATCGGTAACGCATGGAGTTTAGACATCTTCCACACATACGGGAACCGCCAGTTGCGTTGCTTTGCGGTCGCGGCTGCGCGAGCCAACGGCACTTGCGCAGCACGCGCGCCCCTACCTTTCTGCGCAACGGCACGGCCTTCTACTGCGATCCAACGCTGGGGAAAAGGTGTTGGGTGAGGCACCGACTGCACAAGCACGCGTTTTGCTTGCCGCCGCAACTGTGTCGCTCGCGTTTCCTGGCCGACAGGTTTCACACAAGAACTAGCGCAAGCCTCGCGGAAGGGAGCGCTAACATATCAGACATGTTTAGTTTAGCGGGCTTAGCGTAATAGCGGAGTTACCGGAACAGCGGGATGGAATTTCGCAGATATAATGTTATCGTGTTTCCGAGGTCATCGCAATTTACGTAAAACGTGGCTGCGGATTCGGACGCCCGATTCGAATTGAATTTGGCATTTCTGTGGCAGGATTCACTTTGTTCGCAGCAAATGACTGTGTAATATAGCTTCGCTTGCCTTCAGGTAGCTTCGACGACGTAGCATAACAGATAACTAACCGAGTTTTCGAGATCGCTTCCGATTTCTAACGTTGCTAGGCCTAGCGAGAGAACATCTCTCTACATTTCTGCAACATGTCAATTGATGCTCTTGGAGCTTGGTTCAGGTATACTTATTTATCTTTATTCCCGAAAAGATAGAATACCGCTGCACGTGGGAGTGTAAAGTGGACATTTTATGTTTAATTTCTTTTCATTTTCTTTAACGCATGTATCCTTCGCTAGTGGGCACCACAGTCACAACTACCGGGCCGTAAATGCTGTCCCGCTAAACTAAAGCTCATTTCCGCGACGAATGTTTGCGGTGCGGTAACGCTTACTCCCTTATCCCCGGCTAGCACGCTAACACGGCTAAAAATTGTCTATTGCCACTTGCGGCTTTCCGCTCAATGAAGTGATCCGCAAAGGTGTGGACCGAACATCATACTGCGGTATTTGCCACACACGCAATGTGAAATGCGCCTGGCTTTTTACATATCCGCTTTCAGCGCCTAGAGCCGTCATTTCAATTTCAGCTTCCTTCTAGACTACCCCGATCCGAGGACAAGTGTTCTCTTCCGCCTGTGGCTTGGTGTTCATTTAGAAACAGCTTTGCTCGCCGTACCCGAATGGCAGACGGTGCTGCCTGTGACCGTTGTGGTAACCGGGAAACCATTGAACACATATCGTGACAATGTCTTCGCTGCAGTTTAGAGAGGCAAACTCTCGCAGTATAATTGACACGCCTCGACGACCGCCTACTGTCCGTACGATCCATCTGGGAATGCGGGAAGGATCGAGCCGCTAATCAGAGAGCCGCGAAGGGGCTGCTGAAATCTATGAGCAACCGGTCTCACATAATGACTGTGGCACTGCTGTGTCTGTGTCAATGTTTTAAGTGGCTGCTTAACCCTCTGGCTCTCCCTCTCTCTCTCATATTTTTTCGTCTAACTTTTCTGTCTCCCCTCACCCCTTCACCAGTTCAGGATAGCAAACTGAATTTCTCTTCCAGTTAACCTCCCTGCCTTTCGCAATCACTCTCTCTCTCTCTCCATAGTGATGCGACTGCTGTTGATGATGATGCTAAATTTCCGCCGTAAAGCGCGATACATCCTGCCAAACGACATCGACAGATGTGCCACTTGCTGTGTTTCGTAGCGCACATCAATTACTTCGTGAGGAGCGACCACAAAATGAAGTGACTCTATGGCACTTCGAGATGATTGCTTGCCGTTTGCTTTACGTCACAAAATCTACGAAAAGCTAGCTCTCAGGGTCCTAGACATCTTCGGTCACTCCGCCGGACAAGAGCACTTCACGTTTCAGTGACTCCCAGGCCACAAGAACATAACGGTGCCACGAACATGACGACAAAGACGCTGGATCAGCTCATTAAGAGTGCGCAGGGATCATCCCTAATGTCGAGACCAGGTGCAGCAGCAAAATTTCGAATGTGTACGAATCAGTCTGCAAAAAGCTTATGAAATACACCAAGCGTCCAGCACGCGCGTCTGCATAGTCTGGACACCATTCAACTGCCTCTTTTATATGGATTACTTTGGACCGATACAAAAGTATACCTTGTCGGCTGTAGTTTGGCGTCACTCTTATAGAATCTATTCTCCGAATCCCAGCGGAAGAAAGTGCACCCTGGGATTACTGCCGCAGCGTGGAAACTTAGAATACGATCACTCTTTTGTTGCGTGTTCCTTGTCGCTGGCCTTCTACAGCGCGTCACTCGTCACCGTGTGGCCCTTCTTGATCACGGACATGTTTCGGAGCAAACAGTGCTATAACATGCCAACCTATGCTGTGGACACACCTAAAGATGGCCAAGGCATATTCAAGTCTTTACGTTTGAGTGACCTCCTATATTTATTTACTTATTTTATTTATTTCATTACTCACAACGTCACAGGCATTACAGTGGGGGAGGGTGTACAAGAATTAGAGAAAGAAGGAACATCTTCCGGAAAACAATCACTCAAATGAAGCCGCAAGAAGAATCACTCTCAGCAACATAAATACACTTAAGACTGAAAAAAATGTTTAAAAATTAACAGGCGGTAATTATAACAGAGAAAAGAAAACATCATTAGACATAACAGAGACAGTGTTCGAAGGCAATTGGTTCCATATTTGCGTGTCTCGCTTTGGAGGGTGATCATAGGCCTCCGTTCCGATTTAACTGCCTCCCAGCATTCTTTGCATCCCCTGGTAGTCTCCCTAGTGGAAACTGCTCCGACTTTTCAATCCTCTGGAAACTGATCGCACGTCCCTAGTTCCTGGCTAGGTGCCATATGCGTCATGTTTCCTTAATTGTACAAGTTCGTAGCGTTCGGGTGGGAAGCGTTTGCTTTAGTGACATATTGTTTTTGTAGCTTGTTTACTAGACGCATAGTTTAAAGTGTAATTCTGGACGTGAAGTACTGAATCCCTTACTTTGGACAGCTACTACACGCAATTCATCTGTCGGTTATAATAACAGGCAGACATTCGGTATACAGAAAAGAACCCTCCACGAAGCATATTTCTTGATTTCACAGGAATAAAGTAATAAAAAGTGAGCATATGTGCTTATTTTCTTCATCATTTACTTAGATTGCCAAATGTTTCAATTTGCGACGATGCGTGCTACAGTTCTCTACTTACGTCGGGACCATTGCAAACTTCTCTTACGAAAATGGATTTAGAGCTCCTTTAGAACTCCTAATGAGTTTCATAGAGGCTAAAGAAATTTAATAGGAACTCGTAGTCTGTAGAATGTTTTCACCGGAATGTCGGCACAAAGTCTAAAGCAACTTGCCTATAGAAAGAAGTTATTTCACACACAATAAAATGCATATTGGCGTCATTGAATTTTATAAAGTAGCTTTTATAGAACGCCTTTAGAATTATTAAAGCTACCTGTCTACAGGCGGGCTCTGCAAACGCGCTCTAGGAGCTCTATAGGGGATGTAATATACCTCCAAAATTCCACAATGTAATGTTTATACGACACATTTAGAACTTCTAACATTCTATACATTGGCGCTCCATTCACCCACTGTAGAAGTTCTACAGGTGATGGAAGTATGCTAAATTCTGTATAACAATTTAATAGAACGTCCATAGAACTTCTAACGCTACCATTCTACAGAATGCCTTTGTATGCGCTCTCTATAAGGGTTCTGAAGAGGGTGCATTGACACATGTACAAAAATTCTACAGACGAATGTTTTATCACGGACCTGTTTATGCCCAATGCAGGGTAAATGCCTCTACCATATGTTTCTCCGATTAACTATGTCATGTTGTAACTTCACAAGAATCTTGATCTAATCCGCCGACCTAGCATTTTTACACCCCCCGCCACACTCACGTTTCCTTGCAACTTAATCTGCCGCCCTTAATGAAAATCGGTTACCTTGCCCCCGCACTACATGTCCCGCCGTGGTTATTTCGTAATCTTGACTACGACTAGGATATTACTAATGTTTCGGCAAAGAAAAGCAACCGCACAAGTACGAAGTTATAATCCCAGTGCCCAAAAACATTGAGTTTATCCAAAGGACAGAGAATTACCCCGACCTGGCGTTCTGTCGATTACGGTAGTCTCCTGAGAAGACACATCCTAATGTGGTCAGCTAGCAGCATGATATGATTTCTTCCCCGAAAATATTGCAAGAAAAATCTGTTTACGATCTTAAGAGAAACTTCTTAATAACACCTATAGAAATCTGTCTTTGCATTATCAAAAGAAACTCCGTGTAAATTCAAAATTGAAATTTGTCATACGAGTTTGAAAGGAACTCCAGAATTTTTCTATAAAGATTAGTCTCCTGAATCTTAAAAGGAACTCAGTAGATATGTTCTGTAGGAAAATATCTTTAGAGTTTTTAGAAGAATCTTGTGGCGAAGCCACTTTTGCAACTCTCTAGAAAAATTTTACAGAGTATCAGATTAAACAACATAGAATTTTATCGAACAAGTTCGAAAGACTTTCTAAAAAAAACTTTAAAATTTTCTAAGGGTTCACTGCCATTCCTTCCTTAGCTGTGTTCTGTGAACGCACTACTTTTGCATTTTGTCGGAAAAATATTCGTTCAGTCATATTACGTTCACGTTATAAAAACACCTAGAATAAGAACACCAACAAATTGCTCACCAAGTAAACTATCGTACAAAACTACTTAATAAATATGTGAAAGCCCGTGTTGGTCCCTTCAGGTGCACACTGCCTAAGCTACATGAGCTGCATATGTTCGCACTCTAAGCTACGTGATTGCTATATACGTTTTTCTTTTGTTTTTGTTTATGACTAAAGTGTATTATGCTTATTTTTTTTCTATTTTTGATACATACCACTGCTGTCTGTACTACGCAGAGGTAGCAGCGGACTCTTGTCAAGCCGCCTCTACAAAGAGCAGCTTTCACCCGCAGCTGTGTTGTCATTGCAGTAATGATAAAATAAAGATTATTATTATTATTATTATTATTATTATTATTATTATTATTATTATTATTATTATTATTATTATTATTATTATTATTATTATCCTTTTCATTGACATTTCTAAGCCATCTTATTTATGCTTGTACATGCAACGAGCCCAGCAATATGAGTGAAACAATTTCACCACTAACAAAACACGCTTTTTCGCCGTTTCGACGACCATTCTCATATAAAAAAAATTTATCGTTCTCTTTTAGAGAAAAGGTCGAGCTGATGCATCACGCATATCGCGAAGATTACAAGTAGTCTGCTGTCACGTGACGAGGGATCACACAAAAGACACGTGCCTGTGTAGATTTCTTCATCGCAAGTTCCTTTCTTTTTCTAATATCTTTGCAGCATCGTAACTTCATGATGTGAAACTAACGTTCACATGTACAAGGACCGACACGTAGTCAAGTAGCGCTCACCTTACTAGAATGATTCATAGGGATCAAAATGCATTACATCCATATTATTTCTACAACCCGTAGCTACAGAGAATGAGTGCGCGCGTAAATGTGCTTACAAGAACTCATAAAACTTAAAGGAATAAAACGAGATTTTGCACCATGAGAGATATTGCCCCATAGACTATGTATGCCACGTCGATGAATGTATCTGATCACATGGAGTGGTGTTCCGCTGCAAAAGTCCTTCGACGGCTCCTCTTGAGGGACGCTACTGCTCCGCATTGGCCACCGACAGATGTCGCAAATGGTTGACGCTGCAAGCTTCTCAGCATGCCCATACTGAATCTTTACATTATATGACGGATACCGCGCAAAGGTTCTTCACTGATTTCGGTCTCCCCGACGCTTCTAAATAACTTGAAAGTGAAATGTGGAGGCATTGAAATTCCGTTCGGTAGACGGAATCGATCTTTAAGGCAAAAGTGTTTATTGTTTGCGCCTGAAGGCGCGTTCACGAGCAACTCGAACGGCTGCCAAGAAGAGGACAGGCAAGAAGCTTAAATAAATAGAAATGGCAATATCGGCCGCCGAGATAGCTGCACTCGCAGCGCACCCGACGTGATTTGACAAACGATTAAAAGTTATTGCGTTCTCTCTCTCTCTCTCTCTTAAGAGAATTGTAGCCCCCGGTTCGTTTTCGCTTACTCGAGTCGGCGTCCTCCTCCGAGGCAGAAAAGAAACGTTTGTTCGCGCCTCCGGTCCAGCGCCCGGACAATCGAATCGGCACACGGCACCTATCGGAGCCAGGGACGCTGCAATTCCCGCACCTGGGCTGCTGCTGCCGCCGCTGCTCTTCCAACTAAACGACGCAGGAGGGCTGGACAGAAACCTATTATGAGGGTGCACTTCGGTATATGGCCTGATGAAAACTCCAAGGCGCAGTGCAGCAACAAATAATGTTAGAAAAGTCCACGTAGAGATATATGGAGCAATGAGAAAGTTTTGCTCTCAGGATTTAAAGAAGGCGTGGGTGCTATTTCTAGCGCTTTAGTCAGTTTGTGCAAGCCTGTGTATCTAGCTTCCACCTAGCGGGAGATGAAGCGGCTTTCTTATGATTGTGCATTTACGATGTTGTTTTATTTGGATCATAATACTTTTAATGGAATGGGAAAAAAATTGAGAAGTAAAGGTAGAAAGCTTCGCAACAGCAAAAAATAAACACTAAAAATTCTGGCTCTCGCAACTATACCGCAAAACTTCAATTTTGTACTTCACAGCGCCTCGTTTAAAAGATTTCCGTACGATACGTCACCATGTTGCCATCGTATATTCAGTTATGAAATTTGAAGTAAAAAATTAGTATGCAGTGGGGGCAAACTGAATGACGCTGCTCTATTTAATAGAGGCCTATGTGTCCATCATTTGTCTGCCAACTTTAGTAAAATTTAGGAATGCATCCTGGCACTTCATGCAGCCATGCATGGAATGCTTTATCAAGCGCAACCATATAATTGTCTTGCAGAAGGTCGTGGACTGTAGTATTCACAAAAAAAAAAAAAGATATTCTGTGTGCTAGAGGTGGCTGAAAATGAATTGCGGAAAGGAAGTTGCGGAAAATTGCACCAAGAAAATTTACCACAAATACAGGTTGTGAATTCTGATCCAAGCACCTGATTTCATGGATACCACTTCCATTCTTCTTGCATAAAAAAAAATGCTAGCCGTTGGCCAGTGTTGGTAGTACTTAACTACCAACACTGGCCAACGGTAAAGAGCTCAAACGAACGAAGATATTTGTGAATTCCGCGCCATGTCCTTTCTAGTGAAAAATTCGCAAAATTTTCACATTTGAAATAATCCTTATGATAAAAAAATTATTAGCATTGCATGCATGCGCACAAGCAAGAGGCATGTTCGCTTTGTACTGGAACGCAGCCCTGTCCCGCACTTTGCAAGAGCAACGCTGCAAGTGGATCGGCCCTTCCGTCCGAACTGCTCAGGCGTCGCACATACCACTGAGAGGCAAGGTCCCATAAATGTTCCATGCTTCCACATAGAACGCGAAGCACAGACCCGTCACGTCCTTTAAGGCTTGCCTTCTCCTTTCAAACGTAACATCGAATCTGACACGCCGTTTTTGTTACCGCAGCGCGTCGGACATGGAAACGCAAACAATCCTGCGGGTCTCCAATACACGAACAACACGCCCGCGGGAACTTGACGTTTCGCGAGATCCGCAGGTCTCGCATATATATATATATATATATATATATATATATATATATTTTTTTACTTCTTTGTGCCTGTGTGTCTGCGCGAGCGAGAAGAACAAGGCGGGCCGCTCCTGCCAAGCGCGAAGGCGACCGTAGTAGTATAGCCCAGCTGAAAAAACAACAGAGCCTGCCTTGGGCAGACAAGGAATTGGTCCGTGCTTGCGCAGGAAGCTCAAGAGAGAGTGGTGAGGACGAGGGTAACAGCGAAGCCGAAGTATGCTGCAGAGTGCTCCAGAGAGTTCGTGCGAGCGGCCGGACCACCCGAAGCTGCCGGACGGCTAGGGCCCCCTGTCTCCTCGTGTGCGCAGCCGGGCGCACTGTACGACCGAGGCTCTCGCCCGTTCCGCTCGCACCCCGTGGCGAAATCGTGCTGCAAGAGCGTGCGCCCGCCGAGCAGATTCACCCCCTCAGTGCTGTGGAAGCCACCGCGCGCGCTAGCGGCCGGGAGGGAGCCCGCTGTGCAAACACGCGTCCGCCGCGGCCGACGGGAGCGGCAAATTTGCTTGCAGCCGAACGCACGCACACATAGGCATACAGTCCGGCTGCTACTGCTATTGCTTCTTCTTCTTCTCGCCCGGCTGCTATTGCTTCTTCTTCTTTTCACTATTGCGCACCATTCCTTCTCTCTCTCTCTCTTCGACGTGTCTCTTTATCTTTATTTCTCGAGTTCTCCGCACCGTCCATGCCAGCGCTCGTACGTGTTCTAGCTCTTGCTGTATGTGCGTCTGGGCCCGTTGTTTGCCGGACGCCCTACAGCGTTATTCCATTGGCCGCGGGTTGGTTCCTCCCCGTTGCCGCGGGCCGAGCACGGAATGCGGCGCTCTGAATCAAATCCCGTTGCGAGCAATGCTGGGGGAGTACAGGGAGGGTGAAGCAGGATGGGGGAGAGCTCGTGAAATTCAGGAACATCGCTGCCGGAACGGAGTGCTTTTATAATGCTAATGTGTATACCGAAAAGCGTAGAACCACCATTTCGACCACTTCTTCACCAATAAAAAAAAAATAAGCGGAGCTCTCATAAAAACAGAATCTCTTCAGGATTATACTGTGATCCTAAGTTACTTGACAATTTTCTGTCACATATTTACGAACAACTAACAATAGTCGAATGCTTTAAGCTATGACGTTTCCCAAACACTGGTACTGCTCTCTATCACAGCTCCGGCTCTTCAGAACACCTTCTTTGCCGTATTCATCATATATAAGTGTGTGAATTATACGTCTGCTATGGGCTGTGTGCAGTGGCTATGTTAAGACAATTTTCTAAAAACCAGGGAAAAATTATCGTGTTTCCTGGTGACAACAGGATTTCGTGCGTTGTGGTGAATTGAACCTGAAGTGTGTGAAGAAGTTAGCTGCCGAGTTTTCGCAATTTACAAAAAGACACACAAATAATTAGTAAAACTATTTCGGATTTGACATTGGGTGAACGCCGGTCTTCCAGGCTGTCTTTCATATCGGCAAGCACATGTGCTATATGCTATAACATCATACAACGATCACATCTCTTACTGTTACACCTCTACGTCTTTGCAATCGTGCCGCCCGCATGCCTTACCATTATTTCTCCCAATAAAAGAGCCATTGCTCAATCATGCATGGTTCGCCCTTGTGAAGATAGCGCCGTTCGGAGCTAAATACATCTCAGCGTTCAGGATCGTACATGGTTTTGTAGTAAGCACTCAAAAAAGATTTCTAGAAAGCTCGTTCTGCTGCAATAGGTATATTCCATTGAACCCCTGACTTTAATCGTCAGCAGCTACAGCAAAAGTGTCGTTTGTTGCAGAAATGTACCACTGCTCGACTATGGGCTTCCCGGCGTCGGTCACAACAGTTACGGTCGAGAAAGAACAACCTAAAGAGGCTCGGAGAGAAAGACAGGAGGATGCCGATTTTGTGTTTACGACTTGCGACAGCGATTGGCCAGCAACAGAGAGCGACCATGATTACAAAATGATACAGTAGGAGCTTCGCTAGAAATATTTCGTAAGTTAAACACGTTAACTTTGTAACATGTGGATGATCAATGGAGCATTTTGCTGCGCCTTTGTGCGACATAATGACCACACACCATCAGCAGCACACAGGATACGTTTCATGCACAAATTTTACCTCATGTTTCCATTTTACCTCGGGTGAACTTGTCACAATGGGGCCTAAAAAAAGACTCGGCAGTTATTCAGTCAGTGAAGTCGAAGGACCAACGAAGCTGTGTCGTAGAAGCCCTATCAAAGCTTTTTCTCTCTCTCTTTTTTTTTAATATAGCGTAGGGTGCCTTAAAGGGACACTAATGTTTGGCTAGATCGATTTTTCACCTGTGTTGGAGTCCATCACCGCTTTCCGCACCAGTAGACGATTTTTTTCTGTGTCAAAAGCTGCCGCCGAAAGTCCCTGGTGTCGCTGCCCAATTAGAATCACCTGCGCTGAAAATAGGACCTGACCTCACTATCTCGGCTGCCGACACTATACGCATGCAGTGAACTCTATAGCTGTAACATGCAGCAACAACTGTGGTTTACAGCGCGTTTATTTAATATTTCATTTACAACCTGGAGCAGTATTCGAGTACTCAAATTAGACGAGCCCATGTCACTTCAAAAAGGTATACCAACAGAACAGGACAGAGGGCGCCACTACAATGTCTCAATTTCGTCGTTTTCTCGCAGGCAAATGCTCTGTTCTCACTAGGAATGGCGAACTGATATTGCACGAACACGGCCGCTGGATGAAAAGCGCCCACATTAAGGCCTGCCGCGTGCAAAGAAAACGACTTTAGCGGCCCTAATCACCCGAGCGGCCGCCGCGGCGCCACCGTGCGGGGATGGATTTGGCAAACGCCCGTGAGATGAGATGCGGGAGGGCTGCGGAAGTTATGCTTGAGCGCGTGCGTCTTTATATTGCGAATTAAAACTTATTTAAAAGCTCGCATAGAATACATATGCATTAATTGCCGCTCTTACTTCTAATTTCTTAATTTCTAGGATTATAGAGACGCAACTTCGCGCGCCGACCGCTGTTCATGGAAAGAGGTGTCGCGGTCATAATTTGCTAGTGTCCAAACAATCGCGGTTCTGGAGATGTCAAAGCTTGCCCAATATATTTAAATTATTAAGGCGAAAGTACTACGCGTTTCATTGCAAGGTGACCTTTAAAGTAAGCGAAGCCGCATAATGTACAAGTTAACGCACCGTTAGTAAAAAATCGTGAACCCGTGCCTTATTAATACGAAAGTGTTTTGTGCCAGGGTCCACCACGATGGCATACGTCACTACTGTAACGGATATGATGCAGTAAGGTAGAAATGTAAGAACAGTAAAGAAAGACATTCAGAAAAACTTCTGTTGCTGCGAATCGAACACACATCGCCCTGCACCACGGCGAAATGTGCCCGGTGCGTTACCACTGCGTTAACGCCGCAGTTGCTTGCTGCTGTGCGAACGCGCGTTCTTGTCTCGTCCGGCTCAACACGCGCGCATCCAGGCGTACATTGCCTGGAACGGTGCCGCCATTCAGGAGAGGCGAAGTGAAGCACTACGGCTTCACTTCGTCTCTCCTAGATGGCGGCGTCATTCCAGGCGCGTTCCAAAGTCCGCCTCGATGAACGCGTGCAGAGCCGTGCGCGTAGCCGCGTTCGTATAGCTTGTGCCGATAGCGCAGTGGTAGGTCACCGGTCACCTTTCGGTGTTCGGCTGCCACCCAAAAAAACGCGGGTTCGATCCCGGCCGCGGCGGTCGCATTTTCGACGGAGGCGAAAATGCCAGAGGCTCGTGTACTGTGCGTTGTCAGTGCACGTTAAAGAACCCCAGGTGGTCTAAATTTCCGGAGCCCTCCACTACGGCTTTTCTCTCCTTCTTATCTCTTCAAGCCCCTGTGCCCTACCCCCACGGTCGCTTAGCCGTGCTCCCTACATTGGCTGCAGAAGCACAATCACCGAACCACAATCACCATCATCACCTTTCTTCGTGAGTGGAGTTTCCCCGCCGACCGCTCTTCGAGCACGATAGGTACAAGAAAACTGCTGCATTAGGCGCCAGAGCACGGCAACGACGTAGACGGGTCAGTGTGGCGCAAGTAAATGTGACTGATACGTTTGTCGCCCGGCATTTACTGTGGGCTATGCCCAGTTATTAGGTAAACTACCTCAGTTACCACAATGGGTTGGCTTTTGATTTTATGTAGGCGATGTGTGAACGTTCATCCACGCCAAACGGTGTCGTACCACCGAAACAGCGATAGCAATGGACAAGTTCACCTCGATGCAACAATAAACATTCAACTGCTTATGCGAAGAGACATTTCACTTTCGAGTTATACCGATTCCTTTGACAGAGGGACCAGCCACGCTTTTTTCGCTTGATATACACCCAACTTTGCATGAAGAGGTGCGACTGTATGGTTAACGTGACTGATCGGTCACGTAACGTGCTAATGTGCTAGGCTTGTCATTTACGTCACGGTGAACGATAACACAGTCATATTTCGCAGAGACTCGCGTTCCTCGGCCAAGGATATACGGGTACGCGCTAAGCGTGACTGAAAGCTAACCTTCGCAGCAAAATTGCATTCACCTGATCCCCGACCGCCGAAGGTTCGGAGTTCGAACCCTGTAGGTCCCAGGTTCGACCAGGAAAGTTCTTGGCTTTCCCGTTCATGTCATTTATAGACGATAGCTAACTACGCGCAGTCATTCTTAATTTGTCGCTCAGTTCATCCCTACAAGCTTATTGATTAAATTATAATAAATATGAAGGCTTTGAATACTGTGACGAACGCTGCTATAAAAAAATACGGCAGATCCCACGTGCAGTGGGAATCAAGGAAATGCGAAGCACACATAAGGAACGTAAAATGGATTTGTATTGTTGTCTCGCTATACCGAGTTTGGTACACATGAAGTTAACGAAACGGCCGCAAGATCACCATGACTGTGGCATGTAAACCATGTCGCTCATACGCGCACGTCATGATCCTAATGTTATGACCTGTCATTTAAGTTCGTCATACAGTTGTGTTGTGCCATATCAATATTGGTACATATCCCATTAACGAAACGCGTGGCATGTAAATCATGCCGCTCATGACATGCATGTCCCGATTTTAATGTTAGAACGTGTCACCCATGGTCGTCGTACATTGTTGTCTCGCCATATCAGTTTTGGTATATATCAAATTAACGAAATGGCCGCAAGAGCACAAAGACCGTGGACTGTAAATCATACCGCTCATGACAAGCATGTCATGATTTTCGGCGAGCATTATATTCACGCTGTTCTGGCATCTTTGCTTCCCGTGGTCTACGCATGGTAGCCTGCAATAAAATGAATGAGTTGGTTGGTTGGTTGGTCCTTGGGTATCTTGGCGCAACCCACTCTGGGGGATCGGCCATGAACCGAAAAAGAAATTTGTGTGGGAGAGAACTCCAAATAAAATACAAAAAAATTGTAGTACAAATTTGATAATCAAATTTAGGTTAAAGGAATAGTTTTCTGCCCCGCCACGGTGGTCTAGTGGTTATGGCACTCGGCTGCAGATCCGAAGGTCGCGGGATCGAATCCCGGCCACGGCGGCTGCATTTCGATGGAGGCGAAATGCTGAGGCCCGTGTGCTGTGCGATGTCAGTGCACGTTAAAGAACCTCAGGTGGTCGAAATTTCCGGAGACCTCCACTACGGCGTCTCTCATAATCAGAGCTGGTTTTGGGACGTTAAACCCCACAAAAAAAAATAGTTTTCTGCGAAGACTGAAGGCATATAATTATAAAAGAGAAGCGAACACTATGGAGATTGGTTCTCACGTACTGAGATCATGATTTAAAAAATATAAAATAAAGAACTGAGCAGATCAACATTTAATTCTTTTTGTCTCACGAAGAAATCGCATACGGCCTTGCAAACGTTCCTGTGACTAAATCCGAGAATAGTCGCGCCAAGAGAGAGCAGTACCGGAAGAGACAAATTTAAACCCATGTTTCTCAAGGGTGTTTCCAGAAACCTTTTCCGTGGGATGTTGAATCTTTGACATGATATGATGAAGTGCTCCAGAGACTCATCCTCATCACAATGCAGACACAATGGTGATTGAGCCAAACCAGACCTGTACATGTAAAATTTCAGTGGGGGGACTCGGCATCGTAATTTAGTGATTGAGATTTCTGCTCTTCTAGTTTCGCACCATCTACTTTTCCACGGATAAGCCAAATGTCCGAAGTCAGTGCTGGCTAGTGTAGATTTGTTAAAATTATTGCAGGTACTATATTTTGAGTTGCTCTGCTCTAGCAGCCGGCCGAGCCACCGCTTCTTCTCCTTCTTTTCCTCTGTAAGTCGGCACATACCGAATGCAGGGGATTGGGCAATGATATTTTGTCTTAATGAGTACTTTTATGTGTGTGGTTTGGCGAAGCACAAATGATGAAAATTAAGGTAAGATTCTTTTGGTTTCAATTAGAAATTTCATAATTTCTAAACAAACATCCCTGTGACTGTACACCGCAAAGTGGACCCTCCAAACGAAAGAATAGTCGTTTTAGTAAATTCCCGGCCTAGCTGGCGAATAATCTTTCGCTAGATTTTGAAGCGTCGACAAGATATAAATAAAAAATAAAAAATGCCGCCCGCATCTTCCCACGGGGGGAACTCGACTAAATGCGTCGCAGAGTGGTGGGGGTATCGCGTGAATGTTGCGTAATTGGGTATGGTTTGGGAATGCTTAATTGTTATTTCGTCTTTATTATTCTTATTTATTGAATGAAGGAGAAGCGAAGGCAAGGAGTGTAAAGTTAAAGTGTGTCTTTATTGCTTGGTGCCGTCGTTGTATTGGACGGCACCAAGGTGGGCGCTTGCGTCCGGAGCCGCGTCTCGTTGACGACGTTTGCACGCCGCTTCTCTCTCACGTACCTGGGGTCTTAAAGCTCGCTGCTCACGTTTCGCCGCTGCTTCTCGTGCACGAAGTTCGGAATCCGCAGCTCGGCGTTGCCGTTTCGCAGAAGCGTCGCGCTGCCCGAGTGATGGATTGAATTCCGAACGCGCGCTCCGCCCGCGTTCGAGGGAGAGGAGTACGGGGGAAGAGGTCCGCACCCCCACTGCGTATGCTCGGCTTGCTGAACGCCCGGTGGGCCGGCACGAGACGAGCCGGTCATGCGCAGGGGGGGTGTGGACGGCGCTGACGCCGAAGCGCGACATCGTGCAACTAAGAAATGCTCCGCATTTAAAAAAATCCACGCATATCCACGGAGTGAATGATGATGAGTGGGCGAAGATCGGGACGTTCATCGTAGATCGTGCCGAGTTCCGGATTAATTTAGTTAACGCGCACGCTACGAATCCTTATGGTTCAACTACGCACAAGTGAAATCTCCCGTCGGCACTTCGTTGCAAGTCGAGATCCAGTGCCTATGAACGGTTCTCCAGCGCGAGCAGTCGGTATTTTTCAATCAAGAAACTCGCTAGAAGACGCTGCCTGCGTCAAGCTTGTCTCTCGCGGGTGAGGGCGCGTTCTCCTTCTTTGCGAGCTGGTAGCGCGTTCATCGAAGAAAGAGCGTTTCCATAGTCAACGCGCGCCTTTCGCTCTCTTCTCTCTCTCTCTCTCTCTCACAAGACAGCAGATGGAAGAGTGAGAGAGCTCGCGCGCCTGGAGGCACGCGCCGAGGGCGCGCCTCCCACACGCGCCCTCCTAGTAGCGCGTTCCGTTCCTAGTAGGTAACGCGCTAGTACAACGGACGGACAGAGCTTCGCCCCTAAAAACTACAAGTTATTCCTTCCTTAAGTACTCTGTTAACATGTTTTTTGTAGTACACATATGTCATAAAATATCACATATCGCAGGTGTTAACTAACGCGTAACTTGTGCTTGGCATATTAAATGTGAGTTCGAGTCACCTAGAGGAAAGTCACAACACCGCAACTTAGTTTCATTGCTCGCTGAATTCAAACAGTGAGGATCAGACAATGAAAAAAGGACGCGAAATCTCAATATTTATTCAATATCAGGTCAGCTTCATTTATTGGTACCTATAGGAATGAAGTTGCCGCAACACTGCGATCGCCCGACACCCCCCTCCCGCACATTTTTTTTTTCAGGCTTGCAACATAATAAAGTAACAGTTAAACGCATTTGCAAGAGCTCGCTGCCCATTAGCGCTCTATTACTTCTCATTAGCTAAAGCTCATCTGTCTGGCAGATAATGCGATTTAGTAGCTCGTTAATTTCGTGCCACAGTCTGCACGTTCCGATAACTTTTCTGACTTTAAATGCCGTCTATCTTCTTAACCAATACAACAGGAGAAGCCCACGGGATCGAGAGGACGGTTCAATTATGCCTTTTGTAATGATCTTATCGACTTCCTGCTGGATCACTCGGCGCTCGTCATTTGACACGTGATAAAGCAGGCTATGGATAGGCGCAGCATCGCCAGTATGTAAGCGATGCTGCACAACGGATGTTTGCCCTAAAGGCCGACCTTCAAGGTCAAAAATGTGGGAACAGTGGCTGAGCAGATCATGGAAGTCGGCAGTCTGGCAGGGCGAAAGGTCATGGGCTATCATCTTGGTGATGTCGCCGTGTGCTGGATGCTACGTTACAGAATAAGCATTGGAGTCGGCCGAAGAGCGGGTGCAAGATGGGTAAGGCGCGGAAAGTTGGTACCTGAGGGCGGAAGCCAAAATTCAGGAGCGGAAGGTAAGTTGTGTTGGCCGAGATGGTCACAACCGCGTGAGGAAAAGAGACGTCGTGCGAGAGTAAAGTATTGACAGAAGGAGTGACCACATAGACGCCATTCGGTACGCAGGGGTTAGGCCGAGCAGCAATGTGAGTGAGTGCCTGCGGCAGCAGGCGAACAAAGTCAGCAGAACAGTGCTGGGCCTCTACTGTGTCAGGGAGGTCAGGAACATCTGGCAGATCGAGTTGGACCACGCCGGCCGAGCACCGTGACAATATACAGAAAAAAAAACATTCCAACGAGCCCAGAACAGCTTACGCTGTAAGAACTTCCTGTCAATTTACATCAATAGTTGCTCTTTTCAAGTACATCTTCCACTCCACCATTTTTTAAATGTTCTATCCCTGATCACCCGCATTTCAGAGTTCTACCAAAGCAGGGAACAACCAGCTGACTTCGACATCAGAGTATCCGCCGAGTAGCGCTCGTAATGAGGAGCCCGAAATCCTTCACTCTCACGCCAGGCTATCGCCACGCTCCGCTGCACGAGCATGATTTAATTCATCGACTATAAGAACTCGTTCCTGGATTTCTGCTCAACGCTTCCAAGTGCGTTTGTGAAGGCAAGTATCATTCTCAGGTGAGCTTGCACGCATGCAAAGCACAGACTCTTCAGCTTGCTTATGTTTAGTTCATCTTTCTCTTGAAACGTTTAGAGCTTCTTTTTTTTTTCTCACGCGCCTTTCAGCAGCCATTTCTTTTTAAAAGTTACCCGCACTTTTAAAAGTTATCACCGCCCGATTTAGGAACGAAATACAGCGTTAAAGGAAATAAATGCAGGCGGTAGAATTAAGTTCGCTGTTGGCCTGACGAAAAGAAAAGTGCAGAGGTAAAGTTTGCGTATGGAGTCCGCAAGGGCACGTTAGGGAAAACCTAATTTGGCGAGCTTGTTTCTGGGGAAAACCCACTCCAGTAAAAAATAATAATAATAAAGAACATTCTCGAAGGAAATCTGCATTTGCCTTCGGCGCGTCTACTTAAACCTCACGGAACTGCACTTCGTCGGGACATTACTTCTGCCTTTTCTTTCTTTTCTATGATTCCATTAAAAGACGTGAGCGTGCTTTTAGTGACCGTGAACGACTCACACAAGCAAAACAGTTTTACCGCGAAGAGTGTAAACAGTGTAAACAAGCAAGAGAAAGTTATGCCGAGGGTAACCTCGTGTGATGTGATAAATTTTGCCACTGGCATAAGGCAAAGACAGCATTTCTTATGCATGTTGTTTATAGACGTAGAGACCTTCGCTATGGACTTGTGGATTGAAGGGTTGCGTGTTTATTATTGTACCGCGAAGCGTGGAAACATTGCTTTGTTGCTCTCGCCTTGGCGCTTGCTATAGTAAGCAATTTAAACTTAATCATGCAAGAAACGTGTCGTGTGCTTGTGGAACTGCAAAGGAGGATGTAGAGCCCGTGTTCTTAGAATATATATGAAGCCTAATAAAATAAATAAATAAGTAAATAAATAAGGAACTGCTCGCACATGAACTGCGGTACCTGCATTACAAAGTGCGGGCACGAGGACAGCATCCGCAGACACATAAAACAATTTCTGAGTCATTTTCGCTTGGTGTCGTTGTAAAGGCAACTCCCATCATAAAGTAGTACACATTTATTTGCAAGCGGACATAAGTGAGTGGTTTTTTTTATTGCGATAGCAATTAAAAGGACACTTGATCCGGATGTTTGCCGACGCTGTCACGTTCCGTATACATATATCGCATGTATTCTTATGGACTATAGGTAAGAGCGGCAACAGAAATCTGGCACTAGCACTCGGCGAGCGGCGCGACAGAGAAAAACGAGTCGGAATAGGTTAGAAAATAGGGCATCTGGCCCCGGGAAGGGTGCTGTCTTTGTGTCAGTGAAGCTAAAGTGATAAAGTAAAATAAGAAAGACCCTTGCAAAATTTCCGCGAGGCGCCCGAGCAGAGATTCCAACCCACGACCTATCTGTCTCCAGGAGTGCGTCTCAGACAGCTCGGCCATGGAAGAACTATCCCGACAGTACAAGCGGCGCGCAGTTCATGCCACTTGCTTATACATACCATTTTAAGCTTGTAACAAGATAGCACTCTCTGAGCTCTGAGCTACCACCTGCGACGGAGGCTCATTTAGACTTCGATCACGCGATGGCGCAAAGTTATCGCCCCTCAACTCTCGCCCAGAGATTCGTCCTCTAGACGAAGCGCTAGGTCACGAGACAACGACGGCGTCACGGAGTCTGCCGAGCTAACAGCGCGCACTGATCATCGCTCCATGCGTCCGGTGTTTCATCGGAACGCCATTGGAAGAGCTTCATCAAATGGTAGTCGCGCTGAAGAAAACGCGCGCTCCCATGCGTGTCCACAAGCAGCAATAACGTGCAGCTGCACTTGAGGCACACTACAGGTGAGCACGTGACACAATACAACGGTTGGGGAGGACAAAGCCCAAGCACCTCGTCCCTAAAACTTCCCTCGCTTATTTTGTACTGTATTCCAGTGTGTTGCTATCGGAATAATTGCTTCGCCATAGTGGAGAAACTACCGTGTTTTTTTTTTTTTTAGGCAATGAAAAGTGGAGCTCTTTTCTGCAACTCGATAAGGCTTAGCGCCACCAGGAAGAGAGATAGGTAAGCAAAAGAACAGAAGCGAGATGAGATAGAACCAACTTCGCAGATGGGCGTCCATACGTCTGCGATCTCCACAGGCGAAGTGAAGAAGGCCGCAGGATTTTAGGGGAAAAAATAGGGAGATGTTTGACGAGTGAGATTTGTCTTTGCGGTAGCCCTATATAACACATCTCTTTTTGTCACAGTTTGTGTGTGTTACACGTCTGCTGTCATACTGAGTGTTATATTTGGCGACATTTTTCTTTCAGAGTGAAGCTTTATACGGATACAGTTCCGTGTATTCTTCGTGTGCATCAGCAATAACGTACGCAACCCCCCCCCCCCCCCCAAGCTATTCCTATACACTGATCTGTTCTGTTTATTATTTCAATAATAATAATAAAGAAACGATTTACAAAAAGCTATACGTCGGCCTGGTCTAATACGTTCTCGCCTGCTACAAGATATTGAGGAAATACAAGGTAGTGAAGGTGATCTCTAGTTCGAATTTACTTCGTTCTTTTTTTTTTCTCCTGTATTAGTGTTCGCTCATCCTAAGTAAATCTTCCTTATTTCTGTCTTTAAAAATTATCTTGTCTACTTACATCGACAAACTTCTTCCGAGTGAATGGGAATGAGTAGCCGGAGGCGTATGGCCTTCATCCACTACAGTTCCTTCCCGGTTTGCCCCATTTACCGAGCACAGATATACCATATCCAAGAAAACGACTTACTATCTAACATGGTGCCTTTATTGAATGGCTTGATAATGTATCTCCATGGTTCAGATTTAATCTGATTTTGTACAAGAAGCACACCATAAAACGCGTTGTCGAGTCATGCATGATTTCAAAAAGCATTCAGTTAACGAGAGGGTCCCCATCCGAACTCCCGCTAGCTTCTGACCTTCCGTGGAGTAATGTTGTTGAACTTATTCGGCTCACCGGCTCCGTTGACAATTTCGATGCGGAGCCGAGTTAGTCGTTGTCGTTGGAGCTTCTTGGTTGAAGAGGTTCTAAAGTGAGTGTACGGTCACTGGGTGCTGGTCACGGTGACTTCATTTTAAACAGGAATTCAAGAAATAGGGTTTAGGTAAGATTCGTGAGTAGAACATCATCAAGCGATTCTTATGCTCTTTGTGGAACTGTTCGTGATACTCATATACTAGCATTCTAGTGTTGCCATGAGAAGGCTTTTAGGCTTCTGTCTGACTACTACCTCAGTTCTTAACCCAAAATAACCGAACAGCTTTCTTAAGAGGACAAATCAAAATAAATTTAAGAGTTTTCATAAGTATCCGTCCAGAAATATAGAACTAAATCCGCGATCGGTAAAGCAAACTGACATAGAAAAACGTTTACTGAAGAACAGGGAGCTCGACGTTTAAGAATGTGCTCAAAAAGAGACTCCTTCTATAGCGGTATGTCCAATCAAAACGCGAACAAGAACTACGATAGTGCTTCTAACAAAACGAGAATTCTGTACGTTCCAAGCTGTAAAGGGGGTTTAAGCGTACGTCCACAGCGTTCATCCTGGTCTATTGAATGAGCACACACCGAAGCGCCATGGCCGTATATAGACAGACACTATTTTTACGTCCAACCGCCTAGCTCAGACGGCACATCATAACTTGACACATTTGCGGCGATTGATGCGCGGCGGTTTATCGCGCGAAGAACTCATAACTCCAAGCCATATAAGAAAAGAAAAAAGAAAAAGAGCGGCGGAAGAAAAAAGAAAAAAAAAAAGTAGCACGGCACGCAGCGAGGGACGGCGAAACTTTTGCACCGCAATTCGCCTCGCTCGTCGTAGGAATGCGCGGCGGTGTTTGTGACCGCATAACCAGTCTCGCGGGCAGCGCGTTATGTACCAGGGGCGCACGTGCGTGATCTACGTCACATGGCCACGGTTAAATCTGGCTGCCGCACGCACGGGCTAACAAGATTTGCACGGGCAACGGCTGTCGTGCCGGTCGTACACGTCTCGGAGGCGCGGCTGGCTTTCAATCTCAATTTGTCTCCACTAAAAGTTCTCGGCAGGGCACTTTCCTGCTGGCTTGGCAAGCATCGATCACGACTGCAGTGCCCCCTGGGATTCAAATCGCTGTCGAGCCCGCGGGACTGCACGCTGACAGTTCTCGCGCTTTCCGGGCGAAGGCGGAAGTGGGGCGGACAGGAAACGGCGAGCGAACAGCTCGAATCGTAACAGGAACAGAAATAGACGCGAAAAGTACAGCTATCGTATAATAAAGACGGAAGCGGGCATGTCGGGACACTGAGCTTTTATTTCGCTCACTTTAAACTTCGATGCGGAGGCTTTCGGGTCGCGAGTGCTTTCGTTTTGTTCTGTGATCCTTTAAGTGAGTGTTGTCTGATCTCATAATCGATCCTGCAGCACTGTAGGGAAACCGATGAGACATCCTTCGGGAAAAGCGAATGCACACACGAAAGTAGAGTTCTATATAATTTTATTGATGTGCGCGCATTCGAAAAAACGGCGAGACAGCAGTTGAACGGCGAAGTGAACTCAAAAGCACAGCCTGCAGAACAACGTGTTCACATGTGCTGCTGCCGCGTGAAGACAAATATTGCAGAGTGTGTCGTGCGTTCGTCCTTGAGGCATCGAGAGCGGTTTTGAAGAAGCATCTATACGACACAGCGAAGTCGTTGAGTGACCACAAGAAATAAAGGAGGATACAAGGGGAAGAGAGTCGAACGTGCTAGTCCTCACTGCTGCATCATTCCAAAGAACGTGCTGTCACGCGTAAGTGATCAAATTATTCAATTATCTTTGCATAGGAGAGGCATTATTACGAAGTTTATTTCTTTTTTGAATGGAGAAGAATGCAGACAGCTCCATACGTGTGATGACTGTGGCTGCCATGAAGCCATTCAACTCGGACTGCGCTCGCTACAGTGTGCAGAGACACTCGCTTAATTGCGACTGCGCTAGCCTGCTTTGGGCATACACGATGAAGTGGGCAAGCTATCGCGGAGCGCCAGCCTCATATGCCATAGCAGTTGAATGAAACGAAAGGCAGTTAGTTATGCAGTGTTCAAGGGAAACAGGCTTACGCAAATAGCTATAGCCTCTAATTGTGTTAGCCGCGCGGGACGTCCTGCAGCAGGGGTACGTTGGTTATGGCGCTGACCCGAAGGACGTGGGGTCGATCCCGGCCGCGCTTTTGGTGGAGATAAAATGCTAGAGGCCCATGTACTGTGCGTTATCAGTGCACGTTAAAGAGCCCTCATGAGGTCAATACTTCTGTAGCCCTCCAGTATACGGCGTACCTCATCATCATGTCGCGGTTGTGGCACGTTAAACCCCGGCAATGATCACTGTCGCGCATGGCGTGATACAGTGTTCGTATAAGGTGGGTTTGTAGTGAGCGCACGTTACCTGCGTACAGATGCTTCCCTCTTTCTTATATTTGTCTTGTCAGTTCCACTTGTTCCCAAGGCATTCCCAGTGTGGTGTAGTGAACCAGATTTTCCACACTGGTTAACTTCCTTTGTCTTCCTTATCTCCTTCTGTCTCTGGCAATGTTGATGAACGAGAACGCGCGAAATCAACGTGAAAGAAAACATGGACCCCCCATCTCCTCCGCACGTCGGCATTATATAACAATTACAAACCGATGCTTATTTTTGTAGCCACTAGACCACCCAGCCACAGTGGTCTAGCGGCCATTGTGCTCGGCTGCTGATCCGAGGGTCGCGGGATCGAATCCCGACCGCGGCGGCTGCATTTCGATGGAGGCAAAATGTTGAGGCCCGTGTGCTGTGCGATGTCAGTGCTTTTTTTAAGGAAGCCCAGGTAGTCGAAATTTCCAGGGCCCTCAACTACGGCGTTTCTCGTAATCATGTCGTGGATTTGAGACGTAATAATCCCAGAATTAATTAATTCATTCATTCATGCTGCCATTCCTGCGCTAGAAAAGCCCATAATACATGATACGAACCGTATCCGCTTGTTCGGCTTTTCAGAGCGCAGCTCTTATACGCTCGTTCCAGCGTTTGAGCGTCGTCCGTCCGCCCTCGCCGCAACTGAGAGAACCAAAATAAACGAAAGACGTCCTGGCTCACGAGCCTCGAGCCACGCGACTTTTGCCGAGGCTAACTTAAAACAGCCTTACATGAGTCAGAACGCAGTAGTCCGCGCCTATAGCACACAAGCTGATCGGTCCTTTCTCAACAAGGAGCGACGCAACCGGTGGAAGCGCTTCCGTTGGGGCGGTTCATCGTCGTAATCAAATCGAAGTGGTGCAGCCGCAAAGGAGAAGAATGACGACAAGGCGATTGTTACAAGTGCACACTACCAACTGCCTGATCTCCACAACAGCTCAATAGACACAGTAGTGGGCGCGTACGCCGAAGGCAAGATCATCCACGCTTCCTATTAGAGATCAACAAGTCGAGAAACGCGTTAGTCATCAACTAGCCCAGAAACACACTACAATCATGCGCATGCGCGCCGAAGGCAAAATCAGCAACGCGTCCTATTAAGATCAACTGGTCCAGAAACGAGTTATATTAGTCATCAACTGGCCCACGAAGAGATTACAATCAATGAGGCAAATGTGGGGGAACAACACGCGTGTCTCTCGCAAATACTTTCGCTTACTATACCGCCACATATATAAACATAACGCGTACAGCTACGCTCACACTTCGCTTTAGGAGGTAGGAGGAGGACGAGGAAGGAAACATAAAGGCAGAGAGGTTAACCAGAAAGCGTCCGGTTGGTTACCCTGCACTGGGGGATTGGGAAAGGGGAATAGAAAGATGAAAGAAAGAAGAGCGAAAAATAAAAAAAAAGGTGGCCGGGGATGGCAGATAACCCTTTAGGACGTATCGTAATCGTCGGTAGCTTTTTTTCCCCTTCTTTTTGTTTAGCATCAGCATGAATGTAAAGTTATGCAAAAGATGAATTAAGCGTGCAGCACTTAACCCTCGGCCCATCCGCTTACTCCCTCGGGATTTGAGAGCCGTCTCTTCAGACCCCCCAGCTACAGCACGCAGCGCAGCTTTGTCGCTACATACGTGTCCTCGGTGTTTAGCGTTTAACGAGAAGCCGTACTAATGAGCCTCACTCACCGCAGGGGGAGCGCGAAAGAAGAAAACAATTTCGTGGGAAGCTGTAATGCGCTTATTGAACGCTCGAAAAAAAAATGTATAGAAAGCTTCCCGGGAGTATAGTGCGCTTAACTCTGGAAGCCTTATCGGTACCTCGCGCTTCTGACTCGTGACATTTCTTGAAGCGGACGACACTCGGCACCTTTGACGACGCGCCAGTTCCCTCGTATCCGGTCTCGCTTAAAGCGCGGAACCTGAGGACTGTATGAAATTTGGTGCCGTCCTGTTTCTTTTCTTTTTTTTTTTGTTCAGGAAGACTTTGTGTAGTAAGTGCGAAGGTTGTACACACGTTTGAAGAAGTGGAGTACCGAAGAAAAAGCGTAGTCACGCTTAAACGGGTTAGTACGGAACGACAAGTAAGAGATTCATGACCTTTTGGCTTCTTTTCAAAAGCGCCCATTCTGTTCATCTTTTGTTCAACGTATTAGGCACCTTTGGTGCCGGTATACGAATGAAATTCAATAGTGCTTCTTCCCAGACGACTGGGCAGAAGCAGGCCCTACCAGACGTGCGCGTTGGAAAGCGTCAGCACGCGCCTCGTAGAGTCGTTGTCGCGCCGCTTTGCACCGGAGAAAAAGGGCCCGCAACCACACGTGTCCCGAGTTGCTGAGCATCGCCGCGCGTCATTTCGCAACGAAATGGAGTCAACCAAAGCGCCCGCTTCAGTTCTAATCGGCACCAATTTGTTGCTCTCCGCATCGACGGCAACAAACTTTAAATTGAGCCTTGGCTGAATCTCATGCACTGAATGAGACAAAGTATTGGCGATGTTTTGCGGTCATTATTTCGAAAACGTGCTCATTTTCACACCGCTTGTATATATGCTGCCACCGTGACCTTCAAGAGTGGTTTGATTCTTATGGACCAGGTGGCGCTACATGCATTTCCCGCTGTTGAAATCACAATTATTTTGATGGAAATGAGAGTGTATTTGTTTTAGAACTAATATAATAAGGTGAAAACAAATTAGCCTCACCACACGTTCCCGATATTTTTCACGGGTGTATTATTGTGCTTATTCATACAGCGACATAAATACGGCCATGGCCTCGGAAATTTGAGAGTGCCGGATCTACCGGCACGCCGAGTGCGTCACGTCGCTTGTCGCTGTCGTTAGAATATCGCGCGCATGTGGCTGGACCTTAATCGCTGCCGCGAAACACTGCCGCCATTGCCGTGTGATCGCCAGCGCTCGGACAGCCACCCAGTCACACACACGCTGCTCGAAGGCTCGGGGAAATGGTACAGATCGTTCCGGAAATGATGTTAGCTTGCCATGCTCTCGTGGGGCCTCACGTCGGCGACGCGCGCCAACGCCTGCAGCGCCTTCCGGCGCGCGAGGTGAAAATCTAGCAGTGCCAGGCCTGGACTTCGACTCGCGTCATCACGGGATCTGGACTTTGGAAGCTAAATGGCGGCTCTACACCATGCCCGGCTACCCGCACTGGTCAGCGGGTCTCGGAAGAGAGGCTTCACCCGCAGTAATCAAGCAGTATTTATTGCAATAAAGTTGTTTCTCTCTTTATATGTTTTTCTCAGTTAAGTCGAAACATTTTTTTTTTGTGCGTCTGTCATTCACCAATCTACTGATGTTCACGGCAACCTAGCAGTGATGACGTTATCTTAGCATCGCCAGCCTCCCTCGTCATTCCCAGCTTAACTTTGGCCATACTGATAAGCCAGCTGATCCCGTTAATCCCAGAACGCAGTTGTGCGTAGCTGCATGGAAGCGCGCTGTTCCAGTGGCGATATCTCGAAAAACAGAAAATGTTTAAATATTTACGCTATTTCTGTATCCAGTATTCCGAGTTTGCCGTAACGCCGCATGCAATGAACACCAGTTCAATGGAAGCTAATTAACGTGCCTTTAATTTTGACATTCTTATATGCAACTTGCGTGTGGTGCCATTGCAGTAAATAAAGATTGTTTGTCTTCGAACTTATAGTATGGGTGTGCGTGATGCTCAGATTCCGTTGGCATAAGCTTTATCAATCATATAGTTTTATAGTCTATGTTTAATGTCTTTTCAAGTATTCGGACAACAAAACGTATAAAATTCATTGTAAAAGGAGCATCCCAATACACAATAAACTCAAATAAATACACATTTGCGTCGAGAAGGCGCGTACGGTCCGTTGGAAACCTTCGTGCAGCCTACACACATTGCGCACGCAAGCAAAATTTTCAAGAAGAAGGAAGAAACCTGACATATCGAGTGATTTCGGCGTAGGGATCACATATGGTCTTGGCCTACAGGGTTATGTACAGTTAAAAGTACTTCAGGTCCTCCTTATGGCATATGTGTGCTCCTAGGTCTGTCAGTGTCCGGAGGACTAACACCCAAAGCCGTGCGCAAAAGTGGAATGCAGAGTACTGAGCTCCACAGAGACTCTGAGAGCCGTAGCATCTGCACACATATTTGGAAAGCCAGAACAAGTAAACACGGTAACGAACGAGGCTGACGCTGCGCATAGTGCGCAGAAGTTGCTCCTGAGACGACGACGACAAGTTGACGTGTAATTTTTCGCCTCTGTGTTAGTAAAAAACTACGTGGGAGACAGAAAATAAGGCGTTCTGACGATGTGAGTTTAAATGGCTCGATGAGCCATTTTCTTATAACACAGCCAGGCAAATATTGTTGCAATGCGCGCAGCGCCTAGCTCGACATTTCTTGTCAAATGCGGCCTATAAGGTCACTCGATCTCTCTCCTTGGCGCATAGTATCTCGAAAGTCACGTGAAGCGTTGTGTAGGTACCTGGGCCGCCCACGAGCTGCAGCCGCTTGCTGGCGCAGCGCGCGCTCGAGCAATAAGTAGCTGTCAATAAATTAAAAGAAAAAAAAAGAAACAAAGAAAAATTGCTCAAGGCTATAATGCCAAAACGTTACTGTTATATGGCACACCTAGATTTTCTGCTGCGCAACAGAACCTTTGTCCCTTTATGTCATTGTGCGTCAGCATACTTAGATGGAAAACAAACAATGCAGTTCACCGTAGGAGAATGTTGTTGGCACCGTAAATGAATGCAGGTCGGAATGAATTGCTCAAGAATAGTACACTGTCGGGCTGGTAAGTAGGTGTGAAATAAACCAACTACAACTTCAACTTAACATCAACGTACCTTGCAGAGGGGAGTGTAGAACTGGTACTCAAGAAATGTTGACGGTGTGAAATGCCTATTCTGACCAGTCCATCGATCCCCTTTATTGCACAGCTTCTGTGTTCCCTTTTGGAAGAACACAGTCCGGGGATTTTGCTTATCGTGTTACAAAAGGTCCTACAGTCGACGAATTATCATAGAAAGCATGAATTTATCGGAGAGCAGGACTACTAACAAGCAAAAATATTACGAACATGTCGAGCTGCCAACATTCCATGAAATAAAACGGGAATTTTTCAGAAATACGTGTAAAGTAACGCACAAACAGACTATTCGTGAAGGATTTCTTCAGTTACTCAGAACTGGTGTCTCGAGTCCCGAAGCCAAAGTATGGTCTGCGATAAGAAAACCGCAGCGGAAGCCTCCTAATTTTCTGTTCTACCACTTTCTATAATAAGGTCTAAGTACGGACAACAACGCCTGGTTTCTTCAGCGTAGAGTCTCTCGTGTGCTTATGGCACCAACACCATTATCACCAATGTCATTACAGAGAAAAGGGGACAACAGGAGAGGAAAATGTGGTGGCACTCAAGCCTGAAACTCTATATCAAACATCAGCATGTGGATCACGTAGGCCCATTTCGCAGAGCACTGCGATACTGAGCGTGTCAATGCACTACCGGAGCGAATGGCTCTTTTCGCTTGCGTTCGTTTTTGCTCGACAGACCTACCTGCGTCAAATCGACGTGACGACTGGTTATTTCGCAGCAGTGTGAGGGCTTGTCCTTGCTTCGTCATTCAGATCACTAAAATGTACGACAGAGACGGTAAATTAGTTTAAGATCAATAAAAGAATTTTCTCAAATATCTAGTCTCGCTAATATCGCGGTAACACGTTCGATACTGCAGGAAAACGACGACAGGCGTTCATCTTATGAATCAGTCCGCCGCGGGGGTCTAGTGGTTATGGCGTTTGACTGCTGACCCGAAATACGCGGGTTCAATCCCGGGCGCGGCGATAACATTTCAATAGAGGCCGAAATGCCACAGATCCGCGGTGTTAGCTCACGTTAAAGAGTGTTCAAAATTTGTGCAGCTCCCCACCATATGCCGCGTCTCCCAATCATACCGAGATTACGGCGCGCGCGCCTGTGTGTGTGTGTGTGTGTGTGTGTGTGTGTGTGTGTGTGTGTGTGTGTGTGTGTGTGTGTGTGTGTGTGTGTGTGTGTGTGTGTGTGTGTGTGTGTGTGTGTGTGTGTGTGTGTGTGTGTGTGTGTGTGTGTGTGTGTGTGTGTGTGTGTGTGTGCGTGTGTGTGTGCGCGTGTGTGTGTGTGTGTCACAGACAGAGACACTTAGCTACAGCTCAGGATCTCAAGTTATATTTTTATCTTTCACATCACTACGAATATCATGCCGTTCAATAGAATCCCAATGGATTTACAGGAACTTATGCTGTCCTTGACTATCGACAGTTATTACTGATCGACAGTTATCGACTCATCTCTTTTTTTTTCTTTCTGCTATGCCGATTCGGGTAATTGTTCACCAAGCAACTGCCGAGGACAAACGGCGCTCTGAGAGTCGGAGCAGCTGTTGATAACAAATAAAAAAAGGATGTGTTAACTCCACGCTGCTCGCCCTGTTCGCTGTTTCGCAACCATAGCCAACATAAAAGGCTGTGTTTGCTTAAGCAATCAATGTTTGCTGAGAAGTGAACATCAACACCTCAGTGTTCCACTGCTCCACGAACTCGTTTTGCTGCGAAGCAATCATGACTTTTTTTTTCCCGATGCTACACTGGCACGGGCACAGCTCGCGTACATTTATATTTTTTTTAAACGCGTTGCCGGTGGCGACGCTTTTTTTTTAAGGCTAGAGCATCTAAATCTTCCAAAGCACCCCGAGTTCAACCCACGAATATTAAAAAAAAAACGCAGAGAGAGACAAAAAGATGTGAAAACTCTCGAGTCTTAACACTTTGCACCCTCGAAATCCATATCGAATCAAAAATCACTCAGGCAGGAGGACATAAAACTATCTGATCCAACATGCATACCATATCGGCTTAGGACAAGCAAGAATAAAAAAAAAATACGATGCTAGACAACGTCTGGCCTCGCTGACTTGTCAAGCTCAAGAGCAAGAAAGGACTTTAGGCGCAGACTTCGACATCTCTCATATTCAAAGAGCTGGGAATGGAGGGCTTAAAAAGCAATAGCGCATACATGGCTCGCGATATGTCGACGCTCGGTGCATGCAACACGAAAGAAGAAAAAAGAAAAGGTGTTCAAGAGCACGATTACGCTGAAAAGAAAGTAAGAAAAGAAAGGGGGGGGGGGGGCGGTGAGGGAAGGTTCCAGAAAGGAATGTTGTCTGCTTTTCGTCGCATCACAATCGCAAAAGGCGAAAAAGGGTTTAAACGCGTACGAAAATCAAACCGACTGCTAAGATGACGCAGTATATCTGTATTTTGCTTTAAGAAAAAAGAACTATTTTGTTCTCCGCACCAGCTGTAATCTCGTAGGCTAGAGAGTACTACTGGCTCTTTTGTAAAAAGAGAAAAAAAATGACAAAGAAGAAGAAGAAGAAGCAAAGGAAATAAGTGATGATTAGCAAAAGCTATCAAAGTTGAACCACGGAAAGTTTGCGAAATAGCTTTAACGTATTCTCAATTCCTCGGGTGTCAAAAAAAAAAAAATGAACGATTGGATGAAAATACGGAGACAGGTGCTGATTTACGACCACTGATGCGCTGTATGACAGATTCCTTGCCGCCCATATTGAAAGGAGAGGAAAATGTGACTGCTTGAGTGTGGGTGGGCCAGGGTTTCTTTTATTATTTAAGCAATGGTGACAAAAAATTCAGTATTCGTGGTTTGTTTTCTTAAATTCCCAGTGCTGTCACATTCATGTCAGATTATTGGGAAGGAGGCTCAATGACGCAAAAGAAAGCGGTGACGTGCTTGACGGAGCGCTGAAGGCGCTTCGTACACCTCACCACATGCAAGCAAGAACGGAATGGAATTTAGCTATAGATGTCATTAGGGAGACAGCGAGATTGCTGTGCCGAGATGACACGTTTTCAATGACAGGGCTGATTTTAGTGCGTATAAGCTATGCTGTCGCTATCATTATGCCTGTCTAGAGAAGGTCGTTGCGGTCACCTTCACCTTTATATAAAATTTGATCCTATGTCTCGAATACGCAGTTGTGTGCCGCATGACATATACAGTCAAATGCTCTGTGCAGTAATAATGATAATAATACCAACGAGGTTTTGCGTGCCAAAAGCACGATGTGATTATGAGGTAAGCCGTAGAGGAATGTTTCGGAAATTTTAACCACCTGTGATTTTTTAATGTGCCCTGATACCGCACGGCACCCTAACCTGACCTCTACCATTTTCACGCCAAATGGGATTACGACCGCCGCTGCCAGGATCGAACTCGCCAGGATCGTATTTAATGCGCAATGTAGGCAATCCGTCGACCATCCGTAATTTATACAGGTTTGGAAGCATGGGGTTAGAATACATATATAACGAGCTCGTAGACATGGCTAGACGAATATTATTACGTGAATCGGGAAAGCACCGCATTACAGCGTCTGAAAACCGATTCAGAAAATGAATTTCGGATAACTAAGCTAAATTCCGTGCTTCTTTCGTTCTGAAAATTAAAGTATAATTGCCAGACACGACGCGAGCTTTTACCTGTCGCCTCGTCGTAGTACTTGTCCTGTGCTGAGCCATTCACCTTTAATTAGCAATGCGCCAATTAGCCCAGCAACGCGTTTTATTTCGTTAGACGCTGCAAGTTGCAACCTTTGTATGAGAACATGTAAGACTTCACCGACATGGTATCGCTTTTAACCGCTTAGGGTTCTTTGACGTGTGCCTATATATAAGCACACGAGTATTTCGGCATGCCCCCTACCCCCTCTCCTTTGTTCTTTAAAAAGATATAAAGGTCAAGTTCATCAGCGCATTGTCGTAGCCACTGAACGAGCAATACGCGGCTTCAGCTAAAAGTAAGACTACATAGCAGCTACGTGGTATAGAATATGTTGTTGCGTTGCTTTCACAGCGGGGTCTCCAATGTATCCCGTGTACTGCGAATACAACCTTCGCAGTGGACCTAAACGAAAGAAAGCTGACAACAGTTAACTCCGTATTGCATGAAGGCGGTTTGCGATATCGTTTCAGTTGAAGTTCGTCTTCAGTTCTGCAGCGTCCAAACCCTATACCTATACCTTAGTTCTCAGTGATCCACACAGCTGATTTATTCGAGAAACAGGACTTGGTTACAGATTGCGACAGTGCCCTGAGAAGTGGCATTGATGATGATGATGATTGTGGTTCGGTTAGGAAAGGACGCTAATTTCTGCAGCCCCTGTAGGGAGCACGGCTAAGCGTCCGTAGGGGTTGGGGAAAGGGACACAAAGAGATAGACAGGAGAGAAAGGCCGTAGTAGAGGGCTCCGGAAATTTAGACCACCTGGGGTTCTTTAACGTGCACTGACAACGCACAGTACACGCGCCTCTGGCATTGACACTGATATGTCTCCAAAGTCTCTTTTCTTTTTTCCCTCTTTCCCCTTCCCCAGTACAGGGTAGCCAACCAGAGGTATCCCTTGGTTAACCTCCCAGTCTTTCCTTTTGCCTTTGTCTCTCTCTCTCTCTCCATACAGCATTCATAAGAGTGCCTTTCTCTGTTCTCCTTCTCCTTACGCGGTACACACTCGTGGCTTTCTGTTTATATATATACATAGTCATAGTGTGTGGCCTACGGCGCCACTGCGGCGCTGCAGTTTTGAGAAGTGGGTTATCGCTCAAGATAAGCTCCTTCCGTCGGTGCTGCCTTCGCATCAAACCAGAAGCGCGGCACCTATCGAACTCGAACGGTACAGTCCGCTGGGAACTGCGCCTCGATGTTTTTATCGAAAAACCATCTTTGCATGTGCACCAGTGTGAAAGCAGCGCATTAACACGTTTGCCAAAGCGGCTTTGTAGAACCAGCGTATGCTTAATGACAGCAAGACAAATAGGCTCTTAAAAGACAAGCTCTCAGCAACGCCTTTTTGATCATTGCACTATGCGGGTGGCGGTCCGGCCATGATTCACTGTATATATTGCAACGTGGTTGCAGAGAGCGGTAGGGGTCGTCCACTGGGCACCGCTGGCTCCCTATCGCGCGGTACGGATAACAGTGTGAAAAGTGGAGCCACAAGGCTGAACAATTATTCACTCTGGAAGAATTCGTGACAGAGGATGAATATGTAATAAGCCAGCGAGACGGGTCGCACTGAGAATATTTAAAGCCTTGTTTATTGCGTTCTAGTATTTTTTTTTGTTGCTGTTTACGTTGTACGTGTTTGTGAAGATGACATTTAAAAAATATCAGTGAAAGGCTAGAACTGTTGCGTCCATACCTCGTCGTTTTTTACGTCCTCGCTCAAGTGCTCCTAGGTCTTCTGCAACTTTTCGACAACGTCATTCGTGAGGTGCCTCTTCCCGAAGCCAGGGAGCTTGATAAGTCAGATCATCCCAATTTCTTTTCGTCTTATAATTTGTATACGTAGATTGAGAACTACTCGATTTAAGACACCTGAAAATTTACAAACTAAGTAAAGTACATTCTCCCGTAATTTTCATACCTTTATTACCTTTTTACTCGACATGTTTACCTCTAATACCGTTGCCATATGAGCACTTCTTTATCGCTTTCAGAGCCTATTCCAGTAGGATTTCTCCGCCGCGATCAACAACGGTCATTGCTACATGATCCACACTATTGCGGACAGTGTATTGCGCGAGCTTCAGCCAAATGGGGATCTGAGAGCCGGATGATGACGTCAAGATCACGATCGTCTCAATTCCGATCAGGCCTCATGGCAACCAATAGTGACCGTCTACCCGCACTTAATCCGGATAGACTCTGAACGTGTGATCAGAAGTGAACGTGTGACGCCGGCATAACACAAGCGGGCTTCTCCATAAATTCCCTTTCTTCTTGTCCTGAGAGCACGAGGGGACTATAAGTCAACGCCCGGGTTACGTTTTTACGTCACGTTAGTGCTATGCCAATGTCATTTACGTGCGGCTCAACGTTGCCACAACGCCACTGCGCAACGTTATCCGCTGATGAAAAATAGGGACGTTAATAACAGTCTTGTCTGCCACCGTTCAGCGACATGCACTATATACACTTTCACAAGGTGTATCAGTAACCGAGAGAAGAACTGTTGCACAAAGCGAACTTTTACGTTTGCCGCGTACACACTGCAAGCTCTTTACTGCATATACGGGAGGATATGCAGCGTTAGCAGACGTACCATTGGGAAGAGGGACCGGCTGAAACCGGTAGAAGTCGGTTGCTTATTAAGAGCAGTGGGATATGGAGGTCGGGTTAAGCATAAGAAATTATTTCCTCAGTGATTCTCAAATTACGTTATTTTTTAAATTAATGCGTACCAGAGCACGCCGGCAAAAGTAATAAGCTAGAGGAAACTCTGTCGCTGTCGATGTTGTCCTTTGTGTTATTATAACTTGCACTACTAACTTAAACAGAATCATTTATGGGCCTCTTGCAGCAAATGTAAGTGCATTTGCCTCAATTACAAAGGCAGACATCGCGGAAGCTTTTGTGATGTCCGGTATCGCGGAGCGTACAAAATACGCCGGACATAATTCGCTTGAAAACCGGCTACGACATTCACGAAATTTGGGATACTCTAGGTGGATGTGATCCGCCCAGTGATAACCTGATAACAGCGATAATTTACTGAATACTAACTCCATGATTGATTGACAGCTGGGTTTTCACCTCCCGAGAACTACGATACAATTATGAGAGACGCCGTATAGTGGAGGGCTTCTGAAATTTCGAACAGCTGGTATTCTTTAACGCGCGCTGACATCGCACAGTACACGAGCTTCAACATTTCACCTCTATCGATATGCAGAAGCCGCAGCCCGAATTCGATCCCGCGACCTTCGGATGAGAGTAGATAAAGAGAACTAGGACGAAGTCATAGTTCCTGCTGCTCATTCACAAGGCGTGTTTTGTCCCGTTATTTGGCGTCTTTTGCGTACTACCATTGTGCTGCGCTTGCACATTCCTAACGATGGGTGCCTATGCCATGCCAAGTCGTTCAGTTTTTATCCAAATTCGCTTATATCCTCACTCTTTTCAATGTTAGTCTCAAGACGCCATTTTATTCTCCCACCAGACTTCCACCTGAGCGTAGAATACTACACAAACTATCTTCAGCTTATCAGATCGCTTTTAGGGAAGGTGAAATGATGAGGCTTTTTAGCTGCAGCAATTGTGGAAGCGCGGCCTGTTCTCCTTTCCCCGCACCTCTCTCCCTAGTTTGTTCAAGGACGACAACAACAACAACAACAAAAATTCTGACGACCTCAGCAATAACCTCGTAACTGAAAGAATGCTAATCTTGCGACTTCCCAGCCCGTGCGTCCCGCAAAAGCAAACTGAGCTCCGTTTGCTCAGGCCGTTAGGAATAAAAATTGACCCACGGTATAACGATGGGCTACACCCACGAAAGGCTGACGCTTGAAGCCGCGCCCACACGAACCTGGAATGAAGAAGAGGCTCTTATCCGGCAGCAGCAAAGGCAAAGGGCCTTATGTGCGTGCTTCTGCACAATCGGGCGTTTCCAGAGTGTGTCAGGCCTATAATAGTGGCAGCATATAGAAAGTGTGCCTCTCCACGAAAGTAAAGTCCACCCCGCGGCTTATGTCGTTGCCTCCTGCATGGTTAGTGGTTAATTTTGTTGGCCCTTCTTCTCTGTCACGCCCACTCGACCGCCTTGAATTTCAGCGCTGCTTTTGATGTTACCAAACAAAGCGCGCTTACGCTTGCCTCCATATATCTCAAACTTCCCTTTTCTACCCTGTGCTGCCGACTCCCGTTGTATTTTTTAAATTTTTAGCCTCGATCAGACAACGGCGCAGTGTTGAAGTATGAACACTGGAAATGTAGTCCAGCGTCATGGAAAAGACAACCAACCCCAACGCACCCCTATGACGCTTAAACCATTGTATTGTTTTCTGTTTTATATTACCGATACGCTACAAGATGCTCAAGAGCCCGTTACGCCGTGGCTTTTGAATAGGTGGGAAGTACATATACTGAATGCATTTGTTGGGCTCCTCTACGTCGCCTCTCTCTGCATAATCATCATCACCAAGAATTCTTCTTCTTCTTCTTCTTCTTCTTCTTCTTCTTCTTCTTCTTCTTCTTCCTCTTCTATCATCGCTTGTGGATTCTCATCTGGAGTTTGAGCTACGCCTCGGGCATGGTGCATTCGCCGCATCTTCAGGGCTGCATAAAACGCCGTCTTAACTGCAGCTTCACAACATGCCATTTCTGTTATCATGTACTACAGTCTGAAATAACATGAAGTAAGTAACAATCTTTCCTGTCTGTAAGTAGGCCTCACTACGACGCATGACACTGAAGCGTGCACCTCCAGAGCAATGTAGCATGCGACAATAATAGAGATAACTTCAGCTTTCCTTTTTTCTTTCTTCCCTGTCCTGGACAAGCCAGCCATACTAGTGATCACATCGAAATGGTCCCATCAGCTTTCGAAATAATGGCTTCGTAAAGTCGCCTTTATGGCTGTGCCCTCACTGTGACCCGTTCAACGAGAAACATCAGCGTCGCCGAAATACTGGCGCTTTCCCATAACCTGCCGGTCAGTATAAAGGCGCAGCGGAAGCTTTCGAAGCTTTTGCCTGCCCCAAGTCTTCGACAGAGGCAATAGTGGACTACCGGTACGCAGGACGTGTTGGACACTGCTTTCGCAACATATAGTATACGTTTTTGTCCACGCATAATACTTTTGGCGGCATGCATTATATTATTTTACTTGGCAACAGCAGTAAGTAGCCTTGCAGTGGTCTTGCTCGGTGAGGAATTTTTCCAGTACGACCGGGATATCGGCACTGCTTTTCTTCAAGCGATGTGGGCATGGCTTATACGAAACAGAAACCTGTGGAAGCCGAGGATGATGCCCAACCCGGAAGTAATAAACCAAGCCATGTATTCCTGCCAGGTTAGTCGGTCGTTTATTCATCAAGGCTTGCAGTTCACTGCATTGCCGTCGAATGTAGCAAATCCGCAGGTGCTCGTGAAGGACGTCAATAAATAATATGGCATGAGTACAAGAAATTTGGGAAATTAGAATTATATAAAGACAGTAGGAACAGCGCGTAGAGCAAAGTGAGAATATATATATATATATATATATATATATATATATATATATATATATATATATATATATATATATATATATATATATATATATATATATATATGAGAACTTGTGCTCAATGGGCCAAACGTATTTGGAGTGAAATAGCAGACACGATTTCGCAGTTATCGTTTATTGCCAACAGTTTCGTCCGCGGGTCCGGTCCCGGACCCGCGGTCGAAACTGTTGGCAATAAACGATAACTGCGAAGTCGTGTCTACCATATATATTATTAGATGCGAAGCAGCTCTTTGACTAGCCTGTGTAACGCTGTCCCTCCGTGCCTCCGTACGAATGCGCCGCAACGCGCTCCCCTCGCCGCAGGTGTTGGAGCGGTGCCAAGTAGGTCACGCCGCAGCTGCGCGTTGCGTCACGCTCCCCTCGCAGTGCGCGCTGACGTCACTCTCTCCCTCGCCTGCCGCGCGCTCGCCGCAGCTGCCGCCTCGTCCGTTCGCCCGCAACACCTGCCGCCGCTCGCTACACCGCCGACTCGTCGGTTCACGCGCAAAAAAGTAACGCCATCTTCCCAAAGGGAACCCTGATGGGATGCGAAGCACCCGCGTTAGCGCCGTTCAACCCGTGACGCCACCCGTGCGCAACGCTGCTGCTTCGCATCCCATCAGGGTTCCCTTTGGGAAGATAGTGTTATATATATATATATATATATATATATATATATCGAGCAAGCAACATGCATGACAGGCACAGACCACCGTGGTTTCAAGGTCATACACTGCCTGTAGAGTGCGGCGTACACATTTGTGGGTGTCACGGCAAGTACACATATATCGGTGATTTCGTAAGCACCAATTTTCTCGTCTCTTCTTGGAACTCCAGAAGTGAACTCCCCGAGAAACAGACCTCCTTCCGAAGGAGTGAATTTCAAGTTTTTCTGCAAGAAGTATTGCCCTGTCTTGACAGTGCAACAAGAAGCAAGGCGCAACTTTGCGTTCATGTTCCCTTCAGTTCCGGCGTATTCGCATCGCTGAATCTCTGACCGAAATTCCATGCAGGCGTCCTCAGAGCTAAGAGCAATAAATGCTCGAAAGAAAGTAGCGTAATAGCAGGTATGGAGTAACGCCTCCGCGTAGAGCGTGTACACAGTTATAGGCGCTCTCTTTCTTGTTTGCATTAACGGGACCTGCGTAGCGTCAAGACTCGCAGACCCTGCACGAAGCGAAGGGGACCGGCGAGACAAGAAAAGCAAGAAACGGAAAGAAAGACCGCTGCCAAAGACGCGTACAGCGTAAGGCAAAGCGCAGCGCGCAAGACTGCGAGTCAGGTATATAAGCGAAGCACGTGGGCCAAGAGGCAAAAGAAGAGGCGTTTGCCAGCGGTGGGAGGGGAGGCCTCTCCGGCGAGGCGGCAAGACTTGCGCGAGCCCGGCTTCCGTATAAAAAGCGCTGCTTTATAGACTGGCTTCGCACGCTCCGCTGGCCACAGGTGAGATGGAGAAGTTGCACCCAGGAACCGTATTTCAGGGGAACAAAGGACGAGGCCTGAGTTATAAGACAACAGAAGCCGAAACCGAGCCAACCCGAGCCTGGCCGTGCAGCCGTCCGACAGGCTGTAAAGAGAGAGCAACCCGCACGCTTTCTTTTATTTATCGACGCTCTGTTCACGTATATCTGCTTTTGTACGTCGGTATTTATATATAGGCGCGTGTGTATATTTATACCTGGAACAGGCAGCGTGTAACGGGGAGGAAAAAAAAAGGGCTTGGCTAGGGAGGCAGGGCCTAATATGGCAAGCTCGCGCACGCGTGGATCGCCGTGGCAGCAGACTTCAAATAAGAGCCCCGGAGCTCGAACCAGAAGAGGCGGGAACCGAACGCCAAGAAGCGAGAGTCCGGAGCGTACGGTGCTCCCCCTACCGTGGGTGAATGAGAAGCAAAAGTGAAAGGTAAGGAAGTGGGTGGAGGGGAGCAGATAAGAAAGTGATTCAAGAACACGGGCAAAAGCTTGCTGCAAGCATACAACAAAACAGGCGTGTGACGCAGTGAGCTGCCTCTTTCCGGAAAGATGCAGTAACTCGCTGGCGGCCCCCAGCCTGAGGCAATACTGGAAGAGATTGCGTGGATTGCGCAACTGCACACGGGAGGGCTTTAAGGTTTCAACGCGGACGCCACCGCCTCCTGACAGGACGGCTGAAGAAGCGCTTCATCCCGTTCCGACGCCTTCTGGGGACGACCGGACTTGCCGTCACATATATAACATGCCACGTCAGTGGTGTGTCGTCACCGAGACGCCATTGCGGAAGATGCAGGTGGTTCGTTTCAGCGGAAACACTACGGGGCCGCAGACGTCGGGGAACCCGCAGGAGGCTATTTAAGATTTTGCCGTCGTTCGTCTTGCCGCTGGCTTTCGAAAGAGGATTCGAATAATGAGGCTATAGCGTGCCTTGGTAACCCCGAAAAAGGCGTCATCTCCCAGCCGGGCATCAAAGAAAGTGTTGCTCTATACCATCAGCATTAACCGAAACGCCGTGAGATATGACTCTTATACTTGATATGGACCGTACGGGAAAATTTTCGTGTAACGGAAAACTGCGCGCATTATTCACGGCGATATCGACTGCCGCCGTTAGAGAAGCCTGCCGCGGAAGTGCTCTGACGTACAAACTTGCGTACGAAAGAATGTTCTCCAATCAGTCACTTTCTTATCCGCAGCTCTGGAATGAGGGCAGTTAACCACGTTCCCCTGTAGTCGTAATGTAGGCGAGATAGAGTTCCAGGCACGAGCTATTTCACGCTACTGAGTCTTTATAGGCAAACCCTGCAGCTCCCTGCCACGAAAGCAAAAAAAAAAACCATAAAGTATGTGCACGTCACACGACGGGTCAGGCCGCTGCTTTGCTGCTGCTCTAACAACCGCTCAAGTTACTTGAAACGCGCGCAGATTTTTCCCTTATCGTTCAGCTATTTACATAGCTTTCCCGAAGCGGCACCGCAGTACTATACTGAGCTACGTCATAATTACAAAGCACCAATCTTCCTACCTCTGTTGGGTCAGGCCTCTTCTGTGAGGCCACGAACAGAACACTCGGAAATGGCGATACGAACGCGTCTATAGGCAAAGACGAACCTTACGCCAATGGGAGCTATCACTGTTGAACACTTCTTATCCTCTGCCCACCTATGCAGGCAAGCCCCACTGGAGCAGGGGCCAGGCGCGCAAGAACGGCGGTTCTCCGCGAACTCACTTTTGCAAATGAGGTTATTATCTCGGCGAGCAGTCTGCACCGCCAGTGTACATACGTGGTATGCCGGGAAGAGACCTCGCCGATTTTTACTGCAATATGGTCTTCTCGGGCGCACTCTTCCCAGTGCCCGATACTCCGCCGATGGCTGTAATCTCTACATCTTATTCTCCGCAGCAGCAAGCAGACGAGCTCGCTTTCTCCCGAATTTCTCTGATTCCTTTCTTTGCTTATACCGAAGCACGTATAACGTTCCTTTTTGGATCGTTTCTTTCCTTTTTATTTTTCTACCTCGAGAAAATGGCTCCGTAAAGGCGAGTGAATCGTTTATTCCACTGCATACTTAGCGAAAAGAAAGAGCGATAAAGAAACGCACGCGGTGCATGCGTAGGGAAAGCGTAGGGAAAATAAAGGACGTAGAGAAGCTGAGCCGACCGCGTAGAGCGCTTTCTCCCTTCCATACCGCTCGCTCCCTAGGCGGGAAAAGAAAGAATGCCCGCGGAACTGGCGGCGGCGACCTATACGCAAATTTTGCAAATTGCGTGCGCCGGACGTATTAACGAGACGAAATGAAAACAAATGGCCAAGGAGGCGCCCGCTCCATTTCCGCCATTATACGATGTGCGCGCTCTCTGCCCCTCCCCCCCCCCCTTTTTTTTTTGTTTCTATACCACTGCCCTTTCTCCTTTCCCTAATTCCCCTTCTTTTGTTCTAACCTTTCCCCGTTGACCCTTTCTCCCGCATAGTTCCGCGGTTGCCCCCGTCTTCTTCATTGCAGCTTGATCTCGCGGTACTCAGTCTACACGAAACGCTCGCGTCTTTTATTCTCTTCCTCCTTCCTCACGTTCCCCCTTTTCTCCTCTTCCTCTCCGTGTCTCCCATTACGGTGCGCCTTAAGTAGGCAGATTACAAAATAGTGCGGCGGCTTCGCTTACGAAGTGCCGCCTCAAACCTCACATCGTCGGACGCGAAGGAGCGAGCTAAGACTGCGAGAAGCAACAATGAACATTGGATGCGCGCCGCGGGGTGTTTCGTCGTTTCTTGCGTGGTTACAAAGGGCGCACGTATATACCACGGCACCAGACGAAGGAGCATGCTGGTGAGCATAATGTCCGCCGTTGTGGTATAGGTGAGGCGAAAGGTGGGGAAACGCATTGTTTTTTTTTCGCCCCGAGAGAATGTTTCGCGATGGAAATGCGGACCTCAATGGGCTCTGATGATGACCTGGAGGGACGGCGCCGCCTTGTTTCTTCCCCCCCAGGCAAAGGACGTCGTTACCGCCGTTATACTTCCTCAGCTTCTTCACGGAGACTCGGGGGAACGTTCTGATTGTTGAGGAAATGCGGGCCGAGCATTTTGTGTACATGCAGCACTGTCCGAAAAACTTTTACGTTCTTCGTTCTGGGACGCACCTCGCCACAGGAACGGCACGCCGCATAATCACGAGAGCGAAAGTTCGCGTTACCTTGATCTTCGTCGTGCTAAGACGTTTCCTCGAGCCTTCGAGTCATAAAACAAGCGTGGCCGACCGGCCAGGCGATTTTGCATAATAAGGGAACGCGCGCGCGTGGCGGGACTTTTTCTTTCGCGCGTGAGTGCGTTAATGGTGCATCCACCGAAGAAGCGCGGAAATGAATCTGGTGTAAGGAACACACCCGCGACAGCCGGGATGAAGAAATGAGCAGGTGTGAGTGTAAAGAAAGCGACGGTGCCCGATGTTACACCGCTTCTCATTGCCCAACAACACAGATCATTTCGGCGACGAGCTTAATCGAGCCAGGGTACTCGGCTCCGGATTTTGCTGTATCTACACATCTTCCTTCCTGCTGTCCACGTTAAAAAGAGCTCTTTTTAAAGTTTAGAAAGGATCTCGAAAGAGTTCCACGTGCCAGCTCTGTTATACATACACAGGTAACTTGTAACGATCAGCATGTAAAAGCACACTTCAGGAGACACCCTTCAAAGAAAAAAAAAAGGAAAAGAAGCCGTGGGACTCGCTGAGGTTTTCTTGCCCAGAATTTCACAGTAAATTCCAAAATGACGACAACTAAACGAAAGTACACGGTACTTATTTTTAAACAAGCGGGCTGCCGAATGCGCATTTTCTTCAGAGAAAACAGCCAAGTGCACACACTACACTTCGAGGTGTAGCGCGCCGGGTTTCATTCTCCAAGATCCATTTGTCACCACTCAGAGCCTTCCGCTGACGAATGGCCCGATGATCGTGCAGATTCGTTAGCATATCGCAGCGTGTGCGCGCTTTCTTTACACTCCTACTTTGTTTTTGAGTTTTTGGTTAATGCTGATATAGCTGAGAGGGTTTACGAGATATGCATAAACGGTTTTCCTTCTGTTCTCGAAGCTACTGGTCGGAGTACTGGTCCGGACAAGTTTGGTAGCACTCCAGCAGTGGTCCTTTTTGTGCACCAAGAGGAAGAAGATCGGAGGTTAGACATGTTTGTCTAGCTTGTTTTCTTGGCGCTATAGTTTAGCGCTCAAAGACATCACCTGCCATATCATTCTGCGTCGCTATAATACGAGGGCGCGATCGGAGATCTTTGTTGGGAACAAAGAGCGTTTGCCTCACTGCGACGCCACATAGTGGGGGCGTGGTTCTCACTCTGCGCGCGGCGGATTTGGCGCGGATGAATGCAGTTCTGGTTTGCAGGATTGGTCGTTCACCTCTGTTTGAGTGCGTGCTGTTTTGTGACAGGATAGCCCATATGATAAGTGAGAACGAGAGGGCGAGAGCAACCAACCGGCAAGTGGTGAGTATCCCAGACGTTGACAAGCATCTCTTGTTGTCTTCTTGTGGACAGTATACTATAAGATGAAATGTTTTCCCCCTTATAAGGAATAAGGTATTTTGTGGAAAGAAAGGTTTTTTATTATTATCCGTTAGCATAAACACGCGACCTGCAGAGAAAACATTGCCGTGCAAAAAATTGCATCATCTCCCGCTAAAGGGGACCATGAAGCGATGCGAAGCAGCACGGGGGAGTGCACACCGCGTCTGCATCGGTTTGACTAGGTGTCGCGTTTGCATCGGTTTGACGCTAGCAGACGCTGCCTGCGTCAACGTTGTCTCTCGCGGGCGAGGGCGCATTTTCGTTCCTTGCGAGCTCGTAAAGCGTTCATCGAAGAAAGGGCGTTTCCATAGTCAACGCGGGCCGTTCGGAGAGGAGAGGAGGAAGGCCGAGAGGAGATGAGACAAGGACAGGAGGGGAGGAGGATGCGCATGCGCAGCGCGGGTGTGGACACCGCACGGCGGATGGATGGAGGGAGGGACGGAGGGAGTGACATAGCTCCGACCATAAGCTGCTTCGCATCTAAAAGAAACAGTTGTGCGGCATTTGCGCGTACACTTCTTTCTTCTCTTGCGCTCGACCTACCCTTGCCCATAACCCCTCTACTACGTGATGGTGGTTATGCAACTCACGTTGAAGGAACAGCAGCAAGCCGAGGGAAAGAAAAGTAGAAGTAGTAAGTCAAGCACACACAAGACGAGCTTCGCTTTCCCCCGTTTTCTCGAAAGGGGAAAGGTTGTCGAATTTCGCTTTTGCCAGCGAACCTGTTTCAGTAAGAAGGTAAGCCGTTAGGCGTAGGCAAAAGCCATCATCATCATGAAATAAGTGCATCTGCTCGCGCACCTTCTTGCGCTCAGGCTTTCAGCCTACTACTACTTAAAGGCGGAATCGTTTCATCAGACCTCTTTCTTCTCTCTCGCTGGTACATAAAGGCGGAGGCGTTTCATGCTACAGCTTTGCCTTGCTTCGCCGAGCCATGGCGCCGACGCGATCTCGCGAGGTAGCGCGGAGTCTCGCCACGGCTGCGGATGCTGAAGTGACGTCACTGCGCCGATCCTCGTAATAAGAGCTCCACGTCACCGGCACGGCGGCAGAATGCCCCACTTCTTCGCGTCGAACACGTCGTCGTGCATGTTCTTTCTATAGATTTCATATATTCTTTCTATAGATTTCAATTTTCTTTCTCTAGATTTCATAAGCAATTCTGTCCTCCCTTTCTTTAATTTGTCCACATTTCATTTTCATATAAATTTTTAATTCATTTGTATAAATAACCACAACGTGGGCCATCCCACTCGTGAGTATGCGACAATTATGGAGCCAACAACAACAACAACAACAACAACAACATCGTGCTTCGCACAACCACAATCATGCAGCAGTGGGCTGAAGGTAAGAGCAGGTCGAGCACAAGAAAGAAGAGAAAGAAATAAGGAATGGAAGGCAGGGATGTTAACTAGAAAGAAGCGTACAAGTCAACCCGAACGAATGCGAAAAAAAAAAACAATCTCAAGGGCAAGAGAAGGCAGAAGTGAGCGCACAAATGCCGCGATCAAGAGAAAAAGAACTGCGCGCGCGATTGCCGGGTTTTTGCGTTACGACGCACGCCGACGCGGGCCATAGACATAACAAGCTCCGCTTGGGAACCCTTATTCGCAATAATCGTGTTGCGAACTTCTTCAGGAGTGCTTTTCGTTTTACGTGTGGATGCCTATAAAGATTTAAAACCATGTATTGGTGCCCTGGACCACCTTTCACTCAGATTTCCAAACGCAGTTATTGCCAAGCCTAGGTTGGTTTAACGACCCTTACTGCAGTGTTTCTCAGAATGTTTGACAACTGCAGCACGGACAACAGTCATAAAATATTTCAGCAATACCGCATGCCTTTTTATCTTAAGTCCTCGTGGATGTTTAAAATGATGATACACCATTAAGGCTCACAAGCTGAAAGCAACGCAATTTCACTGACATAGGAGAGGTGTCGTTTCTGGTAGCGCATTCTCGCTGGCGCGATATTTCTTTTACAAGCCTAAAACGGCGTGCTAAATGTTTCAATGGTGCCAAAACTTGAGCAGCACCGGCATATGTCACACCCGACTTAAAACAGCATTTAAAGGGTGAAAGAGCAACGCTTATCGTTGCTATCGCTGTCAACGTCTCAGCCCTTGTCAGCGCTTTTTATGATAGTAATTATGCCGCACTCTAACCTCGGCGCCGTCATTACGCTGTCAAAATATCGACGCGCGTGCGCGCCTCAGTGTCGATTGTTCTAATAATACATATTCCACAGAAAGTCCATAGTCTCGCTTATTCTCTTACTCTAAGGTGATTAGTGTTTATGCAATGAATTCTTGTCATTTCTTTCCTGTTACCAATGACGTGATGTTTCTCTTGCCACTCCTGCTTGGACCAAGGCGTGATGTCAGCCCGTTCTCTTTTCCGGGTAAAAATGGGCAGCTCATGAACCATTTTCTGGAAAAACAATCTTGACTGCACTCGTAGTAGCGATACTTTGAAACTTTGTTAAATAAACCGACATTCGAATTTTCATAGTACCCTTTGTAAGTGTAATAATAATAATAATAATAATAATAATAATAATAATAATAATAATAATAATAATAATAATAATAATAATAATAATAATAATAATAATAAAATACTTGCTGCTGATTTCACGTACAACGCGTTATATTTATGAGACCACCACGGACAATACGCATCTTTCTGCTTTGCAGCCGAGTACCATAGCCGCTAAACCATGGCGGCAGCACTATTATTCATTATGTCGTTCATTATTATCCCCAGGACGTTCATTTGCCGCTGCGGGTCCTCGATGACCGAGTCTAACGCGGATGTCACAGCTTTGTACCATCGCTCTTGCTCACAATCCTACAGGTCCCGTGCATGGCCTATACCCGGCAGTGGGTTTGCGCCATTGGTGGGCGAAACTTCATCTTCAACATCATAATCGATGTCACCATCACCTACAACATGTCCCGCCAGCAAATCACGCACGCACCAAAACTCATCTTGCTCGCAGCCCTGGTTCTACTTCCGTCGCTGTGCTCTACCGAATATGAAGGTGAGGACGGTAGCTGCGAGACAAGCCTTTGCGAGGAGGGGTGCCTTCGCGACGGTGCCGACGGCGGGGAGTGCTACGACAGCGCCTGTGCGTGCGTCCTCGACAGACACCCCGAGGACTCCCTGTTCCCTTACAAGGAGTTCATGCCCACAGACCACGAGCTCGGCGGCGAACACTGGTGAAATGCCCGGCGCGAAGGCGCCAGTCGGCGACGATAGTGGACTCTGCGAACGAGTGTCACCGCGGACGATGTGCGCCCTCAACGATGCCTGTTGGCCACGTCATCCAAGAGTCTGTAGAACTGTGCTATCTGCTGCCTGTTTTCGTGCGTCTTGTTAGCCCCGTGCTCTTTTCCGCGCAAAGGTGGGCATCTCATGAACCATTTTCTGGAAAACAATCTTGACTGTATGCGTAGTAGCGATACTATGGAACGTTTGTTAAATAAACTGACGTTCCAATTTTCCTCACACCTTTTGTACTTGAACGAAAAAAAATGGAAACGACTCAAGCAGGTTTTTTTTTTCATAGGTATTTTACGGACATGTGTGCTGAGAAGGCATTGAGGCTTTTTTTTTTTTCGCAGTTTTACAGGAGAAGGGAGTCAAGCCTTTACACAATGACTGCTTTCATGCTTGATTCACATGTACCTTTCACTTTGTGAAGTTTTGCTCAACGCAGGTACACAGCAGGAATGTTCAAAACTGATCGAAAAGCTGGAGCTCTGTTCTGTAGATATCTCTTACTCGACCGGTGCTCATTCCTATACATAGGCGTTCAAGACATCAAAATGGTGTGCGTAAAAGCCTGCATGATTTGCGACAATTTGAAGGCTCATTTCATGAAAACTTGATTATTGTTAACACCAATAACACAAAGCTAGTCTAAAATTTATTGTGATGTATTACTGTGGTGTGGTACAGCAAACACTGCCTTCCTACAATACATCCTGTATGTGCAGACATGCTCTCTTTCGCTTTACGTTTAGAGTTGCGGTAAGTACCCATTTTGCCAAAATTAGACGGCCCGACTGTACTTTGGATACGAACTACAAGCTTATAACAAATTGCTGTGGAAGTTCCTCTGGCATGCCAGTAGTTTCAAAGTCAAGCAAAAATGTGGCTGATTCCTCTGTCATAGGAATCGGCACTAACGCGAACGTGAAACCAGTCTTCGTGAAGTTGTGGAATGCATAAGCGGCACTTTGGCGAATAGGGGGCGGTAGATGGCTCGGGTGCTGTGATCATGTAAACACGTTACATGTAGACATCAGCGGCACCTCGACACGGCAAAGCGATCCTTGACAGTTGAACAGGAGGGAAAGTTCTCGAACGACTTACATTCCTCCGGAAACACTTAAATGCAGGCGCCAGAGCCCTGTGCAGATCTGCCATAAACAAGGAGCGTCCGCAAACGGCGACACCTTGCAAGAGAAACCGAATAGAATGTCAGCGGTTATAGTTCTGTGAAAAAACAGCCCACTGCAATGAAAGGCCAATCATTTGCTTGTCGACGGCCGTCCTTGCGCTGCTGGAGCAGTGCGAGTCGCAACTCAACACACCTGGCCACGCAAGACAAATTCTGCAACGGCCGCGTTCGTATTTCGCCCGAGGAACGCACCGGCACGACGCCGAAGCGCTGACTACAGGCTAGCAGTAGCATGACAATCCGCTTCCCTCTATCTATTGTTTCTAGATGGCTGTACCACTGCAGCGAACCTAAGCGAACGAAGGGTGCGGTATAAGGAAGGCGATGTTAATTGAAAAGTAATTTTGCGTGTTAAACAATATAGTTCACTGTACTAAGCTCATTTATTTTAACAGGACGACAAATAAATCCAACGTCTAAATTGCTATAATGAACTATAAGGCCCATCTGTTCCCCCCATGTGAGCGATGTTGCGGTAGTGTATCGGTAGAGCATCCAACACCTTTCGTCGAATCCCGGGTGAATGCGGGCTCGAGCCCGACTGCGTGGAACTTTTTTCGCTGTGAATGTTTGTAAATTTTCTCAGAGACCAACTTCCGTTACGGAAGTACGTCACTGATTTCTTGGTGGACCACGGCATAAAACACTTTCGTGTTAAAATAAGGAAAAAGATATTCTATTACGAGGTCTAGTGGTTTGGAGCGAGAGATGCGTCAAAAGAACTTCCCCTTTTAGCGAAACAACACTGTGGTGAAACCTGCAACGATATCTTGGCGGCGAAAGTTGTTTAGAGGATGCGGTTTTGATTCCTGAAAATGCTAGGACAACCGTGTACTTCGATTTAGATGCCCGTTAAAGGGACCTTAAAGTGAAACAACAAAGCGCTTTGAATTGATAAATTATCATTCGGAAAGTCTGTTGTCAATAGTTTCCTCATCTTATGTTTAATATTAGAAGAAAAAATTTAGGTCATGGCTTCGCCTTCGAATTCCGCGCCTAAGGAGTGAGGGGATGAGATCACGAACCCCATCTCTCTACATTTTTTTTTTATTTTTTTTCACATTCTCGCCAGATTGGGTCACTCCAGTTGCTTAAATAAAGGCATGTTGAGTCTCTGGGTTCCTCAGAACGGAACATGTGTCAGTTTTACGCGGAAATAATAATGTAAGCTTATGTAGACGCCGTCAAAGATTATGACGTCACGCTTATTAGCGTGACTAACCTCCCAACAGGTGTAGCCACTTGTTCTCTATTTTTTTTTTCTTTTTGCGCAATATCTGCCTTACGAAGCGTCTTCTTCACTCGAGAGTGGTGCTTTTAGTAATGTGAAAAGGTGACTGCTTATACAAGTCAAATAATTTTTCACTTTAGAATCCCTTTAGAGAGCCTCCTGCAAGTGGCAAAAATTATTACGCAGTCACCCACTACTGCTTCTCTCGCAATTGTATCGTATAGGACGTCGGAATTTAAGGTGTGCTGAAGGCTTTGCTTTCGGTACAGCACTTTCAGTTTTGACGAAGGCCGTGCGGTTAAATTACATCATTTGTCTCCCTATGCCCACGAGCTCCGCATTCGTGGTCAGTCTTGTTCCTGACGTGCGTGACAGGTAAGTGGATATGTAACTGCACATGAACCGTTTCCTCAAGATTCCATTAAACTCGAAAGCTTCTTCACTGGTCTGAAAGGGGAAAGAAACTTATCAGATTTCCTTTGTATAAAATCATGACTGCCTTTAACTTGCTTTGTGTGCTCCAATGTATTCCGCCCTCTGGTGCCTTCCTTCAAGGTTTATCTGCTTCGGCAGCCTGATATATTATTTTTGTCATTATTATTATTGTTACTAATGCGATAGTGCTAATAATAACAATAACAATAATAAGATAACACTAAAATAACAAGAACAATAACTCAAGAGCATGGCAAGAGAACAGCGAATGAGGAGGCATTGTGAATGCGGCGCGAACACTGTCACGTCCCACCCTTAAAGACGACGGTTAAGCGCCCCCAAAATTTTTCATGTCATTATTATTATTATTATTATTATTATTATTATTATTATTATTATTATTATTATTATTATTGTTGTTGTTGTTGTTGTTGTTGTTGATGATGATGATGATGATGATGATGATGATGACTCAGAGAGAGTGCTCGCTAAAAGAATAGTTATCTGCCTAAGTTGGGATAACTATTTATCACTCCTTGGGTCATTCTAAAATATTGTAATCGCAAGAGCATCAATTCACCAGCACCAGACGTTTTGCAACGGCCTATTTCCCGAAGTCGGCTTTGTAGTTCTGACTCGAGCGTGCTGATGGTCAGGAGCCAAAAAACAAAGATCGAGATCGTCTACTCGTTGAAATGAAGCGCGACTTTCACTTCGTTGAGTCAACAGACGTTTCTGGTGACGACCGTACCTTGCGTGATCGACCATCTTCGGAGTGTGTGACCTGCAGTGATCACTCATGGTATCGAAAGAAATCTAGGAGACCATTGACGAAGTTAGAACCATTAAGGGGGACTTGAGAGAGATGATCTTAGAAAGGGGAACAGCAATGACCCCACACGTGGAGTGTGAAGAGAACGGAACGGAGCACAAGAACGAGGTGGCGTGCTCCCGCGCCTTCACGACAGCGAATCGCAAAGCGATCTATCACGTCATTCCCATCTCCGACAGAAATATACTGAGAAAGATAGATAGAAGCACGCTCGTGATAGGCGTGTCTCTTTTCTCCCATACTCCTGCGATCTCATTGTCTCACCTGCGTGCTTCTTCGTTCCCTCGGCTGTTCCCTCATTGCGCAAGAAACTTCGTTTCCGAGATGATCTTCCCAACAGATACCTTATCCCCGTTTTCTTTTTCTTCTTCCACCTTGCCGAGCGCTTCTTACGGAGCTTCTCGGGAGTGTTACGACGTCTTTCTCGGTGTGACCAAGCGTGTTTAATACTTGTACCTGCAAAAGAAGCACATACAAGAAGGAAAAGTGCGCTTCTGCTGCTCCGTACCGTAGGAACAAAAGATCACGCTCGCTGTACCGGCTCCGTACTCCAATCATAGACGTCGCTGGGCCAGCGCGTTTTTCTGTGTTCGCTCGATTAATCTCTTCTCCAACGCTCTCCGCGATCCGAGAGGCCCTTTGTTTCGGCTCTTCACGGTTTGCCGCGCGGAGGCGGGCCTCAGCAACACGGTGAGGCCGATCGGCTCCGAACATTAGCGGCCCGTTTGATTAGAGATGAATGGGGAAACGCACACCCCCTTTCGGCAAACTTTGCGGGGAGCTGCCGGCGGGGAAACAAACTTTGCCGAAGAGCGAGCGTCCTTGCACGATGCGCGGCGGCAAGTTCGGGGGGCGGATGTGGAACGTCCGACGTGTTTACCGCCGTCACCCTGCTGGCCGCCCAGTACGCCCATTACGAAAAAATAAGCAGCCTGTCTTCGTAAGTACGAGCCCAGAAGAAGGTTATAGGCACAGTGTACGATGTACGGTGGGACATGTCCATGAAACCTAACTGACGATCTCTCCTACAGTATTTATAAGCGCTGCTCGGTGGTTTGTCACAGCCGAGAGTATGTGCGTGTGCACAGACCAGAGCATTGTCACAAAAGCGAGATGAGAAAAAAAGGGGGGAGAGAGAGAGAGAGAGAAAAGGAAGAATAGAGGTGTATGGTTCCTATAGGTAAGAAGCTTAAGAGCAAAGTGTTATAAATCTGTGCACCGCAGAAGCGGGCCTACAAGAGTATGTTGTATATATTTGTTGAAGGACCTTTCTAGGAAAGCATCTTCATCGGCTGCGAGTGTCCCACGCCCAGAAAACGCGGGTTACGTGTGCGGCTGCCGTATCCGCGTGGGAGATCAGCGGAGGACCGAAGTACGTGATTAATTTCGGGGAAGGTTGCGATGATGATGATATATAGAGGGTGCTTCAGACAAACTGTGCGTCATCATCATTAGCCTACTCATATACACTGCAGGGCAGAAGACCCTCCCAGCGAACTATACTTACCCCCGTCTTGCGCTAGCGGATCCAATGTTATCCTTGCAAATTTTCTTATCTAATCACCCGACATTTGTTTCATTCTTTGTTGTCCCCGACTTCGTTCACTTTTTTGGCACCAATAACTCTGTATACGAGGTACTCTGTATACACGTTGCACTGCTTGAGCAGTTCAATTTCTTCCATCAACAGCTAATCCAGTTTGCTCTATAACCAACACAGCTGCCTCCCTGCCTTTTAATTTTACACAAAACGAATTCTGTTCATCAGTTCCTGTGTAGTCTTTAACTTCCTTTCGAAGTTTCTTGGTAACCCGCCAAGCTTTCTGCGGTTTATGTCGACATGGGTAGACTAAAATTACCGCGCATTTTTCTTTTATAGAAATGCCCTAAGCAATCGGTCATAATTTCGTAGTACTTCGCTTTCTAGCCAGTTCTTATTGTATCGCGAGCTCCCGTTTCATGGCCAGGGTCTCCTGTCACTATTCGACCTAAATAAGCGTACTTCAAAGGTTCTAGAAGCTGGCTGTCAATCATGCTCTGTTGCCAGGCTCTTTAATCACCTACAAATTAACCAACAGTGATAATTCGCTTTCTCCGATAAAGTGCTGAATTATTTGTCAAGATGCATAGGCATTGTTGTTTAAAAGGATAATTTTATCTGCGGCAGTTCGGTTGCTGCAATGTGCATGCGCCGTTCATCTTTAGCTCTAATGCTTAAACTGAAAAATATCCTGATACGCTTCACCGCAGCACATGTGTGTTTTACTACTACACAGCAGTTTTGTTCTGCATGAGGCAAAGCAAACTTTAGCAAGCCTATTCTGCGAAGTTTTTAAGGCCCTTGCCGAAAATCCGCCGGTATTTGTCCTCTCTCGAATGCTTCCACGGATTCGGTTGATGTGTAGTACTTATTTCGCTCCAACCAGCGTATTCACGCGATGTAATATCCACACACTTGCAATGCAGCAACGTTAACATGCGTGCGCACAATCCTCAAGCCAGCAGTGAAAGCAGGGATTCCTGGCCACGGCAGAGCTAACTGAAGAAAATGTGAAGATGCGTTCGCCTGACTCCACCGCATTTGTAGCGAGGTACACTTCCCGCTTCCGTAAGCCTGCAAGCCTTTCAGGCGCGGGCAGTGCTTGCACTGTCGATAGCACGACATCACGGCAACGCCGACGTAGCGACGAAGGAACATTAAAAATTAATGGGGAAACAGAATTATGCACACCTGAGCTAGTTGGTTCATCGGTAATAGGAATTCGTGCTGCGAAACTGTAAAGAACGGAATAAAATAAAACAAGGACCTCATTTTATTCCTTTGAAAAGAGATGGGCTTGGAGTGTCTGTATATTGCAACAATAACAGCGGTGGACTTTAATGTTTCACGTTCGTCTCTATTTTTTTTTTCAGTTCCGCTGGTTAGTATTGATATACTGAATGTATTGTATGTTATTTATTTATTTATTTATTTATTTATTTATTTATTTATTTATTTATTTATTTATTTGACGCCTCCAAGGGTTCACAATGACAATTACCCCACAACGAAAGTATTTTAACGGTTGAACAACGCAAAAGACGAGACGCCATAAACTAAAACAGGTAAAACAATCAAACTTCAATTTCGTCATTCTAACTGCAGTACAGTCAACCGAGAGGAAAAAAGCACGGGTTTCAACGGAAAAGCTGGCTTGCCCAGAGTAGGCTTAATGTTGCTTACGTAAGCCTAGCCAAAGTTTGCATGCTAGGTCAACAGAAACAGTGTTAGGTGAAAGAGCGTTAGTATTAACCTGTAAGTTCATTTGTCTTTCCTGAATATAGTTGACGGCTCTTGCGGCGAGTTCCTCTTGGCAGTTCTGTGTAAACGCACGAGTGTAACAGCTACTGTCCCGCTGAGGTAATCACTAGACCGTACAAGTAGCAGCTAGAATAGCAAGGAGTGAATGTGCGCAGTTGTGCCAGCCGAAAATTGCGACTACTGCGGCTTAAACTAGCGACCTGTTGCAGTTTGCTGCACCGAGTGTACGCCTTGACAAAGTGAAACAAGGAAAAGAAATCCCAAATTAGCATAAAATAAAATAAATAACACGCAAAAAGCGCTGACCTGAATCGAAACCTTTGGATGTGATGAAACAGTGCCGTGTCAAAAAAAGATGAAAGGAAGGGGGAAAGAAAGCGAACCGTTTAAGAAAAAATTAACGAGAATGCAATTGGCAAACCGGCCAAAGAAAATGACAATAATGAGAAACTGCTTGATCAATTCGTACTCTATTTGACAGAGCACACGTAGGACAGAAGGAGAAAGGCGGGGGATCGGAAAGTAAGAAAACGCTTTAATCAAAAACTAATTCCGGCGTGAGAAATTTACCGCTACGACGACGCCGTTCTTCGTAGCCGGACAAGCCGATAACGGCGCTGATTCGGCGATTGACCGATCGATTATTCGCAGATCAATCACACTAACAAACTTTCGTGCTCGGTTGCGAAACCCAGCGTAGCAGCCCCCTCGCGCGACAGCAAAATACTAATTCAACGGCAGACGCGTACGCTCGTTCCGAGTTTTCGCTGAAACTCTTTCCAGGCAATCTCAAAGCGACAACACGCGCGGAGCTCATAATGACGTAGCCGTAATGCAAAAAGAAAAAAAAAGGAAAAGAAAGGAAAAACGAGAAGAAAAGGAAGAAAAAAGGCTCGGCAATAACTCGGCGCGAAATACGAACTCAGGCGAAGAAACACGGCAATGGGGAGCGGGAAGTATAAAAGAGGAAGAAGAGCAAGACCCATCAATGAAATGGTGAAGAAAGAATTGAAGTAAGAAAAAAAAAGGGGGGGGGGGGGGGCGGTGGAACTAGTTCCCAATATAGCGAAGTGCAGAGGGAGAGGAAGAAGGGAAAGAAATAATGCTAGCGCTGGTGGCGGCAGTAACGCAGAACCGATATGTGGCCGCAACCTGGGCTTTCCGCTTCAGCATCGGTCTCCGAGACCGAAACACCTCGTCGGCGGTGGCTGAGAGATGGGCGACATCGCGCCGCGCGATACGAGGCAAAGCGATGGGGGGGGGAGAGGAGAAGTCAGCGGGAGCGGTGAAGCGGGGCTAGTTACGGACGAACGCTCCGCTCTTCGATTGAACACATCGGTTACCTGCGACTGACGCGAGCCATCCTTCTTGAGAACCACGCGGGGTTCCGACACGCGCTATAGGACGGAATGAAGAGGACAGGGAGGAGAAGGAGAAATGAGGAGGGAAACCCGAACGCACCTGTGACAGCTGTACACCGTCTCCCTCTCAAACTACGTTCCGTTCGACCTTCTCGCGGTGTTTCAAGCTGCGTACCGTGCTGTACAGAGGCAGTGGCTGCCTGTTTCTTCTTTCTACTTGCTGTCTTCATTGTGGCCGCTGTAACGACGCGTGCCGCCTCGTGCGGCAGTGGTGGAGACGAAAGCCTATGTTCTATATAGGCCTCGATTCCTGCACCACCCCCCTTTCCCTCAACTACTACCACTCTCTGACGGCTAGACGTTCTTCGCCGTGCGTCTCTTTTAGGCCGCTCCGTCGCTTCTGTAGGTCGTTTCGCCAAGCCGGAACGGTGTAGCGCCCGCTTTCGTGTTCCGAGGCGTTCGAGATATGTCACTCGATTTTCGCGGCGCAGAAAAGAAAATTTCCAGACTACCCATTACTTCTGGTCCCGTTTGATTCCCCTTCCTATTTCTTGCGGTCTCCCCAATGCCGCTGGCGTGGTAATTCCTTCCCGCCATCCTTCCGCCCACAGACGGTTCCCTTCCTCGTATTCCTCTCCCTTCCCAATCGACGATTGCTCGCGATTTTTGTGTGTGTGTCTACGTGTGCTTGCTTATTTCTCTCACTCGAAGCCAGGAAACATTTAGCGTTATATCACGCCGAGTTTCCTGCTACTGGTTGAAGTCGACGCACCTTTTTTTTTTATTTCTTCAATATACAAAACCTTCGGGACGGCGTTGGGATACAGCGATAAAATAGCAAATCTAGACGCGAGGTTTCGATTTGGTTTTCGGGAGGTGTGGTTTCTGCATCCTCGCACTTTTGGAAGAGCTGATGATGTTGTAATAAAGAAAAATAAAGTACGGGATTTTGCGTACATGATAAACAATTTTATTATGAGCTACGCTAGGGATGCCATGCTAACATTAACTGAAAAGTATACTTTACGACAGCAGCTACAATGACTGTTATGCGCCATTTGAAAATTACCGTACTAGATCGAGGACAATGAGTAAGCCATTGTGTTAAAGGTGTTGTATATGATTAAGGCGTGAAGGCACGTGCCTTCACGCCTGATATCGCACTGCCATTGTCGCCTCCTTTCACCGGGCGTGCCGTATATCAAATCAAATCAAATCAAATCTTTATTGTAGATCTCATAAGAAAGTAATACACATATCAGGCCTGCCAAAGCCTCATAGGGCTTGAGCGGCAGTGCCTGGCAGCAGCAGAAAACAGCAATCTTTGAAGTTATACATTTGCCTATAAAACAAAATGAAAAAAATAATATACGGCACAGGATAGAGAACAACCACTTTGTTTACGACGATAAATAAATCATTCGCCTGAGAACCTTTTTTAACTTATGCTTAGTCCGGGTGCGCAGTACACTCGGAGGCAGCTTATTGAAATGTACAGGAACGTAGCAATCTCGTACTCTTTTTCCATACCTTGTGTGACGTCTCGGTACTAAAAATGGATCCTTGGGACGCAAACAGCGTGCAGGAACATACTTTGTTTTGAAACTATTGTTCCAAAAGTGCCTAATCACTACGCTTTCCATTAGTAAGTGAGTAAAGTCCGGCATACATAACGTTTTGAAAACATCCTTTTTGGCATTGAGGTTAAGGTCGTAACAAATGTTTTTTAACATATGACGGAGAATAGAGTTTACCCTCATTTGCCAGCGCGCCGCACAGTGGCCATATACTGTTATGCCGTACCTTACTACACTATAACACAAAGCATGAACAATAAGTTTTCGAATAGAGAGAGGCATGTAATATCTCAAATTGTACAGCATGCACGATACACCACGAAGACGTTTGCATACATAATCTACGTGGGATTTCCAGGACAAATCACTGTCAAAATACAGACCAAGGTATTTCACGGTATGCACATATTCTAAGGGTGTACACATACAAGGGTAACAATTGGAATCGTGCAGCAGAAAAGAAAAATTGACATCTAATTTTTTCAATGGGTTGTGAAAACAAATCAGTTTTGTCTTAGACGTATTAATTTTAATTAAATTAGCAGAAAACCAGTCCATAGCCCTTGTTGCAACTGCCTGTAATGAAGTAATGGCATGCATAAAGTTGGTTGACTGAGCTATAATGACAGTGTCATCTGCATATTGATATAAACCAACCGGGACCACATCAACCAGGTCATTCACAAAAATGTTGTATAACAGTGGACTAAGGACGGAGCCTTGCGGGACACCGGATTTTATTAACAGGAAGTCGCTCTTGGCCTTCCCAAGTGAAACTAGCTGGCGTCGGTCATGCAGAAAATTTTGCAGGAGCTGCAAGAATGCGCCACGAAACCCTAATAAAGAGAGCTTGGCTAACAAAATTCCATGGCTTACGCTATCGAATGCTTTGCTCACGTCGAGAAGGATTGCGCATACAAACTGATTACGTTCGAACGATAAGTTCAACACGTCAGATAAATCTTCGAGAAGCGCTTGTGTACCTTTTCCTGGAATGAACCCATACTGGGAAGGGGATAGTATGCCGTGCTTGTCCAAAAAACTTGTCATAGTCAGGAGTATATGCTTTTCTAATACTTGAGATAGGCAAGAAATCACAGAATTAGGGCGGTAATTTTCTGTTCTGTTATGTGCCCCTCCCTTAAAAAGAGGAATTACTACAGCTGTTTTCATATTCACGGGAATTGTACCAGTGGAAATAATATTGTTATATAGCGACAGCAAAACATCTTTGATAAGATGAAAAATGGCCCGCAGGTCATTTACATGAATGCCATCAATACCAGGTGATCTGTTACGCTTTAGACTGAAAATAAGCGATCGGAGTTCATATTCAGTAAGCAAAGGTAAATGAGCAGACTCTAGTGTACTATTCTGCAAAGTGCACGTCGGTGGGACTGGCGATACATTACCCGACACTCGGGAGAATGCAGTATTGAAGTCATTAGCGAGGGTATTATCATCAACCCCAAAAAAACTGTAATCACATGCATGATTACCACGTTTGTTACCTCCTTTAAGACTGTTTATCAAGGACCAAGTTTTCCTGGAATCTGCCCGAGCATGTTGAAATTCATCCCGTAAATGTTTACGCTTTGCGCAGCGAATCATTGCATTCGCTCTGTACAGCACATATTGGCCTGTAAAGCGTGCTTTGCCTGCACGACATTATTGTAGTGCAAAAAAAGCGGATTTAGAGGCGGCAATAAACATCGACATGTCAACAATGGTGAGTGAGTACTTGCGTGCCTAAACCTGCAGCCAACGGCTCCTGCGTCTGTCAGCTCTTATCTATCTAGCACTCACAAGGCCCGGCCTATAAGCTTTGGCAAGCGTGCTGTCTTTTCTTTCTCTTCTTTTTAAACAATCGACAGTGATCGAAGGCCACTACAGTAAGGTAATGAAAGAGTCGTGAGAGTACGCAGCTACAGAAATACGTACTGACTCTTCATATAGGAAAAAATTGAAAAAAAAATTATGCATTTCTTCAAATGCTAGGTCTCTTATCACGCATATCATTTCCTCATGTTCCTAACGGGTTACCGACGTCCTTATGTTCTGGTCCACGGCGTAAGAAAAGCATGTTAGTCTAGTCGTACTTGCCTTGCAGAACGCCACAAGTAATGCACTTAAGGAATGAATGAAAAATCACTAATAAGCGACATCGCTTATATAATTTAGAACCTCGGTATAGATGCACCAGCTTTCAGTGAATAATAACCGATTTCTAGTATTTGGGCTTCCACCTGTTCATGATTATATATATATATATATATATATGTGTGTGTGTGTGTGTGTGTGTGTGTGTGTGTGTGTATGTATGTGTGTGTGTGTGTGTGTGTGTGTGTGTGTGTGTGTGTGTGTGTGCGCGCGACGGTTCATGACAAACTTTTACCGTCTACGCGGAAATCTTTTCTGATGACACTTCACAACGGAATCTGTTGCAACAACTGCGCCAGAGGTTTAAAATGCTTCACCAGTATGGGCAGACAATAAACGCGACGCTTGACATCGCAAACTTGATCGCATCAAAAAGCCAAACGCGTTTGTTTTATTGCTTGCGCAAGGCGTTTTCAACAATATTCGTCTTTTATGGGTACTGGCTCGCCGCGTTCAGTCCGCAGTTAAAAGCAGTGAGCGCGGTGGCCACCTCGAAGAACAAGAAACAACGATTTATTGAATACGGACAAAACTCTCACGGCGAAGGGCCGCAAGCACGACAAGCAAAGAAACGTGGCGACAAGGCAGCACAGCCTCGCTGGTACAGGAAGCTACAAGGCAACAGATGTGGTATCGTTCATGTAGCCATGATGACCAAACCAAAACCCCACCTCCTCCACGGCGCACGCATGCTGTCCCTGCCATACACACCACCACGGAGCAGTATGAGGCACTATTTCGAGACAGCCAGGTGGGCGTGGCCCTGATAGTTTTGCCCTTATCACCCTCAATATATCAGCACATGCACATTGAGGCATATATATCTGGCATAGGAACCTCACACAATAAATCAATTATTTAAAATATCTTTATGGTACTTAGAAGTACCATGACCCCCAGCCGCTTAAGTTCTTAAGCGGCTGGGGGTCATGTTCTTCCAGTATGAAGTCATGTTCTCTCTTTCTCTCTCAAGAAATATGTGATATTCATCTAGCAGAAATACAGCGCGACAGGTTACACACGGACAAAGAAGAAAACGACACAAGATGAACATCAACCAATTCGCCCAGCTTGCTATTATACTATATAACGAGAGGGAAGGGGTCAAGGGCTCGTTCTTTATTTGTTAGAAACAACTTAATGAGCAAAGAGACAATGACGCCTAGGAAAGCATTGGGGAAGTTACTTGTGGTATTGTAATTGTGGAGAAAGTAGAAAGGAATTAAAGTGGACGAAAAGACAAACCTGCCTTCAGTGGGAACCGAACCCACGACCTTCGGATGTCGCGTCCGATGCTCTACCAACTGAGCTACGAAGGCGGTCGTCCCCCCGTCCACTTTATTGTGTATTTATGTACGTATTATCCTGGGAGTGTTAGGCAGCGCCACTCGTTGCCAAGGCGGCGTGTGTGGAACACACTTTCTTGCAAGGAGGCGTCACGTAGAACATGAACTTAGATGAGATGGCTGCTCGAACTTAGGACAGAACTCACAAGCTTGCATTCCTCCGGTGACTCAAGTGGACATGCTCACGCCATGTTCAGCTGAGCATCATTATCATTATTAACTAGCGTGTGGCCTTGCGAATGCTTTCGACGTGAGTACATGTCTTGTGAACAAGGGCCCTGGTAGATGAGCTCGTGCTAAAGACGCTTTCTCAGTGGGTGCTCTCATAGAATGCCTATTTCTGGCAAATGTATTGAACAATTGTTCAATACATTTGCATACAGGATACTGGATCCTCAATGTCTATTTGCACCGGAGCACCTCGCACCAAAATTCTCCATATATGGGCCAGCACCAGCCTATCCCGATGTTGTACGTCTCTTTGGCGGACGTGGCCAACGAATGGGAGGGAATCGCTTACGTCGAAATATTACCAAGTCCGGTTTATATGTTACTGCTCCCTCGATGTGTTTCTTTTATTTACTTGTGCAGCGCGTCGTCTAAAGGCGAAGACTAAAGGAGAAGGTACTCTCCTGTTCACAGTGTTCACAGTAAGACGAAGGACACTGACTCGAAGAAAACAGGAAAATGACAAGAATTTAGCGCACAGGCAAGCCACACACATTAGTTACACGAGTGGACCGCATAAAGTACAAATACCTCAGCTGTAGACAGTACAATATTATGTCTGAGAAATACCAAACTCTTCGTACGAAGTATCCTAAATCGTACAATAAGAAATAATGAAAGACCAACAGTCGAATAGATGAGAAGCTTAGGAATTACGAAAGATCCTTTGCAAAAATGTAAATGCGTCGTCTAAATACATTGAGTAAATTAAACACATAATTTTCACTCCACACTGGCACCTTTACGCAGCATTCGCCGTTATATATTGCGCAGTTGTGGAGCGAATCAAGCCAGCCTTTCGAGCGCTCTCACGGAGCGAAAGTTCTATTGAACGCGCTTGAACCCGCTATTGTAGGTAGGCATCGCTGGTATCGCAATTAATTTGTCCATATATACGGGTTTCATTTTCAAAGTCATAAATTAAATTAACAAGGCCCACGTTCGATCCACGAGGTATATAAATTCTCACTTAAGACCACGGTTCGGGACAATGACGAAATGGGAAAACTCGGCTCGGAATCCGGCCAGCCTGCCGGCAATAATAAGGGTCCTCGCTTGCCAACACTCGGGCAAGGCCATTTCTACACGTAGAGAAGAAAGAGGGGAGAGAATGATGGGTGAGGGGTCGGGCATAGGTGTCGTTGTCTAATGCGGCACGCTGTCGCGACGTCGCTCAGATCACGTTACGTACAGCACGGCGCGCGTCCAGCGACTACGGGAGAGTGAGCCGAGTGAGTGAGCGAGCCATTTACGACCTCAGAGATCGCCAGGCACACGGCGGCGCTCGCGAGATGAGGGGACGGGGGAGCGGGGACAGGTATACGTATACGCCGCGAGCGGTAAATTCCGAGCGCTTAGAGCATTGTAAGCGCCCGCCGAGGCCCGAGTTAATACCGGCGATTTATGGCATTGGCCCGTACCCAGGCGGCCGCGCCATTAATCTCGGTCGCATTAGCCTCGTTGGCAGTTTGCGGCGTTAATTTTTAACGAGCCAACTTCGGGGTACTTGCGAGCATGCTTTTTCCCCGCAAGCCACCTCCCGCGTCTAACCCTCCTTCTCTATAGGCCCGTCTCCATTTACTCCCCCGCCTCTTCCTCTTCCGGTGCCCGCAGTTGGCGCATCTTACAAGGTACACACGGCGAGTGAAATGGGGCGGTGTACCGCCGCATTGCAACACCGACGAGCCAGTGAGGCGCCAGCAAGGCGTCAGAGGTTGCATCCAAGAGCAAGGTGACTCGACAAGGTCGTCCGAAGTAGGGCATACATGACGGGATAGTATGGTGGACGCGTCTGGCGAACACCGTGTTTGTTTAGGCGACAAGACAGATAGCTGCAGGTTGTTCTCGCGCTTGACAGTTAGTGCAAGCGATGGCTGTACTTTACAGTCGTTTGGTTTCGTCAGAACTGTTCAGACAAGCTTGAAGCGATCCGAAGTTGTGCAAAGAAAGCGAACGCGATTCCGACAGTTTAGAGTAACTATACGACCGGAGCGACATGTGAAGCGGACGCTTTCTACTTCGTACCATGTCGAGTGCTGCTTTACGGAACGTATTTTTGGGCGAGTTGACGTGTAACTCTCAGAATACAACACATGCTTGCTCTCGTTCTATTTCGCTCCATAGAATTTACCTAGATCACTGCATAACACATCACTCAATAGGCAAGGCCATTATGAACTTCTCTGTATGGGGATATTTCACGACACAGTGCTAGACAAGTAAAATCAGCGCTTTCCAGATTTATTTTTGTACCGTCTAAACGGCTAGAAAATGTATCACATGAAATCTTTCTGGACGCTTATAGCGCATGTAACTTAGTGACACTGAAAACAAGGGAAACTTCCCAACGTTGTTGGCAAACAAAGGATAAATGTAGCTGGTCGTATTTACGAATGAATGTCAAATATTACACCTGGGTACCACGAAGAAATTATCTATGCGTGACACCTTTGCTGATGTTAACTACGTGCCTCGTGAGAAACGGTTCACAGCAATTTCCGAGGCCAGTCGCGAGCAATCATAGTCCTTTTCTTTTGTTAAGTTTGAGCCATTGATTTAAGTAGGATTTATGCGCAACGACAGGTATCGTAGACTCTAAGATTAGGCTGCAAAGCAGAGAGCTTGCCCAACATCAACACGACCTTCTACCGAGCGAGAAAGGATGAACAGCTTTCGACATGTACAGCTTAAGTAACCTAATCTGGGCTATCGCTTCAACTGTAGCAAACGGGAGAAAGCCATTAGTCCTGAAAAACGGAAAGAAAGAACAGTGTCGCAAAGGTTCATCAGGGCGCTAGGACGACAAGGTGGACATGGACGAAACGAGACTACACCAAACGTACAACACGCTAAGTATAACGAAATCTAGCCGTACAACAGCACTCCCCACCTGACGAGCATATCGGTTTCTTACAAGTAAAGCTCGCTTACTGATTCCTCCTCGCCCCTTGCCCGATTGGTTCGGCAGTAAAAAGCACAAGCGCATTTCGCCACTGTTTTGCTTGAGTTGCGCAGGCACGCAGTGCATCGGCCGTTATATCCTCGGCGGCAGTTATAACCTCGCGCATGCCTGGTTTAAAAGAGAACGTCTTTCTCCTTCACTCACTCCCTCCCCCTTCAAACCTTCGCCCCTCCCCCAACTTCTACGTCAAACTTACATCGTTAGGCGCGGCGCCCGCCCCGAGAGCTGGGTTACGGCACGCGCATGAATGTCGTAATGAACGTTTTATGAGTTCGAACGGTCGATGGTTATGGCGTCGTTTCCCGCCGCTGCTGCGGACTCGCCCATGCGAGTCGGTATATATAAGGGGCACCGCGCGGAGGCGCAAGAGTAATTTGCCTCGATGAGCGCTGCTGACGCCGCGGGAATGAACGCAAACACGGACGGGACCGGGCGCCCGTTTTCGCGCTGACCAATGTCGATTGCCCGGCGACTGCTTCCCCCTCTCACTGGAGGGGGGCAGGCTTTGCCCGTTTTCTAAGAAAACGCCGCGTATTCCTATGTATAGGGGGAAGCACAGTATCCGAAACAAGAAAAGAAAAAAAAGAAAGGACAGCCTAGAGCCGGTGTTTAGTTAGTACAGAGTTTCTCGAAGCCCGGCGCTGAGTCGGGGAAGACGAAGATGAGCGACTTGAAGAAACCTTAATGCCCCATTCGGTGATAACATCAAAAGTTGGGGAGTTTCCGCATCTCTGATTGAAAATTGGCTTGCTGCGTTAGGCCCTTTTCCCTCACCGTCCCTTAAGAAGTCGGGACGTCGGTGAGCGCTGGAAAAGAGCGGGGAGGTGTTGACTCAGGCTATAGGCGGACTCTTCCGTGCTTGACCTCGCGAACGATTAACGCTCGCAAAATTTTCATCCTATAGTTACGTACTGAGCTTTGACTAACCGCTTAGTGAGCCCCTGGGGCAAAGAGAAATGTAGTGAGATCACGTCAGAGGCCGGAAAGGTGAAGTTTCACGAATGTTTTAAACATACGTGTATGTACGATGAGGTCAACCAGTACGTGACCATGTGGGAACTTATGTTAAGTACTACGAAAACGTTAAGCAACGCTACCTGACCAGTGTACATCGATAGGCTGCCAAGTTTTGGTGAACGCATTTCCTTAAGACCAAAAATAAAACTATTTCAGGGTTGCATCCAAGCGCACGGTTCCTCAACAAAGTATCCAAAGTAGGGCAGTTATGAGCATCTGTTCGCAAGCCTTCGTTTCATGGCTTCCTTTCAGTCGTTCATCCATATCCTGCGGTTGCCCGTCGAGACGTTCATTGCCGATGCCCCAAACTTTATCGAATAGGCCAACATTTAATGTCGCAGGACATTATATGTATGTATACATTTTGCTCGTCTACGCGGTGTTAGCGAAAACACGCGGTTATAAGTAATGTTCGGTGAGCACATGCATTCCTATAAACGAGTTTATTTACGAACCACATCGGTGACTGGTAACTCGGCGTACGAACTTTCGTTGTTTCTTAAACCACGGCGCTATCGTTTTCCTATTGTCAGGAATATCTGTCCGCCCGAACATGACAGCTTTTTTATGCTTCGTTATAAAGCCGAGAAGAAGATGTAGGTATGCCTCCTGCAGCTATAGGCCACGAGCGATCAGGGGCTGCGTTCGAAGCGCGTCAAACTACTTCATCTCTCTTTCCTAAAGGAAGCCAAGATAGAAAGCCTAAGGAAACGAAAAATCTTTCAAGGATCACATAACCATAGCCATGCAGTACAAATATACAAAAGAAAGTGTGCATATCGTGCACGTAAAAACAATACTTGCAAAACAGCAGAGTTGCGTAATTCCACCAGGTCAGAAATGCTTCTCCAGCAACGTTGAATATAGCGACGATATACAAAATGTGCAAGTGCTCGAATTCACTTGCGTTAACGCGATGAGATGCACAGTTTCTACAATACACAATCTGAACGAATCGGATTTTTAACGAGTTCCTTCGTTAGATCTGAAATGGCCTCACTAAAGAACTCTTGGAATTAAAAGAAAAGAAAAAGGAGTGCTTAGATTTCGCTACGCTTGCTGTATCAGACGTTGTGAAAAAATATTTCGTAACACAACTCATGTGCAAGTTCCATGCCCTTATCGACAGCGAACGAAACTACTTTTCTGCAAATAATTTCTTTTTACTTCCTTTAAGGGAAGTAGCAATTGCTACTATATACCCTTACATGAAACTGACTTATTACATTTGCATGTACAACTAGAAGTGCTCCTAACTTGGGCAAAAGGCGTGTTAATTCTGCAATATGTGTGTATGCGTGTATATGCGTCTAACATATGCTTGCGTATATAGTGTATTTTCCTTGTATTTAATCCCGCATTAAAGAACGTCATTATGTGCGGATTATCCAGGTTATCTGCCTGAAGGAACAATCGCGCTGGCGATTGACAGAGGATCACACAATATTAACGCACTTATTATTTCCTTTTATTTTGCCCTCTACATGTATACACGTGTGGTTGTTGATTAGATTCAATTGGTTTTATTACCCACCTCTGGTGATTCATCTACATTACACATGTGCGAACCACGCTGACTTGCGACATTCTTGTTAGCCGGCACTGTAACTTCTACGTTGGAGAGTTTCCTCAAGAGTATCGTGATATTCCCGAACTTGTGCACATGCACCGTGTACTTTTTCCCTCTTCCTATGTAACTTCTATTGCGACAATGTTGGTTGAAAATTGTATTGGGTGGCTGTGCACGTCCACCCACTCAAGTGAAGATGTAGTCGGCGCCTTATTTGTGTGCCAGCATCCCATTATATCATATCAATAATGAAAACAAATAAAGACCGCGACTGCCTGTCCAAGAACGACTCACAGAGACCTATGTCCACACCGACAGACACAATATGTCTGTCCCCGCAACAAAATGTCTCGCGACTGATGCCATTCACGTCGGCCCTGCGACGTCTTTTGAACAGAGTCAGAAAACGGCGCTGATCAGTCGTATTGGCGCCCGATCCAAGTATTATTGCATTGCGTGCACCAAGAAATTTGCAGTTTGGTCTTCAAACACAGCTGGAAACCACACGCTGTATTTTCAACAAAGGAAGAGGAGGAACGAAAGGCGGGGACGTCAACCAGACGCGCGTTCGGTTTGCTACCCTACACTGGGGGAAAGGGGCTAAGGGGATTACAAGGAGCAAAGGCTACGTCTGCCGAGGCAGAACTAGCATTGGTCAATCTTTAGGTAGCGGAAATATCACTAGTACTGCATTATTTGTCCGTTTTCGGTTCAACAAATAAAAATTCACAGCATATCCACGGAGTGAATGATGATGAGTGGGCGAAGCTCCGGATGTTCATCGTAGATCGTGCCGAGTTCCAGATTCATTTAATCTCCCACCGGCACTTCATTGCAAGTCAAGATCCAGTGTCTATATATATATATGGGCGGCCGGTGAACGGTTCTCCAGCACGAGCAATCGGTATTTTTCAATCAAGAAACTCGCTAGAAGAGAGTGAGAGAGAGATTCTTTATTTGAAAAGAAGAGAAAAGCACAGGATAGTAACTGTATCTCGTCGAGGAGGACACCTCAACCGTCCTGTGCGGGGGATGGGGGAGGGGGACTAAAACAGAGAAAGAAAGATAAAGTAGTACTTAGCTGCCTGCGCCAACGTTGTCTCTCGCGGGTGAGGGCGCGTTCTCCTTCTTTGCGAGCTGGTAGAGCGTTCATCGAAGAAAGAGCGTTTCCATAGTCAACGCGCGCCTTTCGCTCTCGCTCTCTCACACAAGACAGCAGATGGAACAGTGAGAGAGCTCGCGCGCCGGGAGGCACGCGCCGAGGGCGAGCGCGAGGTGGCTACATACATACATACTACTACTACTACTACTGCTACTGCTACTACTACTACTACTACTACTACTACTACTACTACTACTACTACTACTAGTGCTACAGAGGAGGGAACGACCCACACCCTAAGGAGCTTCGCCCCTAAAAACTACGCGTGTACCTAGCATTAAGGGCACCGGAAACAGTTAAGCGAAGTATCCAACGCTACTTGTAACGCAATTTGTTGAAAGAAGAGAAGGTGATTTCCAGCTGGATTAGAAACCAAATTGCCAATTTCCTTGTGCATGCAGTGCGATAATATTTGGCTTTAATGTTCACCGCAATCTCCGCGACTGATTGGCACAATGACTATGTTCAAAACGTGCTGCAGGTTAGCCTCAGTTGAATGTACATACGTTCTGATGCCGCTTCGTGGTTCAGCAAGTTGGCACACTGCACTCGCGCTGCATAAAAAATCGAATAGCAACCGAATGACACAAAGCAGTCGCCTTCTTGAGAGGTGGTCAACTCTGTTGCGTGACCTCCGCGACTCACCTCCGCGAATGAGCCTTGTTAGTGCATAGGCAATAGATGATAAAGCGCTTGGAATACGGCCACGCCCTGCAAAGAATAGGTGTTCAGTGAGTGCTCTGGCATTTTTCTTAGCGGATGCAAGCTAATGAACTGTTTATAACTGACATTAATGTTCCAGTTTATTATAATATGTTGAGAATCATGGCAGGCTTGTCTCCAAGTGCATGAAAATACTTGCGCACGCTCTCTCCGCGGTGTTCTAGGTGAGAGGCTTAATTGTCTGCTTCCGAAGCCGACAGGGTCGTTCCTTGTACGTCAACGGTCACATAGATGAGAACACAGGGCTTTCGGTAATTCTTGCAGCGAAGTTGTGTACGGACAGCTTATGGCGGATCCCGTCCGCGGACAAGACAATGCGAAGAACAACATAGCGGTGGGCCGATCCAGGGAGCAGTGCAGGTCATGGAGTAGCGGCTAGGTGAATCAAACGCGCATTGTACTAAAGGTGACTTGGGGATAATCAAAATTTGAATTAAGCGAATGAATTGTCAATCAGTGTGATTCAAAAGTGGCCTAAGTGAACCAAAGGTATAATGCATTTAACTTAGCTGCGTGTGTGGTTATGTTCTGACCAGAAGGTTACAGCGGTGTGCCGATCCAACCACTAAGCTTCGCGGTGGTCATGCTTCATCAGGGAGCTGAAGGACACTGAATTTATGTTGCTTTTTTTTCTTATTAAAATATAAATTTCCTAATCATGGAGTAGCCGGATTTAATGCAGCTTACCTTCTCACATCTTCATGTCTGAGAAGAAAACGCTACCTTTCTTCTCATTTTCTGAGAGTACATATAGAAACAGCAGAGCGTTATAGTTCTAACTCCAAGAGGTTCAAAGATGTCTTTCCGAGTTGGCGCCTCATCATTTTTTCCTTACAATTCCCCTTCGCTTTCACGCGCAGCAGCTTTGCGGGTACGGAATGTAACGTTACCATTCGTTGTGAAGTCAGTTAAACGTTTAAGCAGCTAAAAAAGCGTTGGCGAAGCCAACAAAACAGCGTTATATCGCTGCCAACCGGAACCGGCGCAAGTTTTAATTAATTACGTCTAGCAAGGTTACCAATTAACGCTGCTTTGGCAGATTTGACAGTTCTGACACCGCGTTTCCTGCTATAAACTTCTCCCTTTTATATCTTGCAGCGACGTACAAACACTCGCCTCTTCGCTTTCATTATGCCGGGGAAAGTGTCTAAAGGTGACACAACGGTGACTTAAATGTCAGGATAAATCTTACGAAGAGCACTGATTTGGCAGCTGCTCGACTTGTCCAATCTACTAAGATAATTTCATGTGTAAAGTTCGTTCAAACAAAATGTACGATAAAAGCTGTACGGTATATTTAGAGAGGAATGATTTTTCGCCTCGTATAAAAGTATCATCCAGAGAAGGCGCACACTACCGTCGCCACATTGTCCGGCACCATAAAAGCTAAGAAACACGCACGCGTAATTTTTTTCTTTCTCATCTTATTGTTCATTTTTTGTGTTTCCTGTTCTTTGGCTGGTAGAGGATCTGTTATCTCTAAACCATGGCAATTTGAAACGGAAGCATTATAAGACGTATTAACAGGCTTAGTGTGCCACTGCTTCACATGTGAATAGAATTACGTCATTTTATACAACTTCGTGGCACTAGATTTTGTTAACAAAGGCATGTCAAAGTCAGGTCGTTCGCCACGCCTGGAAAAAACGCACAGTATAGGATACGTGACTATACCGCTCCGACAAGGCTGGACAGGCTGCTAAAGCCAGTGGGGCCTTCGACTAGAACTGACCCTCCGCGTCCTCCCCCCCAGCTTACTACTCTTCGCTTGAGATTATGTTTAACTTTCAATAAAGTGCCTTTTTGTTCTGTTTTGGCAAACTGCGACTTCCGCAATCATCCAAACACTCATAAGTCCCCAATTAAACTTCCGATGTATACAAAACATATATACTAATGGGGTATTAAATGAGTAAAGACGGGGAAAGGACATCACAAAAGAAAACACATCTGAAAGTATTACGCAAGAACCTTATGTGTGCCTTTACGTGATCAACAACTTTACGAGACACCACATAAATAAAACCAAAATGTTCTTATGGTGTCCTTTCCCAGTCCTTGCGCATTTAGTACTCTTTTAGTAGGGTGAACAAACTAGGTCCTCAAGGTAACCTAATCTTTAAAAAAGTGGCCGCATATATGCTTGCTTCGCTGCAAATGACGTCGAAAGACGGTAGTCTTCCGCTGCCTCTGATACGTAACACTCTCTCTTCTGCTCTTATCCTGCCTCTAAATTGAAATAAATTCAAATTCAAATTCAAATTTTCCGTTTTCGCCCTGCTCTGGCGCCATCTGTTGGGACCCTTTATTACTGTTGGCTTAGAGCCGGCTACAGAGCAGCGGCTTATGTCGGGTTGTTTTTAACGCGTGGCGTCTCTTCGACACCTGTTCTAACGCGTTGATTTTTCATTTACTAACATAAAAAACCAGTGCAATGTGTATTCTTAATTAAATTAAAGCTGCGGATCATGGTTATGTACATGTCTTTTGCTTCAAATAGGCCCGAGGTTTCCTTTGCGCTGCATCGTATTGACGTGTATAGGACCCCATTCCGCCAGTGTTAGTAGCTCGCTTGGTTTTGGTCGGCCGGTTGAACAGACAGACAGACAGACAGACAGACAGACAGACAGACAGACAGACAGACAGACAGACAGACAGACAGACAGACAGACAGACGTTTCTCGCGTTTAGGTAGCCCAAGAAAGTCTTTAGAAAACATGTACGCTGCATTGCTTTGCCTGAGCTCACTTCTTTCAATCGTAAGCACGCCCGGATATGCCGTACTGGATTCCGAGTTCAAAAACAACACTGGGTTCCTCGCAGTAACACAACAGCCACCACTCGCTGAAGCCGTTTCTGGAGACAAACTCGGCAGCGTGAGACGCTCTCCGGATTGCGCAAATACGAAGGAACACACGCCTTCCGTAAAAGTGCAAAGGGATTTTAGCATTATGTGCAGTCAACGCTCGCACAACGCGCTTCTCTTTTCTCCTTGTACCTTAATCCTCTTGTTCACAATATTGCAAATATTGCGCACGCTTAACGTCTACAGTAAAACAGACAGCGTAGCAGCAGCATTCGCAAAACCACTCAGCAACGAACGACACGTGGCAACGTTTTGCTTCGCAGAAACGGCCCTGCCCATATGTGCCTTTTCTTGAACCCTGCTCCTCTTTCAGCCTGACTCTCATCCGTTAAACCTCAAGCCCGTAACAAGAAGCACTCACTTTGGCATCACCGGTCGAAAGCGAAGCTCTTGTTGACATGAAGAAAGACAGAAATGACGCCAGCTTAAACTTTTGACATGCAGGCACAGAGCGTGACGCGGTCCGTTGAAAAGCAAATGAGTTTTGCCCCCGTGTCCACGAGGGATTTGGCGACGTTGCTGGACCTTTCGCCGTACGACTGCCCAACGTTCAATCTGTTCCCCTTGGCCAGGAAAACGAAAACGCGCTGTCAGATCCTTGCCGGTGGTTCTCCCTGCAAAGCCTATTGGTCATATCCACGAGAGTCTCGCTTTCCTTATACTTGGCCGGTACGGTGACAGTCGTAATCCAATTTGCCTAGCCTTGCCTTTCCTCGCTCTGACGTCCGACGCACGCTGTCAAACGTGGCTGCGGGCGGCTGCGACGATAGCCCGTCTCTCGCCGTAAGCGAGGGAGATTGGTTGATGCTTCTACATGGATAGCCTTTCAAACCACCACAGCCGGCTCCGTGGACGCACGCTCGCACAAACCCGTTGGCTCTGGTTGCAGTGTGGAAGGGCATGATCGCGCGCGCGCGCGAGCAGTCACTTGACGTCAATACTTGCATTCTATCACTCATTGTTAGCGAATAGAAGAGGGACATACACGCAGACTGTAGAGGCTAGAGTGCCCACTTCCGCGGATCTTTCGCCATAAATAAGAGAAGCTGGTCGGCACCAGGTAGCAGGAAAGTTCACACTTGTGTTGTCCCACAATTAACGCAGTGGCTCAACTGCAACTTCCTACGCTTCTCTTATATAGTTAGAATGTATCCGCTCAAAAGGACTGTCTACCGCTCGGAATTTTTTTTCCTGTTGCGGTGAAAATTATATCATTCCTTACATTGCCGGAAACGAGCTTGCCTATATATACATCATAAAGAAAGGAATAATATTTTTAACTTGGCCCTGAAAATAGTGAAAAGATGACCGGTGTTCATCCTCGGTGATGAGTGTCCATCTACAAGTGTAACGAAAAACCAAGAAATACCCACGCAGATTCAATTATCCTGCTTGAAAACAAGAATTAATTACTTACAGTTGTATTTGGCACACATCTGGTAGCGTTCTTTCACTGCGGGAAGTAACTTTAAATTTTTAGTTAATATTGCAAAAACCGAGTAACCAGTGATGCCGACATCCCTACTCTACACATGCAGAAGGGGTGACCCCGAAGATCGAAAGAATTCTGTTTTAAAAATTTCTGCTGGCTTTCCAGCAAAACTACTGCAAGCTTGTGCATTTCGAATTGAGTGCTTTCTACGGCGATAAAGAATAGGAAATAGGCGAGGGACGGCAGACAGTCCCCTTAACACTTCAATTTCGAATCATTTTGGCTGCTGAGCAAGAACGTAAATCTACCAGCTAGCATATATTGCTGCGTAGAACGGTGTATACCAGCCTTTCTTTCTTTCTTTTCATTTATTTATTTATTTAGGACAATACAGAGGATTGCCTTAGGGGACAGGGCTAATGACAAACATTGCCTGGCTGGGCCGTGCCACCCATACAGCAGCAGCAGCAGTACTAAAACAGTATGTACATAAATTTTAAACAATGTGGAACAAAGAATGAAAAGCAAGTAAAACTTCAAATGGTTTAGAAGAAATGACACAATAAAAAAGAACGATAAGCAGTGGCAAACTAAGTTCCAAATAAAGAAGACAGGTAACCATAAAGAATAATTACATAATGTGATAAACACTTGTACCACAGCACAAAAAACATGATTACCCGGTATTCTAATTTTAGTTTTCTTCTGTAAGTTTTGGAGCTTTGCGTCTGCTGGAGGTCGTGGGCTCGGTTCTCGACCACTACGTCGCATTTCGATGGAGGTGGTACCAATGTGAGTACATTAGGTGCACAGTAAGGAACACAAGGTGGTCATAGTTACTCCGGAGTATCCCGTCACGGAAAACCATATTGTCATTTTGGTGCGTAAGGCGTCAGAATCTTTAACAACTGTTCTTAAACTACAACAGCTGGGATTTAGGCTACGAATGACGCCGAAGTGTGGAAGGCCTCCCGACCTGTCTACACCGCGCCGATTACGTCAGCGTGCTTTAGGGCTTCAGAACTTGAGAGTTAATTCCTGCATTGATACGAGCGTACCTTAAGGAACTAGGCAATATGAGCCTTCCTGCATTTGCTATTGGCAAGGCTTAATCCAAACGAACGATGTCTGGTTCGGTATCAGAAAATTTTGGATAATTGCAGAATGCTAAAACGTAATTTTTTTTTTTTCAGCCTAAATAATATGTTGAAACGTCCTTCGGCGTAGGCAACTTTTGAGGTCGTCGTCGCTTCTAGATGCCACAATCTCTTCATATATTCGCCTCAATATTGAGGCTAGAGTGCTCATTTCCGCGGATAGGCTGATTTCCTTGTCTACTTCTTTTCGTGTAACCAAACTTTACTCTTTTATTTCTGCGAAAAACGGAGAAATGGAATAGCCGAGGTGGTATACCTCAACCTCGCCACATCAACCGAGTTAGAATGGAACAGGACGGACGGACGGACGGACAGACAGACAGACAGACAGACAGACAGACAGACAGACAGACAGACAGACAGACAGACAGAGAACCTTTAATACAGAACCAGGACAGAATCTCTTAATAATTTCAGAGGTCTTAGGCGCCAAAAGAACGATATGACTGTGAGGCATGCCATATTGTGGGCACCATTTGGACTCCTTCAACACGCATCTAAATCGAAGCGCACGGTAGTCCTTGCCATTTCCACCCATTCGTAATGCCGCCGCCTCGGCGAGGTATCGAACCCGCAAGCTCGAGCTCAGCAGCCCGACACCGTGCCTGCTAAGCTAACAGGGCAAGTACACCACATCTTAAAAACGCGGGTGATATAACTAGTCAAAATATAACCAACAGAAAACACCTTGGCTTATTGTTTTCAGACGTGATGCCCGATTTCACAAGCGAGAATTCGAAACTCTGCGAGTAATCAGTAAACATAAATGACCAGTTTGTGCAAGGCGCTTGGCTAACGAAACACCGTTCTTTCCGTGGCTGAATATCGCTGTCTCTTCTTTTATCGTGCCTTAACTCGAGTTAGCCGGGACACACGGTATACCCACAGGTAACATGCAATCACTGGCCCTTTTTCACAACCACAGCGCGGTGTCACAGGAGTACGACAGCTGCATGCAAGCACAGACAGCAGAGTTCCTGCTGGAATAAAAGGTAACTTCTAAACAAAAGCATCCTCTCAGTGAGCTCAGCCTGAGCCACACGACATGGATTCGACAGCGATTAAGATGCGAATGTATATGGGACTGTATACGCCACGCATGCTAGGCTGTTTCGTAACTGTGTTTACACTTTGCTGACATTAGGGAGAGGGAGCTTAAGTGACGACTTAATACGACTCGCACGTACGACGAAGCGGGAAAGACGAGATGGCAGCACAAACGGGCTGCTCCTAAATACGATAAGAACGCCCCTCACCGGGACACCGCTAGCGCATTACATTAATCGTATCTTCGTGTGGTTGTGAATGCACGCGCGCGGCTAATGCTATTTCCCAGGAGCTGTATGTAGCCCACCTGGACAGCACAAAAAGCGCTCACGTGTCAAAGGGAAGAAGCGACAGCAAAAGGGTGGTGCGCCTGCTGCGCGCTCGTCTGCAAAGCCAGAAAGCCAAGAAGGGCGACACGGGACCCGCTGGGAGTTAATTAAGCTTGTGCGCGAGATAACAAGCCATAAAAAAATAACGTAACGAGATGAAGGCGGCAGCAGGACGAGAGTTCGGTTTGACCAGGAGATGGTCCGTTGAAGAAAGAGACAGAAGCGTAGACACGACGAACTCTCGCTAGCGGAGCTAAACAGTTTGCTTTCAGCCGTCCGCCAGGAACACGTGGCGCATGAAATGCCTCTGCAAACATCACGTTGTCACCGTCTTCGAGCGATGCAGACAGCCCCTAGCAGGCGCTCGCAAGTAATCTCGCTCACCTCTTTGTCGTTCCTGGCGGGACCTCTGGAGACGGGGTAAACGAATTAAGGCATCCGCCGCCGCTGCCACGTTCGGCAAAGCCGAATGCTCTTGCCAGCTCGGCGTCGGTGAAAGTGAGCGCGTGATAAGAAGCGTCCTCTGTTGCTCGCTCTTCAAGAGTGTGCTTCGCGAGTGGCAGCTATGACCGCGCGTCACACTGCGTCATCCTAAAGAGGACGCGGACCATATACTGTGCCGCTTTCCACAGCGGCGTTTTGCTCTTTCGCCGTGTGCGCATCAACGCAAGGTTGCTATCAGCAGGAACAAGAGTGCAGTGTTCCTGATGTCGGCGAATTAGCGCTGTTCAGGCCCTTTCACGCCTGCCCCATCTGGCGTTCCTTCGGATACTACCCTATCTTGTCAATCTTCTTCTTCTTCTTCACTGCCGTTGTGACGCATGTCCCGATCGTTACGATAAGCAGTTCGTTCTTTTTTTTTTCTGCCTTCTCTCTAGCTCTGCAGAAAAGCGTTGCAACGGCTGCAGCTTGACTTCCGCGTTCTGAGTGAGGAATACAGTGATAGGATATATATATATATATATATATATATATATATATATATATATATATATATATATATATATTTGTGTGTGTGTGTGTGTGTGTGTGTGTGTGTGTGTGTGTGTGTGTGTGTGTGTGTGTGTGCGTGCGTGATGTCCCTCATGATGTCCTTCCCTCTCTGGGACCAAGGTCTGCATGCTTGTTTCCGTGACAGACGAGGAGACCTGCAGATCCCTGAGTGGGGGCTTGTGACTCTATCACAATACGAAGTCATAGCAGCAATACAACATCATGTCATGTTAGAAAAAAAAAAGGTAATAAAGAAATGACGCTTGTTCCCGTACACGAAAGTACAGATGTTCTCCAAACGTGTTTCCTCAGCACTAAGTTCGTATGACAGCACCTTGTATTAAAAGGGTGGAGTAAGCAACTAAGCATTGCGTAACGACTACACACTAAATTCTCAAAATATATGCCCATGCATAACTACTGACAGTAAGCAACTTGGACGAGTATCAACTCCACCTGGACCGTGAGTAAGCTTGAAAACCTGGGCCCAATTGAGGATTTGGTCTAAACCGCACACAGTCCTCCCATCACCGCCGCCGATACGACAATCAGCTAACCAGTGCGCGGTATAATAACTACGCACTACCTCTCACAGTGCATTACTCTATATATCAGCTCCATATACCAGTATACACTCGTGAGGTCCAAGCAAACGTATCACTTCAGCTGTTTAGGTGTTGGTTGCCTTTACGCGATCCTTTCACTTCGCGCCAGTCAGGCACTCTCGCTTGGCTATTTAATACTTGTGGGGTTATCTGTCGCGGTATCTTATAACCATGGCTTCCTTTCTTCACAACACCGCGCGGCATTAAAGAATCATCAGTCGTCATCTCTCTGTGAAGTACACGAACATAGCCGTCATCCTTTCTAATTTCAGAGCGAAATCGTTCATCACAATAAGGAAGCACTTCCGCTGACTACAAAGTCCAAACACCCAACCTTCATCCTTGTAACTCCAAGCGTACCTGATACAGCCTTCGTGTATAAACTACGGCAGCGATTTCCGCGCCGTTCCAGTCCTTTTCCCGGCACATCCGCTCCCAATTCGACCATTCCTTCTTATTGAGTCCACCGCTCCCATGAATCATCCGAACTGGATTCTTCTAGCCACGTATAGGATCACTCCGGCTACAGGCATTCTCACTTGTTGCGCAGAAATTCCTTCTGTCTTACCGCCGCAAGGTATCTCTGCAGTATGCCCGTCAATTCTACATGGTGTCTGTCTGGTCAGTTTGCTTTTCACCGTCTTCATTGGTTACCATTACATCAACAAGCTTCAAGAAGGTTTCTCGCTTGACTGGTTATCGGCTGGTGTTGTGTATCGCACTCGTAAACAGATTGCTAGAGAAGGTGCACAACATTACACAGCGATGTTCATGGTCTTTATTATTTTTTTTTGTGCACGTGTTCGTTTGCAGTGGCATTTCTCGAGGAGTTTCACCAGCAAGCCATCATATACACTCTCGTGTTACCATGCGCCGCGTTCTTCAAGGCAGTAGGTGTATGAGTACAGGTAGCCGCCTTGTGTATCTGTGAACCACAGCCTATAACTATGTTCTAGCCCTATTGTGTTGTGGAGGACATCAAGGCGCTCACTACCTCTCCCTGCCATTGTATATAACCAGGTTTATTTATTTATTTATTTATTTATTTATTTATTTATTTATTTATTTATTTATTTATTTATTTATTTATTTATTACTGAGGACATTACGTATAAAATTAAGCAAGAGAAAAGAATGGACAGAACAAGAACGCACAAAAGTACAACAGTTCGCATATAACTGTTACAAAGCAAAACGATCCCAGTCGGTAAGGGTACGCGAAAAAAAATTAATATTTAAATGAATATTTTTGATGTTCCACATGTCATCGCCACTATAAGGTGATAGGGCACGCCGTTGTGCTAAGCACTACGGATTGTTTGACCACGTGGGTTCTATAACGCGCACCTAAATCTAAGCACACAGGTGTTATGTGCATTTTCCCCTTCCCCCCCCCCTTCGCCCCCCCCCCCCCCTACTGGATTGCGGCTGCCTGGTAGTGAATGAGGAACGGGAGGGGAGGGCGCTGAAACTTAACTTGCCCTGATGGAGAACCCCGCGCAGGCATATGACGCCGGGTGAGTATTTAAATAGGTTACCTCGGGCATTGCAACGGTCAAAGCACTCAACAGCACCTTGGCAAGAAGGCCTTGTGGTTTGACGGACTTACATAAATCGACGGGTAGAAAGAATGCAGAACTGTTATGTAGTAACTTAGAAATAAATTAGAGTCATAATTTTCAACGCCGTTCAAGCGAGGAGGCATTACTAGCTTTCGTTGATTCAGATGAAGAGTTGAATGTCAAGAATGTCCTGTACACGAACAGGATAGCCTGACTTTAAATACATTCGAGTTTGTCAATGTTGAGTTGCGTTGCAGTGGGTGTAGGAGTTTCAGACAGTACAGGCGTACGTGATATTCAGTCGAAGTAAGAAGCGTTAAAGTACACGTGTTCAACAAATGGCGGACTGTGCTTGGACTTGTACTTCAGAAAGCACATCTTATACGAATAGCGAACATTATACACACATTATATGGGCATCTATAGCATTTTCGCCTCCATTAAAAGTGTGACCGCCGCGGCCGGAGTCGGACCAGTGCGTTCTGGTCAGCAGCAGAGCACAATTACCACTGTAATATAGGTTGGCGGATGCGGCACGAAATGAGGAGAAGCGTAATACATTATTATAAGGGAGAAAGACTTTCTTGTGGAAGAAGTTTTCTTTTCTATACTTAGTCATGCCCCCATTAATGGAACCCTTCTAAAACATTAATAAGGCTGCCATTGAGGACATTCTGGTCACCAGTGTGGGTGCGCCCTGTAAACGAAGCACAATCCCACGTAGATATTCTTCTCTGAATCATCAGTTTCCCTAACTCGATGAGCCCACTCAGGCAGATCGGTTTTAAAGGCAAATAACATATTCGTTTTTTTTTTCTTTTTTGTTACGGGAGGGGCCGGTTTCCCTCCCGAAATTCTGGTTGGGGGTAGGGTTAATTACGTGAAATGTAAGCCTATTAATAACTTTGCATTTAAAAAGTCACCTATGTACATACTGCGATTTTTACCGAAAAGAAATAATGAAAATAGATGTTCTCATTTGTTAAGGCCTTCAGCGGTGCCCCCTTCCCACCCCGCTTCCGAAAAAAAAAAAATTCCTGGCACTAGGCCTGAGCGGCAGTATGGTGTGGCAATATTGCTTTAACGCTAATCCCGTTAAGGTCAACAATGACCGTCAGGTGGGCCCAATTCTTTCTTTTTTTCATCTTATAAGTTATTTTCGCTATGATGCTTGATGAACAGACAAGGCTAGGTGGTGCGTTCTCTGTCTTCGTCCACTATGTTAAATTTTCGATTCTACTTCACGGTATTTCAAAGGGCACCTCTTTGAACAGCGGAACTGTTTAAGCTTGAGGTGAGGCCGTGCGTCGTAGGCAAGATTGGTGGGCGGAGCCGCGCCCAGCCGATATACATGCATGAGACAATTCACGCCACGCAGCTTCGAAGAAGTGAATAACAATAATTTCCAGCTAGAAAAGCGGCAGCACATCGCCTTGCTGCGCAACCCCGAACAGAACCCGACACGGGCGTGCGAGTGCTATAGAGCCTTTAACGACGGGAAAGAAATACTTCAACTGGAGCCGACGGGCGTTTCACTCGTGAGTTCCTAGAAGTATAGTTTGGCCATATAGCAGGCAGAGGACCAGCTCTTGCTTTTGACCCAATACGCACATATACATGACAGTGAATATGACAATGTCAATGAAGAAAGAAAGAAAGAAAGAAAGAAAGAAAGAAAGAAAGAAAGAAAGAAAGAAAGAAAGAAAGAAAATATTCAGAGCCTGGCGTCGACCCACTACCCACACTCTTTGCATGAGCTCACTGCTATATGATGGTGATAGCAATAATGACAGTGCCATACATGATAGTGACAATGAACTTGACACCTTGGCCCCAGCTCCGACCTTTACTCAGATTTCACAGGCATAGAAGTAGCCTTAAGTTATTTTTTTATAATAAGAATTCGTAGTGACCTCTGAATTTCTCCATCAAAAGCTGCCCACCACGTGGCAGACGTGTGCCTCGTGCTTAATAAATTATCACAAAGTCTCCGGCGAAGTCTAACTCCCATTCGCACTGCCCTCTGTAACCTCATCGATTCCGTACGTTTGTTTCTCTAGCACCCTCTGTGCAAGCTGCGGGTCTCTTGGACCAATCAGAAGGGCCAACACATCTTAGCTGTGTTCTTCCGCGCCATGTCGTCTGCTGCTGGTCGTCTATTCGCAGCAGGCGCTGCAGTGTAAACGGCAGGGGCCTCCCCGAACTATGGTACTACATCTCGCCTCGCAAGAATCTGCGCTCGAAGGCCGCGTAGTCCTGGACCGGCTGCACGGAACTATTGAACTCCGTTCGTGTCCCGTCTTTACAGCCATTCCCAAATATCCAAGCTCGTTTAATGCATTTTAAATGCTTTCTCCTGTCTGATGGCTATTTGGGGAAGCTCTCAGGAGCAGTAACTGAATTACTGAATCAGTTGCTCCGCTGCTCTATTAATGACGCCGCTGCAGGCCCTATACAGCCTTCGGCAAAACTCGACAACTCAAAACAAAGCGGTACAAACCGGTGGTATTTTACAACCTCTCCCGCCCTTTTCTCGAGCGTCTATGTTCGATTGCAAACTCTTGTAGCTTCAGCGTCTTACTTTGAGTCACCGTAAAACAACGATCGTCTACCGTTGCAAGCAATTACGTGGTAAAAGCACCCCGTCGTCGCCTCCCTGCAATGCTTACCGCTGCGCCCTTAAATACTTGAAAGCTCAACGTCGCACGTGTTTGCCATTGAGCGGCTTGACCTCACTCATACAGAAAAAAAGAAAGGAAGAAGAAGAAGGTTTTGCAGGGCCCGCCACTTGTTGCAGTAAATAATTACTCCGGCACCTGTCGTCTCTTGTCGTCGTTCAGTGAGTTCGTCGTCGTTGCGCGGCGTGAGTTCGTGAAACACAGATATTGTCTTTCGCCGTTATTAGCAATTAAACGTGCAGCGTGGCGTCTTTCTCTGGCGGTGGCCTCAATACATAATGCACGGCAAGACCAGCAGCAGGGTCTGGCAATCTTTGCTCCTCCGCGTGCTCCAGAGACAGCGGTTCTCCGCTTTATTTTCCACTAAAAGAACCGACCTTGTTATTCGAGAAGTGCGCTCAGCGTTAACGAAAAAAAAAAAAAAAAAAAACGCTGAACAATGATTCTACCACGGGCAGTTTCTCTTTTTCTTCCTTGTCCCTTTGACTTAGCGATTCTGAGATGACACGCGTGATATACTCTATGTTCGCTTTCTCTGTATGCTCATCGCTTTATTTCAGCTCTGGTGCAGTACGCGCCGTTTGTGTCTAATTATTATTATACGTCACGTAAGACGGCGCGCAAACGGGACGGACAGAAAGAAAACGCAGGAACACAGCGCAAGTGTTTGAGCAAGCCTGAATTGCGACGATCATTACGTCATGAGTGTTGAAAGGCATCACGCACATGGTGCAACTCATATTATAGCGACGTCTCAAGAGACCTGGTGCACGCGCCGAGTGTTGTGTGCGACTAAGTTGGATTTTCGCCATACCACGGGTATTAGTCCGGGTACATTGCCTGTAGGCACAACATCAGTATCACTATCAATATCCCTATCCGGGTATACATTTCGCTATGTATTTCTCAGATAGCTTACGTGGATTGTAGGGCAAGTGTTTGTTTGGAGGCGGCGCCATTCCGTCGCCTGTTCAGTTTTGGATGGGGCCGGCCTTACTCCAGTCTCTCTTCTCTCTGTTGTCCTACGCTCACATGCACCGGCAGACGACCACAAGTGAGCGCACACAGACATTCATGAAAGAAGACTCTCCGGGGGCCGTGGGAGGCGTGGCCTGCGGACGATGAACAAGACAACCAGCTGGCTCTCCTGGACCAAGCCCAGCGAGCCGCTCAAACCAGTGAGGACCAGCGAAGCTGTTTTAGAACGAGGGAAAGCGTCCTTAGTCCACAGAAAACCCGACTAATCGGGTATACACCATAGGGGTAATAAAACAAAGCATCAGTGTCCTCTATCGTTAAGGTGAAGCAAGTCTTCCTCGCACCTGGTTAAAATGTCACGCAGCCAGTGCAACGTGCTTAATGATTCCTCCGAGTCCTTTATGCTAAGATCGCAAGAACGCTACTGTCACAAAATAGTGCCTATTTCGAAGTGAAACCCGACGTCGAAAGGCCAAAACAACAATAAAAGCGGCGCCCGGAGGAGGCGCCCAAAGTCACGCCGCGTCTACAAAAGGCGAGAATATTGTGGAAGCTTTCTTATCGCGGCGTGCGCGCGCGCGGCACAGACGTAAAGAGAGAGGGGAGGCGGAGAGTACACACCGACGCTCCTCGCGCAGTGAGCGAGAGAAGGAGGCGCCCCCCCCCCCCCCCAACGAAGAAGGTCCGAGAATGGGCGAGAAGGTTCCCAACTGTTTGTGTGCATTGAGTCACGTGGCCCCGCGGAACATTCTAGCGCGCCTTCCCAGGGCTATATAAGCACTCGGACACGGGCTGCGGAGAAGAGAGTAGAAGAGTTGCAAGTAAAAAGAAGAAGCAAGAAGTCGTGCGTGACTCAGTCGCCGTTCCACGAGCCAGCTGACAAGCCACCTGCAAGCTTCGAACTGAGAAGACGCCGAGTGTCTTGGTGAATAGGACTCTTTTGTGTTTTGTTCTTTGTTGCAGTGCATGAGCTTGTTCGTGTTGGTTGGCTTTGTGTAACGTTGTACTCCATCTGTGTTCGAGTTTGTAAAAGCCGTGTTTGTGTACGTTTTGTGTAACTGCCTACTTGATGAGAATATATTTGTTTTGTTTGATCACCCTTGGCTCTGACTCGGTCTTTGAACCACTGCTGGCGTTTTGCTAGTGTGCTGAAGGGGACCAAAAATCTTATTGTCCAAGCTTTCGTGGGATATTTTTCGGGGAACCTAAGCCTTGGTTCTTAGAATTATTTCCGGCGATCGAGACCCGTACATCATAGCACGGGTTTGGTGACAGCTACCTTGATTGGAGCGGGAATCGAATCCCAGCCGTCTTCGAGGCAGGTATAGGTGTTCCGCGAAAGATCCACGCCAGCGGTTGACGGCGCTTCGGAAAAAAAGCCCCTATACGTGGTGAATAGCAAAACGTATCCATGTTTATTATGGTACAGCAAGGATGTGGGAAAGGAAACTGAGGGTGGGGAGGAGTGATGAGGAGGTGAGGAATAGGGAAATGAGGAAAGGAGAAGCTAAACCATAGCATATATATGCATAGTGTGGTATAGAAAGAAGGTGCGAAAGGAAGTGAGGTTGAGCAGGAGGGAAAGGAGGAAGGTACGGCCACTAGCGCCGCAGTATATTATAACGAGGGGGTGGGAAAGGGAGATGAGGAGTGATGTGAGAGTGAGGAAGAGGGAAATGAGGAGGGGAGAGGGTAAAGCGTAGCATACCTACTATGGTATGGTAAGGAGGTGTAAAACAGAAATGAGGATAGGGAAAGGAGGATGGGAAGGTCACCAGATGACCTAGCGTTACGCCCCTAGTGCGAGCTTTCTACAATTTTTTGTCTCTTTGCCTTTTAACAAAGCCTTACGCTCTCTCTCTCTCTCTCTCTCTCGAGTGACCTCAAGAGCCACTGGGTTACGGGAATGTACTTAACAGGACGCCATATAAACGAAAGCTTTCCATGGCGACTGTCATCTATAATAATCAAAGATGTGCTATTCTTAGAGGGAAAAAAGGTCCTTTCTGCACAGCAATACACTCATGGAAGTTGCAGACATCTAGTTTACTGAGATAACAAGCAATGCACTCCCAACGCATTCCTTGACTATGGGATATTCTTCTACGTACTGTACGATCTGTAGCGTGAGCGACCATCTATAGTAATAAACCATTGATTTCATATGATGAGGCAATGCCGAAACAACCTTCGCTAATTAAGAGTTAGCGTCGCTGCCCCACAGCACCCGTAACTTCGATTTCGGCCGGCGTCTAGCATTTCGCCCCCACCGAAACGTAAGTGCCGCGGCCAGGATCGATCCCGCGTCTTTTGGGCGAGCAGCCGAGAAACATTACCACTGTATACCGCTCACGTTATAGAACCCAAGGTGGAAGAAATTTCCAGAACACTCCGCTCTCGTAATTACATCGTGGTTTTGGGACGTAAAACCCCAGAAATTATTTCTACCGTACACCACCGTATACCACTGCGGCGGCGCCTTGTAACGGCATTGTACTTTCGCAACTCTCGTGTCCTCTAATATAGCACATGAAAACGACCTTGCCCGGCAACACTTATAGTCCAGCCGTAAGGTAAATGGGTATAACTTATAAACAAGGACACGATGTCTCTGCCTCGCAATATTGGTGCCGTCTTTCCAATCGCACAGCCCTGCATTACGGCGCTTGACTTCGCCCGCGCATCGCCTCACTAAATTACGTCGCAACGCGCTTCCCTTGTCTACAGAGCGCTCGAGAACAAGTGTCATTTGTCTTCGACGCCTAATTGATGCTATAAAATGGCGAAAATTGCCGCACGTCCTTTACGTATTGCGCCCCCCTTCTCCCCCTCCACATACACACCTTCAATTCCCCATCGAGTAACTCTGACGTCATGACTTACACAATTTATGTTCACGCCGCACGCGTAACGTTTCCTACGTTCAAGCAGCTACACAAAGCGTCCGATGAATTCTTCTCAGCTATAGCGCCGTGCTTTCTATTGAAGAGCTTACCTGCTCGCCTACACCGTCATCCATGCCACCAAAAATGTTTGATCTTGCGAAATGTAATTAGGTAGACCATGCAGGGTTATATTCCAGTAAAAGATCAAGCACGCAACGCGCCTTGCGCAAGTTCTCGAAGAAATAAAGCCGCTATTCTTTTTTTAACAAAAGATGTTGCTTAATCTGGCAATTAGGGGATAAAATATTTCGTCCACCGAGATGGCGATGTTATAGAAGCGCAGAAAAATAAAAAAAAAAATGTCGAAAATTCGAGCCCTCGCGTGCAAGCGACACACGGTGTGGCGCAACATGAATTCGATCGTTCGTTTAATTAACTCTCGCTCGTCGCAGTGTACGTGTATAACGGTGTTCTGCAAAAGGCTGAGAAGTGCCTGTATCTTTTGAACAGCGTCGAAATGGACTACGAAGCTGGACTATTCTATACATTGCTCATTTGGGACTTCTGATGCGAAGCCACTTTGACTAACTAAACTAGAGAGAGAGCTCTTTATTGAAAAGTATAAAGGTTGTGCAACAGGTATTCGTTCACATTCCGTTCTGCAAAGCGGGCAGGACAGAACGAAAGTCCCTAGGAGAAGGCAGTCAGAAGAATGTGTAACAATTTTTTTTTCTTTAATTCAGATCTCGCAATAGCTGTCCCAGCCTTTGAACAGTGTCGGTCTCCGCAGCCGATGTAAAATATACAGTATCATGTCTTGTGTAGACTTTGAGCCTTCCTTCACTTCTTTTGCGCCAACCAGAAAGGGCGTACTGCATACTGAACCTTTCATTTGAAGATATCGCTCGTTCGCTCGCACGCACGCACACACACACAAACAGGTAAAAGTGCTTTCACACCAACACACAGGTAAACTGGTTACTGGTTGATTCGTGGGAGTCAATGTGCGAAAACTGTCGCTGTGGTCGTGAATACAACATAGAGGGGCGCTGCGGAATAACTTGGATTATAACTTGAATCTTTACTGTGCGGTTAAATTAAGCTACGTAAAAGGGTGTTTTTCGTCTATAGATCACATCACAATGCCACCTACTTGGTGAGAAATCAACCATGCTTTTTCGTGTGGACCGACGTTCGCCCATCAGCTTATGGGCATGCAAACAGCGCAGTATGGGCGCGCAGACCTCTTGCGCTGGATCTTGTTTTGTTTAAGTCGGTGGTTAAACGGAAATGTGTTCTAGGCATTGCCTTCAGTTGGCGCCTATATTCACGGAAACGTTTTTGCTGTGCGCTTTCGTTTTCGCCAGCATCACGGTGGGCCGGAATTTGCTCCGTTATGCTCCGACTTAAAAAACGCGCTACGAAAGAAATAAGAAAACAAAAAATTACACCATCGCCCGCCAAGGGGAACCATGAGGCGATGCGAAGCAGCACGGGGGGTGCACACCGCGTTTGCATCGGTTTGACGCTAGCAGACGCTGCCTGCGTCAGCGTTGTCTCTCGCGGGCGAGGGCACGTTCTCGTTCCTTGCGAGCTGGTAAAGCGTTCATCGAAGAAAGAGCGTTTCCATAGTCAAGAAGAGATTCTTTATTGCTGTGGAAAGGTGGAAAGGGGGAGTGGAGTGCACGATAACTGTCTCTCCGGAGAGGACACCTCAACCGGTACACTCAAAGGGAAGGGGATATGAAAGAATAGGAAGGAAGGGGGGAGTTCGAAACACACGCACACACACACATACACACACGTCCCACCGAGTCAAAGTCAGCAGGGAGCGAGCTGTCGAGCGGGGTTAAAACCGCCCGGTCAGCCCGGAGTCCTCGATGAAGGTGAGGACTGCGGCGAGAGCGGAGCGTCGACGTTCGGAGCAGCCTGTTGGAAAGAGCACGTCTTGCTCCGTGGCACAGGGCAGCCCGAGGTTGCGGTAGCGAGCGCGCAGCTGCTCGCGCTCGCTGTCGAAGGCCGGGCACTCGCACAGGAGGTGGGAGAGGGTTTCATCCTCTCCGCAGTCGCGGCACGCAGGGGAGGAGAAACCGCGGAGTCGATGGCGGCGCTCTGCTGGCCAAACACCACCGGTGCGCAAGGCGAGGAGGAGAGTGCGCTCTCGCCGGGAGAATCCAGTTGCCGGGAGTGGGCGTGGCTGGCTCCCGTCAACAACGCGGGCGTCGGGATGAGCGCGCGCGAGCTCTCTGCGAAAGTTTATCCTCGCGGAATCGTAAGAGCTCGCGCAATCGCTGATCGGGGTGTCCGGGCTGTGGGCGCGCTTTGCGAGGTCATCTGCTGCCTCGTTGCCCGCAATGCCTACGTGCGCAGGGAGCCACTGAAGGACCACGTCGAGTCCGCTCTCCTGCAGGGATAGAAGACTGCGGGCAACACGTTGGGCGAGCGGCGGGCCGCGTTCCTCCTTCGCGACTAGACGCAGGGCCGGCTTCGAGTCACAAAAAATGGCTGCAGTTTTGACGGCCGGCGTTTCCCGAAGGAGGTCCACGGCCAGTTGGAGCCCGACGAGTTCGGCTGTCGTCGACGAGGCACAGTACCCGAGTCGGCACTGTTTGGACACGCCGAGTCCGGGCGCGGTGCAGGCAGCAGCAGCCGAACGGTCCGCCAACACCGAGCCATCCGTGAACAGGTGTGTCCGTCCGGCAAGGTCGTCGTGCATCCTCGACGCCGCCTCCTGCGCGACCGCACCGCGAGGCATGTGCCGCTTCTCGCGCACTCCCGGGAGAGTCACACACACGTGCAGGTGAAGGTCGCGGTGAGGGGCAGGCCAACGCGCACAAGACACGGGGTCGTCGCACACGATGCCTTCATAGATGTCCATGATGCGCCCCACGCGCGACTCGGGAACACTGTGCAGGTACTGGAAGAGCGGGCCAGCGCCGGGCGCACGATGGAGACGCTCCATGTGACACAGGGCTCGCATGTCGGCCGTGAGAGATGGAGGCCACGCACGAGCCTCCGCCAAGGTGTCCACAACATAGAGTTAATATACTGGTCCACAACACGAGAAGAACGAGGCATCCCATGGCACATGCGGAGAACTCGGCGGTGGTCACGGTCGATCTGGAGCCACTGTATCGCGGACACACTGCACATGGGAAGGGCATAAAACACGAGGGTAGCGCCATTGCCTCATAAATTGCACAGGCAAATGAGGGGGGGCAACCATTCCCTCGTGCTAGCAGCCTGCGCACGCAGAACTCCACGCGGCGAGTGGCCTGACGAATGCGCGGCACCTCGGGGTGCCACCGCAAACGATCGTCGATCGTCAGCCCGAGGTACCTCACGCTGTTCCGCCAGGCGATGGGCGCACCGTGGAGCTGAAGGCATGGCATGGTGCAGCGCGGGGCGGCTCGGGGGTGGACAACAATAAGTGCCTCAGTCTTCGCCGGCGAGATGGTGAGTCCGATGCCGGCGATGAAAGTGGCCACACAGTCGAGCGCCTGCTGCAAGGATGCACGCACCCTGCTCGCTTGCTGCGTGGGACCCCTCACGTACAGAGCGACGTCGTCGGCGTAGATCACCGCGCGCACAGGGAAGGGTGCCGCGCTCGGAAGGCACTCGATGAGTGGCGCGAGCACAACATTAAAGAGAAAAGGGCTCAGTACACTTCCCTGTGGCACGCCCGATGACACTGGGCGCGGTGTGCTCGTTGCCCTCCCCACACGCACACAGAACGTGCGATCGGCGAGGAATGCCTGCACGTAGCGCAGGAGCTTGCCCTCAACTCCGAGCGCACGAACTGCATCGATGATGGATTCGTGGGGGAGGGAGTCAAACGCCGACTTGACGTCGAGAAGGAGCAAGATGGCCATCTCTCTGTCGTACAGGGCTTGCTCGAGGGTGCTCACGACGGTGGCGAGGCAGTCGGCCAGCGGCCAATTTTTTACATCTACAAAATCATATGTTGCAGTGCTAGTGTCGTGGCTTTTTTTTTCAGTTTCTGTTATTTGGAGATGAGAATCGCTGATGTGACTCCTATTTTTTTCTTTCTGTTCTTATCATTCTGTTAAAACTGGAATTCTAGCTCATGGACACCCTAGGTCAACTTTGCATAAAACGAGCACTGTCTTGAAAATTAAATGTATCAGCTGCAAATCCACTTCGCGCGAGCACGTAGGGTGGGAATACTTTCCCTTGTCAAGCTGGGTCTGTCCTAGGATATTCTTTGACTTTTTTGTTTCAGTTTAGCGGATAACCACAGCATAACCGAAAATTTAGCAGACGGCGTATGGTATACACGTTCATTACGCGTTAAACGTTCCGTCCTTTTCTAGTACCCCGATGTGTGCAAGGATTTTCGGCGGGCAGTGATTTAATGTTAAGTTGTTTCTGTGAGAGTGTTTCAGATGAGATTCCGCTGCGGGGGTGTTATATGCTCCAAAAACGCAGGTTCGATCCCAGCTGTGGCAGTCGCATTTTCGATGGAGGCAAAAATGCCAGAGGCTTGTGTACTGTGACTTGTTAGTGCACGTTAACGAACTTGAGGCAGTCAAAATTTCTAGAGCCAATAATTACGGCGTTCCTCTTCTTTCTATCTCTATCATTCCCTTACCCCATAGAGTTTCTCGCGATTACACCGTATCCCCACGGACGCTGAGCCACGATACCAACATGGGCTGCTGAAAATAGCACTATTTCCTTAATCGAACCACGATAACCAGACGAGACCGTTTTAAAAGCCACGAGGAACGCTGAATTCGGAGCAGAAAGCGCAGTGCTACGGAGCAGAAACCGCGGGTGCCGCGGAAACCGGACGCGCCATGCACCTTAGAGACTTGCAGCGCCGCTGTGCGGTGGCTGTGGGAAGGCGTCAACGCGGTGGCGACGCGAGCGCGCGCGCTCAGCACACTAGCCAGTATATTCTAGGCACTGTAGCTAGACGAAGACGGCTCCCCGGGCGCCGCCATAACACCCACTGGGCTGTGATAAATATGTGTCCCACCCCCACCCCTTAAAAAAAAAAAAAAGAAGAAGAAGAAGAAAAAGAAGGCATAGTAGCAATACTGGGGAATTGGGGGGTCTTCGTTATCACACAGCGCGCACACGCGAAGAGAAAGGGAACGACACAGACAAGAGCTTTTTTACTGCCGTACACCACCCAATATATCGATGCTCCATGACTCGTGTGAAAAGGTCTACGGATCTTGTGTGAGGACAATAGAGGTCAGCAGTTGCCTCGATACAAGGCGGTTCGCTAATTTACGGCACAAAAATGGTTTGATCGTGTCGTACGTAGCTCAAATGGCGACACAACATTAAAAAGCTGTTTCAAGGAGGAGGAGGAGGAGGAAAAACTTATTGTCAGGGTTTTCAGGCACCTCGCAGGTCCCCTGGGTCCCCGCGCGACCCCACCACACTCAAACATTCATGCCTAAAAGGTCCATGACGCTGGCAGCCCGGCTGGCTGTTTCAAGGAGCTTTTAATTGCAGTGGTTGGATCGATTTAAAACACTCACACGTGGCGAGCACTTCTTTTATTCCTTCAAGACCGGGCGGCACCACCGGTGGGCGAGCGGCTAGGCGACTGCCACAACAGTCAAGCTACCCCCCTCAGCTGGACTCAGTGAATAGAGGCAGCCTCTTCATTTACCTTTTTCCAATAGTGCCCCCTCCTCTTCCATCGCAGCGCCTTCGACGCAACACAAAATGAAAAAAAAAAGTGCTTTCATTCATTCATTCATTCATTCATTCACGTATGTTACGCAATTCACATGTCAAAACACTTACTGCAATACAAGCGCAACGAAATGCAATTACGAACGTGCACACGTAATTCCCCTTGGAAAGATAGGTCGCGACAATAACGAAACGCGGCCGAGACCTTTGCAATGGGTGGAAAGCTTGAAGGAGACTGCGAATTATATGCCTCACGCCGTACGTGATGACTGGAATAAGATTGGGCAACTGTGCCGTAAGGAATGCACACACGGAGCTACACACACGACTCATCGCGTGACAGGAGGCCGGTGTCGCTACGAACATTCTGTAATGGTGGGTAGCTTTGAGCACATCACACGAACATTATGCAGTTCACATAGCGTGACACACAATATGCCACAGTACGCAAATGCAACACAGGGTGTGCAGCTACCTACGTTGCTATGCAATCAGTGTACAGTGTGGGAGGGGGCTAAATACACCCAAGCAGATAAATTATATATATATATATATACACACGTATATACACACACGTATATATATATATATATATATACGTGTGTGTGCACGTACAAGCACGTAGATATGCACGAGCACATAGATAAAACAAAGTTTTTTGCTTCCTTCAGCTTGTTTGTTTAACTACAACTAGTATTACAGAAAGGGCACCTGATCAAAGTGTCACTCTTCATTTACGCAAGGCATATGACCTTGACTTATGTCAGCTATTGGCCAAGTGTAGAAATCTGCCAAATGACAATATCTGACAGCCACCGGCAGTTTCGCAGTGTGTGAGGACGTTTGTTGAGTTGTTCACGACAGCACTTACTATCGATAGACAATTTTTTTCGCAAAGCGCAAGGGTGTGGCTCACGACCCCTTCACAGCTAATCCAGATACTTATATCGTGGTTTGGAGGGAGCGCACACTATTTTGTGCCTCTCATTTGGCATTGTTCAGCAGTGCTATCGCACAATGCGTTCGTTCTCGAAGTGAGCCCGGACTTTTTTTTCCTTTTTTACTTATAACTTATTCTCTCGCTCTCTCTCAAAGTCGGTTTCACGGACCCCTCCTTGGTGTTCAGCGAGCCACTGGTACACTATCCCCGGTTTTATGTTCCCTAAAACATTTTTGCGCATGTAATTCGCCTGAAAAGGTGGTTTCACTGCAGCATAGCGCCGCTATGCTTTGAAACCACCTTTACAGGGCAAATTCATGGTGCCGTGAGTCGGGCGACAACTTGCGCTGCCGTGAAGCCATGCTTTATGTTGAAATGTGAATATGCACGTCGCAATTGAATTTATTCAAGCGAAGCTTGTGTTGGCTAGCCTGCGTACGCCGGCGGTGGCGGCGTTGTAACGCGAAAATAACCTGGCGCGCGATCGGGCAATCAGCTCGCTTTTCCGAATGCTCGTTTTTTGAATGATTGACAAGAGCGAGACACGTGCAAATATTGTGGTTCTGTCCACCGCAACGGCGGCCGCTGACGACAATGCGGACGCCTACGAATCAGGAGACACCAAAGCAAGCGTTCGGAAAGTGAGCTGCTTGGCCGACCGCGCGCCTTAAGGAAAACCCGACCACCTCTTGCCCTTGCCCCATTATGAAATGGTGGTGGAGAATCATGCGACGCCCGTCGCCCAATCAGGGCAACACCAACTTCTTTTTTCCTAGAGGATGTTTATCAGGGACATTCGGCGCGTCGTATGGCCGAGCTGAACCTCGGCGACGTCAACAGTCACAGAATTACCCTGGGGACAAGAACTCCACAGGGAGCTGTGTTATCCTCATTTCTCTTTAACATCACCATCTGTGGCTTACCCTCCCTAATGGATCAGATCCTCCCCAACTAGGCACGTATTGTACGCAGAAGATATTACCACAGGGGCCTTCACAAGTTCGGATGGCCAAATCTGTGACACATTAAATATCAGCCGACACTGTACAGTAAGACGCACAGCAAATTGGCCTTAGCTGTTCGCCAAAGAAATCTGAGCTCCTAGTAATCAGGAACGAGACAAAGAAGAGCGACTCCTACAATCATGATCACTCTGGAATAAATATCACCATCGGTGGAAATGTACTCCTAATGTCCACACAATAAGGGTGTTGTGAATGCTCATCCAGCACAATACCCACCACACAGAAGCTTTAAAAAGACTACAGGCAACCATACAACAAACAAGACTTCTCACGGAGAGTGCCAACTAAAAACATAGGAATGAAGGAGTGGACCTATGCGAGCTAATGTTTGTTCAATCCAGGCCTTTGTAATCAGTCGGGTCGTGTACTTATTCCCCTATCACCATCTAAGAAAAGCAGATATGGAGAAACTAAACTCCCTCATTAGAGAAGCACACAAGCATTCTCTGCGACTTCCCAGGTATACAAGCACAGACAGACTACTGCATTTGGGTATCCACAACACAGTGGAAGAATTAATCGAAGGCCACAATACAGCCGAAGAGGAAAGGCTTTCACACACCAAGGCAGGCTTGCAGATACTCAGCCACCTCGGCCTACAGTTAGCTGCATGCTCAATAACACGGTCCTATTGCCAGCGGCAACGCCTGCATTACTCCCAATTAACCCCTTGCCCAAAAATATGCTTGCAGGGATACATGATGAAAGAAGAAAGGCTAGGACAGAAAAACTCGCACAAGCCTGTCAAGGTCCCCCAAACGTGGTGTATGTTGACGCCGCAAGACAGGCGAGGGACCGTTACACCATATGTGCGGTGACTGGCCATGGGGAACCTATTACCGCAGCCACCATAAAAACGGCCTCTGCCATAGAGGCAGAAGAGGCCGCCATCGCGTTGGCCATCTTAGACGAATCAACTAATTACATCACAAAAGTGAGGTTAAAAACAAAGAATGAAATGAATGCGCCAAAGATAGTAGTAGCTCAAGCACACGTACGCCATGCTCCACTTTCTCCCATTTTTAGGTATTATAACAGTTTATGTGGGTGAAGTATGGTAAAAACCTGGTGCATTTTCCCAGTTGTAATTCGTACTCTCCTGCTATATTCCAATTATAGTATAGCATTCGCGTTCACTTCGTGATTATTCAATAGTGATTACCATTCGCTGACACTACATTTTGAACAAAAGATGTTATATTTGTGTGCGCTTATGGTTTCCCAATTTACTTTCTTTATTATCTGATTTTATTATTTTTACATCAGGCGTTCCTCCTTCCTATTATCATCCTTTGGCTGTAGCTTGACAAAGTAATGATAAAGGGTGACATCAACAATTTCTGTGGTCACCAATAAATATAAGAAACAACGCTATGTGCCTCAGAGATAGCATGAAACTAACCTTAAACAGCAATTCATTGCGAAGCTTTAGGCTAAGAAAATGCTACCCAAGGCTCGCACATTTGGAACTTCCAAGCATTACATTTATATAGAACAGCACAAAACTATAGGTGTCAGCAACCCAGAGTACACACTTACCAGGGGACTTTGCAAACGTACTTTTGTTTTCACTACAGTTTGCTAAGCCGCAACAGTTAGCAAATTGGCACATTTCACGACCTTCGGTGATTGTCACATCTCAATGAATCAATAACAGGGTATAAAGAGCATGCCGACACCACGCCAACCCAGAAAGCCGCGCACATACACCCAAGCTATTGGCAGCGGCTGAAAACTGGCTTGACTTTTTTTTTATTATTATTTAAATGTGGGGAACATGGGAATGTAGGCTGTGGCTTGACTTGGCGACTTAGAACAATGCAGTTTCGGTTTCGGAACAGATTACAATTGAGCCTGACGTGTACCTGCGCAGGTTCCATCGGTGAAAGCCACTCCGGTTGGCCTCGACGGAGCCATTGCACAGTGTACCCGAAAAACAGTTGTTTGGCGCAGACTGTATCAACGTTTCTCTCTTGGCACAATTTGGCGCAATTGACACAGCATTTCAGTCACTGCAATATTATTTTTCCTTTAATTCTTTATATCTGCACTTGTTATAGCGAGGCTCTACGTGAGACTGGGCCTGAATGGGACTGAGCTATGCATCCATTTATTGGTTGAACAAAGTAAGCTCTGCTGTGCATATTGCAATTTCATGCAAAATAAATTATTTTTATGCCTTGGTTTTTGGACTTACTGCCACAAAAATGTGCATGTACAAGTGGTAAATAAGCAGCGGGGGGAGGTGACTGGGCTCCTTGCAAACTCTTGCAGCACAGACAGGATTCTTTCTGACCAACTTGCTTGAAATGAATAATATAACGTAATCTTCACAGCAGTCAAAATGGCATCTCTCTATTTTCATACTTGACACAAACACATAACCTCAGTGACAAACAATAACAGGATGGACCATTCCTTTGTGTGCATTGTGTTATCTTTTCTTTTGTGAATAACAAGGGCACAACCATAATTGTAAAAATACTTTTATATTTCTAAACATAAACTTAGGGTTGTCGATGTGATGCGGTGACTATGACCAGGATGGGGTTACAAAGAAAGAAGAGAAAGCATCAGTATGAGTTCATGCTTTGTGTTAGACTTAGGTAGATGTGCAGGGCACTAAGACCAACACTGATGGCTGCGATCAGTTTGATGGCCAGCACAAGCCAAGGGCCAAATGCCAAGGTCTGCACCATGAGCCTGGAAAGGAGAAGGAAATGCAAGTGTTATATACAAAGCTAAGAAAATTACCTGCACCAGTAGGTTGAAGTTGATGACCACTGCAGTTTTGTGGTGATTACCATGTTTATATAAAAAAAGACAATGTTAACCAAATTCAGTACACACACGTCTGATGTTTTAGCCTATATTCTCTATTCTTAAACCTTCACAATCGCAGGCACGCAATGCTGTAAGGCCTTTGTACTGTTTGTGATCATCACCTTTCTTCCTTTCTTCATTACTTATCTTTAGGGCTGAATGAACACTGTGAACGATTTAACAAATGCAAGAGGAATAGTCTCTCATACTGCACCTGATAATTTACAATTCAAGGTGATCCAATGTTTGTCCTGCTCAAATACAAGAAGTGTTAAAAGTACATGAGGGCTATGCTTTCTTCAAGGTCCAATAGATGCAAAATGAAAAACCACAGTGAAAATCAAAATCACCAGCCACCTATGCACGCTTCCAGTATGGTCACGCTGTGTGGCGTGTGCAAGGCCAGGCTGAATTGCCCTCTTCAGCACTCCTCAACCACAACACCACATGCGTGGCATCCCGCTCAGCGCCTCCTACACTACACATGCTCACCTATAGCTTGCATAGCTAGAGAAGGCAATGCGCACTGTACTGCAACACTCCCTCTATCACATACATCCCTCACACACACCTCTACCACGCATATTATCTCCCCTGCCATGCATACACCGCGCTTACCTCTTGCACAGTTTCTCCCTTTCTATAAATGCCTCGGCAGCATTAGACACATAATAGCAATAGCAAGGTCCCCTTGAATAGTGGCCCACGTTCATAAATTAGGTCAAGTGAATAATTTTTCTACATGCACAAATGATGTATTTATCATTCCATCCTGAATTTTTACAATGCCTACATAATCACACAGCAAAGCTTGGGAGCCAGAGGTGAACCAATGCAGTGCAAGGTTTCCAGAAACTCTAGAGCTGTTGTTCCTACAACATAGACAATATTTACTAACATGTATTGCTACCGCACTGTGCACACTCCTTTGCTTCTGCAAAACAACCATGAAAGTTGGCATGACTAAGCCACATAAACCTATGAAATGCGATAAACTATCAGAAAACCACTGCCATTTAGCTCACTATTTTGGGCAGGCACCAAAAAAGTACAGAATGTTATGACTTGAGGTTCATTAAGCATGATAAAATGAGGATATGACAACATACTCAACAAGCAGTGACCGGTAGCAGGTGATGGCAAGGAGCACTGTCACCATGGGAAGGTGTACTTTACGCAGATCATGTCGGTTCCACAGCCAAACCAACGTAGCTGTACTGATGTGGTTAACCTACAAAAAAAAAATACAATAAATAAAAAGGTGACTGACAAAAAATGTGGCTGATCCTCCTGTTATAGGAATCGGTATAACACGAAAGTGAAATGACCAAACTGCACCGAGCTGTGCTTAGGGGTAGGGTAGCATCAGCGAAAGCGCTGACACTACCCTACCCAGGCAGAGCCATAGGTGCTCTTTGGTGTTATGACGATATTTCGCAGTACCGCTTCTAGGTGGCGGCACGGCCCCAGCCAACGGATAACACAATGAGAAGGAGAGAGATGGAGAAAGTTTAAATGAAGGGTTATAAGGCGTGTTCGTGCTCCTTTTAACATGGCCAAGGATAGCTCAGTAAGTTGCGTGGCGATCACCTTTCGTTGCGCTTCGAGCGATCGTGGGTTCGATCCCGGCCACGTTAATGAAAGCTTTTCTGCTTGCTTTTCCTTTGTCATTGGTCATGTAAATTTTACTGCATCGTATCCGTTACGGTAGTGACGTATAGTGACGCAGTAAAGCAGCGGTGGGCCCCGGCATAAAACACTTTTTTGTTAAAATAAACCGTGAACCCTGCACCCTGCACGGGCTTCTTCAAGTTTAATTACTGCATGTTCACGGCTTAACAGTAGCCGTGCATTGTCGGAACTTAATTATTAAGAAAGGAGCAGTCACATGTCTTTTTGCTCTTGTATAGTGCTAAGGCACATGTTGCTAAAAAAATTTTCAGGACAGTTAGGAGTGCTACAAAAGCTATGAATGTGACTAAAGATTAGCAGTGATCAACACTTTACCATTCTACAAGTATAGTCGGGGGATTGATTTGATTTCTGGGGTTTAACGTCCCAAAACCAGCTCTGATTATGAGAGACGCCGTAGTGGAGGTCTCCGGAAATTTCGACCACCTGGGGTTCTCTAACGTGCACTGACATCGCACAGCACACGGGCCTCAGCATTTCGCCTCCATCGAAATGCAGCCGCCACGGCCGGGATACTATAGTCGGAAGACAATCCCACCAATGCAAAACTATTGCCCAACGTTTTCAGTCCTTTGCAATGGCTACTTAGTAATAGACAGTGCTTGTTAAAATGGCATTACTTGCACTAGGAATATATCTTATAAGCTTGTTCACTAAGCAGAAAGCTTCCACCTCACTATAAGTAAACCCTCAACAAGATGCACCTTTTCGGATATCGGGAAGCTTATGCAAATAATCCCAATGTAAATAATGGGTAATGCACGCCTTATTTCATTGATTTCATCTGTTATGCGTTCATAGCATTCCCTGCTTGTGGCATAAGTCCTTTTGCAGGTGACCATGACTTGTATTGTAAGCCGCACTTTCTGCATTTGCATTACACATATGGCTTTCAGTTGCAGTGTGTTTAATTGATTTCTGTTGGGAGCTATCTTCAGTGCATTCCTGCTGAGGAACATCATGTCTGATCTTTTATCCTCCTTGTGTTCCCTATCAGCTCATTATTATACTTTTAGCATATGCTCTTCGTGAAGGCAAGCCAGTGCCATTTAAAGCTCACACTTCCAACACCTAAATACTATTATGAATTAAAGAATAGCACCATGCATTAAACACGACCTCATATTATCATAAATAATGTTGGACCTACTGCACCTCAGACACACTCACCAGTGAAATGTTAGAGTCAAAGCTAAGCTGCACGTAGCGCCAGTCAAACTCCATGCCACGAGCGCCGACCCAGAGGGGCACGAAGCGAGTCATGAGCAGCTCGGCACTGGCCCATCCCAGACCAGCGACCAAGAACTTGGTCTCGCCCTTGCCAGCCACCTTGGTCATCACTAGGTGCAAGCCCACAAGGTCAGCAAGATCAACAGTTGCCTTGAGGAACTCCTATAAGGTAACCAGAATGAACACATTTTTGCATTATTTCACTGGCATAGTGGCAGTGACACATCCCATCTTGGAGGAACACAAAAGAGAAACAAACAAAATCAGCCTGAAACAGTAGGCTAACTTCAAGACTGCATGTGCATCATTTTTAAAGTGGAGTGTCCTCTGAAGCTTTTGAGAGATTTTGAAGCTGTGGTCAGTGATACTGGTAATTGGCACAGTGCAATACAATTCCTTGTTCCTGAAAAGCAAATGATTTGCACTAGGCAAAAATTAGAGAGATTAAATTTTGGGGTGCTACATGCCAAGACCACAGTATAATCATCAGGCACACCTTAGAGAAGCCAAAATCTTGTACGCAGGTGTTTGTCTATCCCACCTCTTAAGAATATGGTTGCTGTGGCTGGGAATCCAATCCCGGCCCTAGAGTTTAACCTCATGACACTACAGCCATTAAGACACCACTGCAAGTTACTAGGAAAGTGCTACCAAAGCCTATATCAAAACAGGTAGCTGTTGCAGAATTATCAATGGGCCCTCGCCTGCCGCCACTGGCAGCTGCCTTGCATACTAACATAAGTTATGCCTTATCGAATGTGTGCTCACCAGTGAGCACAAATTTTGTAAGGCACAACAGTAAGGCATAAGTTTGATAACCTATTTACTAATCCACAGCTGCCTATTTATCATTTATCTAATTGCTGAATCTACAAAAACTTAGTGTTGCTCTTTTGTGTCCCTTTAACAACAAATTACAACACATAACACAACATGCTGAAGACAGGCAAACACACATACACCACACACGCACATGCTACATCAATTGCTTCACACAGGTTCTACTGAACAGCTACATCAACATTACAGATGAGAATTTACCAGCACATGCCATTCAGTCCTTGCACAGGCAAGTTTTCTGTAATATCAGCAAAATGTGTAATGCGAACAATATGATAGGAGTCAAAGCAAGTGATAGCACATCTCAGTGTTTTGGCATGACTGCAACATGTGTCAACTGCTATGGATAATGTTTGAATATTGAGCCAATGGGGTGAGGCTATAATTATACTGTTTGTCAGTATAATAATAAATAAAATCATGTAACAGGGTGAAATTTAGTCAATTATTAAGGTTATTCAGGTAGCAGTACTTTTCAATCAAATCAAATAATCAAACATTAGCATTTACAATACACCACCTCTGAATATTGAGTTGAATACTGAACGGTATTCCCAGTCCTCATAAAAAAAGGAAGGCGAAACATAAAAAAAATGTATGTGGAGTCTGTGAGGCAACAAAAAAACTTCCTGTGTGTTGTCTATCACATTACTCTCATTCATTACCCATGCTTTATCATTACTGCATCTAGGGACAACATAGGAAGTTGTAAATGAGAAACAAAGGCATAAGGATCATTCTTTGTGTACCATCACAATAGAAAATATTAAGGGACATTTTGTTGCCAAATTCACACACAACTGCGTAGTGCTTACGGAAGGATTGCTAAGCATACCACCATAAAAATGCACTTTATTTTCAAAGGATCAAAATATGATCATAGGTATATGCACACGTAGCTGCATTAGCAGGAGAGCCACAGAGCTATCCTTTGCTGAAGAACAGCTTTTGGAACCCAGAAATAACAAAGAGCTCGGCTGCAAAGGCAGCATGATTTATTTCTTATGAAGCATAGATTTTAACATGTTAAAAAGTAATTGATAAAGTACAGCCTGACTTGTTTATTGTCATGGTGTAGCACGAAGAGACACAAAGCACACAGACAAGAGGTACACAACACGGGCGCTAGCCTGTTTTCTAGAGTGTACAAGAGTAGCTAGCAAAAACACGAGTGTGGCAAATGTAACTTCGGGCAGTCCTCAGGATGTCCTAAATTTCACAAAGCCATTATACTTTTTGCCTTAAATTTCCAGAGAGCAAAACAGTAATGCGAACATCAAAGGTTTTTAAGAGCGCTTCATACAAACAGAGATATATTAGCATCAGAGTGCTGATTGCATAATAATAAAAGCCTATGGTAACGTTAGTCAGATAAACTGCTGCACTTAGAGTTGATAAATTCATAAGATGCCCGAAGGTAAGTATGATTATAGTATATACTAACGTAAAAGGAGATGCTACTCGAAAAATTCAAGCTTCTTGATAAACTACGTTTTTTTTTTCTTGTTCTGAGATGCTGTTTTTTTTTACTCGCACAACAATAAGTACTGACACGTACGGTTGTTTTGTCTTGTTTAAGTGGAAATCCGTTATCACATCCCTATGACACATGTGCTTGTTTTGGTTGTTTGCGGGGAGTGCTGTTATCACTTTCTGTTACATACACACAGCGCAGGCTGCGTTTATCTTAAATGTCGCTTCGGGAACAGTGCTGACCGTTCTTAAAACTTTGCATGCCTGACGTGCACATTTGGGTGTCTTCTAGAATTTCAGAGATAATGCGGGAACGCGTTATGACGTGTGTATAAAAGCCAGTGCATTTCACCGCTTGTCAGTCTTTCTGTCGACCAACGACTGTTGCTGTGCATTGTGACTGGCTTTGTTTTCCCGGGCACAAGTTTGCCCAATAAACAGTTCGCCTGACATCGTCTTGAGTGCTGAGTGTGTCATGACTACGTGACAGTATTATTGCTGGACTTAAACTACAGGCTGATTAAGATCGTATTTAAAGAGCATAAGGTGGCTGCAAAGAAACTAGAAAGTTCGTACTGCCTGAGTCCCCTGGCCAATGCAGCATGACTTCTTGCCATTGCAATATGCATGAGGAGTTTGCAAGATCCCCATTCTCAAAATCACTATGATTCCCAAGCAAGAAATAATTTTAAAAACTAGTTTCTTGCAGTAGCAAACTTTCAATTCCACTAGTAAAATGCACTTTTTCTCAAGTTCGGCAATTTGGACAAGTTTTTCAGTTTGGACATCATGTTTTTGGTACTTCTAATGCTCGGATGAAAACAAAATTTCTTCCATGCCTTCTTTAACATGTGAACAATGCAACTACCTCATTCAAACTTTGATATTTCCATACACAGACCTACCAACCTAGGGACCCTAAAAATCGGAACGAGAAGATGAAAGGGAAGGGGGGGCGGGGCGCGTCCACCGAGGCCAGAGGACCTTGGAACCACTGTTTCTTGCTTTCTTCTCACATTGGTGTTAACGCTGATTAGTGGCATATTTATTAAGAGCAACATGCCAGCACCATAGCTCAAAACAATCTGGCATTTTCTTTTTTTTTTTTTTTATGTCCTGAAGGTACACAACTAGGATCCCTACATGATCATGTGAAAGACCAGGGAATTTACCAGATGAATTTCAGCTTTGAGGCTGACATACTATTTGGCTATTTTTGGAAGCCCACCCATTGCTTCGTTTCCTAGCATTTTCTTTGCTGTGTTTCTTTTGCACAGTTACAATCTGCACCTATTCTTGGCCCTAGCAAAAGCGAAGTGATCTACACATCTGTTACACCGCTGTTTATCTGAATGCCCTGCTCTTTACCAGTTGTCATGAACTTAGTCTTCTTCATGTTTAGAAAAAAGAGCAGCATTCACTATAAATTGCTTTTTTGGCACATTTTGCACTGAAGTGCTGCAGTTTTATCAACTATAGTGGTATGTTGAAATGCCTGCTTTATTATTCTTATTTTTTTGCAGTCTGATGTAAAACACAATGTGCAAAAGCTCCTCTGGTGACTTGCACTTTTTCAATATTATGCAAAAAGTGATCTGAACTACTGTAGGCTGATGCGGTCATAGCTTTCTCTGTATAGGACTTCCTTTGCCAATATTTTCAACCAACACAGCATAAGAAATGAAACTAATTGGGTCACCATGCAGGATAGGAACATCATTCAGGGGAAAAAAACCAACAGAAGATACAGGTTGGTTTTCACTTCCTTAACAGAAAATCACAAGCAAAAATAACAATGCATTTAACTCCAAGTCAGCTATAAAGCAATGCACACAACTGCCACATCTAGTAAACATGCATGAACATTCCACCAAATTTGCTCACCACATCCAATCGAAAGGGCACCTGGCAGAGAGAAATTCAGTGCAATGTTTCTAAACACAATGTAAAAGCATAAATGATTCAAGTGCTTGTTAGAATACAAGGCAAACATTGCCATAAGCCTTCTAGTTTTTTTAATAATTTTACATTGTCCTTCATTTGGTATGCAATGCTGTGCGGCGTTCTCTACTAGCGTGCAGTAAAATTCTGAGTGGAACACTTCTTCTTAAAAACAGAGTTTTACTAGTCCCTATAAAAAATTTGAAATAGAAGCTAATAAGCATAATAAAAAATACCAGTAACTAATGCACAAGCTGTGGTGATCATAACTGTCAGGGGCATCATCACAAAGACAGTCCTCATTGACCAGGACTTATGAGGCAAATGCTTGCTTGGCCTGCTATGTGCTACCCCTATTAAAGCTCTTTCAACTTAGTCATTGGGATGTTGACAACAAAAAAACACTGCAGTGTGTTACCAGGCACGAAATGGTGGCTGGAACTCAGTAAGCTCCTACAGTTAGTCATGTCATAACCATGAGGTTGCAAAGCATCAATACCAAAGTCACGTAACATTTTATTTGAAAATGGCCCCTTTGGCAAACAAATGATTGTTGAGGGGCCATCACTTGTTGCTTGACTTCACTGTGTTAAGACTGAGGCTTCAAAGTTTCAAGAGCAACAGGTAAGATTGGCTAGTAGAGCAACATTGAAAAAGATCTACACGAAGACAAGACACAGGCACTCACCTCTGAAATGGTGGTTTATTCAGAGGCAAAACTTATATGTGGTCGAACACGCGTATTTCAAGCTCTAAGAAGCTTGCAAAGGTAACTTCGGGGGTACCTCAAGGAAGCGTCCTGGCTCCTGTATTATTCTTAATTTTCATCAATGATTTACCTTCGAGAATTACTGGAAATATCAGATTGTTCGCAGATTGCATTCTTTATCGAACAATTAATTCGTTCAAGGACCATGAAACAGTAAACGAGGACTTGAAAGCAGTGACTAAATGGTGTGACGACTGGCAGATGACCATTAATGCTAAAAAATCGGCAGTTCTATCTGTCACTTGAAAGAAAAGTAACTTGGGCTTCTTCTACACCATAAACGGCATTCCACTGGCGCGAGTGCAGGCAACACAAATAACTTGGATTAACATTAAAACATGATTTGAGATAGAACTCTCATGTCCATAATGTAACATCCACCGCATTGAAAAGGCTTTTCTTTCTTCGACGACACCTCTAACAAGCGACACCCGGCATAAAAATTTTAGCCTATAAGACTTTCATCAGGTCAGTGCTTGAATACACAAATGTTGTTTGGTCCCCGTACACCAAGCAACTCATTAGGAAACAAGAAGGTGTACAAAGGAAAGCACTCAGGTTTGTATACAATAAGTACAAGTAAACCGATTCTGCCACCGAGCTACTTGGGAAAGCCGGAATCCTAACCCTACAAAACCGTGCAGTACTAGCCCACTCTAAATTCCTATACCAGCTTCTACACAACAAAATTAACATCGATATTTCCAGGTACGTACATCTCAAGAAGTGAGACACGGCCATCCCGACATAAACACACACAATCACTCAAAGATATTCATGTCATACTGACTGCCTCAAAAATTAATTCTTTCGTTTAGCGATAAGTGAGCGGAATAACCTCAGAGATTCCACTGTTAGCAGCTGCTCATTAGAAGTATTTATCAGTGAATTAGAAAGCAATCTGCTTGCCACACAGCACTGGTCTCCTTGTATAAACCTCAAATTATACTTGTATGACTTTTTTATTACTCTGCTTTATTTTATATTTTCTTTTCTTAGAAGCTTTAGCATCAACTATCGTACCTGAATGTTACCTGTGCGTGCTCTTCTAGAGGCACAGAAGTTTGTGCAACTATATGACCGCGTGAATAAAACTTGTATCTATAGCGTATTTATATAGTGTATTTATAGCCTATATATATGTTTGCCGCTTTTATCTTGGAGTTATTTGTGCTATATATAGCCATGTATATATCCTAACTCAAATTCATATCTGTATTCATGTGCTTTCTTTGGGTCTGCAAGGCAGTGTTAAAACACTAACGCTTGTTTGATGTACTTGTATTTTGAACATGCTAATTTACAACTGTTAGCATTGTCTTTTTGCCCTTCCTGTTATAATCCCATCTGGGATTGACAGTATGGTTAATAAGTAAATAAATAAATAAATAAATAAATAAATAAATAAATAGTTCAACAATTTAAAATTAAAAGTATGCCCTATTTGAAGCTTACCTAAAGATATAGTGCAACATGGAAAGCCCTCTGAGACTACAGAGTGGGAATTTACTGATACGTTCCTCGAAGACTCCGTCAGAAGCGTAAAAGCATAATTTTTATTAATTTCCATCCTCTCATTCTTGTATAACGTGCACATTGGACCAGGAGGCCCCTGATGTTCTTCAAACAGCATGGCAGTTACGCACAAATAAGATTACTGCAATACAGTAAAGAATACCAACAACAGAGAGAACTAGCTGCTGAGCATTGAAGCACACGTAGCATGCTTTGATGGAACTGTCGTGGAATTGGGGAACCGTGTTCGTCACACACCAGGAAAACATGGGTTAAACTCCTATCCCTACACAAATTTACCCAATTTACCTTTCAAGCAAGAATAGTGTGCGCTACACAATGACAAAGAAAAGGGAGGATGACACACATGTGCTGACTAATGGCTGACATTTACTGTTCCAACACCTCGTAATATTACATCATGCATCAAAACAATAACAAAACAAAGCCGGGGTCTGACAGCACATGTCAGGCTGTTTCTTTGTTGTTTCGGTACATGATGTATATATATTATGAGGTGTCAGAACAGTAAAACAGTTGTTGGTCGGTGCATGTGCATCATCGTCCTCTGTCATGTAGTGCACGCTGTTCTTACCCATGATGAACCACCTTGCTCGAGATGTGTTAAACGGGTCGTGAAACATTTTCTGAAGACTTTGTACTAAGTGCGTATTCGGGATCCTGACCCTCCAATCAACAATATGCATTGTTCTATTGCATTGTGTAGGTTGCTTTGAACAATAAAAAAATGCGGTTTTGGTTTTGCTGCACGCGCTCCCCTCAACTCGGCATTTAACATCATGTTAGTCGCCACCAGGCCTCTGAGATTGGTGTGCCCTCGGAGGCCACGGGAAAAAAAAAAACGTGCTGCAGCCTTGCTTCGAAATGGAGGCACCGCACAGTTTCCAAGTATTTTCTTTCTTTCTAGCTTTCAAGTAAATCGACTCCTTTATAGCAAACGCGAGTTCACTATACCTTTACACTTAAAGATATCTTACCTAAACGTCACCAAATAGTACCATGTTGGCCCACAGTGTTGTATAGTCGTTTTGGAAGCGCAAGAACGCTGGGGTTTTAAACGAGCATTATTAAATGTGCACTGAATATTTTGTCAGAATATTCTGCAATTGCCTTGTCGAATTCATAATGAAGCAGTGAAAATTACAACTTGGCATCTCCATACTCTTTTCATGACCCATTTAATTAAATTACCTTTCAGCTCAATTAATTTACTTATTTTGCAGGACATGCACCAAGCATCCATCACCAATCCAAACACTGTCTGACTTTTATTGCCAAGTGCAATACATGGCAATCTCAGTGTCCTCAGCACCATGTAATAATCATTTGAAGGTGTGCTAACTAATTTTCATTTTTTACATGGATACATCTAAAAAATTATTTCATTTCAGATTTGTTCCCTAACATGAGATGACCTTCCAGGTCTGAGGCTCCAGGCAAAGCTTCCCATAATTATTGATAGTCACCAATAGGTTTCTGCAGTATGGGAGCTGCTCACCCCATGCAAAGAAAGAACTCTTTCACACGCTTTCTCAGAAATGGACGTTTGCTTGCTTCAGATTCGTTCGCATTTCCATGTAAGATAGCAGTAAGCACATATAAATACACATACTTTGCAACTCTGCACTAGTGCCACCTAGTGCAAAGAACTAAAAGCACCACATATTTGGAAAACAAACTGTGCCCCAGCCTTGCTTCCATACGGTGGCACATGCAAGGACGAGCTTTAATTGTGCTTCGTGAACGTCTTAACGTTTTGTTCTTTTTTCTTCTTGAAGGCAGCTAAAGAGGTCTTCAATTCCGTGCGCACACACACACACACACACACAAACACACACGCATGCACACATGTGTACATGTGTGTGTGTTTGCGAATGGATCGTACAGGCGACTTTTCAGTCTGCTAGAATACCACTACTCTTGCAAATTTCTTTCATATATGCGCCCTGGCAACAAGCCACAGGTCTGCGAGCCAGTTCGAAGCATGGTGGAAGAGAGGGAACCTTAACAGATGGACACAAAATAAATAAATAAATAAAGCTCACAAATTAAAATTGATTGTAAACAAATGACAAGTATTCATCCCTAATTAGCAGGTGCCTAAACATGCATGGACGAATCGACAATGCTGGCAGAAATGAAGGCAATAATAAGCATTCAACCAGTTTCATCATTTACACATGCACAAAGAAAAAATTGCACTCTATCAGCTCCCGATACAGTGTAGGAAATAAAGTATGTGCATGTAGTCTGGATCAGTAGCGCACACAGGATCTCTGCCGGGGGGGGGTTCAATTTTTCACGAAGGGCCGGGCATGCGATTACACAGTTGTTGCGTGTGTAAAGAAGTAAATAAAATGCAAAGTAATAGTAACATCAATGATGGTGATTATTTTTATTATTTTTTCGGCGTTTTGGAGAGACATTAGCGCCACATTCTTTTAGTACATAGGAGCAGTTACGGAGTGGGAGGGGGTTAGGTCGGCCTCAGGGGGGGGGGGGGGTTACAACCCCCGAAACTCCCCCCGTCGGTGCGCCACTGGTCTAGATGCATACTGAACTTTGGGGTGGCCGGCCTGAATTTGCAGATGCAATTGGCACAAAAACATAAATAATGAAGGCTTTATCATGCTTCCCAGTGACAAAGTGTACGCCGTATATGCGAAGCGGTTGGCTACCGCGATGTACCTTGCTTCACCACTGCTGTCCACAGATTTCTCTCTCCGAAATAACATTTGTGGAACCAAATTTGAAGAAATTACTATTTTCCCTTCCATTAATATAGTTTGCGCAGCTGAAAGCCACACACTTTTCAGGCATATCAGGCTCGCGGAACCGTTAAAGTGGCGCTGGCTCCGGCACCCGTGCCATTGTACTTATGCAAGTGGTTCGTAAAATCTGCTAGCAAAAGGCAAACTACAACAAAAGCAACAACAAAAACACGATGGAGCAGCTGATATAAACACTTTCTTCATTGTAAGCAGCAACAGGTACACTGAGCGCAGTCTATAAGGAAGTTTGATGCCGTTACCTATTCAGTGAGCTACTGACAAATCTTGTGTGCTACACTAACTGTACAAATAGATGAACAAATCGCAAAGTACGATTTAGAACAGGGAATGTCGCGGGAGCCAACATTTCGACAAGCGGACTTGTCTTTGTCAGAAACATTGGCTCCCGCGACATTCCCTGTTCTAAAACGTACTTTGTGATTTGTTCATCGATTCAAGCATCCATCTTCCCCTGAGCTTCTCTTCTAGTTTGGATTTCAAATAACTGTACAAAGAAGACAGCTCCACACTGTCGCTAACTTACCCCAAGCACGTCAAAACCACCAACTGAAGAAACATCACCAGGGGGGAAAAATGTTGCCAGAATCAACATTTTGCAGAGCTGCATAACAATATACATTGCTGCAGCCTGCACGCACTTCCAGAATGCTCCATATTCAGACCTGAAACAAAGAAGGCAACAAATTTCTTTAATATAAACCTTAACTGACGGAAGGCCAGCAGATGTGTTTGTTGCACAGTGTTTGCCATGCACTGCTAGGTATTACACGTAGAGGTGCTGGACAGCAAGCTATAACACACCAAACAAGCAGACAATGTGTGGACACATGCATCCTGTCCCGTAAGAATGTTTTGATGAACCACGAAAACATAAAAATGGCGACACTGGTAGCAGCGGTGGCTGTGTAAATCTTCAGCATTTGCAGTGGTTTGTTTTCTTACAACTAAATGCCAATTACCTTGTTAGTTGTTGCATGTACTGTACTCTTTGTATTGGTTGTTGCTCCTTATTAGTATTATTTGTTTGTAAAAGTCTGATGCCTGGCTCGAAAAGTATGTTTACCTTATTACATAAGCACACGCACTGCGTCATCTATGTGTTATTTGATTTCTTCTCTTTGCAGCTGCTGTTTGCTGATGGGGTGGCCAGACCCCTCTCAAGCTCCTCAAATTAGCTCTTTCCTGCCTGATCGATCTCCCGCTACATGATTTGGTATTATTGCGAAATTCAAATTCAAACTATATGGTGACACTGTGCGCGGTCTGAAGTCAAACTTATACGATGGGGCCGAGGTTTTGCCCGGGTGGCCCGTTAGTGTCTCGTTTATGAAATGTCTTTAAACAACGCATGTTCGCTGAGTTCGCACGTCGCTCTAGTATAATTCATGTAGTCACTCATGCGTCCCTTCGGTCACGCTCAAAACCGTCTTATGTGGACAAGTACGACGTTTTAAGTCACAGCCTATGAAGAGGTCTAAAGTTGGAGAAAAAAAAGTGCCAGCTCTTGGGATAATGGGTCTCCTTACAACTCAATTTCTACCACGAAACTCACTGCCAAAGCCGGCGCATCGGCAAGCAACTAGGGGCGGCGGTTGTGCGCGAATAGTAGTGCGTTTCTAATCACTGGTGGCGGGGGTAGCTCAGCAAAATCTGACACCAAGCGAACTTTTCCAATACTTACAGTCCGGAGTACTTGTAAGTCAGAAGATACGGCACGTACGCCAGGGCGACGCAGTTTCCAAAGTGAAATAGCGTCATAATACGTCTTAATTTGAGAACGTCGGGGTAATAAATGCGTTAAGTTACCAACAAAGCCCCCACAAGGCCTCCTCCGCGGTTCTTCACAGCACGAGCCCGCAAGTTTGAGAAACCAATTAATATCGGCTTTTTTTCCTCATTAAGATGGGAGGCGCCATATTGTCATCCCGCGCAAACGCAGAGAGGATCCCGCAGATATCAAACAAACTTTGGTTGAAACAGAAAGCCGATAATTAATAGAAATAAGTTCTTAATATTACGCCTTTTACAACTGCCTAAACCAACCAAGAAAGCTTTTATTCACAAGTTATTTGGCTCACTTGGCGCACAAGCGCCAACGCGTCATGAGCGCGCGAACTATGAAAAAAATTACATGAGCGCAACTTTCTAGTTCAATTGAAGGGCTGATTGTTTTCACGGAGAACACCACAGACGCTACTCTCGTTTAATAATTCAATATTTGTCGAAACGAGACATAAAAAAATATATAGTAAGGATACATGAACTAATGTGCGCAAACGCTTGTCGGCAGCGAAACTGATTTAACGGAATTCGCGATTTAACAAAATTGGTTTATCCAAACTGTCTTCCACTTCGCTCAGTTCAGATGTCAGATTGTTTACAGTCGCGTCTGGAACAATAAAAAAAGGATATTAAGGTTTAAGCGCACATGATATCGCAGTTCTTCGACTATGGTGCCTCATCACGCAATGGAAGAAATTGCCTTTAATCATGCCAGTGCCCATACATCCCGTTCCTTAGCCTTTCATTCTTTTTTTTTTCCACCGTGGCACCTTTTTTGTATACAACACTGCAGGTGTTGAATTTTCGCTGCAGATTGTCCAAGTAATGCTACTTGCTAATTTTTCGTCGTATGGCTTTGCTAAAAGCGGGGCAGGGCAGTATCACGATAGTATCTTAAACATACTCTGGAGTATCTGTATCAGTGTATTGAGATATATTTGAAAGCTTTAGCTCCAGCCTCAAAACACAAGAGTAGGCAGCCCAGCAGGCCCGAGAGGCAGCGATGAGGCAAGGCCTTGAAGTCCCCTCATGGACGGCCCGAGTCTGGTTTGCTAAACTTTGCTGGACGATAAAGTCGTTTCCATCCATCTGTGTCTGAGTAGTGAAATACTTTCACGATGTACCCATTGTATCACGATACTGTGTAGGACACCGCTATCTCGTTACAATTTTTTTTATTGGTTGGTCCACATGTGCCACACCAAAAGGACACGTCCGACGACGAGTAATCATAATTGGCTATGATGAATCATGTTTTCTAGAGTCTGAAGATGGAGAAACTGGAATCCGAGTAGAATAGATCAAAGTGAGAGCGGGAAGTGTTTCGGTACTTAAATGTCTGGGGTGGAAAGATCACAATGCAGCAGGACTTTCCCATTATGAAGGCATCATTCATCTGTTATAACACGAACTTCTACTCATCTGCAGCGGTAGAAAGACTTTTCTCATTTGTGAGTATTCTGCTTATGCTGAATCCAACACTGCTTATACAAGACAGCAAACTTGAAAGTCTGCTGTTGCTTGAGTGCAATTATCACAACCTTTTTTATCAAAACAGATCCTGTGTGAAATGCATACCTTATCCACCCGTGTTTGACAGCAAAGTTCAAATACACTTGAATTGAAAGTTTGTGTCCTGCAACATTATTCACAATATTATGCTGCAATATCTTTGCGGAACATGAGCATTGTCGAAATAAAAATGTGGTAAAGTATTTGCATTTTTTATGTGTATTTCCATACCTGTATTCCAGAATACTTTCCTTGTTTTTGCGAAAGTATCTCCAAAATATCCTGTTATGTCCAAGATAAACGTACCTCATTACCTGTATTTTTGGTTTTCAGCGCATGTATTTCGATATCAGTATTCTGGCATACTTTTGAAGGTAGTGCACCTGTTTTTCCAACCAATGTACGAAATGACACATTTGCACTTCCATTTTCACATAGCCTGAATATTCCTAATATTTAAAGAATTGTCAGCGTCAGCTTTAAGCATTCTTCTCGAGGACTTTTTTCGTAACAAGTATTCCCCTCTTAGATCTTATTTGTAATGTCTGTACAATGCGTTCATATGATTGAGATATTTCTTTAGTGGTTTGTCATCATGTTTAGTTGGCATAGAAATGCTTATGCATTTAAAAATAGAGATTGGGGCCATGACGCACGATTTGCTTGACAGCACAGCAAGCAGATACTGTGTTGCACTGATCCTGGTAATGCAACAAAATATACAACGGTAATGTCATGGATGGCAGCTAGAAGCCTTTCCCATTTTTGCCCCACATCGACTACCTCCACAGAAATTTCCATCCAGCCAGTTTTGTACACAACCGGTGGCTACTAGAAATGTGCCCATCTACCTCATTCTTGTTCTTTGTTGACCGACACTACCCGAGGTGCTTGCTGCTCTGGCACAAAGTCAGCAAAAGCCCAGCATTTGCATGAGCTGTACAAAAACTTGGCACACAGCACATATACCCCACTATAGGAAATTCAGTGAGGATGGTTGCTCAGGTCCCTTGCAGTAGTAGTACACTTCTCTATAGATTCTCCTATGAAAGCATGTGTGCGGTGAACAGACATACGTGAGGTGGTACTACCACCATTTGACCAACTTACATCGGCGGCAGACAATTGCCAAAATATTCTAAAGAGTGCTCCCATAAACTGCTTTTCAACAAAATGCTGAGAAGATGGATACACATATGAACTGCATGAAAAACGAAATCTGTCGCAAATCTGGTCAGTGCTCATCTGGTCAAGTCCAGCTAGCCAAAGGCTCTTTTCAACCGCTAGGGCTGTTCTGCTTGCTATTGCCCAACATTACCAAGGGTGCAGTTTGAACTGGAATGTGAATTTAGGAAGTGTGGATTTGTAAAAGGAGCAAAGACCGTTCATGTTACTATGGAGACTGGCGACACTGCAAAACGAAACGGGTTTCGACCACTACTACTTGATGCCATACCAGAATATCTCCAGTAAACGTCCCATTTCTCCTTTTCCACAGAAGCTTTACTAAACATTTTGAATTTTTATCTGAGATGACAGCTAGCACATTGACATGTCATTTGCTTCACCACTGAAAAAGATGCACAGAGGTAAAGTCCTCCTGAAACAAATAAAACATGCATGGCCAGATTTTTTCCTCAAACCACATTTTTTCCACATTCCCACATTTTTTTCCTCAAACCACACAACTACCACATTTTTTCCTCAAATATGAGTTTCTTTGCATGCTTCAACCTCTTACGAACACAAATCAGTGCTTAAATACGCTTTAAGACATCCAAGAATGAATAGAAATCAAGTACTTCTTAGGCGGCCGCCGTAAAACTCGTTTGTGCTTAATCCAGCCATTTCGAGTGCTCCTGAGAGGCGGGAAACACACAGACTTTGACCATATTCACTGGACGGCAGCACAGGTCCCACAAGCAGCCGAGAAAACGCTTTCCGGGAGGAGGCAAGCGTGGTGCGCCGTGTTACAATGTCCAATATATTGGACAAATTTCCCATTGACGGGTCTCAGGAGGATATAGTAATGGGGCAAGGGCAAGAGGTGGCTTTTCCTTTAAGCGTACGGTCGCGCAAGAAGCTCATTTTCCGAACGCTCGCTTTCGCGTCTCCTGATTCGTTGGCGTCCGCACTGTCGTCAGCGGTCGCCGTTGAGGTGGACGGGACCGCAGTGTGCACACGTCTCAATGCTGTAAATAATTCAAAAAGTGAACATTCACAAACGCGAGCTGGTTGCCCGATCGCGCGCCAGGTTATTTTCGCGTTACAACGCCGCCACCGCCGGCTCACGCAGGCTAGCAAACACAGGCTTCGCTTGAATAAATTCAATTGCGACGCGCGTATCCACATTTCAACATAAAGCAGTGGCGCACCAACGGAGGGGGTTTCGGGGGTTGTAACCCCCCCTCTGAAGGCGACCTAACCCCTCTCCCACTCCGTAACTGCTCCTATGTCCTAGAAGAATGTGGAGCTAATGTCTGCAAAACGCCGAATAAAAATAATTATCATCATTGATGTCACTATTATTTGGCATTTTATTTACTTTTTTTACACATGCAAGAACTGTATAATCGCTTGCCCGGCACTTCATGAAAAATTGAACCCCCCCCCCCTGGCAGAAATCCTGGGTGCGCTACTGATTTATGGTGTGATTGATTTCACGAATGTGTTGCCTAATCAATGACACAATGTCAAAAAAACGTTTCAGGGACCCTTTAAGTGTATGTTTTCTTTAGAGACTGCATGCCCGGTAATTCCAGATCGCAAACACTGTGCTCATTATGAGTGGGATGACCTGCTAACATATAGCATTGTAAAGCTCCTAAGATGTCGGGCTCATTTGCAGCCACAGTGACATTTGGATGAAGGCGACATTTAGAAGCACAGGTATACTTAGATTTACGTGCGCATTAACGAACCCAACAAGGTCAAAATTAATGTAATGTTCCCTACTCCACAGCCACAGCAATGTGTGTACGTAAAACCCCACAGTATATTTATCAGCCTGCACTTCCAATGCTACTCATTATGTCATACTATTAATGAACCAGCCAGACACCAATGCTTGCAGTTTGAAAGCTACACCAGGAGATACGAGTGATCATGATTGTAGTGCTAAAAACTGGCCTTCCAACACTGCACCTTTTACATAAAAGAATCCATGAGGTTCTGCAGGCAGTAAACAAGGTCCAACTAATGGATCAGCACCGTTGCGAAAACGTGGGATCTTCATAGTAGGATGGCCAGCCCAGCTTTTTGAATGGTAATGGCAAGCAACAAATTTGAAGACAGCACATTGGTACTTTTTACAGCGTAAGCTGTTATGAGATCACAAGGGGTGTTTTTGGCACCGTAGTTGTCCGCCGCCGCCGGTGTTCGTAACCACTATCGCACAAATTTTAGAAAAAATAACCAGGACCGAGGAGTATTTGAACTCGTCCTCTGCGTGGATTCGAACCCACACCCTCTGTGTGGCAGTCGAGCATTCTACCACTGAGCTACGCCTGTGCTTGAAAAATCGTCGCTAAAAGACCTAAACAGGTATAACGTTTGTGAGGAATTGCATTAACAAATGTAATGTCACGTGGCAGAATAATAATACGCCACTACCGGAAAGTGGATTGCATAACGAGTTCAAGGAATCATTTGAAAGAACACAGGGCTGCATGCTTTGTAGGTCTGAACCCATTACAGAGGCATCATCATCAACATCATCATTACGAAACTGGGCATCATTCGTCACGCGGCAGGCAACGTGCACAGCCCAGACAACAACCTGGCTTGGCTCTTTGATATACCTGATGGCGCCTCCTCGCAAGGTGCGGACCGCTGCTGCAGAGAGCTACACACACGACTGCAGCAAGGCAACGTCGGGTACAGCAGACAGCTGTACAGAGCGAAGCCCAAACCGCAGCTCGCCGTCGACGCCGGGCCGAGAGTTCAGATAGTTCTCGGGAAAACGAGGCCGAGAGACTCTCCAAGATGTGCAGTTATATACAGATTTGCATGTTACAATACTGCAGTAATTATCGCATAGTGGGTACTTCCCTACTTGGCGAAATAAGAGTTATGGAGCAGGGGATACCACCACCTCTACTTGCACTAGTTTCCCCAAGCATTTAAAATGGCCTCTAAGAACGTCGCACCTCCAGCTTATGCTGTCACTGTCCTGTGGTTCGGCGCAGGCCTGGCTCTTTCTTAAAGGGCAGGTCAAAATCAAGCCTATGAGTACAAGTTTTGACTGCAAACGACCAGGGCTACATATACAAAAGAAAAATAGATATCCAACCACAGAGAAGCAAGAAAAGAAAGGGAATTGTAAAACTAGACTACCGCAATAGGCAACAACCTCAAGAATCACTTTATTCAACTAACACTCCTTTACAGAAAGAACTGCACTTGGTACTCTCCAGGGTTGATAACACTGCTTTTTGCATCAATATTCTAGAAGCGACTCTACATATGTCCAGTGTTGCAATGCATCAACTTCAGTACACTTGCAACAAATGTCCACCTGTACTTGCTATGATAAAAATTTCTCACCTTCGCAACTCAAATAAAAAAGAAAAGGTTTTTCCGGAAACACCTGTGAATTGTAAATGATGTGCAAACAGGCGCTCGTACACTTCAAATCTGAGCTGCTGTTTTGTACAGAGACACGTTTTTATATGTATAAGTATTCACATTTTGTGCAGCGCTCCTCCTATGCTAGTACAAAAGAAATGGGTGTAGCTGTGCGACCCTTTGATGAAATAATTACTTCCTCTTTGTATGTAAGCACAGGGAACCACACAGCACTAATCATTTAATTAACGACAAAGCAAACGACACTCGCGGGGGTAAAGTGTTCATTGCACACAGTCTTTTTTTTTTTCTTCATCACACGAAAACAATCTTCGTCGGCGGCTGGGACAGCACCCATCCCCACACGCACATCACGACTGTACGCACTGCACAGAATGCTGAGTGTCCATGTCGTCATCGTCGTCACTGTTGTCACTGTCAGTGCTGCTGTCGGCGCCGCCGCCTCTCTCGCTGCGCGCCTTCAAAGGTTCAAAAAGAGAATGTTATGTTGCTGAAAGAGATGAAAGAGAAACAGCAAGTGCAAAATATGTAACCGCCTAAGCACGAGAACACATCTTCCACAACACTTTCAGTTCCAAAGCCTTAAAGGAACAGTAATAAGAAAAGAGGTTCTCCTCGTCTTAGTAAACTACCTTTTTTGAAATACCTAAAGAACCACTTTGGCAAGCAATACAGAAAAAAATACAGGCCCCAGCACATCAACGTTCACGCAACAATTCACCATGACATCATAGATTTTGACAGCACCTACATAAGCACACAAATAATTCTTTCTCTGCAAAAACGAATTACAATGTCCTACGGAGACGTAAGCTTCAAAATTTGTGATGTCACAGTGACATTCAAGTTTCGGAATGAAACTCAATACTGAAACTGGCTTTCACTACTTGTTCTAATAATGGACTTATGATGGCAAAATTATCAATGCACTTCACAAAGAAAATATTCACGAGTCTAAACTGATTTAGCATTACACTTTAGCTTTGGTACCTCTTTCACAACCCAGCAGCAGTTAAAGTAGGCGGTCTAGGGACTATTAGAAGACAGCCTAATTGAAACCTCATACAGACAAACTTTTGTACATCTGGCATCTTACACTTCATGTAAAGATGTTGTCATATGCAGCACGCAGTGCCACATGGCATTGCCAAAAAGAAAGTTGCTTGTCTATTTTATGTGTTACTGAAAGTTCCTCTTCGATGGCCTTGATTAAATTAAAGATAACACAGCATTGCAACAATGGTGATTTAAGAGCAATACCGTTGTTGCCTCTTTCCCTGCCCCTTCATTCCCTGCACGCGAAAGAGCGCACGTAGGTGGGAACGGCACTCAGATAATGTTGCTGGGGTTTCTCAAGGGCACTGAGTTTGAGAACCGCTGCTTATCCACAAGTTTTCTCTCACAATGCTTGCAAGGTTTGGGGATTCTCACAGCATCATGTACATTGCATGAATACATGAACAAACAGACCAAAAACAAAATGGAAAGCAAGCATCTGGTGATAAAACACACAGAGAGATAAACATAGCAAGTACTGGTGCTGCTTGCTGTTTTTTTTTTTTTCCTCCTAGACTGATCGCTGGCTGTTACAATGTGATCCAATTCACTAAAAGCCTTACTTACGACAGGTTAGATGCTATGAATATGGGAGATGCACATCATGCATAGCCCAAGTGACACAGCAACAATGGTATATGCATCGAACAGTGCCATGATTGTGAAATACACTCGCACTCGGAAACAGTATGTAATGACCTAATCAACATAATGAAGTAGACAAAACTCCCCTTGAAATCGCCGTACAGATGCACAGACATGTATTTGAGACTTCATTTCAACCAACTGTATTTGACCTGTCCATGAATATAACTATGCTTGTCTCTCAAAACCAAAAATCCCCACTTCTTGCCGTACTGACTATACATATCACTTTTCCAAGAAGTTCAGGCAACCGTTAGGCATGGCGATTCAGAACTCACCCATCTCAACTACTGCCGCACAGTAAGCTGTGTGCAAGCAGCAGCTCACACTCACTGCCATTACACTCTGCCCTAGCTTTGCAGTTTGCTGCACAAGCCTCTCAGAACGCACCAGCCAGGCTTGGCCAAGGCAGGGCCTTAGAGGTGCCCAGATGTAGAGCGGTAAGTCGAATGGGGGAGCTGTTGCTTGTGTGAAGCTGTGAGAAATCTCTAGCACCTCTTCTTTCGCTATGGTGGCCCGGGAACATTAGTGAACGCTGGTGCAGCTGAATGTGGTTTCCCCCGAAATTGCACTGGCACTGGAGCGACCTGGAGGCCCGCCAGCAGCTTAAGAGAAGCTGGCCCAAGAATGGCTGGTTGGCCTTTGCCCTGTGTGTGTAGTCCACACAGTGGAGCGCACCAGATCAGTGGTCTAGCCAGCTTGTGTTTGATGAATGCAGCTTGTTCATGAAAGGACATTTCCTTCACTGTTGTCTCTCTTTGATCGCGCTGTTATTTCACTGGTTTCGTGGGAATTTGGGTGAAGCAAGCGCAACACGAGGCAAAAGATCGCTGCATTTTAGCAGAACAGCTATTACGAAGGGTGTCACACCAGGACCTAAGAAGTTCTACGATGCCAACACAAAAGATTCTTTAACTGGTTTCATAAAACTTAATTGCATTGGTGGCTGGCAGTGTGGCATTAGCGCGGCATGCGGCACCAGTACTTCCGTTGCCTGCTTATTGTTTGGTTTCAATTTTATTAGGCAGGTTTGAAGTAAAGGGCAATGATGAGTATAATGAAGCAATTCTGCCTCTCCCCTCAATTTCATTGTAGCAATGTTCCAGGGTAGCTAGTGGTAGCCATGATTCAGCATACAAAACTACAAGTGAAACTGCTAACTAAACACGAATCAAGCAGCATGGGCAGGAAGACAGCTTAGCTTTGTGAACACACTTCACAGCAGTGCTATCAACACTCTGGCTCATACTGACAAATGCTATTCATACCACTGCGCAATGTTGCACATGATATATTATTTTAGTGAAAGACCTATTTTGAAGCATAAAGTTTTTAGCTCCTGTTGGATGTAACCAACAATTAAATTTATCCATGTTTGATATAATGAGGTTCCATAATAAAACTGTAAATTGTTCTTTACAGGTGTATCGAATCTTACAATTAGCTCCATTTTTTTCTTTAATCATTACCCCATCCTCTGCCATGGCAACCAAAGCTGGCTCAATTAATTGAACGGTTTTCATAGTGCACCTGAACCTGAGTGCACGAGTGTTTTATTAATTTAATTTCCACTGAAAATGTGTCTGGGAATTTAATCCAAGACTGTGGAATAAAAACACTGATCCTGCGGGGCTGCGTTCTCAGGTGCACATACAAAATCAAAGAGCTAACAAAGGTCGAACCTTATTATACAAAATAGTATCCAAAGCTACAACTAACACAAAAGGGAGCTAACATGTGCTCTGCTCACTCCTCTAGTTTGGACCGTCATTCCCTGCCCAGGGAAAAATAGAGGACAGGTCTAACAGGAGACACCTTCAGCTAAGCATGCAAGTCGTATTCCCTCTCCTCCTCATTAATAACAAAGTGCCTTACTCGACTCTGGGCTGACCGATGGAGCTGCTGCATGAGGTACCACAACATTTGACTGTCGATGGCTTCATGCCCTTCACGTTTCCTCTCCTCTTCTCGCTCTTTCATGTTTTTGCAGACCCTCTGCAAGCGGAGAAGGACAAAGCACATTCTCAACCGATCAAAACAAAACTGTCGAAACACAATGCAAAATGACTGCAGGACACTACAAGCACTTAGCAATTTCAAGCTTATTTACAATCAATCTACACAATTCTACCACAATTCCAATGTGCAATCGGTAATGCGCTCCCGAATCCAAACAGCACTCGATCATGGAGAGTTCAAAATAAAGGTGTACCTGAATCTGACGCTAATGGATTTTCAAAGGAATACTGACACAAAAATTTTCCATCTTGTTTTTTCGGTAGCAATAAGTTGCTATTGACCTACTCATTAGGTGTGGAAACCTTTGCCTCAACATGCAACTGTTACTTAATAATAGATGCTCTTATGCCGGCCAGTTGTAGTTTTGGTCTTGGGGAGTGCTGAGAAAGGTTGAATTTTTAGCAAAATACAGCTGGCCACTACCCCAGAAATCTCAGCGGCCCTAACAAAAGTGTGACACGCACTTCACGCTCGGCAACATGTGCACGCGAGTGCCACACCTGGGCATGTTTGCACATGATCCTGTAGGCTGAAGTACTTATATGTAGCAGCTCACCCCAGACATAGTACTGCACCCTCTGGCGAGTAGTAGAATAGGGGAGTGAACAAAAGAACACAGTGACATGGGGGCCCTAGTGCCTGGGCCCCAAACAATAAAATTCTCTGACAGGGAGAATGAACAATAGTGAAAGAGAATAAGCGTTGAGCAAACAGCATGGCAGCACAGCAGTTGCCGCAGCAGTGGCCAATGCAAACTAGTCATTGATGGTCTTTGCTTATTTACGCAAAATCCTGTTATATGTCAATTTTGCGAGATCCTCTGTTGGCAGTTTGATTGCACATCATACAGTTTAAAATTGATTTTAAATATTTTCTAGGCTGCACTGGCCATTGATATTTCGCAGATGTATGGGTGACCACAAAAATCTCTCAGGTTATCTTCCCTTCAAAATTTTGCGTCAGTGCTTCTTTAAAAAAAAAAAAAACATTATTTGCCTTCATAGAATGTAAAATTTATGTATGTGAAGCTTTGTTTTCTCCTTCTCCAAACTTTCCAAAAGCTGCTACAGTTCAGCTTGATCTGCAGCAGGCCTTATTAAGCAATGCACTTACGAACGGTGTGCCACATGCACCACTGCGTTTCTCTCAACAACACGACATGGCACTAGCACCCGTGGCAGCAGCAGTGCTGGCCTTGTGGGAGGGGGGGAAATGAAAACCGGGAAAATCACATTTGTGCATCCATGGCTGCATGGTAATGAGCAAATAAATGCTTCTTGCAGATACGATAGATTTGAACTACACTGCCTATAAGTGCAATGCTGCTCCTTAAACCACGGTGCAACCAATTGCCCACCCGGCAGATGACAGGCACAATGTTCAAAGCTTAATGAAACTTTCAACTCCCTATATCTTATTTCATGATGTCTGCTCTTCAAACCCCAAACAAAAACAAACCGATGTGGAGGCCATGAAACATGAGTGTCATGAGCATGACAACAGAGCATGGTGAATGTTTCAACCAAAAGTGACAGGCAAGATGACAACAGGTAGTGGTCTTGCTAGAGCAGTACACCTCGTTTGTCGGCATGGGCAAATACCTTGAATAGTGCTTTGCAAGGGACAAATTCAGTACAGCATGCAACATCTACAAAGGACTTCGGTGCCATCTAGATGTGTCGTTGGTCAAGTGTCGCAACACTTCCTTACACAATGCGCTTTCAAGTGCAAACGCAGGGCTTCGGTAGACATTGGCTCCACCTATGTATGGGATCCGCTCAGTTTTTCTTGGAAGTGCCTTTTTAGATGCGAAGCAGCTCTTTGACTAGCCTGTGTAACGCTGTCCCTTCGTGCGTCCGTACGAACACGCCGCAACGCGCTCCCCTCGATGCAGGTGTTGGAGCGGTGCCAAGTAGGTCACGCCGCAGCTGCGCGTTGACGTCACGCTCCCCTCGCAGTGTGCGCTGACGCCACTCTCTCCCTCGCCTGCCGCGCGCTCGCCGCAGCGCCCACAGCTGCCGCCTCGTCCGTTCGCCTGCAACACCTGCCGCTACCGCCGCTCGCTCCGCTACCGCGACCGCCGCTCGCTACACTGCCGACTCGTCGGTTCACGCGCAAAAAATGAACACCATCTTCCCAAAGGGAACCCTGATGGGATGCGAAGCACCCGCGTTAGCGCCGCTCAACCCGTGACGCCACCCGTGCGCAAAGCTGCTGCTTCGCATCCCATCAGGGTTCCCTTTGGGAAGATGGTGTTAATTTCTTCTGTGATCCAGCTTTTCTGTTTTAAGACCACTTTTGGATAAGCCCCAATAGCATGCCAATTCACGGGCTGTTGCATTCAGTCGCTAAGGGGCGTTGGCAAGCTTGTAATTGATGTCCAACTATCTTTCAATTTTCACCCTGTAAAAGCTTTTCTTGCTTGAAGAAGATGAAGGACCGCCTGTTGGGCTTATCAGTCTAACATAGTTACTTCAGGACATAGTGCAAAAAATTTCCATATACAAGAGAAAAACGCGACAGATGAGGACTTTTCACTAACTACCAACCATTTATTCCAGTTGACGCAGCCTCTGATATACAATGTGAGCCACATACATTTACCATGGCCCCCTCTTTCCCATGTGAAGGCAATATAAAGAAACTTTAAAAGATCGTTAGCAATAAGGCCATGTACACATGAAACAGATTTCGGGAATTTTATTTGTAAATTTTCACGAGCTTGTTAAGCGTTTAATAGATGTTACCATGGGCACTACCAAGGCAGATCTTGGCCCATAGTACTACTGTAGCGAAAACTAACGAACCATATAGTGGGGCACACTCTTCACTGTGATCTAGTGGGTCTGGCCCTAACACGCATTGCTCGTGCTCGCCGCTCGCTCTCGGGGTCGTGCCTTCAGCCGTTGACCAAGCTACCGGTCGGGCCTTACGCCAGCCTTCAATAAACGCCCTTCACAATTGGTGGAGGTGCTGGGTATCGATCCCAGCACCCAGTATCGATCCCAGTACATCATTCTACCATTTGTAACCTACGCGTACAACACCGCTACGCAGAGCACCACGGGCTTTTCACCCTATTTTCTACTGTACCGTCCGAATACTTCTGAGTATGCGCCCATCTCTGACACAGTGAGGTATGCCGAGGCGTGCCGTGACCTCGCACGGGCCTTTACGTCCAACGACCAAGAGCGTCAGAAGACCATTTCGTAGCGACCCTACCTCTGCGACCACCTTCCTTCCTGGAGCGCTGGTGTGGCTCTCCGTTCCTACCACTGCGCCTGGCCTCTCCTCAAAGTTACTGCCTAAGTATGAAGGGCCCTATCGAGTCGTTGAACGCACATCACCTGTCAACTACGTGATTGAACCCGTCGACCCATCATCGGACATGCGCCTCCGTGGCCGCGACATTGTCAACGTAGAGCGTCTCAAGCCGTACTATGATCCACTCATAGTAACGAACTGCTAGGTCGCCGGACGGCTCCCTTTGCGTCCCGGGGGTAATTGTAGCGAAAACTAACGAACCATATAGTGGGGCACGCTCTCCAGTGTGATCTAGTGGGTCTGGCCCTAACACGCATTGCTCGTGCTCGCCGCTAGCTCTCGGGGTCGTGCCTTCAGCCGCTGACCAAGCTACTGGTCGGGCCTTACACCAGCCTTCAATAAACGCCCTTTACACTACAGTCGAACACGGATATATCGAACCCACATATATTGAACTTGTAAATTATCCCCTTGAAAATCCTTTGTAAAAGTACAGAAATTCGCATGTTTATATCGAACGATATTTCTACCTGCCATCGGATATATTGAACGCCGCGCGAGCTGGAAGGTGCGCTTCGGCACTCGCTGCGCCCGACGACCTTTGCCACCTTCGCGGCACTGCGCCTCCACTGACACCCGAAACAGTCGAAAAACGTGAGGGCGAGAGGGCTCGGACTGTACCCTTGTTGGGCGCGTTCTCCAACTTGCGGAACGGCTTTCTTCTTTTCTCTCTCTCTCTTTCTCATGCTTTGTCCGTGTTACCGTCGGCTCGGAGAGCAGGAACGGAGGAGCCAGTGGCCTCCTCCTTTTGCCTTTTCTTTTTTTAGAGCAGGAACGAAGGAGCCGGCGGTCTCCTCCTTTCACCTTTTCTTTCTTTTTTTGTTGCTGTTTTGTGAGTTTTGATCAGCCAACCACAGCCCACACCTTTCGTATTTGCTCAGCCAACCACAGATCGCACCTTTCGAACATCGCTGCTGCCCTCGCAGGTAGCCATCGCCGCCATCACAACTGATTGCGAGCGCTTTGTTGGCGGAGTTTCACTTCCGTCAGTCGTCGCATAGCACCGCATTCCTCTTTTGCGTGTGTGCTGTGAAAAGGCGCTGCGGACTGCTTGAATTTTCAACTTCTCGTGTAGCAATGGCCAGCGTCAAGAAGCGCAAGAACCTTGACTTTACGACGAAGTTGAAAGCCATACAGCGCGTTGAGGCGGGCGAAAAAAGTTCGATGGTGGCGAATGACATCGGGATACCACAGAGAACTCCGAGTACCTTGTTGAACAATAAGGTGGATATCAAGGCAAAGGCAGCGGAGCAGTGAACGTCGGGAGCCTGTCATGTGCGCACTCCTGCCTACGGGAAAGTAGAAAAGGCACTCTATGCCCAGTTCTTAGAAGTGCGCGCAAAGAACATTCCTGTGGATGGCCCAATGTTGATGGCCAAGGCCAAATGGTTTGCCGCTGCACTCAGTGAAAACAATTTCGCCAACAGCAGGTGGCTTCACCGATTTAAGCAAAGCTACAACATCGTCAGCAAAACCATTTCTGGCGAAAGTGAAGCCGTAAGCAGCCAGGACATCCAGCAGTGGACGACGAAGGAGTGGCCGGAAATCTCAGCGAAGTTTTCACTTGCGGAAATCTTCAACACCGACAAGACCGGTCTATTTTGGCAAATGCTGCCGAGCAAGACTCTCGACGTCTGAGGTAGCATGTGTCACGGCGGCAAAATGAGTAAAGTCCATGTGAGCGTTCTGCTGGCAGTCAACATACATGGGTCTCGGAAGCTCCAGCCCTTTGTGATCGGGAAAGCAAGGGTGCCGCGCTGTTTCAAGAACTCTAAGCAGCTCCTCGTTCGCTACGCCTCGAACAAGAAGGCGTGGATGATGCGTCAGCTGGTCACAGAATGGCTGCAAGCGTGGGACGTCGAGCTGGGCAAGTCGGGGCGTCGCGCTTGCCTTCTTGTGGACAACGGCTCGGCCCACCACACCACCTGCGAGCTCAAAAACATCGAGCTGAAGTTTCTGGTGGCCAACACGACTGCGAAGCTGCAACCGCTCGACCAGGGCATCATCAAGTCCTTCAAGGTGGGCTACAGGAGGTGACTCCTTGATAGGCTGCTGGTCAACCTCCGCATGGGCACCCAGCTGAAGGTCGACCTGCTTGGTGCCATTCAAATGATGAAGGGCGCCTGCCAAGACGTGAAGATGGACACAGTGGCCAACTGCTTCCGGAAGGGAGGCTTCGTGACAGCAGAACTTGTGGAAACTGGTGAAGACGGCGACGAATAGCACATAGACGATGCGTTTTGCGAGTTGTCGTCCCTCTTCCCGGCTTGCGTTCCACCCGAAGTGTATGCGACAATTTCGTGGAAGCAGACTGCAATGTTCAGGCTGTCGCAAGCCTCGCTGACGAGGGCATTGTAGCTGCGGTTGCAGGGACCCAGGATGCCCAGGCCGACAGCTCCAGAGACGATGAAGATCGTTCAGACGAGGCGGCGGCTACATGCATGTACTCCGCCACATAAGTGGCGGCAGCGTTTGGCTTGATCCGCCGTTGTTGCAGCGACATGGAGGGAACCGGACTGTTGCACCTGGACACCCCCGATAAGATCAAGGCCAGTGTCTTCAACTTCATTTCGAAGACGAAGAAGCGGGCCAAGATAATCAATTTTTTTTTTCACACAAATAAAACATTCTGTTGCATCGTGTGTGTGGAATTAGTTGTCATTCTTGAATGCGCCAGTTGTAGGTGGTCGTCCGCCACTGGTAAGGTCTCGGGGCCTGTATTTTTTTATATCGGATTTTTCATATATCGAACCAATTCTCAATCCCCTTCGAGTTCAATATATCCGTGTTCGACTGTATAGCTTCATTATGCAGCACTTGAAGTGCATGGGGGGCCTGTACGCAGCATGAAGGTTTAGTAAGCCAACTGACTGATGTATCCACGTTCCAATGCAACACTGACTTTATAAGAGATACTGTAGAGGAGGGCTTCTGCATTTCGCTCCCAATGAAACACTGCTGCTGCAACAGGGTGTTGAATAAGTGGCCTCATCATGAGAGACTGGCACATGCAGTAACAATATACAGGCCAATGATAAGAGCCAGAGATGCACAGAGCTTGAGACATGTGACACACATGATAAACAATACGAGTACCGAAAGCAAGTCGTTGAAACTGGCATGCCAATAAGACGACAGTGCTCACCATCTTCAGGTCTGACATGTCTGGAGGGTTCTCACAGGAAGGCACCCATATTTTGACATCTTCATCAAGCCCACTTGTGGCAAGTATAGGGCAGCTAGGATGTGGTTCTAAGCAGTTTACCTATGGAACAACATGGTGAGCTTAATCAGGCATGGAAACATTGTGACTTGAAAGAGAAATACTTGTCTAATGACACTGTCAAGACATGCAAATAGCTATGGTTGTGGAGAAATAGTTTGCTAAGAGCCTCTGGTACGTTTTACGATGACGACCTTTAGCAAGAGATGACAATATCTCGAACACTAAAGGAAAATAAACACCAGGTTGAAATAAAGCTATAGCTCCAGGATTGATTTTCAAGAAGCAAGATGCATAATTTTGAACAAGAACACAATTTTAAGGTGACAGAAAACTATATGAAGACAGAGAAAGAAAATAATACCACCACTCAGAAAATGCAGTTTGCCAGTTCACATGAATGTCAAAATGTCTCTCATATATGGTAAACAGTAGCAAATCTTTGATAATGTTTTACACAGGGATGAGCAAATATTAAAAAATTTTAAATACTGAATTGAGTAGTGGCCTATTTGATTCAATATTGAAATTGAATAGCTGTTATTCATCAATCCGAATAGTTAAATATTTCAGGATGAACAGCAATAAATTTCATCCCCAATGGCATATTATTGGCATTTAACATTACAGCTTATGCAGTGCAGGGTGCTATTTCACTTGGGCAGCGTGTTTTTACAAGCTATACAATGATCATTTGCACTTACTGTAAGAGTTCTGTGGATACAATGAGTCAGCTAATTTCCTCCAGACGCTGCTTTAGTGCTTTGAATGCTGAAGTTATGAATACGAGAACGTGAATATCGATTTTAGATTATATTCTAAGAGTAGCTGTTCAATATTTTTCAATATTCAAAATATGTTTGATATGCAATTCAATTTGCTTCTGCCAGTGTGACTCATAATTGATTTTGTCTCGAAAGTCAACTATTTGCAAACTGCTAGTTTCACATATTTCATCATGAAGGAAAACACAGTTTTGATAATCTTTTTAATGGCCTCTCCCAAGAAAACTTGTTGCCTCTTGTGACCTCTCTACTGGCAACCGTTATTAAACCATTACACCCTCTGCATGGCCTTCTGACCCTATGGCAGTAGTGATGCATATTTTTTCCTACAGCGTTATGATGGTTAGGCTCCAACACTATGCTAATTCAGTATGCTCAGCGTTACCAGGGCACATATAAAATATCAGGAATACAGTGTATCAGAATGTTTGCTGACAGTGTAAAACCAGTCTTCACTCATCCTGCAATGAAGAAGTTGTTTTGAATTGACATGTTTTTTGTTATGTTAAGCTTGACAGATTTCTGTAGTTACTGTGCTTATGTCGCTACAAGTTTCTTTTGAACCCAACAGCTCTCCAACGGTGTTCCGGTCGGCAAGTTGTCACATAGCCAACTTTCTTGCTTCACTCTGCAACGAGTACCACTATGCACGATTACTCAAAGCCCCTCCCCCACCCATCTATGGTCCCCAGTGATGCCTATTTAGGTCTTGTACTAGGCAGACAATAACAGCAGACAGCTTTCCACAAGAATCCGCCTGGCGCAACACTCACCACGCCTTCTTCATCTCCATGCATAGAGTGAATGATGTGCTCGCTCTCCTTGTCCCACAGGTAGATGTAGCCGCAGTCGCTGCCGCTGACAACATATTCACTCCGAAGGCCCATGTAGTTGACTCCTTTTACTGTTGGTGAGAACCACGACAATTGTTGAAGGCAGAGAATCACTGCGAAACATCTTTTCAGGTGCAGGAACTGTGCCACATGTTTTTTGTGTGTAAAAGGATCCCGTCCTGAAGTCTGGGAAACTGGGCATTTTTATTTGACCGATTTGATTAGTTTATAGGGTTTGATGTCCCAAAACCACGAAATGATTATGAGAGACGCTGTAGTAGAGACCTCCAGAAATTTCAGCAACCTGGGGTTCGTTTAATGTGCACTGACATCATGCAGCACACGAGCCTCGATATATCAGCTCTATCAAAATGCAGCTGCTGCGATTAGGATTCAATCCTGCAACCTTTGGATCCGCAGCTGAGTGCCATAGCCGTCAGACCACTTGGCCAAGACAACATTTTGATTCGAGACTAAATTTGCTTTCAAAACGTTGGAATCTACATGACTTTATGTTATAGTAACGATCTGGGACATGGAAATTTGCTGACATCATACAGAAATAAGGTTAGCTATGAAAACATTGTTCATAAAAAGAAAGTGCTGTAGACATTTATGGCTGCAGTGATTGGCGAAATGAAGTGTGCCAATGTATATTGATGTCACTGCATATCCAACTCCCGGCTGCTGATAGCAAAACTGGCTAGTAAAAAGTGCTATTTAGCGTGGATACAATTCACACCTTTGTCACATAAATGTGTACACTACATAAGACTTCACCTGAATTTCAAATGGGGGTTACAATTGCAGACCAGGACTGGGTTGCATGAAATTCAGACATATGCAAACGGCACCTCGGAGCATCACGGGCAATCACAACTAAACCGACCCCACTCTGTTATACTATATATGTTCATAATTTATCAATAAAAATTTGAATGGTATTTGAAGTTTAACAAAGCCACCCCATCCACGCCACAGTAGTCTGCAATTGGGTGAACCACTTCTAGCTCAGCAATTAAGCAAATTTTACAAGTGAAACTCACCTGTCTGGCTGTTTCTGTGGCCTTTATATCTGTGCACAAATTCAGCTCCATCAGAATGCTTAGAGTTGAAAATGTAAATATCCTCATCATTGTATGAGGCCAATATCTCTGTAACAAGAAAATGACACATGTGGGTAAGCACATCTGAATGTATGCTACAGTGTGTGTGTATAATGAAAAAAAAATTTTTTTTTTTTCCACGCTTCCTTTCCCTGCCTCCACATGCTTCATCTCCTTTACGCCACTCCGTACGGAAATGCTCTAATCCCTTGGGTGTTCCTACCATCCCAAATACCACAACATCTTGGAAATCTGCACTCTTCCCTTTAAGCCTGTAGAAAATGTAACAGCTGATCCAGTGGGTTCCCAAAATTGTGAAAAGCAATGGAATTCTGAGATGGACCACCCCACTAATTGAAGATTAATTCTCAAATATCTCCAAAGTAAAGGTTTACTCTCTGTCCATCTACATACTGCAGGGGCCATGGCCATGTCAAGCTTCGAACACAATTATTGCCATGCATGGCACTGCAGCCTGGGGGATGAGGCTGACAGGAGCACGTGTTCGGCACCTTTAGAATGGCAGTCAAGACCAGCACTAGTCGAGCAAAGGTCAAGCTGCTTTCTGCTCTCTGCCTCTGTGTTGTCTTCAAGGGCCTCAGCTGGCCACTGGTCATGACCCTAACTATACACTAAACATTTTTTTCAAATACAAGTGCTTCATACATCATAAACAGGTAAAAAGAGTAAGGTAGTCGTCACATCCAACATAAGGTCACATCCAACATGCGATCGGCTTAGGCTGCTTATGAACAGTGTTAGGAGCAGCTAAGGCCTCAGTGTAGGGTACTTGCAGCTCTACGTTCTTGAAGGCACATGTTTTTGGTTTAGTTAGAGCTCTAGTGCTATGTGTGCCGACACCACTGAATGCATGAAAACATGCATGCTTGTTTGGAACATTTAAAGATGAAATTCATTAACTGATTTGTTTCCCTGTGGAGGGCCATAAGTTAATTTTAGTCCTGTAACCTCAGGTTTTTCACGGAACCAAAGAACTTTGCAAATACATCTCATACTTATACATCCATCAATTTATTATTTTATTTATTTACAACACATCTATTTGCACATTTACACACATGCATAGCAAAATAAGTGTCATAACACAACAGGAAACACAAAAGAAAAGCCATACCAGAGCCATCGTAGTTGTAAACCAAACAAGAAACACTGGCTCGTACTTCACAGTTCATCTGCAAAAAAGAATCCAACAAATATAGAAAGAAAAATGACTGAACCTTAATGTTCAGCCCAGACACTCGTCGTGCCTACGAGGGGCCCTGAAACACTTTTAAAGAAGTTGCCAATCTGCGAACAAGGCTCAAATGCACATGTAAGCCGAAATTATGGCACTGAAAGCAGTAGGAAATTTACCGTCTTGCATCAAAGACATAAAATGCCAGTTCTCTCTCATGCTACATTGTTAGCAGCTGTGCAGCAGAGGGCCCTACAGGTACCATCGGCAGAGTTCTCAATTGAGAGAACATTCTCAGTGACACCACAGTCAAACCTTGATACAAGCGAACCTTGCAATTAGATTTCCAGGTGCACAGCCTTAATGTCTGCTACACTGTTTTTGGTCAGTCCTGTCATGGATCCAGTAGGGTCCAGTGCACGGAAAACCCCCAATGTCATTTTGCTACTGTGGAATTATTCCTCCATGACATGTGGCGGTCCTGTGACCTGGCTCTGAGCTGCACCGAGCAGCCAATGGAGAGCAGCCACACTGACTTTTCACCTAGCTTCAACCGACTAACCTCTTGGACTAGCCGCATGGACTAGAGGGGGTGACGGTCGTGATTATGGTTTCTGCGATCAAATGTGTGGTCTTCAGCAACCAGTCTGCAATCATATTTTATGATCTGTGGTTTCTACTGTATATATGGTCATACTTGAAGTTAACTCTTTCGTTACCACGCCTATTCAAATCGATCACCGGTGATCGATGATTAAAACTGCCGATTTCGACGCATTAAAAACGTTTCCCGTGCATACAGCGGCATTTCGCGTTTAGTTTGGGGACTGCTCTTCTACAATCCGTTCAAATTTTCCCGCTCTGACGACATAGCGATTTTTGACGAAGTTTTTCGCGAAGTAATGTGCGTGTGCTACTGGAAAAGGGGGCGTGTCCGCCACACACATGAGAAAAAAGCACGCTGCTCGAGTTTGTGCTCCATTACTATCAACATTTTGTTATCAAACGATTCCTAAGAAGTCAATTATCAAACAGTGTCGTCAGTTTTGCAAGGCAATAATGTTTGGCCGCGATAATTACGTGAAAATGACACCAGCTATTCACCAGCGAGCTTTGGTTCCGAGTTTGGACAATTTTAATCAAATACAGCTCGTTTCTGAAGGTCCGTCGTGTGTCTAACTTGTTGATCTGGCCTTTTCAGCGAGTTTGTAGCAGTTTCGGTTTCGCTTCTCTTTATCTACGCGAGAGGGGCGCATCCGGCGTTAGCGTCGGTGCGCTCGGCAAACTCTCCGCCGCTCCCGTGGCGGCGGCGTCCCGCGGGACTGTGTCGCGGGAAAAACGTTCCGCTCGGAAGTATGCTGAGCCCGCACACGAATTTAGTGAAGATGAGTCGAGCTACGATTCCGAAGACGACACCAGCTCATATTCAAGCTCTGAAAGCGACGGTAGTTCGAGCCAACCCGGGTCATCCTCAGCTGTTCACCGGCAAGTTTCGTTTTCGGCCTTGGGCAGTCTCGTCCGTCAGGAGCGCTTATCTGCTGATCTGGGTGCACGCCCTTTGAGATATCCTCGTTATCTGCAGGGTACGCGCAGCGCTTGGACAGGATGTGCTGCCGCCGGCAGCGAAAAAGCTTCAATTCTCACCAACAAGGCCGCCCGGCGCGCATCTCGGCCTAGCACACCGGAGTAGCGCAAAGCGTTTCACGACATCGCGCGATTTTTTTTTTTTTTCCTGTCCCTCACAGCGGCGGTGACCAGAACCATCTGTGAAAATGCGAATATACTTGGATGCATATCTTCGAGCTTCCGACCTATGCTGAAGGAGACTGCTCGTGGAAACAGCTGACTCCGGAGGAACTCGTGAAATTCATTGGACTACTCATTTATATGGGCATTGTGCACGTCCCGCGCATTCACCAAAACTATGCCGAAAAGAAAGAAAAACTACCGCAAGTGCTACAAGGAACGCAAAGTTAAAAAAAAAAGTTTTTTTGTGAAAGGTGTGGTGCGCACCTGTGCTTCACCTCATGGCACGAGCGGTGAAGCAGTTTCAGTTTTTTTTTATCTGTGTAAAACGGGCTTATGTGGATTGTTTATTTTTCTTTTAGAATATTCCTGGATCATTTACCTTCGAAATGTATATTTTGAATTCTCTTTGTTCGTAATATTTTTGTAGATATTGTGTTTTCTTTGTATTGTTTTCCTTAAATTCCTACAAAAATAGTAGAGTTAATATATTTTTCAAGTTGTGTAATATCTTCTTTTCTTTTCAAACTTATGTTACTCATAAAAAGCATTTCATTACGCACAATTTGGTGTGCTGCAATGTAACCTAGAGCATTATTTGCACTATAAAAAATTTTTTCCGCAGACCTATAAAAAACGGCCATTTTCACGCTGTAACGAAGGAGTTAAAGGGGCCCTGCGACACTTTTTCAACTGCCGTCTGCAGTACCGCAGTGTGTGTAGGATCGAATGCTGAGATGAACGCAAAAGGAATTATGCAAATCGGTGGTCTAGAACTGGAGTTATTAGCCTTCGAAGTTCAAAACACGAGCAGACAGCATGAAACCAACATTTCCTTTCGTATTTCGCTCTCCCGCTGACGTCAGTGGAGGTGTCCAATAGCAACGCGCGTCTTATAGAGCTACACCGGAAGACGCCGGGAGCAGAACGCGCGCGCGCAGATAGCGTCCGGCCGTCAACACACCTGGTGTCGTTTTGCAAGTAATGTCAGATACTTCCTCTCTATCTTACGAAGCATAAAAACTATTTTAGTACATTTAGGTACTGAATAGCGTGATCAAACAGACACCACACGTGTGTAACAAGCACCTTGGAGCGTCAAGCCAATCGGAACGCCCGGCCTGGCCCCTCCTATGTCGTCACTCTATGTCACTTCCTGTAATAAAAATCTCCGTTATGTGTCGCCTCAGTTCAAACAGAAGGCGCTTTTGGGCGGTTTGTTCGCTGAAATAAAATTATAACCACTCTGCTTTCGGCGTTTCTACTCTCGCTGCGACATCCCCGCGTGCAACAGCTCTAGAATCAGTGATAAAAACGGCCTACTCAATTTGTGTCGCAGGGCCCCTTTAAAAGAAACTTGTTATATTACGAGGCATTTAAAGCAAAGGTTTCTGTGCTCTAACAGTAAAGTTAAACCCTGACGTTCCTACTACAGCCTTGCATCTTAAAGCCCTAACCAGATGTGCGCGTTGGAACGCGTCAGCATGCACCGTTCCACATCAGCGTCAGTCAGCGAGCGACGCCAGATCCCATGATGACACGAGTAGAAGTCGGCACTGCTAGCTTTTCACATTGCGCACTGGAAGCCGGTACTGACACACGTTGCCCATGTGAAGCCACATGTGAACATGGCAAGCTGATATCACTTACGGAACCATCTGTCGCGTTTCTTCGAACTGTGCATGTTTGACCAGCTGGCTGTCCAAGCGCTTGCGATCATATGGCAGTGTTTTGCACAAGCCACCATGCATGCATTATTCCACCGACAGCGTCAAGCGACGCGACAGGCAGTTGCACTGACACGTCGTGGTGCAGACCAACCATATGTAGACGACATGGCAAGGCCAAAAGAAAAAAAGAAGTACAAAATAAAAGTGATATTGGTGATACCACATCACGGCCTCAGAGGTTTCATGTGCCGGAAGGTCTGGCACACGCAAATTTCGGAGGCTAAGGCCATACTTATGTCATTGTATGAATAAGTGTACAGTTAAACTTGCTTATAACGAACCTCCATATAACGAATTCCTGGATATAATGAAGTTTTTCTATTCCCCGCCGTTACTCCATAGAAGCACATGTATTTGAGACCTCTACGCAACGAAGTGACAGTGGGAGACACCCTCGAAATAACGAATTTTCTCCACCGACAACCTAGAGATTTTGCCCCAAATTTTGTCACTTTTGCGCGAGCAACAACCGGAAGCACCTTCTCTGCGGCGAAGGACTGCGAAGCGAGAGTGAGCGCACGTGTGCGTGCATGCGAGTGTGTGCGAGGTGGGCCTGAATCCCTCGACAGGATGATCCTGCTGCCGCGGGCGTGTCCTTTCCCCCTCCCTTCAAACCTGATCACGCTGCTTGCTGCAGCTGGCCTAGCCCGCCAAGCTGGCGCCCTCCTTTTCCAGTTGATGTTGCCGAGCCGCGCTGGCTTAACAGAGAAAGAGAAAAATGAGTTTTTGTTTGTTTTTTCAACTGTACTGGCAGCACCACTTTTTGGTTACTGCGCAAGTCTCTACGCTTCATTTTGCGAACCTGACACTAGGTGGCAGCGCTTGTTAGGCGTAGCTAGAGTTACTGTATATGCTACCGCAGGTAGCATATATACAGTAACTCTAGGCCTAGCTCGCAGGGTAGCGGCGGCGCGCCTCACTGTAAGCTTACCTTGACAACACAGGGACCAGGTACACAGGAAATCGCACTGACGGGGTGATTTAAGGGCAGCGTGCTTGACATGATTAAAAAAGAAGATTAAAAAAAGCGGAGAGTTCGCATCTGACAAGCGGCTGTAGCAGCACTGTCTGTCGCCTTGGAAATCCTATCCTCAGAGGGCGTGCACACAAGGCACGGCTGTCTTTTTTTGTTCCCTCTGCTCATTGTTCATTTGTTCCGCGCTCCTTCCTCCTCCATGGCGGTTTGCTACACTCTTTTCGGGCGGTGCACTTCCTTTGTGAAGCATTCTCCCTACCTCAATCGTCTGCGGCAGCTGCATATAACCAGGGCTGCAAAATAAGCGGTATGCGTATACATTAGGTTGGTAAACATTATAGCCGGTCCTTCACTAATAGCCGATTTACAATTGTGGTTGCACAGGCAGCTGACGTGGCATTCAGTCAGCAGCTTTTTTTTTGACCCCGTGCATGAAGGCAGTGCGCGTGCCTTCAGAAATGCACGGACAATCACATCACTAGCGGTCATGGTTGCATCCACAGTGGATTTGACGATCAGTAGTTTCAATTTTAGCCATTGTGCGGGTCTTCCGAGACGCGTGGGCACTAGCTGTGATCACGTGGCCAGCGAAAATCACCACTACGGTGTAATCGTCTGTGGCAGGTGGCACATTCAATAGTTTTCTACTGACCCAGTGCAATGCCTGCGCAATGCCGCAAAACTCAACACAGCGGAAGCTGTCGAGATGAGCGATTCTGCTGCGGTCATGCATGCATTGTCATGGCTCATGGTGGCAAACAAGATGGCAGCGACAAAGAAGATTGAGGTGGGGGAAAGTCCCGTTTCAGATGAATTAAGACGCAGAGGCCTTGCACTGCCTTCGCATGGTGAAGGAAGTTGCAAGGTGGTGCAAATTGTGGCTTTGATACTGTTTTTGAACAAGGAAGAACAGAATTAGCGTACTACTTATTACAAAAATAAAAGTCCACTGATCTAGTGCACATTTGTTTGTTGTTTTGTTGATACACTCAATAGTTCAGACATTTCTTTCGGTCCTATGAAATCTGAATTAAGGTTTCCTGTGCGTCAACATGTTTAACATGAAGCATAAAACACAGGACGAACAAGAACATAACATAATGCACAGTGTTAACTGTGTCTCTCCTCTTTGTTGGGCACTGTCTCAACATTTACTGTTACATTTCCATTACCATCTGCAACTCTCAACTCGGAGCTTTAGCTGCAATCAGTGACAAATGACACATAGCCAAGAGCCCAAAAGTTAATGGACATTTGGTGCCGTTTTTTGACAATTAACATGTTCTTGAGTAAAGCGGGCTGTACGGATAGCTGAATTTTCCATGTTAACATGAAACAAGCCAACAGGCTTTTAGTGTAATGGTTCACTATGCCATACCTTATCATTTACAATGGATATGCAATGATGATGAGCAAACTACAAACACATGCTTAAAAACTACTGACCAAATGGTGCGGACAAAATTTCTTCATAGGATTAGAATCTTCTCTTGTGAGCCTCCGATCGTAAACTCTGAAAAAATAATGTTTTATGAGCTTGTGGTTCATCACAGAGTTACAAACTATCAGAAAGCATGGATTTAGATTTCACTTGGCTAGATGGAACACAAATCAAAAGAAAAAACGAAGGGTTGAGAAGGCTGTTGACACAAACACTAAATGCATACCTGACGTAGTGGTCTCGACCTCCAACAGCGTACTCATTGGGGTTCGTTGGGTTAATAAATATTGTGTAAAGGGGAACCTTCTTGTCGTTTTCCTTTACTAAGACTAGTCTGAAAAAGAGAAAAAGCGAGTAAAATAATAATTAGCAAATGAGCAATTAACAAAAAACACAGTGAAATGTCAAGCCATGTAACCCTTCCTGGTCAGAAATCCTTTTGAAGTGAGGCCCTGCAGTAAGTCCATGTCTTTCCACACTACCCTGTTATTTGTTTCAAGAATGAACCACTTTGCACAAACGAGCATTACTTTACCAGCCGTAGTGGTAATATATTTGAATATATGACACTAAAGTTGCTTGAAGAAGTCCTTGCGCTGATCGGGTGAAAGCAGTTTTCTTCGGGCATAAGCAATGAAATAAAACTCTGTGTAGCTGAGTGCTGCTCATTCATTATTTCTTTCAGCTTTTATTGTTTATCAGCTCTTTTGAGTTTTCTTTTTATGGTCTCACAAGAAACCTATCAGTGGGGTTCTGGTGTACTGCCAAGAAACATTTGAGATTTTTAAAAGGTTTATGGACCATATTTACAGTAAAACCTCGTTATAACGAAGTTGAAGGGGTAGCGGTAATTACTTCGTTATAACCATTAGTTTGTTATAACCAATATCAATTTCATCTATAGGAACTTCAAGGGGAATTTCAATTACTTCGTTATATCCGATAATTCGTTATATCCGGGTTCATTATAACGAGGTTTTACTGTACTTACATCATGTTAATTCTTTTTCGAAGAGTGACTAAAACTTCGGAAAGTGATCATCAGGCATGGTAGAATATTCAACAGGATACCAAGAGTACAAATGAAGCTGTGTGTAGGAATTCCTAGAATGGTTTACATAATCAAAGAAGCAGGAGATGCCTACTTCAGCATCTGTAATGTCCAATCCATGTTATACCAAAACAATTAGCTTGAAAGTGTGGACGATGAGAAATGACCTCAAAATTGTCCAAGAATACTGATGTCCACAAAAAGGCATCTGTCACCCTTCCTGCCACTACATGCCGCTATACTGGTATAGCCAGAAAACTCAAAATGTTTTTGCTATGGGTGTGCAAATATTAGAATTTTTGAACCTTTATTGAATAACATTTGTTATTTGATTTGATTCATGCCAAAATTTTACTATTCAAACTATTCGAAGTTCGCAACTCAAACGCAGAATACGCCATGCCTGGTGACAAGTGGTCCATTCCTGCATGTAGTATGCTTCACCATATAACACTTGTGTATTGCAATGAAGCAAACACTTAAGTACTGCAGTAAAGCTACCAAATGTATACTGCACGGCGAACCTAGCACTCATGTACTGCAGCGAAGCTAACAGTCGCATACTGCGAAGACACTGACACCTGTGTACTGTGGCAATGCTATCACTCGTGTACTGCAGTGGTGAAGCTAACAGTTGCACACTGCAGCGAAGTTAACTCATCATGTGTAAGCACAGTTCTTTGTTGGACTGTTCTTTAGGACTTCACTGTGCTTATTTTAGGGACGACGTTGTGGGAGTACACTATTGCACAATACCTCTGTTTTTAGTGATGTTTAGCAGTACGTTTCTCTGTAATGTAATGTGGAATTATTAAAAATAACATTAGAACATTATGAAAAGAAACATTAAGGGGGGAAGTGGGTCTTTTTTGTATCTTGTGATTTCCTTTACCAAATTTAATGAGATTGCACAGTCTTGTTCAGAATTTCTTGCAAATTCCAAATATGCACTTAGTTTTTAAATACGTCAATTAGTTCCACTGTTAATTGATAATTAATTAGCATAGTTTCCGGGAACAATGGTTCGAAAACTACTCATCAAAATCTTGCTTTAGACATATGGCTGGATACTAGGAAACATAAGCTTCACAATGGTAGGAATACTTTTTTGATATGACAACTATTAGCAATTATACAGCTCATGAAATCTTCCTGCTCAAAATGTTGCTAATTAATTGTTTGCATAAATGAACAATAAAGAAACACTGACACAGAAATGCAAAAATGTGCTTCTACCCTTGTGGAAACCATTCATGTAGCTCTGCACTGCAACAAGAATGACAATTCTAGGTGCTCTGGTTACCGAGAAATCGCTCCCGAATGGTTGCAAAGCGTCAAGAATTCAGAAATTGAGAAAATCAACAAAAACAAACAAGGCTCCTATTTATTCAGATGCAACAGGAAATAATGGCACATTCACCTAGCTAAGTGATCAGTAACCACCAGGGATGTAGTCTGTCTGCCGCGAGCCACCAGAGTGCCGCTTTTTGAAAGTTTGTTGCAGATTTTCTGCAGATGCACGCTTGTGCGCCGACGCTGCTGCACGCCGGTTGTCTTTCTCAGCCATTCTCTGGCTGTTTGGTAGGCCCGAACTCAAATGAAGCTCCTGTAGTATGGCAGATGAAGTTCTCTCATTCCCTGAATTAAATTTCATCACTGCCTCAGCCACAGCAGCTTCGACAGCAAAAAGCGAGGCATGCTGTTCCTTTGGAGCCAATGCCCAAATCATTGAATGCAAGCATTCGTTATTGTTCTGGGTCATGCTGCGCTGGCACCTTTCAAGCAGTTTTTCGTCTGAAAGACGCTCATACACTGGGCGAAGGGCTTCGCAAACATGCGAAGGCAAATTGTATCGGTGCTTTGGAATGGGCTCATCTTTTGCTTGAGCAGCATTCTGACGGCACCAAGAGCTGGGACCTGATGGGCAAAGACTGTGGTCAGAAACCTTGTCATTGGATGTTATGTGGCGATATGTTGCCATGACAGCTTTCTGCATGTCCTTGACATTCCCTTTGTTTGACTTCAATGCATATCCGTAATATGCACTAAGTTTGGTGATCAAGTCACCCGTCAATTTGCCTTTTCCTCCTAAAGCTTCTGAACCCGAGCCCTTGTGTTTTGCAATGAGTGTACGCAGGGCTGTGCCCATTCTTTTTTGCACATGATTAATGCAATCTTCTTTTTCAATTGGCACAAAGCCATATACTTGTGCCTGCTTGAGCGCTAGAAATGATCGACTGTCACCATCAGAGAGGATTGTGGTGTACCTCAGTTGGTGCACCTGAAGTGACCTCTGAAAAAGTATTAAGGCCCAACCGCATGCACGCGATTTTCGAGCGACAGCGACAAGCGACAGCGACAAATGAGCTCCGTCGCGCTGTCGCGTCGCCGCGGCTGCAACCACATGTTGGCGACAAAGTGCCATTGTTGCTAGATTGAAAACTATCGCGTGCACGCACGTAAATTGCAAAAAAGAATTTAAAACTAGATAAATGACCAGATGATAAATTTATTATTGCTTTTTTTGTGAGAAAAAAGACATAAAAGTGTTCGGCGACTCCCTTTTTTTCGCAATATTTTGTTTAACCGCGACAGTAGTGCCTGCAGTGACCTCGAGGGGGCCCCCGGATGCTACGCCGCTACGCTACGACGCACTTTGGAAACTGCGCATCCCATCGCTGTTGCGATACGACGCCACGCTACTTCTTTGAGTAGCTGGGACTTGTAGTGTGGGCTCGACATGTCCCATATAGCGTTTTCTTTTTTAACTTCGTCGATGAGACGCTCGTTGAAGTCGTGCTTCTCGAGGTTCGACATGGCTGCCTCGGACACAGTAGGCCTACCTCGCACAACGACGCTGTTGACATTGCAGCAAGCTACCACCATTGCAGTAAGCTACCACCCAAGCACCAAAACAAGCCGTCGATAACAAGATTAACGACAAAATACGGCCGCTGCCTCACTCTCCGCGTGAGATGTGGCTCTAAAGAAGGTAGTCTATACCTTGCAGTCCTTAAATAACGCGCGGATAACAAGCATCAAGAGCAAATTGCAACCGAAGCGAGGATCAGGCGTGCCGCCATGTTGCCGGAAATCGTCACGCTCACTTCCGGGCGACAAGCGATCTTTTCTAGTTTTCCAGAAACGCGCGACGCGACGAGCGACAGCGACGGATGGGGCTTCGCGACAGCAAATCCTGTCGCTCGTCGCTGTCGCTTGTCGCTGTCGCTCGAAAATCGCGTGCATGCGGTTAGGCCCTTAGCGCTGCTTCAACTTCCATCTCTCCGGCTTTTTTGTCCGTATTTTTCTGGCACAGATGGTTTGCCTTCCAATTCTCATAATCCGGGTCGCCAGGCTTCGGGCCGCGCGCACAACCTGCACAGAAGTTGCTCAACACAACATAGTCGAGCACAAGTCCTGAAAACAGTTCGATGACTGTGCCGACTCCTATGTGCGACGAATGGCCGCGCGTCATCCACGTGCCATCGTAGGATACCGCTATATTGCCAGAATTAGCGATATTCAGCTCACTGTATAGCGATTTCACAGATGCCGCGCACTCGCCCATCAGTTTTTGGGCCGCTTTCGAGGCCGCCGGCACCAGCTTCTGCTTCAGATAATTCTGCCACGTTTTGGTATGAAGGCCGCGGTGCGATATATTCATTGCAGCGAAAATATCGTTCATTGCCGTCTGCCGATTCCCAGTGCTCACCATTGCACGAGCGGACAGAAGGTTCACAACGAAGGGACTCACCGTCGTGCCGTTTTTTGCGCGCGGGGAGCTCCACTCGGAAAAAACATCGCCGCACTTCTCGCAAACGCCGAGAAGCTTGACGGCAAGGCCGTATTCTCGCTCGTCTGTGTCGAAAATCGTGGAGCCGCCACACAGAGTGCACTTTATGCGCGAGAAAAGAGCGCTCATCGCTTCTTCACTGACAATAAAGAAGCGCGACTCCGTCTCCGCCGGCCCGTGCGCACCGTCATTGACGCTTGCCGACATGTCCAATTTCCTCTTCGTTGCCGATGTTTGTGCAAGCCGTTGGAGTTTATCCTCTGCTTGTTTCTTCCGTTGAAGCAATTCTGCTTGCGGAACCATCCTTGTGTCATGACGAACGGTGCTTCTCCGATCACCATCGGCAGGCGACACCGTTAGGCCTAGCTCGCTCTCGCGAGGCTCGCTGCTGTCCACCTCGGAGTCGCCGCGGCCTTCGCTTGAGGCTGCCGGCAAGCAGTCGTCACTGGGTTCTTCGGCAGGATCGGGGCCCTTTTCGAAGTTGTAACGCGGTCGCTTTCTTTTCTTGCCAAACTTATTTCGCGTGGCGAACTTACGATATTCGGACATCGTTGCACGCAAGCGATTTCGAATATGGCGTAGTGCTACGCTTCTCGGGCGCGTCGGCGCGCGAAAGCAGACGACACCAACCAGCTGCACTAATCACGAGGCTCCATTTAGTCACGTGCACAGAATGGGCCAATGGAGTCGCGCGCTGGGACTTTTTTTCGACGCGGTATTACTACACAGCAAATAGGCGTACGAATGAAATTGTGGCGGGAACTTCAAGAAGAAAAATAGTTCTTTCCGACGCGACCGATATGGCCGCGATAGCACGCGTGGTTCTGCGGCAACGCGGCTTGAAAAAAGCCCTATTTTTGCGCTTCTTTCACTCAAAATATAGCTCACGGTGCTTACATAAATTGGTATTGCGGCCTAAATATTTATCCACGACGCGGGAAACTTTGTCAGAACACGTGGCAGTGTTTGTATTTTATGAAAATGCCACTTTAAAAAAACCGATTTTTTCGCGATTTTTTTCGTCTCAAAGACCCGTGTCCCCCCTTAAAATCAAATCACACTTAACATTCTAATTCACACTCAAAATTTTGTTATTCGCGCAGCTTTGGTTTGTGCCTTCGAGTTTCCACTCACACACATTGGCCGCACAGAAGAACAAAAAAAGAGAGAGAGAGATGAAGATAAGCCAATCTGACGTAATTTGCAATGTATGCATACCTCAGATTTGTTGCCACTATGAGTGTTGTAGGCTAGCTTTAATAATTCACTGATATATCATCTTTTTGCTGGGCAAGTGTGTGACTGTGAACAGTGAAAAGTTGATGCCCAGTTTGGACAGTCAAACTAAAATCATGTACAGAGATCAAAGCACTGTTGTTATCTGACTACAGAGTGATGTAGAACATGAGCTTATCCATGAGCATTCATCATAGCCAGCTCAAAGCCAGCATCATAGCCGGCTCAAATGAACCAGCTATGATGTAAGACCGGATAAGTTGAACACGACGTGGAATACTATACTGTATCGGAAATTTAGTTACAATAACTCAGGACCCTGTGTCATTGGATCGTGCACTATTTGTGGTGATGCAAGCATTTGAGTGGGTGCCACTTAAGAGAGGGCACACAATTTACCAGCTCTCATTCCTGCAGCTCTAGAAGTATCCATGCGCTTTTGCAAACTATGCCATATTTCAGGATACAGCGCACTGTATTTCAGGATTGTACAACGCAACTACTCTGCGTGCGTATGTGCTGAAATGGCATAGCGTAAAGTGAAAGCATACAATATGGTGGCCACTTCCCGAAATGGAAAGCATGTGTAGTCATTGCCATCAAAGCAGCAGTAAGCTCAGGGTGTGATTGCTACATGGGATAAGAAATGAAAAAATAAAATTTCAGAGTTGAAGTTCGGAGGCTTTACGCAACCGAGGCTTTACGCATCATTCCGTGTAACGACACTCCAAGTCAAGTGCTGTCGTCTTTAATCTCGCCGTCATGACCACTGAGAGGGGCCGGCGAATACAACCATACTGCGCAACGTTTCTTCACGGGTTGTTCAGCCAAATGAGCAGACATGGAAGCATAGAAGTAGGAATAGGGAATTTTAGGCGTGCCCACATAACCCCAATGCGCAAAGCACTTTATATAGAGTGGAATACCGGGTGTAAACATTGCATGCGCAAGCACGGCAGACCACCACGAGTGTTTGCCGTCCACTTCGAATCTTTCGAGTGATCGTTGTGCGTTACGTAGCCCTCAAGTTGCTAACTGACGGTTTTATTTGCTTTAGCTTTGTATGATGAAGCTTCGACTGGTAAAGCGCCTGTGACAATTCGAAACCGTTTCTCAGCACGACACTCAAATTGTCGAGGCTGTAGGTTTAGCGACTGGCTGCCGGATTCTCGGAGGACATAGATCACACGGTACTTGACTGTGACAAACAACGCTATCCGCTATCCAGTACACCTTTGCGTATACCGATTTAGAGGACACGTTCAAATTCCCTTATAGCGCTGCGTGCTATACAACACACTCTGACAGAACGATAAGTTCCACCCAGTGGTTCAGCGCTTAAGCAAGTCGCAAACGTACACAAGAGAGATGAAGCAAAGAGATTCTATTCATATGGACATACGACTCGTCTAAGCAAAAGGCAAGAGGCGAAACGGGAGCCAGTGCCTCTATCGCGTTTTATAATTGTGGGGATCTTTCTACTACTGACTGCGTCTATTTGGCATTCAATAAAAACCTACGCAAGCTAAAAACAAAGCCAAATGTTACTTGCTGTAGTGCCGCGTATTACTGATGTAGTGCCGCGAGCACTTATAGTGCCACTTTCGTCAAATCACAGGCTCGAGTCCTAAGTCGTCATTTCCGCCACAAATAGTTCTGACGAGCGCCACTACATGCTGATGCAGTCGGCAGCGATGTGATGATTTCATTGAACGATTAAAATATTAAATCAAGTGATATGGGCAGCTTGAAACCTGCCAAAAATATCCTCAGCCATCTGTCTACGCGACCCACAAATAAAAAATGGGTGCAAGGAAAGTGTTAGAGGGCCCCTTTAATAACAAAGAAAGAAAGAATGTGCATTTTTCTTTTTTTTCATGACAAGTAAAAGCTATTATTCCCAATGTAGTTATCACCTGAGGAGCTTCAAGAGCATTCTATGTTTGATAATCCTATCAGAAGTATGAGGTGAATGGGCCTGAGTTATTCAAGGAATGTTTTCAGGCCATAAGTAGAACACTGTTTAACTTACATGGCAGGCTCCTGAGGTACAGCTAAGGTGCCTAATCTCTGCTTGTGGTAACATGTGTAGTATTCATTTTTTCAAAATTTCAGTCATTCAAAGACCTGCAGCCATAAGTTTATACATGTTATACAACTAGAGTTGCGAGCCCTCTGGTTTCAAAGGCTGGCCTAGATATAGTTCTTTCCCTTGTTAGGTACTCCTCATAAAAGTATTACGACCCTTACAGATATCATCGCACCAGAAAAGGTTGATAAGCTATCTTCTGCACCAAGTTCATTGACCAAGCCACGAAACTTGACACAACACAATGACAACTCCAGAAGCTTACTTGTCGGGTGTGCTTTTCCGCAGATCAATGCCAAAAACATAAGCGTCTTCGCCACAGCTGAGGACTGTGTGCGGCGAGTCGTTTTCGATGGCAAGCTGCAGTACATAATGAAGACAACAGTCAATAGAGGAATATTTTAATAGACTGGAAACAATACACATACATACAGTCACAGTCAACAATACACAGTCATTTGAACAAGAGTTGCAGTATGTCACTCACTAAAATTCAGCGCGCCATTACTATTGTTCAAATTGGTTTAATTTTAATAGACTGAAAACAATACACATACACACAGTCACAGTCAACAATACACAGTCATTTGAACAGGAGTTCCAGTATGTCAAACATTTGTGAGTAAGTAGATGTCCGAGCTGGGATGTCACTAAAATTCAGCGCCATTACTATTGTTCAAAATGGTTTAGAGCATCCATTCTCGTACTACTACATAGACACTCTCATCCCAGATTACAGTGATATGTTGAGTTACATTCAAACTTCGTCAATTTAGGAAGAAATCGTGCTCACAACAGGGCAAATGAGTGCATTGATATTTTAAGAACTATATATAATGTATTTTAAAATAACTGCCTATTTAAAATCAGGTCATAAATATGCCCAAACTCATGCATTAACTCAAATACGCATAGGTTCAGTTTCATCACGACTACCAAGAATATTTAAAGCTTTACAGTGCAGTGTCCTCCATAACCCCCAATGCAGTTTGCTTCAACCACCAGATTTTGTTAATAATAAGCATTTCTTTTTTCTCAGTGAGCCTATGGAAAACCAACGAAATGTTCCTAGATTGTTTGGTATATCAAAGAATTCATATTAACAAAATTTGTCTAAAGGTGAGCTTACTGCAGTTCAGACAGATCGGATGTACATTTTGAAAAAATGCCCTCAGATGCCCACGCAATTCATGAAGCAATCATGAATGCACAGCACAATTTTTTAATAATGAGAATGCCTACGTAACAGTAAGGCCAATATAGATCAAGTACTCCTGCTTTATCAGGAGAACAACATGATACATAAGACACTTTAGGCTGACATCCAAGGATTGAAAAATAGTCTGCATGTCTTCAGGTCATTATTCATTTGTATTTGGTGGCTGAAAGCTAGTTATATGTCACTGTTAAAAATGGAATGCACAGCAAGTCTGGTAAACAAGGGATCTTGCAAGTGTGAGTGACCACAGTTGCAAAGATTCCGTTTGATTTGACGACGATACAAAAGACAGGTACAATGACAGCGCAGCTGGCCCTGAGCACTGTCATTCAAAGGATATTACACCGCCGCATTTGGCACAGAGCTCTGCAACGTCTCATGGAAGCAATGACATGACCAAAAGTGCACGACACTCTCGGACAGCTGGCCACGACATGTTCTGCATGATGGCACTCGCAACCACATACCACATTCTGCAGCGTGTGCTTACCTTGTGGGCAGTGGCACGGTGCTGAGCCAGTCTCCTTGTCGTCTTGCAGACACCTGTTGAGGAAAGTTCTGCCAGCCGAACCAAACCATCACGGGCGCAGCTCACTATGTAGCAGTCACCAGTCATGGGGACAAATTTGGCCTGCATGTGTGAGAAGCGTGCAATATTTTTTTCTTAACAACCTAGACATAAATTCAGGTTTTATGCATCAGTGTTTACCTAATTAAGAGAAACACAGTAGAGAACACCTTAGTCATCTGGAATATCTGGAGAGGATTACTGAAAACCCAATACACAATACACAGTTTCCTAATTCTGATTTATGTCCAACAGTGACGGTCACCAACTGCGATCAAACACACAGGTTTGCAAATCTGCCATATAAGATAAGCTGAGCTTTCAAACTATTCACTGCACACAAGACAGATGGCAACTGCATGTCTTGCAAAAAGCACTGTGAGCCTGCTCAATCAAGGTGTCCACTAACAGATCTCGGGAGAAGTGTGTTGCAGAATTTTTACAGCTCACAGAATACGTGTCAATATTCTTTTGATCAATTAATTCATATGGCAAGGCTTCAGTATCATATCACATATGATAATAGAGTGTCAGTGTCTACACCACACTGTTATTTTCTGTACAATACCAAAGCCGCTAAACAGCCTCAATACAGTGCTGGCACAGGTGCCTTAGTGTGAAAATCTTTAGCGTACAGGAGTAATGAAAAAAAAAAAAGGGGGGGGGGGGGGGGGCTGCACAATTCTTTCAGGCAATACACACACCATAAACTTTCATGAAAACGCAGAATCTGTATCGGCCTCTGTGGTACCTTGGCTGTTGTGTTTAGCCCCATGCCATGGGTGCCAAAAATGCAAACTAAGTTGCAACTTAGTTGGTAGCGACAGCAAAGTGTTCACTGATTGGTCAATTACAGTGATCATTTTATTGACCACATATGTTTCAGTGAGCATGTGCCTGATAACTAAACACGCAAGGGGCGTAGCCAGAAATTTTTTTAGAGAGAGGTTGTGTTCTTGTTCTTCTACTGGGAGGGGGGGAAGAGGACATAGGTTGTGCAGCGCCCTCCTGGATTGTGCATATACAGTACGTGTAGGGAAATTGAATACTACCCACGGTTTTCTATTCATTGTTTGAAATGAATAGAAAATCAATAGTACCCACAGCACCTTTCAGGAATTACACTTGCAAGGGACAAAGGGGAAGTAGTGCAGAGAAAAAAAAATGCAAATTGCGGTGCACTTGAGAATAGAGGGATTGTTGTGCACATAACGAACACAATTATCTAACCTCACTGCAACATATCAGGAAAAAAGTACAATACACAAAAAGGAAATGGTAATAAGAACTTTATAAGCAAAAGGAAAATTAAAAGATGGAGCAATGGAAATGCTCGTCACAGCAGCATCGTGAGATGCCTAGAATCTGTCAGAGATGTTAGTAATTTGACTGGTAGCAGGGATTGGGCTGCGCGCGGAGTCTCTCCAATAACACATATTTGTGTAGAACACTGCCAAGTGATCCCAAGCGCTATGCTGCATTATGCATCGATTTAAGCAGAACCGCCAAGTGCTTAACAGTTTGGGACAACATGCAGTAACTTGAGCAAGTGACATATTTGCCCTGGTGATGCGTGCTTTCTTCCGGTAAAAACAGGCTAGGTTATTTTTTATATGTCTGCACCCAGTGGAAGCCACGTCCAAATATACATGCTCACAACACATACGCAAAGCAACTGTACCTCTCTTTACCTTGATATTTCAATCACAGAAGCATTTGGCAAATGTGTTTGCCTCATGAAGAACCTCCACATACAGAGTTTATGCTGAACACTGTCAAAAAACCTATCCAGGCAAGCATATTGGCACTGGTGTCCAAGAATCAGCAAAAAAATGCTGCAATGAAACTGGTTTCGCAGCCTCTGGTATAAAGCATGGAGGTGTATACTACCTCGAGATCATCACTTGTTTTAGTCCTGAAATTGATTCTGGTGGAAGCAGTTATCAAAAGTAAGGCTTCAGAGATCAGCTTTTGTAGCCTATCAACATAACATGTTGGAAGCACTTCTTACAATTTTTCAGTGCTTTTACGTTTGTTGTGAGTTGCTATGGAAGTCGTGCAAGCGAGCCCTTAATACTTCCATGCCTTGAACTGTTGGTGCAACCATTCAAATTGCCGGGCTGGCATTAGAATGAATGGGCTGGTGTTAGAATGAATGGACATCGCACCACGCTGGATCGGCAGAATCAAAGGAGCTACCTCTGGGATCATTAGCATTAATTGAGTGCTATTATAATTGAGTGCTATTACAAATTCGTGGCAGGTGATCTCGTGAATTATGCTCATGGAGCTCAAACAGTGAACGAAATCAATCAATCAGTCAGTTATAAGCAGAAGCAAGCATCGACGTATTCATGTGAGCAGCAAGATTTAATGCCGAAATATAGTTACACATGGATATAACGAAATTGAAAAATGCTAGGAAGTTTTTGTTATAAAGAGTTTTCGTTATGTCCAGTTTCAGTATGCAAATTCGAGAAACATGCAAATGAAACAAAGGGGAAGGTAGAGGTGGACGTTAGCCATAACACATTATTTCATGACAAAGCCCCAAAGGGCATAGCTCGAATCGGCGTCTGTAGATCGCCACCACTGTGATACTGCACGGCGTAGTGACCCGCAGGAAAAAAACAAAGAAAGAACGAAAAACTGCCCATAGCCAAAAACTGCTCCTGTTCGCATGCAATGAAAGCCAAGCGCCAGCTTTACGGACGGACAATTTCTCGGTTGAGGAGGCACTCACCCTTGCAACAATGCAAGTAAGTGATGGAATGCCAGTAAACTCAAATGTGTGTGTGCCATGTAGAAAAGAAAGGAAAAGCAAACACAAATGCCATAATGGCTAACTAAAAGAAAGCAGTCACGGAAAGCTACAGTCGTGGGTGGTGGCGTTGCCGCCACACAAGCTGCTGGGAAGCCAGTACAAGGTTTGCAGAGAAAAGGAAAAGAGACAGCTGTAGCGGCAAGAATTGTGTTGACAGCTCGAGCGATGCAAGGGAGCCGACAGGGAAGTTGGGCCCATTCATACAAGTGCTGTCCCTCTTTCTGTTGCAATGGCGACACTGCAGTGAAAGCAAAGCTGCCGCCGCAGTTGCGTGCATGCCATTCATGATGATATTGCTTTGCTCTCACTCTTCGATGGGGTAGCTGCAGGAGTGAATCCAGCTGTTGCTCACGCTAAAGTTTAGAATTTGGGGTAAATTACTGGATAGTTTGTAGGGGGGAATTCGTATCAAGGGTGTACCCTACTGCCACTGTGCTTTGTAGAGGTTACAAATACTTGATCTATGGAGTTGTGGTGGGGAATTGAAAGACTTCGTAATATCGCAGAAATTGTTGTATCCAGGCTTGTCGCACACAGGTTTAAATTTATGACACTATATTTATGCACCAAAATGTTTATTTAGATGGCAAGGTTAACACAATCAAAATTAAATGTAGTCGGTAATATAAACCGGTAATATGGTTCGGCTTGGCTGTTCAAGACATCGTAATCACTCACGGTCAAGTTATAATATGAGGAGCAACACACAACCACCAATTAATTTTCCTGAGCTCGCGGGAACAGAAAAATGGTCAGAAAAATCTGACTATTTAGGTGATCAGATATGCTTGTATTTCGGCTATACTGAGGCCTAAATACACTTGACAACAGCATCAACGTGTTGACAACCTAAGCCGCAGACAGCTGCTGGCGGTCATCATATGTTATAGTCTAAGGAGCTTTCTTGCTGCAAACGACTTGGCGCATGATTTCGCCATCTGTGAAATCGGTGCACAAAACGAGGTTGTCGTCTGTACAAGCAATGTCCGAGATCGTGCATTAGGTCCTCCATCCATTCACTAGATCCGTGTTGCCAGTAGTGCTGTCAGGGTCATCTGCCCCGATATCTTCTGAAGTGCAGAAACATGTGAGCTTGAAGCACCGCACTATTTCATCCTCGCAGCCTTGCCCATATCCACACACAAATGCACACAACATATTGAAGGCAAGCTCGATGTTGCCACCCCATGTGCAGAATGGCGCCCAAAACAGCTCCAAAATAACAGTGAAGCTGTCCCCCAGACGTTATTGCTACACAGCATAAGCAAAACTGCTTGGTGCATGCAAGGTTATTTCCCGCCATAAGTTCAACTGTAAGGTTGAACTCGCAGTTTTCTGTCTAGAGGCTGCTGCTATGGATTTTGGTATGCGCAGATCATCATCATCATCAGCCTGTTTAGGTCCACTGCAGGACGAAGGCCTCTCCCAACGATTTCCACTCCACCCTATCCTGGGCGAGTTGGTTCCACTTTATGCCTGCAAACTTTTTAATTTCATCGCTCCATCTAACCTTTTGCCTGCCTCTGTTGCGTTTTCCCTCTCTTGGTATCCATTCTGTCGCTCTTACTGTCCATCTGTTATCTTTCCTCCTCATGACATGTCCTGCCCAGGTCCACTTCTTTCTTTTTAATTGATATAATAATATCAGCTACTCCTGTCTGTTCTCTGATCCATTCTGCTCGTTTTTTATCTCTTAACGTTACCCCTATCATTTTTCTTTCCATTGCATGTTGCGCGCTCCTTAGTTTCATCTCTAGTTTTTTCGTTATCCTCCACGTTTCTGCACCGTACGTTAGTACTGGGAGAATGCAGTGGTTGAATACTTTTCGCTTTAGCGAGAGCGGTAAGTTTCCAGTCATGATTTCGTAATGCCTTCCGAATGCGCTCCAGCCCATCCTTATTCTATGGAGAATTTCATTTTCATGGTTAGGAGTTCCTGTTATTACAGTCAACGACCGATTTTTCAGACGCCCAATTTTTCGGACATGCCCGATATAGCGGACGTCTTCGCGGCACCGCCACAAGCCCCATAGAATCAATGTATAAAAAAGTCAGAAATTTCGGATGCTCGAACCCTCCGCCGTCCAATTTTTCGGACTTTTTGACGCGACGAAAGGTCCGAAGTCGTCAAAACTGCGTACCCTCAAATCTCGCTTCGAAGAAACTGACGGGACGCGCGAAAAATTCATGGCTGCGGAACTTCGTCGCAGCGAAATTTTGTCTAGAATACCAGACGAGTGCGGAAAATATGATTGTTATGACTTGACCTCTTGTTCCCCGCAAGCACACGCTTCGTTTATTGGCATCGAACTCTCGCTAATTTGGACTTACTCGGCCGCACAATGAGCTGTTCGAACGCACGACCCTCGGAGCGCTGCGGCTGCGTGTCGCATCGCATGCGCCAGAGGCCAACCGAAAACAGAGTGCCAAAGTCGACAGGAAAGCTATAAAGCGAACGACAGGAAAGCTATAACGCTTCGTGCCTTTCTATGACCCTATTGTCTTTGAACTACCGCTGCGTTGGCCGCGTAGTTTGGGAGGTACATAGGCGCTATCAATGATCGCGATGATAGCGAGAGCGTTCTCGTCTGCATTGGGCAGCAACCCGTAGTTCCGTTTTCGCGTACGTGCCTTCATGAACTGCGTTACCGCTATCCGTGATAGCGACTAGCACGGTTTCTTTCGCAGCGTTTGCGGAAAGCAGCCTTGCTTCAACTCACCCCCCCCCCTGTAGTACGCGCGCACACACTTTCAGGCTGGTGGTGGCCGTACAAGATCATGCTGGTAGCGACCGTGGTTTTTGAAACGGGCGAACGGTAAAACCACCGTTCGGACATTGGCCACGCGCGTACTTTCAGAGTTGCGTCGCTGGCATTCGCGATCACGGCGACCGCGATTTTGTCTGCAGCGCTTTCAGGGCGCATGTACTTTGCGTGTGTGGCGGCCGCCATATGTGAAATCGTCAACACAACCGCGATTTTCGGCAGAATTCGGTCCGGTTCCGCCCTGACGTTGCGCGCGTTGGCTGTGCCCATGCCATCAAAACGGCGCATCAGTAACCCTTGACAGCAGGAAGCGTGACAACGAGCAGTAATTTCGTGTTGTCTCAGTGTAATGCGCCCGATCTTATACACATGGTGGGAGCTCTTAGCCATTCCACCGCGGCCCGCAGGCGCGTCACACCTGTTGGCCGCATGGGGTTGGTGCTTCTGAAGCATAGTATTTCGTCGTTGACCCCCTTGATAAGAAAAATATCAGTAAGTTAGTGCGTTTTTGCATGCATTCGTTTTTCCGGACTGCCCGATTTTCCGGACATTTTCGCGTTCCCGAGGGGGTCCGAAAAATCGGTCGTTGACTGTAACTGTCCCAGGTATACATATTCGCTTACACATTGTAAGGGTTCATTGTTGATTTTAAATTCCTGTTCCTTAGCTAGGCTATTGAGCATAACTTTGGTCTTTTGCCCATTCATTTTTAACCCAATTTTAATACTTTCCCTGTTTAGGTCATCAATCATGTTTTGTAGTTCGTCTCCGTCATTGCTAAAGAGTACAATGTCGTCTGCAAATCTTAAATTGCTGAGATATTCTCCGTCTATTCAAATTCCCTTGTCTTCCCAGTCTAGATGTTTAAAGATTTCCTCTAAACATGCAGTGAATAGCATCGGGGATATCGTATCTCCCTGTCACACCTCTCCCGATCGGGATTTCTCTGCTTCTCTCATGTAGGAGTAGTGTGGCTGTGCAATCTTTGTATATGTTGTTTAAGGTTAAACAACATGCACAGATATCTGGCGTAAACAGGAAGTCCGAGTTTACTTCATAGTGCCTATGTATTTCCACCGATGTAACACTTTGCTCATTACCCATATTGCATTTGTGTTACACCCCCACTTATACAATCTGTACCTGTATTGAGTTCCGGATGTGAAACTGATTCGTTTGCCTATTGTATAATTTTCTTTTGTTATTTTACTTTTGTATATTGCTCCCCTTACTGCCTCTGTTGAGGCTGTAAGGTATGCAGTAAATAAATAAATAAATAAAAGAATAGACACTACAGAAGCAATGGCAGATTCGGCTGCACAAAGGGCACCGTACCGCCGTATCATCAAGGTCCTACAAAAAATAAGGAACACCATAGCAATAAAGATTCACCACAACAAGCTGAGCCTCTTTGCGCACCTGAAACACGTTGCTTCGGTGGCCACTGTCGTACTTCAGCACAGGCTCGCCTGTAGCCCAGTCCCAAATGACCACACTCAGGTCGTCCGATCCGCTGGCTAGCCGAGTGCCCGTCGAGTTGAAGTGCAGCGCATTGACACACCCGTCATGGGCGTGCATCTTGTACATGAGCTCCAGTCGCTCCACCATGCGCCGGCTGCCATAACAGTCCAAGCGAAACTTGTCCACGTGCGATGCCGATGCCTTGCGGCCGTACTCGCGCTGTGTCAGGGCTTCCCAGACCAGCCACTTGTACGTGGGTGCGGGGGTGTTTGGAGTTGGGTCGTAATTGCCCTCCAAACTCTCTGCATCATCCTGAGTGTACACAAAAGAAAACGCTGTTGTCACTGCAAATACAGGCTTCTAGTAAGTACCAAAATACATACTGAACAAGCCAGGTGGTCAGGGAAGGATCATAAAACAGATTATCTTGAATAAGATTACCTGTTCAGTAGTTCTTAGAAAGCAGCGGTGTGGAGAAATGGCGGTCTTATGTGTAACGTACAAAACGTCAACATAAGGAAAAAATGTATGCAAATAATATAGTGAGATCTCGTTGATATGATCCTCCATAATACACTTTTCGTGATAATGCATCTTTTTTTTCTTCCTGGCAAATGCCAAATAGTAGTAACACATTTTCATATGGTTATTGCGATCTCGCTGCCGTCTGAAACTGGATGATATGACTGGAGAATTGGGTTTTCACTAGTATTCAAAAAAAAGAAGAAAACTGACACCTTTAAATTACAGTAAAACTGAAGCATCATTCCAACACAATGCCCATGAACAAAGCATCGCACACTTGCACAGCCATGCACATTCAGCAGCAGCAGCATGGAGAAACTGCCGATCTTCAGGACTTTGGTAATGCTCAGCTGCATGAGGAAGCCTTATACCCCTGTCACACGAGGCAACTAAAGTGCACTTTGAGCGAGTGCACTTACGCTCACAAAGTGCACTTACGCTCACAAAGTGCACTTACGCTCACGCGCTGCTACACGAGAAACAGAAGTGTGCTTTGGGAATGTGCATTCCCCTAGCGGACGTGGCTGCAAACTGCCCGAGGACAAGAATAGCGAGGTTTCTTTGTTGAAATATGATTTGTTTTAATATGTCGAACTGCTTCTAATAACGAAAACAATGTTTTAAACATACTACGGGCGCCGCATTGTACATTAGCGTATTTGTTTACAAGCCACTGGTACCGAGGCTACACACTTCGTCGCCGCGAAGTGAGTTCGGCGAACGCACTTGCCTGCAAGTGCACTTTGCAGCGAGTGTCACTAAACGTTCCCGTGTGAAAGCGTGCGAATGACACTAGCGGCGAAGTGCACTTGCTCAAAGTGCACTTTATTTGCCTCGTGTGACAGGGGTATTAGCTTCTTCTTTACCTTTGAAAGCCTTTCTTTACAGACACTGAGGATTAATGATAAACTTTGCTGAATACAACTGCTTGGCTGCAGTCATGTTGCAACCAGTGACAGCCTCATTACCATCGCCTTTCAGTTTGTCACAAAGTATGCACAATTTTTAGCTTGCTATGGATACTTTTGAATACAGCGTTCAGATAAGTCTCTCTTCTCAGTTACCGTAACGACCATATTGAGGTTCCGTTGTACAGCACGTGCTCAACAATGAAACCATAACAGGTGTACCTCCTCTCGGTCATCTTGGCTCATGTGGAAGGTGTCGTCACTGTTTACGGAGATGTTGTCGTCGGAGTCTTCAGTGAAGAAGCTGCTGCTTCCGCCTTCTCTGGTTGTGTCACCACTGGTGTCTTCAGACGCCGACCCCGACCTTCGTGTTCGGCCCAGCAGGTTGAGCAGCCTGCGCTTTTTCTTCTCCTCTGTTTTCTGCTTCTTCTCCTCTGGAAAGCCTAGGAGATGAGAGGAAAGAGAAGGTATTGGCTTCGGCAAAGCTAGAAAGATCTTAAGCACAGAGAAGCACAGAGCTGAATGAGAATTACCATAACAACCGGAATATAGGTCAAATTTATTTTTTTCTTTAAAACAAACATGATGAAAAGTCCACCCCCATCTTATATACCAGCCATTAGCAGACAATTTTCAGCAGTCTGAAAACTACAGGCACGTGAACTTGACCACATCAACTGCCACCACCATTATCAATGTCGCATTATTTACGTGAAAAATGGTGCCCCTGGGGCAATCGCATCTTGCATTTTTGTAGTTGTCTTGTGAATATATTAAGGCTTCAGGTAGTTCTTCTTCCATTTCTCTGGGAAAACGAGCGGAAGCCGACATTTCACCACACCATTCAAGAAAAAGGCAATCAAGTTCATGAGGCCATGTGGGAATCTGAAAGCAAAGTGTGTGTCTATGGAGATGCAGGCTAGTTGGTCAAGCATCATGGAAAAAACAGCGCGAACACAAGGACGATGAAAAAAGGAACACACACCACACCACGGAGCGCTGTGGAGCGCGTCTATGGAGAGTTTGATACTACTGTTCCACAGGCACTTTTAATCATGGTCACGGTTGATCTGAATCAGCTTTTTGATTGCGATTAACAGAAATTCTATGTGGTCCTAAATAATAAGCGGTGAGTTTGGCGATGACATCAGCCGAATCATGATTTGGGAGCCACATCGTGATGTGCAGATCATGGTCGTCCTGAACCTGATCATGCTTCAGCGTGATTAAAAGTGCCTGTGTAACACCAGTATGAGAAAAGCACTTGTCACTGGCAGATGCAGAAGGCGGGTGTCACAATCAGCAGCAAGAAGAAGAAAACTTAATTTTACGGCTGGACACACTGCATACCGAGCTTGAGATGAAGACTGCAATGTTTATGCGGGACTGTGTTCAAATATCGCTACTGCTTATCTCTGAGTGCATCCAGACAAGAGACGGATATGGTGCAAGCATTTGCGCTAAGCAAGGTATACTTCACAGGTTTTTCCATCATGGTGGCGATGTATCACGAAGCGTTTTTTTCGCTTGAGCCTTTTCTGTTTTTGGCCTTCTTGCATACAGAACCGGCATGTGCTGGCATAAGTTTTAAGCAAGTGTGTGATCGTGGGCATATCGTGCTTTTAATTTTAAACCTTTCTTCAGCGACAACACTTGTCACACACCCACATGTATGCTTACATAAGCCTGCACATCTCAGCATCTGTCATTAGATGAAACACTCTAAAATGTTGCTATAGCAGCATATGTTAGCTGGTATTTCACGTGCCAATGCCACAATATGATTATGAGGCACGTCATATTGGAGGACTCCTAAGTTTTAACCACGTGAAGTTCTTTAACTTAACTGACATTGCGTCGTACGCATGTCTCTAGCAAATCACTTCAGCTGAAATGCAAGCATTGAGGCCAGAATCGAACCTGTGCCCTCAGGTCAGCAGTACAAGCATGTGGTAACTTGTATCCTATGTGTGTGTGTGTGTGTATGTATGTATGTATGTATGTATATGTACAGACAAACACATGCACATTATGGCACACCCAGCACCCACACAGAAAAAACTGGATCCACCCCTGGTCCCCCACCCTCTTAAAGGAGCCCTGCAACACCTTTTCAAGTAGTGCTCGAATGACCTCACTAACGGAGCTTATTCATGAATCCCTTGCTGCAAGAACTTTTCTCCATCAAGTATAAGCAGAGTTACAGCACCACATATGAGCAGAGATCCACTGTCAGAGTGCCTGCCTCACCTCTCCTTTCATACCAATGAGCATGCAAGAAGCTACACGGAGGGGAATGAAGAAAGGGCAAAGAGCTATGTCAGTATATGCCATGATCTTGTGCATTTCCTCTTCTAACAGTGGAGCTGTTGTACAGCTCGGCCGTTCGTCAAGTCTCCCGTGGTGGTTGGTAGTCACGCTCAGAAGCAGGTGTGCACTCTTGACCTCGACCAACTACCGTGCCTGACCCACTCATGCCCTCAGCCCCCTGCCACATGACAGTGATTATGTAACGGCCAATGTATGATAACGTGTAGAAAAGGTTTAGCTCAAAGTTGTGGGTTCACTACCTGCAGCCAGAGAGTGAAATGCAAAGAGAAAAAAAGGACCTTTCCCTCTTTCTTTTCTTCCACCATTTTATTCCTTCTTTCTTTGGCGGGAAATTCAACGGATTCATATGGCTCAGATATGCTCATATCTTCATTTGCAGATTGATTGGTTTGTGGGATTTAACATCCCAAAACCAACTCCGATTATGAGAGATGCCGTAGTGAAAATCTCTGGAAATTTCGACCACCTAGGGTTCTTTAACATGCACTGACATCGTACTCCCCCAGCACACGGGTCTCAACATTTCGCCTCCATCGAAATGCAGGCGCCGCGGCCGGGATTCGATCCCGCGACCTTTGGATCAGCAGCCGAGTGCCATAACCACTAGGACACCATGGCGGGGCTCTTCATTTGCAGTGTGTGCACTGAAAAACATGCACGTGTTATGGGTGTGTGCCTTGTGCTATGTCTACTTCATGCATATACAACCCCCACTTCAAAGCATGCATACGATAAACCGACAGTGGCTGAATCGGATGGCGTGCTGGCAGTTGATGGTTTGAATCTGCAGCCAGATGAGAAATTTCTATTTTGCACCACAGGAGATATTTTGTATGCAATCGACAACAGCTCGACCACTACAAGCTTCGTCTGAAAAAAATTGCATGTCTGTGTCATGTATTACTGTGAGTGACGCAAGCAGGAATATGAAAGCACATGGCAGATAACCTCAAATGCCAATTCAAAGCGATGCTAAGATAGCACCTCAAAAATTGAGTCAAAAGGTCTTCATTTCCACGAGTTCACACTTACACCACATGACTGTTTCTATTACAAGCGGATTGTACGACACAGAATTTGATCGTATCTTAATTGTATCGTCTACTCGAGAATTAACCCTGTAAATGATGCCTCTGTGAAACGTATTTTTCTAATTCATATTTTGTTGTATCCTGACTTGATGCATGATACACAAGCATAACAAATGAAAGAGAACGCCAACAGTTGTGTACATTTTGAAGACATACACAAACTACATTGCCATACTCCACGTGATGCGCCTGCCTTATCATCACAAGTGGCCAGTGGTATGAAATAAGGTTCCCCTTTGCAGCAACATTAGTGAGGGTGGAGTGCCAACAGTTTACAGAACTGTGCCACCCTTCCACTTTTCTTTTGACAATGGCTGGCATGCATCACCCCATGTTGGTCTCAAGGCATGTTCCCGCTCACAATAGCACATACTGTGATGCATCCTACAATTGGTTCCACCATACTTATTGCAGTGTGAAAGAAAAAAATGAAATTGTGATTGATTGTTTGAAGCATAATGCTAAAAAAGAAATCCATATGGACTTCTCACGCAGAAGGCTTCTTCTTAGCCAATGAGAAATTTGTCCTAATATGGGATTCTAAGCCAGGACTAACACCTTACTGTGGCGATTGCACTAACTAGTGAGCTAACCAGGAGGCTAGCAAATGGCAGTGGCAGGGTGAATTAACAACTCTCGTCACACACACACACACACACACACACACACACACACACACACACACACACACACACACACACACACACCGAATGTGACAAGTTGTGTGGAATACCCCAATTATGAACCGCACAGACAAGCAAGTTATCACGACGAATCTTGTTTCTGCAGGCCTGCTACTCACCATCGCTGTCGTCTTCAGTCTCTGTTGTGGGCCTTTTCTCGGCTGTGCCCGCTGCCTCATGCGGCTCAGAGGCCCCAGCCTCGGCACAGTCCTGGTTTCCAGAGTCTGGGCTTTCCTGCCCTCCGTTAGCTGCATGGGCAGGCGCTTCCGGCCGATCATCAGCTGGCTCGCTACCAATGCCACTGTCATCTTTCCTCATCAACCTCCCATCCACATCCCCTTGGCTCTTGCTATCCTTTGCTTGTTCGTCGGCATCAGCCTCTGTGCCGAGAGCCGCTTCACCACTCGCACTGCTGTCAGCACTCATTTTCACAGCAAGATCCTCGCAGCAGCTCCACCAATATTTTTCATCTAGAGAAGCAATAGCACATTATGGGATTTTCAAACAACAGGAGTTCATGGGATGAGGAAGGCTCCCCTCGAAGTGATGGAGAGATAATTGACAACGACCAAGTCATTCGGCTAAAAGTTCGCTCTACCGACATTCCCTGCTTTTAATCTTTTCAACTATCTGTTAATCAGTGCTGAGGTTTTATGTGCCAAAAACAAGGTATGACTACGGGCGGCTGCTGTGTTGGGAAAGTGAAAAGGCACACAGGGCAGTAAGAACTGAGTACATAAAAAAAAAAAAGAAAGCCAGTATACCAGTGCAAACTTTAAAGGATTACGTGCAACACAGTCGTTCGCAGAAAAAGGCGAGTCGGTACAGTTAAAAACGCGGATAACGTGTTGCGCGTAGCATGCAGCTGAGCGCTACTCCGCAGTGTCCTTACTGGAAGCTCATTGTGCGAATTTCCAGTAGCGTTCATGTTGTGTCGTGTGACCCCGAAGGACTACGTTACAGTTTAGGCAAGTTCTCGAGTCTTCGGGCAATGCGCCTAAGGTAGACGGTTTAGCAGTGGCGGCGTAATATGATCATGCTCACTAAAACCCTAACACGTCGAATCTGTGAACCGAGAGCACGCGTCTCTGATTATTGCAGCGTTTAAGACTGCGCTTATTCTGCACGACACAGTGCGCAAATGCTCTCAAAGTACGCTTCGCGAGCCTCCGTATGTGAAGGTAACAGCGACGTAACTCGCCCAACGAAGCCAATGTTTTATTTTATTGTTAACGTTAACGTATGACATATGGAGGGGAGGAACGGAAGAGGCGGAACGCCGATTGATGGAACGTTTGTTTTTGTGTGCGTTTGTGTACAGTGCACCATACAAAGCGGCAAGGACGCTTTTACCGATACTGCTAACATCCACTACGCACGTTCTAGCGCAAATCTCACTTATCTGTAGCTTTACGACGGGAATGTTTTATATTCATTCGTTACCCGAACAAAATTACGTAACGCTAGCGCGGGGCACGAACACAACACACCTACTGCGGTGACCAATAACTCCCAGATCACGGCAAACACACACAGAAAGATTAGCTACGCTTTTGCGCATGCAACTTGGCACACGCGCATAACTCGTCAGTTGAAAACAAGAGGCCCACACGCACGACTGCCATTTTTCGCAAGGTTAAGCCTAGAGATACGAGGAGCGAAGAGCTATTTTGACTCCTACGCACTACATGTCTGTGGGTGCGGATAAGCTTAACCGCTCAAATATGGTTTGTTCTAATAACGCTGCAGCTGCTGCACCTACGCTCAAAAAGCACTAGCTGCTAAGCACGCCACTACCAACCTTTCCGATATCTTTCCACCTCGCGTTGCGCTTCGCGCAGTGTTTAGAACCGACACAGCTGACGCTTGTTGTTGTTCTGACGTAAACGCTATACATACCGCTCCATATGCGCAGTCACGGGTTAACCGCTCCAATGAGAAACTTTTTGGGCGTGTTATAAATAACGTATGCGCGTTACCATTATGCGAATGTCGAGCAAAAGCTACCAGCAAATCCGACAGCACTCGAATACACCTTTGATCATCAGCGCCAGAGGGCACACGCTGTTTCCGTTCTTGTTTATTTTTTTCTTGCTTTGCTCGTAGGTTTAGTATGCTTGTTTTGCTTATTCTGGTGCTGATTCGTTATCCGCTTGCGTCCTTGCGTTACCGGTGGCCGGAGAGCCAGTTGCCTTTGTTTTTCGCGTGTGTTCGGTTGTGGAAGGTTGACGAGCCGGAGGTTTTCGTGATGACTGTGGCCAAACCTGCTGCTGCTAAGGTCTTGGAATGCGGGAGGATCAAAACAACGATGACCGCTTAATGTAAAGCGATTCATTGGTTTGTGCAAAGTTCAAGGCGAAGTTTTCGTGTTTACCTTTTTTCGCTTGCATGCGTCATCGGCGACTGGGACGTCAGAAGGAATCGCCCGTAGCATCAGATCCGCCTTCACGACCCCGAGAAGAGAAAAAAAGAAAGCTCACTCAGCTGTTCTGTACTTCGGCCCGATAACACGCACCGGAGTTCTCGCAATATGACACGCGCATGATCAGCAGATCGAAGAACTCGCTCGCATCGACGACAATGGATGAAGGAAAATGTTCAGAGCTGTTGTCTCTCATCGAAGACAATGTGTATTTCTTCGAGTGCGCGCGGTCGGACTTCGGACAGCGCTTCTCCAGCCAGTTCGGCGATCTTCACGACGCGGTCATGCAACTTCGTGACGACTGTGCGCTGATCGCTCGAAAGGCCCACCTCTACGATTTCGACGCCGACACACCCGGGAACGGATACAGGACGTGTCTGATCATAGTGAACAGGTTTCTCCCCATATGCATTAAGCTGTGCCGTCATGTTGTGGCCAGCAGGGACTCGATGTTCTTCAGGTCAGAGTTTTACCAGAAAGAACTCGAGGCCCATTTGAGCGTGGTCGCGGGCATGCAAGTGAGCGCCCAGTTCTTACGCCGAATGCTGGACGTTGGAACGGTGGGCGACTTGTTCGTCGGCGAGAAGCTGAGCATCAAGGAACTCCTAGAAGAGTACGGGTCTCTTCCTCAAGTCGGTTTCTATGGGAGGCTGGCTGGCTTTTATGTGAGTCAAGCCTTCATTACTGATAACTTTTCTCACAGTTATTCCCCTGCCTGTTACGGCTAAGAAGTGTTTGTGCCTTAAAAATATGAGACCATTTGGAAACTGGGAACACGTGGGAAAATGCAGTTGTTTAAAGCACTCTTTTTTTTACTCCAGTGTCCAAAAGTGGGCTTATATAACATTTTTTAGGAGCATGTTGCTTCATAGTCCTTGCAAAGTTATTCCTTGAGTGGTTTCTTGTCACGTTTGGCAGATGCTGTGCATCTATATTTTCATTTATTTTGTTCTACTGTTTGTTCACATTACGAGTTCAAGATATTAAGCACACTTGTTGCTGACTGAACTCGAATAGTCATAATTTCCATTTGCACAAAGATGGGACCCCTCCGCCTCCTTGGTGGTGTGTGTGCAAGGCTAGATTGAAAGGACAAAGATGAACCTTTACGCGCATGTGTCTGTTAGCCAGCCACCGAATGCAGCGTTTCATACAGCTAGGAAAATTGAGAGAAATCAATATGGGTATCCTTATTTTATGCGTTAAAGTCTTCGAGGAAAACCACCAGAATGGAAGAGCCAAGGTGGGGCTTATGTGGCATAAAGCCGATCGTTATGAATGAAGGCTTCGTCGTACAGTTTTGTTAAATGTCGAATGCTGATTCCTTTCAGTTCTGCGAATCAATGCGGCGCATCATTACTGGGCTCAACATAGTCATGGCTTCATTCAGCGATCAGTACCGGCAGTCTGGAGGGGCACTTGCCCACGCTGCAGCCTCGCTCATCAACTGTGGCAAGTACACCTTGAACCCCGAGGCAAGGGCCAACCACATCGTGGATGTTACTCAGAATGCATCCCTGGACTTCCTCAAGGCTTTCTGGAGCCTCAATGAAGGAGAACTCCTTAAGGCAGGCCACTTTTATCTCTTTGCTTGAGACTGATTTTATGGCATTACTTTGATATTATGGTGTCGCCACATTAAGATTTCTTTGGTTCTTGAGAAGGTAAAATGGATGATATGTAAGAAGTCTGAAAGTGAACGGTCTTGCAAAGTACTCTTTCCACACACACTGGTCCACAGGCAAACTTTACTTTTTCATTTGAAAGTTAAAATGGGACGTGTTGTGTGCTTCACAATTATTAGTGATTCAGTATCCCTGCCACTGCCATTTGTAGTTACAGTACTGCCTTTGCTTCAAGTAAAGGAGAGTCCATCTCAGTCGTAGCTACAGTGCAGAAGCAAAACTCTTTTTTTTTTCCAAGCAGAGTTAGAAGGTATTTTCACCTGCACTGTTGGTACCACCCTTGTAATCACACTTCTTGAATCAAGTTTGCATGTGTTGGTAAACGTTCAGAATTTACAGAAATCTTTAAGGCATGCACAGACATGCACGGAATGGATCTTTAACAAGCGTAGCTTTAGAGCTTTCTTTCTTTTTCCAGCCCCTGGGACACACACACGAAATGCAACTTCCAGGAAGCAGGCATATATTTGTCACGTTGGTCAATTGACATAGTTGGCTTATGTGCCTTTTAATGCATGTAGTATGTTTATCAGTGATTTAACGTTAGAACCAAAGGTAGCACGTTCTCAAGTTGATATATGAAATAGCACAAGCAAGAAGATGCTTGTAAAAGATGCCCAATAAATGTTTAGTTGGAATACTTCTGGGACTTCTTTTTGTTGAGGCTACTGCCCCCCACGCGTGCGAAGCGTTACACACACGCAGTAGTGCTTTCGTTTTTCACTGCCGCAGACAAAGCCATGCATATCGTGCTACAATCCAGCCCTCAGCTGCCTAGAACGAGATAGGCTCTTTACACTTTCGATTTCCACATGAACCGGCTGAAACCTGCAGTAGAATGCAATCTGAACATGAAGAAAGAGTAGAGGAGATAACAGCAAACTTTGTGGCTTGTAGAAGTAATCAGGAGAGGGTCCATTATGCATTGTGCATGTTGTTAGCTGTTGGTGACGTCAAAATATCGTGTGTAGTGCCATTCGATGTATTTCCGCGAACTGCTCTATTGACTACCTATCTCTGACATGAAATTTTCCACTTGTTCATTGTTCTGGACAGCATCCTTGTGTGAAATGCCAAGATCTCCATGCATATTTATTTCTTCTTTACTATGGGGAGGCCTTTGCTGGGTATCACGAGCCCTCTAATCACTTTATCTTGTGCTGATTATGAACTTGGAAAGGTGCCTTTCCGCTGATATGCAGCAGCGGTGGCTTCCCTTATCATCTAAACAAACTTGTGTCGCGTGCCGTCACCACCATGTAGGGTGTGAACCTTATCACCAGCCTTGTGTATGTCATGCTTATTACACCACAGCTCTTATCCTCCCATTGGAAAACAAGTGAGGCCTCGTGTGCGCACTTTGTAAAGCTCGTTATTGATGATCTGCTACAAACTGTAGCGATGGACACAGGGTTTTTTCAGGCATGTTGTGTCCTTTCTGGACATGTTTGTAATGGCTTTTCTGGACATCTGTTTTTTTTTTTTTTGCTGCAGAAAAAAAAATGTTGAAAAGTATAAAGTACCAAACGTGCAGTGCAGAACCTATGTCGGCAGTGGGAAACACCATGCATGAGTCTCTGTCAAAAGTTTCAAAGCCTTTCAAAGCCACTGCACGCAAGGCCAGATATTGTTATTTGGGAACGCTTGACAGGGGAGCAGTCCTCTAAAAGTTACAGAAATTGAAAGTTAGTTTGGCTTTTTCTTTCTTTTTTTTTTTGTTACGGGCGTATTCCCGGGCTATATATAACACCGTGAATAAGATGCAGTCATCTGAGACTGGGACAGAGCAGAATGCAGTGGCACAACATACAGATAGTAGCTGTGTTGTGAAGGACACCAAAACAGTGAGGACAGAATATATTGCTCTAGTGCCTGTGTTCCATTCTAGTGTTGTGTTTTCTCCATTCTAGTGTCCTTTCATGGTGAACACAAAAGTGCCCTTTCCTGTCTTTCTGCTGTTGCACATTGTCATGATCCTTTTTCTTTTTTTGCTTTATAAGTTTGGGGACAGTTAGTTACATATCTTTAATTTCTTGGGCTTCGGAGTACTATCATGCCTCACTATAACGAAGCCACACATATTCAGATGTTATAGCATATATTATCATGTATATTGCATGGTGATATTTGTGAGAATGGTATAGTTATGTTTCATTAACTTAATAATTCATTATATCTACATTCATTATATAAATATGTCACTGTACCGGGCATACTACTGGAGTTGTACAACAGGGACTGGCAGCAGACCTTTCCACTTGTGCTGGGGCTTTGAAGGCTTTGAAAACCTTGTAGGTTTCAGAGGAAGTGAAGTGCTCAGGTATTGCGTGCAAAATTTAAAAGGATAATAAAATTGTACAGGTAGACCTTGATGTCATTTGGCGGGAAAAACGTGAGTTTTACAGAGAACTTTATTTCTGAGCAAAACGTCGATAAGGACACCACCTGGTTCTCCACAGCGTTGTCACAATGCCTTTCCTGACATGTTGGCATTCTTGTAAAGCCATCTAACATAGTATTTTTCTTTTTTTTCTTGTATTGTAGCATTGTTTCTCATGCAGTTTCTTTAGTACGTTCTTGTTGCTAAATATTTGTTTTCGTTTTCTCAAGTCGGCAGTATGCAAGACCCACTCATGTGAAAAATTTCTTTTGGTGTGCTTTGCACATTGTCGCTGTTCTAACATTTGAATGTGTGTAATGTGACTTAGTTAACAAAGAACTGAAAGAACTTACAGTACTTTTTTGTACAAGAGCTTGCTGTGAGTGGCAAGTACAGAGGTTTTGCATGAAGCAGACATGTACAGCTCCCCTGCTTAAACATTTTATTGCCGTCCTGCTTACCTGCCAGCTTTTGCATAAGCTAAGCTAACTAATAAATCCTGCTTATGCGCTTGGCAGGGACACCACAGGTTAGCTAGCACATACAAAATACTGGCACTGTGGCCATACATAGTGAAGGTGCCCTTTGGCAGATGAAGTGTGTAGTAAGTGTACACTATATAAACATACTTTGACAGATAAATATGCCACAGTTTTATTTAATTGGGGTCTAATTGATAGTATCACTTGCCTAACCTGAGCTCGTAGGTGCTGTAGTGGTGAGAGGATGTGCACAGTGCAAATACTGTTGATTGACTCTAGAAATGTGTACTGGTACAACAGTGACCAGAAGTGCTATTGTTAGTATTTTAGACTATCTTGGTTTATTGTTTACGACTGTGTTTATATTCGGAGCATCACATTGTTTCTGCATGCAAAAAAAGTCGAAAGGAAGCTTCTTTCCCTTCAAGAAGTGTGCTTGTCATTGCAGCTGCTGCTCTAATAAGAGCACGTGGAAGGAAATTTATGACACTTAATGTCATGTTAGCTTTTCTAGCATAATTACAGCAAGAGAAAAATGTGCATGTCCAGTACCTCTATTACTTGATCCCTGTTTTTGTGAGTGCTGCACAATCAGCAAGAGGATTGTCTACTGACCAGCTCAGTTTGCAAATTTAAATAAAGTTAGAGAAGTGGCATTAAATATTTGTGATTTTCTTTTCATGCAGTTCTATTTTACTTTTTTGTTTCTCCATAACCGCAGAATAGCATTTAAGTGCATGTGCCACACACTAAATATGTTACCGAAATCTGTAATTTCAGAGTGATAAGTGGCTTAGGAAATGGTTCGGTAAAAGAAACACTTGTTGTTAGCCCTATCAATGCTGAGGGCACTCTTGTACAGATTGTCCCAGGAGGGAGGTCACAGATGGACATAATTCATGACCTCATCTGAAAATTAATGCTTAAGTTGATTTATATAGGTGGGTATTTCACAATGATTAGTGGCCCTGTAGTGGCTTAGTAAAAGACACACTTGTCATTAATCATATTGTCGCAAATGGCACACTTGTACAGATAGTACTCCTAGGAGCAACATCATAGGTGGACATAATTTTTGTCTTTATCTGGAATTAAGACTCAGGTTGATTTCTATAGGTGGGTAGTCCCCCCCTTGTGCTGGTTCCAAATAGTGTTATTTCTCCTCCTTCTCCTAACTGAACAAGTACAGAAGCATGCACAGGTAGTGAGAACAGCCAGAACGGTCGATTGGGACAAAATGCCCTGACTGTGGCATTCGCCATAAAATTACTTTAAGGTCTTATCTACATATATTCACTCAAGTAAATACAAGTGAGTACAGCATAGACCGCTTATAACGTAAGTCGCCGGAATCGCGAATACCCGCACTATAAGCGGTACCGCACTATAACCAAAACAACATTTTTCAATGTTTACATGTGTGTAAGAACTGTCGAACAGGTAGCGGCGCGTGTTAGACATTCGAAGCACGCGACCGGGCTGCTTTCAAGCGCTTAAAAAAGAAGAAAAGAAAAAAATTGATATTTCTAAAATTTAAGTCCGCGGCCGCGCTGTGCAAAAAAGAAAAGGAAAGTGCGGACTTCCCACGGAACCGGACTGCTCAGAAACGGGAACCGATTACTGCACGCGCCATCCTTCGTTTTGTCAGCGTGCGCGATGGCAAAAACATAGCGATCGCAAACCGCCATTCGAGTGGTGCACCTGCCATCCATGCCTTCGCTTCCGTTGTCGAAGTGATTCGTCCGCGTTTTAAACGCGGCCGCCATGAACCACAGTCGCCCGCGGCACCCTATCTGCAGCCAGCACTGAAAAGGTAGCGCTCGTTAGGCCTAGTTTGTGAGGTCGCGGGCGGCGCGCCGCACGGGAAGCTTGCCCTTGACAACACAGGGATCGGGTGCTCAAGAAATCACGCTTGCGGGGTGATTCAAGGGTAGTGCGCATGAAATGATTAAAAAAAAAAAGAAACGGGACAAACACCGGTAACGCGGACATCATGCGATCGCGGGCGCGCGTTCCGTGCGGAGCGCGCGTTAGAAGCTGACAAACGACCGTAGCAGCATTCTCCGTCGCCTTGGCAATCCTATCCTCACAGGGCATGCCTGCACTGCTGCCGCGGCCCCCCCCTTTTTTTTCTTCTTCCCTCCACTCCTCATTCATTCGTTCCACGCTTTTTAAATGCGGAGCATTTCTTAGTCGCACGATGTCGCGCTTCGGCGGCGGCGGCGCCGTCACCACCCCCACTGCGCATGCGCGGCTCGTCTCGTGCCAGCCCACCGGGCGTTCAGCAAGCCGAGCATGCGCAGTGGGGGTACGGACCTCTCCCCCGTACTCCTCTCCCTCGAACGCGGACGGTGTGTATATAAGCGGCGGAGCGCGCGTTCGGAATTCAATCCATCACTCGGGCAGCGCGACGCTTCTGCGAAACGGCAATGCCGAGCTGCGGATTCTGAACTTCGTGCACGAGAAGCAGCGGCGAAACGTGAGCAGCGAGCTTTAAAGGGCCCCTAAACCACCCCCAACATTTTTTTGAACATTTCAAGTTAATACGCGCATCAAGTTGAGAATGGCGCCAAGATGGACGGTGTCAAACGCGGCAGCGCTACGCGCCGTGGCTGCGCCACAAACTTGAAAAACAACCCCGTTCGCCTCTCCGGCCATTTCCGGCACACCGAAGTTAGCCGTGACGACATTGTGGGTTTTGATGACGTCAAAAGCATCCGAGGTCCGCTGATTGGTCGAAGGAGAACTTCGACTTCCGGTTAGTCTGCTTGCAAATACACACGCTCCCTGCCTGCTTCGGCACAGCGTGTCACCGTATGGGTTCATGCCACTGATGAGTCTTTCGAGACGCAACGCAGGGTCCATAGCGACGCAGTTTGCACGAGCACAAGTCAGCTACAGCCGACTAGAAACTGCAGCAACTGTCAGAACACGACAGATACCGCTAGCACAGAGCGTTGGCACAGCACCAACAAAACACTTGCGCGAATGCGGGAACCCGGCGGAGGGGCGGAGGCGTGTCAAACGGATACGCGTCATCGGCGAAGTATGTCGCGTGACATTCGGAGGAGGAAAAGGCACACCCGGCGAGGAGGTGGCAACCGCAAGCGGCTGGTGCGTGGCGCAGGAGAGAGCGAAACAAGCAAGCGCCGCGTTTTAATAATCAAATGCCTGTAACTCCGCTATTTCGGCACCGTTTCGAAAAATTCTTGCGGCTACGTGTTCGTTGCGGACACCGGCACAAAAGCAACACCAAAACTAAATTTCGACCTCTGGGTGGTTTAGGGGCCCTTTAAAGGGACACTGAACCACTTTTTAAAAAAAACGAGATTATGGTGTCATGATACGTAATTTCGTGCGGCGAACTCGAAAATCAAGTCGAAAATTTGCATAAACCAACGCAAATAGCTTTATTTTGCCGAAAACAAGCAACAGGCGCCGCGGCCCCCATCGCGAGTCTCGCCGCCGCTGTGATTGGTCGAAGCTCCATGACGTCATCGTCAGGAAGGTGACGACAGCTGACTGCGCTCGCCGGCAGGCAATGCCGTGTTTACCTGTTGAAATCGTGTAGTTGCTGTTAGTATGGCGAACTGTGAAAGTCGGAACGAGTTCTCTGTACATCCGTACATGTTCGAGCCGGTCGCTACTGTAAGGGCGTCGACTGAAGCGGCACAGGAAAGCGAGTCCCAACCAGCCACCTCCACCCGCGCCGGAAACATAGACTGGTACATATAAGATGCATGTCAGTGCTTAATTGCACTCTAGTAAACTGTTACAAATGATACGTTCATCCGTGGATATCAAATTCGATAAGAAACAGCAGCATCGGCACTCGCTTTTAGCCGCGTATTGGCACGGTCCGCGCTACGCGCGGGCATCGTGCAGAGACATCAGCTGTTCGTGCTCGCAGTTAGTATCGTACTTCGCAGCGGGAGAGGCGCACGCGAAGAGTCAGTATGCTACCGCGAGGAACAACAAAAAAAAACAAAAAAAAAAGCCAGACGTGTGCCGCTCTTGCCGCAATGGTGACATGTGCTCTGAACTGCGCTGAAAAATTGCGCAAGGATAGTTTGGCTCATATATTGCAGTTGTGCTTTTTATAATGCCGTCGCTTTTTCTAAATTCTTCCCAGTACTACAATGATGGTGTGTTAAAATGGAAACGGTATATTAGCTGCGTTAAAAGCATGCGACTGTCGTGTAGAGTAGCTGATTTCGATGCTGCGTACTGATATCTGTGTACACGTGTTTTCACCATGGGTGCTCATGCACGCACTGCGTGCAAATGGGGAAAGAGGAGGAGGACTGCTGCTGCTGCCTCGAAATTCGGCAGATTCGCGACCGCAAGAAACAACGGAGGTGCATCACAACAACAAAAAAAAAAATTAAAAATGTGTGCCTCGACAAGGACGTGTTAGAAGTGGCCCTGCAGCAGAATGGCACGCCAGCGGAATCCCAGTGACTGCATGAGAGCCGGGCTTCGTACGTAGTCGCTGTCACGAAAGTGCTTGGAGCACAGCACGCTTGATCTCGTCGGTTTGAAGTCTTTTCTTTTAACTGCAGCGGCCCATTTTGCAGCCATCTTCTGATAACGAGGGAACTTGTGAAAAGCGACCTCATCGCGACCGTAAGTGCTGCGGCAGCCATATGCTGCGCAGTAACTCGGCATCGCGAGTCCACTTCAACCTTGCACAAACACAGCTAGTGAATGTCGGATGGCGAAAATCTCTAATCAGAAGAAGAGAACGGTGCAATGGCAAGAAACCCCTACGAACTGGCAGATCTGATGCTTCACTAGGCGGCAGATCGCAGCAGAAACAAGGCACAACCCCGAAGTAAACAAGCTGAGCTGACTGAGCGACGCAGGCGGCCCGGCGGCTCGACCCTGACGATGACGTCACCTCCCCACGTGTCTAGCTCTCCCATGCTCCGCCCCTGCGCGCGCGCGCGCCGGGGGGGGCGTTCCCACGATCAAAGTTTGCTCGCTTATAGCGCCGTTGTTTAATCGAACATCGCGAAAAAAACCTCCGTAGGCATGTTGTAAGAGGTCGCGGATACCGAATTCGCAATAAATTCGCGAATTCAAAACCCGTTCAGTGTCCCTTTAAGACCCCAGGTACTTGAGCGAGAAGCGGCGTTCAAACGTCGTCAACGAGACGCGGCTCCGGACGCAAGCGCCCACCTTGGTGCCGTCCAATACAACGCCGGCACCAAGCAATAAAGACACACTTTAACTTTACACTCCTTGCCTTTGCTTCTCCTTCATTCAATAAATAAGAATAATAAAGACGAAATAACAATTAAGCATTTCCAAACCATACCCAATCACGCAACATTCACGCGATACCCCCACCACTCTGCGACGCATTTACTCGAGTTTCCCCCCGTGGGAAGATGCGGGCGGCATTTTTTCTCCTCCATGGCGATTCGTTGCGCTCTTCTCGGGCAGCCCACTTCCATTGCGAAGCCTGCTCCCTACAGTTAAATTTGGATGATGGATCTTCTCTCTCGATGGTTCCGATGACCGCGGCGACACGTTGAAGGACGGAGTCTGGGCCAAGATGTCCTCGCAGCAAACAGCGCAGGTTTATTCACGCTGTACACTATTTACAAGCTTGGCCGGGGCGGCCAGTACTGTCAGCAGACATCTCAACAACACAACTGGGCTCAAACCACACCAAGCGGCTCATCCCGAGCCCTTAATGTTTGCACTTAAACGTGAACAAGCACTAAGCTTTCAACCCTCATCATAACTAGTCAGAGGCAGCGCCAAGCTCGACCTCTGACCACCTTGCCGCGTCTGCGACCCCAGTTAGCGCTAAGCTCTCCTCTCCCTCTCTTTTCTGTTTTCCGTTAAATACACCTGATCGCCTCTGCGACCGCCTTCCGGGACCAACCCATATGCAGCACTTCACCAATCAAACCCGTGTTCACTCTCTCCACGAGAGCCTATGGTTACGCCTTCGCGTTCCCACACTTTGACCCGCTTGCTGCACCGAGCTTCTCCGAAAGATATCATCGGCCACTAATCCCGTGATCAGTTAGCAGAACTCTGCAGCAGGCCCACATTGCCACTCTATTTACCCGGCGGCATGCAACCAAGCCGCCGCTTCAAGAGAACTGCTAGACAGGTCTATTGTACCCAAAAGCACTTCCGTACATTTCCAAGGCGGGGTCATCTCGCCCGAACTGGCGACCCTTGGCGACAAGTCGACTGCGCCAAAAGGTCAAAGGATTACTTTGACAGGGAGCCCCCGCTGTTCTTGCAAGCGACTCCCCCCTTGTTGTTCCTTTCTCGGATGCCCCGTTTCCTCCGAAAATGCTATACAATGCCGCAGTGAAGAGTCCTGTCACCCGTCCTGTCCCCTCTGCTGTGCAGCTATGTACGTCACAGCAATTAGTGACCGCGTGCGTCGCGGGAACAAAGCCGCCGCTTTAACTGCGTACAGAGTGCATACCACGACGTTTCTACGGAAAAGCCATGCGCTAGGCCGCCGTCGCCTGCTCTTCCCCATCGATCTACCGCCGAACATAACACCTACCTCAATTGTCCGCTGATTTCCCTGCATCCGCATTATAACCGGTCTTCAATCTCAAGGAGCTGTACAATAAGCGGTATGCCTATACATTAAGTTCTATGGGAGGGTAAACGGGGGTTAAAAAAAGCCACATTATAGCCGGTCCTGCACTATAAGCGGTTACGTTATAAATGGTCTCTGCTGTACTATAAAAGCCGTACTACAAGGCACTACGAAGGGCATCATTATTGGCACTCACTTCCAACTAATAGTGCCAGGTGGAAAAATATCATTCCCATTATGTACACTGCATAACCTGTTCACAAGCCATGTACTGCCTCAGTTGTTGCTGCAGATAGCCACATTTGTCTGCCTTTTCTTTCCATACATATTCCTTCTCCTTTATTTGTTCTTCCTTTGTGTCTCTCATTTATTATTGTATTTTCAGTGCAACCACATTTAAAATGCGTAGAACTGGATTTCCCTCTGTCACCTTGCCATTCATCTGGGATTTTCATTTGGATATGGTCTTGAGGCCAGGTTTCCTCCTTTGTGTTCTTTCTGTTTATTTTTGTTTTTTAAGTGATTACATTGAATGTGAATAATTAATTATTAACCGGAAGCTGGGCAGCTCTTTCAGAATGTAATCACAACTGTGGAATACTATACAAGCACAAACTTCAAACTCAATTTTGTACGGTATTGTGCAAACCAGGCGAGAAAGCAGCAGTTTAAGTAAATTACAACATTACTGAGCTCCACCTTTACCTATTTGTGAAGAAATATAAAACTTTACTCACCATGGCCACCACTAGGTATCAAACGCTTGTGTCGTAGGCATAGCTTTTGTTTATTTGCATATGCATTTATTTAGACGCTTTCCAACACCAAAAGCTGTACAAATTGGGAGAACACACATTCGCACAGCTACATTGAAGCTTGCATTGGAAGAATGGGGACGAAAGCACATTGGTTAGTTCCATTCCAGACTTGTTCTTGGGGTCAGGGAATCCTGGTACAGCATTGCTGGACGAGATGGCACTTAGCTTCATAAAAATGGCATGACACGAACGATGGGCAGTTTATAAACTCTTCACTTAGAATCGGATTTAGTTGACAAATTTTGCGAAAAGGACACCTTTATGCACATTTGCAGAGTCTGGGTTGATTAAAGGTATTGTTTATGATGGAAATAATAAAACAGTACAGAATAATAAAGGTGATTTTCAATACGACAAATAAATCTATGAAGGTCTCAGATGGCTAAAGCATTCTGCAGTCTAGGACGAAGAGTGTCTCGAGCACTGGCATTGACTTTTGGACAGTGGGATTCATGCGCATATGTATGTTCACTGATATGAAGTTGGAAGTTGGACTGGTAACCACCAACATATCATGTGTTGTTTCTGGTTACCTTGTGTTCTTTTTGTTGTGCATTCTTCTTTTTTTCTGAGGTGAGGACACTGACAGTGATTGTGCTTGCATGTATTCTAGAGGCTGCAGCACGCAATGCTGTTGCTGATGAAAATAGTGTGTGCCTTAGAAACTACAAGCTCATAAGAAGCAGGCAGTATCCACTCTAGAACCTTCTACAAGACACTATGAATGAATTTGGAAACAGAAATTGCTGTAGTATGATTATTTTTTACCTCATTTAGCCTATTTGCACATGTCTGTGTCAGATGTTTTGGCACTGCTATTGACCATCTTGCTTGAAGAGAACATTTCTATGATGGATTGTATAATTTACCCCACTGCAGCGTGTGCCCCAGTGGATTTGTCCTTCACTGGAGGTGTGTGAAGTAGTGATGGTGCCTGCAAAGATGCAGAGGTTGCCAACTGAAAGTGGGTTGGCCTGGGTGGACATCCCTGTGCCTTCATCTCACCTGCCAACGGCTGATGTTCGCTGCCGACTGCTTTCTTATCGGTGGAGAAAAGGACAGGTGAGTTTCCAGCTGCCACATACTTAAAGGGATACTGAACAAAAAATTTTGCCACTGAGACTATTTGCCAAAATGATAGATTGGGTGCTGGGACAAATCAACACAACATTGTTTTCAGGCAGGAACCGCTGGAAAATAATGAAATTCATACGTTTTTCGCAAAGCACCGCACCTAGCGGGCACTCTTTGAACTAGAGCAAGTGACGCTTGTGCGACATTTCGTGTGCCCGACGGTGTTGTTGCTCCAAGTTGGGAACACACCAACCCCCCTCTCTCCAGAGTGGTCGCCTCTCTCCACCCGCATCAAGGCCCCCAATGCTGCGCGCTCCTTAACTTGCGCAGTGAATGCTTGAGCTTTCTCCTCTTTTCTCTTCGGCCGCTACCTTTTTCTTTCACTATTGTCCCCCCCACCCCTTGCTTCTGCCCCTCAATTTTTTTGAGGGTGGCGCAGCGGTGGCTTCCTTCAGTGCTGTAAGTGCTGGGTTCACAGCCGAATGCTGCCAGGAACCCACCCGTTTTACAAATGGGGAGACACACACACACACGCGTGCGCGATGCCAGACTTAGCTTTTTTACACATTCCAGTGTGCCAAGTGGAGGAGAGGAGGATGAGTGCATTGCAACGGCCTTGCACGGGACCCAATGGGAAAGGGAGGAACTCTTGGAACAAAGGGCGTGGTGCAGCCGGGTCGCTTCCCCTGTCTGTCGTTGCTGCTGCTGCTTGGGGACACATGACATCACGGCCTCGGCACTCATTCTGACGTGCAGCCACCATGCACTCACAACCCGCCAATTATACAGGCATCCGTTGAAAAAATATGTGAAATGAACATTGCATGCAGAATCAAGGAGGTCATTAGAGTCAAATTTCAGCGTTTCTATGATATTTTCTTTTGTTCAGTATCCATTTAAATAACCTTTGTGGCGACATGCTTGCCTACATTTCTGTGCATCTTCCGTCTTGTCATTGTCAACCCCTGCTACTGCTGAAGCAATAAGCTGCTGTGTGTTTTTGTTCTATGTGGGATTCGTTTTGGCCTTCGCTGCACCTTCAGGAAGAAGGTGCATTGAAATTTCATCTTCACGCCTGTCATTTCCTTGTGTTAAATAGAGACTCTCAAGACTTGTTGGAGCACCCCATAATTCTGCTGTGAGATGCTTGTTTCTTAAAAACTTCCATGTCTTGATCTGGGATGACATGTGTAATGGGGAACCAGCTGATAAACGCCCTTCCACATGGATGAGTACAAATTTTTTATCAACAAGGAAGGAGCTTTCTCTCCGTGTTATCCGTATGAACTTTTCAGAATGAAAGCTTCCATGTGTACTTTGGACAAAGCTACTAGGTCCATGCAGATCTTCTTGTAGGATGCTACAATGAAACCCATGTCCATACAGGATATTGTACAAATTTCTTTGCAGCTTCACACTACAAATGGGTAGATGAAAACTCTTCACTTTCAGAAATCTTTCTCTCTCGGCTTTCTTTCATGGTCACATGGACCAGTACAAATTTTTTATCAACACGTAAGGAGCTTTATGTCTGAGTAATCTATTTGAATTTTTCAGAATGATTATCTTTATCTTAATTCTCATATTTATGTGTTATGTTTCTTTTCTTGCAGGAGGCAGTCACAGGAAGCCGATGGTTTTCTAGTCCATCCCCACCTTCTGAGGGTCTGCTGCTTCACTGCCATGGTGGTGGCTTTGTGTCCCAAACTCCTGATTCTCATGAGGTGGGTACCGTTTGTTGCTATGTTATGCCTATTGTTGTTGCTCCTTGGTGATGCCTTGTGGCTAAGAACTGCAGAAAATTATCTTTAATAGAGTAGAAATATTTATGATGACTGTTTTTAAGGCTGACTTTTCTCTCCTGCTTCAGTTACATATTTGCTATGGGAGATGAGGTTGTGTGTTTTTCTTATGTCATGGAAGTGTCTTGCATACATATCAAGAATTACAATTTCTCATTTGGTGTTTCATGTGTCCCAGCGTAAAGACATTGGCAGACATAGTACAGTAAAAGCTCGTTAATTCGGATTTCACAGGACCGGAAAAAATCTCCGAAATAACTGAATGTTCGAATATTCAAGAGAACCAAGAAGACAATAAACAAATGTATGTTATGTTGCTGCACTTATATTTTATAAATAGATAAGCAGATCCTGTTCTTATTTTGCGTAAGAGCTAACTTTGTAAAAGACACCTATTTTCAGTCATCTTCCTGCTTGTAGTGACTGCAGCGAAAGACCCCCATCACTTAAATTCAACTGAAAAGTGCCAATCATCACCCTCCCTCTCTCTGCTGCCACCACAATTATCACAATTTGCGCATGCTGTGAACATCTTGCCTGTAAACGCATCAGCAACATATTCCTCATTCATAGAAATTGTAGCCGGTGAGTTTGATGCCAGCATGTGGACTGCGGTGCTGAACTGCTCTTCATCGTCAAGAGCTACCGCCATGTTTGAATATTCACGACATTGCGCCGGGTCAAAATGAAACTGCTGTTACGGATGAAACCGTGGCATACCATGGTCACTAGCAATGCCATCATTAAGGTAGTGTCCACGCAGCTCCGAAAACGTGTGCGGCCACCACGCAGAGTTAAAACTGAGTGCCGAATCTGTGGTGTACATAGCGCCATACGTGAGCTTGGTCACTTACGACCCTGTTCTGTAACGTCCATGTGCATGGCCTTAGCTCACAGTTAAAATTAAACTGCTGAATGCCGCATCCATTGCAAATGAACCCTGTTCAGACAGGGTTCGTTTGCAATGGCTGCTAGCGACGCGATTATGGATAGCTTCCATGCAGCTCTGAAGCACGTGTGCCGAGTCAAATCTACTGTTTGCCACGGTTCTAAAAGGCATGTGGGAAACATGAAAGTGCTGTTTGCTGCAGCTGCTGCAGAACAAGCTATAAACGCTACCGGCAGCTTTCGGCGCAATCGCAAAGAGCCTCCATGCAGTTCACGTTCACTGATTGAAAACAAAACTAGTTTGCCGCAGACGCATGTGCGAACCCTTCATTGCGGAGGGCGCAGTCATGCATAGCGGCAATACTTTTCTGAACGCAGATGACCATCTGTATGTCACAGGTAGAGGTAAACACAAAGTTCATGAAGCGTGGTAGCTTTTTTTTGTCATTTCTGCACGGTTCATGCTGACGATGATGGCGATTCAGGCTGCGCTGCATTGTTTCGGTTGGACGCTCACGCCGTTTTTGCGTTTTCGTGTCGAATTTTTGCAACAATTTCGGCTCGGCGTGCATTGAAGATCATTCAGATTAACTGAAATTCAGCTGAGTATGGCCAAATTACCAAAGATTGGGGCCATTGCATAACATATATTTTTGCCAGGGCTAGCAAACAAGTCTGAATTGTCCAATTTTCCAAATTAATGAAAGTTGAATTAATGAGCTTTTTCTGTACATCATCATTTTTTTCCTTTTATGAGCACACTCAAGTGATACAAAGCTTTTTTCTATGTCACAAGATATTAATTCCAGCGCCATTGACCTGCTGTTTTGGTGCCCTGCAAACAGTGATGCATATGCAGACAAGCCTATATTCTTGTTGTGATCCATAGGCAGAAATACAGTACAAGGTCTTCTTCAGTAATTACATGCTTTATCTTGATAACCTTGTTGAAGTTATAACAAAGGTTGCTTTCAGTGTAGTGCTCCTGGAGGTTTTCAGGTCGCTTGTCAGTTTAGTGCCTAGATTTTAAAGAAATTCAGCCAGGCTGTCATACCGTAATGCCCCTGAGAGAACAAAGTTGCTTATGAACTGCTGGCAAGGGTTGAAGTTCATGTTTATTTGAAGTGCATGTTTATTTTTCATGTGCAGGTTTCATGTTTTGTATCATACGAACTCGGGATGGAACTGGATATTTTGCTTGTCCCCGAGGAATCCATATCATCAAGATTGTACTGTACATTGAAGCTTTCTATATCAAAGTTTAACTGCATTTGAAAGGAATGCTTCTTACTCATGTCCTCTTAGCTCTGGTAAGAGCTCACGATGTTTCTTTTTCTCCCTCCCCCATGAAGATAATCACTACAAATAAGTATGGACATATGATAGTGAACAGCACTTAAGACGTGTGCCTCTTTGCTTCCTCTATTGCATTAACTGCACCAGATCTACCTAAGGGACTGGGCAAAGGACCTTGATGTACCCATCCTGACAGTTGATTACTCCCTCTCCCCGGAAGCACCTTTTCCCCGAGCCCTTGAGGAGGTGCTACATGTCTATGCCTGGGCTCTACTCAACCATGAAAAACTTGGTAAGTCATTAGCGCCATTCTGTGCTGTAGTGAGGAGCGTTAGGGGCCTTTTGGTCGGGTTGAGGCCAACAAGAAGCAGTCCTAGTTTTGGTAATTCATCGTTGCATTGCAAGATGCGATTGGATTACATTGCAATCTCCTATATTCCTGCATGCTGGTAACAATGCGATTGGATTACATTGCAATCTCCTATATTCCTACATATGCTATACTTGTTCCTTTGCTCTTCTAGAACTTTCCATTTAAAAATAAAGTAGTCTTACCTCTTCCCCATAATTTGTGGGTGCTAGCTGTTGACTGCATACTGCTGTCTTGCTGAGTAAACAACTTTGGTCACTTGGCAAGTGCTTGAATAAGTAAGTTGGGACACTGTGCGTCTGCGCAGCTAAGTAGGTAGGGCTATTACAACAGATATGTGCAGTTCTTAGCCCAGAATAGTCACAGACCCAGAATAGTTGCGTACCACTAGGTAACTAGCAGATCAAGAGGCAGGAGGTGGAGCGGCTGGAAGTAGAAAGTTTAAGGAGTTGGCTACGGTATAGACCTATTCCATGTTGGTAAACAGTGGTAGGCACCGGCGATATAACCGGGACATGTGTCGACGTCGCGGCGCGGAGGCCCTGCCCACCGCTTGCCACGGCCCTGCACGGTTGCGCCACCGCCGCCGGCGAAGTGTGTGCGAAAGCTGCCTCCGAGCACGGGGCGTCGGAGCTCCGACGGCGTGTTTACAACAGTTTGCGAGGGGCAGCCGCGTGAGATGAAGTTGCGTTAGCTCTGTAGGAAGCATTCAGTGAATGTAGAAAAAAATACACCGACGCCGAGCTATGACAAGATGTAAGAAACTGATTAAAACGACAAGCACCTTACCACATGATGCAAATGATCGCGAGCTATCATGTTTGCATCGCTTCATGCGTATGCTTTAATTCGGTAACTAGCGCAAGGATGAACCACTTGCAACAGCGAGACTTGTTTAAATGCGACTTGAAGATGCCTCAGCTAAAATACTGTTTCGGACCTAAAGCCTCTAATTCCTACACGAAATCCTTGCACAAAAACAAATGTAACGGAGTAGGTACTCAAGCATGCGATATTGGTGACGCTATAACCTATGTAAATACGGCTGTGATAACGCACACACACACACACACACACAAAAAAGAGCAATAACGCGCCAAGGACAAGGCTCTCAAATAACCGCCAGCAAGGCGCATAACCGCGGCTTGCAGCTCTGCCCATACGCTCATGTTCCGATCGTGAAGGCGTGAAGTCCTGTAACAACGCGGCAAATTTCAAGCGTGTAGTTCATTCGAGCAGTCCGCCAATCGAAAAAAAAAAATTTAAAGCGCATCATAACCACTACAGCGTTGCCAAAGACACTTCTCGTGTGTATGCTATCGCAGCCGTAAGCAATTTGCAAAAGCTGTAATCGGCCTGTCGCTCACGGCTACGTGAATTAAGCTCTTATATATTTGTTTCATTTGAGTGAATGAAATTCGTATGACGTATGTATAGCTTCCGTACTTCAATAATACACGGCGACCACGATTACTTCTACACATCGAGCTAAGTTAACGTCGTGCGCGCTTTGCAGTAAGCGTCATCGCTCTGTGTCTGCACTTTATTTATGCCAAGAAACTTGGTGTCGAGTATTATACTTGACAAACTTGTGACAATGCTGCTATTTCTCTCAAATGAAACAAGCCGCACTAACGCTAAATAATTACACATAAGCTTAGTCGTGACGAAAATGTTTGGCGCATAACCGATGCACCAAACAGCGGGCATTACAGGTTCGTCCCTTTCCTTAAGACAAACATAAGCAGGAAACCGATAAAAACCTATCGCACATATCTTGTGCGTTGCTGAGCAACCAACCCACGGCGCAGGTCATCGGTGAACACTTTTTTCTTCATTTCACGGCAGTGAGAAGCGCCCGCACCAGCGAAAACGCAGCGGCTGCTACGGTAGGCGTGCCGGCAGATGCCTACCACGCAAAACCAAAACTCCCGACGACAGCGCCACCGCATCTTCGTGACGTAGGCCCGGTGGAATAGGTCTATAGTGAAAAGTCAGTAACAGAAGCACTTGATTGTTGAGGAATAAGTGAAGTGAACAAAGCAGTATTAGAGCATTGATTAAGTGTTATGGAAACGTAAATGACACTATCGGGCAGAACAGACTGTAAAACATGTGGGCCATGCATTTGTTGAGTGAGTGCAGCCATGACATGGTGCTCAGGAAACCGTGTGAAATGGCTATCTTGTTGTAGCAGACCATTTGCAAAACACTGACATTACTTACAAATTCGGTGCAGCCATATTTCCATGGAGGTGAAGCTTAAAAGTCGGAGGTGTGCAAATATTCAAGATTTTGAATAATTTTTGAATAACATTTGCTATTCAATTCGATTCGCACTTATCTTTTACTATTTGAAGTTGCTAAATAAGGGGAAAAAATATGCTATGTCTCGTGACAAGTGGCCCATTCCCTGCATGTAGTACACTTTGCCGCATGACACTTCGTGTACTGCGGCGAAACTAATGGCGGAGCTAACACTCATGTATCGCAGCGAAGCTAACGCTCACATACTGAGGCGAAGCTAACGCCCCATGTACTGCAGCGAAGTTAGCACTTGCGTAATGCGGCGAAGCTAACACTTTGTGTACTGCGGCGAAGTTAGCTCAGCTTTCTGTTGCACAGTTCTTTGTTGGACTATTCTTCAGGACTTTAAAATGGCACTGTGAAAATACACTGGTCATGCAGTAAATTTTTTTTGCCCATGTTTAACAGTACGTTTCTCCATAATTAGATGTGGTATTATTTAAAATAGATTCGAAAATTGTTCAATTTGATTCACACTTGAACATAAATATCTGAATTCACTTTGCACTCGAAATTTTGCTATTCACACAGCTCTAATAAAAATGCCTGTGTACTAGATATGTCCACAGTGCATGTCAAAGGAACTTAAATGATCACAGTGCATCCAAGCTGCATGTCTCATAATGTCACTTAAAGGGTCCCTGAAATGTTTTTTTGACATCGTGTCATTGATTAGGCAGCACAATTGTGAAATCATTCACACCATAAATGAAGCGGAGCACCCTGAGCTAAGGTAGCTACGAGCTTATTTCTGTCGCCTTCCTCCTTACCAGTGCTGTTCCTCCTCAACTCGAACAGCTGCGTAGTGCAGGCTAGCGACGACTGTGCCTCCCACGTCAGCCGCTGTGCACAGCCCTCCGTAGCGACATATCGGCGCGATGTCTTTACTGAGGTCGCCGGCCTCGGCAGTGCTAGCCTCTGTAATAGTGCGCCAGCAACTCGTGTGTGCGCCGCCAGATGCCGCGACGATACCATTGGCTGCCCTTCAGTGCTCGTGACGTCATGTGGATTCCGTTTCGTGGGAAGGGGTGGTTGAAAATGCTTCGAGTCGCATAGATCTCTCACGATGTGCGTATTTAAAACTTTGTAGTAAATTACACGATTAACGCAGAGTGCTGATATTGTTACGCTAATGATCAGAAGGACTCAGGCTGTCAGTGCAACGCATTTGTACGAAATCGCCAAAGCCATTTCAGGGTCCGTTTAAACCTCCAGAATTTAATATGGATCTTAAAAAGTTAATAATGGTGAGCACCATAAACTAAATATGTCATAGTTGAGGAAGTGGCCTGCAGTGCAAAGATAAAAAGACATGTAATATGTTCATTATGTATTCATATTGCATTGATAGAGATGCTTTGCTTATATCAAACCGTTTGTGCCATCCCAATACACTTGTTTGAGCCATGGAGCAAGAATTCTTGAGGAGGGGAAATGGTGCTTGCTCAGGCGGTCCAGTAAAGTCACGCCATAGGGCATAGGGCACGCCACCGACGTGCCCTCTGTTGTGTGAGACAGCTCGCGTAGAAAGAAAAACGCATGCGTCGCGCTCTCCGTGGTAGCTTGGCGGTTAAACGTTTCAAGGCCAATAACCGGCGCTAATTCAATATAATGGATGCGTTTCTTGCGGGTGGCTGCAAATTATCTGATAGACTAATGAAAAGAAAGTGGCACATACACAGCTGTTACCTGCACAGTACCTTTTCTGGAATGCGAAATGTATAATTCTTTTATAACGCGAGCTAGGTTGGTTAGGTCGACACCAGAACTATCGGTACAGCATCGTTTCTTCAACTACACATATGCCGTTGTTTGCTTCCTTATTGTTCAAGGCTTTGGACTCGTGGCAGGGGGACATGAAAGGATGCATCATCTCATTTTCCTCATTGTGACAAGCAGCGGGCATATTTGTCTCCTAACAACCCATGTTGCCCATGGAGTAACCAGTAGCAGGGGGGGTGTGGATACCAAGTCATTGGTTATCTGAAGAATTTTTAGGGGGATGTGAGGACACAACGGGGGGTGTTAGGGTAGTGTTGGGGGGGGGGTTGTAAATCCCTGGCATGGCGTCTAGTTACAAGACAGGCCATTTTGGTTTGTCGAAGCCTTCGCCACCAAGCTCACTTTAGACATGTCCCACCTTATTTTCCTCTGGAATTCAAGGTTTAACTGTCCTGCAGTTTCGAAATTTCCTCAATATACGTTGTGCAAATCTCACCAGATACCTGAGCTCTCTGAGCCAATGTTAAATCGGCTCGTTGCATCCCAGTCACCAAACACTTCTTAATTTCCTCATCGAAACAGGTCCTCATACTAGTTAGCATGCTGTGTGGTTGTTCAACCAAACCAACGCTGTGCTGGCCAAGAAGAGAATATTCCAGGGCTGGTTGGCACCATTCCAGTTATTGTACGGGCTTACCCTTTCGTAATAAGTTAGCCACTCATTCACATCTTTCACTGCTCTGCTGAGATGGTGCGTAGCTGTCGGTAGTGCTGGAACAGGGCTGCACTTGCAGAGGCACCGGCCATGTGGCCCATCCTTTGATCATCATCACGCGAACATCACCATTCTATCGGGTCTTGTACAGTGTAGTATAGCAATAGGTGGGAAAGGTAAGTGAGGGTTATGAGGAGGGAAAGGAGGAGGGGAATGCCACCAGCTCCACTTCACTTCCACAGACTTCGCACCACTGGTGCCTAGCTGCCCCAATTTTTTTTTACTACCTGATGTTCACAGAATACCATGTATTTTGTTATTTCGTACCTCCATATAACGAAGCATGTTTAGCCATTGTTTCAATATAACATAGTTTTACTGCTGCCTCAAAGACCAAGCTGACAAATAAAAAGTTCTGCTGGTGCCATCAGTAAAATGGGCAAGTTGCACATGGCTTTAGCGAACACATTTTCGAAATTGCACGCCGCGCCTGCTGGTGCACAGCTTAAAGCTTGCCTCTTTGCCAGCAGGTCAGGCGGACAGAGATCATGCAAACTATGGCCTCATGTGTCATACTGCGCACCTTGCACACTCCACAAGCAGTGTGGTTTATATTTTGCGTCACCACTGTCATGCATCAACAGCCGTTTTGGCACTTTTGTTATCGCCGAGTGTCGAGTGAGAAGCATGCGTACCCACTTTGTTATATCGAGGCTTATCTGTATAAACACGCTGCTTAGGAAGACATTCATTGCTCTGACGAAGACAACTCAGCTTGTCAAAATAGTATTGGCTCTAGTGACATTTGCTGTTAACAACTTTTTCATCATTTGAAGCCCCCACCTTCCCTTGAACTTCCCTTGTCACGTGTGGTGTGTGACATGGCTTATATGTAATGAAATGCAGTATTTCTGCATGGGATTTAGCTGGATGCCAGTGATAATTCTATATATATCTGGGTTCTGTGTGTGTCTTGGTTCGACTGTATACATCTCTTGTAGATCTCTACCTCTGAAAAGTATTGCTAGGTTGTCCTTTTAATTGTAGTGGTTCATTTGGACACCTTTGTAAGAAACATGCGCCATGGAGCAGCTTTTGTCCCTTATAAGAAGGGCCTTTTATTGGGGTGCGCAAATAATGAATCTTAGAACCGAATCAAATACAAATCAAATAGTGATGGGACTGAATCGAATACGAATAGAATACTATTAGAATAATTTTCAAATAGTAAGACAAAAGTTTTCTAAACAGCCCAAAAGTTTCACAGCATTTTATTGGAAATAATTATTCATAAGCATTGACAAAGGAACAGTATTATTAGATTTAACCGACAAATAACACGGTCATGTCAAGTGAGGTAGGTTTGCATGCAGTCGTGACTCGAGCCTTTGAGATATTAAGTGCAGGCAGCACTTGACTGTTCATTAATCTACCACTTGCCTATCACATGATTGAGGCCTATTTGCCATGATTCTCCCGTTTAAATTTTTCATTACAAGGCTTCAAGGTGCCTTCTCCTGGCTTTATTCCTTCCTCCGTGCGCGGGCGCTCGTTTGAGAGGGCTCAGATGTATTGCCAAGAGGTCGGCAAACAAAACTACCAATATCATGATGATCACAGAAGGTTAGTAAATTTCAGGAAAAGAAGAAGGTAGACGGTGATCTTGTTGTGGTGAACTTGTGCTCAGTTCACACCTTCTCCTTCCTCCTACCTCTTCACTTCCTTGTGGAGCCGAGCTCCCCCAGCTGACGCTGCTGTGAAGAAGGATGGGTGGAAGTCTTCCCCCTACTTCCTGTCCGTCGTTGGTTGTGTTGTCTCAACTTCAAGAATGGAGACCAGCCTTTTTCACACACAAACACAACTCGACTTTATATACACAAGATGGTACATACACATTGACAGACAGTAGCTTCGGTTGGCAGGACTTAGGTGGAGCCATCGGTTGGTAGGGCTTTGGTGGCACCGTCGCTCCAATTCGGCAGAGCCGACCAGTGCATAGCACCTCTCCTGCGACCTCAACCACCACCCGGACTCGTACTAGATGTCCTCTCTAGCACTATTCGCGCCCCAGCCCCGGTTGGTAGGACCTTGGTGGAACGATCGCTTCCATTCGGCAGAGCCGACCCCAGTGCATAGCACTGCTCCTGCGACCGTAACCACCACCCGGACTCGTGCTAGATGTCCTCTCTAGCCTTATCCACTCCGTCCTCACCAACCTTCTGGCTACCTTCCAACCTTCTGCTCACCTTCAGCCTTCCAACGTCGCTTCCAACCACACTCTGCCAGGGACGAGGGGCCACCTTATAAACACCGGTCGCTCCGCCCCTGAAACCCCGACAGCCAATCACAATCTTTCACACAAACCCCGCATGTCTAACTCTGCATGTCTAACACCGTATGTCTAAGACAGTGCCAAACCCCTAGCAACATACGGGCACCAAACAAACAGAAGCCCGCGTAGCAACCAGTACACTGAAAGGGACATGGAAACCCACAGGCACAACCAACCACACTGACAACAAAAAGAACATATAGAAGTAAAACATCCCAGCTGACTTAACCTGTGAACCTTGGCCGCCACTCTGCCCTTCGCTCCCATGTGCTTTTAACAAAGACGCTCCATGGGGTGCCATGGCGCCAAACCAGCTGGTGACTACAGACATTCCTCGACAGGCCGCCCGAACTACAGGTTTCCCTGGGGCTGCCAAACACCTGTCAAGCTGGTTCCCAGTTGCCAGCTACCCTGTTTCCATCTGTACTACGAATTCCAACAATGGTCGCCTCCTGCCCCGCATGTCCACCACGTGGCTGTGCGCCTTCTCCAGCGCATACTCGACCACCTCGGACTACCGCAATTTCCGTCTTTTTCTGACGACCTTTACAAGGTTCATAACACTTTTCCTTTCCTAGCACTTAAATTTTAAGAATGAATGAATGAATGTGACCTTTATCAGGAAAAACCCACCCCATCCCCAACAGTGGCCCTTGGCTGCTGTTGGGGATGACGAGGGTTTAGCAAAAACGTGTAGATCTGAGAGTCATTATAGCCTCTATATTTCTGTAAAAGGCTGGGCTACATGCTTTGTAGTAGTTCAATGGTTAAAAAAATAACCCCTTGCAATTCTGATGCTCCCTTCCTTTGACGTTTTGTCGTTTTTGGTGACTATTTGTCAACTGTTAAAAGAATATTCAGTATTTTGAATATGCACTATTCGATTCAAGTGCCTAATGAAATAGAATGCTATTTGATTCATTATTTGAAATTTTCAAATATTCGCACACCCCTACTTTTCTATAAGTATGGTGGTGTTACAGTAGCGTGGCATGGTAAACCTTTAGTAGCGACTGCTCGGAGCCGGAACCAGCTTAACCATCGAGGAAGGCCAGCAAGGGAAGACAAGGTGACTAAAGAAAAGAAAGAAATGAAAAGCTTAATACATCGCTTCCGGTGAGCGAGGTGTTCAAAAGAACATTACAAATGTGCGCACAGCATCGTACTGGAGTGAAGGGGTTGCCAAGAGCGACTGCCTGGGCGGTGCATTCTCTCTCCCCTTTTATACCCTTTTGTGAAGCGTCCCCAGTGTTTGTCACAATGCTCGCTTGTTGCGACCTGTTGTTGGTTCAGCAAACGCTCCGGCGCCTTGCGGGTCATCGGCAGCGGTGTGGGGAGTGAGCTTCTGAAGGAGGAGAGAAGGGCTCACGTCTACCGCACATACACAGTACACACGCACGATCGCCACGTGCGACACGCAAGTTGAAACAAGCTGGCTCGGAGGCTGGGCTTTCCAGACGAACACCTTGCTTGGAGTTCGTTTTATGTACTGTTGTGCCGTGTCAATCGTAACAGTGCCATATTCTCTTTTTATGATCCACATTATTTTGATATGGGCAGACTACAACTAAACTGACCGCTAAGGGTCTTTTATATACCATTTGCCTTAAGGTTTGATGACTAGCTTGGTGGACTGTGACACTCAGAATGCAATTCATGTTTCCTCTACCACAGCTTCCTTGCATTACTTATCATTTCCCTTTGTCTCCATAACACACTAACTGCAGTTAGCAGCCAAGAGCACAGCATGTACACCTGAAATATTTGTGGCAAACGGTACTGTCGACGAGTACTTAAAGAGTTCTTTATAAGCAGCTGCCCTCGGGAGCATGGTTGTTACAAAAGAAATCCAAGCAATGGGAGAGATAGGGTGGACAACCGTGCGAGTAAATGATTTCTCTTATACCCACTTGTCTTATATCAGTGTCTCTTATAAAGGGGTTCAACTGTATCATTGGTTGTAACGGACGGTATTTCACTTCTTTATTTTTCATTTGTTTTGCATTTTTCCTGTTGCCTTTCTGCAGGTTGGACTGGAGAAAATATTTGCGTGGCTGGTGACAGTGCTGGAGGAAACCTCATGCTGGCCCTCTGCCTCAAAACCATAGAACTCAAGATTCGGCGGCCCAGTGGAGCATTTGCAGCATATACGCCCGTTATGCTCAGCATGGCACCATCACCTTCGAGGATCCTGTGTGCTGTGGATCCTCTGCTTCCCCTTGGCTTCATGCTGACTTGTCTTCATGGTAGGTTCTTGGACTTATTTACATGTGTTAAAGGCACTCCAACACAATTTTATGCTGCATAATAATTCTTGTTTAAGATAGCATTGAAATTCGATGTTTGAAATATCTACGAGGGTGTCATGGAGAGGTAGCAAAAATAGCTGTTTTTGATTTCCAAAACTGGTAATGAAGATGTTACAGTTCGACAGAAGTACCACATGACAGTGGTATGAGCCAGAACTTTAGGCTTCACAGTGTCACCTCAGGAGAAGCTGCAGCTGAAACATCTCCATGGCGGTGGCATGCTTGGACCCATGTCATAGGAGTGACCACCAGGCGATTGGACGGTCTGCTTCTGCGCTGTCAAGGAAACCATACATTTACCAGTCTTATAGTTTTGCCAGGATCGCTTCAGTGGTATGCAATACTTACTCATAGTGAATTTAGCCATTGTGAAACATCATTTCAGTAGGCATTTAAAGAAGGGAAAATATCGGTTCACTTGCATCTTGCTTCATCTTGCTTCTTAAAAGAGGCAATAAAATCTGACTACAAAGGCATTGATTTCGTTTAGAACACTAGTTTTGTAACAGAGGGAAATAAAAATGAATGATGGTGTGAACATAGGACAAACCCAGCAGTGCAATAATGCGATACCAATTACAGTGATGTTACCATATTTTGCTGTCTGTAGTCGTTAAAGTATGCTTGATTGATAAAAAAACTGATGTTGATTTATTGTAATGACAGAAAGTGCATTTTGGCCAACACAGGTGATCCGGCATTATCTCTGTGCATGCTTCTCTTTCAAAGTAAGCAGCAGTGTCTAGGAAATCATGATGCCTAAGGATGTCGATGCAGCTATGCAAGAAAGTTGGTTTTGTCACAGACACTTTAAATTGCTGGAGAACAGCGTGTCATTATGCGTGCACGTTATAATGAACCCCCACTCTTTGCAGCTTACATTGGCTGTGCCACTGAGACAGACATCAAACTGTGTCCCAAGGTGCCTCCAGAGAAGCCGGCTCGTCGTAAAGGTGTAACGGAAGGCATTGCATTGGATTCCAGTCACAGTACCACAGAAACTGTTCACATTTCCAGTACACATCCTGTTCCAAAGAGCGACATGGAGACAGGGAACTCTGCAAGCGTCTCGCCTCCCACGAAGGCCAAGATGCCTTTGACACGCACGAAGAATGTTGTGCAGCTAGAAGTGGCAGGAGAACTGCCTAGTCAGTACCTCTGCCGCTTTGCATCCCACTGTGACGACATGGACGCCTCGTGCAAAGTAGACCGGCATGAGGACGAGCACGTTGTGCTGGAGATGCCCGTTGACTTGACGTTCCCAGTGCGTAATCGTTGCTGCCGTGCAGCCACATACTGGGTGCGGGCGCTGGTGACCGTGCTAAGTGCGAGCCACTTGTACCAGAGACATGTGCTGGCCAACTGGGAGCTGCTGTGTGGCCAGAATGGCAAGAAGAGGAAAGGCCTGGCTGTTCCATGGTTTAGGAGAGCCTCGCGCTTCGACCGCAAGTTCCAGACCATGAAGATTCTGGCGAGCAACCCATTCATCTCGCCCTACCTCGCACCTGGTTGGATGCTTGAGAGAATGCCGCCTTGCTACTTCGTGGTAAGTGCCCGTGGACGTACTGTAATACTGTACAGTCTTTTTATTTTATCATTTTCTTTCTCCCTCCATTGCAGTAAAACCGTAAGACTGGGTAAAAGAAAATTTGATCAGCACTTGTTTCGTTTACAGAAAACCAGCATTTATTGTGCTTTCTCAAAGCTATGAAAAACCTCATCCTAGAGCACACAAATAAGCAGTGTGAAAGCACAGTGCGTGTAGGTGTGGCATTTATGTTAACATCCATATTGTGTAACATTATGGTGTGACATCATGTTACAATGTCATGTCATTCGTCAAGACACCATTATGAGGTATCACGGTGTCATTGACATTATCTCTTGGTCACATGAGTTTTCTTGTCTTTTGTGCTGACACTTGATGGATGGACGCCATTGTATTTTTATTCATGAGGTGTATAAAGTTCTTACATTAAAATTTCGATCACTTTAGCTGGCGATGTCACCGGTCACCATCGCTGGCAGAATAAAAACTTCTATGTAGAGCTGTGCAATTAGCAAAATCTTAAGTGCAAGGTGGAATTGAATATGATTGTTTGAGTACGAATAGGACATTTTCTGGATAATGTTTGAATACTTCTTAAAGGTTACATTGCAGAGAAATCTACACCTAAACATGGACAAGAAAAAGCAAATTTATTGCACGGCTAGTATCCTTTCACAATATTGTTCATAGAAAAAGAGCAGTGAATTCCTAAAGAACAGTCCAACAGAGAACTGTGCGTCTGCATGAACTAACTTTACCACAGTCATGAGTGTTAGCTTTGCCACAGTACACCAGTGTTAACTTCACTGCATTATGCAAGTGTTAACCTTGCCACAGTACATGCGTGTTATGCAGTAAAGAACACCACGTATGGTAATGGGCCACATGTCGGTAGACATGGCATATTTTGCCCCTTAATTACCAACTTTGAACAGTTCGAATAGTAAAGGTTGGGTACAAATCGAATCGAATAGCAAGCACTGTTTGAAAACCATTTGAATATTCGCACATACCTATTTTACGTGATATGTTGTGGCCGCGTTGTTGGCATTCCCACTGCTGCCACCCTCTCTACATGGCAAGCGCTAGGAGCTAACTATCTGTACCAGTGGTCACTTCACTATCAGTAGATTATATTTCTTTTCATACTGCTGTCTTACACAGTTCCTGCACACAGATCATCATCATCATCCTATTTAGGTCCACTGCAGGACGAAGGCCTCTCCCAACGATTTTCAGTCCACCATATCCTAAGCGAGTTGGTTCCACTTTATGCCTGCAAACATTTAAATTTCATCGCTCCATCTAATCTTTTGCCTGCCTCTGTTGTGTTTTCCCTCTCTTGGTATCCATTCTGTCGCTGTTACTGTCCATCTGTTATCTTTCCTCCTCATGACATGTTCTGCCCAAGTCCACTTCTTTCTTTTAATTGATATAATAATATCGGCTACGCCTGTCTGTTCCCTGATCCATTCTGCTCGTTTTTTATCTCTTAGCGTTACCCCTATCAATTTTCTTTTCATTGCACGTTGCATGCTCCTTAGTTTCATCTCTAGTTTTTTCGTTATCCTCCACGTTTCTGCACCATACGTTAGTACTGGGAGCACAGATTACAAAACACAATTAACTCCTGCATCAGCATGCATTGTTTTGTATATACATGCACATCACACCATTATATGAGGTGTACAGGAAAGAAAAATGCTTGATTTGCCTCACCTTATATGTTATCTTGTTATGATTGGCATAGTGATAGTGTTTATTTTCTGCTTTAATTGTTGCAGGCACTGTAATATATGTGTATTTTTATGCTTCCTCGCACAGGGCCTTCACCTGGACCCCACCTTGGATGACCTTGTCATGCTATCAAAAAGGTTGAAGGCAGCAAACAACTATGTGCAGCTCGAGATATTGGACAACCTTCCGCACGCGTTTCTTAATTTTCTGCCCTTTAGCAAAGAAGCTCACGAAGGTTCCAAGAGGTGTGTTGAAATGATCAAGCAGGCGCTCTGTATTAAAGTGCCATAATGTACAGTAATGCTTAACTTACGGCCCACCGCAACCCTGCAATATGGTGTACAGTTGCGTGCGTTAGACATTTCTTGCATCCCTAGTATTGAAGGTGAATCTATAGTTTCTCAGTGAGTGGCATTGCTTTACATTCTCCGTGACTCAATTTTTTAAGCGGATTTTAGCATCACATTTTTCTTTCACCTTGATGCATTGCAGCTCTTGCTTTAATTTATCATATGTGCTATTATAGTAAGTGTTAATAGTGAGAACAAGTACAGATGCACCAGGCTGGCTCTTGGTGCACTTACATAAATATACATATAGTATTTTTGTATACGTATGTAGAGTTTTATGTTTAACTGAACAACCACTATATAGTGTTTCGCTCTCTTGAGCAGTGGTGGGGACCTGTCATGTAGTGGTAGAAACTGTGAAGCTGCTGTAAGAACTGCAAAGTGGCACATTTAGTTTTTAAGTAGAGGTTAATGGGATTTTAAAAGGTATTCATCACACTTTCCCCTAGAAGAAATATATTTTTAAGTACATTACAAGTTTTTTTTATATTGACCCGTCGATGTAACAGAAGCACCATTGCCACCAATTGTCTACCTCACTAGCTACAATGGCACAGCTGCTTTTATTTTTAAAAGGTACAAAAATAAAATATTTTGAATAAAATGTTTTTTGGTTTGCAGTGCTTTCTTTCATGTGTGCAACAACATTGACATTGCATTTGGTAGCAGCACATCCAAAATGCCATGTCATTGCACTGTTTTGTTGCCACGAAGATGTATCTCCAGTGATTTTGAAGGAGTAAACACAACAACATACGTACTAACATAAGCTCTAAATGTGTCTTGTTACTGTAGGCTTGTAATGAACTTGTGCTTATAGAGAAGATTCTGTTCTTCTATATTAACTTTGAAGTACACTATTGTTTCTCATACATTTTTCTTGAAAAATGTTTTTCTTAAATAAAGTACCATGTCAGTAGCACATGTTTCAGGGCACACATACCTCACAAGGCGGGATTCCGACTACGTGGACATGCCTTGAACAAAGAGTGGCTTGGTGCAGATGCTATAAGGAGTATAAAAGTGAGGAAGTTTACTAATGATGTTTATTGCCAAGCTTATTGCTGCTACAGCAGTTTCTAATCTACACCACTAGTACAAATCTTGTTCAGGAAAATTTAATGTTTGATCAGAAAATAAGTCTTGTGGCAGCAAACAAGGTATTATGAAGCACAATGTTCCTAATAATGTACCGAACTCTTCATAGAAAAATGTGTGGATTTGAAGTGATAAACACTGACCAAATGGGAATATCTGAATGTACAGTCAGCCCACCGGAAAGGTGTGACTTTTAAACACAGAACATGTTCCTATGCTTTGAGTAGTTATTAGTCTGTTCTGATACTGCCATTAGCATAATAAGGTCGACTATATTAACAGCAGGTCTGCCGTGGTAGCTTAGCAGCTAAGTTCAAGGCTTGCAAAGCTCAAGGCTGCGGGAATGAATCCTGGCCACGGTGATCACATTGCAATGGCGGCGAGATGCAAAATGCATGCGTGTATGTACTTAAATTTAGGTGCATGTACCCTAGGTAGTCAAAATTATTCTGGAGCCTTGCATGTCACATAGTGGTAGCTGGTTTTTATGCTCAATAATTATGTTAATGCAATAATTCATGGGGTTTTGGTGCGTAAAACCCCATAAATTATTGTGTTAACAGTAGTTATTGTACAATTTGATTGAAACTACGCTTGCCCAAGAGATTTTCCCTGTACATGAACGTACAGTTTTTTTTTTCCACAGACTTTTTCGATTATTAATTGACTTTAAGAAGCTGGTTTCTGTTTCAGAAGCAGAGTATGTATCCTCGAACACTGAGCTCCAGCTGGCATTAGAATTTTAGAACCATTTTTTAGAGTTACTATATTATTCAATCACTCAGTGCATCAGTATGTTCAAATTAAGGTGCACTGAAACTTCTTGTGCTCATAAGGCAACGTATGCACTGAAGTCTCTTTGACATTCACTGAATTCCAGATAATTGTAAAGCAGTGTTCTTTTTAGATGGTGTAAGCATTTGTTTTCTGCAAACAGTTCCACATTGTCAACCATACTGCCTTACCTGCAACATTTCAACTCTCAGCTTATCCACAACACTCAGTCGAATTGTTGAAGCTTTGTGTCTGTGATAATGTGGCATCACAAAAACGTCAATTTCAATTAGCCTTAGACATTTTTAAAGCAATGATCGACAACCTATTAGTGACAAAAATAGGCTTTTGAAACAATCATGTTGGGGATGTAATTTGTTGTAGATGCTCTATGTTGCTAAAAATGGAGTGGCCTTAGAATACCCGCAGAAGCTAGGGCAGGACATGTGCATACCTACATGAGAGATCAGTAGTGTGCTGAAATAAATTGGCACTTAAAGTCTTGACAAGGTAATGGAGAAGTTCTGTGGATGCCTGTGGGTAGCTGTGCAACTGCACACCACATTTTCATGTTAGGGTGAAAGAATTGCTGTGCTGTGGCAGAGTGGTCTTACCTTGATGGTGTTCTTTGCTAGGTTGATATGATGAAATAAATGTTTGCCACATATGCTCCAGCCCTATGCAGACTTCTCATGTCACCTTTCATATGCATTATATACATGGAGTCAAGCTCTTCTGCACTTCAATTAAGTGTACTAAAATATGTAGACTGCATTTTGGGACTGGAAAATGGTAAATAAAGCGACATTTCATTCAGCGGTCTTGTTAGAATGAGAATTATAGATGTTATATGTCCATCATGCTGTATACTTTTGACAGATTGTTCATTGTTCTCATGATTTGCTTGTAGTTACAAGGGGTACATGTGTGAGTAGTCTTAAGGCTTAGTCGAATACAATGCAGACAGTAGCACAAGCAAATCAAATATAACACTGTTTTCTTGAATATATTGAACTATCGTTTGTACGATGAATGTAGATCGATGTTCACATTATCGTATTCATAATGGCAATAAATGCAGTGTCTGGAGGAAATAACCAACCAGACTCTTAATTCGTATCCACAGAACTGTTCAGAAAGCACAAATGATAGTTGCAAATCTGGTAATGTTGTGCCGCCCGAGTGAAGTACCTTAATTGCAGGCTTGTTTTTATATATGGCATTGAACATTAAATTTGTTGTACCTCTGCACCAATTTAAATTTGTCTTTATTTTGCTGCAGTTAACATTGGGAACTATTTGTAAACGATTAGAAAAATATTTGTTATTCGATATTCTTGAATATTTGCACAACCAGTGCATACGTATATGCTAATGTTGCATACTGGCAATGGTCAAACGTTTGTGATGACTACCCAGACAACACATGGACGTCCTAAGGACTACAAAAAGACGTCCAACTTGGGAGGTAGGGACGTCCCATGGGATGTCCCATATACCGCAGAAAAACATCCCAAGTGATACAAAAAGAGATGTTTTTGGGATGTCCCGAACGGCGAGGTTGTGGGAGGTTATTATGATCTTTTTATTTTTTTTTCTTTCTTTGGGAGATTTATTAATTTCTCACATGCCGGCAGTCGTTCACTGACCAGAGAATTCCTTGTAACCCCCTCCCCTCCAAAAAAAAAAAAGAAGCGTCCAAAATAAGGTGAGTACCACAATTATTTATTGCACAGCAGTAGTCCTGTGGAAGTATCATATGCATAGATTCTCCCATATGTCCTCTGCTTTCTGCCACCAGTGGTCTTCACTGCTAGACTATTGCCAGTTCTGCTGCACAGGTGAATGAGGGTGCGGATGTCCGAGATTGTTTCTTCTGTGTTCTGCGTTTCATTATCAAATAAGGCAGTCTGCGTAAAAAAAATATGACACGAGAGTGAGGAAAATGCAGTGCGGCAGTAATACAGGCGATGCAAATGTTAGCGTTGTAACAATACTCACAGCACACGACCTACCGTGTGCCATGCATGTAGCATCCATGTCCCGTACCCGTTGCTTCCGCGAGCAGACACTACAGAAGGGGCAACAAACAAAATGTAAGAAAGCTGCTAAGAATGCCAATAACAGAAATGCTTTAAACTTACCTCAAATGTTATGAACTCAGGCTGGATCGACGAATATTCCAAAGACGCTGGACACACCGATAAAAAAGCCGGTGACAATTTAACTACCACGTACATCAGACCACGTGTGGCGACAGACTGAACAAACCGCTCGCAGTGACTAAGGTGTCGGCCGTGAAGGCTCTTGCCGAAGTGCACGTGTTTGAAAAAATTTATTTGTACATATATTACCTCTGACAAATACCAGTGCATAGATTTTTTCGGCGGCATGTCTCTTTTATAGCAAAGCTTATTTACAAATTATTTTACCGCTTCAAATACAACTTTTCGGAAGGTGTGTTCGTATACGAAATCCAAGACGTTTAAGCAGTTTCCTGTTTTGTGTCCGTGTTACCGCGTACGAGCAAAGTCAAAATGCGGTGGTACTGTGGCTCAGCAGACTTCGGGGTTCCCGTGTGGTGATCGGAAAATGACTTCACAAATCAGCGCAAGAGGCCTGCACTTCAGAATATTAACTCACTACTTAGGAAGAAATAACAAAATTATAACCGGCGCCCTCGATCACCGCTGACTTCGAATGCGCGCGCTCCATTAAGCAAACGCCTGCATGCAAAAATAAATTACCGGGTTATCTGACATTGTACCGCAATAATCATATAGTGGCACTTGCTGAAAGGCACTAATTTGAAGTCCTAGTAAAGGCCAACAATGGATGTATTTGGGATGATCGCTAATTACATGTCCCTTGGACGGTTTTTGGACATCCCAACATGGATGTGGGATGTCGGTACATTTCTGGGACGTCCCTGGGATGTTGTGTGTTGTCTGGGTAAGTGTATGACTGCCTGCAAAAACTTGCAGGCAGTTCAGCGGTGATTGAAAGTTCAGCGGTGATTAAATTGCGAACAGCCTCCCTTTGAAGCTAGTGCCCGCCGTTTACGATTGTTTTTACATGCTTGGCGCTTGATGAACTCGAGGCATGTAGATAGGCTGTCACTGCAAAGCACAGTCGAGATGGAAGCGTCTAGTCAATTAGGCCGGCGAAATGAACGCTCTTCTTTTTTTTTTTTTTCCCGCCATCTCATCAACGCGGTCTATTTCTGTGCTAGATCGATGCGTCCGGGAATTAGTTTCGCAAATTGCCGCAAGGTTGAGCGCGCCGCGCCCACCGCCCTTGCCGTTTTCCCTCCTCCTCTACACTGCTCACGTTTTTTTTTTCGGTACGTTTCGTTCTCCCCCGCTTTTTTTTCTCCAGTCGGGAGGAAACAGGATTTTCGAGGTGCGTGCAACCCGGTCATGTCAAGCAAATGTTCTGCTGTGGCGGCGATTCGGAGAATTTTGAGGACTGCAGGGCAGACTCGGCACCGGCTAGCTGCAGTCTGGTGAACATGTCACGCATCGGGCGGCCCGGCTCGGGCCTCTACGAGATGCTGACGACGATGGTCCGTTCGAACATCGAGTACTTCAGAGAAGTGGAGACGGAGTCGGGAAGTAAGATACTCGCGCACCTCAACTCGATGCAAGAACTGTTGCACTGGGTCGAAGGTTCTGCCCACAGAATCCTCAGCTCTGCGCACCAGTTTGACTTTGACTCGGAGACACCCGCAAACGGCTTTCGAAGCATTATTACGGTCGCGGACAGGTTCATCCTGTTGGCTCACAAACTATGCAGGACTCTGCAAATGAAGCGCGGTTCGCCGTTCTTCCGAGGCGAAAGTTTCGCGAAGGAATTGGGGGACTACGTCGGCATCTTGCGCGGCCTTAAAGTCGGCTTGTCCATGCTGGAACAGATGATGGAGCACACGGATCGAGGGAGCCTTTTCGTGGATGAGAACATGAAGTTTAACGACTTGTTCAAGGAGTTCGACAACTTTGACCCGACAAGCTTCTACGGGCGCTGCATGGGATTTTACGTGAGTGATGCGTAAATTAATCTGTTTTATCGCGCGGGTGTCACGGGGCACTTTCGATCGCGATTGGACCTCGATCGGGATCAGACTTCTCGTACTTGATTGGCCCTCCTTTTGAATCCTGCGCGAATGAGCCAATCACGATAAAGGGAGGTTCGATCGCGATCGGAATTGCCCCATGTCAGCATAGTGCTAGTCGAAGGGGCTAACTGAACATATAGTCTAAATTATTCACAGCGCAACTTTACGGAGACGTGTATAGCGCAACAAGTTTGAATTAATTAATTCACTTTCGCCGTGTGCGCGTTATATATTTGCGCACTCGCACACCCGAAAGTAGAATGACCTACCCACCGAAAGTAAACAGTTGCATGCAATAGCGCAAGTGTATTGTTCATCCACAAATCTGGGCGCGTGTTTTATTCGTCTCTCCTGAGCGGAAACTATCAGTGCCGAAGGTGCAGTAGAATAACTGTGTGTATGCCTAAGAAATAATGCATTAGTGTTCGTGCTACGTGTACTGCACAGATAAATGTTTAATTTAGTATGTGTGCGTCAATTAATAAATCATCAAATACATAACTGTTACATATAAAACATTGAAAACATCACAACAAGGTAAGTTTTCTGGAGTCGCGTTATCCTGGCAGTTTTCCATGATCATCGTTGATTTCTTTCCTGTTTCCTTGTGTGCGTAGGATTTGTGCAAGGTGGTGTGTCTGGGCGCAAGCTGTGTGATGAATGGCAACTTGTTTGTGCAGCGACCGTATAGAGTCCGTTGGATCACCTGCTGTGTATATGCGTGATAAAATGCAGGCTGTATTTTCTGAGTGTGCCTCGCTCATAACCACATATCTGTATGCATTTACTTACACTCGGCATCAATAGATATTCTGTCATATAAAGGCAGTGCCGTGCTGCTATAGCTGGTGTTGTATTGCCTCTACAAAGTTGGCGTATTTTCGATCGCCAAACAGATATCCTGTTATACTGCAAGAGAGTGGCACTATCAGAGATTATACGTCATGCCACCATACCGCTGTCTTTCTCTTTTATGCACCTTTGAGAGTGTGTATTGTTTTTTCGCTTCTATTCCCTCAGCTATCTCTGTCTTTTGTCTCAGTGAGGTGTGCCGTTACTGAATTGTATCTCTGATAGCTGAAGTACTCTACAGGCCTGTGATGGAGGTGGGCAGTGTGATAATGCAGTATCTAACATAAACCGACATTAAAAAGAGTGCTTATGCATTCCACAGAGGGTTTTGAGCTACCAAACCGAACAGGATGAATATTTTTGACACTGATGGACTTCGTTCACACAGGAGCACTCATAAATGCACAGGTGTTAAAGCTGTACACCTAGCAAATATAATGCATTGCTGGTTTATGGTTTTTAACAAGAACGAGATTTAGGTTGTAGTTGTAAACTAAAGCATACCCAAGTAATAGTACACCACATGTCAATACATTGAGTAACTCCTGCCTTCTACAACTGAGCACTTCTACAACTAGCTCTTTTGTTTGCATGTTTATTAGCAACATAAATCACACGTTAAACAACGATGATGCATACACTTACATCTCCTTATAGTCATTGCTTGTATATCACAGATAAAAATATGGGAGAATTTAAAAGATTGAATTTCTCACCTGGACTCTCAGGCTGCTCTCTACATTACTCACAACAAACAAGTGAGGATTTGAATTTGTAAGGCTTGAGGTCGGTTTGGAACATGTATGCAGGAGAAACTAAGTGAGCACCACTCTATGGAAAGCTCTGCTGAGCGAATGTTTTGCCATCACACATTGCACATAACAAAGCTTAACAAGAGCAAAATACAATTACCCAGTAAATTTGTAAATGTCCTTTGTCACCTCAAGTTTTCTCCTTGAATTAAGAAAGAAAAATGAGAAGGGGAGTGTGTTTTGCGTGTTTTCTCTCCTTTCGAGCAGGCTGCTTTAATGGTCCTGTATTTCTTTTATTGGGACCGTTCACTTTAGCTACAATCCAAGTGAAACAACTTTGTTTCTGCTTTTTTCTCAAAGCAGCTTACAATTAAATGTCCATAAAGTATCCAGGGATACTTGTTCTGAAATCTCATAATGAGATGAAAAAGACGTATGCCTACATCCTTTAAAAAGGAAGTCGACCCCGCACATGAATGCTGTTACAAGATGATGTGTTATGAAACTTTCATACACAATGCAATGTTGCTAACGAAGTATAATTATGTGTTACTCTCGTAATTATCTCTCATAATCACATTGTGGTTTTAGGACAAAAAAACAACAAATTACAGTTATTATTATGTTTTAGCAAAAATGTTATGTTTGGCCCAACACATGTTGGGACTTCCTGCAAAATTTGCCAAGTCATTGAAGTTTCATCCTAAATTATTGACACAAGGATATATCTGTTTGGCAAAATAAATAACCATCTAACAGAGAAGTGAGAGAGAAGAGAGACGGTTTTACAAAAATGAAAAAAAAAAAATGTAATTGGCTACTGCATCTATGCACATTCCATTTGAAGGGCTCATTATTTTCTGTTGCTAACGTTGCAGCTGTTTCCATTTCAGCTTTGTATCCTGCTGTTATAACTGATGGTGATGATGTTGATAGTTGTTGCCAAACACAGATATCACTGGGCATAGATAATTAAGGTCTGTCGGTGAGAGCTGTACACGTACAGCAGAGAAAATTCATGATTGAAAATGTCTGCTAAAGATATCTTCACACATTTCCAGAAGTGCCTGACATGTATGAATAGAGAAAGTTGACAGACAGAATGAAAGCTTTTTTTTTTAATCATTTGATGCAACTTTACACTGACTGCCGAGTACCAAATACTTATGCAAGTAGCAGTTCATCATCCTATGATGTTTTCATTCCTGTGTGCTAAGGTACTTTTGTTAATAAGTTTTTTATTGCAACAAGAGGAAGACAAAGGGATTACAGTAAAACCTCGTTATAACGAAGTTAAAGGGGAGTGGTAATTACTTTGTTATAACCATTAGTTCGTTATAACCAATATCAATTTCACATATAGGAATTTCAAGGGGTATTACGATTACTTCATTATATCCGATAGTTCGTTATATCCGGGTTCGTTATAACGAGGTTCTACTGTATAAAGCAGTTCATTTGCCCCCTTTAAAGTAATGATTTTTTTTTTTTTCAAGTCCTCTTTTCATTCATGTATCCAGCATAAATCTCTTACGCAAGTAGCGGTGTACTACTTTTTCTTGTCTCTTTCAGTTTTGTGATGCTATCAGGCGAACACTGCGCAAGGGCCATGCCGTTCTGTCAGCCTATAGGGACCACTATTACCAAACCGGCAGCAACTTTGGGAGTGCCACAGCACTTGTCTGGAGGTTTGGGAAGTACAGCATGGATGCGGAACTGAGGGCCAGGCAGATGGTGGAAATGCGCAAAAACGTCCACACCGATTTTCTGAAGTCGATGTGGTCACTCAATGAACAGGTCCTTCTTAAGGTGTGTGCTGCATCTTCATTCTACGAAAGATGGGCCTCTCAATTGTTTTGTTTTTTTTTTTTCATTCGTTTCGTAGTGAGGGTGTCCACTCTGGCAGGCTTGGTGCCTTCAGGTAGCATGTGAGAGTTTATTTGTCAATTGAGAATGCATGAATTTCACTCGCTACGTGACACTGTCAAGCAAAATGGATGTTTTACATTCTGTCATGGCCATCACTGACACTGACTAACCCTGCCAGGGTTACAGATGCATAAATATTGAGAATACCGAAGAAGTGGTGGCGGGATTGAAAAAAAATCACCCAGTGTACCTAGACTTAGTTGTATATTAATTAAGGAAACCCAGGTAGTCAGAATTAATGCACATCCCTTCACTATGGGCTGTACCTCATAATCAAATTGTTGTTCTGGCATGCAAAAACCCATTCATTATTATTAACATTATAAGTAGCAAAGAACGCAGACGGGGAACAGCAGCTGGGGTAGTATGACCAGTAGTGTGCTGCATGGTGATGCAAAGGCTATGGGTTCAGTTCCCATAAGGAGCGAGTTGTTTTTTTGACAACTTTCATTTTTCTTTGCCTCATAATGACTGCGCTTCAATTAAAAACTACAAATAACGTTGTCCCTTGTGCTTTCCTTGGCTTCATCACATGCCATCTTCAAATGTGCTTATTTAAAATGAGCCTTGTTGCTGTATTCTACCTTTCCCACATTTTTCCTTCACTGCTGCGTTTATCATCTTATATTTAAATTTTTAATTGTGACTGCATTTTATGATGGTTGAATCTAACAGAATCTGACAGGGCTATGTTATATTCTTAATAATAGTAACATGCATTATTACCCATAACACAGAAAAAACGAAGTGTTATTGCGATTTATCCTTTAGCATGCAAAAGCACATGGGGAGAGTAAAGGACCAAGGCAAAGCATTTCTTTTACTGCCTTTCATAGTATCTTTTGTACTACCTCTGGCATATTTGTGCGTTAAATGTTAAAAGGGATGCTAACATGCCTATACTTAAATTGTTTAACTGGAGTGCGCTGTACGGCACTGCAAAATTTTGAAATCATGGTACATATCTCCTCTAGGCAGATTGCATAATAGCTGAGCTTTGTCCCTTGTATTGAACCTCTTACACTGGGTCTCACGCTTATGGGTCCTGTCATGCAAGGGCAGAAAGTTTGTTGTCAGCTGCATCACGTGAAACATTGCGAGTGACAACAAGAAAAGCAAGCATTCACAGTGCAAAGTTAGCTCTCACTATAGCCCACCTTGTTAAACAGTGCAGCGTGAGACAAAGGACAGAGTTAATGAACAAGATAAGGACAGGCACTGAATACTAACCAAATGGAACACCAACTTCCTGTTTATTAGGGTTGAAACTATGTGACACCAACCAAAGCAAAGAAAGACAGGCTGCCAAAGGCAAAAGCAGAAAGGGTGGTTTATTCTATGCCTTGTGTAGAGTACAATGCTACATACATATGGGAAAAAATAAAATGCCCTGAGAGTCTGCGGCCTCACAAAAATGGTGATTTTGAAGGCAGAACACTGTCACGGAGCATAGTGAGGCCATGATCATCGCATCTCATTTATTGACTCCAGGATCATTGACACAGAGACCAACCATGGAAAGCAGTACGTTGCGGGGTCCTGGTACATAAAGGCGGCACATGCGAACTTGAACCAATCTGCAGGCGCACTGCCTAGTCCCTACTTGAATGGTCTGTGCCACATGTCGGGGAATAGACACCACACCCTACACTGGCCAAACAAAGGAATGCGTTTCTATTAACTGGTGCCCCACCATCATCCGTAAAGAAGGGACTGAGCTAGCCCTTCTTCAGGGCTAGCTTGGTTTCGAAACATCGGGTTTTTTTACGTCTCAAGTTAAAAAACAAGGTTTATAGGTTGGTGTTACCTTGTTTCAACTCTAAGATTATTCTGCCCAGCCAGACAGATTTATGTCAGGTGTTCATGTTCAACTCCCTGTTTTCATTGTTCAATGTGCACCAGCTGAATGTAACTTTTTTTCTTTGTCAAGCCTGTCACCGTGCCTCTTATTCGTGCCTCTTATTCCTGGCCTGTAGAAAGTGAACAAGTTTATTTCTTCGTCGCTGCAAGTTTGCTGTGATGTGGTGGTTCCCCTTGAACGCCTGGGCCTGCCAAAAATTGATGAGCCGTCCAGTATTGTAGAGATCCCCATTCCTTCAGCTCACGGTCCCCCTACACCTGTGCGATGCCGGCTACTGTCATCTGCAGTCAGAGATGGAATGGTGAGCTGTCATCATTCGGTGTGTCATAGTATTGTAAGTAGTTGTAGCAGTGCGAGCAACTGCTTAATCCATTGATCGTAGCTCACAGCCTCATAATCGCTCTACCTAAATGAGTTTTTGTTGAAGTCTGAGCAGATAACATCATATAGATGCGGCTACATATGCTATTGTATACTACAAATGATGCTGCCACAATTAGTGTTTCTGATTTGCACTATCTGGTACCTGTATAGAGCACAATGATCGTCATGTTGATTTGAAATTTCAAATGGAGAAGTGCATGAGAAAGCGGCACTTTGAATGAGATTTGGCCATGTACACACTGTGCTGCTTGGAATGTCGCTGATCATTGGGGGTGACTGTTGCCATAGTTGGCGTGGAACAGGGGTTTATCCAGAATTTCAATTTTGAGGGGGGGGGGGGGGCTGTTACCCATGGTTTAACCAATTTGTGGGGTGTGTGGATACCAAGTGTTTATCAGGGGAATTTTTGGGGGCATGTTAGGGGTGTGTTGTGCAGGGAAGGGGTGTGGTGTGTATAAATCCCTCGTATGGAACGCGCTGTGCCACCACTGAAAATACTGTGAAGCAAATTAGAAAGAAAGGCGAAAAAGTCACAGCATTGCCTGAAAGCAGTGATAGTGACACCAATGCATCTAATAGCCAAACAAGAATGGTTGCAGTTTTATCAACTTTATATTTTCAATAAACATATGCCTACTATTTAAATTAGTGGTCACGATGCACATGTGCACAGCGATACATATTGCTTGATGACCAAGGACACTGGCTTTCAAGATGCTGCCATGATTAACAGCGCAATCAAAAGTGACTAGATGCATTCACTCGCTTCTCTTATTTAAAACAATGTGACCTGCAGCAATAAATGTGCAGAGATTCGGGGGTGCCAGTGAAGAGAGCGGCATGAAGTAATAGCGAGGCTCACTCAGCCTATAGAATTACTGCAGAATGTTTGCAAGACAGAGTGCTCATGTCGGTCCTTATGAACTTTGGGCTTCCTGATCTCTCTCAGGAGGAGGTAATGCACACTTAATCTGCAATTGTTTTGATGCAGCCCTTGTCTGCCATGCTTGCTTTCTCCCATTCTCTCTAACCCCCACTCCTTGCCAGGAATATTCCTCCACCCTTCATTTATGTACAATGATGGTGCTTTCAAACACCTTCTCTTGCTTCTCCAGCATGCTTCCTCAGGGCACGATAGGATCTTATTGCACTTAGACATTGAACAGACTATGATGGCAATGCCATTGAGAAGTTTTCACTTAGAGTGTCCCTATAATTGCTGTGTCAATAAAAAAAGGCAGGACTCATCATGGAGCATGACATGCTTTATTGGCTCCAACGTGTGGAAGAACATAGGGCAGGTGTGCCACTTGTAGACGCTATTCAAGGAGAAGTGGGATTGTGTTTCTGTTGGCAGTGGTTCTGTTCTGGTGACATGTAATGGTCTGCCAACTCTTCGACTAGCGATATGATTCAAGAAATTCTCTAGGTAATGTGGTCTTTAGACAGTGCTGTACCACTCACAACATTGCGTGACCAAGATATGCAACTGGTGCCTGCTCAGGGCCTCTTTAAGAATACTTTATCTAAATGTTTCTCAATGCAGCTAGCAAGTAACCTTTTTCGCACCCTCTTAGAGCTTGAAAAGCAGACATATGCATATAAAGAGCAGTGCTATTCAAGCCAAATGCTCCGATTATTGGCTACTGCTGTCTTTTTTTTGTTTAAAGGCCTTCCATTTTGATTTGATTTGATCATAATGATTTATCGCAACACATGTGATCGTAGGCGAAGGGAAAAGCCATTCAAGAAGAAACCATAGCAGCTCAAGCTTACGAAATAGCTGTTATCTCTAGACTCTTTTGATGTGCTTGTGGAAGTGGACAGTGCCTACATGGTCCAACTTCAATGTCAAGCCCAAGACTTAATTTTGTTTCTTTTTCTCTTTTGTCATTCAGCAATCACTGTTGCCAAGCAATCTTGTCAACTCTTCTGATGTCCTGCCAGCTTCCCATGGTCTCATATTGCATTTTCATGGTGGTGGATTCATTGCCCAGTCTGCCGAGTCCCACGAGGTGTGTATGCAGATGGAGCGCAGTCCATTGGGGGTTACCTGTCTCGGTAGCTTAGTGGCTAAGTGTCAAGCTGCTAAGCAGGAAAGTGTGGGTTCGATTTCCAACCAAGGTAACTGCATTTCTATTGGAGTGAAAGCAAAGACACCCGTGCACTTAGGTTAATATGTGTATTGAAGGACCCCCAGTAATAAATTAATCTGGAGTCACATGGTGGGCCACATACTCTAGGTTTGATGCATAATACCTCAGAATTTAAATTTAAGAAATCTTTTTGTCAGCAGGACTTGTAATTTCTTCATTAGTTGCATGTGTCACATGAATCATCAAAGCTGGGTGTCTACCCTAAAATAAAAAGCATAAGGGAATTTTGGAGGAAAATGTTCTAATGAAAACAAAGGTTGTAGGAAAAATGCACATTGCATAATTACTAATCATACTCTAGCCAAATATTCTTGCTGTGTGTTTTGTCTGTAATGTTCTCTTAAAAATTTTTTCAAGTTGTTTTCATCCTTTATTTGCTTTTACATATCTGTAATTTCTTAAATTTTGCATTGCCACAGAGTGAGTATGGAAAAGATGTGGCTTTGTTACTTCATATTGCTGGTTGTTTAACTGATTGTATGACATGAACCTCATACCAACAAATTATTTAGTGGCTTCCTACTTTCTTTCTCTTCATGGTCGCTCATTTGAAGTACTTAACCAGAAGCTTGGCCTTTCCATTGTCAGTGAAATGGATAACTTGGCTCATGTATATAGGGTGTAGCTCTGTGTGGTTTGAAACATTTGACTACACATTGAAGGTTTTCAGGTTCTTTCATTGATACTGAAACAGAATTTAAAATGTCAAAGTTAGGTTGAAGGATGTTGTTGTGTTGTAAGATAAATACTGGCAGTAGCATTTCCGCATGTTCTAAAATTTCTGGCACCTTTTTGTCTGCTATTAAGTCTACCTTGTTTCTCAGCTTTATCCGATAGCTGGTAGTGTAGTGCTTTGTGTGTCGTTCATGGACTGATAGATGGTAGCTACACTATGCTGTTTGTGGCACGTTTTGTGAGTAAAGCACTCAGGCTGTTGCTTTTCTATGTTGTTTAGATTTACCTAAAGGACTGGGCCCGCCTGGTTAATGTACCGATTCTTTCGGTAGACTATTCCCTGTCGCCAGAGTACCCTTACCCACGGGCATTACAAGAAGTGACCTTCGTGTACGGCTGGGTTCTCAACAACTGCCACAAGCTAGGTACTCTCACTTTTTACTTACAGTAGACAGGAAGACAGAGAACCGAAGGTTCCAGTCTTGGTAGTCACAGCTATATAAACCATGAGGAGTTTATCATCTCTTTTTGGTTGAAGCAGAAATTACAAAGGGTATAGAAACTAATGTGGACGAGAAAAATGCCCTGCCTCTAGTGTTGAACCAAACCCAGTTTCTTCATGAAGGGTATTGTCTCCGCTTCTGAAACAGTCAAGGCTGATGATGTAGTTTAGTAAAGCAAAACACTGCATTAATTACAATGCGCATGCTGGCGAATGGCTCTTCAGTAATTCTGTGCACTTAGCAGCTAAGTGTGGGCCTTTGAGCGGTGATAATTTCTAATCAAATAAAATATGGGAAAAAGGTGCCAAGGAAAATCAAGTTGACTACTAGTGCTCTCTTAATGCTAAAGCAATGTGCGATGTAAACTTTGTGTACAGTCCATTTGCATGGAGTTTCAAGGGAAAATAAATTAAACTGATGTACATAACTACGCATGTACTATACTGTTTACTGCTAAACCTTTAAATAACTAAGGAATTTGTGATAGTAAACAAATGGTCCTGATTACCTGGGGCACCATGACAGTTGGAGTAATGAGACAAGAGGTCAACATTTTGCCAAGTGCACATATGGTGTTGCTGAGGAAGTGTAATTCACTGCCATCTACGCTTAGGTATTCTAGCATTGTGAGACTGGACAATTAATAAACTGGAACAAATTTGTTGTAGGCAGCTCTGCTTGAGCTATTCTTATTAACTGGAAAATACAAAGCATGCATTATCTGCCCCACTTGCGTTTCGTTGACCTCCAGACAGGAGAGCATCTCGTATAGCTCAAGTGCTGAGAGATACTGAGCACTTGACCTATTGAGATATAATTCAATCGAACAGTGAATCAACTTGTTATCCAGTACACCATGGTTGCATGAATACCTTTTGTGTTTAGCTTAAATGCTTTTTGCTCCAGGGTGTAATAGAGCAGAATACAAGTTATGAAATCATATTGGTAACATGAAGGAGGTAAAAAAAATTGCAGAGATCACTGGGTGATGATTCTCACTTCGCAGTCTTCAGCAATGTTCAGGTGGGTTTGACAAAGGTAGCGTAATCCCAAAAGAAAATGACAATGGCATAAAAAAAAAAAACTGTTTCGTTTGTACATCTCTGCACAAACTGCACATTTACGCATCCCATCATAATTTATCTAAACTTTGCTACTTCAAACTTATAACATTAAAAGTTACAGCCACAACCTCTGGAAAGTTTCTCTCTGTACTTCTCTATCATGATTTATTTCCTCCAAAACTTCATTATAGGCTTGCCCTACTAGCTCCTTTATTAACATAGAAAGTATTTGTAAATTTATAATGTGTGCCTTTCACCCCTTGTGAAGATCAGCCCTCAATATTTTTGCAAATAGGCTTCAGAAGTAAAGCCTGCAGAGCAGTGAATGGAAGTTGCCTTTTACTGTAGCACATGCTATGACCCTGACCTTCCCTACCACAGAACCTAACCAGAGTGAGGCCCTCCAGCTCCTCAAAAAGCTATCACCAGTCTTATCAGTGGACCAAGACAATGGAAGCACTTGACAACACCTTTCTTTGTATGAGCCAAGTATGCTACATTCGCAGCTTAGTAGATCGTGAACTCTTTATCAATAGACAAACAGGCATTGTGCAGTTGCCACAACCACTACCGTATTGGATCTGCAGCAGACAGCATGCTAGGCCTTCTCTAAAGCATGACTTTAAGTTCAAAGAATTTCCTTCCAGCCAATAGCTTGCGCCTTTAAGTTTGCAACTGTCTTATATGGCTGCAGAAAATATGGCGCTGGCCGCTGCTTCACAAGTACCGGTACACAGATATACCTACATATTCGCAAGATATTGTGGTATACTTGATTCTTCAGACAATGAAGTATGCAAAAAAACAAGTGCACCTAAAGGGACTCTAAAGTGAAAAACAATTTTTCTTGCACTAGTAGGTTATCTTTTTACAATTCGAAAAACACCAATAATGTGAGGAGAAGAACCCCGTAAAGTGAGAAAAGATGTAAAAGCAAAACACGGGTGGCAATGCCGCTTTGAAGTTCAGCACCAATGCACATGATGTCACAGATCTTTGACGGCGTCTGCCTAAGGTCTACATACATAACTATTTATCGGCAAGAGAGACATACATTATGTTCTAAGGAATCCAGAGGCTTAACACGGGGCGTTTTTAGAATATTTGATGGGCGGATTTGGCAAGGAATACGAAAAAAAGAAATTGGCTTCATGAGGCCAAAGTTGCAATGTGAATTTCAAAACTAAAATTTTTATATTCATTTTCTCTTTTAATATTGAACATAAGATGGTGAAATTAATGACAACTTAGTTCTACAGATATAAGTTATCATTCTAAACCACTTCCAGTTTTCACATTAGTGTCACTTTAAGAAAGCAATGTTCAGAGATATGCTGGTGAAAATGCAATATGTATACTGTTGAACCCTTTTATAAGAGAAATGCACCACGGAGCGCTCTGCTCCCTGCTCGCATAAGCAGGGTGAAACATAGCACCCCGCCTATAAGAGCAGGGTGCTGTGTTTTCATTTTTTGATCAATCCCTTATTTCAATATGGGCACACTACAACTAAACTGACCACAAAAGAAGGCTACTGCCTGTTACCATTTTCCAAGGTACCATTTGCCCTGATGCAAGGTGATTTGCTTGGTGGACTGTCTTACTCAACACAAATTCACGTTTTCTCCACCACAAGCCTCTGACATCACTTGGCTATCTTTCCCTTTGTTTTCATAACGAATTACTTGTAGTTAGCAGCCAAAAGCACTGCATTCAAAGTTAAAAAAATATCTGTTACACGTAACACTGCTGACCAAAATTTAAGGATATTTGGTTCTTTATAACCAGTTGTCCTCAGGAGCGTGTCTATTACAAAGGATGTCCAACTAATAGGAGAGACAGGGCAGCCAGTCACGTGTGTAAAGGATGTCTCATACCCAATTGTCTCTTATACATCAGTGTCTCATAAAGGGGGTTCAACTGCATAAGCGATCAATCAAAGCACAAATTCAGTGCAGTTTTATCTGCTCTCCATGTCACCTAACCAAAATGATGTAGGCCACCTGCAAGTTGATGTTAAGTGAAAAAACCTTCGTTGATCTTTCAGTATGTGTAATGAAATTGTAGGTAAACTGCATATGAGATCTTGTTTGAATAGAAACCATGAATTGCTCGAGAAGGAATGTTTTTAAACTTATACCGTTAAATCTTGTTACAATGAACCTTTCTTTAAAAAAAAAATCACAGCATATCCACGGGGTGAATGATGATGAGTGGGCGAAGCTCCGGAGGGAATCATCGGTATACCGTGAATCTTCCGTGTAATTCGCCCAGTCGATCATCATGTAAAGACATGAGAAACACTGTATTCGAACGCTGGGATCTCGCGTTTAAGGGGACGCTAGCACAAACGCGTTAGAAACGTGCAGTACACTCTAGTAAGGGGGAGAGGCCACAGCGTCTTACGCAGCCGCTTACACAGGCCGGAACGCGCACCGCGTTTGCCGACGCCATCACATGACTGCTGAAAGAGTATAAGGCGGAGAGGCAAATCTACTCTGTAACAAATGTATTTATTTTCCAATTTTATATCCATTGAAAACCATGCCTTTTTTACAATTCAGTTAAGTGATGTTGTGTTGTAGTTTTTATTAGAGCTGTGCGATTAGGAAAATTTTGAGTGTGAAGCAAATTAGAATATTTATGTTCAAGTGCAAATCGAATCGAATATTTTTTGAATAATATTTGAATATTTCTTTACTAATACCATGGTGAAGTTATGGAGAAATGTTCTGCTAAACATAGGCAAAAAGATTTATTGCATGGCTGGTGTAGTTACACAGTGTCATTCCAAAGTCCTGAGGAACAGTCCAACAGAGAATTGTGCAACAGAAGGCTGAGCCAACTTCGCCACAATATGCGGGTGTTAGCTTCGGTGCCGTACACAGGTGTTAGTTTTGCCGCAGTACAGGGTTTAAGCTTTGCCGCAGTACACGAGCGTTAGCTTTGCCGCAGTACACAAGTGTTAAGCGGCGAAGCGGACTACATGCGGGAATGGGCCACTTGACACTCGACATAGCGTATTTTTTCCCCCTAATTACCAACGTCGAATAGTTCGAATAGTAAAATTTAAGTGTGAATCGAGTTGAATAGCAAATTCTATTCGAAAATTATTTGAAATTTCAAATATTCGCACACCCCCTGCTTTTATTTAAGGGAGAAAGTGGGTTTTTTTACTTCAGTACTCCCTCCCCTCCTTACCAAACTTAATCGAGACCGCACAGTATTGGTCAGTTTTCTTTGCATGATTCCAAATATCCAATTATCTCTTTATACGTGATTAGTTCCAAGGTTAATTTATACTACGTAGGATACAACTTAAAAAAACAGCATTTGGCAACAAGGGCTGACGGACCGCGCGCTTAGGTGTTACTCTGCCAGCCAATCACAGAAGCAAACAAAATCGTCGTCACGAGACCTTTTCAAAATGGCGCCGTGTTTATGCCTTTGGTACCTACAGAGTATCTGCTGTTCTTGAGTCCTTTCATCAATATATAATCCATGATGACCTCGACAAGCATGGACAAAAATGTGTGGAGTCTCAATGTTTCCATCTGCAAAAGGTCGCGGTATGGTTCATTTCGCTTGCGAGCCCGTTTTACTTGTAATACTTCACTGAACTGAGTTGAAAAGCTTGGGAAGCAGCGCTTGTGACGTGCCGGGTTTCTGCATTGCAAGCACTTGATTAGAGCTCAATAAATAATTCTCCTTTCCATATTCCACTCTAATAAACAAATAAAGACATAAAAATTTATGCACCTATCCATTGTTTTTGCCACCCTTACTTTATTTTGGTGACATGGAAAGTTCAAAAAAGGAACTATATAGAGCTTCGTGGAGGCACGGTGGCTGGCGGTCATAAGGGCGTGGGAGGGGCTTCACTGCAGACTTGAGTTGTATCCAACTATAATGAGCATTGTTTTTGGGAACAATGGAAAAAAACTACTCATCAACTTCTTGCTTTAGCCATATAGTTGGACGCTACAAAGCACAAGCTTCACAGTGGTAGGAATGCTTTGTTGATATGACAACTATCTTCTCCTACCTTCAGTGGGCACTATTCATGTATCTCAGTACTGCAACAAGAATTACAAATCTGGTGCTCTGGTTAGTGAGAAAGCGCTTCCGAATGGTTGCAAAGATAGAAATATTCATGTTTTGTAAATAAATGCAGGATAACAAAGAAGGCTTTTAATTATTCAAGTTTAACAGAAACTAGTGGAACACTCAAATTATCCATGGGGTGGGAAACTTTCTCAGGACATGTGGCACCGTTTGTAAACTATGAAAATGCCATTTTTAAAAAATTGACGTTTTCTTGATTTTTGGTCTTGTAAGGTCTATGTCCCCCCTTCATGAAATCTTTGCACATTGCACACACACATGCATATTGCATAAATACATCTGGTCACTCTTTCACAAGTGAAAGAGTGGTAAACACCTCTGTGAGAATTATGATGTAGTCTTTTGCTGGCGACCTTACATGTTGGAACCTTGCCAGAAGGTGGCAAAAAACATTGTCACTTGAACAGATTGAATACATCACCTTGCTATCACTTTGTCACATAAGTTACCGCACCCCTCTGCTCAGTGTGTGGCTGGTGCAATGCAGTGCTGTGAAACATGTTTTGTATTTTTGGTTTGGTTGAGAAGGCTGCCTAACCAATGATTAGACCTCGGTGCATTGTGTATGCAAATAAGCATCGCAGATGCATGGGGAGACATGATGGCAGTGACCACCAAATGGGCGACTTCAAATTGTTAGCAACAATCCTGCCATCTCTCTGCTTTCATCTCTCTGTTAGCAACATCTGTCATCTCTCTGTTAGCAACAATCCAACAACTCTCTGCTTGGCAGCAGTGCTCTCGGTGCAGTGCCACTCTAATACCTGCTAAAGTCAAACCATGAGTATGTCCTGCCTCTTTGAACATGTTGTGCAGCAATGCATGTTAATTAGAAATTAGCATGTTGTCACGTTGCCTTAAAATAGGTTTATGGGCACTCCTTGTGCATTCTTAGTGTGCAATCACTGAAATTAATTTCTTGCTGAAACCTGTATTAAAAAATAAATTAGCATGGTTCTTAGGGAAAGGGCACTTCTGATAAGCCAAACTCCAGTAACAAAAACAATTTCAGTTTGCCATGGTCTCATCGAGTTTGTCCCAAAGGGAGTCTGCTGTAATTTGAGATTTCTTACTTTGCAGGGCAATTTAGCAGCTGATGACAGGACATGGGTAGCCGGCATGTACAGTCAGAATGTATGCATATTTGATATTCAGGTTGCTGCGCATGTCGAGGGTCTCCTTTTGGATTGTACTGTATGTGCCATCCATAAACCTGTATCGATGGGGGAAAATCAGCATATGTTATCCTTATGTAACTGTTTACAGTTGTGCAGCTTTGATTGTCTCACACAGTGTGCTGCCTCGCATTATTTGACTGCCACCCAATTCACTTTCTCATAACGAGAGTCGAACGTATGTGCTTTTGCATGCACTAGTGAATCTGTGTGATTTCTTTCTCTTATTTTGATGCTGATTGATCGTGCAGGTTGGACAGGCGAGCGCATCTGTCTAGCTGGGGACAGTGCAGGCGGTAACCTGTGCCTTGCACTGAGCCTCAAGATGATCCAGATGCAATTGCGCCGCCCCGATGCCATGTTCTGTGCATATACACCAGTCATGCTCAACGCTCATCCATCTCCATCCAAAGTGCTCGCATGCATGGACCCACTCATACCACTCGAATTTCTTCTAACCTGTGTTCACGGTAAGCTTGCAGTTTCATGAGAACCGTTTTATGTTAACATAGAGGGTTCAGTGAGGGGGGAGCTTGGTGAACAAGCCTAACGTAACAGCACGGACCAACGGACACATTGAGCAATCGTCTCATTTCATTTCTTGATCACTGTATCTCATTAGTTTGCACTGTTTTATTTAGTAAGATGGTTCATTACGGTGAAATATGGACATGCATGTGGTTGACAACAGCAGTTCCTGCATGAGTGGTTGCAGGAGCTTCTGTTCTGAAGTCCCTGAAAAGATGAAAGTCTTGCAATTAGACATGCACACAAAAAAAATTTCATCACACAGAACCTCCTCTGGTAGTTGTGTAAGTGGTCCGTAAGTATGTGCCACTTAGCAGCTGCTGTTTTGTTATTGTATGCTGCTGTGTTGAGGTGGGCAGTGGGCTCTTGATTCTCGATGATGAGCAGCGTCACACACCTGTATTCACTGTTCTTGTTTTGCATTGCGGCATCTCCTGGAATGTTCTTGCTAGGCAGAATTGGCACTGTGTCCTTCCACTTCTTGCATTTGCCAGTGTCTTTCCGTGGATTCCTACTCTGCGCAGCCTCATTGAGATGTTTTTAGTGCTACATCTTTCCTTTTCTTTGCTGCGTTTGTCAGCGTCCTGCTGTAGTTCTGTCGATGCAACGCATTATATGGATAAGATATATGGCAGTTGTTTAACCCAGTGGGTAAGACATTCAGCTTCCAAGTGTGGGGTTATGTAGTACACTTAGCAGCACGCTTCATCACATAATGCTTGCGCACTGCAGTGAAATTTACACTCATGCTCTACAGCGAAGCTAATGCGCTTGTGCACTGCAGCAAAGTTAACCCATGCACATGCACAGTTGCTTCAAATATTCGGCGCTACTTGTTAGACGTAGACAGTACAGTTAACACACAGGACGGGCGTTCATCGGGCTTGGCGGTAGAAACACGAAAGAAAGGGCCCACAGTAGAAGAACGCTCACTTAACAAAACACGTTGCGGGGCTAGTCGGTCACACATGTTGCTTTAGAATATTCAGCGCTACGTGTTAGACGTTAACTGTACTGTCTACGTCTAACAAGTAGCGCCGAATATTCGAAGCAACATGTGTGACCAACTAGCCCCGCAACATGTTTTGTTAAGTGAACATGCACAGTTCTCCATTGGATTGTTATTTAAGACTTCACTGTTCGTTTAACAGTGGAGCTGTTTAGGGTCTCGCCACGTCCGTACTGAGCGTCTGCTGTCACGCAAAAGGGAAAAGCTGACTCATTCTTGCTCTCGACCCATTACCCATGCTCTTGGCCTCAGCCCACTGATACATTATAGTGATTATGCAAATACGGCGAATCAGCGTGTTTGTTGCTGCCCTTAAGAAACTCTCAGAGCACTGCAAGTTGGGCACATTTGTGAAGGACATGCTTTGTGACCGTATCGTATGCAGATACGCGTTGCACATATGCAGACACAACTGCTAGAAGAGCCCGAATTCACCTTCGAAACCACAATCTTGACTACTCTTGCCATGGAATCAGTCAAGCACAATGCATCGGAGTTGTGCGTGGCGGAAGGTGGCGTCTCTGAGAAAGTAGATGCACTTTTGAGACTCGAGCAGAAATGCGTCAGCTGTTAGTGATGTGGCGACGCTCACTATGCCACGGAGTGTCCACACGTTTATGAAACTTGCCGTTACTGCAAGAAAATGGGTCATTTATCAAAGGTGTGCTGGTTAAAGGGCGTTGGAAGCAGTAAACGCATGCCTTCACAAGAGTTCGAGAAAAGGAACGCTAACAGGGAAATTCGCATGCACGCTGTTGACGATCTGCACCACATTGAAACTAACTCGGTGCAGCGCAGCAAATCTTCGCCCTACAAAAAAAAAATTGTGTACAGCATGTGGATGTTCGCTTTGTGGTCCGTGCACCTGCACTTAGGCCTTTTACTGTGCAGCTGGATGTGCAAGGGCGTCCATTCACAATAGAGCTCAACACTGGGGCACACATCTCCATAACTGGAGAATCAACTTTGTGCCGTCAATTTCCGTCGTTACAATCCGAACCATCCAAAGTTAAGCTCAGAAGTTACTGTGGAGACCCCAGTCAAAAAAAACAATTGATCCCAATTGGAATATTTCCAATTGGAACCAATTGGAAAATTTCCAATCGTAAATTAGTACACAATTGGACCAATTGGCCCAATTGGACCTACTGTAACGTGACCAATTGGACCTATTGTAACATGACCAACTGGTTTTCGTAGGACTGACCAATGGGTACCAATTGGTTGCAGTGACCAATTGGCAATAGTAACTGGCAACAAATCACAAAACTAAGGGATACACAAAAAAGTGAGTTTATTGGGCACTAATATGTTTTTCGGCAGCCCTCGATCATGGCAGCTCCTTGGTTGCTCTGAAAGAAACAGTGAAGGAATAAAAGGCAAAATGAGTGTGCATGCACTATTATTTGTAGAGTATGGCAAAAGCTCTCCAATGACAAAAGTGCAGACAATTTCCTAACGTCTGGTTTCTGAATACTGAAAAGGTAATTGCAGACAATTTCTGTGGGCTGTTACACATGAGTAATGTAGGGCATAACCTGGAAACTGCATGCACATGCAGGCAAAATAATTTCTCTGCAGGTGCAACCTGACGTCAACATTCACATGCTGACAAGCGGGCTTCTCGGAATAAACACAGACGCGCACACGCACGCTGAAAACTGGTGTTGAAACAGAAACGAACAAAAAAAAATGCAGTTACCTCCAAGTAGTAAAGTCGTCCGAGGATCACCACGGCGCGTAGTACAGAAAGAATCGGCCGCTAACGTGCAGCTAGCAGTTGTAGGTAGTAACGGCTCACGTGCGAGCCTGTACCACAATACAGGTAAAAACAACGCTTGCGCACCAATTCTTCTTTTAAATACTGCTGATTCGCTGCACAAACACGCACACCACTTTGACACAACTCTGTCCGGCACTGCCACGGCCGCCATGTGCAGCGCCTTCTCCATGACACATGCGTCACGTTTACGAATCTGCGGGGCCGCGGCTGTTCTTATTAAAATTTTTCCTGCATCTGTAATTCTTCTATTTACTCTTAATAAAACTTAAGCCATTTTTTAGAAAAATTAACAGTTTCATTGGTTTATGTAAGTTACTCTGCGCATAAAATAATGCACAAGAATGTATGTACGTGACTAACGCTAAGGCACCAGCGCTCTTGGTAAACAACAAACATGGCCGCTGGTAAAATGGTGGCTTTGGAAGCTCCTGTCACTATATCGGTGATATCTACTCTCGTGTTTTAAAAGCAAGTTCTTCGTATGCTTCATCATGATAAATGCCTGTTTGTTCGACGTCGATAACGTTGCAAGGGTGCCGATACATTGCAACAGGTGCGCGCACAGTATGGGAAAAAGCGCGGAGGAGCCCGCATACGATCTGCCAAAAGTTGAATGAAAGTGCTGACAGAACAAGTTCAGCGATTGTCATCTATATAGGTTATGCTATTAGTAAAATGTTATAGTAAAATAACATCCACAAATATTTTATAAATATGTGCCCAATTGATTCCAATAGGCAAGGTCAATTGGACTCAATTGGTCTCACTGTGACTCAATCGTAACCAATTGGAACCAAAAACTTTCCAATTGGTTCCAATTAGGTCCACTTCATTCCAATTGGCGACTCCAATTGGTCTCACTGTGACTCAATCGTAACCAATTGGAACCAATAACTTTCCAATTGGTTCCAATTAGGTCCACTTCATTCCAATTGGCAACTCCAATTGGTTTCTCCTATGACCCAATCGTAACCAGTTGAAAGTACGGAGTTTCCAATTGGTTCCTATTGGTTCCAATTGATTCCACTTGGAAAATCCAATTGGAGTCAATTGTTTTTTTTGACTGGGGACCTTTCCAGTGGCTGGTAAGGTGGTTGTGAAGTACAACAGTGTTGCTCGAACATGTCTCTTGCTTATTGCTGAAGGAGTTGCTCCATTGCAACTAGGAAGGAATCAAGGAAAGAAAAAGAGAAATGAATGAAATTAAAGAAAAAAAAAAAAAACACCTACTGCTACATGATAGTGACTATGCGGTGGGCTATATAGAATGAAGGAGAGCTTTGCTGTCCATCTTCAGTCTCGGGTTACAGAGGTGGGAAAAGCGGACCCACTCCGGCCCTTGACACACTACCCACACCTTTGCCCTCAGCCCACTGCTATATGTTAGTGCTAGTGATACATGGCAGCAATAGTGGACAGCCTTGCCAGTTAAGTCACAATTAACGATAAAAGCACAGCTTCACTGTTCCCACGGTTTTCGCTGCGTGAAAATGGCTTCCATTTTTTTTTAGTGATGACACTGTGGGAGTGCTCTGGTTGGACAGTTTATTTTCGCTCACATTTAGTGGTACATTTTCCTGTAGTCTAACATGGTGTTGTTAAAAAGCTATTTAAACATGGTTTAAAAAATATTTGATTTGTACTTGAACATTAATTTCCGAACATTAATTTCCGAATTCGTTTCCACTTAGTGCGTGGCTTTTCCAAGTTACCGCAAAACTAGAGAAATGGCGACACTTTTCAACTGTCAACAGTGAAAATACGTTCGTTGTGAATGAGCAGCACACGGCGGACTACTGAGCGAAGTGAACTACACTGCACTTGCAGTGCTGAGCGCACTGTCTTTGCCATATGATGCACACGATATGTAGGCCTTCGAACGTCCACGCACTGGCTTGGCTTGGCCGACTTGCAGTCCCTAAGATCACTACATCGCCAATGCACTTTCGACACACCCAGAGGCATCAGCATTTGGCAGCATTAGAGGACGGCCATAACGAGAGAAGTGGATGCAAGCAGTGGTGTGCTATGACATTTGTTCATCTCTAATAGCATCTGTCTAAACGGCAGTTAGTATGACCTCCGAGACAACTGCGAGACAATAAGCGAGACAACTGTCACTTATTCTCCACTGTGCTCTGCTTGCTCTCTTTCGTTCATACTCTACTGTAAGAAGCTACAGTGTTACACTGTTAAGCTAAAAAAATGTGGGTTTGATTCCTAGCTACGGCTGCTTCATTTAGATGGGGGCAAAATGCGAGTGCCTATATACTACAGTGGAACCCCGTTTTACATCCCCCGGTTTTACGACGACCCACATTTTACGTCGGATTATCGCCATCCCGGCGAAAGCCCCATAGACACAATGCATTAAAAACCTCAGTTATACGATGCGAACCCGCGTTACATGATGATCCATGCAAAGCGAGGTGACGGCAAAGAAAAGGGAAGTGCTGCGGGCGTCTTTCATCTCACTGGTTCTTTCAGGAGCATCACCCCTCCGCATCCAGAGCGCTCGGGAAACCGGTTCATTTTGGCTTTCCACTGCTGTTCGTTCATGTTCCCTTGCTCCTCCCAGCGACCGCCGGCACCGCGAGTGGCGGCATAGAGTGATGCAGTTGTGGTTTTCCCCCATTCTTTTCACCCCTTCCGACCAAACATCTCTCTCCCGCTCTGCTGCGGTCTCTCTCCTGGGATAACAAAAAGCGAAGCGGCACACAAAGGCGGGCATTGCGGCGACAATCATGAAGCAGGCGCTAACTCTAACCGTAGCAGACGACGCACGGAGCTCCCGCCGGAGAAGGCCACCGCGTCATCACACGCAGCAGCCAGTAGCGGCCGCACGTTCCCCCACTCTCTCGAGGAGCACGCGCTTGGCCCAATCGCAGCTTCACATCCAAGCGCGGGATACTTGAATGCCTCTGCGAGCCCCTCAATCATACACGAACCGTGCTTCCACCACGCCACCGTTGCTCCAGCTGATGTCGGTGGAAAAAAGCGCAAGAGTTTTGTCATGTAATAACCTAGAAATCACTATTAGCCTCCTGTAAGCTGTAGATTGTTCAGTTGCGCGACTGTCATAAATTGCATGAATTGGTGCTTGAGGGGCTTCTTAACCCTTATTCGAGAGATAATCCTTCAATTACCTCACCATGGGGGTTTATTTCCTTACAAATCACTTCTTGCATAAATTTTTAAATCTTGTCAAGTACGAATGGAGTTCCATGGACTTGTCTCATCGGTATGCAAATGCAAAGATGAAGCAGCATGTTCTCATTTCTTCCAGGAAGCTCAAAGGATTGTGCTGAAGCTCATTAGAACATTTTGTGATAGTCCCCAATGTGCTTGGCTTAGAGAAAATTTGTCCTAAAGATGAGCCTACTGTAACTTAAGGCCTTGGTTATATTAAGGCCACTGTGGGGGTACAGTGCATGCAGTGCTTAGCTGCTGACACGAAATACTGGATCAGTCAAGGCCACAGTGGTGGCATTCAGCTTGACGTAAAATGCAAGAAGCCGATATACTTACAATTACACTTACACTTACAGTTACAATTACGATTAAAGAAACCCAGGTGGCTAAAACTTACGGAGCCCTCCAATGTGGTGTGCCTCATAATCATATTGAGGTTTTGGCACATAAAGCCCCGGTACTTATTATTTTTCATTGATTGTAATGGCTGTCTAGAGATGTGTAACTGTTGTGCAAGCTCGAGGGACGTTGTAGCGGGTGGTGCATAAACACCCTTTGATCTGTCATTTTGCAGCCTATGTCGGTGTAGAGCCACAAGACACAAGGCAACAGGATGCAACAGACTCCAATGTTGTTCACACAGCAGTGGAGGCATTGTCACTGGTGTCCGGTCAGGAACAGGAGCTTGAAAGCGAACAACCGCATGCAAGATCATGCACGTCTTCCGAAGAGCCCCAGAAAGAACAACCGTCCCCTTGTCGTGACGATCAGCACAAGAGCCAGAATGATTTGCACCAGGACTGCACCGACCGTGCTCCTCTGCCCACCACAAATGGCATAGAAGTGAATGGCGGCGAGGAGCATGTCATATTTGAGATTCCCGCTGACCTTTCGGCATCGCTGCAGCGCAAAGCGGCAGAAATGAGCAAGCAAAGCTTGGAGAAGGTATCTAGTCCTGCTTCTAGAAGACGGCTTCCCAAGACTCGTCGAGAGGAACTGCCATGGTTCCATCCAGATAATCCATCTCGATTGAGGACTTTGGAGGCTTTGGTGGCTAGAGCAGAGGACCCGCTGATGACACCGTACTTGGCTTCAGATGATCTGTTGAGAAAGATGCCTCCTGCCTACTTTTTGGTGAGTGGCTTTGCAGGCTTGATGGAGTAGGCACAGAATTGACCAATGCATCCGTTTTGTTTAGGCGTAACCATAGAAACCCAACAGGTTCATCATTGCCATGAAATATGCCAGTGGGCACAACAAAAGCTTTCGCAGTAATGCAAAGAGTGAACCATAGTGGGAGAGAGCATATACAAGGATCATTCCAGTCAACAGAACTCGAGACTTAGGTAGCCGCCATTTCCTTACTTGTTATCCGAGCTAATTTTCTTATCTCAAGGTGCACTATTTTATGCTAAGTTGCGTGGCATATGTTTTCATACTTATTTTAAGCATGTTCTAGGCTACATATGCATTTAAGATTTTGTAGGTGGTGTGTGTCCCCCAGAAATCTGTCTTGCAAGTTATATTTCACCTCCATAATTGTGTGTCAGGGCTCTTTTAGCACCACAAGTAAGTATGTTAGTATTACTTTCGGTAATGTTTGCTAGATTCCATTTTAGATAACTGCAATATTTCACTTTAGATAACAGCAGTTCTGGAGGCATTGCGTCGTCAAGGGATATGTGATAGCTAGATAAATATAATAGCTAACATATATAAAGACTCTAAAGCCACCCTACTCCAGCGTAAGAAAAGCAAGAAAATCCCAATTGAGAAAGGTGTCAGACAAGGAGATACAATCTCTCCAATGCTATTTACTGCATTGGAAAAATAGCAATGCTATTCACTGCATTGCTATTTACTGTAATGTATTTACTGCATTTTGAAGAAATCTTCAAAAGACTAGACTGGGACGAAACAGGACTCAGGATTAATGGCGAATATTTGAGCAACTTACAAGCGCCGATGACATAGTACTCTTCAGCAATGATGGCGACGAACTACAGAAGATGATTGTAGACATAAGCTGGGAAAGCGCTAAGGTAGGATTAAAGATGAACATGCAGAAAACAGAAGTAATGATAGGTGGCACAGCGAAAGAACGTGCCTTCACAATTGAAAACCAGACATACAAGAATACACATATCTAGCACAGCTCCTGACAGGAGAACCTACTCATGCAAAAGAAATACACCGAAGAATAAGCATGGGATGGCACGCATACGTAAGACACTCCCAGCTCATGAACGGAAACTTACCATTGTCACTTAAGAGGAAATTATATAATTACTGTACATATTTTGCCAGTACTGACATATGGGGCGGAAACTTGGAGAATTACAAAGAAGCTAGAAAGGAAGTTAAGAACCACATAGCGGGCGATGGAACGAAAAATGATAGGCGTTACTCTAAGAGATAGGAAGAGAGCCGAGTGGGTTAGGGAACAGACAGGGGTAGCTGACATAATAGTCGAAGTAAAGAAGAAAGAATGGACATGGGCACGTCACGTGATGAGAAGGCTAGACAACTGATGGACAGTTAGAACGATGGAATGGATACCAAGAGGGCATAAGCGCAGCCGTGGACGACAGAGAGTAAGATGGAGCTATGAAATTAAGAAATTCGCAGGCATCAAATGGAATCAGCTCGCCCAGGACAGGAATGGATGGAGAGCATTGGGAGAGGCCTTCGTCCTGCAATGGACATAAGATGGGCTGATGATGATGAATATTGTTGCATTGTTGTGTCATCGCCCATGCTTGAATTACACACTTTGTCACATTGTGCAAATGTATTGTTTGTCACAGTCTCCATTTTTATCTCAATTTTTCAGTGCCTTCATCTCGACCCAACTTTAGACGACATGATCATGTTTGCCAAGAAGCTGCGTTCCCTGGGCTGCCAAATAACTGTCAGAGTGCTGGATTACCTGCCACATGGGTTTCTCAACCTGTTTCCTCGTGGAAACGAGGCTCAGGATGGCATTCAGTGCTGCGTAAACATGCTGAGGGCTGCCCTTCATATGGAGACGCTGTGTGGCAAATGAGTATTTTTGATACACCAGCTATACATCCAATGGCTAACTAGTAATATTAGGGGTCATTTTTCTTCTTGCGATTCGACCTTCTTATACTGAGACTAGAAAACACTCTAAACGAGTGAATCGCACACATACTTGCACAACTTTTGAATGCAAGCCCTTTATGGCAACGAGATTTACTAAAGCGATATATAATTGTTGACAATTTACAGTGAAACTATGCATTTCCCTTGAGAGGGCTGCAATTATACGTACAGTTTAGTGCAGTGCTATTAATGTATTTTGGAATGAGTTGTTCGATCTTTGAACTGATAGGAGCTTACACGTTGCATCCAGAAATTGATACTGCTAACAGGGTCTTGCTAAATGCCTTACCACATGACGCAGGCCTGCCCAGGAGTGTTTGCTAACAATTGTTGCCTGCAAGGAAAGGACCTCACTGTTTTACTGATCCAGTGAAGGTTGTACATATCACACTATACACACAACTCCACCTTGACGACAAGAGCTGTTTTTGTAGCCAGGGGACACCTTCATACATAATATTTAATCAGAGACTGTGGAGCATGAGAGCGTTGGGCACTTGGTAAATGTTGACTGTTTTTACGAATAGCATCTATGAGAGAGGAATGACACAAATACAGGGACTATACTGTCATGGCTTGTTTTTAACAATTTGTAAAGAATAATACTTGTAGCTTACCTGTTCATTCGTGCTTGTTGCATATTTTGTTAGTTGCAGCTGTGCTGTTTTAGGGGCATTTACATAAGCTTTCATACCAGCTGGATTCTGGTAGCAAGGTCCAGCTAAGAGGATGGCAACTGTTCAAAACAACAATTGAAATTGGGTGCAAGGCCCACTGCTAGAGATACAGGTGCTGGAATTTTTGTGGTATGCTAAGTTGGATCATATGGTCCCACTTTGCTTAACACTTGAATCTGGCGGATCGTTCTCTACTGCTGTATGCTGCAATACGCCTTGGAGCAGGGCATAGTTTTACTTTTGTATGACGACCTTCACATTGCATGTCTAATAAAGCTTATGATCATAGGCGTGTGCACAGGGAAGGGGGGGGTGGGGATGCCTCCTCACCTGAGAGGGGCACTAAGTCTGCCCCATACCTTGCCCTATGTTTTGGCTGAGCAGGTTGGGAGGAGGAGGGGTTGCTCCAGAAAACATACCCCCCCCCCTCCAGCGGAGACCCTTGCATATACCTTTGCTTACTGTGGGCAGTGGACAGAGTTCCTGCGTATGCACTTGCACTGAATACTTCTGAAACAGAACAGTTTATAAGATCTGGGAGTGCAGATGCATGGTGATCAGTCAGCAACATGAGACACTCACACATGCTCTGTTGGATCTACAACATTCTTGCAGGTATTGCCGGTCCATTGTAGCTAATGCTCAGGGCTATATACTGATCTCAGTTTTTTAGCCTTTGGGTGCAACAGCGGTGGGGTCGGGCCGTCGTTATTCGTCATTTTTGCACCTGTCGTCGAAGTTACTTACCGACTCATCCATACTTTATGCACCAGAATTTGCTTGTCGTTCACGGTGTTTTCCCGGCACAACGTTGTGTGGTGAGGCATCGTTCTGCCAAGGTGGATGAGTGTTTAACTTCTTCATGGCAATCGTTTTCTATCCAACCACATCTCATGCATTGCTATGACAAGCACACCTTGTATGCGCGGTTTCACTTTGGCAAAACAAGCTTAAGATTAATTGTTCCTTCGAGTGAGTCTTAATTCAGTTCTTTTTACCATTCTGCGCTTTTGGTGTCCCACCTCTGCACGGTACATGCTCTGAGACGTCCTTAGCCACTTTTTTTATTGTAGTTAATTCATTGAATACGGGTAACACCAATACGAAGTGACACAGGCGCATCATTTAACGACGAGATTAGGACCAGGTTGCGTGTTTACATTGTCGACCTCCTTTTTTCTTTTTTTTTTATTTAACAGCGCTACATCGCGCAGTAAGTTTAAATAAAACACATCCACAGGAATCTGGACATCGTTTTCTGATGCGTTTAGTCGTCATCCATGCGAGGAATTCGTGCTGTACGCCAGTAAGCACAGGCGCAGCAAGCACAGGCGTACCAGCTGTGCCTTAAGAACTGCAACTAAGATGGCGGCAGCGCCACTCTCGGGAACTTGTGCATGCACATATGGCATGGTGAGATCAGTCTATTGCAAGACATTACATTAAATTTACATTTTCATTGATGCACGAAAGTGCCAGGTAGACATGGTAAGCTATATATCCCAATGTACTAGTCCTTTCAAATGCATGTAACAACAACGAGTTGTGAAACATCAAAATTGCCCCGCAGATGGAGGTCTGTTTGTTGGCGGAAACATATGCTGTGTTGCTGAAAGGCAGCACATAGAATCCGCATGAGACAAACTCGTGTAAAACTCTTTGATGAAGCTAAATTTCCGGGACGGTTGTTTGATGTATCGTGCTGTCCTTGTCAATGTGACACCAATATTTTATAAGTTGCTTCAGTGGAAAAAGGCATTGAAGAAATGCAACATGTATGTTGCAGTGTGCTGTGCGAGGGACACGTTAGTGGAATGGTCCAATGTAGCATGTCGCAGATATGATTCTGCATCATGGTGCAGCAGTATGTTCTGGAGCCCAGTAGCCCTGCTGATCAAAAGATGGGGTCCCATAGTGTCCAAAGAAGCACTGTTTTCCTAAGGGAACGATGATTTCTATCTTAACTCTTCAGGAAACGTGGTAAAATATGATGGTGGCGCACAACACAGCAAAAGGTGAGATGTTGCACACTGTCACATGGCCTTGCTGCTGGACCTTTGTTTAATAGTAGTGCTATAAGGAAATACATGGCCTTTATTGTCGTTCTTTGTGTAATTTATAAGGTGCACTTAAATCTTCATTTGTTTTGACTAGAAAGGTAGTTATATGATCATGTCATTAACCCTCATATGCAGTCCTTATTGTGGTTACAATTACCACTGTTATCCATTGCCGCATGTATAGACACGCTTTCATCTTCTTGGAGACGTTGGATTGCCTTGTTTATTGCAGAATGAGGATGGTGTGGGAAGCCATGGCATAAGTGCGGGCTGGGTGTGAACATGTTCTGGGTGGTATCGAAATACATGCCCCAGTGATGGTTCTCTCTGGTCAGTAGAGGCAATGCTAGTAGAATTCGTTGATGGCCTGTTGGGAACCTGTTGATGGGATGGCCTGTTGGGCCTGTTGGGATGGCCTGTTGGGAAACTGAAGGGAACGGCAAGTACACACAAAGACAAGAAAGTGTAGGTAATACAAGCGTAAACTTGCACTGTTTGTTCATCAGCAAAAGCTAGTGAACATATATAAGAAAACAAGGCACATAGAGCACATGTGCAAAGATCGTCAATAGAATTGAAATACACACATGCACATTAACAATTAGGTTTTCTCCACTAATCAGACAGATGTGTCACTAATGTAAACACTTGCCTTCATGACATATGAATAGCCTCTAATTGTGCATTTGTATTACAAATTCTTCTGATAATCTTCATCTCACCAGGATGAGATTCACGTGTACTATGCCGAGCTTGTCCTATGTACACTTTCTTGCGTTTGTGCATATTTGCACATCCTTTCAGTTTAAACAAAGGCAGAGCTATTTTGACTGCAGTTGGCGGAAGCAAACTGAGGTCCAAAAACGTGTCATATACACCATGCTTTAAACATTGCCTTAAAGGAGTACTGACACGAATTTTTGACATTCTCGTATTGTTGCTGTAAATGAAAGCACTGGCGTGGAAAACCCCAAAAACAGTGTCATGGTGGCCCGCAACACAATGAATATATTTTTAATACGGCTCCCTTAAAAGCTGACTTTCGGTTTCGATTTCGAGGGGGCGGTTTCCTAGTGACGTATCAACATAGTCGGACGACGTCTGAGCCACGTAGGGACAGAAATTCTTCATAGCGTTGCTGCAACTCTGTCGTCTTTGGTCAATTACACCTGAGGTACGCAAACAACGGCAATTTCACGGTCATACAGTGACTCTGACCGCGATTTCGGCGATTTTTGAGAGCCCGTGTTCATACGTCATCGTAGTGTCCATTGCAATGGGGCTGGCTTGCTGTGCTGGGCGACGCGAACTTTAAAACCAAATTAAAATATTTTGTACGTGTTTTCTGGCTTCCGTGTGCGGAGGGCGTTAACAATACATGACTATGAAACGAAAAATGTATATTGTGCGCCGCCGCAAAATCGTGTCAGTACTCCTTTAAGCAAGCTAGGTGATAGAAATCTGAGAAGCACCTGTGTACAGTCAAATTCTCATTATAATGAAGTCCACCAAACATGATATATGCTTCGTTATATCAAATAATTCATTATAAGTAAACTTGCAACATTGCCTTAATGGCAGTGCTATTCCTCAGCTACTTTGTTATAACTGACAACTTGTTATGTCTGTGTTTAAGTGCATTAATGAATAGCTTTCACAAGATTTCTTTGTTATGGAAGGTACAAAGCTGAGAAAATTTAGAATGCAGATGGTTAACGAAGTTTGAACCCAGTCATTCGAAAGATGCCCATTGGTCCGCTTCTATAGTTTGCCAAGTGGGATTGTAGCTTTGTCCTCACTTTTCAGCGTTTTACTTTGGAAACTCCTGCTTTTTTATAGAGATTTCTCTAATTGAAAATATTCTAGTTACAAAATGTGCATGTGCCTTTGGGAATAACCACAGCAGTTATAGGTACTTTCCAGAATGGGCTTTTCATTGTGCCATGATGAACTAGGTACCTAAGGCGGTTGGCAGTCATTTTAAACACTCATGAGTCAGTCTGGCTTCAGCGGCTAGCAGGACAGGTTGACTTTCTTGATGAAGAACGTCAGTGCTGTCAAGTTGGGCTATCTGGTCAGCCTTCAAACAGTGTTCTCGTCACTCTCTGTGGTCTAATTGTGACCTCCTTCTTGTCTCGAGTGACACCATTGTGGAAATTATGACAGCTTGCATTGTTTTTACACATGTGTTGACGTCAGTGCACTGGCGCTCATTGCAGTCAACATTCAGCTGTTTGCTAGAGTCTCATGCAGTCAAACCTTGTTCTAATGAACGCCATGCGACACGAACAAAACTTATAGCAGATGTTTCATAATAAATGTATATTTGTTACACTGTTTTGATTGCAATACTATTACTCGTTCGCTTTGTTATAACCGATAATTCTTTATGTCTGTTTCTTATATTGAGGTTCGACTGTATGTGTGAGTAGATAAGGCGTTGAGATAGTACAATCTTTCTTGAAGAGACATCGATGTTTATTTGCTTCTGCTGGGTTTCTTTTAATATCCGGTATGCTGCTATGTCACTGTGTTTGCACTGAAGGCAGTGAACCATAGATCTTCTTTATTTTTAGCAAAATAATTTTTATTCTTTGAATAGTCAGCATACAGCTCCTGTACATACATAACATCTCTTGTTATGTGACATGTGTTGTACTTTAGCAAAATTTCTTGGCTGGCACTTTGGTCAGGAGGTCTTGCCTACAAGTCAAAGTATAGTAAACCTTTGTTCTTCTATGTTACCCTTGTCAGAGATATGTGTTATGATGACTAAACTGTAACGTCTTCCCATCCCTTTCTCACCGCTCCCCTGTTTTCTGTGGTGGTTCTGTGGCAGAGCATGTTCACCTCATATTCGGGTTTTTATGTGTCACTTGTGTGTCTGGTCAAGTTTTGCATCACCATTTCCTGCTTTCGGAATTGCTTGACTAGGTCATATCACCTGTGTTTGTGTACCTGTCTGATATTTTTGACGACATTTGCAGCAGACAGTGTGGCAGCGGGTGTTTTGGTGATTGCAAGGCTTTGCCGCTTTTTGTAACCAACTGGGACAAAAGCGCACTTGATTATGAGACTCAGGATGCTCTAGCATCATGTTATATGGCCATAAGGAGCAATGGCTGACATGCTGTCTTCTACGTGCTGAACAAATTAGTATTTAGATTTTAATGGCTTCTTGCAGCTGCATTACTGTGCAGGATGGACAAGTCAAGGCAAATTACTTTATACAAGGACTGCTAAAATCTTCCTAAATATTGCATGGCACTCATGGCATTAAAAACTGTTCTTGTTAAGTGCTCTTGTGGCCATGGTGCTGTGCGGTATTGCTAGTAAAGGATGTTGTCCCTGCACAATGTGCAGCTGCAACTTACACAACGAATGTGATGTTTATAGCTGCCAAGCCTTGTTTTGTTGCTATTGTCTGGACTCTTCATGCTCTCTGATTTGCTGACCTTACTGAAGCCCTTTGTTCCTTTCAGGGAAACATTTTGGAGTATTCACGTGAGATGCCACTGTTTTTGTTGTGGCGTGGTTAAGATTATTTCTGCTCTGTCTTCAAGTGCTCCCACTGAATGTTGCATGGTGTGCAATGACATTCATGAATACTGAGTAGTTCCTAAACCATTTGTTATTTGTTTTCTTTTTCTGTGCATGTTTTGTAGCAGCTTTGCTGTTCGCTGTAATGAGTCAGCTTCTGCTTCCTTGTTAGTCTTACTTAAATGAGCAACGAACAGTCAGTATTATGGTTTGCTCAAAGTCGTGCTCAAGGAATGCAACGCACTTTTTCGGCACGGCAGGTTACCGTCTTTACGTACATTCGTACTGGTTAGCTGTTGTTAAATTGCGCACAGCTGGAACGACATCATCATGTTCTGAACAAGGTGTACTGCATAGAATACTTGTGTATCCAAAGACGTTTTGTACTTTGAAAGGTGTGTATAAACTGCCCATGCACACCCAGGCTCGTGTGGTTTCTTCGTGTGATCTGTTTCAGTGTATGTGTGTAAGACACCTTCACTCCTAAGAAAACTTGATTTCTTCTGATGCATACTCCATTGCCATTCTTGGGGAAAGGGCCACACAAAATGCTGGAAAAGAGCATGCCAACACTGTCAGGAACTCAGAAACACTATGCCATCACAAGCACTGCTGTAAATAAAGACAGTGGCAGCTATGTTTTGTGGGGGGGGGGGATTTTGTTTGGTTCAATGGTGCATATTATTTATGCTCAGACATCTTACCTATCTAAGGTACCACATAGGTAAGAACCTGCATACTGCTACCATGCGAGCTACAGCGGAAAACCACAGTGAATACGCATGGCCCCAGAAAACACACAAGCTCATCTAGTCTTCATCTTACGAGTATGTATTGATTCAGTGATTAGTTCATAATCCCCCACCCCCCTTCCCTTTTTCTTTTTTCCCACTGCTTTGCACCCAAGAACATTTTCAGACTGATCCATTAACTCTTAGCAGAGATAAAGATGTTTGAGGCGGCGCAAAACCATGATTTCTGAAGACAACAGTCGCTTTTGCTACCTGTCGATGCTGCGGTGTGAATTTAAGCTCGCGCTGTTGTGCTCGCAGCAACTCGTACCCTCTTAAGAGGCAGCCACCGGCTGCGGTGCCTCCCGATTGGTTCGGACATGTCGCCACACGGTAAATGCCACCGTGAGTGACAACACATACCGACTCGCCGGTGGGGAGCGTCATTACCTCCCTTTGGAGTGCGGCGCCGTCGAGAGGAGAGTAAAGAATGTTATGTATGAAATTTGAGCCCTTTCTGGGTTGCACTATCTAATTCTTGGCGGACATGGTCGTGAGCGTGCAATGCATGCATTGCGCTTTTCGGCTTAAAACGACCAGCCCGGGTGAGGGCCCATTAAGAGGAGTTTCAACGATTACCCATTTGGGTACATGTTCCGTGTGTGATATCTCGCAGCGCTGAACACACGCTTCTTCTTTCTTGATTGTGCTTGTTTGCCTGATCGACCGTAATTCCGCGACTTGTCCACGTTTTGTCCTTCTTTTTAATTGTTTCGTTCAACGCGAACTAGACTGACTAGACCCCCTCCTAGGGTGACGTTGCTTTGCAGCGCGTTCATCTTGCTATTTTCGCTGGTGCGCTGTCCTACATCTCCACGTGCCTGTCTTAGCGCTCGCGTCCCTCACGGGTATACACACAACATCGTTGATACCCAGACGGGAATATGCACTTGGCGAAAAAAAAAAGCGTCATCATCAGCATGTCTACGTCCACTGCAGGGCAAAGGCCTGTCCCATAGATCTCCAGTTATCCCGGTCGTGCGCTAACCGCGACCACTATTCCCCCGCCCCGCAAACTTCTTGATCTCATCCGCACACCTAACTTTCTGCCGCCATCTGCCATGCTTGGCTCTTGAGGAATCCACTTTGTTAGCCATAATGACCAACGGTTGTCTTCGCAATACATGCTGTGTCCACGCCCATTTCTTCTCGGTTTCTACTAACATATACTACTTAACACGCGTTAATTCCCTGACCCTCTCTGCTTTCTTCTTGTTCCTTAACGTTACGCATGTAAAAAATTAAAAAGAACCACAGGTTCACCAGAAGGGCGAAGCAGTGAATGCGACAGCAACGTATGGTACAATATACGAACTAAGACTAGCAGCTTTAGGGTCAATAGGAATTGCAGTGAATGTGGGCTTACTAAGTCAGCATGTACGTACATAAAGTACCATGTGACGGTCGAGCGGCAGAGACAGCGCCCCGCAGAAGTGCGAGCTAAGTCGTGTTGTTTTGATGTCTTCTGGCACGTGCTTCACACCACGCGACCGTGCTAAGCAACGTGCACTTTGCACCATCGAGAAACTTGGCCCAGTACAGCGGCATCAAGCGAGCACGTTCCTTCCGACACTCGTAGGCGTATTCGCGTGAGCGCTATGTGGCGAGGGCATTGCCGGCGTTGCGACAATATGTGAGGCTCCTTATGCAGAGCACGTGATCAAGGCGCTGTTATGCGTTGAAGGACTCTGGCAGTATGCAGCATGTCTGATGGCTGCTGAGATAGCGCGTGCATCAGCGATGGCGACCGCTGCGAATTCCACAGTTGCTGCTCGAGCGCCGCCCCCCTTCACCCCCTCGCGTGTTTTCATGCTCATTAAAGACGGGCGGGGCGTTCCTCCGCTTCGATGCAGGCCTCCCGGACGGGGTGATGTCATCATCGCATGCTCCCTCCGAGCGACGGAGACGGGCCGGGGCTCGTTTGACCTCTGCTTCAGCCGCGTTCGTCGCCCCCGCTCGCGTGCGTTTACCCGCGGGTAGACGGTACAATGCGCTGGGGGTTATCAACTGACTTTATGCGGGACATGATGGCGACAGCAAACACCCATCGAGACTCCATATAATTGCTATCGCAATAAAATATGAATCAATCTTTAGATCTGGCAGTTTGATACCGGCAACCTTCCACAGGGTGCTCTTCGCAAGCGACTAGGAATTTCTTTTGCAAATCAGTTCTGCGCAATCTCACGAGGTCGCGGAGGTGTTATGAAACGGGAAGTTGAAATTTGCGAGTTTGTAGCACAGAACTTCGTTCTGTCGATCATCTAGTCATAAGCACGCTTGTGCCAATTTTGCCGGTGGCAGCAGTTATTTTCCTCCCACATTAGCGGCAGAATCTCGACCATTGCACTATAGTGCGCAGAATCTAGGCACCACAGTTTCACTACAGTGTACTGAAACTTAGTTTCACCAATGCCGTTGTTGGATAACGTGCACCCTAGAGACCGTAAATCCCTATGGGACCAACGTCCGAGGTGAGTGAGTACCCGTACACCTCCGAGCGTCAGGTCAGGGTATCCATTTACCCATTAGACAAAGCTGGTGCGCTTCCGGTTGGAAAGCAGTGAAAGCCTGTTCAGGACGCACTCAATATAACTTGCGGGAAGAATGATGTCAGCAAAAGAATGGGTGACATGGTTACCTTGTACATCATTGTGCAGCTCTTCTCCGCTAAAGAAATACGTCTTCTCTCTGCAAAAAAAGAAAAAAAAGAAATCTTGGCGACTATAATTTCACTCTAATGGCATATATTAAAGGCGCAGTGGTGGTTTTATAGACTTTTTTGGATACGTTGGAGGTATGACTAATGTAAGGTTTGGTATCTCGCACGTGCACTCTCACAGACAACTTTGTACATGTTTTGGTGGCGTAGCTTGGCCTCTGTGATGATCGCTTCCTTGACTATACAGTGCTCAGAACCGTTACAACGCGCTCACAGGTATAGTTCACAAATTGCATTCGCTCTATGCGCTTGACAAAAAAAATCTGTGACAGGAAAGTAGCAAGCGCAGCGTTTATATGAGAGCTAGATGATTTATGTGGGATACAAATGTGCGCTAGGTAGTGTGAGCAGGTTTTATCGTTTACCAAGAGGACAGGGTAATACATAGGGCCAGTGGCTCAGGTCTATCTGCATCCGAGTCCGCGCGCAACGAAGAGACTGGGAATGCCCCAGCTCTCGGGTATTGACACGTGCTCTGACAGTCAGAATGGCACATACATTGACAACTGTCATGATGGCATCGACTGTGGCTTGTCGACACCACCGAGTGAACATCCTAACGCCGGGTCGCTAACGGAAACTAACACTGGAATATCTGGTGTGCATCAAGTTGGTGTTGATGGAATCAGCCAGGAAGGCTTTTTTACACTGAGGGTGCAGAAGACAGCGACTGAACTAGGAGGCTTTTTTTTTTGTTTGTTTACAGCGAGGATATGTGTAGCTAGGAGGTGGAAAAGTGGGGCGGTCCGTGAGTGAGCAGAAACGAGCATCATGAAAGCGCGCACACTTATTTCTTCCCCTTGCGCTTCGAGTATTCATCTCCGCGGGATTCACGTCGTCTCCATCAAAGAGGTGTTAAAGCAACAGGTAAGTAAACACTGAATAGGAATATTACACAGTTTCACTGGTCGACCATCTTCACGGTGTGGAGGGGCTGGGAGAGAGAGGTGCAGTTTTGTTTCCGGCAAGTTATAGGGGTCTATACGTCGATCATAAGCTCTTGGGCCCTGGCGGCGTCTTCGGCCTGCTAGGCGGCCCAAAGTTGATCTACGGGGGCGGCTGAGCAGAGCGACCTCCCATCACGCTCCGTCCGAGGCTGCGTTCCAGTGGGGAGTTCGCTGACAGTCCTATAACGTGTGTTCTAGGGTAACCCTGGCGTCGCAGTGCTTACATTTGCTCGAGTAAAGTTTTGGGTAGCGCAGATTCCAGATTACCGGATTGGGTAACGTTGTCGTTTGAAGCTGTTGCCACTTCACTGCTTGGTGCCTATTGACAATTGGAAGGGCCGAACATTCTTTTTCTTTTTCGCTCCTTTGACATTAAAGTCTACCGCTTTCTCGTGATTTCTGAGTTCCTACGCATATAACATGCACTTAGACGTGATTTCAGCTTGCCAGTGTAAAAACTTCCTGCTAACAGATCTACAGTAGTATTATTGCTTGGATACTGTTTAGACATACAAGTGGCGCGTTAAACCTGCGCGTCTAAATAGAGTAACGTGTGTTGCGTACACTAAATTGCATAAGGACGCAGATCAGTGCAGTGACATTAGGTGGCATAACGGCCCAGAGCTGATGTTACTTTGCTATGGAAACGAACGCATTATTCGACGTATATTCGGCTACGCATAATGTCCCTAACGGACCATATGACCCTGCAGGCACATTATTTTGCAGACAGTGAGGACGCCCTTCACATATTTCGTTTACGGGCGTTGCACCGGTAAAATATTATGTTTCGCGATTAGAAAATTACCGCTAGGGCGCAGTGCACAAATAGGCTCCAGAATAATGGAAAGATGTGGATCACTTGGCGAAGACGTTGAGTCTTCGCCAAGTGATTAGGATAGACAAATGCAGTTTTTCGCGCAGCCAGTCATTGAAGGAATGTATGCAGTGCTGACGTTACGCTCGCGCCTGTTAAGCTAGAATGACTCACACCATGGTGGATCCCGAGTTGGCGAAGTTACTGTTGCTTCTTCGTGATCGTGACCACCGTGGTGACTCGTCCCCTTCAGTCTCCATTTCCAGCGTGGACTCTGCGTGCGGATAGAGAATGGTGGATTAGTCTTTGCACTATACAATGTCAGCAACTCATCGCTGTTTCTTGTAATAACATGCTGGACTGCTGTGTCAATAATGGGAATTTGTCGATAAAGTAGGCACTTAGTCTGTGAATAGTGCTTGTCAGTTGCCATTAGACTGAACCCAACGAGCACGTTCCTATGTCCTATCATATAGAGTCGTCCACCTTTCTTGTGATCAGCAATTTGTTAATACTGATTAAGTAAACGATAAAATGTGATTTCGCATTGATATCTGATGAGTTCATAGAGTCGTCCACCTTTCTTGTGATCAGCAATTTGTTAATACTGAATAAGTAAACGATAAATATGTGGTTTCGCATTGATATCTGATGAGTTCTGTTGGAGTTGCGACCATTCTGTCCGAGGGCCAGTGAAGTTTTCCCGTTCAACTTGCATGTCGCTATTGGTTCCAGTAACTTCGCAACACCGTTACCCGTTAAAATAGGTGCGTTGGTGCACTAGCAAGCTACATGAAACGATACAGAGCAGAAGACTACGTCTACTTTCCGTCGCTACGCGGCACTTCAAAGCCTCAGAGGTGCCGGTTTCGCTCGAGAGAGCATGGTGATATCGTCATATTCGACAACTGCACTAAGGCCCAAAGTTCCATTGGCTGTATATGATTGATTGATTTATGGGGTTTAACGTCCCAAAACCAGTTCTGATTATGAGAGACGCAGTAGTGGAGGTCTCCGGAAATTTCGACCACCTGGGGTTCTTTAACGTGCACTGATATCGCACAGCACACGGGCCTCAACATTTCGCCTCCATCGAAATGCAGCCGCCGCGGCCGGGATTCGATCCCGCGACCTTCGGATCTGCAGCCGAGTGCCATAAGCACTAGACCACTGTGCCGGGGCAGGCCGTATATGTCGCCGTAAAAGTTTGACGATTAACTAATCTAACGAGGCAGGTGATTCGCTTTGCTTTTCGTTTCAGCGCAACCTTCAGCACTGCGCATGCGGGAAAACAGTACACATTGGGCCAAGAACCAGGAGCAAGAGCAAGAAGCAAATAAAGCCTATAGCATGAGGTGCCTCTGCGACGTTGTTGCCGCTTACCCCTGAGTTAGTTGTAGAGCAACGTAGTTTAATGTGCGTGCCTAAGGGAGTGCTGACACGAATTTTTGACATTCTCGTTTGTAAATGAAAGCACTGGCCTGGAGAACCGCCACAATAGTATCATGGTGCCTTGCAACGCATTGAATATATTTTTAATAGGGCTCCCTCAAAAGCCCACTTTCGGTTTCGATTTCGGCGGGGCGGTTTCCTAGTGACGTGTCAACACAGTCGCAATTCGTGATAGCATCGCTGAAACTCTGTCGTCTGTGGTCAGTTACATGCAGGGCACGTAAACAACGACAATTTCATGGTCGTCTAGTGGCTCTGACAGCAATTTCAGCAATTTTTAAGAGACTGTCTTCATACGTCATCGTAGTGTCCGTCGCGCTGGGGCAGGCTCGCAGTGCTGGGCGACGAAAACTTTAAAACCAAACTAACATATTTTGTACGTGTTTCCTGGCTTCTGTGTGCGGAGGGCGTTAACAATACATGGCTAGAAAACGAAAAATATATATTTTCGCTGCCGTAAAATAGTGTCAGTACTCCTTTAAGGAGTGCCACGATCTTCGACAGCAAATGCGAAAAGTGAGGAGTGAAGAGGCAGTATGGTGCGATGGAAAGCACACCAGCGTTTCCTGGACTTTGAATAAACTATGTCCACCGCGGCGGTCTCGTGTTTGGGGTGCTTGACTGCAGACCTGAAAGACGTGTTTTCCAATTGTAGTTTAATTGAACAATATGTTGAGCTGAGGTATCACAGAGAACATGCACGCACTAGCTACGGAAATACAGATGAGTGAGGGACGTTTGTTCGCCAATTGAGGAACACGTGCAGTTTCCTAGAGGCGCTTTTAGATGCGAACCAGCTTTGACTAGCCTGTGTAACGCTGTCCCTCCGTGCCTTCGTACGAACGCGCCGCAACGCGCTCCCCTCGCCGCAGGTGTTGGAGCGGTGCCAAGTAGGTCACGCCAGAACTTTGGGTCACGCCGCAGCTGCGCGTTGACGTCACGCTCCCCTCGCAGTGCGCGCTGACGTCACTCTCCCTCGCAGTGCGCGCTGACGTCACTCTCCCTCGCCTGCCGCGCGCTCGCCGCAGCGCCCGCAGCTGCCGCTACCGCCGCTCGCTACACCGCCGACTCGTCGGTTCACGCGCAAAAAATGAACACCATCTTCCCAAAGGGAACCCTGATGGGATGCGAAGCACCCTTGTTAGCGCCGTTCAACCCGTGACGCCACCCGTGCGCAACGCTGCTGCTTCGCATCCCATCAGGGTTCCCTTTGGGAAGATGGTGTTAATTTTTTTTTTGTATGATTCGAGTGCTTCAATAGATGAGGACGAAGCAACTATTTTTTATGCTTGAATGACATGAAGGTCAAGAAGAATATTCGGCAAAAGGCCTAGCAAAAGTGAAATGATGGATTCGCTCACTATTTTCCTGCGGTATCACATAGGGCCGACTGCCTTTTTCGGCCGGGTGCTGCCACTTCTTGGGACAGCCAGCGGCTTTCGCCGCTTTTGGGTTGTCGTAGTGGTTGAACTGTGCTGTTGGTGTGTGGGCGGCTTCGGCTCCTTTGTCTCCTTTGTGAGCATCTGCAGAGTCACAAAGTAGAGAGGATTTGGAAATGGGTGACGCAGTAGCTCGTCGCGACAGAGGCAGTACAACTAGTTGTTGACGACACCAGTACTTGATGCACTGAGTGCCCTCCGGAGTCCAAAGATTATAAAAGGGAGATCTTTAGCAGCACATATTGTGTCGATGCGAGCTTAAACACCGTGGAAACGTCACCGCACATGTTTCTACGATCGCATAGCAAAGAAAAAAAAAACTTAATTCTTTTCTAGGATAATTATTACCTCATTCTGTACGCATGATTTGCTAAATAAATTGTTGATGCCTAGAGCTGGGCTTCAGTACAATAGAGGTCTCTGCTCCATGCATTTGTAAACTTTTCTGGGCAGCGATAAACATTTCGCGCATATCGTGTTCATTGTCGCAGTCACCAACCCGGGAAGTCGCACGCTCTTATCTTGGTTGGTTACCGTCTGCTTACGTTAATATATGCTGGTATATAGGTGGCTTGTGGATTGTAGGACCAAGTACAGTGAACTTGGCCTCGTGCCTTTGGTTTCCACAATGTTACCCTCGCTTTTGCTAGAGTCGGCAGGCTACATGTGGCGTTAATGATATTCCATCTACGTCGGTTTCTACGTCATTGCGAAAATGAAGTTCCCGGCAATGTTATCGTTACTTTGAGAAGCAAGGCTATAGAGCCACATAGTCATTCAATGACTTGTGGCCTTTGCAACAAGGTTATCGAGATAGAGAGAGGAGGTGCAGAGCGTAACTAAAACAAATAGTTTGCTACCCTACGTTTTTGGGAGGGAGGGGGAGAACACTATACTTACTTCAAAGTATAGAAACAGATAACATGAATATAAGCACTGCTGGTCACAGCACATAATCGCAATTGCCAGTTCTATGGCCATTCGTGCAAGCATGTCCTCTGAAAGAACTGCAGTGACGACTTCGTATCCATCTGCTGTGCGGGGTCGTGAGGTTAGTATTCCTTATTTTTACCATGGTCCACCACCAATGCGGGCTATAGCGATTTTTCGAGCGCTTGTCTCTGGACGCTGTATCGAAGACATTCGCACAAAACATGTTTGGTTGTCTCCTCGAGTCCACGTTCATCACAGGCAATGATGAGAGCCGTTTTGACACGGGATGCATTTTATGTAGGCTGCTCTTTCCCATAACCGACAAAGCAGGATAGCATGTCACCAAATAGAACAAGGACCACAGATAGCCGAATGTAAGCCCGCATTGCAAGATAGAGCTGTATAAACGTCTGTCTTTCCGTGTCTCGCACGTGTACGTAGTGCGCACACCATATATAGCGCGGAGGATAAATACCTAGAAAATGCACACATGGTATGTGACATGCAGAGAAAGGGCAAACGAAAGGTATTGCTTCATCTTTTTGTTAATTTCATAAAGAGTCCATGTCGATACATCAGAGTGTTAATTTAGCTTATTAAATGACTGCTAAGTGTAAATCGATGTCTAGTTGACATTAAAGGGTCCCTGAAACGTTTTTTTTTGACATTGCGTCACTGATTAGGCAACACTATTGTGAAATCATTAACGCCATAAATAAAGCGAAGCACCATGCGCTAAGGCAGCTATGAGCTTATTTCTGTCGCCTTCCTCCTTACCACTGCTGTTCCCCCTCAACTCGATCAGCTGCAGAGGGCGCGCTAGCGACGACTGCGCCTCCCGTGTCAGCCGCCCTGCCGAGCCCTCTGCAGCGACATAGCGCCTCGATATCTTTACTGAGGTCGCCGGCCTCGGCAAGTGCTAGCCACTGCAATAGAGCGGCGGCTACTCGTGTGACCGCCGCCTAGATGCAGCGACGATACCGGCTGAAACGAAGGAGCACGTTGTAGGAGCATGTTGTTCGCAGTTAGGTTGGGAAAATTACGTGCACGTCACTGGTTGGGAGCCAATCAGCGGCCTCCCCATCCATCGTTCGATGGCGGGGGCGTTTGAAAATGCCTTTTGGCGAGCCGCTGCATCTTTTGCGACGCGCGTGTTCAAAGCCTTATTGTAAATTACACACTTTACGCAGAGCGCTGAAATCTGTCCTCTAATGATCCTAATGACTCGCTCTACCGGATCACCATGTTTGCACAAAAATCTTCAAAACCGTTTCAGGGTCCCTTTAAGTGGACAATATAAGAACTCAGCGGCGCGTTAACCAGAATTCCGCAGTGTTTGTGAAGGAACAACGTAGGATCCATCAAAAGTAACAATTTCATATCGGCCGAGCCACTTCGCCAATGTAACACAGCTCCTTCAGTGTTCGGTATTAGCGAATCCGACCACTGTTATTTTGGGATTCGCTACGAATAGGGTAGCTGTGATACAATGCTTATCCCTTATGCAAGAACCGTGACGCCAGCGAGTTGAATAAAACTACGCACTTACCATCGTTACCAGCGAGATTATGGATTGAAAATGGCCTCTTCGTTCTAGTATTTGCTACAGGCTGTTCCTACGAAACGACAAAGAGAGAAAAAAGACGATGGTAACCATAACTTAAAAAAATTGTAGATATGACTGACAGTCTGCTGCGTTTTTTTTCAATGCTAAACAGCTTACCTGCGTTTTCTTGAGCACTATTCTGGATTTTATTTGAGTTTCTGGGAACGGTGCATACCCTGATATGTCATCAATTGAACCTGAAATAAGAGAAAGATGCCACTGGTTGTTACTTTCCAGAAGTAGTGTGTCAGTTGTTGGAGTGTGCTTGGGGAGGGATAGGACGACAGATAAAACATTTAATCTATTGTTTCAATCCTACCCAGCCCCACTATTACTTAGTGGTTGCTTTGTTAATTTCTGAAGGCCGGCTGTTTCGTTCGGTCACTAAATGCATAATCATTCTCATATGCGGCTTGTGGGATTGCGCATTCAGTTCTGGATTCAAGAAAGAATATCAATTCCTGCCTTCGCTTCATAAAACGACGACGATGCCATTGACGACGGTTATAGTTGTGATGATGATGCAATGAATTCATACTCAAGCTCTGCACCAGTGTGCTATTCCGAGCATACGTTAATTCGAAGGAAGCGGAACCACTATGCTTGAAGAAAATTTCTTGGCTATTTCTCACACATATAGCTGCCCAAATGACGCCACCTCAGTATTTGCAAGAAAACCCTGAAAGTTTGAACGCAAAATTTTACCAGTTGAAACACTTTAAAAGTTTATCCCATTGACCACATCATTATAAAGGGTCCCTGAAACGTCTTTTTGACATTTTGTCACTGAATAGGCAACACAATTGGGAAATCATTCACACCATAAATAAAGCGAAGCACCTTGTGCTAAGGAGCTATGGGCTTGTTTCTGTCGCCTTCCTCCTTACCACTGCTGTTCCTCCTCAACTCGATCAGCTGCGGAGTGCGCGCTAGCGACGACTGCGCCTCCCACGTCAGGCGCTGTGCTGAGCCCCCCGGGTGGCGACATAGCGCCCCGATATCTTTACTGAGGTCGCTGGCCTCGGCAGTGCTAGCCTGTGTAATAGTGTGCCGGCGACTCGTGTGCACGCCGCGAGATGCCGCGACGATACTGTTAGCTGGCCCTTCGGTGCTCGTGACGTCGCATGGCTTGCGCTTGGTTGCACCCATCGCATGTCCCGTGGAAGGGGGCGGTTGAAAACGTTTTGAGTCGAGTCGCGTCGATCTCTCACGATGTGCGCATTTAAAACTTTGTAGTACATTACACGCTTAACGCAGAGTGCTGATATTGTTATGATAATGATCAGAAGGACTTGGGCTATCGGCGCAACGCATTTGTACAAAATCACCAAAACCGTTTCACGGTCCCTTTAATGCTACCTTGCCTCCCAATCAGTGGTGTCGGAAAAAAGAATAAGAAGAAGACAAGAGACATCGTACCACGGATAGTTTGTGAATGCGGGCGAATACACTTTCCAGTTTCTCTCAAACTTGATCTCCTTGTGGACGACTAGACTTATAAAACGGCCACCGCCGCTGTGCCGTTATTGTTGTCCGCGTACCTTGCGTGGGCGTGGCAGCGGGCGCCACCACGGAATGGCGTCCCGGTGAGGCCAGGCAGGACGATCCCTGGCGGCCGGACGCCGAGTGAGCGTCGAGAGGACGTTGTCGATGCTGGATCGCTTCACCAGCGCCGACTCGGCAAGGGCATCGTTGCTGGCACTGCGGCCGCCGCCTCCGACTGGGTGGCCTTCTGTCGAAAAAGAAAAGTGCAATGCAATTGTTGCACTGTGATAAATGAGCATTTTCGGGCTTAGGAACAGGGGTACGTATGTGTATTCTCTTGTTGAGGAGCCTATCATGCTTCCAGGTTAAGCGCCGCTATTTTTGGCGATGCGCGTGAAGGTCACCTGTAAAGCGTGCTTTTCCTGAGAGAGAGTCATATTAAGGAAAAACACGCTTACGCGGAGAACAAGTGAGCTTGTTTTTTCTTTTTTTATTGAATGAAACGAGCGGTCAGATTAGATCGCGTTGTCATGTTTATTTTGACGCAGTGACGTTGAGAATCTCATGTCACTGGAAAATCCCGCGATCGCAGCGCGGCGTAGGCGCCGGTCTCCATGGCGGAAAAAAATTCTTCCGAACCACCTCGACCACGCAGGTCCTCCACCACGACGCAGATGCGCTAATAAACAAAAGTAAATTTCTCAAAGTAAAGTACTTCAGCAGAATTGTAAGCTACGACTTAACTGTAACCTAGACACATGAGATTCTATTCTGAAGTTACAAGAAAACAATTCTATTACGAGGAAACTCAAATCCAACGAGCTTTCCCAGAGCTTCTACCATACCAACAGTAGCGAACCCGTTGAGTGCCACCTATATAGAGGAGGCGTTGGCCCGGATAAGTCACTTGCGTGGACATCATCCAGATGGCACTCGCCTCCTCGGCAGCTCCACGCGGAGAGACATATAGAGTATTATTATAGAGGAGGTGCTGGTTTCAAGAAATGTTCTATGAGAACGCAGTGCGAACGGGGCTCGAAAACGCTATTGTGTTACACTCTTAAAAGCGAAGCTTAAGCATACTCCCACTTTTTTATTTACAGTTTCGCATAATGTGGTTCTCCAGCAGACGACAAGCAGCAACTATTAAATCGTAATTCTGAAACAGGAAAGAAATATAGCACCACGCGAAAATACGACTCTCAGCTTGCGTTGTGTCTTACATGTACGTATATATTAGAGTCAATAACTACATGGAACAATTTCATATAGGATGTTATATTTAACACAGGTTACTAGCCTATTTTATTTTCTCCGACAGCAATGCAGAAATTCTGGTAATGGGAAGAAAAATAAGTGCGGCAGAATCCATCTAATGGTGACTGTCACAGCCAATGCGTACAGGATTGCTGTCAATCCTGAAATGTTTGTAAAAGTAGTTGCCTGCGTCCGTATTCGATCGAGCGGCGATTCGACGACAATCCGTTAGCGATATGAAAACGTGCGGGGGTCTCAACGCGTGGGCGTGCACGAAAAAGAGTGTTGAACCATCAGCGCTATGGAAAACGTTCCGAAGATCTGAACGCGCGTGATTACGTGCAGGACATTTTTAAAGGAGCTCCATTCCGCTTGATCAGACGTGCGCCTGTGGCATGTCATTTTCTCTATTGCGATGTGTAAGGACACATAGCTGAAAAATGTCACGTACACATAATCGGCCGGCATGTGACAGGCAGGTTGCATTCACTTATGGACTGTTTTAGGACATCTAGCAGTCTTTGAACGTGGCACTACACATTTCACGGGACCCTAGCATAAAACTGCGGCATATTCTCGGTCCATGGTAAAGCACCACCTGTGCATCACGCGCCACGAAAGCTCTGTTGGTAATCTTGCGGGCAACGAGACCCAACGAAACTTTGTAAACAGTGTGCTGTACATGATGTTCTATGTTATGTGCTCATCAGTGCATGCGTCATAATCATCACCCAGAACCTGCGGTAGCATGTCCGGTACATAGCCAGGAAAACATATCCAGCGATTCATTAAATGTTTTCTCCCCCTCTAATGTTCAAATCGGTTTCTTGTCAGTTCCTTTGTGCTTCAGCTCACTTCAGAATTACGGGATGCTTTCATCAAAATAAGTGTTAACAGATCATGCTTGGGGATAGTGTCTCGAATATACACACGCGACCTCCGCGACACCATATCCTGGATATGCCAAGGACCATAAGGGGATCATAAGGGGCACTATAGGCTTATACATAGAGAAACTGCACAACGTGAGGGAAATGCAGAGACGCCATTCGGAAGGAAAGCTTCTAGTGTTTTACTCTACACTACGGGGGAACGTAGAAATAAACATAAAGACGGCAAGAAGATCGCAGAAATAAAGTAGGTATGTGAGAAAAAAAGAAAACTTTGGGGAATACTAGGGATGGGAGAATTATAATCTCTATAACGGGCGACTTTCACACAGAATTTCAGCACTGTCTTGGCCAAGTTCTGCTCTGAAAACTAATTAGGCCAGAATACATAACTTCCTGTTCCGAAAGTGATTTGTTTGCAAGACGGGCCAACATGTGGTTCCAAGTAACTGCCTCTGTTCGCTGCGGCGGCGGCTTTGACGAAGAACATCATCGATAATCGCTTCATAGACCATAGACGTAACAGATGTCTATGATTACCTCATCCGCGTATTACATGATTTACCCATCCCAATTCAAATAACGTTGAGAATAACCGTTACACCCGTTTCCCCCTTAGTACAAGGCGCATCCTTTCTTTCTCAGGGAAAGACTGGCTTGGCTCTCGCACTGCAATTGTGTTCTCGTCAGAGAACATATGAGCTTGTACCTATGCAACGGCCCATGACTGCACAAGGGGCGCTAACATGATGGCGCTCACCGTGATCTTTGGCGAAGGCGGGCTCTGCGCGTCTCCTGCAGCAGACATAGCCTAGTACCAGGGTGGCGGCGGCCAGGGCCAAGCTGAGCGATGTGGCGATGGGCACCAGCAGGGGCAAATCGCCATCCACACCACCGCCGCCATTCACCATCATGAGCTCTGGCAGGACAGTGCCTGCGACGTCCATTCGACCATTCGCAACATTGTGCGTGACCGTAACAGCTAAATATTGAAATACAATGCTAAGAACGCTGCTTAAGTTTAAATTAAGATTGACTAGTTGGTTCGTGCTGGTCATGCTCAAGTCGGTAAGTTGAGCTCGAACTTACGTGTCTCTCTTGTGGCTCCCCCCCCCCCCCCCCCGCTACTTGCGCATTTATTAATAAATGAGTACTAGCTGGGATCAAGGGGCAACTTTCGTAACGATTCATTTTGTCAGACTCTATCACGATCATCATCATCATCATCATCAATTTTTTCATTAAAGGTCCCTGTCGTGGTATTACATAAAGGACGGGGGGGGGGGGGCTTACATAGGAAGTAACACATAAAATATATCGGGACACAAGATCGAAGCACTTCTCCCAGAGGAACGCGGTGCTTATTTATATGCAAAAAGAAAAAATTAGGTACAACTTCAAGAAGGAATTAAAAAAAAAAAAGCTCGAGTATAAGGCGTGGCAGTGGGCGAGCTTACGATGAAAAAACAATAAAGAAAATGTTGCGACGGTAAGCTAGTATGATAGGCAGCGTTTATTAAGCGCACGTATCGCACTATTACACTACGATCAGTTTGGTGTTTACGCCGCTCGCAAGTTTAACAAGCGTTAAATATGAACTCGCAACTTAAGCTTTTCGTTACGGCCCAGAAGATCAAGACGAAGCACACACGGCGCTTTTTCGAAAACACGCTGGAATTGGAGGATCATCATCATCATCATCATCATCATCATCATCATTACATACTCCAGCGAGCTCCCGCTTATTCGCGTGCACGATGTAAGCACCCACGCTCAGTAAGTATTTAGAGAGCACGCTTGTAAGGTTCGCAGCTAGGGCCTTGGGATATTCGTTTGCATTTAGCATAAGATTCACAGAAGGGTGGTTTGATTGTTACCTTACGATCAGAAGAGCGTGAGAGAACTGGACGTATCGAAAAGCGAAATAAGACCACGCTTTTGTATGAGACATCCTCGTCAGGATGCAAAATGCAATTTTAACTTGGTGGCACGAACATATATATACACGCAAAGCAACAACCAAAACCTCCTCGGTAGCAACACCGAAGAAAAGACACTTTGCGCTTACAACCTTGCGTTGACTTGCGTCGCCCTTCTGTGCAGTCTGGGACATATCTTCCTTTAGATCTACAGCTCAAGATATTGTTTAGGTCTGTAACGTCTGAAGGAATAACATTTAAAGATTGGCCGCGTATCTGCGTGCTTCGCTGCAAATGTCGTCGAAAGACGATAGTCTTCTGCCGGCCGTACTACGCTGCGTGAGATATGGTCGCCATCTGGCAGCGCCGTAGGGAAGCATGAGCTTGTGCAGAATCCCTGGACAACTGCCAGGTGGCAGCACCACATAGTCGGTAGAGGCCTTTTTCGTGCATAGCGTCGCATTTTTAGCGCAGCCTAAGAAACACTAGGGTCTTTAGAATTACGTATCTATATATTTTCTAGTAAAGGAACACACCACCTAATACTTACGTATTGATGTTGTGCCTCGGATATGCGAAATATTTGCTTTTTGATCGACAGTGTTCACAAGTATGGACGCAGCTACCAGTTTAAGATGCCTGAGCGTTAGACAAGTGCTTAAACTTTGGACGGATGGCTGAATCGTGTGACGGACAGACGAACAGAAAGACCAAAATGTCTCCGTTCAAGTATCCCAAGAAAGACTATCGTCTTTAAAGGGAGAGTAACTCTTACGAACACAACGTCTTTCAAAGCCTGTTCCGAAGTTGACAAAAGTTAACCTTTAAACGCGACCTACAGCGGACGCTATTTACCTGCGAGCGTTGCCGAAGCCGGCAGCGTGCGAATGGCGTACTCGGCGGAGGTTGTGCCCGCCTCGGTGTGCGCCGTGACGCGCAGGTTGTACCAGGTGTCTGGCCGCAGGTGGTGGAGCGTCATGGGGCCCTCGCGAGGCTGCAGGGCTCGCGAAGCCACCGTCCAGGGACCCGTGCCATCGCGCGGTCTGTATTCGACGGCCAGGTGGGACACAGGGCATCCAGACGGTCCGGGCGCCCAGGATGACGGTCGAAGGGTCAGCGAGCTCGCGTTGGGCGTCACGAAAGCCTCCCGCTTGGGCGACGTGGGGACTGCGTATGTGCGCCGTGCATGGCAGAATTGAATATGATTAAATACATAATTAGCGATAGGCAACAAACATAGAGTTGTACGGCTATGTTAGATAGCAACAACTAGATTCCAGAGAGTACGTGTCTGCGGGCCTTATGCGTGCATGTGTGCGTGCATGTGTGCGTGCGTGTGTGTGTGTGTGTGTGTGTGTGTGTGTGTGTGTGTGTGTGTGTGTGTGTGTGTGTGTGTGTGTGTGTGCTTGCCTACATTTATTTCATTCTCAGGCGGTTTCACCAAGTGCGGCACATGAGAAGATTGATTTCTGAGGTTTTACGTCCCAAAATTGTGAGAGGCGCCGTAGTCGAGGGCTCCGGAAATTCCGACCACCTAGGGCTCTATAGCGTGCATTGACGTCGTACAGCACACGGTACTCAACATCTCGCCTGCATCGAAATGTAGCCGCCGCGGCCGGAATTTGATTCCGCGACCTTCGGATCAGCTTCTGAGTGCCATAACAACTAGAGCACGGTGGCGGGGCGGTACATGAGAAGAGTGGTTAGTTAATGGTCAGCCATGATCACTGCAGCTTCAGTTAACCAAATTGAAGTACAAGGGACATCCATTTAGAGCTCTAGTTTTACGATTTCTGGACAGGTATGCCTCAAATGGTTACATCACTTTCACCGAGGAGAGTACGAATGAGCACGCTGTGTGGCCTCCCCAGGAACATGCCGACTATCAGGTCTGAGATGACACCTCGCTTGCTTTATTGCGACCTGTCACTTACTAGTCTTTTATTCTTCAATAGCCATCTTAGTGACGGCCCGTAGCCCTTCATTCATGTGTCTGAGTTCAGAACCACCAAACCGCTACCGCCAGGCAGTGATAGCAGTGTTATATCCTCGCTCTTTTTATTTCTCACAAAAGCGATTCTTTCCTATGCAGTGGATGTAGACAGGCGCCATGCATTTCTATACCTCCTCCCTGAGTTCTTGCAAACACGGTGTCGCTGGGCTCGCTCCGTCCTCTGTCGGCCACGGCCACGACGTAGATGTGGTACTGCGTACCGCACGACAGCCCGGTCAGTTCGTGGGCCAGCCAGCTGCCGTTGACGCGATTAGCCGTGACCAGCCTTGACGGCGAGGATGTGTCTCTTGCTCCAGCGTCCCCGCTGGACCTCGGCTGCGGAGGAGCCACGCGCACCATGTCCCAGGAGCCCTGCTGCCTCTTGTAGTGCACCTCGTACTCTTGAATAGAGAACACATGAGCCCAAGTGAGTTAGTGATTGGGGCAGTTGGAGTGGAGCGCGGGGAGTAGAAGTAGAGTGATTGATTGATTGAGCAACTGATTGATTGAGTAGAGCACTGAGTTTCGCGCTGACCATCAGTATGCCTAGAGCATAATGGAGTGGAGTGATCTGGATGGAGTGGTGTAGAACGGAGTGTATGAAGAAATCATTGAGTTGCACACTCATGTGTATGAAAGAGAGACAGAGAAGTGAGTTATTGCGTCTCACACTTCGTAGTATTTCGAACACTATAGATAGAACCTAATAGAACCGCGCCTATACACATCACTGTACACTGCATTTGTACTATCGCGCCATGAATGTCGACGTGGCACTGCACCGCTCATTATATACAGGGCGATACGTGCGCTATTCTCCTGTATAGCCACAGTGTTCTATATTGCAACGTAACAAGTTTTAATTTAGCTTAAATTGTTCAGGAGACAACAAATAGAAGACGGACGAACTAGCAAATTTATGATTCGGAAGTTAAATATATAGGCGCTACTGGCTGAGATATTATAACCTAAATATCAGTGCTAGGAACTAAAAACAAAAATACAAAATTAACAAATGCGCGCTGTGTTAGCGCACTGTACGTCAGTCACGGACTTCGTTGGCGTGTTTAAGAAAGATTGTACAAAAAAAAAGAGAAGAAAGTGCAGGCTTTATTTGCAAGGCATCTATGCACGAAAGCTTGAAGCTCACTGCGTGACAAAGACGCATGGCGTTCGTGTTTTTCACCTGACCAACATCGCTCATATTTTCTCAGAGACGAGTATAATGCGCTTCTATCCACACGCACGTACGTTATATTTCAGTGTCTGGTTAGTGCCGTGCGTGTGAGAAAGGACGGCTCATTATTTTAATCGTCAGTGTAGCTTCAACTATTTCGGGCCGCTTGGCGTGAGACACTTAACGTATGCGCAGCAAAACAAAGAGGCTGCGAGAAACCGCCCCTCTTGAAAACGCTTCTCTCTGATTGCATGTTTAACTTGTGGTGGTGGTTCGCTTATCTTCACACATCATTCCTCGTCTCTGTCATAATCATCATCCCTCATCTCCCCTTCATAACTCCCGAGTTTTGAGTGCACAGAGCGTGCTAGCTCAGGACGTTTTTCTGTGTACCTAGAAATAAGTTTTATCTCACTAGCACGCTATAATTACGGAGCATATAACTGTGCTAGTATTCGCAAACTGCCCTGGCACTGTAGCATAGTTCGTAAGATAAAGTTTTAGCCAAGCGCAGTGCTTTACAAGAGACATGCGAATGTGGCTCAGCGATCGAGAAAAGACTTAGAAGAGAGCGGCTGTGCGAACTTGGTGCTTGCTTGACAGAAGTTCGCATAATTTTGGAGTCTCTAAAATTTCTGTGTACCGCCAGAACACATGGAAGAGAGCGAAGGAGGCAATATTATATATATATTTATATATATTGATGCGTAGTATACCCTCGGAATTGGCAACAATAGGGAAAGCGTTTATTCAACGTTTCAGCCGGAGACCGGCCTTCATCAGGAATATATATATATATATATATATATATATATATATATATATATATATATATATATATATATATATATATATTAAAAAGGAGAGATTCACACGATTAACAAAAACAATATAACTTTACTGACGTTGCGGCCGGTCCACCGGCCTTCATCAGAGTGAAAAGGTGTAGCAGAGCACCTCCCTTTTAAGGGTACATGAAGGGGAGAGAGTGCGTCTACGAAGGCGTATGTCTGTACAGGGAATGGCTGTGAAGTCTGCCTGGAGAGAGCACGTGATCGGCTGCGGCGAGTCAAAAAGCGACACCGCAGCCTCTCAATTAACAGCAAGGCGGCACACTTACAACCCCGAGGGATTCTACTACCTGTGTGTAACGCAACTATAATGCCACTCCACATTGAGAAAATGGTAATCACCACAGCTGAAAGGATAAAAAACAACAACAAAAAAGCTGATTTATTGACAAAGTGCTGGCTAGAATCGACTAGAATATCTTTTAATGGAAAAATATAAACCATGAAGGAAGAAAAATGGAAATAAAATAACAGATGTAACAACGAAATATATATATATATATATATATATATATATATATATATATATATATATATATATATATATATATATATATATATATATATCAATGAGTCGTGAGTTTTCTTTCCGCCTTTCATAGCCTGCTCTGCTGCTCACCGCGGCATTAACGAACAAGTGTGATTTCACACTGTCATGCGCTAAAACTCTTTATTCAATAGAAACTAACTGTAGCGAGGAGTATTGCAGCATCACCAGTATGAACAATGATGTTTGTTTTTTCCTGCTAATAGTTTTGTTTTATTGTTAAGGGGGCGGTGAAAAATAACTCTGGTCCGTAGTGTTCAAATCACTTTCGTATATCTGAACAGAGAACGCTGTAGTAAATGCGCTTTTTTCTTCTTTTTCTTTCGCATGCTTACTTGGTGTCGAGAGACATTCCACTAGAGAAATGTTGGCCGCCAGCTGATAATTATGGAAGAGAAAAAAAAAAAGAAAAGAAGCTCATACCTCTCAATTATCCAAAGCAACCGGATGGAGGCAGCAAAACTTACAAGTGTTTTCAGCTTATGCGTTGGGAGCGCATTCTACTATCTTTTTTTCTCTTCTCTTTTTTTCTTGCACGATTTCCGGTCCAGTTTCTCCAGTGCACGCTCTTATAAGACACGATCGTGCTATGTGGTTAAGGGAGTTCCTTAAAGGCTTTCTTGCTCCTTGAAAAAGCCCACTAAAATGAGCGCGTGTCAGACCTGCCACGTTTTAACATCTTTAAGTTGTGGACAAACTTTCTTCTCCTATACATTTATTATTTTTCCGTTAGAGTAAACTATAACGTGACACGCAACAATCAATTGGGCAACTCCTTAGAGGCAAACTCCTGTCACGCGTCCACTCGACGACTAAACAACCGCACGGCGCTGAGCTTACTGTAAACAACAACAAAGACAACAACAACAAAAGTGAAGCTGTTCTTCTCATGATTACGCCGGAATGCGGTAGCGGCGACGGCATTGCGTAGGGACCGAGCACGTTTGCAGCGGAGAGAGATTTTTCTCGGCGAAAACGTGCGTTGCGAGCGTGAATTTGCTTCCGTTTGCCGCCGCCGTTCTTGCCGACTTTGTATCCTCTCGCTCACTGTTGAGGCGAATCACTTTTTCGCCGTTTGTGTTTACAAACTCCTGTGTGACTTCGTAATGGGCAGACCTGTTATCCCGTTTTGAAGCACGCGTTGCCTCGCGAAGGGTAGGACTGGAAAAAGAAGAGAGAGAGAGAGACTGGGGGGGGGGGGGGTGGAGGAGGGGGCCCAGTGTCAAGAAAAGCAAGGGCTGACAAGTATGCGGGCTCCAAGAACTTCGTGCGTTTGTTGCGCGGACGGAAGCTCGTCACATTGAACGATAAGCAAGAAGTGTGAGGCGTGCCATGGTTTGCGAAGAGAGAGAGAGAAAAAAAAGAAGCCTGGGAAAGGCGAAAGAAATGTTGGTTTGAGGCACGCCGAAACAATAACGGCGTTCAACTCAGTGTGGCGTTGAAAAAAAAAATGAGAGCAAACTTTCAGAGCTTCACTGTCTCCGAAAACCGCGCTTACGTGCCTTGAACGGTTCCTTCCCGCGGGGCTGCGGGTTTCGGAAGCAGCCCCTCCCACGTTCTGCCGCCGCCTCGACCCGTTTCCCGAAAACCAAGAAATCAAAATCGTATTTTTTGAAAAATTCCATTTTCTGTCACACCGGCGTTATTTTAGGCGCTCCCGTCCCTTCCCTCCCCCCACCCCCCTACTTCCCGAAAACCGCTTTTGTCCGCCCTTCGCGTTATTTTGATCGTTAAAGAAATACTTTTTCTTGTCCCCCCCTCCCCCTTTTCCCGTCTTTCGGTTTTCCTTCGACCTCGCCTACGTCACCTTTATTTTCCTTATTCGTCCCCAAAATTCTGTCCCTTCCCGTCTCCCGCAGCAATACCCCAAGCGCCGGCTGGAATCGATGAACACATATTTATTCGGCATCTGGACACGCTCCTTGCCTTCTTCAGCGACATTTCATCTTTACGTGCATTTTCTCTCTCTCTCTCTCTCTCTTTCTTTCGCAAAATTTCTCTCGCGTCGACGCCCATTCGCCCCGCTGTCTACGTTCTCCTCCGGCAGCCGTCGATCTCGCCCCGTAGGCGGTTTTATCTATTATTTTTTGTTCCACTCGAGAGTTCCGCCGCGTTGCCTTTCTTCGCATCTTATTCTTGGCTGCAGGATTGGCACGCGCCTTATATATGTATGTATTTCTGTCGCCTTCCCGCGCGGCGGCGTTTGTTTACTTACTGTTTCCCAACACACATTTGCCCCTCTCCCTACCTGCCTCCCCGCATCCTACGGCTTGCCTCCTTCCGTTATAACGGAGTGCCTGTGCACCTTCGGCTCGCCTTTTTTTTGCGTTTCTGTCTCGCACCCTAGCGTCGCGCCGAAATCGTCGCACCACGCGCGTCGTGGCCACATCCTGGCGTAACGGTCTCGTCGCGCATGCCAGCTGCCGCTGTGTCCCCTCCCTTCCTCCTCTTTCTTCTTTTCTTCCTTCTTTCTCGGCATCATCCATTTTTGCATTCGCATCTTGCACTCCTCCTTGGCCCGCTCGTTGCCTTTCTTCCATTCGCTTGCGGCTCGGGAAAAGCGCGTGTTTTCTTGCCCTCTGGTTTCTTCCACAGTATACAGTGTGCGTACCTCACACTGCAACGTCGAGGGACCCTCGGCGGTGCTTTTAGCGGCGATGCCACTTCGCTTCCTATTGTTTAGGAGAAGGCGACGCATGCATGAAATGCATTTCCTGCCTTCTTCACTTCTCCCCTTATAGTCGGTCTGCACCACTCGGCGCGAGAGCACCTCAGAAAAGCTTGTCTACGGTTTGGAGCTGACTGCAATGACTCAGCGTGTTCACCGTGCCGGCAAGAGCTGCCCCGAACGGTGCTCGAATTTCAATCAATCAATCAATCAATCAATCAATCAATCAATCAATCAATCAATCAATCAATCAATCAATCAAAGATTCATCTTTAGTTTGACCGCCTATATATGACTACGTAGGAAAACAGAAATTCATTTTTGTTGGCAACTACTGCATGAATTAAAAGAAAAGAGATAATAAAGCTTAGTGGCTGTGATGAGCGATTTATTAGCCACCTTTTGAACAACGTTACTGGGCCTATTGCACTGTTTGCCTTTCGGAGTGCACTATAGTTGTGATGGGCTATTTGAACCCACGAACCTGACACTTAGCAGAAGTACATTGCTTCTGCTGGTCTGTGACGAAGACTGCAGGAGTTTGCCGTTTTATTGTCAAAATCAAGTATTTGCACATGCGCGCAACGTCGTTTTGTCATAGCGACGTATAACCTACTTGTCTTCTTTATCCTGAAAGATGAAAGAGCAATTTCACTGCGAAACTGTTGCACTACAGAATTTTGATTTCGCACGAATCCTCAATTTCATTCCCTCTTTTTTTTTTTTTTTTTGATGCGAAAAACATGAAAAGGTGGGCCACGTCACAGCCGGCTATCCCATGATGGTGATGATGATCATTGTTCGGTTAGGAAAGGACGCTACTTTCTGCAGCCCATGTAGGGAGCACGGCTAAGCGTCCATGGTGGTGGGGGAAAGGGAGTGAAAGAGATAGAGAGAAAGGCCGTAGTGGAGGGCTCCGGAAATTCAGACCACCTGGTTTTCTTTAACGTGCACTGACAACGCACAGTACACGGGCCTCTGGCATTTTCGCCTCCATCGAAAATGCGACCGCCGCTGCCGGGATCGAACCCGCGTTTTACATCATTTCCACCTTAACCTCGCCTCTCAGCATCACGATATGTATTATCCTTTCCCGATTGCACATGCCCGGCGCCCAAAGGGAGACAAACACACGGGACGCATATTCGCCGTCACACCGTCGAGTCTGTACCAACTATCGCTAGCTCTTAACCAAATTTATTAGCCGACTTTAACACTCCGCGGAAGCTTAGAGGGTAGGGTGTTGACTTGCTAAGCTACAGGTCGCGGGATCGAATCCCGGCTGCGGCGGCCGTATTGAGACGGGGCCGAAATGCAGAAAACGCCCGTGTACTTAGCTTCGTAGGTGCTCGTTGAGGAACCAAGGTGGTCAAAATTACCCCGGACCCCTCCACCCACTAAGGAGCTCGCCTCACAATCATGTTGTGGTCTTCGACACGTAAAACCCCGTCAGTTATTATAGTCTTTGCTTTAAACAGAACTCCGCGTGGTACAAATCTACAGGCCAAAAATACAGCACGAACACGGTACGCCTAGAAACAGCTAGACTTGGCAAAGGTGCGCCAGCAGATGTGCGCTTCACGTGGTTGCCGGGTACATATTTTTGTGACGACCGTTCTCGTTCGCCTATCGGCCGAAGGGATGCCTTCTTTTCCCGCTAAAATTGCGCGCGCCAAGGGAGCGCGCACGCTTTCGCGTTACGCATATGCAGGCTCGTTGGAGCGCATAAATTTGAAATGAATGACGACAATGCCAACCCGGGGCCCCATGCCCGGGCCAGATTCAATTACCTCTTCTCTTCTTCAGTGAAGCGTTCAAAAGCGATCCGTGCGGGAGACATCAAAGGTTTCAAGGAAGGGATGTTTTGGCGTAGACCTTCGACTGAGACCGCCTTCGATCGTTGTAGCATCTCCTCTGCATGAGATTCCTTTCCTTCTTTTTTTTTTTATTTGGGAACATTTTCGTTCGATCGTTTTTTGGGAAAACTCGGTTCACAGAATAACAACGGGAACAGGCGCGGCGCGTGGCAGGGCGACACGCTGTTGTTGCTGGTTTTCTTCTGCACACGCGATATTCAATTCGCGATGCGCTCGCGAAATACGCAAGACCCTCTCGCATGCATGCGGTCGTTTTAAGAAACCTATCGGCTAAATTATATAACGATTCGTTTTCGAATTCTCTCCCCGTTGTATACGACGAGAACAGCTGGTCTACATTACGGAAGGTGAATTAAACCGTGAAGATTTGACGCAAGCGCGTTTTGTCACGTAATAAATTGTGCCTCAGATATGACGGTCATGACGCATTTTCGGGTGCCGCAAGCGAATATTGCGTTCGCAGTACCCGGAAGGGTACCTGCGTTTGATGTAGGTTGCTGTTACAGGAAAACGTCGCTGATAGGTGAGCTGGAACACCACTTTAACTATACGACGCATGGCGACGCTGCGGAGCTGTGGTTTGCAAATTTATAGGAGCCACTTAATGATTTTGTTTGGCCTTGCACCCTCACCTTTGACCGTGGGGACGTTTGCTCCCTTTGCGGTATTCCTGTTGAGCCATCCCAGCGTGATGCTGTTTGACGTTGTCGACAGCACGCTGACGGAGGCAGGCCTCCGGGGAGCTGAGAAGACAAAGAACCCCACACACTTGGAGGAAGAACGATAAGAACGGAGTATTTACATATCATTCCGGCAGTGATACGGGGACCAGACGGTGTGAATGTTTGCCGCCTTATAAACAATATATAGGATCCTGAACTTTCTCATCGAAAGAACGAAGAAAAGGGCGTCAGAGAGGGCTACTGCATACCACTGACTTTTAGAAGGGACATAGTATTGTATGCAATGTAGAGATAACTGAGCGGAAACATATTGAACTCAACATCGGTGCGTCTATATTAGCACCAATATCGCGAGAAACGTTGTTTCAGCAGATTTTATGTCGGAGCACTTGATCTGGAGGCCTGTGCACCTTTGAACGAGTCGCTAAAATTGTGTACGAGAAGCAGTGGCAACGTGAGAGGATGTCGTTGTTTGCTGATAATTTGTAATTAGTTAAAATATCTTATATCAATTGATACTGCTGGTTTGACATTAAACTTCGACCAATATTGCCACGTTCAGATTATATTTCGGCTTTGTTTCATTCTCTCCAAACAAGCATTAGGTTGTTGAAGTAAATTCCGGTTAACTGTGTAGACGGTCTCTGCAGAAAAATCGGTTTACTATACTGGTGGTTGTTCTAGTGCACGAGGTGCGATATTAGTGAAATTAGAAAAAAAGAAGTGTACTCACCTCTTTGGGATACGTTCACTGAAAAAAAAAAAAAAAGATAATGGAGTAAGTACAGTGCGGCTGTGGGGACAACTTGTTCGAGTTTTTTAGAACACAGTGATTAACATAAATTACAGACGCCAGAGTTCCATTTCAAGTGTATCTGCAGTTGCAGTGGAGCTAGGAATCAGTTATTTTTGTAACTTTGTGAAAAAAAAAATCGATGACGTTCAAGGCCCACACACAAAAAAACTGCTATAAAGCGCGTAAGGCTATTCAAGTTACTTCGCTATGTAAATGCCGCCGCTAATTCTAATGGATGACTGCTGCTAAAAAAATGCGCAATGCCGCGGCACGCGCTATATAGTATGATACAGACACGATGACCGTTCAAACACGGTGGGCACGGATCCGAGGACACGCACAAGAAAAGTGACATCGGAGCATAGACGTTGCAATAACACAATACATGTGTTTCTTTGATAAATTTTATGTGCTTTCTTGAAACTGGAAAACTTCGTTTGTGTTCACACCTGTTCAGAATATGCTTATGACAGGTATATTAGTTTCTTGCAAGTTGCACGTGCATATTCATTACTGTCGCATTTGATTTTTTTCTTTTTATTACTGTTAATTTTTACATTTTCCTGGGGGTTTGTGCAATTTGCGTGTATTTCAGTGTGGCAGCACTACGCATACATGGATGTAGACACATTTATGCTCTGTGAAGTGTTTATATGCGCCACCTACCATAACGGAGAGCTCATTGCTTGTATTGAGGATGTCTGCATTACTGTTTTTAGCCGGTGGCGGCTCCCTGACCTCGCCAAGCTATGTTTGCCACGTTGGCCTTCAACGTTGCGCTTTGTGCGTGTTATAAGTAACCTTGACCTAACTTAATTTGTTCATACGAAATGCAAACGTTCGTTAACGCTTGCAGCGTGTGTGCATCTATAGCATCTGTACGCATACCTACGTAATGACAGACGAAATCACCAGACAGGACGCTCACCATGCACTCTTACGGTGTAGTGGACAGCGTCCCTTCCGTACAGGTTGTGCGCGTGGCAAGTGTAGTTGGTGGCGTCACTTGCCTCGGCTGCCTCGATGTGCAGGGTGCCCGATGGGAGCACGCGAACACGCTCACTTTCCCGCAGGGGGCCGGAGCTGCACACGAAACGGGGACAAGAAACGCGAGTGTTGAAGTCAAAACCACAAAAAAAAAAAGTGAGCTCGAACAAATAGAGAAGCGCAATGGTGAGCTCCAAAAAGTGCGCTGTGTTTGCATGGCCTAACATACCTCAGCTTGTCGTAAGAGAGAGAGAGAGAGAGAGAGAGAGAGAGAGAGAGAGAGAGAGAGAGAGAGAGAGTCTACGTCCAGACAGACAGACATCGAACTTTATTGTGGTCCTGAGGAGCGACTCTCAAAGCCCCTTACAGGGGAGGAGCCGCCGCGGGCCTCTCCCACGTCGGGACGGGCAGGCCGTGCCTGATCGCCGCGTCGTGGGCCCTCTGGACTGCCCATAGCTGCGCTGTGAGTTCAGTGCTTTTAAGCGCCTTTTCCCACTCTTCTTCAGTGGTGAAGTGTTCGTCGTCCTGTAACGAAGGGCACCGCCAGAGCATGTGTTCTAACGTGCAGAAGGGATCTCCGCACTCCGGACAATCGGGCTTGAATGAGTCCGCGTACCTGCTGACGCTGGCTAGGCTGAGATAGGACCCGCTCTGCAACATTCGGAATGTGGAAGACTGAGGTCTGGAGAGCTTGGCATGGGGCAGGGGATAGACTCTCCTGCCGAGCTGATAGTGCTTGGTGATTTCATTGAATGTGTGCAACGAGTCCTTGTAGAGCCCCGCGTCCGCATCCGCGCCCGTGAGCGGCATTTCCCCGGCGCGGTGGGTGAGTTCGCGCGCGCGGGCATGGGCCAGCTCGTTGGCGTTGGGAACGACGGAGGAGACATGAGGCCCCATGTGGGCCGGGAACCATGTGATGACGTGGGGGGCGACGCTCCTGCCGCAAAGCAGGGCAGCCGCCCCCTTCGAGACCGAACCCGAAGCGAAGGCCCTGACCGCCGCACGGGAATCCGTGTAGATCTGTGGCCTGCTTCCGTCCAGGAGAGCGAGGGCAACAGCGACCTGTTCCGCCAGTGCCGGGGACGAGCCCTTCATCGGCGCAGCGTTGAGGAGAGTGCCACTGTGATCAACAACGACCGCTACGAATCGGTCCGAACACAATGAAGTTTCAAAGCCTAGGACGTAAGAGAGAGAAGAGAGATATTACGTCCAACACAGCGGAGTTTCAAAGCCTAGGACGTTGTATCCGTTGCTTTGTGAAGCAAGGCTGGCTTTAATGACGCTATTCTCTCTTCCATAGACCAACTTATTCAGGCTGTACATCTGGTCTTCGTGAGTGCTAAACGATCAAACTAACGCTGCAAAATTTTCCCTGGCTTCAGTTAAAATTGACTGAAGGTATTCGGCGCTTGTGCACAGAGCTAGGACTGCGCTAATGTGGGCGCTAACTGGCACATCAGTAAACGCTTTCAAACCCATTTTCATGTCTTTTCGTCCACTGACCGCAATGTCGTCTCACAATTTTGATGTTATAAGGAAAACTATGGAAGTAACTCACTAGGATGATGCGTATTATAACGTTAGCACGACGCCTTACGACGATGAAGTGCGGCGGTGAGAAAGAGGAAACATTGACCTTCATCAAACATGGCAAATTGGCAGTTCCGCACGAGAAATAATGCATTTTGCGCAAGCATACTTTTTTTCCTTGCAACTACGTGACTACGTTTTGCCATGCTAATAACCAACTCGTTCAGCTTTAAGCTATATTAGCATCAGTCCCTAGTATGCTAGCGTTTGTCCGTGGACATCACATGCGCAGGAAATGTGGAAGTGTAAACGTAAATGCTTGCTTCGTTTTTGTTCGCGCTGTAATTGTACTTCAAACTATCGTATTGCCAACTGTGTGGACGACTTTAACCGGTCGCGTCTCCTGGCGTTTTCTCTGCATGACTCGCGTCCTTCGTGTATGGCTCTTCCGCGTAGCATACGCGCGCATGGTGAAGTTGGAGTTACGTAGTACGGGAAATGGCGCGGCGATCACATATATTGACATGCACTTTGGAAAGGGCCAGCGATGAATAACCACCAAGCCTGTTTGTAACGTACCCTCCGTTCTCGCTGTTTCTTTCCCTTGTCTCTTTCTCTTCCTCTGCGAAGGTACGTTTCAGACTCACTCTTGCGAATGTGCCTCCCCGCGTTAAATTTCATATACACACACACAACGCCTATGTATTGCATCAAACTTCTCCCAGTTCATGACACTCTCCGTCAGATGACCTTCTGTACCTGAACGTGCTAAGACGCCCCTCTCTATCGTTCTCTCATATGATGACCGAAGTGAAGTAAAAAAAAAAAAATAGGCAGTGCCACCCAATGTGACATCCGCTCCAACAGCAGAGGTTTGGCTCTCCTATGTTTCCCTTGTGATTATCTGTGATCTTCTGTCATCTTTCGCTGCGACAACAGTACAGTCACATCTTTCTTTCTTTCTTTCTTTCTTTCTTTCTTTCTTTCTTTCTTTCTTTCTTTCTTTCTTTCTTTCTTTCTTTCTTTCTTTCTTTCTTTCTTTCTTTCTTTGCCTTCGCAGGCCAAGAAAGAAAGAAACGGAGTGATAGAAGAGAGCAGGAATGAGAGGCAACCTTCACGAGATGAGTGCCCACACCACCGGGCGCCAGGCCGGAGTACCTCTCTCCATGTCAGAAAAAAATCACAGCATATCCAAGGGTGAATGATGATGAGTGGGCGAAGCTCCGGAGTGAATCATCGGTAAACCGTGAATCTTCCGTGTAATTCGCCCAGTCGATCATCATGTAAAGACGTGAGAAACACTGTATTCGAACGCTGGGATCTCGCGTTTAAGGGGACGCTAGCACAAACGCGTTAGAAACGTGCAGTACACTCTAGTAAGGGGGAGAGGCCACAGCGTCTTACGCAGCCCCTTACACAGGCCGGAACGCGCACCGCGTTTGCCGACGCCATCACATAGCTGCTGAAAGAGTATAAGGCGGAGAGGCCACAGCGTCTTACACCAGCTTCTTACACGCGCCATAACGCGCTAGCACAAACGCATCATCATCATCATCATCATCATCATCGTTAGAAACGGGCAGTCTTTCGTTAATGTTGGGTATTTAGTGTCATCGTGGTGCATGTTTCCATGTGCGCTTCGTGGCGTAGTGCATGGCTTCAGGAAAGAGGTAGCTGGTAATGATGATGATGATGATGCGTTTGTCTAGGTAGCAGCCTGGACACACAACGCCATCTATTGAGCCATTCATAAACTAAACTAGAGGTGGCTACATACATACATACAGAGGAGCGACAGACCCACACCCTAAGGAGCTTCGCCCCTAAAAACCACGCCCAGTGGTACCGGCTAGCCAGTAGCCAGTACCTGCCGCAGAGGTCCAGTTGACCAAGCCCCGACCGACAGTGTTTACGCGAGTCTCGCCAAGCGATTTGAGCGAGTCAGCCGACCATTGCAGAAGCGTCGGCAAAACACGCCCCGTCCTGTTTGCGTCTACAGAAAGCCGATGAGCGTGTTTGGGCAGGTCCTACAGTTAAGCTCAATCTACACTACCGGGTTCATATAGAGCCCCCTGCGGTGTTGCTATCGCTCGTCTTCTACAACACGATGAGCCATCGCTCACGCCAACACATGTCGTCGTGCACCGTGGAAGTTCGCCTACGTTTATCTATAGTTTGATGGCAGATATGAGCGGTTATTGAAACGAAAAACGACAGCATATGCAATCTAATATATGTTTCGAAACTAGCTTTGTGGACTAATAGAACTAGTCAAGGGGCTAGTTGGTGCATACTTAAACAAAGAAAAGTGCACAAGGCAAGGACGAAATGAGGGAACGGGTACAAGCGCACTTGTACCCTTTCCCTCATATCGTCCTTGCCTTGTGCCACTTTTCTTTGCTTTAGCTTTGTGGAGCAGGAAGGCCATAGAGCGAAAAACGGCATATTTTCCTTTTTTGGCACGTAAGCGAAAACAAAAAGGCACAGGATGGAGACGGGACCACGTAATCTAAGTACCATTCGTTACAAACATTGCAGGATTGCCGGAAACATTATGAAGCCAGCGACGCATACGCGTGTATTTCCGTTTGTACGCTGTCTTCCACGGTGGGCTCGTTTTCATATGAATTATCAACTCAAACAAACCTCTATACCCTTACTGCATGATACCTTCGTGCTGCCACTCGCAAATATATAGATAGAAATCGAATAAAGAAAAAACAAACAAAGGCAAGCAGGAAAGAAAAATGGATCTAATCAGCACATTCCTCCGGAAACGCCAGATCAAAAGGAAGTAATTAATGACTCCCCGTGAAAAGGGCTCGATTAATTTGGCGCAAGACTCTCGGGCGCGGTCCCGCAGAGGTTGCTTCGCGATGGCCGCGGTGATATATATTTCTCGTCTTCCGCGGGGGCGCGCTATCGCGAACGCGCACGGAGCGAAGGGTTTCGTAGCCGTGAACCCGTGGCTTGGCGTGAGAGAGCCTGTATCGGGAAAGAAACGACCGGGAAAGCGAAGCAGATGCCGCAAAATACCCGCAATTCTTCTTCCTTGCCACTCGCTGCAGGCAAGCGGAGGGAAGGGAGGGACCTTTCTGCAAATCCAGCGAAATGCTGTTGAAGGCAGAGAGAGAGAGAGAGAGAGAGAGAGAGAGAGAGAGAGAGAGAGAGAGAGAGAGAAAAGCTTGAATCACACTGAATCGGACGCGTAGCCAAGGCATTCATTGCTTGAGATGCCTCCGCCTCTTCTTTTTTTCTTTACCTTTGAGTTTTGTTTTCCCTGCCGGCAGCTATACGGACAGGTTCTTAGAGAGCGGGTGTTTGCGAGCCTGAGGGCCTCCTGACCATTTGGAGCGAAATGCCACCGCCTTGCGCTCGATTTCGCTTCCAGCGCCTGAGGGCAATCCGCCAACGGCGGCGGCAGGGGCGTCCGTTCGAGGTGAACACATAGAGCGTGGGCCGTGCGCCAAAGCCGCGAGCTCTTTACCGCAGCGCTCCCTGGCGCGCGCGCGTAGCCCGTCTTTGTGAGCCCGTGCGCTCAACGGACAATGCCGCTCAACGGGCAAAGCCTGGCGTCCGTCTTCTCTCCTCTCTTCTCCACTGACCCCCGCCGGATTCGTTGTTTGCGCGTCCGCGGCCGGTCGCAATGGCCAGGACCCTCATCGTTGGCGAAGACAGCGGCCGTCTCTCACAGGATGAACGCGCCTGATACGAGGGAACTGCGGAGATGGAACCGGACGGGGGCAAGGCCTTTCTCGGCCCATTCTTTCGGCGAACGATGCCAAGGACGACGGCGGCAGACAGATTATGAGGCGGGCGGAACGGGGAATCGAGCCGAGAATGCGAGAGGGGGGATCGGGCGGGTGGTGATTACGGCAGGTTTTCCTGGTAATGACCGCCACCCCGTCGTCGTTTGGAGGTCCGGAAATACGTACTGTGTTAGACGAAGGCTTGCAGGCGTCTAAAGGGCGGCGAGGGAAAAGGTCTGCGCGGGAAGGAAGGTAGGCCTGTTCTTGTAGGGAAGGAGGAGTAATCAGGTGAGGAGGGCAACCAGGCTAACGAAGACCCGCCTCGGCTGTCGTAGTGATACTGTAGGGTGAATAAAGGGGTCGTTTGGAGAGAATTGATTATAGAGCATCAAAAAAAAAAAGATAACAGCAGCCATGGACCACCACGAATTTTATCGCTGCATCATTGCGGTTTACACCAGTATTTTGAAAACTACGAATTGGAGGCGTGTGGTGGCAGTAACAGCCATGGTTCTGGTAACTTGACGGATCCTGGAAGGCTGTGAGCTGTTTTTTAGCCGAATACCAGGTGGAATTTGCGGATCTCATTCTAGTGCAGTGAGAGAGACAAACGGTCGCCTGCGATCGGACGGAACCATGTAGGGGATAGCCGATGCATACGCACCTGGTCCGCCACTCCCTCACTGGCGTCGGCTGTCCCGCTGTCCTGCAGGGGAGCTCCAGGTCTTGCTTCAGGGCCACGCTGACCTCACGACTGAAGGATGCTATGCGCGCTGGAGCTGCGAAACAGAGTTATAGTGGCATATAATCACCGATCCAAATGTTGTGATCAGACAGAATCGCGGCCCTTCGCTGGGGATGATGACTGGGAGGGGGCGCTAAGTTTCGCAATGGACTGGCTCGTCGGTACTATCTACCGTGTGCGTTGTAATACTGAGCATTAAACTCTTAAAGAAAATATTTCTCCATCTGTACCAAGGGAATGAGTACCTTTCAGTGCTCTATAGGAACCAATATAAGTAAAGTCAGAGAAGAGACCTCACCCCGTACTTCCGGACTCTGGGTGACGATGCGTGTGGCAGGTCCCTCGCCGGCGCCCGTAGAAGCAGTGACCCAGAATTCGTAGCGCTGTCCCGTGCGCAAGCCACGGGTCTCGTGCCAGAACTGGGACGACGGCACGGACACCGGTCGAGCCGGTACACCACCTGTGAGCTGCTGCGCATGAATTGAAACGTGTAATACATCCTTACAAAGTTGTTCCGTACAGTAGCGAGGCTGTTTTAAATATAATTATAGCATTTAGAGCCCCAAGGCAGCAAGCACTACTCACCAGAGTCATCTCTGTGAGAGTTCGAAATTACGTCCACTGTAGTCCTGGCAATAAACTAAACTATAGAATTGATAATGCTTAGTATTACATTTATGACTAAAATATATTTTTTTTTGAATCAGTGTATCGTCGTTCAGACCCGTAGGCAGGTTTTTTTTTTTTTTCGCAGCCCCCCCCCCCCTCCCCCTTCTCTTTTCCGGCTACGAGCCTGCTCTCATTACTTATATGTGGATCCATACTAGCATGTCACTAAGGACCCCAATGCTTTCTTGAGTGCTTTTACCTTCTAAGTATTTTCTTGGGAAACAAATTCGAATTCTTATCTTGACCCCGCCAACTCCTCGAGTTCCTTTGCGTGCACTATAGTTCTAAGCACTATTGACGTTTTCTCAAGTAAGTCCTCATCAAAGTTCTGACGAGAATGAAACCTGCGACCTAGTGTTTTGCATCAGAGCGTCATTTTGGTGCATATCCGCTGTGGTGTGTGAATGCGCAATTAGACAAGGCAATCAAGCGGCGGAGGTTTATAACCTGATGCATTGGCGTCGCGTGTTGGGAAAACTGCGAGCGACAACGACAGAACTTATCCGCATTGGACAGCGTGTTTTCCGCCAAGCTTGGCCGGCAGTATATTTGTTAAGAAGGCTGGCTAAAGAGCTACACGAATGCTCGCGGGTGCAGGTGACAAGCTGCGTGTACAACGTTGTAGAACATATTTGCATGTAATTAAAATACAGGAACTACCACACAGTGAGTAAGAAGATATCTGCGAAAATTAGCAAAGAGGATTGGTGCGTAACTTGATTTAGTTTTTTTTCCTGAGTGCAAGGCATTTAACTAAAAGGGCGCGTACTCTGAGGCACAAGACAGTAACCAAGCGTTTTAACTTCTAATATGCGAACAGCAAACTGAAACACTACACAGCGGCCATCGTTGAAACTTGTCTACGTGTTTTCGGTAAACATTACCTGCGGTATCGCCTGAGATACCATTTAGTTGGTCACAAAGCCAGCACGGTAACAGCATTTCTTCACATTTGAACGGAATTGAGTGATGTGTGGCGTTGTGAATCTATATATGTGTGTTAAAGGAATCGACTGGCTTTTATTTGTGCTGTCTGATGAAATTGATGACGGAATATTTCGTTGCGCTCTTGCTTGGTTTATTTCCGTTTTGCCTTACCTGACGGGCAGAGGACACTGTCCTCAGCTCACAGACATGCTAACTTACCGCTTTCTCAGTTTATTCGGGCTCTTTCCCCTCCATTTTACCTTTGCAGTAAAGCAATAATGTTCGGAATTTCAACGCACTTCGTTGGACCTCGCTTCTTTTTGATCCGCGACAGCTCGATCTTCATCCCAGCTTACCGCTTTCGGTCATTGTTTGTGATACAAGCGTTAGTATATCACGAACCATATGCGAGCGTGAAATCTCGCCACATTATAATCTATAAAAACCACATGACTAGGATTATAAATACCTTTCTGCAACTTTCGCGATGCTCTATTTTTTTTTCCTTCTCTAGTGTACGCGTTCTGTGACTACGTTGCGAGAACGTCAGTCAAAAATCGCGAGTCTTGCACCGCAGGAACTTCGTGTTAGGGTTGTAAGTTCGACCAAGTAATTTTGTATGTATTCGCGTAAAGGAAGCACACATATTCCGAAGACTTCGTGGTTCGGAAAGCTTTGTTCGGAAAGCCCCAGAAACAAAGCGTGCTTGGACCACACGTTCAGTTTTCGCCGTGAATGCGACATCCGTTGTTGATGCACTTGTGAGTGCACTATTCATGGCTGCCAGTTGCTGAATCACTTTCATATGCAGCAAGTTAAAGTCATCAATTAGACAGAAAGGCGCCGTCGGCGAGCCCATACGGCTTGTTTTTCTTCCTTCAACGTCTTTGTGTGCGCCTCTAGTGTGGTATAGCTTAGGAGACGTTCCCAATATTTTTTCTGCAGTGTACTGGGCTGAAGTAACGCAAACAGGGCTAGCCGCTCAACTTTTCAACTCTAATACTTAAGATCTGGCAACAGTCGCGTGTGGCCACGCAATGGAGTGTAGAAGTCAACAACAACAACAAAAAATTAGTTCTTCAATCTGGCATCTTCGTCGTCGCACAAAATGCCTCGAGATCGACAATGACAGACTGAGTAACTCACACTGGCTCAGCTTATCGCAGCAGTTTCTAGAAAGTTGTCGTTTCGAGATCTGCTCTGGAAGTTCTGCTGGGATCGCTCGTAGCGTTGCAGTTGCCATGGCGATGCACTAAGCAGACCGTGGAAGAACCCGACGCGGAGGGTTCCCTGCCAATCTCGGCCGCATTCATCCCAGCGAAGCCATGCTGCAATCCCATTGAGGCTAAATTTCGAACACGACAGTTACACACTCTTTGTATCTTGTGCTCCCGGGCGAGATAAGAACCGTTTCGTAAGTTTGCTTTGTTACTGTGTACGGACGCAGAAAACGCACCGAGATAGCTAGCATATCGTGAAGAAAGAATGAGAAAAAAAGAAAAGAAAAGAAAGACGAGTCTTTTCGTTCAACTTCACTTGTCGCATCTTCCAACCGCCTCTTGTCGTCTCTAGTACACAATGAGATTCCTTCTCACATCTTCCGAGTTCTTGCAAGCTGGCTGCAGCCTGCGAACTTATTTTCGGGAATCTTTTGTTCCTTTACTTTCCCGTTTTGACGCCTCAGTTCAGAGCGAAATCCAGCGAAATGCTTTATCGATTTGTGTCCCGTCTGTTTCTCTCTGCCTGTTTCGACGATAAGTGGTTTATGCTTGGAAACTGCGGAAGGGGGGAGGGGGGGCATGTAAAGGGCTCTATATAGAGAGTGGTTGCGAGATCTAGCAAAGATACGTTGTTAAGAAGAGAAAAGGAAACTCGAAGAACATTGACACCGAACTTGATTGGCCCTCATTTATTTACGTCTTTCTGTTAAGAGAGAAAGAAGAACGGATCTGGAAGGCCCAGTGATAAGTCTTTGTCGCAATTGTAACATACACACACAAGCCGTGGCAGTTTGCTGCAAGCGTGTGTGAAGTTTTCGGTATAGCTTGAAAAAAGAACAAAAAAAAAACAATGTGGGTGCCTTGTCGTGCCCTTACTGACCGAACTTATTGCCTGTATCTCTCCGTTTTGTTTTTCTCTCTTTTCGTTTATTTCCTTCAAAACTTGGACATTGGGGTTTCAAGCTCACTGATTATTTGTCAAAGCCGGCTAGAAATAGCAGCAATCGCTTGACGAGCTTTCGTTGGTGCGATAACAAATTGACTTCTCAAAAAGAAAATGCCGCATGAGGCGAACTTTACTTTTGAGTAGCCGCACTCTTTCGGCAGTTCGATATGTACGCGCTGCCATACGTCATTTTCGGGAACTCGGGGCCAGAAGAGATATGTCGAAATGGCGCGCGCATTGAAAAGTCACCCCAGCGATATTACGTTATATACGTTTTCGTTTCAGCTTCGTTGCAAATGCGCCTCGCAACACTTTCTCCATTCAGGGGGTCGACGAATTGGGGGCGATATTTCACGCGCCCGAGAAGCAATGGCCCAATCGGCGGCCTCAGCTCGCTCACCGGGGCTGGGCATCATTGAAAGGCGAAGTCCCACTGATTATTATTGCTTTCCTGTGTGCCGAAGAACGGCGCAACGTTCAACTCGGATGATGGAAAGCGCAGTGCGATTCACGAGGTTATATGGCGTCGATTTGGAGGCCATAACCGGTTACTTGTCCAGGGAACACCTCGGTCGCTTTTCCATCTACCTCGCCGGCCTTATGCGGCGACCACTTTTTCTATGTCGTTTATACGGACAGCAAAGGGCTAGAGTGACCTTACACGTGACGTTGTCGCCATTTCCTGCCCAGTAACGTTCTCGAATCGACTGTCTGCGTATTTTTACGCATGGAAACTGGTGGCAACAACAACAAAATTCCTTTGTTAACCTACCCCTTAAGTATACCCCCCCCCCCCCCCCCCCCTTCCAACACCACCAGGGTTCTCTTATAAAAATGAAGTGACGTTATGTGATGAAATGGGCGAACCTGTTTTATTTAACACCGACCATTCGAAGTGAAGGACCAAGTTTGCTCTGCACAAGCTCGTCTTCGTGGGCCACTAAATTTCTGGGGCTTGCTGATGTAAACGTAGTTATAATTTGCGAAGTTTACCATCCTGGAGATGCACAGAGGCTGAATTGCTTTGCGTCCATTGCACCACCTTGCGCTTCTTACGCCGCAGTCGAATCACACTGCACTAGCACTCTCGCACTCCGGTCTTACAAGAATGCGGCCACAATAGCCGGAAGCCTTGCCCGCGAACTTCAAGTTGAACTCAAGAGTAACATAAAGAAACAAGCGTATATTAGGATAGAAAAATTCGAGCGCTGTACTAGCGCCGCAGACAAGTGCCATGGTGGCAAATCAAACACTTTGTTGGTGGTCCTTAATTCTGCCTTGACTTGATTAGCGATTGTACTTTCGCATTACGTTAACCAAACTCGCCTAAAAGACGTACTTCGAATCAGATATTTCGAACGTTGATTCGAACACGATTCGTCAAATGCAAGAACAGCTTCAAAAGTACCATATTTTTGCTTTATTTATTGCCTTCGTTACTAGTCCCGCCACGCTGGTCTAGTGGCTAATGACACTCGGCTACTGATCCGAAGGTCGCGGGATCGAATCCCGGCCGCGGCGGCTGCATTTCGATGGAGGCGAAATGTTGAGGCCCGTGTGCTGTGCGACGTCGGTACACGTTAAGGAAACTCAGGTGGTCATAATTTCAGGAGCCCTCCACTACGGGGTCTCTGTAATCATAGCCTGGTTCTGGGACGTAAAGCCCCGGAAATCAATCGATCAGTTGCCTTCGCTACTAAGCCGTTAACATTGTTGGGATTTTTGATGGCGGCGAGGAGCAAAAAGACACCCGTATACTTAGATTTAGGTGCACGTTAAATAACTCCAGGTGGTCAGAATTACTACGGGGCGGGCCTCGTAATCGTAGCTGGTTTAGCACGGAAAATCCGATAGCTTATTAATTTTGTTGTGGGGCTAATTTTGTGCGTGAACGATCAGCGACTGGCTTTCTGCAAATTCGCGCGGTCGTTTCGTTTCCCTCACGGCAGCTGCCAGTCACACGAAACACTGCTCATGTTAGGGAATGCTTTAGGAGGAGCGTCAACGTTCATTGCCCGTGCGAGCACACAGCCGAACTCATCAATAAACCTTTCTCTTTTCTGAAAGTTGCGTGTAATCTTGCTAGCTTCAGCGTTGCAAGAAAAAAAGATCATGATAGCTCCGCTAACGTGACAGCTGGGAAGGTGCGAAGCATGCGGTGATGCGCCGGTGCTTCCCACAGGAAACGCCAGTCGCTGCTATAATGGGTTTGCTTTTTGCCGTGGCCACGACGGCGACGTTAGACGCCGACAGCCCGGGCGCATTAGCAGAAACTCTTCTGACAGGGCAACCCTATACATACACTGTCTGGGTGCACAGACTCCAGGATCGGCCCACACATGCACACACACTGTCTGACTGCACTGCCTAGAGGATGGGTCCACGCAATTTCTATGTACCGTGACAGCGAGAGTCGACGGCAAAGCTAGGTCCTAAGGTTCTTCGCCTCTAAAACGTTGACACTGGCGAGTACGGGAATTTAAGCCATCTAAACCAATGCATATCGCGGAAGCGAAAGACGAGTTCTTTTGTCGACCGCGACCCAGACAATGTATACTCGCCAAGGATAACGATAATGAAGAGACGCGTGGGTTTTGACCTGCTACTTTAGCGCGTTAACGTTCCTAACACGTACGTTTACTTGAAGCCAATAATTTTTCGCTTATGTGCTTTGAGGGTTTTTTATGCCCTGTTATGTCTTATATTGCATAAGACAAAATGCGCATATCTCGGTCCCTTAAGAGCACTTTCAACTGGGTGCTAATTTCTATCTATCCTCTCAAATAGATGTGAAATGCGGAAGTTCTCCTATGAGATCTTCGCTGTACTGATTTGAATGAGGTTTGTTGCATATGTGTGAAAGAAGGTTATGGAAGTCGTAATGGCTACTATAAGCAAAACTCGCTGCCTTTATTTGGGGCTTGGGATTTTGAAAAAAAAATCATGACAATGGCCAATTAAAATAAATTGAAACACGATGTTTAAAAATTGTCACTATTACCCAAAAGATATACCACATGTTCCGCAGACCTTGCCGATCAGGCGGTAACTAAAGCGAACAAATGTGATGTGTAAATTCGCAGCCTACGCGAATATGCATGCTACTTGCTTCACAATAATTTTACCAAAGTACTACTCGTGTATCGATGGTGTATTTCAAAGCGGCATACCATACGCCATTGATGTTCGCTTCGTATTTACTGTCGAGTAAATTTTGGAGAGTTATGAAGTCATTACCATTCTATGTTTGCGAAGTTGTAAATTTGACACTTTCCTTTTGGTCACGAAACGCTGTCATTCTCGACAGTGCCTAAAGAAGATATTGATGTTCTCAATAAGAAAGTGTTTCTCTATGTTATTGGTTTCTTTTCTCATGATTTCAAACCTCATTAAGTCCTGTACAAACGTTGATGAAAAAGAACAGCCCTCCTCTTCCTACGTATTTTGATGGGAGGCCCAGTCTAGCCCAGAAGGTATTGCTTGGCGATTTGGTTATCATCTTAGAGAAAGAGCTCTCTTCCAGACGTAAGCGAACACGACAGACGACATACGTAATGATTCACACTGCGAGACAGATTGCGAGTTTATTCCGCAGTGGACAGGGACATAGCTGCGCTGGCAAAACCATCCGCTAAGCAAGTAAAAAGCTCGGCCGCAGACGCATTTGATATGGGATGGCTCGGGGAAACGTGGTTATGTTACGTCGTGGCTGAATGGCTCAGACTGAACATCACATTAAGGAGCGCAAAAAACTATGGGCTCCGCAAGACGTGGTTTGCAGTGTCTGCTTTGTCGGTGCACCGTTTCCACGGTAACGCTCTCCGCAAGTGATAACGACGTCTGCTTGACCGCATCGAGGAAAGCCACGACAGAAGACAGGCTTCACGCGTTTCGCATCCGCCAGAGGCTGTTCGGCACTGAGGGGATGCGTATACTACAGCGCCTAGAACTATACGTATACGTTGCTGTGTTGCTGCGCTGTGCTGCTGCTGTCATGTCTGTCTCGAGAACAAGAAGCCAAGGTTCTCGACACGGTAAGACTACTAGATTTTGAAGACTACTACGTGCAGCTAGTTGTATCACAGGTCGCAATTAATGCCTGTCGGTGTGATGTCGTCGCACAGTCCAACCTCATGAATATCCAGTGGCAGTAATTGTAATGCAGCCCCGTGCGTGCTAGAGAGGGTCAATGCGTTTGATACATCTTGCGACTTCAGGGGAGCCTGACGCTTCTTTTTGCTATTGTTGCTTCACTATATGTAGCTAATTGAGATGGAAAGCTGCGAACTGCACGAAGAGCATGTGCGTGCGGCGTGTTTTACAGTGGTGTAAGCGGCCGCCCGTGCCCGAGGCATTGCGGCCATGGTCGCACCGCAATGCTGTCGTTCCTGCTGCCCGCGAGGCTGGACATGGCTATAGTCGTGACGAATTCAAGCAATTGAAAGCCGTTTAATGGCATGCGTTTTGACCACGCCAGTTATGCGAAGAAGGTACGAATAGGCCATTCATTTCCGCGCTGCATATTTGTACCGCTTATTTGTCAAGTGAAGGTTAGTGTCAGGTAAAAAAAAGAACTAGCACGAGAGGCGCTCATTACTCTTCGAAATGACGTCGACGGGCCTGTTCATTAACAAATACCTTATCTATCTGTTGATATGAACGTTGTTGTAATCACCTCCAACAGGAATATTGCCCCGCCACAGTGGTCTAGCAGATATGGTACACAGCTGCTGATCCGAAGGTCGCGGGATCGAATTTCGGCCGCGGCTGCTGTATTTCAATGGAGGCGAAATATTGAGGCCCGCGTGCTGTGCGATGTCAGTGTGCGTTAAAGAGCCCCAGTTCGTCGAAACTTCCAGAGCCCTCCACTACGGCGTTCCTCATAATCATAGCGTGGTTTTGGGACATAAGACACCAGATATCAATCAATCAATCAATCAATCAATCAATCAATCAATCAATCAATCAATCAATCAATCAATCAATCAATCAATCAATCCAATAGTAAGATCGTGAATGCGTTCAGGAGCCGAACCTACGACATCGCTCTTGTACGTACAGTGCTCAGCGACTGAAATGCGATAGTCGGACCACGTGATGGATGATGGCGCAGTTTTGTGCTACTGTAGTGCACTGGGGAATCACAGAGGGACTAAAGTGAATCAGAATGCTCGAAGAAGTCTCGCTTTCATTGAGTTACCATGTCGAATGGACTTGGTGTTCCAAGCGCAATGCAATGACGAAGAAAGCATGGCTAGCCGTGCCGAGTATCGAGTTTCATTCGCTGAGCACTGCGCATCCGCTGAACCGCGCGCTTCTGCATGTTCCATGCTCTTGATGCTTAGGGCTTGGCACACAATACGATATTACAAGATACTCGCCTAAATTAAATGTACCGCGTGTAAAAGAAGTCCTGGGCAGACAATCAGAATGGATGAAACGAGGTATCCATGTCTTTTGTCTCGACCGAAAATTTACCCTTTATCATTTTATTTCAATTGAAGAGCTGCGATTATGCATTGTTATTAAGCATCAAAGCATTAACGTTGTAATGCATTTCCGTCGCATTACGAGTCTACAGTTCAACTGGCCTGGCTAACCGCTTTGAAAACTTTAGCTTGGTTCCGTAACACATGGGATTCAGTTAAGCAAAGGACGCTATTTTCAGCAGCCCTCGTCTGGAGCATGGCTCAGCGTCCGTGGAGAGGGAGACTGGACATGAAAGATATAGAGAGAAGAAAAGAGCCGTAATGGAGGGCTCCGGAAATTTCGGCCACCTGGGGTTCTTTAACGCGCACTGACATCGCACAGTACAAGGGCCTCTAGTATTTCTGCCTCCATCGAAATTGCGACTGCCGCGGCCACCTCTGAACCCGCGTTCTTCGGGTGTGGCGGACCTATAATGTACGGTATACATGTGAAATAATGAATGAATGAAATAAACGTTTATTTGCGAGACAACGTCCTGAGCGTGCAAGCTTAGGGTCACTCCAGATGGGAGGGTCCCTTATTCCAGGAACCCTTCGGCCACAATCACATCCCGGGCTCTGGTGACGAGTCGTCGTTGATCGCCCAAGATCCGGGTGGAGGTTCTGGCCTCCCGCGTCTCGGCAAGGAGGTTGACGTCTGCGGCGAGCTGTGGGCTTGCTAGCGCCGTCCGCTTGGCGCCACCAGCCCTCGAGCAGTAGGTGCGCTAGTGCGTCTGGCACATCGCAGAACGGGCAGTTGTAGGCGTAACGCGATAGGTAGAGCCGATGTAACAGGATGTCGTGTTATTACCTTGAAGCCTTCGGAATGCGATGCTTTCTTCTTTTGTCAACTTCGGGTGACGTGGCGGGTACACTCATCGTCCAAGGCGGTAGCGCAGGATAATGGCGTTATGTACAATAGTACGCTCTTGCTTCAGCGTTCAGCGACCGCGGCTCTCGCGAGGCGGCAAGGGAGGCCCGGTTGACGTGACCGCGGGCCGCGGCATGAGACGCTTCGTTTGCCTCGAGCCCCTCATGCCAGCAGTACTCGAACAGAAACGGAAATTGCGAGGATGAATTTATCATTGGCAAGGTCTTTTTTCCCCATCTCTGTTGGCAAGACGCGCGTTCCCGTTGACGTTGCTGAGCGTTGATACGACATTCCTCCTCTCTCTCTGATTTCAATATGTTTCGATAGAAGGGCAGATTACCGCGGCCGTTGGGACGCACGCGACTTCTTTAGTTTCGAGCACTGTGTAAGATATGCACTGTTTAGGCGGGACCACTTCACGCCTTGCATGAAAGACGCTATCACCCAATTAAACCAGCGACGGCAGCGGACGTCTATTTATCGGCGGTGCGACGAAGCTTTAAGACAGAAGCTATAGCAACTGGAGTTTCGCGGGAAATACGAAAGGATTCAGCCACACAGGTTAGCGACAGAGCAGGACAACTTTTGTTTCACGCACGTCCGACAAGTGGTCAGTCGTTCCGAGTCGTAAAAGCCACCGTCTGTAGCTGAATTCGCTTTTCCCGCTAAGTATCGCTCGCTACAGAAACGCCTGGCAGCGCTTTTATTTTATTGTCTTCTTTTTTTTTTTTTTTCGTCTTGAAGTTTCCTCCTACCTCCGATATACAGGCTCTGCCACGGGCTGACGGCCGAGCGCAGCTGCGGCATTATCTGTTCGATCGCACCTCACGAGGGTCCTCACGTAAAGGTTATGCGTCTTACACTATGGTTCGGAGCGATGTCGCAAGTGTGTTCGCGCACATGCACGAGGAAGCTCAAGAGTGTCACGTAGAGCATGAAGCGTCATAACAGCCGCAGGGCAGATTCTAAAACTATAGCGCCTAGAAAAAAAGTATATTTCTAGGCACTGTACTAAAACACTGTGAGCATAGCTGCAAGACGCTACATGCATTACGCATGCACGCTACCGCTTCGGAGGGCTCGCTCCTTGGCGCAGAGTTGCTGCAAACGCCCAAGTGAAGCTCTGATATAAGCGTATAGAAGTATTGAAATCTGGGCGAATGTGGCAGTAATCCGTTGTAAAACGTTTGCGGCTCTTGTTTCTCTTCTTCCCTTACATCTTTGTTTTGTGTGCGCTGAAAATTGTGCGTTGGCGTGTCGCATAGGCCGGCGCATGAAAGTGTTTGTGGCGACTGTGTGACAGCGGTGGTGTGTGTGTCCACTTTGCATGCATTGGACTTAGAAGTGTCCTTTATATGCTATTCATTATGCTTGTGCATAGTTTGTACATACTTTCTTTTCTTATGCTTTTGTCCTTCCTTGTGGCGTTTTTTTTTTTCGTATGTGTGTTTATTGTTCTCCTCAGCTTCAATATTATGATGATGTGATAGCCGGCTCTCACGTAGCCTACATTCCCATGTTCCCACATTTTAATTAAAAAAGATATTTAATTAGCGCTATGCGTTTATACGGGAGAAAACGCATAAGCACTGACCTGGTTAGGCGCGTGGGCATGCACACGACTGTAAACCGTGTACCGCTGGAGCACGCCCTTTGCTTTGGGTGGCGGAAGCCAGCTGATCAAGATGGCGTCCGGCGCCAGAACCAGTGCCTTGATGTCCGCGGGTGCCTCGGGAACTGCACCAAATTGTTACATTGACAACAACAACAACAACAACAACAACAACAACAACAACAACAACAACAACAACAACAACAACAACAACAACAACAACAACAACAACAACAACAACAACAACAACAACAACAAAGTTAGTTGCGGTATACAATGACATCCTCCTTTGCGGGACGGCAAGTTCACGGACTTGTTGATGAGGTAAACTAGCCCAACAAAAAGACAACGCACAAAGGAAGGGAAGACGAAGACAATAACTTGACCAAGGCGTCTGTTGCCTTTCCGTTGCGCCAGCTTAGTTCGTCAAAATGGCGATAGTCTAATAGCTCAAATTAATTCTCTATAAGCTTACGGTCTATACGGACAAGCTAAATGAGCGCGATCCAGAGAAGGAAATGGCACTGTTTTTCGCAGCGATTGTAGGGCGACCAGTACCGATGAGTGCGTGAGGCAGCCGCAAAAGAAAAATAAGTTACAAAAAAATTTAAGAAGGCTTCGATGAGTGCGCCGACGCATTTAGGAGGGTGCTCTCGACCCACGTAATGCGTGTGAAACCTTACCGTCCTCGGGTGTGCTGCAGTGTACCGGCTCGCTGAATGCTCCCGTGCCGGCGCCAGTGCGGGCGGCTACGCGGACGCTGTAGTTGCGGAAGGGCTCCACGCCGCCCAACACGACCGACGTGACGTCGGCAGACACGTCGCGTTCGGTCCATGCAGGCCCCGCCTGAGACGTCTCGGCTCCTTCCGACCCTGCTTCAGCGAACAGGGTAAGAACGCAAGGAAGGAATAAGGAGCAGAACCACCATAGGTCCTTCTTTTTTTAAAACACACTTCTCGTTTTTAAGAAATGGAGAGCGACAGATTCGAAATGGGAGGGCGCCTAAATGTTGCCTTCAAAAGTGGAGTGCTATAGCGTTGCCATCCTACGTTTGCGTACATTCACAAGACATAGTCGAGAGTTTGACGGAATACCGTCTGGTCAGGTAAAGGCATTGTTAAAAAAAATGGCCGCGTATCTTCGTGCTTCGCTGCAAATGTCGCTCGAAAGACGATAGTCTTCTGCCGGCCGTACTACGCTGCGTGAGATATGGACGCCATCTGCAGCGCCGTCGGGAAACATGAGCATGGGCAGAATCCCTGGGCACATGCCAGGTGGCAGCACCAAATCGTCGGCAGAGGCCTTTTTCGTGCATAGCGTCGCATTTTTAGCGCAGCCTAACAAACACTAGGGTCTTTAGAATTACATATCTATGTATTTTCTAGTAAAGGAATACTTACGTATTGATGTGGCGCCTCAAATATGCATAATATTTGTTTTTTGATCGACAATGTTCGCAAGTATGAACGCAGCTACCAGGTCAAGGTGTCTGGGCGTCAGGCAAGTGCTTAATCTTTGGCCGGGTGGCTGAATCGTGTGACAGAGACAAACAGAAAGACAGACCAAAATTTCTGCGTTCAAGTATCCCAAGAAAGACTATTGCCTTTAAAAATAAAGAAGGCAGGCCACTGACTAACGGTCATTAAAGGCACGTCACTGACTAAGCTTAAAGCACTCACCATAAAAACTATGGTCGGTCATCTTGTAGAGGACCCGGTAACCCTTGTGGAGGCCGTCCAAACTTTTCTCGTGCAGAACAGCCCACGAGACACGTAGACTCGTGGTCGAACTGGCGGAACAATGAACGCCCGATGGAGCAACCTGAGGCACTGTGGATAAGGAAGAATACACGGTCCCATTAATGTCTACAGATCATCTTTTTTCCAGAAGCACGAAACAGATGTCAGCTTCAATGATCCAGAGAATATGCTAACCTGGCCGAGGGCTGTAGGCGTGCTTATAATACGCACGCGGTGTGATAGATGCGATAGAGCATGGATGTGAACATGCGATGAAGAAAAAAAATTAACAAACGTACTTAATTGCTGAGTAGCCAAGCTGCAAACGTGACTATAGCAAAAGCACAAACATAGCATTGTGGACTGAAAATCACGCTCTTGAGAAAGCGAAGGCGGTATTATGAATATTTCAAGCAACGCAGCAAATACGAATTGCACTAAATGATGCGGTTGATTTAGGCAAGCACTTTTTCATGGGAAAGTACCGCACCGCCGGAACAGAAATAGAAACAGGTACAACAGAATTTAGCACACACTTCTTGGAGCTTTAATAACCTAAAATAGTAAAAATGAACTGGAGTAAGAAGCTTGGTATATATCGACCGTGCAGACAGATGACAAATAACGTACACACATTATGCTAAAGCGGGCGAACGTGACAGCCCGAGTTTTTCTGCACTGCAACATTTTCTTGATATAGTTGATGCTCAGCGCTGCGGCGTTTTGCTCAGGAGCAAGAAGACGTGGGTTCGATTCCCAGCTTGTGCGGCTGCGTTGCCACGCAGGCTGAATGCAGAACCTGCAGCAGGCTATTGGCGTGCCGATTTTAAATCCACTAGCGGTAAATGTTTATTTGAAGTGGTCTACGGAGCTGTCTTTCAATCAGAGTGACGTTGGTCTCGAACTTCAAATCATATAAGTCAGCATGCGCTGTGCTCGCCTGCCCACCCGAAGGACGTGGGTTCGAGTTCAACCGCGGCGGTCGAATTCCAGTGGAGGTGAGAATGGAAGAGGCCAGTGTACTGCTCGTTGTGAGCGTACGTTAAAGAACACCAAGTGGTCAAAATGATGATAGTGTTGACCGGCGGCGGCACAACAAACATTATTACGGAGCCGTCTGCTAGTGCGCGCCTTCGTAATTATATCGTGGTTTTGGCACGCTGAACTCCAATAATCATATAAGTCGGGATACACTGCAAAGCTGGGCCCGAATTTATAAAAGAAAAGAAAGTTATCACGCTATAGAATTGTTCATTTTCAATCAGTCCTGACGATGGGTACCTTAACAGGGGCGAGAGCGGCCAGCAAATTGCAAAATAGAACTCGCAATAAAAAGATATGCTAATTCGACCTTTGTTCCGACGATCGTGATTTACCGTTCGCGGTGTTTTCACACCTACGCGACAATTCGTAGTTGTGAAACATTACAAATAAGAGCGACGTTGGAGCAACTATAACTGCATCAGTAAGGCGGGCTTCTCTTTGTCACTTCAATTATCCCGTTCGACAGCTTTTTGAACTATTGAAATGAAGTACGACGACCGTAAACAGAAATTGCTTCCCGTATTTTGTACCACGCCACTTTCTTTAATATAGCGCCACTTATTCACGATCGTTGAAATTGCAGAGAAATAAAAGGGCACCGCGTTGTTTACCGTTAGTATGAAAAACAGCAAGTGGTGGTTAAAAGCTATTACACCATTACGCAATAATATTTGATGGGGAGTTTACGTGCCGAAACCAAGATATGATTGTGAGGCACGCTGTAGTAGAGGGCTTCGGTAATTTCGACCACCCAGAGTTTCTTGAACGTCACCGTAACCACTAAACCACCACGACGCCTGACTTACAGTTCTGCTTAGTTGAACTAGCAGGGCACTAGAAGTCACGCATGAACGTGCCTTAATGAACCAATGATGAACCCTACCAATGGTGAATCCATAGCAAGTTGCGTTCAATTTTCAGTTTTAATTTCCTAATGAACTCGGTGGTGTTCTTGTTTTGCATTTCTTGCGAGTGCTCGTTGTGTCTCCTGAACGAGGCGTCGCCGCGTTACCGCAGTTCTCGTACTGCGCGAAGTCTAACCACAGACCAACATACCGCGAAAGCGGCAGGGTGACGGGGTGGCGACACAGAAACGCCACCGCTGTGCAGGAATTCGTGGTATGCAGGCGTCGGCGGTTCCTCGGCGCACCGACCACGTTAAGCGGTCGACCACGGCTGTGCAACAGCGCGCGAAGTGGGACCATTGAGCTAGGTGGCGTTTGCATGACCTCGGAAACGTTATGCAGCGCAGCGAGGCGCAAGCGAGACAAAGGAAATGCCTGCATTGCGAAGTGCCAGCGCGAGCAAAATACGATGAAGAAAGCTACTGGACGAGCTCTGCATGAATCTCCAAGCGTATTTTATGGCCCTTTTGTAAATGTGTATACAATATTATCCTGAAATATATTCTGAGTGCTTCGTGCTTTTTTTGTGAGTAGCATATGTATATATGCCGTCATCCTTACTGCTTGGCTGTCGTATCTCCTCCTTTCACTGTCTCTGCTCTAATATTTTTCTTGCGTGGTAACCGATGTAACTGAGCTTCTAACTAGTCCGAAGATGCACTTAGCTTGTTTACCTTTTCTGGATACCGTAAGAAAAGATCGAGTATTTGTGGAGTATTTCTGTTCCACAACAATAATCGTGACCTGGCTTGCTCGCATTTATTTTCTTGAAAACTCCGCGCTCGCCACTCTTATGCTATTTTCGTGCCCAGGTGCGGCGGGCCAACAACTTTCAAAAACGTGCAAACAGTTTTTGAAGTGCTTTGGAATACACTTCGGAGCAAAATCTTCTCTCCGGGTGCTTCCCGCGACCGGTGGTTCGCGTTTCCTTAAAGGGACACTAAGGTGAAGCAGTAAATCAGTTTCTACTGATCGTTCCTTAACAACACTACAATCGTTGATCTCGCAATCGTGGGTTCAATAATATGTCAGAGAAAATGAAGCTCAGTATTAAATTTTTTCGACTTAGGCTCGAACCTCCGCTACTTAATTCCAGGTAACGTCACGGATCTTAATAATATATAATAATAATACTAATAATATACTATAATATAATAATCATATAATAATGTGCGCGACCGTACTTGTCTTCTCAGTGGCCGTTTCGGGGAAGGGCAGCTCGGGCGCGTAGGAGGATAATGCATGAGAAGTGCGCCGTCGCTCGAAGCGACAATGCGCTTGGCCCAACCAATTCTTTAACGACCGGCATGCGCTTTCGGCGCGCCGACTGGAACGAAGGGTTGAGTCGCAGCAATGCACGGTCCGAGCTGCGGGAAAGGCGAAGACACGCAGTGTTCCCCGGAACCCACTTTACGACAGGGTTCGACTGGATGAGCCTGGGAGATGGCGCGAATGCCGCAGGGCTGCTACGATACCGATATTTCGACTGTGAGAATATCTGAGAGCGTGGGATAAGGAGAGGGAGAGCCATGATGGGAAAGAATGCCAAAATGCCTGTTTAAACTGCAAAGACGCTGCTGTCAAGATTAGGGACAGCCCACTAGGGAGTGGCTTAATCTGAGGATAAACAGATTGAATGACAGAAGGTTGAGGCGGACCAGCAGTGGCCACCTCCCCTTTTTCTTTGTTACCGCAAGGTACTAAAGACTGGACAGGATTCGTTTCCCTTCAGTCTAGGCTGTAATCACTTAACTGATCGATCAGTAAGACTCCGTACGATGCAACTTCTGTCTGGGCCGTAACCACTCGGTGGTCGAACAGTGAGACTAAGTTCGTTGTATGTAGTAACGGTGTTCTAGGCTCTAACTTAAGAAAAGTTAAGTAGAAGAGTAAGACGCTGTTGATGTCTATGTTATCATTAGTGTGCTTCGGCAAGATGTACATATGAGTGTAAATATTTTGCTACAATATACCTTCAAGTTCATTACCTCCAACCTGCCTCCTGCTTCATCGACGTCGATCATCTCCTTGACGGGACTTCAATCCACATCAAGGAGAAAACGAACAAGAAAAACATAACTGCGTCGAAACCTCCGCACTTAATGCCAGCGCGACGTCACGGATCTTAATAATAATAATAATAATAATAATAATAATAATAATAATAATAATAATAATAATAATAATAATAATAATAATAATAATAATTTCTGGAGATTTACTTCCCGAAAACACGATATAATTATGAAAGACTCCGTAGAGTGGAGGTCTCTGGAAATTTCGATCACCTGAGGTCCTTTAACGCGCGCTGACGTCGCACAGTACACTGGCGTCTAGCATTTTGCCCCAATCAAAATGTGGCCGCCACGGCCGTGATTCTATCCGGAAACTCTCGGGTGAGCAGTCAAGTGACAAAGCCACTAGACCACCGCGGCGGGTCGTCGCGGATGTCAGGCTTTTCGTTTCTCATTTTGGCCGCCTTAACTGGCTCAATGACTACGTTAGGACTTCGGCCGCCTATAGAGACAATGAAATTCATTATTGCGGGTGAATTATTTGTGTGCCCTAACAGACACCTTCAAAATCTATGACGACACAGCGAGTTGGTGCGGCAAGCTCGAGGCCTCGTCGCCACCTGTATTTTATGCGCGTCTTCTCGGTTACCAAACACCTTCTCTCGGCAAGAGTGGTGCTTTTAATAATTGCGAAACGATGATTTACAAGTACGAGAAAAACCGTTTTGCCCTTTAAATTTGTAATATTTTTGAAACTTCCTATGTATGGTCCTGCTTCCCTCTCTCGTATACTTCAAGAACCACAGCGGCGCACTCACCGTCTTCCGCGGTGTACACGATGACTTCATCGGATCTCGGTCCGGCGCCCACGGCGTTGTACGCCTGCACCAGGACGCTGTACTTGGTGAACTTGCGCAGATTGTTGAGCACGCACTCGCCGGGCGCCTCCGGGTCGTTCCCCTCTTCCCTGCTCTCCACCGTCTTGTAGAGGTGCAGGTCACTCGAATTGTGCAGCTTGTAGCCCACGTAGTAGCCCCGGATGCTGCCGTGACGAAGTTCGGGCACCGGAGGCTGCAGGCAGCAGTTTTACTCTTGACTACCGAATGCTGTCATCAACCACGCGTTGTCTAGCAGTGTCTACAGGTATACTCATGTGGAAGTGTAGCTACGGTTGTTCTGTGCAGTAGCAGCATGGGAAGAAGGGCGGGATACAAGTTCAAAACAACGAAAGAGAAGCCCCGCTACACGAGACGCCAACGTCCAGAACATTTCTGATAACTGTCGAAACACTATCGTATTCATTCATAAGTAGGGCGCCTTGTCAATACCGATAGAGTGCATTCACTCCTGAATCGGGAAGTACAAGCTGGAGCTTTCAACTCACATGCAGGCATATTTTAGACGAACATTTCCGTTTATGTTGTGAAACGAAACGGAGGCACATCATCGGCGTCGCGACGTTTGGAAAGTGCTATTTTTTAACTATAATAAACGACAGAAATAAATAAAATAATCACGGAAAACTCGGCGATTTCTGCATTCGAGACTGTATTTTTACTTAACAGTGTCGATAACTTATTTCTAGGACAGGATGGCAACGCGTGACCGAAAGGGCATTGGTGTAGAGTGATTCTAAGCGGAGTGTATAAACCAAATTTACTTTTGTAAAAGAGAGCGAGAGAGATGCGCGCTCAAAAGAAAAGAAGAAAAGAGATACTGAAGTTTTGTCATCAGATGCGTTTTCACAAATAAATGTTCTGTACACCCCCCCCCCCCCCCCTAAAAAAAAAAAGAAAAGGAAACAACAAAACAAACTGCAATGCTAGAATTTACGGCCCACAAGCCGCCGATAAATACAAGGGTAAAAACAAACATTCGTGCAAATTCTTTCCTGTAGACGGTTACTAAAGCCAAGGGTTGTCTTGAGTCTTACCTTCCAGGTAACTTTCAGGGACTGTGGTCCTAATGTCTGGACGGAAACATGTGTTGGCGGACCCCCGGGCACTGCCAATAGAAGAAAAGAAAAAGTACATGAAGCATGCGTACAGCCATCAATATCTGGAAAATGCAAATGAAATAAGTGAGCGCTAGAAGTATGCTTTCGAAGATATAGACACACTTACAGAGGGAAATTACTTGGTCTCAGTCTATCTGGTTGAATTCTTACTGAAGTTTATTGAGTTATAAAACAAAATACTGTAATTGGTGTGTTTTAATACATCGGTTGCCTACATTCGAGTCAACTTAAAATCGTGTAAATACGGTAGCATACAAAGCTTCTGAAAGTAGCAGTCGAAAACGGTGTTCAGTGTTTTTCCTTGAAGGCTAGCTTCAATGTTCAATTAAATTGGTTATGGATGCAATTTTTTTTCTAAGTTAGATTAACTGGTCTTACTAATCGGAATACTTTCAGGTTCGAAAGAAACATATATATGACATGAATCAGAGTGGGGTATCGAATGTAAATAAATGAATGAGATGACGTATGACGCACCTTCCTCGTCGGTGGTGATCAGCAGTGGCGGCTGGGTGAAGGGCCCCACGCCCAGCGCGTTCACCGCTGCCGCCCTCAGGTGGTAGGAGGTGGACGGCTGTAGACTGCGCACAGTCCACGAGGTCTGGTCGCGGCCCGCGCTCACATTGCGGACCCACGGACTCGCGTCCGCCGACCAACTCGCTGCGCGTGAGAGACTCTTGTTCTATGAAACAGCTCCGAGAAGCTGTGCCACACGCACCTGTGCTTTACGATAGTCACAAAACGACCCCGAGCACCTCGATAACTGAAGTATAGAAGGTCTGGCGAAATAAAATCCGGTCGGGGTAAATGAACATGGGAGCCTCGTCCGCAGTCGATTGTGAACAATCCCGTGTCGGGGGGCCGAAGCGTCGTGTTTCTTTAAGCACATACTTTTCGCGTTCGTCGGCCTCCACTCATCGTTCTTTTTTCTCCCTCCACCTCAATAAGTGTCCGATAAGGTATCTCTAAAATTTCATCCGTTTATTGCTGTATGTTGGCATACCTGCCGGCTCTTCAGAATTTCCCCTAAATAATACGAATTTAGACCTGCCTTATGGTTTTACAAATTTCGGCCCAATTTTCGGGAGAGACTACCTTCCAGCCATTCTTCATACGTACTACTTTGTGACGTTACTACTTCGCGCGACGTTCAGTTTTCTTTCAAATAACCGAAGCCAATGCCGTTGTCGAGCTCAACGAAGAAATATCAAGCCTAAAAAAAAAAAACACTCGGGAAATGTGGAACCAACCTAGCTCTTCTTCAGCCATTCGCTGCACGCATCTTATTTAACTTATTTTGAGATACGCGTGAATCTGCCTTTACTCGTTTTCCTATTCGACATTCGGCATTATTGATGAATTGATGTTCGGTGATCGTGCGAAATAGCAAAAAACAAAGTTATTAGGAGGTCTTCATTTTTTTTTCTTCGCTTGCGTAACCGCAGCTCAGATATTTTTCGCAGAATTTGCGAAAGACCGTCTTCGATCGCCAAGCGTGGATAACGTGGATTTAAGTGGACTTATCTTCTGAGCTCTACAAGCAGAATTATGCAGAGATGCCCTCGCTGCTTATGAAGCCTTAAATCTGCATTAAACAAATGCTACAGCGTAAACTCGCCCCCCACCCCCCCCTTCCTTTTTTTTTTCAGCTTGCATTTGTTAACAAGCTCACGTTTGATCGATAACGCGGGACTGTTTTTAAGAGGACGTTTCTCGCCTGCAGGCATCGCGCTTTCCAGTTTACGCCCTACTCTTTCTACATCTCGGTTTCTTTCCTTTTAAGGACCGAGGGAACGAGTTTCGTTTGCTCATTACTGTCCCGGTAATGAGTTACGAGTGTCTGGACGCGCCCCTGGCGGTGTTAGCATTAAGTTCGTCGAACATATTCATTCTACTAATCAGTTTCTAAAGCGCCCTTGGCGACTCTCCGAAGCCTGGTCCTTTCAGTCAGGCGACGAACAGGAAAGCATACGCCGTCTTCAACGAGTTGTTGACTTTTGCAGATGGGTGCCCCAAAACTGTACTGAATAAATTCGTAAGAGTGCAGGAACCATAAATTCCCTTCGTCTTTCGGTAAATACGTCGACGCATCCTTACGAAAGCACTCACACACAAAACAATTCCTCTAATATTTACGCCTAAGGATATGTTGTCAGTACAAAGAGCATGCATCCATGAGAGAGAGGAGTGATGAAGGGAAGACGTCTCGTTGGGACGCAGCAAGTTTCTGTTAGCGGGTCGGCAGCCGTAGGATGCATGTGTAAATTAGGCACGCAACGCATCAGACGAGGAAAGGATTGGCTGTAAGAAATCGGTGGCCACGTGCCAGCTAGCCCTGAGGAAGCTTGTGATATCCCAGTGCGCCTTTAAATGTAGTATGACTAACCAGAGACATTCTTGTACTGGATGAGATAGGACAGGATGGGGCTGTTCCCGTTGTACGGCTCGCCCCACGTGACGCTTGCTGAACGGCTGTTGACGCTGGTCACGTTGAAACCCATAGGTGCTTCTGGTGGTTCTGCGAGTATGCGAAAAAGAAATTTCGTAGTGAAAACGCGTCGCAGAAATGTTTGCGAAACAAGTAAACTTTGACAGTGCAAGAAAATATACCGTCCTGTATTACACCAGTCACAATGAATCTGCACCTTTTATGCGGCTTAGTATTTCGCGTTTAATAAATTTTGCTGCGAATAAATAGCAATTTTTGGGTCTTATGTCCCAAGACCACGATATATCATTACGAGAGACGCTGTAGTGGAGTGCTCCGGAAATTTAGACCACCTGGGGTTCTTTAACGTGCACTGACATCGCACAGTGCACGACAAGGGCCTCTAACATTTCGTCTTCATGGAAATGCGGCCTCCGCGGCTGGGATAATTTTTGTCACCGAGCCTCAAATTTTTTTCGTGTCTTATATAGTTGTGGTTCATCGTATATAAACAGTGCGTAATTCCCTTTTGTGCAGCTCAGCTTTCCCTGTGAATTTCTTATCGATGTGCGTTCACATAAACTGTTTCATCCTGCGAACGCTCCCACGTGAGCAGGTTTTACTTAATCATTTAAAGGTTTAAAGCTTTTGCAGAAATTCGCGAAGAGGTCGTTTGCAGCATGTGCAGTTACATTTAATTACACACATGCTCTCTGTAGAATAAACACAAACAACATACAATCAGATCTCGTGCTGTGTACACTAATTCTGGCAGACGATGCAATCCAATTCTCCGAACGAGCTGAAACATGACCACACCGTTTTATGTGACCACTTGTCTTCGTGCAAATTCTGAAATTCCGAAAAGACAGAGCATGGTAGGCAGGAAGCCGCTCCCACGCGCGCCAAAGAACGCCGTTTCCGTTGTTTCAGTATTTACGTCATCTCTCTGCAAATGATGCTGGTAAATGAGAAGTTACAATTCAGGCTAAACCTCTGTTAGAAATTGTTTATGAAATGTGCGTGCCACACTTTTTGAATGAAGAGCTAGCGGCTGCACTGCGTTGCGTCGTCGGGAAATTATACGCAGGCAAAGGTTTCGCTGGAAGCCCTTTCTAAATGTTGTGACGCTCTGAAGTAAGTCCGAATGCTGATTTATTGGTTTTGCCGCCACATTGAGGGTGGGATAGCGCGTAAGCAAAGGTAACATGTGTGTAGTTCAATGAACACAAAACAGCTTCATTAAGTGCATTTTGTCACTAGAAAATACAACACGCAGAAAATAAGCACACGCCCGAAGCGCAGTATACACAGCACGGAAAAACAAGTATTTCAGGGAAAATGTGAAGTTCATCCTTAAAGCAGCATGAACAGGTAATAGTCAGGGTATACATTTAACGTAGCTCAGCATAGTTACAAGCATGTATTAAGGTTGTTAGGACGAGTATGAGTGCTATTTAAGAAGCGAACACAGCGTAAAGCACGGACTGCCGCGTAGAATGAAGACAAGGTCCGCGTACAACCCAAAGCTCCTCACTTGTCGGCGTTGCTGCCTCAAAGCATGCAGGGCGAGCGCTCACTCCGCGACGAACTTAAAATGCGCTGCGTTAGCTGGATTAGAGCACTGCACGGGCCGGCTTTTTCCGGCCCGGGCCCGGCCCGGCCCGAAAACGCCGAGCTCCGGCCCGCCCGAGCCCGGCCCGGTGTTTTTAAATACGGCCCGTACCCGGCCCGGGCCCGAAAGGTTTAGGCCCGACCCGGCCCGGCCCGGCCCAATTCAACCAATTATTCTTTGAGCATAATCAAGGCACTGTCCAATCTTCTCCTATAGTGAAGATACCAGCCGCACTCAAGATAGTTTCCGGAGAGTGTTGTGAAAACATATAACGGTGTCACGATTTGCACTGGTACTGTGTTTACCTTCGGTTAATTACACCTGTAACACTTTAGCGAAAGAATTGCAGGGAGTTATATGAGGAGGCATAGCTGGCTGTCTCACGCACGCTGTGCTAACGGTGCAATGTTCTAATTTCTTTTCAAAGAACGACTACATCATACAACGCCAACATAAAGTGGAAAAACGGCGGACATTTATAATTGGCTTTACTATAATTGCTCGGATTATTGAGTAAATAGCGCAGAACTTATCCTGCAAACTTCATTTATTCCGCAATGCAACGAGAGGGAGAAAAAATGCGCTCTAACTACTCCTGGGAGGATTCGCCAGGCTGAGTAGCGTTATTAAACCTGTCGTTTCGACTCCTCGGTAGGCAACTGTCTCCAACGTACGCTACATTTTCGTGCTACAAAGAAGGGAGTCCTCTCCCGCACCTTTGTTCGCCGAACCACCGCCACCGCAGTGCCATAGATCTGTCAAAGCAAGCCACACACGTTAGCGAGCGACATACCGTCCTCGCTGTTCGCTTTAGATGCCTATCTCGTCGCCTTTGTTTGACCGTCCTCGGTCTTTGAAAGTGTTATACTTTAAATCAAGACCGGACTATGGGCTTCCGAAACAACTGCTTATTAGAGAGAGAGAGAGAGAGAGAGAAATAAGGAAGGGAAGGCAGGGATGTTAACCAGTCATGAGTCCGGTTTGCTACCCTACACTGGGGGATGGGAAAAGGGGAATAAAAGTAAAGAGAAGGAGAGAAGGGGAATGCCTACAGGGCAGTCCTATACAATATCATAGGCGCTCGGCTAGGCCAGATGCTTTTAGAAAGGCCAAAAGCGCTTTCATTGCTTTCTGAGCCGTTGGACCGTGAGGACGGTATTCTAAGATTGTCTGTTCACAAAGTGGACGATCGTCGAGCTTTGTGAAGGACTCGGTCATAGGCAGTCGATGTTCCTCAAATTGTGGGCAGTGGCACAACAAGTGATCTATGGTCTCTGCGCATCCGCAGACAGCACACGCAGGACTATCAGCCATTCCAATCAGCGCAGAGTAAGCGTTCGTAAAGGCCACTCCCAACCACAATCGGCAAAGAAGCGAAGCCTCACGTCGGTGCAAACCAGCCGGAGGTCCGAGTTGCAGCGATGGGTTTAGCCGGTGCAGTCTGGTGCGCCTCGTGTATGGGGTATTCCACTCAGTTAAGGACATGGTTCGCGCAAGAGTGCGAAGTTGTCTTGCAGCGTCGGTCCTTGAGAGCGGAATGGGAACACAGCGGTCTTCATCGCCTGATGTCCGAGCTGCCTTATCTGCGGAGTCATTTCCACTGATACCGCAATGGCCTGGTATCCATTGAAAATATATCTCATGTCCTTTTTCTTGTAAATTTTGCACAAGTACCGCGATTTCGTATGTAAGGTGGTTTTGCTCCACGTGTCGAAGAAACGACTGTATACTTTGTAGAGCTGATCTTGAATCGCAGAAGATTGCCCACTTTGCAGGACTCTCAGCGTGTATAATATGAAGCGCTCCGCGGAGAGCCGCGAGCTCTGCAGCTGTAGATGTGGTGACGTGGGAAGTTTTGAAGTGCTGGGTGACTCCCATTCTTGGGATAACTATAGCACCACCGGAACTGGTTGATGTGGTTGAGCCATCGGTATAAACTTCTGTGCAGCCCCTGTACTTCGCATACATGTGTAACATGCTTAGTTGGTTGAGTGCACATGGTGGTAAGTCCGACTTTCTCAGAATACCAGGGATGTTGAGGCAAACTTGAGGATGGTTCACACACCATGGAGGAATTGAAGCCTTTGTTGTAGGTGCATACCCTGACGAAAGAGAGGCACGGTGGGCGAGGACCTTTGAACTGAACGTTGTGCGGGGTCGTTCCACTGGAAGACCTGCGAGGTGGTGATTAGGGGTCCGGGCACAGTGTCTTATGTGCACACGCATTGTTTCAATGGTTACATGCGTTCTGACATTGTGATCGCGAGCGATTGCTATAACGTCTGTCGACGACGCGCTCTTTGGCAGACCAAGGCATATTTTCAGGGCTTGGGCTTGGATGCCTTGGAGTGTATTCAAGTTAGTTTTGCAGGTGTTCGCGATCACTGGTAGGCTGTACCGCAGGAATCCAATGAAAAGGACTCGGTACAGCTGTAGCATAGATGTAATTGACACTCCCCAGGTCTTTCCTGCTAGGAATCTAAACATGTGACAAATTCCTGTCAACCGTTTCCTCACATAGTTCACATGGGGTGTCCAGGACAGATTTCTGTCAACAATCACTCCCAAAAAACGGTGACTTCTGCTATAGGGGATCACCTGCCCGTCGAGGGTTATGACGTATGGCGACATTAGTTTTCTCGTAAATGCCACCACAGCACACTTTTCACAGGCTAGCTGCAGACCTTGCTCACGGAGGTAGGATGATGTCAAGGAACCTGCCTTCTGAAGCCGCGCACGAAGCTGAAGTCGTGTCACAGCCGATGCCCATATGCAAATGTCGTCGGCATAGATGGAGAGCCGAACGGTGCCAGGAAGGATGCCGGCGAGTCCAATGAGCGTTAGATTGAAGAGAGTTGGGCTCAGTACTCCGCCCTGGGGAACTCCACGGCTACTGTAATGTTGAGAGGTTGGGCCATCCTCTGTAAGTATGTAAAATGATCGCTGCTCTAGGTAGCTACTGATCCACAAATAGGTCTTGCCACCAAGTCCGACTGCTTCTAACGTGCTCAAAATTGCTTCGTGTGTTACGCTGTCGTATGCTCCCTTAACATCTAGAAACATGGCAGCAGATAATCGTTTGCGGGACTTCTCGTGCTCGACATATGTCACCAGGTCAATCACGTTGTCTATGGAGGAGCGACCACGCCTGAACCCGGACATCGCGTCTGGGTATATCTGGTAGTGTTCAAGGTACCATTCCAGCCGTGCTAGGATCATTCTCTCCATTAGTTTTCCAACGCAGCTTGCAAGTGCAATTGGTCGATATGATGCAACGTCTAAAGGCGACTTCCCAGGCTTAAGCAATGGAATTATGCGACTCGTCTTCCATTCCTTGGGAACCATGCCCGTCTCCCACGAGCTGTTGTATAAGAGGAGCAGCACCTTCCGAGCCTCTTCCCCTAGGTTACGTAAGGCACGGTAGGTTATATCGTCTGGTCCTGGCGATGACGAACGCTTGCACAAAGCAAGTGCAGCTTCGAGTTCACCCATAGTAAAAGGGCAGTCCATGCGGGGGTCGCGTGATGTGGGTAGGTGGTCGGGCATCAAAGTCCCAGCGGAGCTTGTAAAGGTTCCAGCGATCCCCCTGCAGAAACTGTCTGCGATGTCTATCTCGCTGCACTGTTGGTGAAGGGACAAAGACCTGAAAGGGTGACGCTGCTGAGGGGTCCCACGGAGGCCGCGAACAGTTCTCTATATCAGAGACAGAGGTTTTCTTGGGTCCAAAGATTCGCAAAAAGATCTCCACCTTTGCGATGCGAGTTTGTCTAAACGACGATGAATTTTCTTTTGAGTCCTTCTGGCCAACCTCAAGTCATGTACAGACTTTGTACGCCTGTACCTACGCTCTGCGCGGCGACGAATTGCACGGAGCTTTTCCAGCTCGATGTCATATTGAGCGCGTGTAGGTGTTTTTGAAAGGGAGTGTGTAGCAGCCTGCAAGGCTCCCTTTATAGTGTCCTCAAGACTAGAGGACAAGCCGTCACGGCACTTGTCTTCCATAATTGATTTGAAGGTCGGCCAGTCCATATGGTGAGAGCTGCTAGCAGGCTTGAAGTCCATTAGCCCTTCAATCCTAAGATAAGTGGGGAGATGGTCACTTCCCCGCGTTTCAATGTCTGAGAACCACCTAACTTTTCTCATGAAGGAGCGTGAAACAAAGGTGAGATCCAAGCAGCTACTATATGAAGTTCCACGCAGAAAGGTGGGGCTGCCGTCATTCAACAAACATAATTCTTGTTCGGAAGCAAATGTCACTAATCTTCGGCCCCGCAAATTTGTGTTAGAGCTTCCCCAGAGATGGTGGTGAGCATTAAAATCTCCGGTCATCACCCATGGCTGAGGAGTCGCTGTCAGGATTCGGCGTAACCGCTCGCAGTCTAGTCGGCTGGAGGGCGATATGTAGGCTCCGACAACTGTGAAAGTGAGCTTGCGTCTCTTCACTGTTACACACACATATTCGTTTCCATAGTCGGGTGGCACCGGATGATGAACATACGTAAGGTCACGACGCATGAAAACGATGACCTTGCTGCATTCTCCATGTGTGGCGGATACGAAACACTCATACCCTGACAGCCTGATATGAGTTGTCAGGGGCTCGCAGATGACGATAATGGGGAAGTGATTCGTAAAAACAAACTGTCTAAAGTCCGACATACGCGACTTTAGACCTCTGGCGTTCCACTGAAATATCGACGCGTTCCGGACATCGTCACGGAACGAAGACGCCTGGCGAGCCATGATTTCAACGAAGAGCTGCAAGTACTGGGCTCAGTGTGTCCAGTACCTGTAGCGCGCTTTGCGCAGACGAAGATTTCATGTTGCTCAGAATAATACGAATGGCACTCATAAGGGATCGTAAAATGTTGATGACCTGGGCATCATTAGTCAACGCCTCTTCATTAGTTGCCGACGTCTTCGAGGTTGGTGAGCTTTGAGGTACTTCTGTAGCGCGTTGTACCCTCGGGGGCTGAGACAGTCTGTCCGGACGGGCAACTCGGTCCACTTTGCTCGTTGTCTCTGTATCTTTCTTGGCGGTGCTATGCGTTGATCTGGCAACCTTTTTGACCAACGATGTCGCGTCACTATCTACTTCTGCGGTTTTCTGTGAGCGTTTTCGGTGGCGACGCCGACGTCGCCGAAGAGTGGCAGCAGCCTCTCGATGTGTTGAGTTGTCTCGCACCATTTGTTTGAGAATGGCAGCTTCCTTGCGCATCTTCGGGCAATCCTTTGATGAGGCCTTGTGAGAACCACTGCAGTTGGGGCACTTGAAAACATCAGCGCTGCAGGCGTCTTCTGAGTGGGACTCTGAACACCGCGGGCACACGGTGTTGTTCACACAGACACCCTTCACATGGCCAATCTTGCAACACTTGAAGCACTGGAGGGGCTTGGGCACGAATGGTCGTACCGGGTGGCGAACATGTCCTACTTTGACGTGGGAAGGAAGGCTATCTCCTTCAAAGACAACCTTCACACAGCGTGAGCTCCCCAATCTGGTGACCTTCGTAATAAAGGTGCCTTCTGAAATTGGTTTGATCAGTATTGGCAAGTCGTCATTTGAGATGGCAACGTCGACGTCGTAGATGACGCCCGCAGCACTGTCACCGCCTAGAGGGATGACTGACTGCTTATTAGAGCGCCCAACTGAACTAGCCGCTTCGAACGCGGCTGGTCTGGTGTCCGGAGCGTGATCCCACGCAATGACTGCAATCGGGAGAGTTGGTTGCCGCCGAGGGCCAGAGACCTTGGTGCGAACAGGGGAGCGAAGTCTGACTCTGTGGCTCGCAGTCGTGGTTGTAGTCTTGCAGCTGGCGGCTGTGAAGGTGGAGGCGACGTGTGCCAGAAAGGAAAAAACGGTGACTGCGATGGGCCGCGGAAAAGGCGGAAAGTAGAGCAAAAGCAAACTTCTGAGAGGAGTAGCGCCCACGTGGAAGGACACTTCACGCGGATCTCGCATATTCTATTGCTTCAGTATAGGCTTCATTTCAGAAGGTGTCAACAGCTCCGTCAATAAAATAAGTTATGTGTTCCATCATATGAATGAACTTGGGCCCTTCTGCTTTTGTTTCAACATGTAGGGTGTTAAGCATCTCAAGTGCGGCACAGAATACTTAGTCTATGCCTCTGTATATAGCTTCCACAAAACCTGTATTACCCACTATAATCAACTTATGTTAGCGCACGCACCGAGCTACCCGCGCCACGATTTTGGATCGTGGTACACTTAACACGCGACGGTGATACCGCAGCCGATAAAAGTAAACAGAAAAGTAGCGCACATGTCGCACACCAACTTAGCGAATCTACCTAACAAATTCTACTCGTGCCGGGGAAACCCTGCTTGCTTACCACAAACATTGAGGTCATTGACGCTTTGGTTCACGGAGCAGTGGGAACTCTACGAACGGGAATTGCTGGGTGCCCGTGCTACGCACGTCCTGAGGTTTCACAGCAGCCGAGCTGCCATACGTATTTTTTTTGAACTAGAGGAGGGGTTCATGTCTCCCGTTTTGATGTGTGTTACTTAACCGCTAAAATCTAATAGCGGCAGAAGTTAGAAGGCAGATGGAAGCTTTAAGGAATGAAAAATTCGTCCACACAGGGTGTCTCTGGAGCCCTTAGATATTTGTGCGGTAAAGGGTGCCAATACACACGCCTTTTACAAAGTGTACTGCAGTAAATCATATTGATTATCACCTTCCTTAGGTGCTTGCTCACTTATGTCTCGGGAGCGCGTCCACGTTTTTGAGCGCCATGTGAACACTTGTGCTCCGACGAATGAAGAAACATGAATTACTGACGAAGTGTGACGAAGACAAAGGTGGCCGTGAGAATCAGCAAATACACACTCGATGTGATGAGAATCCGAGTTAAATGCTAGTTCTGACTCCCTAATTGCCAAATAATAAATATTTGCAACTGCCTTGCTGGCACAAAAATCAGCAATATCTGCGTGGATCGGCGACCCTGTGACAAGTCACTTCTCTTCTTGCGCTTAAACTGGTCGCGTTGACCAGTCTAAAGAGTCACGAAGGCGGAAGCAGGCGAGGCGGGCATGGGAGCGTAGCTGCATACTCGAAATGTTTCCCATGATACCGACGAGTACATCTCATATGCACTAATCTGGGCAGTGTACCGTTGCCTCGCACTTCTCCCAGTGCTGCCTGACTACCACTTCTTTCGACACACGGTACGCAATAACGTATTTCACTTAATATAATGGCGGGAACATGTATGAGGCAGTTTCCCGAAATTACATGTAACATACTGATGGAGGCAAAATGCTAGACTTTTTTTTTAAATAAATGTAATTTAAGGAGAGGCTAGGCTTCTTGTATCGTGAGATTTCAGTGCACGCTAATGCACTTCAGGTGGTCTAAATTACCCGGAGCCTTCCACTACGGCGTCTCACATAGCCTGACTAGGTTCGGGACGTTAAATCCCAAAAAACAATAAAGCCAAAAAGCATACACGCGCCATTACCGACACGTATGAGACCCGGGCCTGATTCGGGCCTGACCCAGGCCCGGGCCCGGCCCGGGCCCGAAGCTCATGGGCCCGAGCCCGGCCCGGGCCCGATCCAACAATTACTTACCCGGCCCGACCCGGCCCACGGGCCGGGCCGGCCCGGGCCCGTGCAGTGCTCTAAGCTGGATAACCGCACGACTTATTCTTTAAGGTAGTGTCGGTAATGCAGCTTTCTGTCGCTGAAGATATATCTGAGACTAAAGCGATGTGTATTTAGGTTTGAGCATGTGGGCCCAAAATCTTCGTATAGTTATAGTAGCCGGTCAAACTGCCCAGTAATTTATCTAGTCTTGCCAGGTTTCACCATTATTAGAGTGTGACGTACGGAGCTGATCGTGGAATGGTGACGTGGACGATGCTGTAGAGACGTTCATTTTGCATAGCTCAATACTTTACGCAACATATTCGGCCAGACTACTCTTTTGAGTCCGTGGCTATACGCCTTGCTTACTAAACGTGAAGATGTAATTAACTGTGAAATATTCACGGAGCTTTAGGTATAAGCTCAGAGATTAAGAAAGGAATGTCACGCACCACTTAGTATTTCTTCCTCTTTCAGTATAGTATCCCCTTTGAAAGCAGGTCGTCGCGAGCCTGCCTTCGTTTGCTAGTTCTTGTTCATGTCGCGAAGAGAGTGCTCGGGCATTATCCATGGTCCGAATTTCTCGTTCTCTCATTCCGCACCCCCCCCCCCCCCACTTTAAAAGAAAGAGAGAGAAAAATAAATAAATAAATAAATAAATAAATAAATAAATAAATAAATAAATAAATAAATAAAGTGACGTACCTTGCACGATGAGCCGGATGTGCGTCTCGTCCTGTCCGTAGTTGTTGGCCACTTCGCACACGTATATCCCGGAATGCTCCCGCTGCGCCGCTGGCAGCGACAGAGTGGACACAAGGCCATCGGGCAACGACTTGTTCTTCACTCGCGAGCCACGCCTGTGGAGAGTTGTCGTGGTCTTCGCTAAGGGGCGAATGAGGGCACACCGTATAGCGAACGAGGGAGGGCACAGCACGATTTTACCTGGCTTCTGTACTGACGCGAATTTTTAAAGTTATTTCTGCCCGATTGGCCATCCGTTGTGATAATTGGTGTGTCTGATTCATAGCACATTGCACAAAAAAAAAAATGTGAGTTTATCTGCACCTGCGAATACCAGCATGTATACTCTGTACGTACGTATCATGACTACAAAGGATACGAGGCACAATTATTGGCTCCGTAAGTTGCGTGAACTTGCACGGGAAACCGAATCAAGTCAAATTCTGGCACAGCAATTTGCTCGCTCGAGCTGAAAATTCATTTTCCCGAATGCCTTCTAACGATTGCGCTCACCATGCACCTGCGTTCGTCTGGGATAAGCGAACTGCAGATAAAAAAAAAAAAAGCGTTAGCTGGTTTAAATTCACGACGTACGTTAAGGATGATTGCAGCAGCCGTATGAAGTGTTACCGCTTCACTAAAGGCACGTCCTACATCGAACATTGCACGATCGGCAATGTTTCGCTAGTAGCGCCGGATGTCGTCGAACGTTGACTATATTACGACGCGTCGTTTGCCTTTGTTTCACGTTTTAGCTAACATATATGTCGTGTTATCACTCAGCGGATGCCATCGCCTCGACCTACGTGAAGCTTCTCAATTGTTTCCAGGTTTCTATACTAGCGTCGAAGGCACGAAGCGTGTGTTTGACGACGTTACATATCTCATGCGAACATCAATGATAAAACTGCAATGACGTATACGTAAAAGCCGACGCATTTCGTCGTTGACCAGTTTTATTAGCGAGCGACGATTGTGCTCGCCTCTATTGTTTTGAAGTCAGAGCTACCTTCTTTGCTGGGCACAGGTTCGCCAAATAAAAAAAAAAGTTTGGTCTTTCTCCCGGAAATCTACCAAAAGTTTATGACTGCCGATACGGTCACCGCCCAAGCTCAACGATGAAAATCTGTGTTTTAGTCTACCACGTAGAGTTTTGCACTTTTCGCGGATTCTAGGAGGTGTAACCAGCAGTATATCGCATCACCGTGGTCGAATAAGAAACATTTGGGCTTGCACAAAGAGAAAGCGGCTGTGCTGAGCGAGCGTCAAGCATGGAGTGCTGACTCGATATACATCGAAATGCTGACGCCAGGGTTTTTTGCACTTCGCAGTCAGCAGCGACGAGCAAAATGCTGCGTTCGCATGCTATGCTTTTTCGCGCAGGCAGTAGACTGCTGCCTGCATTTCTGCTCTCTTCGTGGTCTCCGAAAGCTGTGATGCGTAGAAGGAACTTGTTAACATCGACCGACTTAACTGTGTGTGTGTGTGTGTGTGTGTGTGTGTGTGGTGTGTGTGTGTGTGTGTGTGTGTGTGTGTGTGTGTGTGTGTGTGTGTGTGTGTGTGTAGGATTCCGGCGAACAACGTTGTCTCGCGGCGACCGAGAAGCGGGAACACCGTACACGTAATCAGACAAGTTCCTCTTTACATGCGCAATGAGGAATAAGGCACTCCGTTTTCGGGCAACTGCCGAATAACATAACGTAGTGAGCACGCGTTTCGGGTAACCCGAAGGTTACCTACAGAAGTATAAAACCGCTTACTCTTTTCGGTCAAGCTGGCCCTATCATTTGTGTGTACTCGATCTGAAGATGAAACGATTTTAACGAAGGTAATGATTCTGGATATACAATGACACAGTCGAACACACTTGCGCATTAAGAGGTATGTCTCAGAATGTGGACATGGGAAACCTGTGTATTCAACAGTTATTCCCTTACAGCTATTACATGACAAGAATAGCGAAAAGCGAGAATTCGTCGTTCCGGTTCACCCTTCCAGCATGTCGACCAGTACCTGCCTCGTGTCTTTCAATAAGAACTTTTGTGACGACGAATACTATTTTTGACCTGCAGAATAAAAAGTAAGCAAGGTTTATTTTATTATGAGTGTGCACTGAATAAGTGAGTTTTCATTCATTTTCCTTTTTCACTGTACGGTATACGAGGAACAACCATGCACTGTATCCGGAGGTGCACCTGCACCGCAGCTTGAAATGCTAGGAAAAGGTGCCGGTAACGCTTTCGTTGACTAATTCGAACAAGAGAGGGGAAGGAAAACTTTCTGCCTCGTGGTCGCACGATGTTGCCAGTTGCACTTGTACGCGCAACGTTATCCATTTAGGTAGTGATACCGTGGGTATTACTAGTACATTGAACAAACTATCCGATACAAAATTTTTAAAAAATTAAATACAGCTTTCTTTATACAAAATGAAAGAAAGCAAGCTGAATACGAACGTACGCAGGAAAGCTGTGGCGTACTACAGGACGGCGCAGCCAACAACAGTTCATTATAGCTCAGTAGAGGACACCGGGGGCTCGTATGCATGCAAATGCCGTAGCACGTTGCATGGATAAATAATCACCGAAAAAGGAAGGCTCTTTGAGTGCTTTGCGAACAAACGTGTAAGAAAATAAAGGGTGGCTAGTCTCAGCGTAGCGTAGGTCTTTACTGGCTACGTCAGCTTAGGCACCTCAGCGTTTCTTTCTGGAATGTTTGTTTTTCTCTCTCTCTCTCTCTTTCTCTTTCCTTGGACTGTCCGTAAAGATATGGGTGTTCCTCCAGCAGCATACACGCGTCAACGTCCTCAAATTTTGCTGCCAAATGCCGGCTTAGGTATATGGCATCGACTATTTCATCCCATAGACGATGTTGCAAGCAGGCCTTCGATGGGGTCACGCACGTACAGACGCAACGCTTCCAGTTAGCCCCCGGCCTGGCCACAGACCCTTCGTTTCTTTACCGTTAGGCGTGCCGTCCCTTCGAGAACGATCCCCGCCGCTGATTTGCGACGCAGCTGTCGCCAAAGCCATGTCCAGTGGAGCAAGAGCCGCCGAGCGTTGCGCGTCGATACGGTTCATTTGTTCCTCGGAAGGAACTCGCCGTCTCCCTATGGGCGTTTTCGCGAGCAGCGTTCTTGAGAGGAGCGAAGAACAGATCTAGAGACATAAAATGTCCGCAGAGGAACAGTGTACTCAACGAGGGGAAGGCCTTTGAAGAACGGCACGGGGAACAAATTTGTTTGGTCTCAGCGAGGAGGTTAAGAGGGAAAGCAGAGAAATACCGTTGGCTCGTTAGAAGTTGTCCCTCTCTAATGGACCTTCGCTTCGCCGGGCAATTTGAGACCAAAACGAGCGCCGTAGCCACGCTTACCAGCTAGGGGCGATCATTATTATTACGCCGGGGACACAGAGCCGGCGCGGGATGTCCTGCTGTTCCGGACGAAAAACAAAGCTTTTGCTCGCGGCCACTTTATCATACCGCCGTCGTCAACGCCACGGACACAAGGACACCGGGAGGGACTCTTGCAACGCTTACGTGGGAGACAAGGAAACAGCATCCCAAGCACACCCGCGTTTCCGCCGCATGCACCTTGCAAGACCTCCCTCTTTATGTTACTCCATTTTCTCGCACCCAACTCGCCCGAATCTTTGTCTCACTTCTAGGTTTGCTTTGCGGTATAATCTTTCTAGGCCTCCCTTTCTTTCCTCGCGTCGTTCTCAAAGTTTTCCTTCTTGAAGCTTGCGCTGCTCCTCCTCCCTTTTTCCTCCTTTTGCTCCCTACAGCGAGAGGGGGGGGGTCCTTTCGCTCTCTTTAATGATCGTCATGGCTCAACGAGCAGCCGGGACGCGGACGCGCAGTTGCGAACGACACTGACACGCGAAAAAATGGCGCGGAAGTTGGTAGCAGATGGGCATTCCTTTTGGGCCGCCCTCCGACTCTGCGGCCTTTTGCCCGATTTCCCTTCGCCTCCTCCTTTCTTTCCGTAGTTCCCTCGCAAGGGGCGCGAAATGGTTTCCACGCGGCCGCGACGAAACGCCAAGCCCGAATGTCGAGCAGATCCGCGCCCGAAAACGATCAAAGCACTGGCGAGGAAAGAAGCGAAAGCGAGAGGAAGAGCGAAGTATGTGTGTGTGTGTTGAAGGGGGGAGGGGGGAAGAAAGGCAACGTACAATTTGTGAGTGTCCAGTCGGCGTCCGTTGCGGCTCCAGCTGATGGTGATGGGCGCATCGCCCGAGGCCCTGCACTCGAGCCCGACGCTGTGACCCCGCTGCACGGTCTGGTTCCGGTACGACTCGTCGAAGCGCGCCGGCACTGCGAGACACACACGGACAGGGTGGGAACCGTTTGACGACGCTGGGAGGGACGCGGCACGGGTGTTCCGCGTCGTCTACACACAGCGCTCAGCGAGAGAGTGGGTACATCTGTATACGAATGTAGTTGCGGGGGGACGGAGGGGGGTGCACGGTGCCGCAGTAAATGTAAAGCGATGGTGCGAGTAGTAGTGCGCTGCGAGAGGACTGGCTCTGCGTGGATTGCTGGAACATTGCCGTGTGGCGTTTCCATTCCTGCTCACCGCTCTTTTCGCGCACCATTTACTAGTTGCCGTTTTCCTCATTGAAATGAGCCTTGCTGTCTCGTTGTGAGGGTGAGGACACGCGGTGAAACTAGGAAGTTCCAAATCGGAAGTTTATTTACGCTCAATGCTTATTCTATCGGCAAAGCAATACCCGTGCCCACGAAAATGTCACGCGGCACTGTCGAAGTTGAGCTTTTCAGCTGTAGCCAGCCCGTTCGAAGGAAAGGCTCATATGTAGTAGCAGAGAGAAAAGAGAAATAAACTTTATTGGTACAAGCCGGCTGTTGGTGACCACAGGTTTCTGACCTCAGGCGGCATCTTTGGCTTGCCGGATGGCCCAGAGGTGTTTTTCCAGCTCCGAACATCTAAGGGCCACCTCCCAATAGAATGCGTTTTCCCCCTTTCTTCGCAGTATACGTACCAGTGATAAATGACGTGAAGTGAGCACTGCAATGTCTAACACTGTCAACTAACTATGAATTGATACATCATAAAAATGCTCTTTATAGGCACCATTTCTGTGCTTGATCAAGGGAAGGTGCTTACCGTGGACGTTGAGCGTGATAACTGTGCTGAGTCCAGTGCCGACGCCGTTGCTGGCTTGGCACAGGTACGAGCCCCTGTCCGAGACCCGCACTTGCGCCACGCGCAGGGTACCATTCTCGAAAACTTGGTAGTCGGGGCCGCTCAGAATCTGTCTGTATTCCGTGGCACTTGGTTCTGCACGGGTGAAGAAAGTGAAGAGTTGACAAAGCGCTTTCTTTTTTTTTTATTTCGTTAGAAGAGCCACGGCCGCCTAAAGGCGCTTATTGTACCAATCTGCTGGTACTGTACCACCACATAAGCATAGCTGATCTGACGCCATTTATCTTTTCAGCAGAATGCATGGTGCCATAGAGATGCAGTGTAGATATAGTGTGTCACATGTTTCTCAGTTTAGTGAGATAAGGGAAAGGTTACCCTAGGAAAGGCGATAAATGCTAGCTCGAGCTTAGCCCGTGATTAAGACGGAGGCCGTGGCGCAAGCCTCCCTTGCAGCAATACGTTTTTATCTAACGTACCTCAGGTACGGAACAACTTTTCCTTACTGGTGGCACGGCGTAGTTACTGTTCTTTATACAGGGTGGCTGGTGAAAGGTTCGTCTCATATATGCTGCATGAAAGCGAAAGTAATTAACTAGAGAAGGATTATTCAGTGGTTTGCGAACACGTCAAATACAGTTTCCTGGACAGTGTCTACGGCGAGAAAGCTAGCTCCCGACTCTTCGGTTTACTTTAAAGTGACCCAATAGTGACGGGCGCTGTGCGATCTGTGTAATGCCGACCCGAGTACGCTCGCCGTAGTTGGCACACAATAAATAAGGTAATTGTTAGGGTAAAGCATGTGTTTTTATATACAAGTAAATACCGTGCGGTTATGAGGAAACTTATGGCTTATAAGACTTCATTTAATACCAAGGATAACAAGGAGCCGCAAATATGCGCCTCTTATTTCATCTCTTTAAGCCTCGAAGACGGACGCGCCGAACACGTTTGCAAAACGCTATTCTGCTTGCGGTGTACATGAAAGATGAGGCGCAAGGTTGAAACGTGGAGGAATAACAGTAGCCAGAAAGAACACCAGCTCATTACTCTGAAATGCGCCAAGTAGAACACAGAACACTCCGTAAAGCAGCGTAATTGACTACAAGTCTTTACAAGATGATAGAAATGCGGATATGGGGGTGGGGGGGGGGGGGGAGAAGAAAGTAAATGAGCGGAGGAAGTTGAGGAGGCGACCGCGGTAGGGCCAGCTGCAGGCAAGGTTACCTATAGCGTTTTATGAGTTCCGCATATACAAATACAGTCAAAGTTCACATAAACGGATTGGCAATGCATCATCTTTGAGAGGAGGAAGATGAGGAGGAAAGGTAGGAAGGTCAACCATATGAGCGTCCTGTTTGCTATCTTGTGTTCGAGGACGGGGATAAGGGATGAAAAGAGAAGTGAGGATGTGTTAAAACGCGTGAACTTAAAAATATTGCTGCGTTCCGCACACGTCTGGAAACATCAGATGCGGGACCACAAGCCTACCACATTCCGATCTTGAAATCGACGCGTCCGTAAGCATCTAGGACCTCAGTGAGAAATGAGGGCGTCAGACGAGCCAAGCGCGTCTACCAAAAACACGTACGTACTAGACTAAGAATTTTCAGCGTCTTCTACACATACGGAACTATTGGTGAGTTTAGCCTCCCGATGAGCACACCAAGCACATCCATTAGTGACTGGAACAGTGCGACGATGTCTTTGTCCTCAACAGGCAGTCGACGCTGCGGAGGTCAAGGTTGGCGATGTGGCCCTTTTTTCCGTAACGGAAGAAAGATCTAGGGACTTTACCTTAAACAACTTAGGACACAGCTGCCTCAGCGGCATGCGCGTTTTCGTTGGGGTCCTGGATTGTGCCGACCGTCTCCGTTCCGTGTGACTGTGATCTTAGCAGTGTAGGCCAAGCTGAATGAGCGCCGACCACATCTTTTATGCATCCTAGCTTTTACCGGTAGTCACGTGTTTGTGCGACAAGAGAGGTAAGAGGGGCTACATAAAGTCAATTAGCTGCCACAACGTCACGTTCTGTGGTAGTGTGTCTTTCTATGCGCGCAAGCAGGAATGGATATTGTTGATGCAAAGAGAGCCGCCCAGCTTGTTCAGACGGTTGTGCACAGTTCCTCGAATGCGGTCGTATTGCGGACGCTTCAATGCGCATATGAGCCACACTGCAGCGATCAGTTCTTCGCTGACCTCACTGTAAGAGTGTGATAAGCAGATAGACAGAAAGATACAGAAGATAGAACAGAAGAGAGATACACGCAGAGGAAAGATACACCTTTCTGTCGGTCGTCGTCCTTTACGCCTTCAAACTCCGAATACACTAAACCAACAACCTCGTTTATCCATCTTAAGGCCAGTCAGACAGACGAACGATTTGCTGCCCACGTGGAAAGAAGAAACAACGTAAAAATTGTGTGATCTGTCATAGGAATAGGTATAACACGAAAGTGAAACCCCTCTTCACGAAGCTGTGCAATACATAAGCGGCAGTCTGGTGAATCGAGGGGCGGGAGGTGGGTTGGGTACTCTGGACATGTGAACCAGTTGCATGTAGGCATTAGCAGCACCTCTACACTACACAGAGATCCTCGACAGTTGCACGCAAGCGAAGGTTCTCGAACAACTGACATATCTCCAGAGGTACTGCACTACACTTCACTGCACGCGACAGAACCTTTCACAAACGTTCCGTAAACAAGGAGCGTCCGCAAACGGTGAAACCTCGCGAGAGAAACCGAACGGGTTGTCAGGGGATTGTTTTGGGAACACACAGTCCGCTTCAAAAAAGCATCATCATTTGCTCTGGCCCAAGACCGTCCATGCGGTCCTGGGGCAGAGCGCATCGCAACAGAACTCGCCAGACAACACAAATTTTGTAGCGGCCGTGATTGTACATTGTAGAAGCAACGCGCCGGCAGGGCGCCGCCACGCCGCCAACCTCCGCTGTGATAGCGGCGGTGAGACTAGCGGAGCACTAACTGCCGGCGCGCATTATCCCGACATTAGCGCAACTGCTTTGCTCTATCACTCCTAGGTGGCGGTACCACCACTGCGAACCAAAAGTTCAGTGAAAGGGAGGCGATGTTAACTTAAGAGTAATTGTGCTTGCTGAACACCTTCGCTTGAATGGACATCAGTCAGATGCAAATTGTAAAGGGGTATAGTGAATATATAAAGCTTGTTCATCCCTCCTCCCCCGACCCCTTTCCCCCCATATCTTAAATGTGTCCGTGGTGTAATCGGCAGAGCTTCTAGCTCCTATCGTCACATTCGAGGTTGTTGTGGGTTCGAATCCTAGCACGTGTTGCTGTTTCATTTTCAAATGTGAGCATTTTTTTCAGACAACTACTTAGTGATTTCTTAGTGAGTCAGTGATTTCTTGGTGCACCCCGGCATAAAACACTTTCATGTTTAAAAAAAAGGAACACATAGGTAGCTCACCGTGAAAGAGCGGAAGATTGCGCACGATAAAGCTACTGTCTTGATTAACACACTCAGAGGAAGCGCTTGTAAGCTCGTATTGGCTTTCCACCTCGGCGACGGAAGCCTCAAGAACTTTCTCTGCCGCCGACCGTATGATTAACCGTTGGATTCACAGAAGGGCGAATTGCAGCGCTAGCCGACGTCACACCTTGATGATTTGCTTGTTGGAAGCTTTTCTTATTCCGGTTGTCAACAGAGTCATTGAACTACCGCCCTCACAGGAATGACGAGAAGCATTTTCAACGCGCGGTTATCGCACAAGTGCCGACGAGACGAGTCGATAGTCTTAATTTCACGGCGCCTTTATCGATAGCCAAGTAATAATTGATCATCGAACTGGACCAAATAGTTATCCTATTTATTATAGAGCAATGGCGGAGCCATGGAAGGCGCTTTTACATTGTAATTTCTAAAGCCAGCGGCGATAGCGAAAATAGATAGCGAGAAAGGACTTGCTGCTACTTCTAGATCGATTTATATCGAGTCTGTAACCAATATTACGCACTCGGAAGATAAGAACGCGAACAAAAAATAAAGATAAAGCGGGCTCAACAAGAAAAAAAGAACCTAACCCGCATAATGAGTAAACGAGCGGGGTGGGTTACCGGCGCGTGGGACGACTGGAAACCTTAAAGGCGAATCGATAACGCGGCTCCATTTTGGAGCGGGAACTAATTACGCGGAACGCTGGCTTCTTTCCAATCACCGGTCGAGGCAACATTCAGGAAAGAGAAAATAGAAAGGGCAAGCATATAATACGAAACAAAACAAAACATTTATCGTGTGCAGAGAAAATCTCCTCCCCAAGCCATGCGTGCCGCTGTGCACCGAGCTATTTTAGTTTTGCGTCTGTTTGTCTTTCTTTAAAAATATTTTCTCCTCTCGTCGTCACATCTCGCCGCACTCTCGCTCGGGATGATCCTGATACGTGCTGTCCCTCAGAAAGCAGCTAATATAGGTTGCTTGTTCTTGCTTTACTATTTCGAGAGGAAGTTGTTTCTTTTTTTGTCTGTTCTGCCTTGATGGGGGATAGTATGTAGGATAATAGATCACCGGTCTCTCTCTTGATCAGGTGGTTCATCAGCAGCCGTTGTGGCTGTTTCCTCAGCTACTAGGCCTTTTCCTGTGACCCCCCCTCTCTCTCTCTCTCTCTCTCACTCTTACTAACACCGCGGAATGGGTTTTAGAAAACGGCCGTGTTTGGAAAATGTGGCGATCCGTTGCAGAAATATCGAAGATGAGGAAGCCGGGATATTAAGAAGCAGGCTCATCTCATCGCTTCGGCAGCGTGTATGTATAGAACAGAAAAATTACGAGGAAGAGGCTGGGATGACGAAAAAAGGAAGAGCGGGGGCATCAGGCTCGTGGCTTCGGAACTACGCAAACGAATAACGAGGACTGGCACGTGAGGGTGCGCGTCCGTTACGGTGATGACGTCACCGCGGAGTTTGCCGCAAAACTGATCGAGCAGGCGCGGCCGCGTGCTAGGCGACAGGTGTCATCCATCTTCATTTGCCGCCGGCAGCCTTGTCTGTTTACGCGCCGGTTATCTCTCGTCCCGTTCGGGCCGAGGCACGTGCGATGCCGGCAGTCTCGAGCCCGTATAACCGGTTCAGCGATCGTTAATTGCCGATTACCGTCCGTTAATCTTCCACCCGTCGTTCGCCATTCGAACGTGTACACGTGACCCGGATTTGAAAGATCGAAGGGAGGCGCACAGTGCATACGATATAATGGAGGCCGACAATGCGGCGCGCACACACAAAGCGCCGCCTCGGATACGCTGCGTTGTTTAGTGTAGTTTTGCCGGGAGGGGGAGCACTGCCGCACGCGTTACAAGAAGAAAAACAGTAATGTAAATGAAAAAAAAGGAAACCTATAGAAGGAGTTACGGTCAATGTTTGTATTTCTGTGTTGTCATGGAGGGAAGAAATTGATGCTTCTAGGAAAATTTCTACAGTGGCATCAAGATGTGCAGTTTTTTCTGATATCTTTGTCCTCATTGCCAGCGCGGTGCCGTGTTCGCCGACTTAATGAAATTTCTTCGCGCTCATCGCAATCCCCCAGAACTCTACCGTTGTCCACTGCACTATTTTCCTCATGAAAACTGCGCATCCACTTCAGTACAAGCCCCATTCATTTGCGCTCCGTATTACAAGACCTGCGCGAATTCAGACCTTCTTCGTAATCTCAATTACGATATCACGTTCTTGTGGTGCCTAATGATGCTCAGGATGCCGTATCAGCCAAAGGCTTTCTGGACTAAGAGAGCCGGCCACCTAGCGTGGAGATAGATAACCTTTTATTAGAGCTGTGCGAGTACCAAATTTTGAGTGTGAAGCGAATTCGAATATTCATGTTCGAATATTTTCCGAATAATTTTCGATTATTTCTTTAATAATACTGTACAGAAATGAAATGTTGAACATGGGCAAAGAATTTATTGCGTGACTAGTACATTCCCACAGCGCCATTCCAAAGTCCTGATGAACAGTCCAACAGAACTGTGCAACACAAAGCCGAGCTAACTTCGCCGCAGTACATGAGTGTTCGCTTCGCCGCAGTACGCAAGTAATAACTTCGCCGCAGCACATTAATGTTATGCGGCGAAGCGCACTTGCAAGAATGGGCCACTTATTGCGAGACATAGCGTATTTTTCACCTTAATTACCAACTTTGAATAGTTCGAATGGTAAATGTTCAGTGCGAATCAAATCGAATAGCAAACGCTATTCGAAAATTATTAACAATTTCGAATATTCGCACACCCCTACCTTTACTGTTTCACACAATAAACAATTCCTTCTTAAAAACGACAAGGTAGAGCGTTTAGAACAAGTAGGAGTTCGAACTGTATGCATTTTACCGTTCAGCTGCGTTCTTTGTGTCCATAGAGTAGAAGTCGACTTGGTAATATTATTACTTCTAGTGAAGCATGGGCTTTTTCACATCAGCGGGGTTTGCTCGAGTTACATGTCCGGTAGACGCTCACGGAAACCGTTTTCTAGGGCTCCCAGGGCTGGTCCTTATCGGGCTCCTGTACAGGCGCTCTACCGCAAGGACTTCCAAGACTACCGAGTGCAGATAACTCGTTTGCTTGAGATTTGCGTGCTCCGCATAGCGGCTAGGGAGTTGGCTGGCTATAGCTCGAGCACACATGTTGGATTTCCGGCCCTGGCGACCTCATTTCGGTAGGGGCGAAGTCGAACGGAACGAAACGAAACGAAAAATAAACCTGTGTAATTAGATATAGGTGCTCGTTGAAGAACCCCAGGAGAGCAAAAGCAATGCGGAGCCCGTCCACTTTTAGCGTCACTGTATACTTAAATATGGCAGCGACGTCGCGGAAATTCGTTCTTTTGTATAAGGGACCGCCACGAAGGCAGTTCTTGAGCCTATGCAGAAAACAAGTAAGAGCGAGGAAGAGCAAGATGTATAACTGCACACTTGTCTGATCAAGAGCTGTAAAAAAAAGTCCATATTCTTCCATTGTGTTCCGCACAACGTGAGTGTAACATCAGAATGTGAAACATCATCAGTTATAATATGTGGCCTGCATTCACTCGGATAGAGCTATCACGTTAAAGCCTCGCCATGTTGTTATATGGGCTATGGCACTCGGCTGCTGATCCGAAGGTCGCGGGATCGAATCCCGGCCACGGCGTCTGCATTTCGATGGTGGCGAAATGTTGAGGCCCATGTACTTTGCGATGTCAGCGCACGTTAAAGAATCTTAGGTGGTCGATCCCCAAGTGTCCGGAGCCCTCCAGTATATGGCGTCTTAATAGTGATATCATAGTTCTGGGACGTAAAAACCCAGCAGCTGTAATAATTATTTTTACTATTATATTAAACCTGCTACTTTACTATTATATGAAGAGGGGGGGGGGGCATTAGTCGACCCCCCACCCCCCCTTCGCCCCGACGCAGGGCCTACCTGTGTCGATTGATCGCGTCTCTCGCGGTGTCACCGAGCAGGCCTGGAGGCCATCTGTGGTGACGTCCGCGAGCCTCTCGGCTGAATATCGCAGGATAAATGTTGAGCGCAATGCATTAGCATAAACCCGTAAGATTACGTAAAGAAGAACGTGAGAAACTTCCTCAGGAGTCAGCGCAATGTTTGCACACACTAGTTAGACGGGCTTCTTTCTCTAACAGAAAAAAACTGTCCCTCATTTCCCTCCACAGCTAAGTACATGTGTATATATACAGGAAAAGAAGCGCATGTTGTTTCCTTGCGTTATCCACTGCTGTAGCGAAAACATGAGAGCTTCTTGATGTGAGTGCGGATAGGGTGCTCGATGCGCGTGCCTCCAAAGCACAGACAATGTCCACCAAACTCGATTCGTTTTCAAGCATTTGATGTGCACTACATGCCCTCTCGGGTGCTTTTGCTTGCCATCGTAGATGGCGCTAGGGACTCCATATAGATTCGCACCAAATGAGCTCCGCGTCTCGTCTGTAGTACTTTCTCTCCATTCCGTTTTGCTTTTCTATCACTCACACACGTCTCTTTTGTTATCTCCAAGACAAAGCAATCGCAAGCTTATTCGTGTTTAACGAGGTGTCGTCCCGCGGCTCTGTCTCTCTCTCCGTGTAAGGGGCGAAACCAAGCTCATCGCGCTCAGCAACGACGACGGGATTCTCCGAATGAGCTCGCCGTTGCTCGATATTGATAGAGCCTAAGTGGGCATTGATGGGAGGCGCGCGTTTTCGCTGTGGCCGAGCGCTCGCGTGCCTCCCGTACCGCAAAAGCGGCGGACTTTTGTCTTACTTTCCCCTCGCTTCCGCGGAGCGCGGGCTCGCGGCTCGGCGGGTAATGGCATCGCCGAGATAAGCACCTAATGATTTATCTACGGCCTAGGGAAACGAGATGGCGACGGCGTTAACGCGCGAAACAAACGTCGAGAGCACGAAGCGAACCGGGACGACGATGTCTTCCTGTCTCCCGTTTCGCCGGCAATAGGCGTAAGAAGGATTTCTGTGTACGGGAAAGAAAGAAGAAATTACCTTACTTTAGCGAGTGAGCCGGGATGGGCAGGAAAAAGGGCCGTCCGGACGGCTGGCGCTGAGTCGATCGAGAGTCGGTGTGCAAGTGGTTGCCAAACAGTGGGGTGAAACAACGAGCGTTGCGGAACCGCCGCCTCTTTTGTTTGCACTGTAACCGGTGCGTTGCCTTTGGATGCCTGTAATGCCTTAGTGGAAACGAGAGAAGTCGACTTGATGGAAGGATCACCCGAGAGAGAAAAACATTAGGAAACGTGAGACCAGAGGAGGCTCTAGCGCAGCGTTACGTGCAGAGGGGTGCAGAGGGAGAGAGAGAGAGAAAGAGAGAGAGGGAGAGGAGGGGACATATAGAGCCAAGGTTTTAGCCAGCATAGCTATAGGGCGAGTCGCCCGCCATTGTGTATCACCCGGCCGCCATGGGATTAGAAGCCACGGCATGTAATCGCCGCTCGGTCATCTGTCACGGACGGTCTCCGCTTGAGGCTTATCTCGGCCCGCGTTCTCTTGTGGGCGCTGACGCTGGCGGTGAGGTTTAAAGTATCGTCAAGGGACGCCGTGGCTCAGCGTGTTTCCGAGTGCTACGAGTCGGTATGCCTGTTTCCCTTCGCTTGGATCTCGTTTATCCATCTATTCTTTTTTCCTTCCTTTACTCGCGCTATTCTTGGGTGCGAATTCTTCTTGTCGTCTCTCCGTCCTTGAGTCTTGTGTTTCTAAGGAGACATTTACTGGCGTCTGATATGCTACTGCGTTTTTGCCTAAGTAGTGGCGGAGACTTATTCGGTCTCTCCGGTTTGAGCTGCGCTTCAAAGCGCACCCGCGCTTCGCGCGCCGAAGAAAATCGCAAAAGACAGACAGACAGACAGACAGACAGACAGACAGACAGACAGACAGACAGACAGACAGACAGACAGACAGACACAAAGGCGATCGCTTAAATTGAGCTCACACAGCGTGGTCAAAGTCATGTAATAAAATGATGAATAGTGTTGGCTAGTGGTATCAAGCTAGCGTTAAAAGTGCATTCAACTTTATAACTAAAACGCTTCGCAGCTGAAGCGCTCTGTTCTAGTATAACGTAGTTGTTGTGGAGAGATTAAAGAATATATCACCACGGCTACACTTCGTTCCTATCTTTCCTGCAGCAAAAAAAAAAAAATAGTTACCCTAAACAGCGAGTTGAAACAAATAAGGTAGATAATAAAACATTGAGGAGTTGACTGGCAAGAGTTCACTTTACTGAGGAACGTGCACAAGCACACATTTATGTCCAGTTTGCGCCCACCGTTTCCTTTGAGACGCAATACTGCAAATTCTAGAAGGATATCGTTGCGAATGAAAAAAAGAGAAAGAAAAGCTACCGGTGGACTAGTCTACATGAAGTATGTCAAGTCCTCACTCACTACCGACGTCCGTGGTGCAGCAATATCGATAAAAGAGTGATTAACATGACTAATAACGCAAAGAATAAAAGCTTAAATGTTTCGTACCATAAGTTCTTCGTGGGACGCAATGAACACACTACAAAAAAATGTGAAGAGTAGTTTTTAGTGCTCTCAACCTTCCCAGTTTGGTGCCAATGCACAAGGAAGCGTTGACCAAATATAGCAGGGAAGCAACAATAACCGTTCCTAAAACGGCTGTTTGCTAGCACATTGATTTTGCAAATACAATTTTGCAGATCACGTTTTGAAGATCAAGAAACATGTACGGACAGATGGGGATTTTGAAGGCGTAGAAGGGAACACCAACGAACAATTCAGTGTTAACGAAATCGAAGAGGTGACGATAAGGAGAATGTCGGCGACATTCAGTTTTCCTAATATTGTTTTACTGGCAATGTTACCATCACTAAATCTTGCGAGGATTTACGTCCTGCATGTACGCATCTGCTTATCAGATATATATGGTGTGCTAAACACGAGGTCGCAGGTTCGGTGGGGGCGAAAGGCAAGATCGCCCGTGTGCTTAGGTTTTACGTGCGCGTTAAGTACCTGCATGTTGTCACAATTAAGAGTTCCCCCACTATGGTTTAGCTCATGATTGTACTTTTGCGCGTATCGGGCCGTGACACGTAGAACTTAAGAAATGATTAACAGCGGAGCTGTTGAAGCCTGAATTCCAGCCGTAGATTGCAAACTCGGTGCAGGCAAGTGGCGCGAGAGGAAGGTCGTGTGATGCAAGGATACGACAGGAGGAGGTTAACTCTTACCACGGTAACCTTTAGTTTATTTTATAGGCACACAAAAATGTGAAAATATGCTCCTTTACTAAATGTTGAAGTGCTTTAACCTTTAGTAAAGGAGCATATTTTCACATTTTTGTGTGCCTATAAAATAAACTAAAGGTTACCGTGGTAAGAGTGTTCGAGCATAAAGGCATGAAACGAAAGAGATTTTTTTGGTGGGGTGGTATTCGAACCCGGATACTCGCGGTCCGATCTACTGGCTATACACTCGCGCTTGCAGAACATGCATTTATGGGAAGCATACGATTGCTTTGCACATACGATTGCAACACAAGTTGCTATGAGCGAGAGAAAGTAAAACGTGGGAGCCAGACGGGAGGAGGTAGGTAAAGAGACAGACAGAAAAAAAAAAAGGTCAGAGAATGAAACATGTCTCGGCTTGCGCGGAAGGGTTCTGCTCTTGTCCTCGTCCCACATCATTGCCCTCAGCGCACTACTGCTTAAGGGCGCTAGTGATAATGGTAATGCCACATAGTAGAGATATTATAATATGACGATAGTGATATCATCGGCGGACCCCCGAGTGACCTCGGCCAGCTACCTACATTGTTGCTCTCAGGCCACTGCTAGGTGATAAGAATGAGCGATGTTGATAGTGCTACACTGCAGTGATGGTGATCTCGACACCATTGCCCCAGCTCCGCTGATTACTGAGATTTCACAAGCACGTAACAGGATTTACTTTTATTTTTCTTCCTTTCCTGTTTGATCAAAAACAAAAGCAGGGCGCTGCGTCCTCAGTGCAAGAAGGCAAGACCGGCTCACATAATTGGAGGAAAATTATATGGCTTCGGTAGCCCGCAGTAAAAGAAAAAAAAAAGAAATTCACCCGCCTCTCAGGGATTTCGCAAAGTTCTTTATATCTCCGACACGCAATCAAACCGTTATAGGAGCACTCAACCGGATCGTGCCGCTTTGTAACACATAGTTCAACCTGCATGTACTACACCGCGTCTTACTCTCGTTCGTTGAGCGAAGTCATCTCGAGGCTCGATACAGTACAAGTCGACCCGCCTTCACCTCGCAGTGCACCACCGACGCCCCCCCTGGAGACGCCCCTCCGCAGAACGTGGTAGCGCAGTTGCGACACGACAACGCGAGCGAACTATATAGCGCCTCGCACGCGCCGATTTGCCGCCGAGGCGCGAATATAATGCATTTTTAACGACAAGGCACGCTGGTGTAAAGGAAAGAAGGAACACCACCCGTGCTGTCGTCGATACAAGAACGTCTGAGTATCGGCTGCCTTGCCTCTGCCTCCTATACCTTCTTTATATTGCTTTACTTGGTCTCCTTTCTCGCTTTAGCCGAACGCGAAAACGTTGTTGCGCGAACCGGTTCAATTTGCGGAAATGCACACCGTGAACTGCACGAGAGAAGCGCAGCGCAGTGCGGGTGGCACAGATACAAGCATCTTGCATTTTTCTTTTTACTGTTTTCTGGTGCCGCTTTGGCACTGGCTTCTATATGCAAGGCGCGTGTTGCAGGCGCTCGGCGCTGTATATACATATAAAGGAAAACGTGATTGTGCCTGTATATCCTCGCCTGCATACTGTACGCGCGCGCATCTTTCCCTATTTTCCCGTATCGTCCCCATTTTAGCGAGTGTTGTCCCGAAGCGAGCTTCCTGAGCGAAGCGAGGGGATGTGCATATTGCATCTCTCTATTTGGCAGTGCTGCTCAGTGTCTGCGTTTCTAAGCGCGCTTTCTCTAGGAGTGAGGAGCCCGCGGACACGCGAACACTTTTAAGGAAACCAGAATTGCATCGCTTTTTTTGCTTTGTGTTTTGTTTCTGCCTTCATTTTGCTCGTATAACGTTTTCTTCGCTGGTGTTCCTTCGAGAAAAAGAAGGGCCGGTGCTTGTATCTGAACCTCCTGTTCAACTTAACCGCTCCTGTTTCTTGCGATGTAATATCGTTACGTAGATGCAGAAGAGAAAGGCATATTTCTGCGACGCCTTCAGCTGGGAACTCGTTATGATGCGAGTGTAGACAGCTTCGCAATCTCGCTTCTTTATTTACAATTATTAGTGGTTATAAAGTATCCTCTTTCAGTGGCGCATTCCTAGGAAAATATAAGTCGACAGTAGGAGAACGTACAATGATATATAATGTATCATGTAAAATGCCAAATGCGGCACTGTTTTATAACTGGTCAGTATATTTATTCTTTACTAGTGTTTTTTGAGTATCCTGTTTAGGAACGTAAGCGCTACAATCTGGTTAGTGCACATGAATGAAAGGCAAATAAAACAGAATTTAAATATAGTAGAAATAAATATTAAATCTAACGAGACAAATTAGCAAACATAAATGAAAATTTTAAATTGTCTTGAAAAAATAAAGAACTAAAAAAATCTTCAATTCGCTGCTTCAATTCGCTTCAATTCGCATTAAATTTAGTCACCGTGTAGCGTAAATCTTGTTCATTAAGCAAAGAATCACCAGTGCTTCGAAGGTGGGAGCGCACAAATAATAATTAAAGAAAACATTGAGGAATATCCATGAAAATGTGTATTATGTTGTCCGCAAAATGTACGAGAACAAGACGTGTTGTTCCAGGGTACAGACTTGCTCTGTCTAAGTAAAGGTTTGGAGATGGCATTCAAGGAGTCTAGGTTAGCGGACGCGACAACAATATCCACGCTCAGCGGAGTGTACTGCTCCAAGGGTACTATGTAGTACATATATACTCTTAATATCTGGAATTTCGTTAAAAACGAGGATAGGATATTTTGCCATCTTATAATAAACCACATTGTGTTTTCGATACACGCGCAACTTCGTACGCTAGCTATATCATGCATCGCTTGCTACATAGGTTTCTGAAACGTCATGTCAGGGAGCACTGTAATTATGGCTGTGTTCCACTTCTGGACAGCATCGTAGACAGCCTACCTTGACAGCTTCAAAGACTGCTTCGCGTCCTTGTCGCCCGAGAAATGGAACGCGCCCGGATATCCGATGGATGGATGGATGGATGCTATGAGCATCCCCTTTGTAACGAGGCAGTGACATGTGCGCCACCAGGCTCGTAAAAAATGTGAGAACTTTTCTTTTTTCCCCCTCTCTCTTTAAGTAGGCCTTATATCTTTTAAATCTACTTCAATGCCGTTTGCGCGACGAGGCGCCATCTCGCGTCGACAAAAGAAAGCTGAAGAAAACGCTCACAGTTTTCCTTAATTTTGCTTATTTCGTGTTCCAGTCTACGAAAAACTCGATGTAGCTCGCATTAAGCGCGTAAGAAAGCTCCTACTTCGGGCAGACGACCACTACGGCGAAGTTTGTGAATATTCAAACCAAGATTCAAGCAGTCCTCTCAGCTGTCATCTTGTTTGGACAGCAAAGTAGCCTGCATCGTTTTTTTGTCTTCGTATGCCGTCTTCGCGAAGTTTGCCGTCTACGTCCGCTTGCTACATAGTTTCTGAAACGTGATGTCAGGGAGCACTGTAATTATGGCTGTGTTCCACTTCTGGACAGCATCGTAGACAGCCTACCTTGACAGCTTCAAAGACTGCTTCGCGTCCTTGTCGCCCGAGAAATGGAACGCGCCCGGATACCGATGGATGGATGGATGGATGCTATGAGCATCCCCTTTGTAACGAGGCAGTGACATGTGCGCCACCAGGCTCGTAAAAAATGTGAGAACTTTTCTTTTTTCCCCCTCTCTCTTTAAGTAGGCCTTATATCTTTTAAATCTACTTCAATGCCGTTTGCGCGACGAGACGCCATCTCGCGTCGAGAAAAGAAAGCTGAAGAAAACGCTCACAGTTTTCCTTAATTTTGCTTATTTCATGTTCCGGTCTACGAAAAACTCGATCTAGCTCACATTAAGCGCGTAAGAAAGCGCCTACTTACGGGCAGACGACTACTCCGGCGAGGTCCGTGGATATATTCAAGCCAAGATTAGCCTGCATCGTTTTTTGTCCTCGTATGTCGTCTTCGCGAAGCTGTCTATTTTGCCGTCTACGTCACAAATGGAATGGGACTTAAGATGGCCGCTGTTACGTAGCTGTCTGTTTAGCCATCTACCGTGAGTATTGGAACACACCCTATGTTCAAGGGGTCGCAGTCGTTAAACGCAGTTGGCATCCGCGAAAGTGTTCGTAACCGTACGTCTTTAAAAGGAAAAGTACGTCTCGCAAATTGAAGCATCTGACTCACACGCGTACTTCGTGACGAATCGTTGTTTAAAGGGGCCATGCAAGACTTCTTTAACATAGTCTGCAAACCAGGCCAATTCGTCGTTGAGGCTCCTGCGAACATGCCAGCGAAACATTTTTCCACTGCACGCGCCAGAGAATTTGCAGTTTGGTTTCAAATACAGCTGCAAACCACCCGCTCTCCTTCCAACACATGACGTCACTAGGAACACTGTCTACGTCGCTTGAAGAAGAACTAGCGTTCTCTACTTCGTGATCGTCGAAACGTCCTCAGTGACGTTTATATGTTCATTTTGAGTTCGACAAATATGGAAGTGTGTGTTTTGCGACAACGTTCAAAAATTGTTGCAGGGCCACACGCACTCAGTTTCCACTTTCATATTACTCACGAGTGCACATCCGCCGCCAACATTAGAGCCAGAAAACGCGATAAAGAAGCCTGACCAAAGTTCAAGCTTTGCCTTACGCATTTATACGAAAATTGCGGAACGTTGGCTTGCGCAAGCTTTAGAACGCATTCATTCGCTCATTGCGTCATAATTGGCAGGAGTGTGGCTATGGATTGGAAGAAGCAGAAATGGAAACGATCTCTTTTCTTCTCCGAGATTTGTTACGAGCTTCGACCGCCTTGAGCTGTCACGCTGTCTGTCAGAGTCGAAGCGCCGCAGACTGTACAGCTCGACAGTAGCGGTCAACAGCCGTTTCAACAGAAAATAGGCAGACTGTTTCGCAAATGCCGCCCTTTTGTGATTGAAAGTTATTTGCGTAACTGGCGCGATGACTTGCACTGAACACGTCGCTCTCAAGTTTAGCTAGGTTTCCTGACCATAAGTTTTAATCACGCACACTTTCTCAAAGATTGCATTTGCTCGCTGCGTCTAGCAACGGTCGCATATACGAAGGAGTGGGCACGGATCATCTGTTACCTCATATTAAATGTAGTTGCTGAGCAGTTCAATATGGCGCTGTTTGCTTTGAAAGGGAGAACTGGTAGCTACGGAGTGCATTGAACGAACGCATTGCACTTACCCTGTATGGTTGCGAGTCTTATACTGCAGTCGAGATATTTCATCCGTGCTGCATGGAATCACGCGCTCTTTTACGGGTGTCTGTCCAGAGTATTAAATTTTCGCCTGACGGAGGGGACGGCGAATATGTACGGAATGACGGAATCGCTCACCGACTCCTCGGTGCCACGTGACTCTCGGCGTTGGATGACCATCGGCAACGCAGTCCATGCTCGTACTGTGCCCTTCCACGGCCGACGTTTCCGCTGGCTCTTTGATCCAGTGTGGAGGTACTACAACAAAAAGAGTGTATTCAGTTAACTTTGTGGTAGCCAACTCTACCTTGAAATCACCTACGACATTAGCGACTTGCGTTATACAGGAACATTCCTTTCGGCCACGTAAGCGCCACAGTGCTAGACATAAAGGCAAAGGTAACGTTAATGCATTTCTTTCAACGTTTTATGCGTGTTGTTAGCATGGAATAACATGACATGTATATAGCGAAAACGCGCTACTGATTCTATTTATAATCTTTCCACCATTTTCCGTTCCTGTCTGTTTTAGCAAGTGATGATCTTACGAAACCTGGACCTATGTAGGAAAACACTGTCTCCTAATTTCTAAGTGATCATTCTGTGAGATAAATCCAAGAGACGCATAGACTGGTTTCATACAAGCCAATATTTTGCAACGAAATCGGTTTGCGAACAAAGGTCACCAAGGGAGAAACATGTTCCCGTGTCCCAGGTGTTGTGCATAAATCTGTACGCTGTTACGCTGGGCTTCTCTTGATCTTTGAACTGATCATTCTGGAAAGAGACTCCGCTGTGTACTTACGAGTGCCGCTGATGTATAGGATTAAGTGACAGCACTGAACTACTTCGCAGGGGAGGCTTACTGGAAGCTGCGGTATGCGGGGCTGTGCGTTAAAGGGAGTTAATTTAAGACTAGAATCTTTAAACAACAACAGTCTGGGAAGATGGCCTAGAGATGCATTACCAAAGTGATGGAATGAAAGTTAACGTCCGAAAGCAGCACTGAGTTTATGGGGAAGGCTCCCGCCTAATTCAGGCCACCACAGTACAAGAGTGTTTTTACTTTCTGAAACCTCTCAAAATGCAGCAGCCGGGAACGGGAATCGGGCTTGAAACCTCATTCCTATCTGTAAAATGCCATATTCGCAGGTCCACCTTCGTGAAAGCGCAAAGAGGAGGAGACACACAAGGAAGTGCTACGAAATAACGGTTATGAAGAAGTACTTGCAGTTGCGCTCGTTGACGCGTCATACAGTGTGTTACTTTCACCAGGGACGTCACGCTGGTGCTGCCTCCTGGCATAATAAGTGCATAAAATTTTTGACCCGCGTAGGCAAAAAATCTGTCGTCCGCAGTGAGATGAGATTCCGCAAGATGTAGCCGATGTATAGCGAACAAGTTTAGGAGAACGGCTTTCCAGGTTAGAGAACAGGAAGATGAGTGCACAGAAACATCAACGGATTTGTATCACTGCACTTCCTAAAATTTCCAAATTCTTGCTGTTTTCAGCTCATCACAATTAACGCAGTAGATGGAGTGGACCACTATTACGTCATTTTATCAGTTTGTTAGATTTGCAGTGAGGCTTTCTGCAGCGCGGGTATTTTCGAGGAACCTTGAGTAGTCAGCGAGCGCCGTCACGAAGCTGTTGCAGTCTAACCCAGAGCGACGCTAGCCCCACCGGTTGTAATGCGACGTCTGACAGCACTAGAGTTTTATTGCAATAGCAGTTATAGGAACAGTCTCGACGGGTTTTTGCCATCGCCGTCGCTGTCACCGTTATGTCCCGCATAAAGTCCAAATAGATAACCCCCCGCGCATCGTACGTTTTACTCGCGCGTGAAAGCACGCGGGTGGGGGCTGCGAACACGGCTAAAACAGAGCTCAAACGAGCCCGGCCCGTCTCCGTCGCTCGGAGGGCGCATGCGATAACGTCACCCCGATCGGGATGCCTGCCGTCGAAGAGGAGAGGAAACGCCTCGCCCGTCTTTAACGAGCATGAACAGACGCGATGGGGGGTCGCTCGAGCAGCAACTGTGGACTTGGCGCAGTCGCCATCGCTGGCGCGCGCGCTATCTCGGCAGCGATCAGCGAATGGCTGGTAAACCTTTCTACGTGCTGGGCTCTCAACGCGAACAGACTGCGAAAAGTGTCCCTGGAGCAAGCGCCTTCTCCTACATCAGCGTCTTGTTGAGTTACGTGAGATCGTATCCAAAAGAGTTAGCTGCCAGCCTAACTTCGTATGACATTACAATTTCTCGCTATCGCATTCGCTGCTTCGCGCTTTCAGTGAAACTGAAATTTTCCTTCTCTTTTTTTTTTGCCGGTCTACGGTACGGAGCTCTCCCTTGTTTCTCAAAGCTCTGCACCTCTGTCACAATTAAAGGCAACGTCATAACTCTTATCTCGACTCCTTTATTCGGCTCAGCCACGTGCTCTTCAAAGATGGCGTTGACGGTGATGAATCTTCACAAGTGAAGAAGACGATATGGCAAAAATCCGGCCTTTACTGGCGCCGAGCGCAACGCCGTTCCAACATGACGTATAAGAGCGCTCCAGGCACATTAGCTTTATACACTCTATACCTACTAGTTCTTGGCCTTCTCTGTGCCGCATACGATTTCCAACAGATGAAGCCTGAATATTGAGCTCACAGTGTAGTTGCAATTGGCGCTCGTACAGGCGTCGTATATACAGCAGGAAAGAAACTGACGCAGCAGTGGCCGCGAAAGGCTCGGGAGTGTAAGCGAAGCAGTGTTAGCTTTAAGGAAAAAAAATATTTCGTTGCATGAAGCCTGTACGTTGCTCGAAAGCAGTAAAGCGATCTTATCCACACTAGGGGAGCGCCCACACTTTGTAAGCATTTCGCAGTGCTGTTACAACTTACAAGGGACGTTGAAAACAATCCTTTCTAACGTCGCCCGCTCGGCTGCAAGTTGGTGTTGAAAGAGGTGTTCAACAGGATAGAGAAGTCAGCGAACGCTGAAAAATCAAATGTGCTCCGGCGAAAAACCGAGTTCTCCAGTGATCCGCACATTTTATAGGCTTATCTTAACGCCAGGATCGCGGAGAACTGCAAATCTTGGCGCGACAAAAGGGGTTTGGCTGCTTCATCGCGAAGTGTTGGCAGGAGATGTTATTTGTCTTGAAATTACAAGATTTATTCACTCGGGGTTATTTATCTCTCGCGATTTGCGGACAAAGCAGAAAATGCGATGCAAACAAAGAAACGAAAACGAACGTTAGGACGGGAGTGAATTGTTGCAACGGGGCCAAAGAGAAGTATCTTACTGATAGAGTGAAATATACTGCTGCGCCGGCTCAGGAATCGCAGATACAGTTTCAAACAGGGGCGTTGTTCCGTTGCTGGCGTTTTTAACTTTGTTGCTAAGCGTTACACGCGTAGTCAGCGCTCTGCGACACGCCTGACGATGTGGAGGTCCTTGGATAACCGTAACCCGCACTAAATAAAGAACTTGCGACATTCTTGAAAGATGTCAAAAGCAAGATGGAGACAACGAAAAGTGAAAAGTTGTTTTGCAAGTAATAAACCAAATATATAGGTTGAGAAGCTAAAAACAGTTTATACGCAGTTCGTATCAGATTGATGACAATTAAAGTAACTCTCAGAAAGCCATAAGAAAGACAAACATAAATTTTGTTCATTGCGCAGTTTCTGTCGATGTGAAAGCACAGACACAAAGCGACATTATTTTTTTTTTTTGCCTGACCGTTGGTCTTCGAAGGCCTTGCAAAATATTCGTTCAACTCATCGCGAGTACGTGAAAAATTTCCTTTTTGTGTGCGCGTGTGTCTTCGTGTGCTTTCAAGACTGCTGCGGCTTGTAATTTCCACTTTTGTTAATTTTCAGTTTAAAATACGAGGGAGAGCGAATGCTTTGTTTGTAAGTATTCTTCGAAGCTACCACCCTCCCCCCCCCCCCAAAAAAAAAAAAAGGAAAGAAGAGAGAGGGCTGCGACAAGAAAGATCATTGCAATGGCTGCCGCATGAAGGAATCAATGTGCGTTATTGATTAGAATCTCATTCAGAGGAGAGGTGGACTTGGCCCAGAGTTTGTTTCTATACAAATTGTATTAATTTCCGTTGCGTATTTTTCTAAAAGGAAAATAAACAATTAGCTGGCAGTGGTTCCCTATGCACAGAGCTGGTCTGACCCCGTCCCCTCTGTGTACATATTGTGGTGAAGACGAATCTATAGATCATTATCTCCTAAATTGCAGTCGCTTTTCCTCATCATCTACGCAGTGATAAGTTTTCCGCTCAACTTCACATATGAGCTCAAATAAATATGCTTAACTCAACTACTACACAAGAAGAAATCAACGAGTAATCGATATTCAATACATACTTTTTTTGCAGGGACATCGACACTTTCGTTGAGTACTTGTTCAGAGAATGAAAAGCCTTTTGAAATGTGATTGAATATTCATGGATTCGACCATTCTCCAACTGCTTCTCAACACTAACCCGATAGCCAACATAAGCCATCAGTCAACCAACATAAGTTGAGATTATCCTTCCTTTAATTTCCTAGGTTAAAACGCGGGCTTTATTCCCATCACCGGCGGCGGCACTTCGAAGGGGTGATATTCAAGAACATCTGTGTACTTAGGCTTAAGTGCATGTTAAAGAACTCCGGATGATTAAGGTTTATCCTGTGTCCTCACTAAGGTGTAAGGCATTATCATATCAAGGTGTCAGAGCGTAAAAGCAGAATTATTGTACACTTCATTTAGTCCACAGTAGTCGACATTAGCATCCACTAGTATCCAAAGTTGTGCTAGTTGGTACGTTAACATGCTTGACGAAGAGCTAAGACCACAGGTTAAGGACGTCTTGTGTGTTCTTGCTTTTCTTAACCTAGGTCCTTGGGGCTGTACCAAACATGCTCACGTTAGCGAGAGCTAGCAGCTAAATGGGGTAAGCTAGGTCCTTGTACAGACATTATGTTTAGTTACTTGGTTGTAATAAATGAAGCCGTGGCGCCGAAACAAGGAGAAGGAATGCAAGTGCGCACGTTCTGTGCGCCTTTGTAGTCACCGCTTTTTAAATATCGAGGGAGGAGCAGCGGAAGCTCACACTGAGGTATGTTATACAGTGTATCGATTGTGTAATATTGAGTATATTGTAAAATTACGTGCTGTAACCATACTGTACATAATCAAAGTACTTTGTGGTATGTGACATCTCATAGCAAATTCAGTATTGTGCTGTCTCCAGCATCGACCCATTTGTTACGTTACAGGCGGACGGATAATGCCCGATTTTGCGCGGGAAATAGGTCCCTGCGGCTAGTCTGGAGCCCACATCTCGCCTTTGAGACGCGCTCTCCAGGCCAGCCGTGCCCTATATTATGCAGCGTAATCAAAGTGTTGAGATGTTTAGAGATAGATATTTACTCATGGAAAACCCACAACTTTCTTATATGTACATAGCGCTCTACGTCGCCCCGCTAAAATGCATGAGTATGTCTGTGCCTTTCCACGACGAGGAAACTGGTCAGTTTTCCATAAAGCACTCGAAAGGAAACACGCCGGAGGCGCTGAGTTTCGAACCTCTTAACCCGTGCTGAGAGGCAGAGTGTGTTACCCGCTAGGAGGAGCGCTCACGCTTGCAAAAGTTGAATGTATCTGAACCCCACGACTGAGTTCTACCGGTGCTACTGGAGGCGTTGCGATTGGTTTAAGAAAAGGGGGCAGTTCTTTGCAGACATTGTAGGAAATACGGCTCAGCGTCCGCGAGGTTGGGGAAACGCAAGGAGGTTTTAATTTAAACCTCCTTGGGGAAACGGGAATGAAAGAGTAGAAAGGAGAGGAACGCGCCCTATTGGAGCGCTCAGGTAATTTCGACCACCCGGCGTTCTTTAAAGTGCACTGACAATGCGTAGTACACGAGTCTCTGGTATTTTCCCCTCCATCGAAAATGCGACCGCCGCGGCCGGGATCTAACCTCCACTACACCGTTTCGTTCCTTTCTACTCTTTCCTTTCCCCTGGCCCTTACGGACGCTCAGCCGTGCTCCCTACATGGGCAGCATAAAATGGCGTCGTTTCTTTAACCGAATCACAATCGCTGTTAACGTGCATCTTAATCTAAATATGCCCGGGACTCTAGCATTTCGTCTGCGTTGAAATGTGACCGCCGCAGCCGGTTTTGAACCCGGGTCTTTCGGGTCAGCAGTCAAGCACTATAACTACGGCTGTCTGGGATCACGTACAGGGAAAGGCGCAGACTGCACAGAGCGAACTACAGCAGGGCGGGCCGAAGAATGCAAGAAACAATGAAAGACGCCGAGCCGAGACCGCCCGTAAAACGATGTTCCAGAGAAGGCTGCATGGAAGGCAGCGAAGCAGAACAAGCGCGGTAAGATATGGACACTAGAGTAAACGCAAACGCGTTGTGACGTCATCGGGGAAAAAAGAAAAATTGGGGCAGCTCCGCGATAGTGGTGCGAAGACTGAGGCCCCAGCGAACGTGGTGCCGTTTCCCTCATTATTTCCCTCTTCTTCACCCTAACTTCACTTTCCAACGGTTTAGTTTGATGTACTGTAATGTACCTGCCTATTGATGTACTGTAATACAGTTTGATGTACTGTAATGTACGTGCCAAGGGTTTAGTTTGATTTACTGTAATGTACAGCTCTTCATCCGGGATTTCGCAGTGACCCGACGATCTGGAAAGCCGATGAAACGCTGGGGATGCTGAAGGGATTGGTGAGACGGAAAGGTGGCTGTGCTTTACGGGTGTTGCGATGCGATTCTTCAACCACTCCCACCCTCCTTTTACTCCTCCTCACCCTCCGCTGCATTTCCCGCCCCCTTGCTATACTATACTGTACTATATTGTACTATACAGTACAAGGCTATGCCATGCTTTACTGCGCCCCTCCTTCTCACCTTCTATTAGTTTTTCCATTCCACTGCTATGCTATGCTATGCTATGCTGTGATATGATATGCTATGAAGCGCCGCGGCTGCAGGGATGGAACCCGCAATCTTGAGCGGCTCCTGAAGCAAATGCAAATATAAAAGTGGTTATTCTGCTGTCATTCCGTATTTCACCAGAGAGAGGCGCGAGCTATTTTAGATTCCCCGTAGGGCTCTTAATCTTTATGTTTTGAATCACCAGTCAATGAGTCAATTAACTTTATATGCTTTGGAAACGAGGAGTACGGGTCTAAGAGCTCGGACAATATGACGAGGTTCCTCACCACTTACACCAAAACAGCAAGATGATGTTCAGTCATGCAGGAAGAGTACAAATAAGGGAAATTATTTTCGTTTCTGGTTTTTCTGAACACGTGGGATGTTTCCTTCCTTTATGTCTCGTTGATCTTCGGGCTACATGCTCTAGGTTAAAAGGGGGCTAGGCTTAATTCTTGAATTCGGTACGCCTAGTGAGTACACGCGCCACAGATGTTGATTCTCTGCACTGTACTGAGCAAAACCACGCCTAGATCACGCAGACGTCCCTATCGAGAGCATGGAGTGGAACAAGAGTGCCTATGTTTCATCGCTCCTTTGCACGTCTATAAAAATGCAGCGCTGTCTTTTTTTTTTTCTGCTTTGGATGCACAGGTATCAACTCGGCCAGCTATCAGCTGTGAGGATGACGGAGTTCCGAGGGTGTTATGCTGCACACTATCAAATTCCGCCATTTTGTCAAATTTTGTAATGGCGGCCTTTTTTACCTAATCAGGGAGCCTATAGCTGCCTTCAGAGCTAACAAGAGCTGCCAGGTGGCGGAATTTGACAATGTCCACGATAGCACCCGTGGACGAACAGACGCAAAATGGTCCGGGAGAAGGAGGCTTAGAAAGCTTGTGGTTTAGTAAAACAAGCAAGTGATGTGTGCCCTTTCTACTTGTTCCTGGCGAAGGAAGTCTTAGCCACACCTGAGAATTCTTACCCATGAGGTTAACAGCGATGTTCTACCACCTTCCACTGAGTTCCAATTGCGACAAATAGCGTTTGAAAACGTTATCGCAGATAAAATAACGGAGTCGCAAATTGATTGATTTGATTTTTGATATTTTACGTCCCAGAACCAGCTGTGATTATGAGAGACGCCGTAGTGGAGGGGTCCGAAAATTTCGACCACCTGGGGTTCTTTAACGTGCACTGACATCACACTGTACACGGGCCTCAACATTTCGCCTCCATCGAAATGCAGCCGCCGCGGCTAGGATAAACGGAGTCGTAAAGGAGAACAGATAAGGGGGCCGATGAACTTTAAGCACTTCGCTCTTTCTTATCTTTTATCTCCAGTTGAAGCTAACTTTGCGGAGCACCGCATTTTCGTATAGCGTCAATTTTAATCACACGAACGTTTTCCTCTTGCCATTGAAGCTTGCGCGCGAGCGACGCTTCATAAATAATTTACAAACAAGCTTTCATCGCTCTCATTTCGGGTCATCAAGAAACGGCGTAACTCTCACGCTTGTAAAGCGCCTCGCGACACGCGTCATTCCTCTCAAGCGTTGCAGCGTCAGCAGAAGCTGTTTCATGAAGAAAAAGAGAAGAACAACAAAGAATGAAAGAAGTCGGCCCCCCTACACAGCCGACAGCTCCTCGTGGAAAACCTTGCTTCGCGGCTAGTAAGGCAAGCTCGGCGATGAAGCGTCGTTGACGCAGCAAGGGGTAATGCGGGTAAAGTGCAATCTCGGATATATACAGAAGAGAGAGAGAGAGAGAGAGAGAGAGAGAGAGAGAGAGAGAAATAAGAGAAAGGACCCGTTGCAAGCTTGCATAAGGGACGCGTCGATGCTGGTCGTTACGTGGCGTCAGCCGCATCACAGCTAGAGAGGGAGGGCAGAAAGGAAGATAAAGTAAAGAGGAAGGAAGGAAGAAGACCGGAGAAAAGACAGGAAGTAAAAAGAAGGAAATGATGCACGCAGACTCCTGTCGCTCCGTTGTTTCAGGATGCGCGCGCGCGTTATGCGCAGAGCGCGTCCACCTGCTCTGCTAGTCAGTCGGGCTCGTTAAGCAGAATGTCAACTAATGGAGCGACGCCAATGTCTCCCTAATTGAGTGGCGCCGCTCTCGGTTCGCGACGCCGCAACCGGCGAACGTGATGGCGGCGAGTATGGTGGCTTAATGAAACTTCGTGCGTGCCCGCTCGGGCGTGGCCGTCGGCCATCACGAAGCGAGATGGTTCGACCGGCGTCTTTGGGGCTAATCTGTTCGAAATTAACCTGCTGGAAAAGCCTCGTCGTGCGCGTGTTCACCTTGAACGGCACCGTTCTTCGAGGATGATTCGAGCTCGGGTTTGCGGCGACTTGTGAAGTCGCAGAGCTCCGCGGATGGCGTGATCCGAAAGTCGCGGACGCCCCGCGAAAATGTGGGTACCCGGCACCCTTCGCCAGTTCCCGGTCGTAATTACCCTGGTCGATGAAAGCGGCTGCGACAAAGGTGTTGTACCGATCCAGAATGTGTGTAGCGGCGAGTGTCTTGAGAGTGGCGAACGATTTGCGGAGACGCGGCCTTCTTCTTCTCCAGCTCTTCATTCGGGATTTCGCAGTGGCCCGACGATCTGGAAAGCCGATGAAAGGCTGGGGATGCTGAAGGAATTGATGAGACGGAAAGGTGGCTGTGCTTTACGGGTGTTACGATGACCGCCATCTGTATGCCTGGTATTATCGTGCGGCATTCATTATTGCGTGAATATGAGGCCCGAACGAAAAAAAAAAAAGACATAATGAAGTTATGCGTAGACACGTGTGGTAAACGGTCAGTTGGATCAAGAAAGTTCATGGTGCGAACCTTGAGCGAAGTCGTTTAAAATGAGCGTCCTTGAGTGCAGTGTTGGGGACAAATATAAAGTAGAGCGAACCCTGGAACGTGGACCTACTCAGTGCAGCCGCAAAGAAGAAATGCAGCATTCATTATGCAGGAACAACAGCGGAATAAAAGACGGACTAAGGAAGAACGCGACTTCGTGCTCTTTCTCAGTCCTCGTATTTTTCTGCTGTTGTTCTTGCATAATGAATTCCCACCAACTAGCCGAGCTATTTCTTCTAGAAATACAGGACGTTTTTTTTTTATACTACAACGGATGTTGAGACGAAAATTATTTGACGGTATGGCAGTGTAACAGTGTCGTCTTCGCACTCGAGCCCTACGCTGAGGCGAGGATACTTTACCGCTGCTCAAGTTACATTGAAACGATTAATTAACGAGACCTTGCTAAGTTTTAATCGTCAGCTTGAGAACACTAGTTTTATATGGGGTAATTGCAGGGTGCAACAATCAATGGCATGTCCATTTTCTAGAAATCTGAATGAGCGCGCGCACTTTGAGATATTCATCTCGGAATTTCAATGGCGATATCGACAGTGAGTGCAGCAGACGCGCAGGAAACACGACCGCCCTGTCGCGTGCGCATTGGCACGATTGTTTGGCTCTATTGTTGCTTTTATAATGTAAAGAAAAGGCGTACAAAACACGGACATAAGGGAAGAAGAGTCGGACAATACGAACGCCGTGTTGTCCACTCTTATTCCCTTGTGTCCGTGTATTACACGCCTTTCCTTTACATTATGAATCCTTACCAACTCGCTCAGTTTTCTGTCCTTTTATATTGCTCTTATTTAGAATTGCCCTGTCTTGGGACCTTGTAGAAGAAGAATACGAAGAATCCCTAATGTGATGAATGCAACTTCTAATCCTGCATGACGTTCAGTAGTGCGTTGTAATAGTAGTCACGTTGTATGTGCTAGCTGAAGATTACTGTCGTAACAAGAACCCATGATCGAGGGATTATATTTTTTATTGCAGCAGTGCCATTTTGACGTTGTTTTGTTTCGTCTCATCCGAACAGCAGCTTTATCCAATGACAACGAACTCTGGCACCGCTACCACCTTTGTTTCATTCTCTTGTTTTCGAGGACTTGTTTCCCGAAGATGGCGAAGGACCGGAAAATAAGTGATTGCTGTAGTGTAAGGAGCGAGTGCGAGACTTTCCGTTCCCCGGAGAAATCTGCCATCCTACAGTTCGCGGACGAAGTGAACGTAGAGCGGGTACGCGACTTGTCGCGAAGTACGAACCGTGCTGCCTCGCTGTAGCATGCAGTGGTACAGGCTGTGCAGATTGCGGGATATACGGGTGAGCACTGCTAGATATACCGCGGCAGGCAGCTGCAAAAGGTGCATCAGTGACAGACAACCAGCCGCGTCTAGTTTGCTGTGCCATGTGGGGTTTAATATTATCGTTAGTTGTTAGAAAACTTTCACATAACGTACAATTTGTTTCTATCTAACTCAGAGAACCCGAATAAATTACAAAAGATATGATCATTAGTCGCTCTTTCCAAAGAACTGCTTATAACTCTAAAGTGAGGTCTGTCCTTATAGAAGTACAGTTGCACTTTGGAAATACAATTTGAACAGCATGAATTGTCGGTAGGCCGGCATGACAGCAGTTCTAGGCGGCCGCTTCCACGCTGACGCCGAGCTTCTTATCTTTCCCATTCCGACTACTCAAGTTGACTGTCATCGGCAGCAGTGCAGAGAGTAATTGACACGTAAAAGTTTGGTTCCGGCGGATGGTGGGTGTGGCATCAAGTAAGGGAAGTTGTTACGTGCCAAAATCCCGATACATATGTAATAATAATACTTTCTAGAGTTTCGCGTCCTGAAACAACGAAATGATTGTTACAGGCGCCGCCGTGACAGCGGCGTCTGTAACGCTTTCCGGTGGTCGAAGTTTCCTGAGATGGAGGAAGAGGAAAGGAGGAAAGACAGGGAGGTTAGCCAGTGCTGAGACCGGCTGGCTATCCTGTGCAGGGGAAGAGGGGTGAAGGGAATGAAACGTAATAGAGAGGAGACACGACAAGAAAGAAGAAAATGACAGAAAAAAAAAACGAAACGATTGATTGATTGATTGTGGTTTGGTTAGGAAAGGACGCTAATTTCTGCAGCCCATGTAGGGAGCACGGCTAAGCGTCCGTGGGGGTGGGGGAAAGGGAGTGAAAGAGATAGAGAAGAGAGAAAGGCCGTAGTGGAGGGCTCCGGAAATTTAGACCACCTGGGGTTCTTTAACGTGCACTGACAACGCACAGTACACGGGCCTCTGGCATTTTCGCCTCCATCAAAAATGCGACCGCCGCGGCCGGGGTCGGACCCGCGTATTTTGGGTGGCAGCCGAGTACCGTAACCACTACACCACCGTGGAGGACGAAACACGACACTGCTTAGGGTCTGTCCTTTAGACCGCTCGTCCTTAAAAATCGTAACAGCGCGCTCAGCGCTTTCCGTGCTGACGATGGTCCTGGCCAGTGTCCCAAAACTCGTTGCTCGGACAAAGGGTGGCTGTCAAGTCTGTCTAGAGCAGCGGTAAGTTCTCTCCTGGAGCCACCGAAACGGGGACACTCACATAGAAGATGATAGATTGCTTCGTCGCAGCCGCAGTTCTCACACATAGGGTCGTTTGCCATTCCAATGCGAGATGAGTAGGCCTTTGTGAAGGCAACCCCAAGCCACAGGCGACACAAAAGCGTCTCCTCAGCGCCAGGTATTCCTGACGGAAGGCGGAACTGAAGGTCCGGGTGCAAACTGTGGACACGAGAATTGATGAATTCTGATGAATTCCACTGTGCACGTGTAAGTTCACGTGCTAGGGATTGAAGCCTTGCGGATGCGTCGGTCCTGGAGAACGGTATTGCTCTACAGTGGTTATCATCGTGGGCAGATCGGGCGTATCTATCAGCGAGGTCACTGCCGCTGATCCCACACTGACTCGGTATCCACTGGTACGTGATGTGTCCTTAACGAAAAGGGCAGTGTTAGTCGATGGCAAACAAAATATACCTGACATGTTTGGGTAGACGGCATGGAGGAAAGGGCCGCGGAACGGTGGTCTAGTGGTCTTTCCGGAGCCCTCCCTTGAAGTACACGGCCTCAGCATTTCGCCTACATCTAAATGCATCTAGTTGCTTAGTTCAAGAAACTTACCGACAATTATGTAACTATAAAGGCACTGGCACGTTACATAACAGAATCGCGCAATAGGTAAGGAAGAAGAGATGATGAGGAAGACGGCAGGTGGTGTTTGCTGGAGGCAGAATATAGCTCTGCAAGTTTTGCTAACCATTGACAACAATTTCCGCATTGCGCATATTTGTGTGTCATGCAGTGGCAGTGGTAGTGGTCAAAACTTCGCTAGTTCACTCAAGGTTTACCTCGCCGACGAAAACAGGGGCGATGAAAAAGATTGAGACAAACGCAAACTATCAATTTAAGGTGTGCTGTTAAGGGATCATATATGTGGGTAACAGAGTCTGCGCTGTCTGTCTTTTTTCGTCGCCATTCCTTCCATCTGGGCTGCAAACTGTGATCATGAATCGCTAACTAACCCAATCCTGTTTAGTTATGCCTCTAGTGTGCCTCCGCGCTTTCACCGACTTTTTTTGTCTTCACTGTTTTTATGTGCGCAGTCAACCTTGATCGTTAATAACCAACTAACCGAATCTTGTCTAGTTAAGCCTCTAGCGTGCACCCGTGCCTCCCTTACTTCTTCATTTGTTTCTTATCTTTTATAATCCGTTTCCGTCTTAAGCACAGGGTAACCACTGTGCCACTATTAAGCTGAAAGCCTTATGCGTCTCTTGTGAAGGTTGTCTTAAAAGGGCCGGCAGTGATCCCGTCGAAAACCCGACGGCACCGCGGATGCTACAAAAGTGCCACGTGATCCAAACGAAGACCATAAGAGCGCAATAGCATGGATACGCATCTACAGGACGTAATGGATTATTGTAGGTGTGTTTACGACATTAACTAATACTTGCTCAAGCTTAAACTTACTCATATAATCAAGGTCGCCACCGCATGCGTGTATGCGCCGCACTTTCTAAAGCCGATATTCAAAAGCAGCTTTAATAGACAATGTCAAAAGATTTCGCCTTTACGTCTTCTTAGTCTACTGTATAAAGAAACAACAAAACTTTTTCAAGCGAATATGGTGTGGTAGAGCTTGTGTCGGAGTAGCCAGAGTTGTTGTGGTCGTCACGCCAAAACTCATAGAACAGGTGCTGGTGCCCTCTATGAAGTGGTGAAAGGAGCCGATGATTCAGTTTCTTGCGCCACTTCATAGAGGGTGAATTGGAGCGGGAAAAAAATGTTACCCTTGCTGGGATTTGAACCTGTTCCCTCACCATCCGAAGGCAAGTGTCTAAACCACTAAACTACACCCGCACGCTTGGAAGACGTGAACATATCTAGGCAAATTGAATGCCTTGGATTTTCCACCACTTAACGGGAAAGAAAGAAAAAAAAAGAAGGAAGGTAGGAAAGAAGGCTACAAGGAAAAGGAGCGCACAGGCACGCACAAGCCAAGCTTCGCTTTCCGCCATTTACTCATCAGGGGAAGCGCTGCATATTTTTACTTCGCACTTAACTGTCTCACAGTAATAAGGAAGAAAGTGCATCATCGCCGCCACTCACCGTGCACCCGCAGCGGCGCCGTGTAGTTGACCGTGGCCGCGGTGTTGGAGGCGACGCACGTGTAGCTGCCGTCGTGGCTCGGACTGAGGCTGTCGATGGCCAGCGCCACCGAGAAGGGGTCGAGCACGCGGACCTCTATGTCGGGGCCGGACTTGACGGGCTGCCCGTCGCGCAGCCACGTGATGCGGACGGGCGGGTCGCCGCGAGCTATGTTGCAGTAGACGCGAGTGCGCATTCCCTCGTACAGGTTGTCATCGAAGGCGAACCGCTCAATCAGCGGGGGAACTGGGTTGAGAAGAGAACAAAATGGAAAATGGAGGGAAGATTATGAATTGGCCGAGGCTGAGGGAACCGTTAGTCTTGGATAAAGTGCAGACAGAGGTGCCCTCCACAAGAAGTGCTAGTATAAGCTAGCATGAGCTTGAAAGGCGCAAGGACAACTTTTGAACGTTGTCAGAAAGCGGTGCCTGTAGGTCGTGGAGGCTCTTGGTGAACATGTGCGCCAAATAATATTGCCCTGCACGCACCGGGTGATTGGCAATTTGGTTTCAGATACAGCTGGAAATCGCCTGTTCTTTCAGCAAAGGAGCAGCGACTAGGTCGCTTGACTTTTTTCGATGTTCTCAAATATAGATACACGCATTTTGTTTATTTGTTGAACTCCGTATGAAGAAGAGCGGCATTACTGATCATTTTTCTTTGATCGCGAAATCAGTCTATGCTAGTTCCGGCTCAAGCGGCGCAGTGACGTAATTTGTTTAAAGAAGAGCAGGTGATTTCAAATTATATTTGAAACCAAGCTGCAAATCCCGGCTGCGTGCAACGGAATAATATAGAGCTCAAATGTTTCCAGGTGGCTCCAAGACTGATCAGCATGGTTTCTGGACTATGTTAACAATCGTAACGGTTGATGGAGTTTAATGTTCCGTAACGACATGATTGAGCAAGCCTAGTAGGGGGACGGGGGGGGGGGGGGAGTGGGGGTCGGGCTACGGTGTAATTTTGACTACCAGGTGTTGTTTAACGTGCACCTCTACATCTAAGCAAAGGGCACAGGGGTCGGCATTTGATCCCGCGACCTAGAGGTTAGCAAGCCAACACCTAATCGCTAAGCTACCACGGCGGTTTTTCTGACTGTGTTGCAGGCCCACTTTAAGCCCTTACCTACTGATACCCAGTACAGGCATCACAGGAATCGTACACGTTAAGGTATGCTTTACAGATATGTTTGATCGCAAGCACCGCAGAGACTTAGCGTGGCGCCTGCAGTTAAAACTATGCAGCGCATGCTTCGCTAGGGCCGCGTCTAGCACAGATTAAAACTCCCTGGACCTCACGAATTGTACCTTGGCAAATACCCGAGAAAGCCGACGAAAGAATAACCACACTCCTAGATCAACACCCGCAAAGAGATGTTGGTTCGTCTTGCTCCGGTGGACATAGTCGTCTAGTGCGCGTTTACCACTTTCGTTTCGAACACGTTTCGTTATTATGTTATGAAACTCTGAAATACAGCCGTAGCTGACGTTATATACGCTTTCTTTGACATCGTTATTTCTTGGATTAGTATGGTTGTAACTAACGAGAACGGTGCCCTTCGGTTGTGTATCCAGTGCGTGTAATTTGCTGCCGTACAAAAGCTAAAGAAAAGCAACACTTCAATTGTTTATTCTCAGAGAAGAGACTAGAAGGCTACACAAGTACACAAGCTGCCATTTCGGCTACCTGAGTATTTTCATACCCGCTTTCGGGCGACTTGCACGGTTGACTATAAAAGCTTCCGGGAGTGTTTTCCCTGGCAGCTGTGGTTTGTTGTTGACATCCTATGTCACCGCGCTGGAAGGAAAAATGTGGCTATTGAAATCCTAAGGAAATGAAAGATCTTAAGTGTCCAGGTGTCGCAGGGATTCACGCCTCTCGCCAGTTCCATGTCTCAAACCTTTACGGTCGTCTTTTCAAAGACGTACTACGGGAACTGCAGTCTTGAATCACAAAATCGTGTGCGACTGACCAAATTAGGGCACTGTATGGTAGACCAAAAACACGAGTTTCAAGCAAGTTCTTCTGAAAGAGTTTTTTGAAGTTGTGAACGCGCTTATTTAAACATATTCTTTGCTAATAAAAGGCCCAAAAAGGCACAACACGGGTAAGTGCTTTCGTTCCACGGCTTCAGCACCCGAGGTAGTGCTCGTAAAATTGATGTCTTCAATAGGCTTTTTTCCCCCTCAACTTGTATGTATAGACGGTTACAATAGAGTTACAAGGACAGTAGGAAAAAGCAACCCTTGACTTTTCAGAGAGCGCGGCCTACAACCCGAACTGTGTTCACTAAATTAATTCTCAGTTATACGGGCCGCGCGCCGCCGCGTTCTCTTGTAGCTAGCCTGTGTGCGGGGGGGCTTAGTTCGCCCGCTCCTCTCGGCTTCGCGAAATCGACGCTGTTCCGCGCTAAATTAGCGCCGCTGCAGCGCGGCGTAAATACAATCGCCGGGCGAAATAGCCTTTCACTCGAGAGCATGGGGGGATCTCATTTCGTTAGGAGTCTTCGCGCGGCGGCGGCGGCGGCGCAGAATTAGAAGCAGCTCCCTGCCACTGTGACTCCACAATCCCTGTCTGATCTTTTGAATCCAATTTCAGCTCCAGCGCTCGGGTATAGGCTCAGCGGAAACAGCGTGCCAATGCATACATGAGCACAATGCGCTACCATCGCGATGGTGTTCATCCCAGCCTTCCAGGATCGCACAATAAGGGAGGCCCACTTTGGGCTGCTCGCGTAGCTGTTCGTGTACTGAGGCGGCTTTTGTTGCAACGTGACGACACCCTTTTGTGTAATAGGTTAATAACGTTCGGCGCCCTGACAACGATAGCTGTCCATTCCTAGGCGGTGTTGCGAGTTGCCACTTTCTGATAGCGGCCGGTGAAAGTAATGTGAAGCTGTGTAGAGCAGCACTTATCAAGTGGAATGAAACAGGTTAAAACGACATTTATATGCTTGCGCACTTTTTTTTTTTTTGGAACTAAAGCACGCTGGCGCCGTATTAACAGGAGACAAAGGTGTGCAGATAAGACGACGACTAAGCTCTCAGCTCCCAGCTCATAATGTCTCTCTGCTAACACCTACACGAAGCGACAACGCCAAGAGTTCCAGTGGTCAGAGCGCTAAAATACACATAACCTTGTAGAATACTTAGATCACTCGTAGACGAGGATCGCCTGTGGGCGTATATATCAATTCAATAAATTACGCTAAGCGACAGTGAAGAGACCAAGCGATATTTTGGTCGACTGTTGAAAAAAAATTCTAAATGCCTTTGAAGATCGCAATTTCTTAGGATAACTGGCAGCAAATTGCTAGCTTGAAGTTATCTTCAGAGGTCGTAATTTTAGAGGGCGTGCCTCCTTTGCAGCGTAAAGTGAAGGTAAGGAGGGGTTTTCCTAACCAGATGCGAGACATGTAGATACCGTTTGCGCAGATTGTTTACTCTCGATATAGGAAACATCGAGTGACACTTATTTCAAGACACAAACTTAATGCATCAGCACTTGTCGGGGCTAGCTTATAGAGGAACACAATTTTCGATAAGCAGTTTCAGTAAATAGACAGCAAAAAATTATTTTCGGAGACAAAGTGCGAGAGCGCTTGCGTATCAATGAATTAAACTCTACTTATATGGAATTAGTGCAATTCACGTACAGAGCTAGTGGTGCGCAGCAAGCGACAGCATCGTAACATTATAAGTTTCTTATAGGATAACCGACAGAAACTTGCCAGATCCACTGCCAATTTTAGAGACGTGCTTCACTCATTGGAGCTCAGAGTAAAGACGAACCTAAGGCAAACGATTTTGCAAAGGTCCGGTTGATCAACGCATATTGTTTCTTGGAAGTGGCGGTACTATACAGCGCTAACACGATGCCGATTACACTGGGGAGTGGTAGTGACCGGCGCCTACCTTTGACGACGACGTGCAGACTGGCGCTGGCTTTCTGTCCTTCCTCGTTCGTTGCCACGCAGGTGTACTTGCCGGCGTCCTGGACAGTGGTGGCCAGGACGAGTAGAGTGCCGTTGGCAAATACTTTCTGGCGATGGTGGAAGGGCAGCTTACGTCCATCTGAAATGAGCGCAGACAGGCACTTTGCTTAGTGCGACACGTCCTACACCTTAAGGGTTAGGAGGTGTACGAATGCAAATCAGAGGACCTTTCGTGAACTTGGAAAAAAGAAAGAAAGAATAGAACATGAAGTTTTCTGAGAACGTGAGCGAGTATGATTGCGATGGAGAGGAACATGTACGAACGTACGCGGAGCTGAACAAAGACAATGACCTTAAGTTGCTAATATGAACCGGACAGACACCGCCTCCTAGTTCGACCTTGCTTGCTAATCCGAAGGTCACGGGATGCAATCCCGGCCGCGGCGGCTGCATTTCGATGGAGGCGAAATGTTGAGGCCCGTGTGCCGTGCGATGTCAGTGCACGTTAAAGAAACCCAGGTGGCCGAAATTTTCGGAGACCTCCACTACGGCGTCTCTCATAATCAGAGCTGACTTTGGGACGTTAAACTCCACAAATCAGTCAATCAGTTCGACCTTGCTCATCAGTATCTACTCGAGGCTGCGTCCTCTGAACATAAGCAGCCACGACGTACACGACGTGATGTTTTCCACACTTCTTACACGTATACCGCCTAGGTTGTTGGGTGCTGGCAACTAGCTTGCTCTTTCAAACGTCCTTACTTCTCGTCAACTGTCTCTTGTGCGAAGACTAGACAAGACGCTAAATCTCGCGGTCACCGCGCGACACTCGCACAACACGATCGATTCCTTTTCTCAATGCACGAGCCGCGTTCGGCCCGGAATTCACTCGTACTACGCCTCGCGCACGGCAATGGGATAAGAGCCCTCCTACAAACGTTCGAAGTCTGAAGCAAATACACGGTCGCACACACTGAAAGAAGGCGCTTCGGTGCAAGCAGCGCCGAGCTTTAACTAAGACGATCCCAGACACTTTCTCCGATACTTCCCTTCTCCTCCTCCTCCTGAACCTGTACATGTACCCGTCTCCCCTCTTCCTCATGCTCCACGACCTTTTCCACGATCCCTCTTTCCCCACACGACTGAGCCCGTTTCTCGATGCGAAAGGAAGCCATACGTGCTTGGATTTGCCTCTCATCGGATGCGGGTCACGTATAGGTGCTTCTGAAACGAGACGGCGGAACAGTGCGCCCAGGTTTATTTCGCTCCATTATTTGTTTGCTCCCTGATATTTTGCCTTTCTTTTTTTTGTCCCGGTATCGGTGGGGCCCTTCCCACCCCCCTTTTCCCGTGCTCCCCCGTATAGCCAACCTGATCGCACGAGCCTCTTTTCGCCCGTATTGATTTCCAAAGGGAGCTGCCAATTAGGGAAGGCCACATTTTCAGTTTATATGGGAGCAGCGCCTTTAATCTCGCAGCTCCCTGCAGGCACGATCCTCCCTCCCCCCTCTTTCCTCTTTACCCGGGGGTTGCTGGGGAGGAAGTAATAAGGGGAAAACTTCCGGGGGGACCGTCTTCCAATTTTGCACTCTTAGCGCTCTCGAGAGCCGCAACGTGCGAAGTCGTCTCGCACACGCCAGATGCTCTTGCTCTTCCTTTTTGCAAACAAGGTGATATGGAAGCGAAAGGAAAGAAGAACAAAAACAAAAAGAAAACAAACTGTCGCAATGCAAACGAGAAAGACTCGTATGGGGGAGACACGAGTGGCGGAAGCTGGCGGCGGCGCCGCTTCTTCATTTGGCGACACTGCGACTTCGTTTCGTTGCTGTGACGACCCCCCCCCCCCCCCCATCTTCTTTTTCTTACTATTCCTGTGCAACACCGTTATGCTGCGAGTCGAAGTAAATGTAAACGCGACTAACGTGTCTTCCCGACGACTTTCTCGCAGTCTCCGCTGTCTCCCCTTTTTCCTTCTCGCATTGAGCAATCCTTGTTAGCCGGCGGCGTTGTTTTTGCTTTCCATCTCAATTTCTGTCTTCAAAAAGGAACGAGAGCGCCAAATCAAGTTTATTAGCGCGGCCGCGCCGGCTAGTATTGCGACACACACACACACACACACACACACACACACACACACACACACACACACACACACACACACACACACACACACACACACACACACACACACACACACACACACACACACACACACACACACACACACACACACACACACACACACACACACACACACACACACACCACCTTGCTCTCTTTCCGGACTTCTCGTAATCTTCCGGCACGAGTGTGTTGCTCGACACGCTGGAGGACACATCAAGCGAAAATAGAAAGACGAGTTGGGAAAGCCATTTTATATCGAAGTGTTTTGACTTGGGTGTCCTTTCTTTGTGCTTGTACCGAGTTCCTTCAGCTTCATTCGCCGAGCTTCGAGTTTCCCCGTGTGAGGTTTAACTTTCGAGCGATCTCTGGATCTAAGTAAGTTGTCCGTTCACCCTTCGTTACTCCCCGTTGGTACCAAATGGCGGCCGTAAATTTAATCTGTCCCTGTAATAGGAGTTTGATACCCGCCTTCTACGCGAAGTAAGAGAGAAGGAAATTTCGAAGGAAATGCTTCTTTCGAGTACCCGGATAATAGAATCGACGCCTTGTCGGCAAGTGTGAAAGCGAAAAAGGGATGGGGCCCGGCGTGCGCGATTAAGTAGCCCCTGCTTTCCGTGCGCATTGAGGTTTGAGTATTCAAACGAGCAGAATCGACCAGACTTAGCTGACTCAGTGCAACTGCGTGGTTAGCGTAACAACCGACCTCACGCCTTTTACCTCCTTTCTTGGACTCTTTTTTTTTCTCGGAAAGTTAATACACTTTTACCGTCTCAATGCCGTTTACATGCATAGGTGTTGGTACGCAGGAGTTATTTCTCTTTAAGGGCTTTTATTAAACGTGCAACTGCTCACGTCTTTATTAGGACGTGCGTAAACTCCAAAGATAAGTACGATAAGGAATTTTTGTCCCTTGCGGGCCATGTGGTTTTATATTTTTCACAATGTTTACAGCGACATAACCGCCATAGTAAGCGGCTTGTTTTGACTGTATATGCGATAACATGGCGCCACAAGAAAATTTCTACATTGTGTAGATCAGAATATGTTACTGTCAACTCCGTCGCGCCAGTTTTTGATGTTGCTAGCGATGGGTTGCGTATTGATGACAGGGAATACGAGAAAGCCAAGGAGAACGAGTGCCGGTGGCAAGCGTCGAGATAAGCAGAGAGCGAGCGTTAAAATGGTCGTTTCTCACGTTCTTCAGTCTGGTTCGTGCCGGCCTTGCAAATATGACTGTTTTCGAGAAGTACTCCAAATTCCGGTACGCGGACTGTGTCCCTGGGTAGCAGGAGTGTAGCGTTGAACCGCTAAACCACTAAACTCGGCAGGTAATAGACGGGGATACGATGTAAATATGGCCGAGCCCGCACGGAAACTGGGACGCGATCGGATATCTTCGTTCGGAACACAACCTGTTCGCTCGCTGCAACGTCACGAAGTGTGGGCGCGGCTCTCGGAGTGCGCGGGGCGGATTTGGTGCGACTAAGTGCGACGCAGCCTTCCAGGATTGGTCATTCTCCTTTGTTCGACTGGGAACTGTTTTATGACAGGGTGACCCATAAAATATGCGAGAACAGGAGGGCGAGAGCAACCAGTGGAAAATCTGTAAACACCCCAAAAAATTGACGAGCATGTTTCGTTGTCTTCTTCCAAACGATATACTTCAAAACGAAATGTTTTTCGTCTCAAATTAATAAGGCTGCTTTATGGAAGCGAAATATTTTTTACGGGAGCCTAAACGCGAGACATGCAGAGAAAATGTGGTCATGCAAAAGCATGACCACACCCCACTGATTAGAAAGCAAGCTATGACTACGGCCAATGGCACGCAGTGAAAAGCGAACGACACCGCCCGCGTTCGCTAACAACGATCTCCGATCTCACCCCGGTATACCGCTGCGGCCGGGATCAGACCCACGTTTTTTGGTTGCAGCCGAGCACCACTATATCACCTCAGGATGGGTGATAAGGCGCCTGTGAATAGTGGGAACACCTTCCCACTCGTTCCCGATAAAGATTGGGCTCTAGCCGCTTTCGAAAGGTCCTTTCGACGTCATTCGAAGCCCTCGTGGGAAGTGCAAACTTCAAAATAAGCATGCGCGGTGTTTTATACAGCTCCGCTGAACATTCACGTTCGCAGGGTGGAATGGCGACCATTTTTTTTTTCTCCTAAAATATGCTCACCCTTTTCCCAGTGAACCGATTTGAGCGGGTAGGTGAGCAGTGCGCAGTGCATTTCCAGCGCTTCGGTGGCCACGGCTGTGCGGTTGGATCCAAAGGGCCGCACTGCGGGCGAACCTCGCACGGCGACGCGCGCAGTCGCCTCTGCCACGCCGGCCGAGTTGACGGCCACGCATCGCCAGACGCCGGCCTCGTCGGTCCGTATGCGAGAGATGTTCACGTAGCTCGCCAGGTGGTTGTCGCCGTGAGAAGCCTGCGTGCGTTCGTAACGCGATGTTTCATTGTTCGGGACAGACAGACAGACAGACAGACAGACAGACAGACAGACAGACAGACAGACAGACAGATAGATAGATAGATAGATAGATAGATAGATAGATAGATAGATAGATAGATAGATAGATAGATAGATAGATAGATAGATAGATAGATATGCTGTGTATTGCTCTACCAATCCCTATAATATATATTGCTGCTTTTAATTGAAGGAAGAAGCAGTCTGTTCACGCCCTTGTATATATCTGTTCCGTTCGCACTTTTTGCTTCTTCGTGGCAATTGATCAATTCGCTTAGTGCACATTTCTGATGCCATTTTTCTAAAAGCCGGAGAAGATTGCCTGGCTCACTGCCTGGCGCGCTAATCTCCCTGTAATCTGAAATACGTGCTGTAGAACAGACTAAGACCTTACAGTAGCGTAGCTGTGTAAGCTTGAGGCTTGTCATGGCATCGTTTAGGGAAACCTCAGCGGCTTGTTGCCAAGCAGCTGCTAACATAGCATAGCTATGTACATGTAATAGTGAAGCAAAGAGTCATGAGGATGAACACAGCTGATTTGCAGATGAAGAGGAAGGAATGGAGGAGGGTAAAGCATGGCGTAGCCTTGTACTGTGTAGTTTAGCAAGGCGATGGTACAGGGAAGTGAGAGTGAGGGGAATTGATTTGTGGTGTTTTACGTCTCAAAACAAGCTACGGTTATGAGAGACGCCGTAATAGAGGGCTGCGGAAATTTTAACCACCTGGGTTTTTTTAACGTGCACTGACATCGCACAGTACACGGGCCTCAACATTTCACTTCTATCGAAATGCAGCCGCCACGGCCGGGATTCGATCCCGCGACCCTCGGATCGGCAGCCGAGTACCAGCAGCCGAGTGGAAGGAGAGGAAAAAGAAAACATGACAAAATAAACCATAGCATAGCCTTCTACAGTATAGTTTAGCAAGGCGCGGGAAAGAGAGGTGAGGAGGAGTGGTGTAAAGGTGTGGATGACGTGAGGAGGAAAGAGTGCAATACAGAAAGAGATAAAGAAAGATGCCATAAACAAGAAAAGTGTAGAAAAATATTAGAAAAGAAAGATGAAGGAAAGAAGTTGAAGCAAGATGAAGAAAGTATTCAATCTGCATTGGCTGTGTCTTGTCATGCCAGCTACGCTGTTAACTCAGGTTTCACAGGCGTGGAAATAGCTTTAACTTTTCTGTTGCCCATTTGACGTTCACATAAAAATTCAGTATTTATTAGAGCTGTGCGAATATCAAAATTTTGAGTGCGAAGCAAATTCGAATATTTATGTTCATGTGCGAATCGAATATTTTTCGAATAATTTTCGAATATTTCTTTACTAATACCACGTCAGATTATGGAAAGATGTTCTGCTCAACATGGGCAAAAATATTTATAGCATGACCAGTGTACTACCACAGTATCATTCCAAAGTCCCGAGGAACAGTCAAACAGAGAATTGTGCAACAGAAAGCTGAGCTAACTTCGCCGCAGTACGCGAGTGCTAACTTCCCCGCAGTGCACGGGTGTTACCTTCGCCGAAGTACAGGATAACTTTGTCGCAGTACACAAGCGTTAGCTTCGCCGCAGTACACAAATGTTATGCAGCGAAAAAGACTACATGCGGGAATGGGCCACTTGACACACGACATAGCGTATTTTTTCCCCTTAATTACTAACTTAGAATAGTTCGAATGGTAAAATTTAAGCACGAATTGAATCGAATAGCATTTTTTTCAAAATTTTGAATATTCGCGCACACCTAGTATTTATAGATGAAACCAACCGCCTGGTTATGTACGTTAGTGTGAGCAAAATTAAAGTTACTGGGGATTCATTAACTAACTGCTTTCTTGGGGACTCACTTCACTGTTGAATGGGAATGTGGCACTGTAGAGTGTCAAAGTCGTAATTGACAATGTTATTGCCGTGTTTCTGTTCCATATCTAGAAGGAAGCTGTGGGTGGCGAAGGAAGGATGGTATGTATTGTCATATTACTGGAACAGCCAGATAGCGAGCAAGTCGCATCTTTAAGAATGATTGCGGTACCCAAGAAGGAGCGAGCATAGTTACCTCGGTAATGTTGACCCTACTGGATTTCATGTGGCGAGCAGGAATGCCATCGACGTTCCACGTTATCTTGGGCGCCGGGGAACCCGTGGCTTCGCACTTGAGGAGCAAGGAGTCGCCAGGTTTTACTTTGAAGTCCTTTGGCGATTCAAGTAAAACAGGAGCAGTGTCTGCACGGAATAAGTGTTTCGATTCAGTAAAATCAAGCAAAGTGACAGGTTTAGTGGCGGATTATACGTATGTGGGTTTTTAAAGTTCTATTCACCACAGGGATGATTGACTTCGCCTGGTCATATATTTGGTATTTGTCCAAAGTTAGGCTCAGGACAGCGCAGAGTAGCAGTAACAAGCGGCAAAGTGCAAAGGCAAGCATATTTTTTTTAGTTTAAGAAATTTTAATTTAAGGTGTTCGCGGCTTAGTGACGCGCGGGCTACTCCACTACTAGTTTTGGTACGAAGGAACACGCTGGTACGAACAAATCATTACGAACGCTTTGAAGAGCTCCAGCGAGTGGTTCGCATGTCCCGACGCAAGCTACAAGGGCAGAGTCGAAGTTAGCGAGCCAGAACAAACAATGCAGTCAATTCAGGAAAGAAACCGAGACAATTCACGGAAAAGGTAATCACAAATGTTGAATGCATAGCGTAACTGAAATTGGACATACTGGTATGAAATACATAATGCAACTGAAATTGAAACTTACAGAAACACATCTCAATTGAATTATCCGAAATTATAGGCATGATATTTGAAGAACTGTCGTGTGTACGTTAAGGCTTTTGTCGAAACAAGTGTAAATGAAGAGAATTGAATCGTGGCGTTTTTTAATGCAGCCAGAGATTCCTAATAACATTGTGCGATGTTTTATTGTACAAGAACGTATATTAATACACGAGCTGCCCTTATTTGGGGTGTTCCTATGATCCCCAAACAGACAGGGGTTAGTAAAACGAAACGCGCTTTTGCGACGGTCTCTTATAGACGAAACGCTAAAAAAAAATTTCACTTGCTAAATTCACTACTAGTGGGTGGCGAACATTACGAAAGCAATTTTAATAAAGCTGCATGAGAGTTAATGTAGTTTTGTCGTTTGCAGCCTTCGACCATCGTCTTTAAAGCACGGAGGGCTTCGCCGACGCGATGAGTGCAGGACCGCCGCCGCCAAGATATTTCAACGTTCTCTTATCTCTGAGGTCATGTCAGGGAGCGGCGCGTTTAGACCATGTACTTATGCGTCAGTATCCGTGATTGGCGATAACAGCTTTTTTTTTTGCTTTCTTAATATTCATCATGGGAAACATATTTTAAGCGTTCATCGAAACTGCCTCCTGCATCTGAAAATCTGAATTTTCTGGGAGCCTCCTCTACATCTACGCGTCTTTAAAGGGCGCTCCACCCGGCCTCATGAAAAATTTTGGTTGTGCACCAGAAGTTGCTACATGGCCAATAAGGAGCGTCCTACTGCAAAGACTTTTCAAATTCACTCATTAACAGATAAAGAAGTGTTAGAAATGGTCCGAAAAGAAATTTGTGGAGGCGAGCGTCACTGCCATATGACACCCTTGCCACTTGCCAACGGGGTGGTGCGAAGTGCACGCAGCTGGTCCCCTTCCAGCAGAGAGACACCGGAAGCGACGCCTCCGGGTTGTACATATATGCGTACTGTCATAAACTGAAGTGTACTGTCAGTTCAAAACGGCCAGACCAAGTGAGGGGCACGTTAAATTGGGCTTTTTACGCAATGTAATATTTCAATCAAATAGTCCTTGAGACTCAGTTGGCACTACGCAATTAGAAAACTGAGTGCTCACCTCCCAGGATGAGCTGTGCCGATGCCTGCGCCTGGGCGAGAGCGTTGTACGCTAGGCACTGGTAGATGCCACCGTCTTGGGCGGCCACCGTGGCCAATTGCATGAGGCGCCGGTCGTCGAGCAGGCTAACGCGCACGCCGTCGTCCAGAAGCTCCTGAGCGTCCTTGAACCACCTGACCATGGGCGGGGGTCGGCCCGCCGCCACGCAACGCAGAGATGCCGGCTGGCCAACGTGGGCGGTCAGCACCTCTGGTACGAGGCGAGCCTCCACAGGAGCTGCGGCAGAGGTTGCGAAGTCGCGAAAACGGTGAACTTTAAGAAAAATGGAGCAACTCGTTGCTGTTCAGCTCTGTGGCTGTAGAATTACGCGGCCGGGAACACAATGTTCCGAGCCGCGAAGTGACTCACTGACCAATTACGCTTCAAAAATATGCAAAACCGTATACACCTTTTCACAGAATGCTCCCTGTTCAGCGCCATAACCACCCCTGCGGGCTGGACTCAGTATACGTGCCTCCCCTCCCCGCCCCAACAAAAAAAAAAGAAGAAGAGAAGGGAACGCTGTCCGCCTTTGAACACCCGATATCACAGTCCAGAAAAGAGGTGTTGCCTCTCTTCCGTGAAAAGGTTTCTGCGCCCATGTGACAGTGGTAGACGTCTCAGACCCAAAGATTAATTGGTCGCCATCGCGGACATTGAAACGGCCACTGTGTGGAAAGTATAGCGCAGTCGCTTCATGACACGCGCCTGATAACAGTGTTTGCACTGGTTACGGGCCCGCTCACCGAAGCGGATACATCTTGAAATACATCAGCGTGAGTTTATGCGAGGAAACCAAACCTTATGGTGATCAACGGCAGGTGGTTGTCAACTCTTGCCAACATAAACGAGTACTAACCAGTGCGACTATTGTGTAGGTAAACACAGTATGGGCCAGGTCTCTGCTGCTTACTGTTAAGTGCTCAGAAATTGGGCGGTAAGGGTGGACGGGCTGTGGTTGGTGTAGTAGTACACAGGCACGCTGATGCATGCTCTTGCGTATGAAATTGACAAGAAAGGGAAATGCTGACTGCTCACATCGCACATCCAGCGTGATGGTGGCCCGCTCCTCGCCTACTGCGTTGGTGACCAGGCACAGGTATTTCCCGGCATCTTGCGGCTCTACTTTTCGAATGAGCAGCGATCCTTCGGTCGGTTCGTGCCTCGAGCTGCCCACGACGACGGGATGGTGCGGGCTCGCATTGTCCGCCGTAGGCAGTCTCTCCCATCTGGACAGAAATCAGAAACAAAAAGTCCGGTCAATTTTTTAAAATTAAGATATGAGAACGTGGGAATGTAGGCTCTCAGACGCGGTATTTGTGATTGAATCTAAGCACTGCGTATTAGTGATATGCAAACGGGTACTCGTTATGTGTGCAACAAACATCCCTTTGCGTGGCTGTATTGAACAAAGACTCCAGTCGCCTTGATATAATTGTATAATACTTGCCAAACAGCAAATTGGTAATTGTGCACATAGTTCATCAGTTGTCCGCAAAGCTGCATTTCTTATGAATAAAATTAACTTCCCTTGGATATACAGACATGAAGAGCTCGTGATATATTGCTCACTGGGAGGTGGCAACACCTTCCAGTGAGCAAGCATCGTCATTATGGCGTGAAATTTTGAACAGAGGGGTTTAAATCATACCTGTACAGCAAATACCTTGCGGGAAGGAAAACCGCCGCTGTACATGCTACGGCGAAAACCCTCAAAGGGCTAACCGCAATGTATACTCAAGGGGGAGGCACCTTGGAGTAGAGATCGCGGCAGCACTTAGAGCAAGTGCTGTAGCGCTCGCTTGCTCACTATATACTCCATTTATTAAGATTCAGTGACCTATCGGTAATGGAGTCTCGGGAGCGTGATCATTTCAACACCTAGGCCTGGGTTCAGTTCCCATCGCGACCCATGTTTACTAAATTTTCTTTTCAGGTCAGCTACTCTATCATGTTTACAGTAGCTGCCATTGCAGATTTGGCGTCGATGCCAGCATTCTTTGGTTACTGTTGTTCGCATATGCACACGGATTTCTTTTATCATGGTCAACGCTGCCAACGATACCGGATATCTTGCGACACGAGTTCGCATTAATACATTTTGAAACTACAATGTCATAAAATTACAAATATTTCTTTTAGGGGCGAAGCTCCTTAAGGCGTAGGCTTGTCTGCCATAGTTGTCCGTCGTGGCCACTTCTTCTTCATCGAACGCTGAGCTGCCTCGAACGCTGGCACGCGCTCTTGTGTCACGAGTTCACGCGGTTCCTCTTCGTCGCCTCGAACGCTGGCACGCGCTCTTGTGTCACGCGTTCACGCCGGTTCCTCTTCGTCTACACCGGCATCACTCAGTTTCGGCTTCGTTTCGTATTACATCGCAATAGCCCCAGCTTTAAGTAGTTGTTCACAACTTTTCTGGAAGGTAGAAGATGCGAAACGAATACCACAGTGTTCTAGAGAACTCAGTTGTCTGTCCATACAGCACGAAGCATGGCTAAATTAATCCGGAACTCGGCACGATTTACGATGAACTTCCGGTGCTTCGCCCACTCATCATCATTCACTGCGTGGATATGCGTGGATTTTTTCTGATTTCCTTGCATGCTGTTTGAGGTCCGACAAAAGCGATGCCACTGAACTCCCACGTTTACTTCTTGTATACTAATTTGAAATCCCTTCCAACACACTTTTTCTCTTTTTGTTTGCTTGCTTTCACGGTCCAGGCTTTCAATTCTCTTTCCCACCCTTCCTTGTTCTTTTTTTTTTCTTCCCATCCACAACGTTTCGTTTACGCTTTCGGAACTTCCGAATGCCGGAGTAACCCACCCGGCAGGACAGTCGCGCTTTAAACGATTCACATTGCAAATTCGATAGCGTCCGCCCCGATAAAGCCTCTCCGCCTATACTCTTCACTTTCGCCACCGCGCAGGGTTCTATTTTCGGCATCCCAGCTTTTCGTTCGGTCGGGAATCCCGAGTGCGATCTCCGAGAAAAAAAAAAAAAAACCTATTTCAAAGTCAATCGACCCAGACCGCAGTCGAGCCGAGCTGACAACGGCAGCTCCTCGGAGGACGCTCCGTTGGCCGAGGCTGTTTTGTTCGTGGTCGAGACCCCGGCACCCAAGTCGAGATCTTTGTGCGGAAGATAGGGAACGTGCTGGCGCGTCCGTAGCCCGTATTGTGGTGAGCTTTGCTTGGATGTTGGAGCGCTGGGGGCACTGGATCAGAAGGCGTTCGCGCGAAGAAAAAGGAGGCGGAGTCGAGGAAGAAGAAGTAGGGGATATGCGCACGAAGCGATGTGGAAGAATGGAGAACGTGGCGAGTGTGCAGGAATGCGTAGCGTATAAGGTGTCGGAAAAAGTTCTGCGTGCAAACACGGATGCAAGGGGCGGGAAATAGACGACTGACGCGGCGACTGTCTAGTGAAAGGTCGCACTGTAGTGGAAAAGGACGCAGAAACCGAACTTTATTTCACCGTAAGAGAATTCTTTGCTGGGTTGTTTGGACGATTATGGTAAACTGAGGAGCCCGGATCGAGACACGTAGAATAACGCACACAGCGTTTGTCCTGTGCTGTGTGTGTGTTCTCTCTACCATGTCGAATTTGCGCCCGGTAGTTTGCGACGACGGGCCTGCGCATGCTCAAGAAGGGCAGCACCACTGCTTGACAGACTGCGCAACACACACACACACACACACACACACACACACACACACACACACACACACACACACACACACACACACACACACACACACACACACACACACACACACACACACACACACACACACACACACACACACACACACACACACACACACACACACACACACACACAACTGAACATGTTCTACATGCTGGAGTCCCTGGTCCCCAAGTCATCTGCTGCACAAGGACCGACTCCTTCTGCCCGCCTTCTCATCGCCTTGCCCTTCGGCACCAGCACCACGTGAAGGGGACACGTTCTTTACAGTGAAGGACAACCCCCGACAGCAGCATCTTGTCTCTCCACCACAAAAACACCTGGACTAACCCATAGTTTATACAATCGGTAGCTGCTCAATTTTCGCGATAGGGCATTATGTTTGTTGCATTTCACGCATTTAAAACATATACATTGGCACATCTGCACTAAGCTATACCCGGGAGCCTTCTCTGCTAGAAATTCAAACCGGCATTATCGTAATTGGCATGACCTTAAACTTTCACGCCTCATTACGTGCAGATTGACCCCTCACTGCTTTGGCCTCCTACACCCTCCCCCACCTTTTTTGTTAGATAATTGGCTCTCCCTCGAAATTCACCTTTCGGGAATATTTCCCTACTTTTTTTATTTTACAATTGGCTGTAATCCCGATATACCTTCGGGTGGTGCGGGCTACCCCCACATTATTTTAATTTGTTTTCGAGCGCAGGGGGACAAATTTAACAAGCACACACACACACACACACACGCACACACATACGGAAAAGAGAAAAGTAGACACCACGAGCTCAACGTGGTGCACCCACGTGGTGTAGAGGGGCTTTAGTGGTGTCTGCTTCTCTCTCGTCCGTGGTGTGTTGCGCTGCCTGTCATGTATCAGTAGCAACTCGTTCAACTGTCCGTTCTTTTACAGCACAAATAGTCTAATTATTTTTGAAATACGAATATTGTGATGCCCCTAATATTTGCCAGCAAAAGGATATCTTGTATTCAGTAGCTGCTGTGAGATATCCTCTCTATATAATTGTTCCCTCTTTCCCACCTGCTCGAAAACTGACAAAGGCTGCGTCGTAAAATCTTGTAAAGTGTCCGTACATGTATAGTGCTACAGCTGAATTCATGAAACGATGTCCTGTTCAGAAGGACGCGGTATCGAATCCCGGCCGCGGCGGCTGCATTTCGATTGAGGGGAAATGTTACGGCCAGTGTATACTGTGCGATGTCGGTGTGCGGTAAAAAAAGTCCCCAGGTGGTCGAAATTTCTGGAGCCCTCCACCACGGCATCTCTCACAATCACATCGTGGTTTTGGGACGTATAAAGCACAAGGAATCAAATAACTCACAAAATAAAATCTACCTATGGTATTTGGTGGCTGCTGATTTACATCCCATATCATCTAAAGCGTAACATTTTAGAACCTTCCCAACCTCAATGATAAGGTTTAAAGACATACAACATTGCATGTTCTCAAACAATTCAAAAATGAAACTCGAAAAGCATCATTCTGTGGGCGTTTCCCAGCGCTGTTCTATATTTTCTTATCTGAACTTGTTTGCAGTTGAGTTTGGGAAATCCTCCGTACGTTACCTTTCCTTACTGATTACAATCTCCGCCGCTGCTTTAATAAAGTACCAGAAGAGGTGTGACGAAAAGTGCACATCACTTCATATCTTCTTGTACTAATATATGACCAAAATAAAATTAAATTCGTCTCTGTTAGCTGGAGATGAATCCTTCGTTTCGCTTCCTTATGAAATGGTAAAATGCGAGTTAGTCTAGTGGGTCAAATAAAACATGTGCCTACTACGAAACGCGAATGTCGCTTCAATAAGCCCAATGTCCTCGGCTGAGGGAGGCGCTAAAGCTTCTTTCAGAGACGAACGCACGATGTGTACGATTTTCTGTTGTTGTTGTTGTTGTTGCTGTTGATGTGTTTTCAAATGTTTCGCAGCGAACGAGTTCAGAGCAATGACGCCGTCTTTGGTAACGTGTTGAAAGAACGGCAAGGATTTGTCTTGATACTTTGTAGTCTAGTTACTATTCAGCATTTCGGACTTGCTCGTTAAGAGCTGAACAATGCGTGCTTGAAATAACTCACCGCTTTTCCATAGTTGCTGCATTTTTAAGTATCCTTTGAAGCCTAGGGCCAGTTGTGCTGAGCATGCCCCGTGGTTCTGTCAAGTTGTCTGTGACAGCTTATTGCCTTGGGGAAAGTACCCTCAGTTTGGCTGTTAGAAGTATAGTTCATTCGAACTATTACCATCTAAAAATCACAATATAATGTGCGGGATCTCCACAGGACGAATTGAACAGCACGTGGCTTCATCCGTGGCAGAATTTACGCGGAGCGTTTCGTGGGTTCGGCCGGATTCTCTCCTTGCTAAGGCAATGAGCACTAGTCGAACGATAATCATTAAGGGCCCTTATTTTTGCCATTGGGTGCTTTTTGTCTTGCGTGCGGAGTATATCTACATTATTGATTACTATTACGCGGTAATGTAGGAAGTGCATCCTTAATTGCTGCTTAGTCCTGTTAGTACGCCACTAGTATGCACAGTCTTGCACAGAAAAGACAAAGACGCAAGAAAGAAGAGATGCGGATTTCGTGTTTCTTCGTCGTTCAATGTGTCCGTGTCATTTCTGCTGCCACATGTTGCAATCTAGTAGAAGGTACAGCGTGTCGTACATTTGGTGTACGACATCATCCTAAAGGCAGCGCAAAACAGCACGGATGTAGAAGATGAACATGTCTTTGTCCGTGTTGCTTGCAGTGCATTTAAGGATGAATCATGGGTGGCTTATTCGAGCGCGCACATTCCGGCGTGGTGCATCCCCGAGCCGTGTCGTCATCTCCTCAGTGACCGACACATTATCGAGCGCAGCGTAGAGCGACGTCGTGTGCGCGTAAGCGTACTAGGTACGGTTTCCATTCCCGCCGACAGGTTATTGCGAAACGGAATGTATACGGGAAGTGCGAGAAAGAAACGCGAGAGCAGCCGGAGGGGCTATATGGATATTGACCAGCACGCGACATGTTATATGCGCGTGGCATTCTCGAAAAGGGCGCAGACAGATCCTTCGCAGCCCTTCGCCGCGAAGTGGACGCCGCGCCCGCGCGCGAGACGATGTGAAGAGGCTCTCCGTCTTCATCCATCAAGGCACTGCGGCCGGCTGGGACGAGCCGGCGGCCAGGAAAAGACTGGGAAAATACGCGGGACGACATCTCTCCTCTTTCGCGATCCTCTCCCGTCCCATCCTCCCCTGGCCGAAAAGGCGTGTTTCGCCTCCGCGCGGTCTCTCCTTTTGACCAACGGTCATTCCCTGCGGCTTGAGCCCCAAACTGGCTTGCGACATACCCCGCCGCTTCCTTCTTCTTTTTTTCCTTTTTGGGCCTGTTTTTCTTTTTTCTCTCTTGCGTGACTGCGTAGTGGTCTCGGTTTCTCACTAGGCACGACTCCTTATCTTCTCTATACTCGTGTGACGCGTCCGTTCTGTCGAAGCTGCTTCTTTCTTTCTTTCTTTCTTTCTTTCTTTCTTCTTTCTTTCTTTCTTTCTTTCTTTCTTTCTTTCTTTCTTTCTTTCTTTCTTTCTTTGTACTTTACATTCTCGTAACTGTCATGAGTGAGAGGCGGTACTTTTTTCACAGCTGTCTTCTTCCTTTTCATTTCTCTTTTGCTAGAAAGGTTTCCTTGTTCTTGTTAACCTGAACCACTGTGTCCTTATCCCTTTCACCTTGCTGTTTTCTTTTTCACCAGGTCTGCTGGGTGTTTCAGATATGGCGCGTACACCAGACGACGTACGACGCTTTGCGGTTTGCGTCGTGCGTTCGCTCTGATAATGCGCGCTTTGTGCAAAGCAGGCGGGAACGGGAGAGTTTCGGTAGGGAGCAGTTGCAAGAACGGGAACAAACGCGAGAACTGAACCAATACTTTTTTACGTTCTGTGTTTTCGGTGTACGAAGAGAAATCACTATTGGCATAACCTGCATGTGGCTACAGTTGTGCGAATTCAACGCCTATGGAACTGCTTCTTTACGCAAGTGCGTGTTTTTTTGCATTGACCGATCTCTTCGACTGCACACACTTCCGTCAGCCTGGTCTTTCCTGAGCCCAGCCGAGAATGCACTGCGGACTTTGAAATGACAGTTTGCTATGCTTTGCTAAGTGACGCAACGACGAATCATGCTGCTTGGGACAATTGCAGCCGCGAGAAATGTGTCCAAGCTTTTTGTCGTTCTTTGCTCCATGGCATGCAGGGACGATCGCTAAGCGAACACATTTGCCCCGTCACGACAGCCGGTCGCTATGGTAGCAGCTAGACAGTTATGAAATGAGGGCTTATACCGTTACCAAGCAAAAGTTGGCCAATGCACATTTAGAAGTTTCTTAGTTCTAGTTCCATATCAGAGATACTTGGCTCTAGAGTGTAAAATTGGCAAAGAAAGACCAATCCCGCTATATAGCTTCGAGATTCTAAGAAGAACCGCCATACCTAACCTAAAATGCGGATGGCTGCACTCAACGAATAGATTGCCAGCGTAGGTTGAGGGCTTAAAGAGACAAAATATACGCTTTGCACCCTAAAACGCTACAAGCTGGGCACTTCAGCAGTGGCGCAACAAAATATTCAACGTTCTACAGGTCAAACTGATCGGCGATGAACACTACCAATACTTACTCGGATGTCAACTACAATGAACACTACTACGACTGGGTATCGATTCGCTTGAACAGGGCATACTACTTTTACAAAATAGTAGGGGTAATTAAATTTTTTGCAACATTGTAACGGTATGAGCGAGCTTTGTCACAGCGCCGTATCTGAAAGTGATAAGGTTTCTAAGAATAAATATGATAAAATTTACTCACAGGTATTTCGGGGGAGGATAGCCCTGGGCGGCGCAAGGTAACTCCACCGAGTCTCCTTCATTCGCCACAACAGAAGATCGAACATTTGTGATGCGCGGTGGCACGTTCACCTTCAGATCTGTCCGCCCGAAAGACAACAGAACGAAGATTGTTCTAAAATGCTCCCAATAACATTTTTTGCATTACAAAACGGAGAAAGGCACACTAGACACAAGTATAGGCAACGCATCCCCTTCGAGGTATATAAAGGTTAACGAGTGAAATGCGCGTGGCTTTTACTGCTGGCTGACTTCCAGTATGCCACGCCAGCTGGCACAAATTGGAGTACTGAACTAATTCAGTCGTTCTCAAGAACAAATATTCCTGACGTATTCACAAATATTCCCGACGAAAGTCTCTTGCGCATCATGTGCGTCCATGCTGGAGTTTCTGTCATTAGGGCTAGAAGGAAAGATACAGCAGCACGTAAGTGTAGTGACAACAAGCAGTACCTGTGACGACGAGCCGGCCGTAGGAGCTGAGTTTTGTCTCCCCAGTTAGCCGGTGCCATGTGCGACAGCGAAACTCGGTAGAGGCGTCGACCTGTTGAACTTGGCGCACTTGCAACTCTCCGCTTGGAAACACGCTCATACGACCACCTGCAAGAAAAGAGGAACCGTTATTTTCCTCTCGAGCTATCCCACGTTGTTTCCGAATTCGTGACGATAATGTCGTACTTGGATGGCGTTGAGAAAGCCTCGCAACATCAAATTTAATGTAATTAAAATGCAGCATAATCAAGTGGCTCTTTAGTATGTTGCACATAGGTAAACATGTAATCATACATTTTCTGTCTTTCGTGTGCGCTAAGTTTTCTTTGCGTGTGTGTGTGTTTTTGTGACTAGGGTCAGCAAACTTTGTGAATGAGCTGGCGACTGTGAAATTCAGTTGTGTTCGGTCAGGTTGCGCTCGAACCGTGTTGGTGGTGCAATGACAAAAGGGAATGAACATCACAAAAAACATATTCAGAGCCTTCATATTCCCCCAATGTCGTGACTCTAGCGCAATGACAGTTAGGCTTAGACCATAAATTTCTCCTCTCTGACAGCTTATTACATATCTTGCGCAAGCGCTTCAAGCGTCGTTAGCGTCCTCTGTACAGTTGGTTTGTCACAAGGGATGAGGCCCGAAAGACCACCGGAACGACAATGAATTTATATACTGTGTAAGCTGAGTTAGCCATTACTGGAACAGTTTCTTTCCTACAATGCGAGAGCTAACATGTCGGGTTACTTGATTCCTGCTTTTGTACAATAAGCACATTATATACCTGATAAAAGCAGGGTAAATTCCGGTGTATCGAATAAAGTACGTAGCCGACATTCATATTTATCCAGTCAAGCTGCTTACCACTGTCGATCGCTATTAGTCTACGCAGCGTGCAGGGCCACGCTTCTGTCTCTGCGCCAACTCCTAAGTGGTACTCGGGCATTAACTTTAGCAAAGCTGCGTATACGTACAGCGGTCCCCTTCCTTTTATTTCAGTGTCACAACGACAACACCAGAAACATTTTGGTAATTGGTTATTTGCCCCGCGTTGATACAGGTGGCTGTAGGTACATGCAGCCCACACAACTCTTTCCTAAAGTTGTTCGAAGGGGCCATACTTTATTTTTTCTTCTGGATCATCTCCACTTGAAAGCTCGCGCGTGACCTAGTGGTGATCATTATGTGTTTTTGTGAATTAGATCGACATTTGTTTGAAACAAGTTACCGACGAACACTGGCGCTCATGAGTAAAGAGCTTATCGAACCTAAATGCGCTACCAGCGCTATAGCCTTGACCAATCGCATTTTGAAAAACAAAACAAAACAAAATAAATATTCCAAGAAAGAACAATGCATTGGGTGGAACAATCTTGAGCGGGGTAACACTTAGTTTTAGTGTTACGTCCAATTAAGTGATCGAAATAGACCACACCCGTCGAAGGCCGCACCCCACTAATATGAACAGGCAGGTTGGTCGGAGGACATATAAGGGCCAGCTCGCACAGATGAGCTACGCAAGCACGTACGCGGCAGGTGCGCGGACTTGGAAAGCACGTCCACTTTCTCCGTAATTGGCATAGTAAGAATGATAAAACACGACATTATCACTGGCTTTCTTGGTCGAGACTACGCCCAAAATCGCGAATTAGATCGTGCCTCCGAACGTTCGCGACTCAATCAAATTTTCTTGGTGGAAAAGTGTGCCACTTACAGTTGTACTTGGAGCATCTTTTCATTCTCCACAGTAGTAGCACCTTTTTAGATACAGTGGCATTAACCTTACCGAGACTGTGGCAAAAGGTTAAAATTGTAGGAAAGTTTTGGCTTGGGTTACATCTCCGTAACGCTCAAAGACGAAAGCCTGCTGCGCGTATGTCGTGGTGCATCAAGTCATAAATTGAGTCGCATACTTCGGAAACGTAGATTTTGAGGCAAAACGTCGGCACGGTATACGTAACGAGCCTCAATGAGAAAGTACGCGTTCTGGCATTTAGGTCGACATTGACAACGATGTATGCGAGAGCTTGGGCATATGCCTCTTTAGCGCATTGCAAGATCGCAGCGGGCTACCACGTCATATAAAATCACACATGGCGAATACCCGCACACTTTGTCAAGCGATATGAGGGCGTGCGCTACGAAACACAAAAATATAAGCCCGACAAAAAAAAAAAAAAATAACACAAAAGCATCATTTTTCACACATGCATGATATAGATTCGATATCAGGGCATGAGTTTCGTACAGAAAAGAATCATTTAACTATAAGTGTAATCAATGAAAATGGATTAAATGGAGGCAGGTGCACACCGCATTCGGTATGCGGGCATGAGGCAGGATTGTTCGGATATACGAGCCGCAGGATAGAAAGAAAGAAAGAAAGAAAGGAAGAAGAAAGAAGAAAGAAAGAAAGAAAGAAAGAAAGAAAGAAAGAAAGAAAGAAAGAAAGAAAGAAAGAAAGAAAGAAAATGTGACGTATATCCGCATCGGCTACGATAGTCTGAGGCAGTCAACCATTTGGGCCGTGTTCGTACAGTGCGCGATTGCGTGTGGTCCATGAACTGTGTGTCCTAAATCCACAAAAAGTTAAACCAAACTTTCCATGAAGACCACCCAGACACTACGTGCCAGCGCCATACAGGACACTTAAGTTAACGAGTTCGCCTTTAAAATTTCCTTACGCTTCGCACACCGACAAGTCTTTCTTTTCTTTTTTTTTTCATGGGCTTCCGCAATAAGCCGCTAATACTTTCGCCTAAAAGAAACAAAAATGGACTGAGAGTGCCTCTTTCGATGCGTTCTTATTTCCTTGTACCATTTCGACCTTGCGTCACTTACTACGTGAGACTGTGCACCAACTATCCAGACGCAATATTAAAGACGATAGTCTTTCCTGGGATACTTGAACGCAGATATCTTGGTATGTCTTTCTGTTTGTCTGTTACACAATTCAGCCACCCAGCCAAAGTATGAGCATTTGCCTAATGCCCAGCCATCTTAAACTGGTAGCTGCCTTCACACTTGTGAACATTGTCGATCAAAAAGCAAATATTACACATATCTGGGGCTCACCATCAATACGTAAGTATTAGTTGGTGTGTTACTTTACTAAAGAATACATAGATAGGTAATTCTAAAGACCCTAGTGTTTCTTAGGCTGCGCTAAAAATGCGACTCTATGCACGAAAAAGGCCTCCGCCGACGATTTGGTGCTGCCTCTTGGCAGTTTCCAGGGATTCTGCACAAGCTCATGTTTCCTGACTGCGCTGCCAGATGACGTCCATATCTCACGCACCTTACTACAACCGGCAGAAGACTATCGTCTTTCGACGACATTTGTAGCGAAGCGCGCAGATACGCAGCCAGTTTTTTATGTTAAAGTACCACTGCTCTTGTGATTGAGCGCAAGGAATGCCAACGTTAACTCCGAACCTGCTGTAACATGGCCTCCGCAGCTTTCCACCTGGGAAGAGTACAACGGATTAATAAAGCTTTAGCTGCACTGCACGATTGGACACAGCCAGGGGATGGAACTCAATACGAGAGGCGTACTCTCACTGAACGTTTGCCTTTCGCTGTAGCGCACTTCTTCAGAACTGAAGCTTTACACCTCGGGCCTTCATCTCTGGAACAACTCAACTCGAACAAAACAACGGTATAGGCATTTTGCTGTCAGGATATAAGATAAGCGTGTGGTCTTTGTGGTAGCTTAGTGACTAATGCATCGCGCTGCTCAGCTCGAGGGCGCGGACCGAGGCAACAGTGGCTGCATTTCAATGGAGACGAAACGCGTAAATATCCGCGTCATCAAATTTATGTGCGCTTGAAAGGACCACGGTCGGTAGATATGAATAGACGGAGGGCCACTGTGGTTATATTACATAATGCTCCAAACTAGAAAAGAAGCTCAGGGGAAGATGGAGGCTTGAATCGATGAATATATCGCTAAAAACGATGTAGAACAGGGAATGTGCAACTGACAAAGACGTGTCCACTTGTCAAAACGTTGGATCCTGCGACATTGCCTGTTCTACATCAATTTTAGCGATCTGTTCATCGATAATGCTCCAACGTTTAATAAGGTTTACACATTGTGTGGTGCATTAGATCCTTGAAAGTTTATGCACCGATCTGGAGTTGTACAGCGCGCACGTGAACGGCGTTGAACTCTGCACACGGTACAGTCATGGACGAATGAGACGGGTGCGAGAAGTTACAAAAGGAAAAAAAAAGCTTTGCAAGTTATAACTGGACGGGACAGTTTCCCACGCTAGTTATTGGGTTGCGAAAGACTTCATGTCTTAAAATAAACTTGACAACCAAAATCATATTGGCATTATAAGTATAGGCGCAAACACAGAATAAAGCGTTTTATTTAACGTACACCTTGTGGGCATTCGAATTGCTCATGAGTGTACACATATCAAGTAAACAAAGCAACTATAAGAAAATCTCTGGGAAAATTGAATATTAAAAAAATAGAGAAAAGCCGTGCGGACCGTTAGTGACGACGTCGGTCTTGTCGGCAATTTTCTGCTCCCACGAGACGACCATCACATCGTCTCGCACGAAGGACGGTACGTGACATCGCAGAACGGCCGTGTTTCCCGCGATGGTGAACTCGTCGTACACTTGCACTTCGTAGTATTGCTCCACGACTGCGGATGAAAAGAGAGGAGAGACGAGAGAACGGGAGAATGGGGGGAGCAAGTTAGTACATTTTCCGACTGTCTTTTTCTTCTTTTTTTTGGGATTGTCTCTGCACGTATACCTTGAGAAACAAGCAGCCCACGCAACTATTAGGCAAAAGAAAAAGAAAAAGAAAAAGGATCACAAAATGAGACCAATTAGATTGAACATGCCAAAGAAACCTAGCTCTTGCCAAGTGCGATTCCACTCATATTGTTGTTCAAAATGTTGAGCTATTTTTGAGAGACATTAGTTTCTGAAATATGGCGGCTGCTGCTATGCCACCTAGGCTGCAATTACTCCCATAAGCCCAAAGCGCTAAAAAAAATCAAGCATAAATGTTTATTTGTGCAGCATGCTGAACACGCTATGGAGAATCCTTGCTGGTGTACGGTGTAAACCAACCGGTTTGAATGTAATTTGAAAGTGTACTGCCAACTTCATCTTATTCTTTGTTTTCACACTCTAATTTTGGCAGTGTGCAGCCTTTAAAAACCCGATGTTTACAGAAGCTCCGACACCACATCGGTCACGCTAACACCTTAACAAACCTCACGCCTGATTTATTTTGGCAGCTTTTCTGACGTGAATTTTTTCTCCTCCTCTTCCTCCGAGGTTGGGCGAGAGGTAGTGAAGTGTGTATATACGGGATGCCAAAGAAGCCAGTTTCTACCATAACGAAGACAAGTCCACTAGTAGAAACATTGGCTCTTCCTTTCGACATTCCCCCGTTTGATCGTTTTGAACAATTTTAGCCTTATTAATCATATTATGAACTCCTTTGGGAGCTGCCATATCAATCAATCAATCAATCAATCAATCAATCAATCAATCAATCAATCAATCAATCAATCAATCAATCAATCAATCAATCAATCAATCAATCAATCAATCTTTTATTTTCACCATTTTCTACATAAGCTGAAAAAGGGCTGTTAAGTGGCTTTTTCATTGTAATAGCTAAATTAACACTACAACAGCGGGCTCTCATGCTTGAACACGGACCTAAAAAAAACGTTCGTAATTTCGCATCTTTGTTAGTTTGACGCCATTAAAAACTGCGAAATAACTCGTGTAAAAGCCCAAGGTAGCGGCGCCCATGTATAAAAAAAAAGATATGATCTATACTATGCAAAAAAATAATTGATGCGGAGTTTACACAAACCTGCTCGCACGCGCACTTCGGTGCTCAGGATGGCCCCGAATATATTGTCCGCCCTGCAACGGTACGTCGAGCCGTGCACCTCTTGGCGAAACTGCGACGCTGCGAAGGGCGGGAACCGTAGCGTGCCGTTGGGAAGGAGTTGCAGCAGTCCCTGGAGCGGCTCCACCTCGACACCCTCGCGTAACCACGTGACCCGCGGTGGTGGTTGACCTACGACCGCACAGTTGAGCGATGCCCCCGTCGTGTTTGAGAAGCGCAGCTCCGCGACCATGGACTCCAGGAGCCGAGGGCCCAAGCCCTGTGGAGTGGTCCGAACGGGACATGCTGCACGGAAGCGAAGAGAGAAAAGAAACGAAACACTTAGTTGGGGCACCTTGGCAAGCAACGAATGGTATTGTCAGAGTAAAATAGCTGACGTCTCAAAATATCAACCAACTCAGTAAGCCAGCCGAATCTTGGCTCAATATTGTCTTCACGTCGAATCAGTAATGTTAAAGGTATGACAAAGGACTTACTTGTGATTACAGCAAGAGATCTCCTATTCGTACTGATAGTTTGATGGTTATAACCCGGTTTATGAAAAATTAGGGTGGAATTAGGGAACTATGGTATTTTTCATGAACCGTGCTTTTTTTACAACGCTCACCCGCTGGATGTGGCACTGACATTGTGTTTAGAGTAATGCACATGTCACCGCATTTCAAGCTCCTAATAACAGTTCCCTCAAGGACCGTGCTGTTACTCAAAGGAGCAGAACGAGAATACAAAAAAAAAGAAAAAAACATTTCGAAAGCAGAGCGGAACTAGCGCACACAAAGCAGATGAAAAAATGGGAAACTTCTCTGCTGGGGGTAAACGAAACTTTCTTCGAAAGGTTTTCCTGCGGCAAAGGTTTTCCTTTATGGTTATAGATTGCTTAGGAACAAACGCGACGACTAAGTTAGGGTTAAAGGATATTCAGAGTTTGATGCTAGGTGCACATTCTTGTTTGAGTTTACGTTAGTGCATCAGGCTCCATAGTTTGATAAGTATTTGGCACCGGTCAGCGCTTGCAAAACTTTCGTCAGAGCTTCATTTTTTTCTTTTTACCTAAACGTAAATATCAGGTCGGAGAAAAAGGTGAAGCAGCATCTAAGCGCTCGCAAGTTTCTCCTCCAGGTATGATGAAGTTGAATTATTCAGGACCGCATTTGCTTTCGCACGTCTGCTGTGCTTTCGTGGCAAAGGATGTCAAACATGGCCCGGCGCGTTCTGCATCACGCTGCGCGTGGAATCCACGTGCGGTTACGACTACTTAAAGGGTAGAAGTGTGCAGAATATTTTACTTGTAATACTAGGGACACCAAACTTGGTTCCGTATGCCAGGTATAAGTCCCACGCAAAAATGCTTTCGCGACTAAGTTTCTTCTTCACCTGTTCAGATGCGTTTTGTGGAATAATGTAGCTATAGATGGCAAATGAGTTTTGCGGAAATTTTCCCTTTCACATTGTAGCTATAGATGTTGCGCTGCATTTGTTCGGACACCGAGAATCTTAGAGAAGGTGGCACATTTGGTGCTGTTATTATCCTCCATTATTTCGCACCAAGCAGTGAGTCCTACTGCCTTCGTTTCATAAAAAGGGATTAGATCATTACATCGCGAGCGTTTTTCGTGAGCGTCCTCGGATTTTATCAGTATCCAATTTTTCAAGCGTCTCAGACACTTATTTGATTTATTATGATTACGTCAGTCAAACAAAACATTTGAAGTAATGTGAGAAATATGAAAAAAAAATTGTGTTTAGACACGACTAGTTATTGTGTCGCATGTTTTCGTATGTAGTTCGGTTGTCGCAGAACCTCGTTTTGCTCTTCAGGGAGCTCTTTACACGAGGGTTTACTTTGGCCGAAAACGCGAATGGGGACGTGTGTCTGAAGTGAATTAATGCTGCGTTAACATGCTGCGATGCAGTCGTACCAATGACACTAATTGACTTCCTGCGCCCTGTTATAAACATGAACAGCGGTGATCTATATTTACGCACATCCATTTTGAGCTTCGGCTTTTGAGCCCGGAGAGTAAAGTTACTGGTGGCACGAAAATGTTTCAAAACTGTGGAGTGCTCACTGTTCTATCGATTACACGGTGCTTTGAGCAGGCAGCTTGGTTTAATGTGAGTGTTGTTGCTTCCTGTATTGGATAATCGGATGCGGGATCACAGTAGGCTTAGCTGAACGACAGTTTTTTTCTTAATAATCACTAGGGTTCTAAGCGCCAAAACTACGATATAGTTATAAGGCACGCCTCAATGGTGGGCTCCGGAAATGTCGACCACCTTGGATTTTTTTTTTTACTTGCGCTTACAATGCACGGGCCTCTCGGTTCTTCGCTCCCATCGAAATCGCGACCGCCGCAACCGGGATCGAACCCGTGTACTTTTGGTCAGCAGCCGAGCACCATAAGCAATGTACCACCGTGACGGACAGTCTTTCCTTCTGTATAGGAGTCACTGACGCGAATATCGCGGTCAGCATGTAGCGTTGTTGAAAAAGTTATTAGCGTTTCATTCATCACTTTCCATTCGATTTCTTCGGTGGCATGCTACAAGCAATGCGTTTCATGCATTCCGCGCATTTAGTGTGCTGCGTATGCACGCCCTACAAGAAATCGGAGCACACTTTAAGCAAAGTCCTTGCTCCTCTAAGTGCATTGAGAGCCTCTCAACATGCTATTATTTAGCCTATGCAGCTTGAATTCTAGCCGAAGCATGTGCTAAGCTTAACGGCCATTGAGGTGTTCACGAAGAAGTAGAGTGGCTCCAAACAGAAACTTCTACACGCAGGGGTAGCAATGTAGGTGACAAAAAGGACAACTTGGTTGAATAGGAAGAAGTGTGCGGTAAGTCCTGATTTAAGAAACTGAAAAAAAGCAAACAACACGCTCCTTTAACGCCCCTTGGGGTCAGCACCGAGCACAACGATGCAATCTCGCCCGTACTCCATAACTTCTTCTGAGTCCATGAAAGGGTATTGTGATCTTTCTTATATACGTACTTCCAACACTTAGTGTAAGCGAGCTGTGGGCGAGATCCAGGCTCGTGAAAGGCGAAGTTCACGCGGCCTACCGTGCGAGCCATTAATCATCCTCGCCATCCTTTCTTGAAATCTGGCCGGTACAACGCGCCACCGACAGCGAAGAACAGTTAAAAATAAGGCGATCTTGCAAGGCCGAAGGTCTTTTGAAACGCCGGCGGACAAACCCGCTTACGATGTGAAGAAAGCGGGTGTAACTTGTGCCTACGGCTCGAAAAACTTGAGAACGTGCCTTTAGTAGCTCTCTTCAGCAGGGCTGCCAGAATGGTTAGTTTGGGCAGCTGTTGACCGCTTTTGTGTCTGTTAAGGTACAACGCTTTAACAAAAATTGATGTAAAATCACGTGATAGTTGAAGATGTTTGTAACCAGGTTTGGAAGTGTGGATATGCTATTTCTTTCTATTTTTTAAACTGAAAACAAACGGAAATGTGCGGACTTGAGAAACACGTGTGGTCTCCCGCTAAATTCGGCAAACGCGATGACCGAAGACGCACAGGGCACTGAAATTGATGTTAAAGTGATTTTGAACAGATAACTAATGTACTGGGGCTGCCGCGCAAATCGCGCAGTCTTGAAACGCTGTGTCCATGTCAGCTGCACGTCTCGTGGCACTGTGAAAGTGCGCCGTGTGCATTTTTTATTTCATTGCTATGTGCGTCTTCGACGTTCAGTTGCAATATCAAAGGGCAGTGCAGTGCCCACATATTGCTCTGCTGTTTTCGCCTCAGACGTTCTTCTAGCGAGTGACCGAACTTGCAGTCCTGTGAATCGAACCATGCGTTGAACTCTTGTGAATATCTCCTTCATTCATCACTAGTGGGCTCATTCTAGCTCGGATCGTGTGCGACAAGTTAATAGCTTTTGGATCATTGCCTTGAGCAAAGGCTTCGGCACTAAGCTTCCGCTACGGTGCAGTGGTTCCGAAAGCAATTAGGAACTGTAGCCTAATATATAACGTGCATGTGCGTTATGGCGTCACCTGAGTACTTAACCTTATCTGCCTTTTTGTTATACAGGTGTATACCAAAGAGTGCACAGAGTTCTTTCCATGAAGTACATGCTGATAGGTCTCGCTGGTGTTTCAAATTGCGCACAGAAGCATGCAGTAAAGTCAGTTTCACTTCTCCCAACTTCACAGCTTTTTCCTTAGCACGGTTTTAGCCAACGTGTTCTTTTTCTAAAACAGCTGAGGTCTAGAACAGCGCTGTCTTTTAACAAGATTTGTTTCAGTGCGGAATGAACATACATAGTTTGGGTAATAAAGATGTGAAGTCCGAGGTCAAGGCTCACACTATGTGGCACGTATCGAACATGTATAGTCACATGCCCTAAAGCCCTATAATGGTAGCGAATTTCGTGAATCGACAGCGCATTGTAGGGCACGCTAACGCACGAGTCACTGAGCTTTTTTTATCGAATGCGCGTAGATAAATTAACGAGAAAGAGAGTCGCTGCGAGAGCCGGGTAAGCCAAGTGAACCTTGAGGGAAAGAAAGCTTGCCTTCAGTGTGGTCAGCTAGATACTCTTGAGCCGATAGTTCGCGGTGCACGCGCGCACCGCGGGTACGGCGGGGCCTTGTATCAGGAAAATGTTACCGAATGTTTGCACCAGGAGCTGAAGGGCACCGTACTCTACAGCACGAGGGTTCGCGTGTATGATCTCCTGTGATTTTGGTGCCGCACCAAGCTGTTCGCCTGCGCGAAGTGCTATAGAACACTGCGACCGTGTAGGCGCTTCTACAAGTCTCGGGCCTGAGTGGCCCAAATTCTCGTGACAGTAATGCTACCTTTCACACATTTCATACCGCCTTGACACTGAATACACGAACAGGTCGATGAATCTCGGAGAAGTATATTTCTTGTACGATTTGATTGTCGTTCGTGGAATTTACAGGACGCGTTATACAACGCACCGATAAGCAGTTCGTATGTCCTCCGAGAGATGCATCGCATATCTGAGCTCAAAGTTAAAAAAGAAAAGTACACTACTGAAGTAATGCAGCACTGCTGAACTGTTGGCATCGCTGTTTTCTGAGGCTGCGTCGCGAGTGTTCTCCATGCACAGCGCAGCCGCTTTCGCATACCCCAGCAAGAGATTGTTCGAATGTCGCGGCGTCCGCTGAGTGACCGCGGAGACCACAAAATCGAATTCCCGTCCCGTTGTCAACATATACGCTTTTCTTTTTCTGGCTCCAGCGCACTAAGCTCTGGAAATTTTACAGTGGCTTTTGTGTGGGTTTTCACTGAAATCTCGCGGATTGTGGCCTGCCTAATCGGATTCCACCGACTTCTCGCAGAGGGCAGATTCCGTGGCTTGCCGTTTATAACGTGGTGATGGACGAAGGCACGTTGTGCGTAAGGGAAACTGGTGTTACGTAAGCGAATTATCGAGTCAGGAGAAGAGGACCATCGGCGCTTGCGCTAGACTGCCCCCCCCCCCCCCCTCTTTCCGCCCCCTCTCTTTCCTTGTTCTTAGGGTAGCAAGCTTAGGCAACTTCAGACAACAGATGTAAGCTCTCATGATTTGAAAAGCCTCAGTTAAGAATCTTATCCTCGCAAGAATGGCGGGACGGACATCAAGAGAAAGGCATATTCTCGAATATTTGTTCATGTTTCAAAATGTATTTGATAATGAGCACTTTCCGTTATAGTTCGATAAATGCCGTCTTAATTCTCGCCCTGTGAGTGGAGAGATATGCATTTTCCACAGTTCTCAGCATTAACTCTCTTTCCAGGTAGCGGTCGCATTTTCAGTGGAGGCGAAAATGTCAGAGGACCGTGTGCTCTGCGTTGTAAGTGCACGTTAAAGAACCCCAGGCCGTCAAAAATTCCGGAGCCCTCTACTACAGCGTTTCTCTCCTTTCTGTCTCTTTCATTCCCTTTCCCCTACCTCCACGGACACTTAGCTGTGCTCCCGACATGGGCTGCAGAAATTAGCGTCCTTTCCTTAGCCGAACCACCACAATCATGATTACCATCTTTTTCTAGGTAATCAGAATTGCAAATTTTAAATGATACTGATTACCTAGAAAGCCAGCCAGCCGGTCTCAGCACTGGCTAACCTCCCTGTCTTTCCTCCCTCCTTCTCCTCCTATCCTCCTAATAAATAAATAAATATACATGTGTGGAGCACAGTTATATTTGTTCGGCAATACCCTCTATTGTGAAGATAGATAGAGGCAATCATTAAGAATACAGCGCAGCCAAGAGATCATGCAATAAGAGTGAAGTATGCAAATTTGTCTTTCCGAAGTGCTCCGATTGCATTTAAAACATTACATGCCATTAAGCATTACATGTCATTAAGCACTTAAGAATGCCTGGATCAGCATGAGAGTAAGTGAGACGAAGAGAGAAAAGTAGCATGAAGCGACGAATATGAATACCCGGCGACATTAAGAGGGCCGGCTAAGACGTCTGCATAAGAATTTTAAGAAAGGAGCGTACTTGCTCGATGATATCATATTAGCCCACTTAATTCGCTTTCATATTCAGTGCCATGCAATAAAGGCAGATTACTTTTGATTTCTGTAATGCTAGAAAGACCGCATGAAAAGAAATCAGCCATTTTAATATTGACAGGTGCCCGACTTGCACTTTGGGGACAGCAACGTAATTACTGTTTGCTCTGACCAAAGCTCGACAGCTCTGACGAGAAGCAGAATACAAGTTGCCGGCGTACGCAGGATCACTTTAAGAGTTCCTCTCTCTGGCGCGTTTCTCCGTATTCCCTGCATTCTCCTTTATGTAATTTCCATTCTGAAACGTCGATAAGCCATAAACCACGCATGGCCAATTTAAATTGCGATGCAATCAGCCCTTACTGGGAGTCAGTGGAATCGATTATACCAAGCAGCGTCCCCGGCAAAGACGCAACTGAAAGGGTTTCTGACTTTCCACTCGAAACTTGGAATCGGTAAACGAATGTGTCACCCGTCGAACAACTTCGCGGGGTCAAGTTGCCTCACTTCGAAATCACGAGCACACACCCATAAACCTTCCGAGAACTTGAACTCAAAACGTGTGAGAGAGAAATAACGAACCAAGAAGCAGCCGAAAACACGAAATAGTATACATACGCCATCGCGTTCACGACGCCGGACAACCATGCACGGACGTCGTAAATACGGGAGAACGACGCGGTCGAGAGCATTGGCAGCGTCACCGGAGAGCACGGAGAGGGCGGGGCATCGACAAACGCAATATCGGGAGGGTAATTTAGAAACGTCCCATGTTTGGAGAGAGAAGCCTTGGGGGAATGGCTTGTTTCGATGCTGGGACACGCTCCTGCCTCCGCTGCAGCTCTGCGGCGTCCCACCCGTTTCGCTTGCCTGCCATAATGAAAAGAAAAAGGAAACACCCGGGGAGGAAGAGGGTGTGGGTGCGCAGTATATCGAGTTGTTCCATGTCCGATGCAGGAGCGCACATAAGTCGGACGCAGCGCGCTGCCGTCGTGCCTTGCTTATCCCAATGAAATTAATGGTCCTCTTCGTCGAGAAATGCGCTCCTCCTTCGACTATGCTGCCCCCCGCACGACAAAAAAAACGCATCAATAGTAAAGAAACTTGCCTGGGAAGGAATAAACAAAGGCGGCAACATCAAGCGAAAATAAGTGGACGCGCGCAGAACGACCGTGTCAGCCCATTCAGTGCAGGCGCGCCTAACTCCACCACCGTGTGGTGGAAAGTAAGAACGGAGAGCGAATCGGGACAACGTATTTAAAGAGAGAGATGCAGGAAGCTGAGGAAGGGGCAGAGTCGGGCGAACGTGGTTTCTAATAAGGCGCGTTAAAGAATAGAGGCAGTGTTGCCCCTATGCCATGCTTGCGAGCGCGGCAAATATAACTCGAGCAGATGCGGAGAGACTTTCCTCCGCAAGCGATATCGTGCAATGCGGAGCAGCAGCATTATAGTAACAGCTTGCACACATGTCAGCCCGCAGCACAGGAAAAGGGGGCGTGTGTGCGAGAAAGAGAAAGAAAGAGAGCGAGAGAGTGAAAGAGAGAGAGAAAGACAGAGGAAGAGATAGCAAGGAAATGAAACCTTTCAAAAACAGAAGGAAGGAAGTGTGGCATGACGTATTCAGCTAGACGAGGAAATTAGGGAAATATTTCCGTAGCCCTTATCGCCAAATTCATCTCATTTTCTGTATGCCCCGTAGCGGCATGCGTTTAATTCTCCCAATCCCGTGACAGCAGTTGCGGCCGCGGCCATTCTTCCCGCGGGCGGAGGAGCAGAGATTGGGGGGAATTCTATAATGACTTTCCAGCGCTATAGGAAGACAGATAAGCGGGGAATTAGAAATGTCGCGTTGCGAGCCTTCGGACTATTATATTGCTTTTCTTATTGCTAACGCTGCGTTTAATCGCTAATCGCACTGCATGTTTGAGGAAATGCCCTCAGCTTTAACGTCTGATGCTCAGCACAGAAAAATTTTTCGCTTGGAGATATGTCGGGATGAGCTTTTTGAAGGATACTTCTCTTTCGTTACAGCATGGTAATTAGTTTTTGAGTAAACAGTGTTCACGTTGCCTTAGGCATCCATAAAGCATTAACTTATTTCTTTTTTTTTCTCCCGAGTTTCACAGAAGGCTTACAGCATTTATTAATTCTTCTGTTACCTTTGGATTATTTTATTTTACACGTGAAGAGGAGCACCCGATTGCATTGAAAGCTCTAAACTGTTCTATAATGCTTTCCTTGCTCTACAGATTTACTAATACGATTCCAGAAGCTTGAATTGCAAAACCCTTCGGGTGGCATTTCTTGGTGTAACGAGTGTCGCTTTGATTCGGAATTGTGTAAGTGATCGAAGCTTAACGTGTACTCCTGTGCGAAACAAGCCAGTTAAGTATCGTCATGCGCCGAGCAGTTCAAACGACAAGAGACCTTTCTGAATATGCTTTAGTTGTCAGGGTATTACAGCTTTATCTACGTAACCCCATGACAGAATTAATCGAAGTTCAAAAATTACACCATCTCCCGCTAAAGGGAACCATATGTGGATGCGAAGCAGCGGTGACATGGTTAGCTTGAGCGGGAGATGGTGTGATTTTATTGAGAAGACGAATGACAATGTATAAGGGAAGAGAGAGAACGCGGTGGTTGCGTGATGGCCCGAGCGCTCGTCGCGGCGCTGCAGAGGAGAGATAATTAGGGAGCCTACATGACAGTCATGGACGCTCCCTAGAGAGAATGAGGCGCGCGAGCTCAGTCATTTTCATACCGCGGAACTACCGTGGCGCCACCAGCGGAGTATGCAGCTGTCGCACCACCTGTCGTGCGCGCCGCTCCGTAGAGGCGGTAGAGGATTCTTAGAGGAGAGATTGGGGAGGGGGGGGAGCGTAGGAGAGCAGAGAGAGGGGGAGGGGACGCCCACGCGCTGTTGGGGTGAGGGACGCGGGACGTGGGACGCGGGAAGGAGGGACGGACAAAGCCCCGCCATAAGCTGCTTCACATCTAAAAGTCATATTGAAGGGCCAGAACTTGTACTGACTAGAACGCAGCCTCCAGACAACGGTCAGAGTTCATGTCAGGCGAGCTGTTCTGAACAGCCCCAATATTAGAGGCATTGCTGTAGCGCGGTTAACTCCGAAAATGAACCCCAAGCACCATAAGGACAAATGTTTTGCAAGGGTTAAAGCACTGCATTGAGTATGCGCAACGACCATAACACTCTCTTCGGATGCCCTGACTTAAAGACAAGAGCTGTGGCTGTGGCCGACATCATAAGGGCAAAGCCGTATTATCAGCCACAGCGCGCACAAACTGCACGGGAACGAACAAGTGTGCTATGAGCCGTAGTGACAGTCGCAGATGATCAGCAAAATTTATTCGTGTTTCCTCCTAATACAATTACTTTCTCGTTCATTGAAATTACAGTTCGAGCTATCGTATGTTCAGGTTTCAGGTTAGTCGTGTTTTACAACTTCTCTAACGGATTTTACTTTGAGAAATTGAATTTTGTTCACTAAATCACCTGGGCCACGGCGAAGGGCTTTTGTCGTTGGCTTGTTTGGGAAATGGCGCTAGTTCTGAATGATTATTCCCACCGTGGACGCGTGCGCCCACAGCTACGCCGAATTTTTCGTGATACGAACTCGTCAATACTGTCGCGTGAAAAGTCGGTTCCGACTGTGGTTTCTACTGGAACGTGAAGAAAGCAATGTCAACCGTGAATAGGCTTCGCGGGGCATCCAACGCTTAGACGGTGTTCGAGAAGTCAGTGTCGTCGTGATAGCTCCCGCATAACGATAGGACGCATCGTTGTTCATTGTTTCACTGAGAATCTAAAACTTGTTGTACGGAACAACAAAAGCAGCAACGCCTGCCGATGACATATATGTAATTCAGGCGTTTCAAATATTACAGCATTTCCACAAGCACTTCCTCGACACTCAGATACCTTGTACCACCGTCTTCGACTGAACGTGACATACACGAACAGTTATTTATGCCGCATAGGGTGCACCACCGACCCCAATTGTGATAACTGTGGCAGCGTAGACACAGTGGAGCACGTATTACTGGAATGCCCCGCGTACCGCGATGAGAGACAATGTTTTGAGCGATAGATGCACGCGATATGCCAAGATCAATTGACGCTACGCAATATATTAGGTCCCTTGCCCGGAGCTTCAAAACAGCGAAGGGTTTTGGATTTATTGTTTAAATACTTATCACAAATTGGCCTATATGGAAAACTTTAAGTACTGGCCCTTTCAGATAGAGAAGTCCATCCTCAACCGCCAATCTCGCCTGTAAATATTCGCATCAGACTTATCTGTCCTGTTTCTTTTTATTTCCTTTTTTTATTTTTTCTTTCCACTCTCCCCTGGACTCTTTTCATCCCTTCCCCGTCCCTAAACAGAGTAGCATGCCAGCGGTTATATACACGCCGGCAAAAATCTGTTTTTTTTTTCAATAAAGAGCCTCTCTCTCTCTCTCTCTCTCTCTCTCTCATATCATTTCGTCATAAGCGAGGTTGCCATTGCGTGCCTTTAAGTACTTTCAGGCAACTTGCAAATATAATTTTGGAATAAAACAAGGTGTTCTTAGTAAGTCAGCGATTTGCACGTGCCACTATAAATTATTCCCAAATGTTTACAGGTGCTGACAAACACGCTATTTGTCTCGAAATCGCAATAAAGCAGCGCTCTTTATGTACACCGTTTGTCGTACGGCCTTTGATTCTACATATATTTATTTAGCTAATGCTTAGAACGTTCAAATATTCGTCCGATGAGCGATGGTCACACAATAAAAGTGGACAAAAAAAAAAAAAGCTCCGCTTTTTCGTTGCGACCTGCTAAGGCAGCCACGCACCGTGCATGATGATGACACGGACTCACGCCGTTATAATTCCCGCGTCCACCCCTCGACGTTCTGCGCATAAACGACGACGCCAAGTGGCCGCGGGCCCGAAACGTGAAGTGGAGCGCTCTCTCTTCCGAGCGTTTGTTTGCATTACTCGAAAGCGGTGGCGCCGTCCAGGAAAGCGCTGATTAACGTACACACGCGTGCTCCTTTGCCGTAATGCAGCTGCATTTAATTACGAAAAGCACAGCGTTGCCGCGGGTGAGGAAAGTTCCTAAAATATATTGCCTCGTGACACGCGCGCACACTCTCTTGTAGCAGTGGGCCAGGGGAAAACGCCGGGACCACATTATGGCCGTGTTGGCGGTCGACTCTCCCTTTCTCTGTGTGTGGCGATGGCGTGACTCCTTTTCTGCTTCGCGTGCGCACCGAATGCGACGACGTGAAAAAGGGAGAGCAAAGATAGAAAGGAAAGAAGTGATGGGTGGGGGGGGGGGGGGGTTGCAGAGCGTAAAGTGTTATAGTTGCCTTTAGCTCTGAGGTCTCGCTCCTCCTCTATATAGCGCCGTGGCAAAGCACTATTACGAGATCGCTGCTATTCACAAAAGGCGTTTGGCGGAGAGCTCCGGAGAATGACGGAGTGTTTCGCGGGGGTTCTTAAAATCGCAGTGACTCACGCGGAGAGGATCATAAAATGTGGGAGGGGCGGCACAAAATGGCCGCCGCTGAAATAAATGACGAAGAAAAGGTGGTCGAAAAGGTATAGAAAAGAAACTGGCAAATGATTATTGAAAACACGTGCGGTTTGTGGTATGCTGAACACTGTACAGCACAATAAGCGTAAATCTTGACGAGACCGGGGGCCTGACAAGTCAAGTAGGGCTGTTTGCGGGATTTTGTACAGTTACGTGCATTTTTTATCGTTCATTATGACATTATGAACATAGCGGAAAACAAGCGGTTAGCGTTTCTTTACCATTTAGTACGTTCGCTGTATTACTGCCGCTGCTTTTTTTTTTTTTTTTTGCATTTCTCGCAGAGGAGTTAAGCAAAGAGGGACTATAAAAGAGCGGGGAGAGAGATAACAAGCAGTGTGTGGACGTGCGATTGTTGATTACTTTGCATATTGCTGATTAAAGATTAAACAAACGATTTAACATGTTATTTCAAACCCATTGCCTCCCCAGCAAAATATTTCATCTATAGTAACCATAGTCCGAATATGCACAGGCAAGATCAGGTAATTTTCAGCCAACCTCTGCAATAAAAAACTTTGTTAGTCAACTTATTGTCCGCTGGACTACTACGAATCAGCTCCAACTCTCCCGTTCATGCATCCTTGCATCGTTTTTATTCTCCGTTGGAGGGCTGTTCCTCTCATGAGCCTTTGCTTAGGACAGCGATTATGAACGGCGAACGGCTACATATTCATCTTCGCATTTTCTAAGTCGACTGCCTCGCTATCGAGCTATTTGTTAAGTAAGTCAGTTTAACGGTTAATCAGTTCATTATTCACAGTAGCTATTCACAGTAGCATACAATGCATTAGGTTTATTTTGCTGTTATTCCGTCGGATGCTTTGGACCGTAAAGCGAAATAAATTTCAGTGATGTGAATGAATAACACTTCGATGAATGACTATACGGGTTTATGATTCAATTTCGCATATTTTCCGAGCTACACGAATAACTTTTAAATTATTTAGCACTACGAGGGGCACCATATTCACGGGTGGCAAGACTGATTTAAATGTACACATATATCATGTCGTTGTTCACTGCCGGTATGAGTTTGAGTAGCTGAAAATATTTCTAAACTGTAGGCGGCAATTGAAATCAACATTCCCCACGCAATAATATCTACGAATTAATAAAGATAACGTGCTAGTATTAAGAAATGGACAGCTGCGATAACTGCACGAAAAATACGCGACTAATTACAGACGCATCAACACGAACGCAGAGGTACAGAGATGACGTGTAAAGTACAAGTATTTCACTACGTGAGAAGTTATCCTTATGCGCTGTGCATAAACAAATAATTCGGTGCCATTGCCGGATCGCGTGAAAGTTGCGTATATTGAGGAAAGCATCCTCGTTCGTCCAATGCTTCAGTTGAAAACTTAATTTAAACTCGCGATCTCGCGCCACGCACACCCAGACATCAATTATAGCTTGGAAGTTGGAACACAACATGCGACTTTCGCAACCTTTCCGGGCTAGGGCTGCGTACTGCAAGCGAACTACTGGGACCACATTTACGTGCGTGTATACGGTATGTGCAGAGCCATTTCATGGGAGCCGCACTTTTTAAATACAGCCCCGCGCTTTACGCACGCTTACTTCCAGCGTTGCTGAACGTCGCGTCGGTGGCGCTGCCATCCTTCGTATTCGCATAGAGCGGGAGTGTACGCTATGGAGCGAGGGTGAGTCGACCTTGCTCTTTAGCTCCCCGAAAAAAAGATTTTATTCATGTCAAGTGCAGAACCCCGACGAGTGGCTCAACGTCCCACCGCTCGAAACTGCCGGGCGTTGGGGAGTCGCCAGCCGAGAGCATGGCTTTAGCTGTGCGGCCACCGAGCGGCCGTATATGCGCGATCGTTAGCGAGGAGTGGGCGATTAGCGACGGTGGCGACGGCGGCAGTGCCTCGTGCTGCGAGTTATGGCGGTACACTGACGTCCTTTGCTCGCTGCATATGCATGCGCTTGCGAGCAGCTTGTTTCGAGTGGCGTTCGTCTCGCCGTAGTTACACGGACGTCGCTGTCAGCCGCCCGCGCCGCGTGCACTCGAGAAATCTGTGCACCGTAAAAAATGCAGGCGGACGAGACGTGGCGTTGTTGAGAGAGGCGTCTCGAGTGCAGACAGCGTGCGGTTGGGTAACACGTAAAGGGCGTTGAAGGTTTGGTATGGACAAAAATAAGACGAATACCGCTAGCGGCACAGTAACAAGCAAAGTCGAGGTGTTGCGATGATAATGTGGATGTGCAAAGCTTATAGAAGCGTGCTAGCAGTCGCGCTTTAAGAATGCGCCGCTGCCAGTTTTTCATATTGGGTGTGTACTTATTGCTAAATTATTTGGATTGTAGCGGAGAACACCGGCACCAGCTCTGGCTCACTGTGGAAGAAGACGTTGACGCTTGTGTGGTGCGCACTTATTGAGCCGTTCCGGCTGAGTAGGTTTATTCAGTAGAGGCGTCGTCAAGTGTCGCTAGGAAAACACGCTAGTTTGTTTCATGTGGTGAAAGTTTTGATTGATTACTGGGGTTTAACGTCCCAAAACCACGATCTGATTAAGAGAGACGCCGCAGTGGAGTGCTCCGGAAATTTCGACCACCTTGGGTTCTTTAACGTGCACTGACATCGCACAGTACACGAGCCTCAGCTATTTGGTGAAAGTGCTTTGGTGAAAGTCCCTCTTCGGCACCCTGGAGCTTCGCAGCCGTACACTGCCATCAGCTTCAGAAATGACCGAGGACGCCGGATCCTCGCCTGTGGCTCCCACCGGCCTATCTGTCGTGTGCTCTGGTGCGCTCCGACATCGTGCCCCCCCTCCCCCTCCAGCATTCAGTGGCACTCGAGATCGTGATGTTAAAGATCGTGTGGTCGTTTACGTAATTCCACCACCAGTACACACTTGCACTTTACTAGGCCTTTGCACCTTATGCGTTTTCAAGCCAAGTGTCTTATAATCCAAAATTAGCATATAATAAATATTCCAAGTTTATTGTTTCGATTCTTTACCGATATACTTAAGAATCACTACCTCAATCGTTTACTTCTGCAGGATTACTTTATATATGTGTTTTGGTTTAATGTTTTCAAGAGTAATATGCTTAAGTCAATTGTATTGATATGCATGTGTCATCAAAATTGAAGCAACTACTCATTCCACCAATTTGTTGGAGAATAACCCCGTGTCGGGGCAGCCTTGCAAAGGTGAATAGGACTATGACTGATACAGTTTACTATAAGAGAGTAGCGAAATGGCTTACGAGGAACGGCGTAATAGAGCCGCCTTGGTTGAGTTTGACCACGTGATGTTCTTTATCCGGCACGCGAACGTGCAAGGCGAAGCTTGCATTTGGAGGAGGCGGCCTTGTAACTGTCCTAGCAATAAAATTGATTGATTGATTGATTGATTGATTGATTTACGGGGTTTTATGTCCCAAAACCACGTCATGATTATGAGAGACGCCATATTGGAGGGCTCGTGGTATTTTGACCACCCAGGGTTTTTTAACATGCACTGACGTCGCACAGCACATGGGCTTCAACATTTTTACTCCATCGAAATGCAGCCGCCGTGGCCGGGACTTGATCCCGCAACTTTTGTATCAGCAGCCCAGTGCCATAGTCACTAGACCACTGTTGCTGGGCTTAGCAAGAAAATGACTTTAAAAAAAGGAAGAAAAAAAAAAAGACCACAAGACCAAGAGTTTGTCTACGAGTCATTTGTCTGGGAAACGCCTTAATACTTATCTCCCTGATTTTTTATCAAATGCGTGCAGCATATAATAATTTCAATCATTTTACAATTGAAATAACGGGCGTTCAACTCAACACAAGTACTACTTTAGTAATTATGTTCAGTTAGGAAATTCTGCGGGGCTATTTCGCAACGTTACGGAGCAAGTATCTTTCGTGACTTGAAATTGACTTCGCCCTGTGTGAGCGTGTTATATCACGCCGTTTTTTTTCCTCATTCCCATTACTATGTCTCTGTATGGCCATTTGTATTAATAATGACGACTTGCTTCTCAGGAGTGCTCGACACTGAAACCGCGACAGCATCAAAAGGAAAAGAGAATAAAAATCTAAAGCAAAAAAAGAGAAACCGAGCGTACGTGTTCACGCAATTAGCCAGCATTAAAAAAAGAACTTTCTAATGAGCCACACTCTCCCCACATCCTTTCTCAAACACTTTAAATTTTCTTCAATAACCGCGAATGAGTAAACGCGAGTCTTCGCCGCGCAAAGAAGGGAATGAGCGGGCTGTAATTATCTTCGCCCAATGCACATACACACACACTTGACAATGCTTTCTATACACCATTCTGCTTTGGTGGCTTGCACATCATTTGCGAACAGGTCGGGCGTGAAATTCATTTCTTTGGGCCGCCTATTCGCCATTGCTCATTTTCTCCTCGCTAGTGAGACGAGGCTGGTCCCCCCTTCCTCCGCCTCTGTTCTTCGTGGCCGTTCCTTTCTTAGTTTTCTAGGCACAACCGAAACGCTCTCAATTTCTCGCTCTCTTTCTCTCTGCAAACGTATATCTCTCTCTCGCTTGTGTTTCTGTCCACGTGTTCAGTATGTGCGTGTGCGGAAATATAGAGCATATAGTTAAAACAACCTTTCAGGCGCGGCACGGTTCATTTATCACTCGATCCGAAGCGTTGCCGCCGCGGGATATACACGCCGCCAAAGGTGCGAACCTGGGGCGCGTGGGCCGTCGCTCGAGGCATGGGCTTTCATGAATCAAAAAGGGAGAAAAAAAATGGGACACATCCCACTTCCGCTCCCCCATCTTCGCTGACTGCGCCGCGCCCGAAAGTAGGTGCGAAAGAAAGAGGGAATCCGCAATTTACATTCATTAGCAATGCTAATTAAGTCACGTCAGGGCGATTCCTTGAGCTCCGCTATGTAGTCGTGTCGTTTAATTTTTTTTTTTCAGAATTTGATTTCTTAGGGCCGTTCGAACGTGTTTCCGAGCGACTTATTTTTTCATTTTTTTTTGTGGGGAGGAGGGAGGGCGAAGGGGGCTGGCCACATTTTGCGAGCGAAGCCTAGGAGATACGGAAACACGATGAAAAAATAAAATAAAGCTTTTGACTTGAGCATAAAGGTTTCTTGATAAGAAGCGTTTATTTGCGGTGAGGCTTCGTTGATGGTAGAAGAAAGTCGAATGCTTTCTGTTCTTGCACTTACCTTGCTGTGATTCCGTTCAATGGGTTGTTTTTCGTTATTTTAGCCAAAGAAAGTTACGCTTTCAGCGATGTATCCCAATCAAGCAAATACCGGATAGCTGTTCTCATTTTCGGTCGCTCGCTGTGTTTTGACTATGTGTATGGATGGGATCACGAAGAAAATTGAAAAGGAAAAAAATTGCAAATTTATCGCATATTGGCAGAAAATACTTTACAGCATCCTCCGTATAGCAAGAAAATGAGTTTCTGAGAACACTGGCTATCACTATGGATGCAATAGGCGTTTGTGAGTGGCTGGAAATAAGACGAAGAAGGGAAAATACGAATAGAGGGCGTAGTGTGTTCGTTCTCCAAATTTTGTTTGCTTTACATGGTTATAATGTGTAAATCTCTTGCGTATTTGGCATTCTTGCCATGTCTTTAGTTGCAAATGCTTCTTACACTTCGTACACACAAATTCTATACCTTCGGCAATCGGCTTATACTGTGTAAACCCCTTACACAGGGCTTTAACACTAGACCTTCCGAGGTACATGTACCATAATATTGTAACGTAGCGCTGGAGGAGCGTGAAGGACGACGAAGAGGAGAGCGCGCGAGGTTTTTAGAGGGATCGGCCGCTTCTAACCGCCCATGTTTTTGCTCATCTGCTCTCACCATTCGCTGTGTAAATAAATCCATCGTCACATCCGTAACAGCTTTGGTGGAGGTGCGGGGTACTCGACGCCCTGGACCACCCCGCCGCAGAAGTTTGAAGAAGCAGGCGACTGGCCGGGCTACCACCAGAACCAACAAGCATGGCCGACAACGGAACAGGCGATCCAACGAGCCGTGACGAAGCATCGACCATCGCTATCGACGTGGAGCAACGAAGTCGCGGACCAAGGCCGCAACCTAGTTACTGGGCACCGGAACCACGGATATTTTCTGGCAAACCAGAGGAAGATGTTGACGACTGGCTAAGGCACTACGAAAGAGTAAGCCGTTACCACAATTGGAATACTTCCGCTAAACTCATGAATGTGGCATTTTTTCTCGCCGGTACCGCTCTACTTTGGTTCGACAATCATGAACGTATGCTGACCACATGGGAAACGTTTGTTGACGAATTCAGAACATGCTTTGGAGATTCCTGTTCTAGAAAGAAGAGGGCGGAACAAACGCTATCGCGCCGTGCTCAGCTACCTGGCGAAACGTGTACGACGTATATTGAAGAGATTTTAAAGCTTTGCGGAATCGTAAACGCAAATATGTCCGACGAAGACAAAGTTGGACATCTGCTAAAAGGCATAGCAGAAGACGTTTACAACTTTCTTATTGCAAAGGACGATCTAAGCACCCCTACTGACTTCAGGAGACTGTGCCGCGCATTTGAGGCTCTGAAGACTCGAAGGATACTCCCGAAATTTGGGCGCTTGGAGAACGTCCCTACAGTTGCGAGTATGGATGTCAACGCCTGCGAAGACATCTCCTCGGTTGTGCGTCGAGTTGTTCGAGAGGAGCTCGTGCGACTTCAGGACGCTGACTATGGCTACCAATGCACGTTCGATGAGTATATGCCCGAGCAACCATTATCCTGGGCACGAGAACGCCCCATCGAGCGTCGCCAGCCGCCTGAAGAAGCGCGGTTCAACACGGGCTTCTCTGCTGTCCCGACTGACACTCGCTGTCAACTGACACCACCTAGACCTAGACCTGCTGCGGAGCCTTACCAAACGTCCCGACGTCCTCAGTCGAACTACTACCAGGCGTCACGACGCGCTTCTGAGCACTACAGCCGCACTCCACGTGACGCGACCCCGATTAATTCACGCCGTGATTCACCAATATGCTTCACTTGCGGTGTTCGAGGGCATATTTCACGTTTCTGTCATCGCCCACACCGCAGACCACGCTTTTCGACGTACACGGCCCGCTTGAACGATGACGCGCCCCCTGCAGTTGGCGGCCCTCATCTGCCGCGGCCATCACCTACCCGATTTCGCGGTGACTCCCCTGCCTCCGACCGAAGCCTTACGCCGCCGCCGACACGACCACGCCGTTCACCGTCACCACGTCGCTGGTCGCCTCCCCCGCCTCAGCTGGGAAACTAGCTGATGCGACCGATGGAGGTGCGGTCGCGGGACGGTCAGATACCCCAATTCCTCCATGTGCTGTTATGCTAAAGAACAAAGTGCGTGTGTGTGTAGACGGTGTAAACACAACAGCTCTTGTGGACACTGGTGCAGTAACCTCAGTTATGAGCCTTCGGTTTAAGGATCGGTTTTTAGGACATAAAGTCATGTTCGCGTGGCATCGCAAGGAAATATTTCGCGGAGTTGGGGGTGAAACGTTGCGTCCAGTAGGTGTGTGTTCTGTTTTAATCACGATTGGAGGGCATAGTTTCAGAGCAGAGTTCACAGTATTGACCCGCACCACTCATGACATTATTTTGGGCATTGACCTACTCCATGAATGTGGTGCTATGCTTGACTGCGGGACTGGAGAGGTCCTTCTGCGGGGAACATTGCCAACGATTTCACCTGAGGATTTTCAGACTGATCAACCCGAGGTATTCTCGTTGTGTGAAGATGTGTTCCTACCCGGTCGGACAGGCATGTTTGTTCCCGTGTGCTCTTCGTGCGTCCGGAGGGGACCCTGCAGCGGCCTTGTCGAACCCGATCATAATAATGCGATTAAGAAGAATGTGCTGGTTCCACGATCACTCGTTCAAGCCACTGACGGACGCGCTTTTTTGTGGACAGTCAACCCGTCAACCGAGTCAGTAGTTCTACCAGCCGGACTTAAACTGGGCACATTTGAGGAGCAAGGTGAACTTGACGTACGGATAATTGCAGAGTCCTCTGAAGTTCATCGACCACCACCCGACTACTCGGCAGAACTGCGACGAATGATAAACAAGTCACTGTCCACTCCTGAGCAAGACTCGCTCCAAGAAGTACTTACTCAATACGCGTCAATCTTTGATTTCGCTGAGAGGGAGCGCCCCCTTGTGTTACCGGAATCTCGTACGCAGCATCGTATCAACACGGGACAAGCCACACCCATCCGCCAGAAACCTTATCGCGTATCTCCATCGGAGAGGGTAGTGATCGCCGATCAGGTGAAGGACATGCTTCAGAAGGGCGTTATTCAAGAGTCATGTAGTCCCTGGGCAGCTCCTGTTATATTGGTCAAAAAGAAGGACAATTTATGGAGATTTTGTGTAGACTACCGTCGTCTCAATGCCGTCACAAAGAAGGACGTGTACCCTCTACCGCGCATCGACGACGCCGTTGACTGCCTTCATTCCGCCTCGTACTTCTCATCGGTTGATTTGCGGTCGGGGTATTGGCAGATACCAATGCACCCGTCCGACAAAGAGAAGACCGCCTTTGTTACGCCTGACGGACTCTTCGAGTTTAACGTGATGCCGTTTGGCTTATGCAATGCCCCAGCAACCTTCGAACGATTTATGGACTCTGTACTTCGCGGTCTCAAATGGGAGGCTTGCATGTGCTATTTGGACGACGTGATTATTTTTGGCAAAACTTTCCACGAGCACAACCAGCGGCTTGCCGTGGTTCTAGATTGCATCAGAGAAGCCGGTCTCGTATTAAACTCAAAAAAGTGTCATTTTGGCGAGCGTCAAGCCCTTGTGCTTGGATATCTGGTCGACAAGGACGGCATACGGCCTGACCCCGAGAAGATTGCCGCTGTTCGCGACTTCCAACAGCCGAAAACAGTGAAGAATCTCCGAAGCTTCCTGGGTCTCGCTTCATATTTTCGCAGATTTATCAAAGACTTTGCCCAGATCGCTCATCCTTTGACATGCCTCCTTCGCAAAGACACTCCCTACCTGTGGACTGCACAGTGCGAATCTGCTTTCGAGCAGCTGAAGTTCCTGCTCACTTCCGGCCCTATCCTACGTCACTTTGATCCGACGGCATTCACAGAACTCCATACGGATGCAAGTGGTGTGGGCGTTGGTGCCGTGCTCGTCCAACTGCAGGATGGACGCCAACACGTGGTTGCGTACGCTAGTCGCACCCTGACAAAGGCTGAGAGTAACTATACCGTGACAGAATTGGAATGTCTTGCAGTTGTGTTCGCCGTCCACAAGTTCAGACCATATCTGTACGGCCGACATTTCAAGATCGTTACAGACCATCATTCGCTCTGCTGGCTTGTTGGCCTGCGCGACCCAGCTGGCCGATTGGCACGTTGGGCATTAAGGCTTCAAGAGTATGACTGCTGTTGCCTACAAAAGTGGTCGCTGTCACGCAGATGCCGACTGTCTATCTCGCATCCCCTCTCTAACTAGCAGTACCGATGACGACGATTTCGACAACTACCTTTCTGTTGTCTCCTCCGAGTTTCCCAATTTTGACATCTTCAGGAATGAGCAACAACGTGACCCTTCACTAAGACCACTTATTGATGCTGCCCACAGATCTGAAGGCGAAACACCGTTTGTTGTTCGCGATGGTCTGCTATATCGCAAGAATTATTCTGGCAGCGGAGCTTCGCTGCTTCTCGTCGTTCCGGGGTGCCTGCGCCTTGCGGTTCTCAGGGCCATGCACGACGACATTACGGCCGGACACCTCGGCTTTGCTCGGACGCTTCATCGCATTCGACAACGCTTCTATTGGCCACAACAATGGAAGACGACCAAGCAGTACGTGGCCAGTTGCGATGTATGCCAGCGTCACAAACACCCGACTACCTCCCCTGCGGGCACGCTGCAGCCAGTGAAGCCACCGACGTCACCGTTTGAAAAAGTGGGCATAGATTTACTTGGCCCTTTCCCTAAATCTTCAAGTGGCCGCCGCTGGATAATCGTATGTGTCGACTATTTGACGCGTTTTACGGAGACTATGGCACTTGTTTCAGCCACAGCCTCTGATGTGTCGTCATTTCTGCTGCATTCGATTATCCTCCGCCACGGAGCCCCCCGTGTGGTGATCAGTGATCGCGGTCCGCAGTTCACCGCTGACGTTGTAGAAGAATTACTGCGGCTCTGCGGATCTCAGTATCGACATTCCACGCCTTACCATCCGCAAACGAATGGGCTAACGGAGCGCACCAATCGCACTATTATTAACATGATCTCCATGTACGTCTCAGCTGACCATAAGAACTGGGATGCTGTACTACCTTTCATTACGTACGCTTTTAACACAGCTAAACATGAAGTCACGGGGTACGCTCCTTTCTTTCTGCTCTACGCTCGTCATCCCCAGAGCTTCATCGATACCATACTTCCATTCTCGACTAACGAAGACATTAGTGTCGCGCAGACTTTGTGTCGTGCCGAGGAAGCGCGTCGACTTGCTCGGCTCCGAACCCTTTCGTCAAATTCCCATGCCAAGGCCCGTTACGACGCAAGACACCGTCCGCTTACTTTCGCCAAAGGCGATTTCGTTTGGCTGTGGACACCAGTTCGAAGAAAGGGCCTATGCCAAAAGTTTCTCTCCAAGTATTCAGGCCCATTTGTTATACTGAACTGCTTGAGTGATGTGACCTATGTCGTCGCCAAGGTCACGGCTAACAACCGCTGTTCCCGCAAGACGCAAGTTGTGCACATCGCGCGACTGAAGCCCTGCGATAGACGACTCATACTATGACTCGCTCGGCGAGCTTCGTCTGCGCCGGAGGAAAATGTAACGTAGCGCTGGAGGAGCGTGAAGGACGACGAAGAGGAGAGCGCGCGAGGTTTTTAGAGGGATCGGCCGCTTCTGACCGCCCATGTTTTTGCTCATCTGCTCTCACCATTCGCTGTGTAAATAAATCCATCGTCACATCCGTAACAATATGAAAGTTCTGGTAAGTTACATTCAATGCAAGTATAAAGTCTTTTGCCGCATATATCCTACAAAGAACTAGATTATGTTAATTGACAAGGTTTTCGATGTCAACTGCCTAATACTGTGAAGTTATTTTAAGAAGCCACAAAGCCTCGTCGCAACGCCCCTTAAATGAACTTTCATGAAAGGCTTCATTTAAGGTGCTGCTTTTAACGGCTGGCGCTTGGGAGTGCAACCACTGGATGTTTGAGTTTTTATGGCCTAACAATAGAGAGACAATATGTAAAAGGGTGAATAGTTCAAAAATCAAGGTACATTCAATGTGAAGTTCTTTCTAAGACCTTCTTAGAAAAAGCCTTTGTTTCCTTTTATTTCTTTTTTAGATGCCAATCCTGGTGGAGCAATGCTTAAATTCCAGCCATTACGAATTGGGTGAGTTTTCACAGTTTGCCTTTATAGGAAGTAAGAAACTCAGTATGCGTTACGATGACTGAGTTACGGTGCTTGTTGTCGCATTTAACGCCTCGGCTTTGCCACGAGCTATTCGATTCTGGAATTCGCTTCCTAACAACACTGTCGCGCAAACAAATAAAGATAAATTTAGGGAACTCCTGGTCCTACACTTCTCATCGTAACAAATATCCACATTCATCACATTATACATTTCGTTGTAATGTATAATGCAATCCCCCCCCCCCCCCCCTCTTGTGTGGAATGTGCCAAGTTGTGTGCTGCCATGATATTGCATTTCTTTCCTTTTTTAAGAGTATGCATTGTGCCGTTTTACCATTTGTTTCCATTTATTACACCGGTTTGCCAGCATCTTATTGTGTGCTCTTTTTGCAATCATGTATAGATTACTTTTGTTTTCTGCGTTGCTCCCCTTACTCAATGCTCCCCATGGGGCCTGTAAGGTACTTCTAAATAAGTAAACTACAAGCTATGAAATTCACGCCATAACACTGCACAGCGCAGAATTTTTTGTACATGCTGGAGGAATAAGATGATTGCCGTCCTTAACGGGGTCGGCTACTTTTGCCACTAAGAGAATAAAGAAAACAGAACAAACAATAAAGAATCAAGAAAAATTACTAATAATCGTTGTTTAAAAAATACTGGCCGCTGTACGGAATAGACGCAAGTAAAACGCGATACAGTCAATAAGTTCATCAGCACGAGTTTTTCGGAGAGTTCAGAAAAAACTCACGCGTGTATTTATAAGTGTACGTATATAATAAAAGTATTATTTTGAGCTGTTTATAATGCATAAAAGCTTCGGCAGCCCAGTTGCGGTAATATCACGTGGAATACCATCAATTTATAAGTTATATTTAAGTAATTTTACTGATGGGGTTGCTTCGTCTTAAAGGCGACGCTGGTGGCATCTGATGTACCCATAGTCATTAAAAACATGCGTATCTTAAATGTGAAATTGTTGCGCCAAGGCTTCGTACTTCCGGAAGGAGCTCTACCGCAGACTGGAAGTTACAAAAGAGTGCACGACATATTTTAGTTACTTTTGTGTATCGTACCACGCATGAATTAGGGCAAGAACCGTAATACTAATTTCAGCCATGTCATATCAAGCGTCTTTCGGTCATATAAGCGTTTCACTCGCGAGTCTCACAGCAAAGGACAGTATCGAAGTATATGCGTTAAAGCAAGAGAAAGAATCGCTGGTCAACTGAGGCTCCAATATCCAAGTGAAACGTACATACCCGCAAAAATTCCGTCCATCTCATTTGCGAAAAGCAGTAATAATATTCATACGAACAATGCATCAGTTAGCGGTGCAACTTTGTCAACGCACCCTGAATACAATAGCTTTGTCCGCAGCGCCCTTATTAGGTAACAAGCGCATAGCGGAATCATTCCGGACAGCCACTCTCGCACGATGTGTTCCCACAGATGAACGCGTACCCACCCTGTACTACGAAAACGAACGAGTAGGGGCTCTGCGATCCGTTGATAATGAGCAAGAACTGCGAGGCCAAGGAGTCACTTATCTTTGAAGCCGAGCTGAATGGAAGGAACCCCACTTTTTAATAGAAAGGCGGAATGATAGGGATTGAAGAAATTGGGCCAAAGAAAGGGATGCCTTTTTCGGGGCGAACATGCTCCGCGCGGCGTATACCGCGGGCCTCGTCTTCTCTCTCTCTCCCTTCGCGAGGCAATCTCGGCCAATGGCGCGCTTCCGTAAGCGGAACAGCTCCGGCGGAAAATTGAGACTGAGCGATGGTATGGGGGGCCTGGCCATCCGTCGACCCATAACAAAGTCTCCCAAGGGGACGGGAAAGAGGCCGCCGAGCGCACCGCCATTGTGAGGCCCGGCCGAACACAATGGCCGGGCCCGCTTTGGGGCCTCGGAACACACGCGCCTCTGCCCTTTCCACCTCGCTCCGTTATGTGGCCCAGAAAAGAGACGCCAGCACAGCGGAGTCAGCGGAGGAGGAGGGCAGTAACCGTGGAGTTGAATAGCGCAAGGGACCGATACACTTAATCGAACTCATCTGCCGAGACCAATAGTGGTTCTGTTTGCTCGTTTGTTCGTTTTCGGGAGAAAGAAAAAAAAGGGTGAACTGTCCCGAATTCTTGACACAGTAGCGAATCTAATTAACCGTGGCTCGCGTTCCTGCGGAGACGAGCGGACCCGTGTACTGTATAGTTTGGCCGCTTGGCCTGTGCGGCGACGAGAGATTTCTGTTTATTTGTTTCTGGAGCAACGTTGAGGATTCGCGGGAGGACGGTGCTCCTGCAGAGAGGAACTGTCTAGTGAACGAAGTTAGCGCTGACCACCACTGGGGTACTGCACTAGTGTGCGGAGGGAGCCTGTGAGGGGAGCTGTGTGGCCCGGACCATTTTCGGCGACAGCTTAGTTCTCTTTTTGTTCATTTCGTGGGTGAAACTTCGTTCCCACCATTTAGGAGTGTAACGTGTGAAGCCGAGTCTGCACTCGGTTCGCCGTGCGCTGATTTGATTGTCGCGAAAAGAACAAAATGTCAAGCGAAATTGCGTGTAAAGATGGCCGAGTGTAATGGCCTAGGAGAGTGCGCAAGCACACAACCACTTTCCTGAGCTGTGCATTTTGTTCTCCAAGTTTTGTGCAGAAAAAAAAAAAAGACACTGCTGCACACAGCAATCATCATCGAAGTTCCCAACAGCGCATTTTAGGAAGCGGGGTCATGCACTGGAGGCTGTACGATATAATTGTGTTGCATGCTTTTCTGGTGCAATTGATATTTCGCCTGTGAAGGACCCGCATAATTGTGGTTGCACGTTCCATGACGCAAATGTTCACATCATTTCGGTTGATTCAAAAGTAAAACACCATTTAACTAACTGCTCCATATATATAGCCCGTATTGTACATGTAGTACCTACACAAGCAAAAGAAAGAAAATCCTTTTTTGAAGCTGAAACAATTAGCATTTCAAATGCCTGACTTCAGTAACAATATTCTGCGAGCGTGCTTTTGTGGGACGTTTTTACTTCACTTTGAAATTCCTACTCGCCCTCTGTAACACAACAGCGAAAACAATTGCCTCTTTTAACCTCCTAATGCTTGCTATTCCCTGTAATCTTCACTCAACACCCATACGTTACGTATTTTATGCACACTGATGACCGAATCGGGGCACACATGAGCAACTACCAACTCATTCTGCTCAATCTGTGTATTCACAAAAGGTAGGATAGCCTTGATGGCTCTATTGAATACACATCAGATCTCTATCGCTAGGCTGACGTCAACTGTGTGTGCCCTGCAAAGGAGACGCCCGAATTGTATCTCGTGTGTTGCGATATGCGCAGTTCGTGTTGCACACTGGTTACGCACGTCTTGCATACGATTTCATCTCCCATAACTTCAATTTGAGTGGCATGCTCCATGGGCGTGCCTCTAGACAAAGCTCCCGGGGACGCATCAGGGAGCGGTCTTCGTCATTCTCATTTTTTATCTCCCACACCGATTACCTTGTTCACCGGACTTCGCTATTATGATTGTATGTGCGGACTCTGACATGACTGTAATGTCTTGACAATTTTCTTTCTTTAAAATAATGTCATAATGCGCCACACATCTCTAACTCTTGGTGGCGTAGAGACCAAAGACATCATAATGATTTCACATTTGAATAATGCTAAGAGTATAGCTGCTGCTGTGGCTGAATTTTGGATCGCAGTATATCGTTATGGCATGTCTGTTTTTAGTGCGTAAATGACACGCGCTTTACTGCTTTCAACATCTGTCGGACATTTTGGGGATGCTAGCTTAAAGATCGAGAGACGCTTCTGAAAGGTTCCGTTTTTTGACCGGAGATCAAAGCTGTATCGGCAAAAGAAGTGCAGTAAAATGCAAATTAATGCAAAATATGGCGAATTTCTTTCTGGTACTCCGTAATGCAGGCTTCCTTTGTGCAAGCGTGTAGCTGATCCCATTACTCCATATTTCGTGATTTCGTGTCCTTTGCAACTTTAACTTTTGGTTTTGCGTAGTTGAGCAGTATCCTGCGCAACTTATGGGAGCTGTGCACATGAAGAATAAATACACTCACGGGCTTCCGAAACTAACTTAAAGCATGTTTTGAACCTTCAGTAAAAAGATATGTTGTTCGTGCCCGAGTAACGGACGCACGAAAGATGACTGGTTTGTAATGTAAGATACCCAAGTGCAGCTGCAAGATATTTAGGGGGTATTTGCAGAATAAAAAAAAAGGTGCGTAGTTTTTCTCCATCACGGTATAGAGGAGGGTAATTACGCAGGAAATTGGACAGGCAAAGTGTTACATATCGGCAATATTACTTTACTTAAACCTCTGTGATACCATTGCTCAATGCCCGCTCTTTTCGTACGGGAAAAAGCGCTACAAAAGCACTCACGCTGAAATGAAGGCGGTCAATGCTTTTGAAATGGATGGGCATAGCTGCGCAACTGCGTTGAGAGATCCATAAATTACAGAAACCGTCCAAAAACACAGAGTAGAAGGGTCATTGCGCTGCCTTCCTTTATTACTTTTTTAAAATTATGATTAGACACTAGATATAGTTGAGTCGACGAGGTTATCAAACTGTACACTGCGCAAAAATGCACAGTAAGGCGTTCAACAACTCTAAAACCGTAGTAGGCTTTCCCGACCTCCGGCGCTGTATATGATAGTGTGGGTAGTAGAGTGGGCGCTGTATGTTGTGACAGGGAGAGATGAAGGCTCTTAAGTTTATTTTCCTAGGCTACCATAAACGCTAGGTCACTCTCGTCAGCGCTGATCAGTGGCGCAAAAAGGCGTCAGCCGCTTGATTACAACATTTAAATTGCTGAGAACTGTACGTAGAACAATTCGCAAGGTCTCCTCTTTTCTCCTGCTTTCTCCAACAGGCACCTTTGCCAATACAACCTAGCGGGAACTGGGCACGTTAAATCGAGTGCTACGTGCAAAGCTCTACACGATGGACCGACATTCTGCGTGAAAGAAAAAAAGGAGTATACAGCAGCCGCACTGAGAGTAGCCTGTGAAGGTGAGGGACGGAATTTTGCTTCCTCTAAGGTTCCGTTCCTTTCTTCATGTTCTGAGGGCTAGCTCCTTGTAAGCTTCTGTCAAAAGCGACAGAAGGTTAAGAAGACGTCAGAAACTCTACTGGTCCTGACAGCAACATGTTACTGTTAACTATTCCCCCATCCCTCATCGACTTCCTCTGAAATCAGTAAACGTTATCTCACTCGCTTTGGCAAGCAGTTAGGCGAGGTGCGTACTTTACTCCTAATCCAGTGGGTATAGATTCACAACCGCATTGGATAAGCAGCTGCAGGGGTCGCAAAATATAGCAGCTAGTCGATAAGGTGGGCGAACCCTGGATTCGCCAAAAAAGCGAGCATTAGGTATATATATCTTTGCTTGACGAAAGTGTACACATCGTCGTCAAACAAATCGCATATCGTTACCCGGTGCTCAAACCATGACTCCCGTAGCTCACTCCCTGGCGACTGGCGATACGCATTTTGAGACGCCGCTCAAGATACTCCAGTACGTCGAAGACCCCCGGGGAAGGAAACGCACTTGGATGAAAACAAAATAAGTTTCAAAAACTCCAGATGCGAACGCAACCGAATCTCTCTTATAACTCCGCTGCAGTCGACGAAGTACTTACGATGTATCTTCTTTCTGGTGCTCTTTTTATTTTATTTTTGTGCCGAACCCAGATGCCTTGGGGCTCCTCTTAAGCATCGCCCCCCGGATGCCATTCGAAAGTCTCGCCGGTGATTCTCCTGAACGCCGCGGAGGATCTCAGGGGCGATTCGAGTCGGTGGAGTCGATATATATGCGCATCGCTCTCTCTGTGTGAACTAAGAAAATAAAATAAGGCACCACTGGACGATGTAAAAAGCGATGGGCCGAGGGCACGAAATTTTTGAAGATAAAAAAGAGGAAGGAGTGTACCAAGGTGCACACGTCACTGATCTTAGAGTATTTAGAAGGAAGACATTTGGGTTGGATATATATTCCTCCTCGCTCTCATTTTTTCCCCTTCATTTCCTCTCGCATGAATTTAGAGCTTCAAAAATCGCGTGTCAGGTCCCTTTTTTCTTCTGTTTACAACGTAAAGGCCAAATGTAAAGGGCGAAAGAAATGTGTACACCCTGAATTATTTTATACCGGAGTTCGCGAGTATGAAAAATGGTGCTTGATAGCGGAGGTCTCCCTCTCGAGAAACAGGCAACATCGAGGATGAAGATGGGAGATGAAGGAGCAATGGAGGGAAGTAGAAGACGAAGAAATGTAAATGTAATCCCAGAAAAAAAAAATATTTTCTTCGTGGAGTGGTTTCTACTGCCTTCTTTTCTTTTTTTCGAACGAGGAAGCGAGGGATTTGAACGTAGGTGAAGTAGCGGGGACTTCCGATGGCGTTCGAAATAAATGAGGCCAAAGATGGGAGTATGGTTCGGCTATGGAGGAAAAAGAGGAGAAAGAAGGGACTATCTTTTTTTTGTTCGGGAATAGGGAAGGGGAAAAAAAAAGATTGCACTTGGAAAGCGGAGTGCCTGTGAGTGCTGATGCCCTTCGTGCCTAGTGAGTGAGCGTGAGTTTGGGCGAAAAGGAAACGGGTTTGGAAGAATGTTCGTAATGAAACCATACATCAAATTCGGCGCTTCTTCGGAGCCAGCAACGAACCGGAGAGCCCGAAAGGCAGGAAGGGGGAGCCAATATGGCGTGTATGATGGCGGAGAGAACGAGGAAAGGCGTAGGAGACGGGAAAGGAAGTGGTAGTATCGAAGAGCTAGAAAAACGATGAAGTGATACGCGAGAGATAACGTCATAACGTTGTCTGATACCCGATAACGTCAAAACGAAACTACAGGCGACACGTTCCAAGCGTGGTGTACAGAGAATTATAGAGTCATCTTCGTGCGACAAAATTGCGCGAAATTTGTAGCATTCTTGCCAGCGATTGAGTGCATTGCGTATTGCGAATGTTTTACGGTCGCGAACGCGGATGCTAGCACGGGCTATCTCCTCCAGCTACGTCGACCGTGGTGACTCAATTCAATTCAATTTTATTTTCCAGTATATACATGCTGGAGTATATATACTGCATTGCCTTTCCACTGCAAGAACGTATGAGTGCTCCATTCGCCCTATCTTTAATGTAATCTGCTTCGAGTTCATATCGGATTGTTCAGGGTCGCAATAGCTCAATGTTCCAGGGACGTAATCAAATAGAGGTACAACGTCAGGCGCTAACTTAGCTCTGCCTCCGCTGTTCAATCATAAGCGTTGTGGCAGCAAATGCTTGCAGTCATTATCATCAGCCTGTCTACGCCCACTGCAGGACAAAGGCCTCTCCCATGGATCTCCAATTATCCCTGTCCTGTGCTAACTGGGCCCAATTTATCCCCCAAAACTTCCTGATCTCATCTGCCCACCTAACTTCCTGCCGTCCCCTGCCACGCTTGCCTTCTCTAAGAATCCACCCTGTTACCCTTAATGACCAACGGTTGTCTTGTCTTCGCATTACATGGCCCGTCCACGCCCATTTCTTCTTCTTAATTTCTATTAATATGCCCCTAACACGCGTTTGTTCCCTAACCCACTCCGCTCTCTTCTTGCCCCTCAAGACCTTGCACCTACCATTTTCCGTTCCATAGTCCGCTGCGTCGTCCTCAATTTAAGCTGAACCCCTATAGTTAGCCTCAAAATTTCTGCCCCGTAAGTGAGTACCGGTAATATACAGCTGTTATATATACACTTTCGTCTTCAGAGACAATGATGAGCTACCATTCATTATCTTGCCAAATGCACTCCATCCCATTCTAATCCTACTAATTACCTCAGCCTCATGATTCGGATCAGGGGTCACTACCTGTCCTAAGTACACATATTCACTTACTACTTCCAATGCCTCACCAGCTATCTCAAATCGCTGTGCTCGCCCAAGGCTATTGAACATTACTTTGGTTTTCTGCATATTAACTTTCAGGCCCACTGTTATACTTTGCCTGGTTAGATCAGTAATCATGCTTTGTAATTCATCTCCCGAGTTACTTAGCAAGTCGTCAGCAAATCTGAGGTCACTGAGCTATTCCCCATTAACCCTTACACCCACCTGTTCCCAATACAGTGCTCTAAATACTTCTTGTAAACATGCTGTGAATAACATCACTGGAGAGATTCTGTCCCTTTGTCTTTCGCCCTTTCTTATAGGTATTTTTGCTGTTCTCCTTATGGAGGAACATGGTGGCTTTGGAGACGTTGTAGATGTCTTCCAGTAGTCTTACGTAGTGCTCATCTACGCCCTGATTCCGCAATGCCTGCATGACTGCTGAGGTATCGACCGAGTCAAATACTTTCTCGTAATCTATGAAGGCTATATATAGGGGTTGATTATACTCAGCGCATTTGTCTATTACCTGATTGACAGTGTGAATATGGTCTACTGTTGAGTAGCCTTTACGAAACCCTGCTTGTTCTTTAGGTTGACTGAAATCTAAGGTGGCCCAATTCTGTTAGCGATTACCTTGGTAAACACCTTGTAGACGACTGACAGTAAGCTAATCGGCCTGTAGTTTTTCAAGTCCATTGCGTTGCCTCTTTATGGATTAGGATGATAGATATCAAGCTGCTCATACTATCACAACACACCATTGCGTTGTCTGAAGCTAAAGCTACACTGTTTTACAGTTTGCCCTGAAAGTTTCAGAGTACTTGTTGGATCGTTTGTGCCAGCGGTTTGTAAATTGAAATGTGCCACTATTGTGCGGAACCTGTTAGTCTCGCCGGATGATTGCGTATATCCCGTTTTGATCTAGTTGGAGACATATCTTGGGACGTAAAAGAAAACAAAAAAAAAAAACTACCAGTATCTGATACCTGGAGAAGTATGAGGAATCAGTCAGTGCGAAATGTAGGTTTGAAGCCAACAGTGTTTACCAAGTCGCCCTCTCAGCGAATATTTACCCTTTCGACAAAGGCTTATGTTTGACATAGGTTTCGAACCATTCTGCCATTTTTATTGCGAACACATGGATCCCTTTGAAATGTCCTGTGGTCGCGCAATAACGTACGTACGAACGGGGTATTGGAATAACGCAACCTTTTCCATTTGCCATCCTTTTGACGCCCTGTATAGACCGGCACTGTTTGGTACGGCGGCGCTCTTTGAAAGCCACGTTTAGCATCGCTGTTTGCTCTCCTTCTCGCAGGCGAGGCCAAGCGCACACAGAGTAGCGTAGCGTTTCCTGCTGAGTTCGTGTTCTGCACACGCGAGTGAGATTCCAAGATTGCCGCTGAGCCGCGCAACGCGGGTGAGGACCGGGAAGCCAGAGTTTGCGAGCGGACTCTCCGAGAAGTCGAGTGGCGAATCCGGTTTGCAGAGCGCATAATCTCCTTGGTGGAGAGCACGCAAGGAAGAAAAGGAAGATTTGCCCTCTGGCGAAGATTCGTCTCCCTTTCTTACACGCGGCATCGCTTTAGTTCGCTCGAGCGAATGCAGAGGACGCCGGACACGTGCTTGGTTTCCTGAATGAGGATCTTGACCCCGGCGCTCAAATGGAAAGGGACGCGTTCGAAGCAGGCGAGACCGTTTCGTTTGTGTGTTGCGCAGTTGTAAGGAAATAGGGGGGGAAAGTCGCTAGGGTGCCGAGCTCCCTGCACATATAAGAATAAGGAAACGAAGAAAGAGAGTGAAAGAAAGCAAGAAACGTACGAGGGAAAGCAGCACAGCTCTATTCTGCCTGACACAAGTACTTAACATTCCAGTGACAGAGAATATGTGGGAGGAATCGGAGGTCTGCACTAATACTCTTCAACGCATGGACACTTTGTCTTCAAACTCGAAGTTACCAAATTCGCACAGTCATTAACTGAATAAACGTTCCGCTTATTGTAATATTGCATATTTGTGCACCTCTGTGTCTCTCTGCGACGAGACGTCCGCTGAATAAACAATAAATAAGTACTGTTAAGTAAGTGTTGTGAATCTTCGCATAAAGAATTTTTCACATCGTATAGAGGCTGCCTTTTTCTAAGAAGGTGGGAACGGAAGGGGCAGCTCAGTCCGCTACGGTTTTGTGGTAATATGCAAAAAAAAATGTATATCACCAACCTCACCAAAAGAAATGCTTTTCCACGCATTCAGCCACGTAACTGCACAGAATTCTGACGGGATCTGCTGTGAACCTTGCCTCTCCGTCACCAGAAAATGTCAGCGTAAGACTCTTCCGTTAACTTGATCTACTTCCTTGGTACGGTTTCGAATGACGGAGAGCAAAGAATCTGGACAGCAGCGAAGTTGAGCTGTCGAATTCAACGCACTGGTCTCTTAATGCGAAGTCCCCCGGGCTTTAGCGTGCTTTATACACTAGAAGCGCCGTTGCCTCCCATGGAGCGTTGAACGTGCCCGATGCGCAGGTCCCTCTGGCCAGCGAGCCCTAATCCGGATTAAACCTTCTTAGCGAGTAGAGTAGGGAGAACGTAAGCACCGCTTCCCCAGTCACACGGGCAGTGCTGACAGACGGAGAATCTTTGTACGCAAGCGGACGCACCATCTTGTTTCTTGTTCGCGTATTTGTAGGAGCAAATTCCTCGCGAGAACTGTCGCTTTAGATAATCTGTTGACGAACGCGCGGTAAAGTGCCTTGTGACATGCTCTAGGGTTGTGCAGTAAGCGCTACGCGCGATGTCCGATGTGCTTAAAGAGATAATAAACGAACAGGCATATCAGCAAAGAGAAAAAAATAAAGCTACCAAATGAAGTGGGCCACAAAAATTCGTCGCGTGTAGTGCCCAACACATTCTGCTATATGTAGCGTGCGTAATGCGAAGGGCTTGGCTTTTCTGACCGCGTTTCATTCTTGAAAAGCACTCATCGCATCTTCCTGAAATTGCCTCAGCTGAGGCGCTATGGAGCGTGCATAATTACTGATGACCAAGCACTGAAGCGCTTGCCCGGTTTCAACGTAGAGATTATGCAAACGTAGAGATAATGCAGACAAAGTAGTACCACAAGCACAAAAGACTGTCGCTTTGTTCGCCATTTTTTTCCTGCATTCAGATGTTTCATAGCGACCCACGCGTCAAATATGCCTACGAGTTCTTACGCTCATCCAAAATTTCAGCTCTGGTCCCCGAAAACATTGTTCGAGGGTGGCGGGGCAGGAAGGGGTGGGGGCGTCTGTTTCAAGGCTGCGAACTTATACTACAACCCCCTACTGCTATACAGTAGCCTAAGAGGCAACGGTGGTGCGTTTAGGCTTGTGCAGAATAATGAACGTTGTGGTGGTATATAGTTCTATTGCTCACTTGAGACGCGCAATTTGAGGCAGTTGTATTTACGCGTCATATTACCACTTGCAACATACGAACCGCCGAAGTGAAAAATAAATATAGAGGCTGGAATCCAGAACACCCTAGGCGACCATGTTGCGTTTTGAATTCTGTGGGGCTAAGCTTAACATACTGCATTAAAATGGTATATTTGAAGGTTACAAATAGTGGAGGTTACCTTTTTAGCGCCAGCAACCGTACCCAAAAAGCCAATAACCGAATCAGCCTTTGTTCTGCTTGGCGATCAGCTGCACTTACGGCAGATGTATTACCCCCGACTCATGCAAACCATACAGCTCCTAAATGCCGGTGTAGTTTAGGACATCCGAAAGCGCATGCTGTGGTCCTTGGTGGGCGAAAACACTCCTTGCTCAACTTCGGTAACCTTGAATTTCATTGCACCGCAGTGGCTGTGACAGTTTTGCGGCATTTCCAGACCGCCAAGTTCCTATGTTAATAACCACCCTTAAAGTCACATTGCATTAAACGCTTCTGTTACTAGGAACAGCTGATGTGTGTGGCAGGGTCGTTTAAAGAATCTTTTTAGTGCGGGATTCAACAGGCGCGTGAGAGGCAACAGCGCTTTCAGAAAAAAAAATGTGAAGAGGTTGTCGTATGTTGCCAAGACATTGGGGCATGACGCTACAAAAGGAAGAAGAATCAATTGCACAGGGGTGTGGTGAATCTCAATAGTCTGTCTTGTTATTTTACACGGCAGTTCTAGCAAATCGTATTTTTAGTATTCGTTATTATAATTACATCAGTAAGAAAAAAACTGCCACAATAATAATGCTAGGAATAATAAAAGGACAGCCAGAAAAAGAAGTTAACTATTGACGTCACGATGTACAATGACAGTGCAGCACTGGCGAAAAAACGAATTGCTTAGAAGCTGTGGCCTGGATGTTTCCGGCTCTTCTCACGAGCTCGCACTCTTTGTTCTAGGCATTTTCCCGGTTCCCCCTAAGTTGTGCGCATAGAGAAATTCTTGCCTTTTGATAAGAGCTTCAATCTGTAATGCAGCTGCATCACAGCTCGTCCAATGGAGAAAGAGCTATGCATTGACAAAAATAGCGACGCAGAAACAACAAAAAAAAACAAGAAATGAAACTGGCAACTTGAAAGAAAAAGAAAGAGAACAGAACGTCAGCCTCTCAAGTTTCTTGTTGCGTACTTTAGTAGCCTTCGTTTTCCTTACGCCGCACTCTGTGAAGTACGAGGTGCTCAATAAAGTCTTCGACACTTTTTCGCTCCGGCCATTCCTTGCCATGTTATCCATCATGCTGAATTATACCCCTGCCTTCGGGCGAGTCGGCTTGAAAGGAGAAACGGTTTTCTTTTTGTCGTGGGATCCTTGGCACTCCCGTGGCATTTTGTTTTCGTTAGAAGCTAAAAAAAAAAAAGTAAACTTTGACATTCCACTCGCTTTGAACTGGGTGGAAAGTATCGGTCAGCGAAATTTCACCGACTTTGCTCGCTCGTTCTTCTTGGCCGCTGTGGCTGACGTCATTTATTATCGAGATCTCCGGTTTCAGTTTATGCTTATCTACTGAGCACCATGCAGATTCAGTATGAAAGAATGACAGGCGAGACCGAAAGAGTGAGGATATTCCGTTTAGAGAAGTAAAATGCCCTACACAACGAAGTAAACCCGTTTGTAATAGTATTCGTTGTTCCTATGGCTGTCACCAGGACATCAAGTGAGTGCTGATGTCCATATTGGCATGCTATTGTGGCACAACGTAATGCATAGTGTAGTATATAAAAGGGGCGGGACGGCGTCAAGCCGAGGCTACGCGTACCGCGTCTGCCGCCGTCCCTGGTTCGAAGCGAACGCATTTGCTCTGAGCTCGGTGCGACACTTTGAGAAGAGCTCACTGGGCCTCGAAGCGCTTCGCGAGACATTTCCGGAAGCCTCGAACCACGACCATATAAAAGTGTGCCAGAGAAAAACCTGGATCGCCCAAGTACCAACCAAGTTCGCTGCTTCGCTAGCCTGGCCCTATTATTGCAAGCTTGGCTAATTTTGTCCCCTTGTCTTATGCACAACAAAGCACACGCAAAAACACTAACCCTGTGTATGCTTTATGCCCAGACGCTTGGTTCGCCTTTAATGTGCCCCTATTTTGTCTGTGAATAAGTAAGTGTTTTCGGCAATAAGAACAAACGAAACACTTGTTAACAATATGCCCTCATTGACTTACATCCTCGCTCTTTCCTGAAGGTCCTGATCGGCTTTCGCTCAGCAAAACGAACATTAAAATGAGGTGTACTCGGCATCGGTTGCATACACACGTATGCATTTTCAACGTAGCGGAAATCGATAGCCTTTAGAAAAGCCGTAAAGATTGCTTTGCCACAACGTAACTCTTACTGCGACAAAGAAAGCTTTAAGAGTTTGTTCCTTGAGTCGCTTTTCGTTTTCCTTTCTGTGCACTAGAACGCACACGCACGCACACTTACCCTGCCTTTCTTTTATCCTCAGGAGATTGGTTAGCTCTTAACAAGCCCCTATTTTCTCTCTGAATAAGTAAATCTTTTGAGCAACAGGAACAAACGAAACATTTGTTAACAATACTGCCTCGTTGACTTAACATCCTTGCTCTTTCCTGGAGCTCCTAAACTGCCTACTTACAGAAAAAGGAAAGCTAAAAGATAAAGAAAAGACCGAGATGAGAAAAGAGCTCGGCAACCGCTGTCGAGGGATTTGTCTTTTAACGCACGGCCACCTAGCGAGCGAACCTCCTTAATTGCTTGCGCAGCGCTTTCTGAAGCAGGCCTCGGCTAAATAAAGAAAGACAGTATATATGTATCCCGCCTGGAGAGTTGTGGTTTCTAACTCGGGGGCGAGCACAGCGACAAATCGTTTTCAAGTGGAGCCGCATTGTGCGCAGCGCTTCGTAAGGAAGCGTGTAATTACCACGGTTCCCGATGCGCACTCGGCTTAAAACAAAAGCGGCCTCTTAATGGCAACACGTACGCTCATTTAGGGTTCTATCACTCTCTTGTGGTCAGATACAAGAAATTAAACTCAATATCGAACGGTAACCTCGCTGTGAATTGAGCAGCACGTACTTGTGAATTAGTGGGAGACTAGAGCGAGAGCTAGCAGCTACTATGGGGTGCCTTGATTACCTCTTTAATTATTGTTACAAAGAAACTCATTACGAATTGCGAACATTATAATATGAGTGTGTGTGTTTGTCACTAAGTGTGGTGGGCGGTCGTTCACAGCCCTGGTTTACAGCCCACCGCTCAGACTGGCCCCATTGAAACTTAAAATGCACGCCTGGGGAACCAAGAATGGTAACTGTGTGTGCGCAACGCCGGAAGGCCAATTCAAATGGCTTTGTTGCTCCAAAGATCACCGACTGCAGTATCAGCGCTAGAATTGCGCAGTTGTCCTTGCTTGCTACCCCTTTTTACGTGTGATCGTCTTTTCGGAGTGGACGCTGGTGCGTTCATTCATTCATTCATTCATTCATTCATTCATTCATTCATTCATTCATTCATTCATTCATTTAAATTATAAAAGTGCAAATACTAGGACAGGAGCGAAGGGAATGCTGCAGATCCCACGCATTGTGGCAATCGGTGGCATGCGAAACAGTCACTGAGAGAATTGCCTATGACGAATTGTTTGGCATCCAGTCAAGTCTTAGGAATAAGATTAGGGCTTCGTGCGAAGCGCATGAGTGGGTGTATGCTTAATGTGGGCTAACCAGTAACGCCGACAGCACCGTGCAGACCGAATTGTGGCCGTAACGTTGGAACTCGCTTCAGTGCAGAGCACATACATTTGTTTTGTGGAAGTGAAACGCACGCCACGGTGCGCTGATCTGTGTATCACAAGCGCCATTTCGTTGAGTATTCCTATGAGACGGAGCAAAGCTGGACAAAAGCATGCCGAGTGATAGTAAAACGTAAGTTTTGTTGAATACATGCTCTGATAGCGCTTAACTTTCGTTAGTCGCGCAAATCACCTTACATAAGCTCCATCATCTGAACTGCCGGTGTAATAGGTTTTCTTCTTATATACAACCGAGTGCGAGAAGCCGACGTAGCCTAGTGGTAACGTGCTTACTTGGCACCTCAGGGCTCGGGTTCGATACCCCGTACTGCTTGGTAGGTTCCACGTGCGCTTGTTATGCTTATATTCCAATCACAAGCTACGACAAACAGTGTGCGTTGCTTGTTTTAGGGGCGAAGCTCTTTAAGGTTTGGGTCTGTCCGTCTGTTGTAGCGCGTTACCTACTAGGAACGCGCTACTAGGAACGCGCTACTACTTCGATGCACGCGCTACCAGCTCGCAAAGAAGGAGAACGCGCCCTCACCCGCGAGAGACAATGGATGGATGGATGGATGGATATTAGGAGCGTCCCCTTTATAACGGGGAGAGAGAGAGATTCTATTTATTTATAACGGGGAGGTAGCCGGGCCACCAAGCTCTAGACGCAGGCAGCGTCTTCTAGCGAGTTTCTTGATTGAAAAATACCGACTTCTCGCGCTGGAGAACCGTTCACCGGCCACCCATATATATATATATATATATATATATATATATATATATATATATATATATATATATATATATATATATATATATATACTGGATCTTGACTTGCAATGAAGTGCCGGTGGGAGATTTCACTTGTGCGTAGTTGAACCATAAGGATTCGTAGCGTGCGCGTTAACTAAATTAATCCGGAACTCGGCACGATCTACGATGATCCTCCGGGGCTTCGCCCACTCATCATCATTCACTCCGTGGATATGCTGTGAATTTTGTTTTAGTGCACCTTTAATGATACCGTAAATGTATATTTTAGTTGGCCCTTACCTCCATAAGTTTTTATCTTGATTGATATAGGCTCTACCAATTTCAGACAACTGTGGCGCATAACCGAATACCACGGGCTGAGCACTACGGGGTATGAATCACACGCGGTTGCAGTATTGTTAATCGGCGCGTACATGACGAGTATATCACGTTAGTGGCGTAAAGATCAGTCATTCATTTTCGTCGTACATTTATGCCCTCTCTCCTAAATATTGAGGCGTACCAGATGAACATGACGGCCAGGAAAGCGCCGAGACGTAGATAGATAGATAGATAGATAGATAGATAGATAGATAGATAGATAGATAGATAGATAGATAGATAGATAGATAGATCAAAGTGACCTGTGTTTGCCAAGAAATGGCTCGCATTTAAAGAGACCCCCGCCCCCCCCCCCCCCCCCCATTTTTTTTTCTTAATCGGTGGACACTTTTACAATTGCCTGCAACGTATGCGCGTAGTAGCTGCTATAACTGCGCGATCGAGAAATTCTCATCGCCGTTTTCTTTTGTCGCGGAGTTTCCCTTTTCTACGACATCGCGGCGCCACAATCACTATATCCTTATCTAGGAAGAAGAGTCTTGTGGTGAAAAATTGAAATTGCGAAACTTAACTAAAGTTAACATAACGAACCACCCCCTCCCCTCCTGCCCTAAATGTCCACCACTAAAAAATTTCTCGGGTGAACGCATAATATATATATATATAATGCCCATGCGCTCGCTAGAAAACTGTGCGTAAAAGCGATTTAGTAGATTAGGTAAATTATCAGCACTTGGATAAATGCCAAAATCTGAAGTTTCACTTTTGGTCTTCGAAAATACACTGCAGCGACATTGTCGCTGCGGATGCTTTGACAAGGTTACTACAATGTTTAAAAGCGACTCGCAATAATAGCAAGTTACGATTGCTGCCAATTAAGCAATCTCCGTCATTACCGTAGAAACGTCATTGCAATGTGAATGGTTACATGCAGAACCAATCGGGAAGTAGAACACAGATTGGTAGCTTTCAGTAATTCGGCCTGTGTTTGTACGAACACGATTCGCTTATAGCCCATCGCAGTACACGTGTAAACGGGGGACTGAATTTCCGCCATGGACGCCGCGTGCGCCGCAATAATTTCGAAGCACGCAGCTGAAGCGGTAGCTCCGTTGTTCGTTCGTCAAGCTCTCTGTGCGACAAGCCGTGCTTAATATCCAGCGAATTCGAGAGGGCGCAGGATGATGGTTTCGTATGCAAGTTGGATGATTGGGTGTAGGCTTATGTAGCAGGAGATAACTCTGCGAGATGACGAGATGAGGTCGTATTAATGCGACGCGCGTAGCCTGGTTGGCCGCTCGAGGATTAAGCGCTTGCAAATTTAAGTTCGCGTGGGTTGCGACAAGCTGACGTTTATCCCATGCGACGCTATTGAGTGATGCTTTAAATGCGCCGTTTAACAAGGCGGCCGCGTACGATTAGTGTGCTTACTGAGTGTATAGAACATGTCTGCGTCCATGTCAAATCAAATCAATGAAAATCGAATAATTGTTATTTCCCAGAAAGAAACACGTTCTGTTGAGATTCATTGGCTAAAGACTGTTTGTGGACAGCTTGAGTGTGCCAATGAACCCTTCACGAGGCAGTTGGGACAATGACAGTGTTAAAAAAAAAAAAAACGTGATACACCAAGAAATGAAACACAGCAAATATACCCCACTACACTACACCGAACCACTATATCAGAAAGATACGTTCATGATAACTACATAAAGCATGCTAATACCAAAAATACCATGAAACACACTACATGAAACACGAGAAAAATGAAAGGAAACAAGAAAGAAGTCCCACATGAAACCATAAGCAAAAAGCAAAAGAACAACAAAGACAAAGTTATCAGGCCAAACTATATAGAGACGGTATTTTTTTTTTTCGATTTGCGACATGCATCGTACATTGTGCATCAACAGCCAGTAACTGAATTATACAAACATTAAGTTTCGAGGCATATGTTTTTTATTATGCAATCTATTTGATGTCCACCATTCTGATCATCATCTCTTGCTCATAATAAAACGAAGTAAGGCGTGCAAATAAGGATACAGGAGGAATTCATTATGAGTTAATACCAACTGGGCTTATCTTTCTGTCGTTGAGAGTCTTTTTTTTTTTTTGCATGTTATTCACGTAGCATGAATCGAAAATCATGCGTGACGGACAAGGTACTTTGATCGTGATGACAACTCCCGAAAGTCCCAGAAAACGAAAGGAGCATTGTCTGCACCTGTTAGAAGTCAAAATACGCAGTAAGCCATAATAGTATTGATTTGCACTTTCGGAGGAAACGACAAGTGCTTTCTATGCGTCCTTATGAAGACGCTGTGTTGATATAGAAAGAAGCTCAATAGCCGTCGTGGTAGGAGGTCCTGAAAACAACGTTGCACTTTTTACGTGCAACAGATCTGGACGAATGACCCTAGTACTAACGAGCGATAAGTGTGATCTTGTGCTTTGAATAGCGCGGATTGTGCACATGTGCTTTGTTCGTACATCTTCCTGTGTTAATGCCAAATGATAACACGCCACATGATACGAGAAATCCGGCCTCTGGCTCTGACAGGTCATGACAGCGAAGCCGAGGTACACAAGTGATGACGTCACTTTTCAGTGTCTATTAAAACCCACCTTGCACACACCCAAGATATCGACTTGGCGCAATTGGAAAATTTGATTGGGGTTGCGTTCAAAGTCCACACAAAGTTGACTTAGCCCCCCTCCCGTATTTTGGTGGCCCATCCTGAAACCTGACTTTGCCTAGTTCGAGCGGAAGACGGTGATCACGTGGTGTGATATAATCACGTGACCGCTGGAGAACCTTAAGTTGTAAAGCCGCACGATCAGGTCAACAAGTCATGCGACATTGACATAAGCGTTCGAATAAATTGGATGTAGGTATAGTTAAAACGCCGAGACACGCCGCCCGCGCCAGTATGCTCTGTGTCTCTCTCGACAAAAGTAAAGAAATTGCTGCGAGGCTATTGCTGTTCTTTTTCTTCGTTGTTGCGTGTTTTTAAAAGTCAAGCGATGAAGCCGCAGTAAGTATTACGTAGTTCTTCACGTCTTGCATCATTTCATTTTATTTTCATAGCGTACGACGCTGTAAAGTGGTTCATGTTTTCTTACGCAAACGGACTGAAGCAAACGAGACAAGGCAGAGCGAGAAAAATGGAAGTCTGCACCGGTAAACAGGAGAGCTAGTTGCCAGAACATTTCATAAGAACAAAAGAAGTGACATAAGTAATGTTATAAACACCCATTTGATTTTATCAAACTAGAAACCCGATTGCGACCTTTTGACTTCCTGCCATTCTGAATACAAGAACACGTTCACGTTGGCGTGAAATACGCCGCCTTCCTTGCTGTCAGTTTTCTTCCTGTCCGTTTGCATTTTCACATCCAGTGTTGTTAGAGACCGTTCTGCTGGCTTACGCAATCGCCACGCAAGAAAAGAACATCAACTCGGCAGTGTACTAGCATAACGAAAAGTGGTACGTTAGACTGTTCGAAGGGGACACGACCACTGCGGCAACTCCGAGCTCGATGGCCACTTTTTGCGCGCCTTTCGTTTACGTTCTTTCCTTCGCGCGGGCGCACCTCTCTAGTACTCCCAAAGGAGTTAGCGCTTTCGCGCTGCCGTTCTCCTCCGCACCTGTGAACACCGGAATCTCCAGTAAGGCAGCGTATAAGTCCACTGCTGAGATACGTTGTCTCCTTTTTGTTTTGCCCTTCTTGGTACTGCCGTCTGCTCACTGCATTGTTACTTCAGCCCTTCGCACCTCTAGGCCGTAACGGCAGGCGCCTGCACGCCCATAAAGCAGCGTCGTAAATGTGTCTGAGCTTGGCTGGTCTTCAGCTCACCTTCCTCCTCGCCCCTTCTCTCCCGCTGAAGGTTTTATAAGGACTAGCGCGTAGCACTGCCATCACCAATGTCTGGCTGGACCCGGAAGGCTAAAGAGAGGGGCTGTCTCCAGCTCCTGTCCAACCACCGCAACCGGGCGGTGCGCGGACAACTGAGCTTCAATTAATAGAAAATGTGCCGGTGTCAGTCGTGAGCAATATAGGCACAAAAAAAAAAAAGATCGCGCGGGAAGATGGGAGCGTGCGAGCGAGTGCCTCCGCGGACTAGAAAGCCCCGTGTACGTCCAACCACCGCGGTTACTCGCCGGGCGATACGCGGAAAAGGCGGGGTCCAACCTGCAAAGAGCGCCGTCGCCTCCGCTCTCGCCGCTACTCCCCACAAAAATTGCGGCTTACTTTTACGGGGCTCGCCGCGGTTCGGCCTTGGTGCTTTTCACGTTGCTTCCGATCCGTGGCTGCGTGGAACAAGAGTGCACTACCGCTCGCGCACCCAGCCAAGTCCAACCATCAACGCCTTCCTCATCCCTGCCCCTTTTCGGTGCCCCTTCTCGCCGAGTTAACGTCCGCACCCTCTTTTTTTCTTTATTGCACTGCCTCCCAAGGGAGCCCGAGAGTTAGCGCCCCGACGACGTAGACACCTCGCGGACGCCGACAGCTCGCGCACAGTGACGACCCTCGCAAAGTGAGTGCCCGCGTAGGTGAAACTTGTTACTTACAGCGTTCGTTTATTCTTACCTTCTCCATTTTTCTGTATTTGTACGTATATCTCTTTGCTCTTACATTGACTGGTAAAGTGCGAGGGCGTAAGCTTTATGTCCGAGCGAAGTGGGGGGCTGCATGAAAGCCGTTTATAGGAGTAGTAGTTGGATTCGCTTCTCTGAGCCGGCGGGCCGAACGAAGCGTGAGGGTGCGAGTGGCCTGTTCTCGCTGTTTGTGCGTAGCGTATAGGTGAGTGGAGACGCAGATCGAAAGCAGGCCCCGAGAAAGACGCGGAAAGGTAGTGGCCGGCTGTATGCGAAGAGCTGGGGTTTAGGAGGTTAGAAATGTTAGAAGCCCTCACTGCTGCCTTAGATACCAAGGTGCGATACGGCATGGCGTATGTAGCTGGTTCTCGCAGTCCACTACTATATATGGTGAGAGACGTGTCCTCACCAGAGACTGGAAGTGACGTCACTCTTCGCTTCGCGCTCTTTCCTCTCTGTGGTCTGGTGTGCAGCTCGCGCTGCCTTTGATACGCTGCAAGCGGTGTTTCTACCAAGTAAAATGGGACATGAGTAGAGACGTTGCTTCAGGCAATAAGCGTGGGGCGTGCAGATTTACCTCGAATAATCGTGCGAGAATTATGCGAAAAGATGGAAGATGGCCCGCAGTTAGTTCAGTTTCCTTCGGGATAACGTCGAAGTGTTAAGTTACTTTTTTAGAGCTCGACGCCTCTATTGATATGAGACGAATGGCATAACGTGTAATGCAGGTTAGCTATTTCCGCCATCCGATGACAGTGCTCGGTGAGTAAAAGGCGCGGCCTGGATATAATACTGCGACGACCACTGGTGTGCCTGAAGCTGCTCGGAACTACTGTGCCCTCGCTTTCATAAAGCCACAAGCTGCAAATAGCGAGACTACTTGGTGACCAGAAAGTTTAACCGGAATGGCATCCCTTCAGCACCTGCAATCGGCTTTACGACGGAGGGCACATGAAGAATTAGTTTACGAAACAAGAGAAGTATTACACTGAGTTCTCTCCCAGGGACATGACAACTTATTCCAGTGACAGCCGGGATCGTCTCATTGTTGGGAACTACATCGCTGATGAGGCTGCCCGGTCCGCCAACAGGGATACCGCTACAGTTCCGATACCGTTGTCGAGAATGGAAGCTGCAAGGGGCCTTCATTCACTTGCTGACACATTGTCGCAAACTCTGCGGAACAACGCGAGCGTCTGGAACAGTCATCTCCGAACTCTTGATCCGTTGCAGAAGGTGCAAATTCTATGGAACTTATCCCGCTATGACGTAACGTTATTGTGGCGATTTTGGTTAGGTGTGGCTTTTACAAAGGCCTATTCATGCCACGTAGGAATGTTAGATAGTTCCACAGGCGACTGTTGCAACTCTGAAGAGACGATAGAACACACATCATGTGTTTGTGCTCGCTTTACCGACGAAAGCGATATTCTTCGCAAGGCTCTCTGTCGACCTGACCGGAGGCCTCCCTCGGTGGAAAAAAAATCCACGCATCTCCACGAAGTGAATCATGACGAGTGAGTGGAACACTGGGCATCGTTCTTACCGTAAATCATCCTGTGACACTGCCCACTCGAGCATTTCAACGAGTGACAACGCGTGTGTACAGTATATACAATGTTTTATTTGTCATAACTCGTATGTCGTATTAAGTTGTGGATTCCGTTTTCTCTTCGTTATCCCAGCTTTGCGGTCCGTGAAATGTAGAGCCAGTGATTTTTCGATTCGACCTAGCCTGAAGTAGGCAAAGACAAGGTCTATGCACGTTCCCCTGGTGGTTGTCGGTTGTTTCCAGTCATACGAAATGCATCGTAGAGCGTATCGAGACGTCATATACTGCACAAACCAGTCGTTGTCGGTGATGTCTACGTTGAAGTCTCCGACAAGTACGAAGGGATTGTTCTTGTACTTTGTTACGTAATCGCGCATGGTTAGATCGATGTACTTTTCTGCGTTGCCTCGGGAGGGATTCGAAGTACACTGTCATGACGACGGTTCCGTCGGATAGTTTTACTGCAGCGTGTTCGCCAGTTGTGAGATTGGCTCGTTATTGGTATAGGCAGAGATTCACCGCGGTCTGTGGCAATTTCACGTACATGCCAACACCACCCCGCCGATAGTTCTGCTTCCTCTGTGCAGACAACGGGGAAGAATCCATTGATGTGCGGTCTTTTCCCGTTCCATGTTTCGGTAAAGCAAAGGACGTCTGCTTTACCGCAGCGCCCTCTCGTGTATTTTCACTGGAGCGTACGTACATTGTTCTGTCATGTCGCTTAAATGTCGGTTTCGGTTTCAATTTTACACGATGCTCTGCCTGGGGATCGTACTAGACACTGGGTTCCTCTACATATGCCCTACATATACACTGTCTGGGTTCATTGCCTCCAGGATCGGCCCACACGTGCACATGCATACACCGTTTGACTGTAATACCTCCAGCATGGGCCCACATGGCCCACACGCTCATGTTGTTCTGTATTGCAGTATTGCTAAGAACCCAGGTGCCGTGACGGACGGACAACGTGGACGGACAAGCCTCGTCCCTAAAGTGCTTCGCCCCTAAAATTCTCGGATCATGGGCCTGCACATCATCGCAGGCTAGCAAAGCGACGCGGGCATTACTTCAGTTTTTACGCTTGACGGGGCTGAGTGGCCGCTTGTATGTCCGCGATGGACAGACGCGTGTGAACTACTCTCTTACAGTCGCCTCGCCATTCCTTTCGCTTTCCCTCTTTTAATCCCTTAATCTCTTTCCTTCCTTCTTTTCCTCATTACCGTAATCTTTCGTTTTCTACCCTCCCATTCGCGTAAATAAATTTTTTTCAAGAACACTTGTGCGCATTGTGTGGAGGACGAGTGAAACATACCGGTACACTTTCGTTATCCAAACAGCGCAGCTAAGAAAACACACATATGAACATAATTCAAGCAAGTTTTGAAAACCTATTCTTTGTTATGAGTAGTAGTTTGATGAAATCTTCGCTCAAGGTTTTACCGATGCGCCTACATAAACGGTCAGCATATACACACTAAACAAAAATAACCAGGACAGGGAGTAAACAGCTTGTCCTCTAGCGCACTACCTTTTATGGGTTTTTTTTACTACGTAACAGTCAAGGTAAAAATTTACTCTCACGCTAACCGAGTTTTTGAACGTCGAAACGGTAGTAATTATTTACCCCCCTGGACGTTTTAAGCGAGTATACGCGGAGTAATTTTTTACTGCCTAAACAATGTTTTCTCGGCTTTTTTTTAGAGTTATTTTTAAAGCTCATTCGAGGTTTACTGTGGCTGGGTAAACATATAGGCTTACTCAAAATGCAGACATCACTCAATTTATTGAGCAGTAAACGAGGACTCACCCTTCTTTGAACTTATAACATTGGAAGCACGTTTTCACTCGTTGAGAGCGCAACAAACACAGGCACAAGCGCGGGAGCAGAGATACTGGAAAGTGCGTTTTCACTTGGCCGCCGTCCACCAAGACCGGCGATATGAGAGCCAGCATCGCTCGAACTCAGCGCAAAACCACGCCGCACTGGTAACACTCGGGGTAGTTCGCCGTGTCGTTGTCGTACTGGTTGACGATGCGGTCCGTCAGGAACGTTTGCGACCGTAGTTGCCGTGCTTTCCCAGAGCTCGGCGGTGCCTTCGAAACGACGGTCACTAGGCATAGCTGCCGGAGATGTCACGGTATCACGTTGTGGTTGACGGACGCCGGCGTACGTGTATCGGCGCGTGCGCCGATACGCGTACGCGCTGATCACACTCACGCCGTTCACACTCACGCCCCGAGACGTCGCGTCCCCTCTTCCGCGACCGACGCTTTTGACGAGCAGTTGCTTCCAAACGCGTACCATGTGGCTAGGCCTAAATAGTCATTCGAGGGCTATCACGGCCTCCAACCCTTGCGCCACGGCAGTTTGGAGTTTTTTACCACGTGACGTGGTACGTAGGTTGATCACGTGGCTTTAAACTCTAGACTAGGGGTTTTTTATCACGTGACACAAAACCCCCTACGTAGTAAAATAGGGCAATAACGTCCTTTTACTACCTTTCTAACAGGTGGTAGTGGAACTATGTCATATGCTCATGTTACCTCAACGAAACGTAGTACTTTTGAAAACAAGGGAGTTTTTAAGGCTCATGAGCCGCAAAAACCCAAATATCGGGCAACTTTTGCTTACAGTGTAGTGGCATGGCGGTATTTTTCAACTCCTACATCTGAAACAACTTGAACTCATGTTTGAGCTTTTAAATACGTTTAAGAAAACGAAACAGACATTTAGAGCGAAGAATGAAAAAAAGAATAACGCTTTTGAACTATAGCGGTAGTACTCAATGCAGGGAGCGGCAATAACAGACGTTGACACCGAATAAGGATCAATACTATTGTAAACAAAGTAGCGTGTTTAGAAGGTTTCGTGTATACGCGAATAATAGTAATAAAATATTTCGTATAAAGTTGCGCGCACCATGCCTTTTTTTTTTCTTTACTCTTCGACTTGTATAGACTCAGTGCACAAATCGCGCGCATTTTTGCTAAAAGGAAGAAAACAAGGAGCAACTTTTTGAACGCAGACATTTGCGGAAAGGCCTTCTTCATTGAACGGGCGTCCTGCGTGACAGCTTTCTTGAAACGAAAGATTAAGAATTTTAATGACCTGCCATTCAGGGCTAGATTCTCCGCATTTCGGCGCGACAAGCAGCGGGCATTAAAGAAGAAAAATAGCGATGCATTCTTCTCGCATTCCCGGGAAGCTGGAAGACAGAATACTGCGGGTTCGGAGCAAATATAGACGCCGCGGCGTAATTTGTCAGTGCGCAAAGTATATTGATATATACTGACAGAATGTCGATAGCGGCGAAGGCAATCCAATCTCAACGCACCTTGAAGCTGCATTGGTTGCATTTCCGAATAATGCATGCGACCATTTTTTATGTCCGTGGTTTCTCGTGTCATTTTGTACGTGTACAAAAGAATGAGAAGGTTCGGGCACCGGTTACGTTGCTTTTATTGTGATGTACAGGGGACTCGTGGCTATGGTTAACATATTAGTTTGATGTGACCTCGATGCTTGTATAATATGGTGGTTTTGTAGCTCGTTTGGTAGAGCAAGAGCTGGAAGATTGATGTGCTCTTAGTTTAACGTGCAATTTTCTCCTGCCAGATACGTTTGCCGCAAGAAAGGAATTAACCAACTTGAAACGTTTTCGCAGGGATGCTCACGCAAAAAAAGAAAAGACGTATTGGTTTTAAGGTTAACAAATTTTTATATATGAGATCACTGTGGAGGCTTGCCCCGCCATGGCAGTCGGCTGGTGATGCGAAGTGCTCGGCATCGAATCCCGCCCACGGCGGCTGCAGTTCGGTGGCTGCGAAATATTAAGGCCCGCGTACTGTGCGATGTCAGTGCACGTTAAAGGACCCCAGGTGATCAAAATCTCCGTATACCTTCACTGCGGCCTCTGTCATAACCATATCGTACTTTTGCCATGTAAAGCCCCCAAAATCATCATAACTGCGGAGACTTGAGCTTCAGCTTTCTTTCATGTAAGCAGTGATACCTGGTTTTATGAAACTGTATTTATGACATGAGCCGTTTATTCCGGCCTCCGACCGAGAAAATGCCTTGCCGCCTATTACTGCTATAACAAAAGAAAAAAGTGTACAACCGCTAAGCTTCTTTCTTCTTCTATTTAGCAAAGCGTCGTGATTAAATTTGCTCATAAAGTTGGCTTCAAATAGCCCGAAGTACTTTCGTCCTATTTCCCTCTATCGCGATTCGTCAGGTCTTCGAGGCTTCGCAGGGCGCATCCTGCTTTCAGCGACGGCGCATTGTTTGCTCAGAGAAAGCCTTCCTTCGACGTCACTGCCTTTCGCGGGGCTCGTAAACAGCAGCGCGCTTTGTGCTTGCCGGCCCCGTTATAGCCGATAGGAAGACTTCGAAAACAGAAAGAAGAAGAATAGAATAGGAAAACGTGGGCCAGCTTCCGCGGGATAAGGGGGCGGCCGGTGTTCGAAGTACAAAAAAGGAATAGGTGGGCTCTTGCTCGAACTAACAGTGCTCGTGCGGGGCCCAGCTCGAGGGCTCAACGTAACGCGATTAGTCGATATCGCGCCAGAACGTGCGTTGGGTGCTCATCGGCTATTCAAAACAGGTGGCAGTTCTAATCTGATTCCGTCAGCTACGCCACCGCTGGGTGCACTTTTGCTCGTGCGCCTGGAGCATGCGGAGGAGGAGGAGGCGAGGAGGGAGGGAGGGAGGTATTGACACGTGGGCACTGAACTGGAGTTGACAGGCGGTGGGGAGGCGAAGAGCACTGAGAGTTAAGCTAGCAAGTTTCGTTGCGATGTCAACCGCTATTTTTAGCACTGGGATAATTAGGTGTTAGCATTCGCGTCAGCTCGGCAATAGATTTCGTTTTTAACCGGAGTAACCTTTCTGTTTTCTTTCGTGAACGGAAGCAGAAATTTGAACGAGTGAACGAAGTACACTACTGCTTGGTTCCCTGTGTGTCTGTTTCTGCTTTTCAGTTCTTGCCATGATTGCTTCGACGAACTATTTTGCTTTCTGATTAGTGGCACGACCTAATGCATAATATTTTTTGTTCAACGGCTTTAACAGTGCATAGCTATTTCCATTTCGCTAAGAGCGCCTCCGAGCATCCAAATTACTAAAGTGACCCGAGTTTGGAACTGTCTTTCACGTACTTAATTGCATGTGAGATAAGGAAGATGATTACATCACATTAGTACCCTTTGCAGGACACACGGGGTCACATTTTTTGTGATTATTGAAGTGCTGCAAGCCTATAACATTTACGCCAGAGCCGACAAGGCAATATGATAAAATAAACGAAGTATAGTACAGTGCAACAGTACATATTTGTCGATACACAGGATACGTGCGTGCATGCAGGAAAAGGCAATAGACAATTCAGTTACGTACATCAAATACATACAGTACATGCGCAGTGTTTGCCATAAAGAGGAAGTACCAAGACAATAAAAGAACCACTATATACATGCATGATCTGCAAGTACAGCAATTGTCACTGTGTCTTTGCTTTTATCGTGAGGTTTAGTATTAAGTAGGCATGCTGTACAGCCAGAAAAGCGAAGTCAGCACTCGCTTGGGGGAACAATGACGGTAGTAGTAGTAGCAGTAGTGATGTTGTGGCTACAGGCGGTGTTAGCCTGGCAGACCTGGCCGGCAATTGCTCCGCCCGAGCGTCTCTGTCCATGTCGCATTGTCGGGTTTGGCCGTGCCCAGAACCATATCATGTATTTCTTATGCATTTCACATCGATGGTGTGTTTTTCGCTAGCCAATAGTCTTATAATTTAGCAATTTAGGAAATTATAATTTAGCGTTACAATTTAGCATATCTTGAGATATTGTTGATGTTTCGCTAAGCTTATTATAGAAAAACCATTTCTCCGTCTTCTTACGTTGCTTGTATCCTCCACAGTTACTTCCTTTTATTCTCATCTATTGTGTTGCTGTAAGAAACTCTGAAAAGCCGAGCTGGTCGTACTAAATCGGTGAATTGTTGCAACGGCATTCTTTTTGTTATTCTCATGTACTCCAATAACCACGGCTAAACCACTTCAGTCGTCGACCTTGCGCCATGGCCGCCTGGTCCGATGTGTTTGCTATTCTTCAAGTGTTACCGATGCGTCCACCGTGGTGGCCTAGCGGAGTAGCAGTTATGGTGCTCGATTGCCGACATTAAAGGCGCGGGTTCGATCCCGGCCGCGGTAGTCGCCATTTAGATGGAGGCGGAAATGCCATAGGCTCGTATAATCAACGTTATAAGTACACGTTAAGGAACTCCGGGTGGCCACAATTTCCAGGACCTCCGCCGCGGCGTGTCTTATAGTACTTTAGTGGCTTTCACACGTAACATTCTAGCAATTATTATTGTTAAGTGCTGTTCGTTGCAAGCACTCTTTTTCATAGAAACCCGCACGAATTGAATACACGACAGCCGTATATCGGCGTCTTCGGTACTCTGTGTTTGGCTTCTTCGCTCGAATCACTTCGACCGTTCTCACGCAGAATCATAGTCTGTATTGAATTACCTCTCTCCACGCAACATGTACACTTCTCCCTTACATACATTTGCTACGGTGTACATGTTTCCTTCTTTCATCCTCAGCTGTTTTCTTATTTGCACTCGGCAACCAAGAGCCCTATGTGTTAGGCTAGCCCATCTTGTTTTTCTTTCGTTACCGCGAGCGAGCCGGCACGAACACGAAATCCCGGCGGCATGTTCTCGCCCGCTTCGGCACGGAGCTCTATCGCGTCTCCGCATTGCTTTCCCTTTCAATAGACCATCGCATGTCATTCTCGGCCAGCGGTGGTGATATATAAAAGCGTTTTCCCGGTTCCCGAGCGAGGGCTCTGCAAACAGCGATCATTGCTCACAACTGCCGGCGGCACGGGCTTCAGCTATACACTGCACCAAGTGCACGTCTCGACCGCTTGCACGTGAGCTTCTGTGCCCGTCGGTTGGAGAAGACAAAGAAGGGGAAAAAAATCGCCGTTGTAGTTCTTATTCCGCGAGCGAAATACAAAACAAACAACGGGAGCGTATATATGCCTGTCTGTTTGTCATTTATTGGTATTCGTCTAGCACAGAATATGCACTCGAAGCCACTAGACAACATGACAAAGAGTGCGATCGCGAGAGGGATGGGAGTAACAGAAAGAGGTGGGGTTAGGAGTTCGGGGATCTCGGTTTCACTGCGAATACGGGGCCCATGAAAAATGCGGTCTGCCTCTGTGTTCTGCATGTCTGGTGCTACGGCGATAGAGGACCTGTTTAACATACGTAATTTTGGAACGCCCTTCTCCAAGTCATGAATTATTCAGCGTCGTGGAACAAGCTGTACGATAGCCTCTCTCTTTCTCTCTTTTTTTCGTTTCTTCAATTTTTGGTTGGCGCGTTTTGTCTTCAGTTTCAATAAATTCTAGTGCGAGTGCGAGAGAGATCGGAATAAAAGCTGGTTACAGACATATAAGATGGTGTGCGGGTCCCGAAGTCGGCAAGGCAAGCGGAACCTTGAAGGCGGCATCTCCTGCCTCCGAAGCGACAAAGCCTCTATTTATCTTCGTACAGAACTGCAGTGTAGTGTCACGAATGAGTTAGGAGCAACGTTTATTATTTCTAAAGGCTTTTCGCTCGCTACATACACATAAGCACGTAACAATACTATCAATGTGTTGTTACGTTGCGGCGCTGCATGGTTTCTCGATCTATTTTTTACTTACTTCGCAAAGGCTTGTTGGCCCGGGAGGTTTGTTGACGACTATGAATCACAGTTCCGTCACCCCTGGTCGATAATATTCTCCAGGGGTCCTCTGTATGACACCCTTGAAAATTGGATGTGCATTTCCTAAACGTCAAGGCAAATAATTTCTCACTTGACCTATACATTACAACGTAGCTTTCCTTAGTTTGAGACATTGAATTTGCTGAATGTTGTGATGGCCCGGTTACTTCATTTTGGTTGTTTCCGTTAACCAGTAGTGTCCTCTGAAAACTCCGTCTCACATGGCTTCAACCTAGGTTCGCACACGAAATGTTCAGCGAGCTAAGCATAACAACAGACTAGGTGGTAGATACAGCCCGTACATGTACTGAAGAATTATTCAGAAAGAAAGAAAGAAGAAGAAAGAAAGAAAGAAAGAAAGAAAGAAAGAAAGAAAGAAAGAAAGAAAGAAAGAAAGAAAGAAAGAAAGAAAGAAAGAAGCGCTAATCGAAGTAGACAATAGTGAACAAACCTGACTGGAAATCTAAATACGTATTAGTCAAAAACCATTTCAACCTTCATGAAGCCTAAAATCCTGCGTCTGGAGCCAACATCTGACAGTACCAAGAAATATGTGACCAGGTCCTTACTTCACGTTTCGATGTCACTTAAATGAAAAAAAAAAAACCATATGCGTATGCTATACTTAGTCAGTGACAGTGCACTAAAATTAGTGCTTTATGTACTGTTTTGCTGCTGGAAGCGTAAGGCCTCTCTACCACTTTAATCGCAACGCTCGCGAAAAGACAAAGTAACCTAATTAGATGAATCTCGGCAGCGACTTCAGCATTATGTAAGGCTTTATGCCGTTGCATGCATATCATGCTTCTTATAATGCTGCACTTATCGAGAGCATACCGAAGTGCTAACAGGCAAACGGAAGAGCGACGAAGAGAAGTCGAAGGATTAGCAGAACCACGCGGACAGGAAAGATAGCGTTTTGCGGAAGGAGGAGTAGGAAGCCAGAGTTCGAGCTTCGCCTGCTTCTTCCGCTTCCTACTTCATTTCTTTGACAATCCTATAATTCGCTCTGCCGTGTATTGCTGAAATGTCAACCAGCTTGCGCAGCAACAAACGTTACTGCATGCCAAGTCCGCTGACCAACTGTACGAGTTTCCGCTACTCCGCGAAGGACAATGAATCTGTCACGCGCCAGAAGGAATTCTTCATCGGAAATCGACGAACAGGGGGAGAAGGGAAAGCCGAAATGCACAGGGACGCTGAACGAGCGAAGAGGGCTCGCCCGCCGGGAAACCGGACGCCAAGAATCACGCCGACTCATCAGGTCGGTACCACCCGGATCTAGCGACCTTAATGAGCCCGGCGGCGGCCCTTCATCGGCAACGCTTGCCTAATTTCGACCGCAATTAGTCAAGTTTGACATTTGGCACGCCCCCTCGCTTTCTCACCAAACCCCGGTCAGGTTTGCCGTCCGAGCAGGGCAGCTGCGGATTACCTCAACGCCCCGCTGTGGCGTCACGGATCACCCAGGACGAGGGAAACTTTATGAGTGCGCCGAACGAGTGGTGTTTGATTTGGAAACGTTCGTTATCGGGTGGTTCGTTTGAAAGCTTGGTGCACTGGTTACTCGTCCCCTTCGATGTTGCATTATGCAGTTATACAGTATATCATTTCATTGCTGCACTGCACATATTTTTTTTTTCTTTTTTGAAGGAATGAGACCCACAACCCGAAAGTTTTATTTAGTAATGCCTAGGTGACAAGGTATCTAAAGTATTACGTGGATTTTGATGTTAGACGCAAGAAACCCGTTATTCCTAAAGGTAGGCTTTTTATAACAAGAATGTGCTACGCTGACGAGTTGATAATATAAAACTTGTATCGTTAAACAAAGTAACCCAACAAGTAAAAAGAACAGATGTCCTTTATATGGCTAAAAAAAAATCTCAAGTAAATGCCCTGCAACAAACGCAGTACAGAAACTAGCTTTAGCCGCCCTAAATGATTATGTCGGCGAGATCACAGTGCTTGAGCTTATTTCGATAACCGCAATTGGTGAGACTGGTTGACAAGTTCAATCGTTCCATCCAGGACATCACGAGATAAACCGGTGTAGTAGCTGACAAACTGGAGAAAAGCCTTGCGAGCGCGTTTGTACGCTACTTGAGCGGTGATGGCACTTCACCACCAGTCAGCAGTGCGGGTGAGGGATATTGAAGGATGTTCGCTGCGCTGGTGTAGCGGTTACGGTTCTTGGTTGCTCACCTGAACGATGGGGGTTTGATCCCGGCTGCGCCGATCACTTTCGTTTTTTTTTTAAATGGAAGCGGAGCAGCTAAAGCCCGGTTCCTGTGCGTTATCGGTGCACGTTGAAGCACCGCAGGTGTTTTGAAATTCCCGGTGCCCTCCGCTACGACGTGCGTGGTAATCATGCCATCCGCCGTGGTGGATTATAGCTGATAGGGTGGTGGATTGCTAAGTCGCGGCCGTACTCCGGAGGGGTCAAAACAAGAACAAAGATGCAAAAGAAAGAAAACACACGCATGTAGTTTCGATTTTGGTGCGCGTTAGCCCAAGGTGCGCGGTCGATGATCCGGAGCCCTCCACTACAGATCCTGATAATCATATTGTAGTTCTGTCGCATTATTATTATTATTATTATTATTATATTATTATTATTATTATTATTATTATTATTATTATTATTATTATTATATTATTATTATTATTATTATTATTACATTATTATTATTATTATTATTATTATTATTATTATTATTATTATTATTATTATTATTATTATTATTATTATTACAAGGTAGGAACAACAAGGCAGTGCGAAACAAGGGCCTCCGCTCTTATACGCAACGGTAGCATATGAATGCGCATGCATTCCCTTGTAAGTGGACTACGTCGCTAATGCGACTGCTTATTACAGACTGATTGTACGTGCTGAAACATTGCGATAGAACTCAGTCGATGTGCTCCTGAGGGTTGAAGGATTCGCGGTGTTGACGCATGATGCGTGTTAAATCCCTGGTGCGTAGCCGCAATGTGGAAAAGTTTTAACCTAACGTTGAACTCTTTTATGTACCCAAGAAGACTGGCGTACCTTTATGGTTTTGTTGTCAGTAATATCCATCTTACTTCCTCGAACGCGAAGAGCAGACAAAGAAAATTATCCCAAACGGACGCCATAAAAACTGCCCAAGTGTTACGAAGGTCTTCGAGTAATTTCCCTCGTTCATCTCGTCCAGCTAGTGGAGACAATCTCGGCACGTGACCATTATTTATGTAATCGATAAGGCGAGAACGCCAAAGGCACGAAAGAGAAGAGAAAATAACGTAACGCGGACACAAATTCCGGAAAACAAAACCTTTCTCTTCGCAATGCTGCCGTTGGCGTCCTCGGTAGCGTAATCCAAGCATTATTCACCGGAAGCAGCCGCGCTTGAAAAACGACAGTTTACGATCAGTTCGGCAGCTTTTATATCGATATATAGCACACAGAACGATGTATGTGGCCAAAGATTTATTTTTATTGGTGGGCAGGTTTCTCAGTATTTGTTATTTCACTAAGGTAGAGGAAAGAACGGAGCAGCTGGGAGGTCGCGGCTTTAGATGGGAAGACCGCGAAAATGGGAAAGAAAAAAAAAAGCAGAGAAAGGAATCCAATTTTCAACTCTGCTTAGTGGTACTTCAGGCGTAAATTCTTTTCTCCCCACGTCAGATCGCCCACTTATCACGATTCGGTCATTTTGTTCTCGAAAATTAATTGCTCGCTCGGAAAGAAGGCACGCAGATCCCCTGGGCTGATGATATTTATTTCCTTTTAGAGCCAGTTTAGATTATCCAGGCAATTATACGGAAGCTCGCGGCTGTCCAGGACTTATAAAGAAGACAGCGCTGACCAGGCGTCGTACTTCTAGTCTGAGCTTCTTGAGGCAGCTTCGCGGCACTCGTGAAAGCTTGCAGAATCTCGCACCGGTTGCTGCGTAATGAAGGATGGAAAGCTCTCCCATGATGCCTTAAGTTAGATGATGCCATGATCCCATGATGCCTCCCATGTGTGAGTGACTGTGTTCGGCACGGACAACAGAGCTCGAGAACTGGAAAAGAAGGCTAACTAATTAAACTTTCGCCGAGTTTTCAGTTTGCTACCCTTGTCGTCATTAAGGCCGAGTACAGAGAAATAAGCGAAATGTTGAAACTTGGGTAGACAGACAGCTACAGCGTTTCCGCAGTCAGACTGCGAAGCCTGTCTCCTTCAGGTACCCCAGAAGAGACTGCTTGTGATCTAAGAATTGTTTAACCCACTACACAATATTAACATGCATCTTCGCTAGAATGTTGGCTCTCTCCTCGTCTACTATGTAGCAACGTTGCGTGAGCAGTCACTCGAAGAAAACTTGAAAACCTTTGAAGGCAATCTAATCTGCATAAAGAGAGTTGCTGTAGTTCACTTAAAGTAAAAACGCCGCTTCATCTCTCGGCGCGTTCTACATTTGCACGCTTCAGAATACGCGAGTAGCTTATTCCACGTGGCTCGCGGATCCAGATGGAGAATGCGTGTCTCGACGGCGGAGTTCTTGAGCCTGTCGCGGCCAGACAGGCGCACCGCACGCTGGCTTCTCCACGTGCCTCTCGACTCGGTCCGGAACACACGCTAAAGCGGAGCTCGTTTGCAGTTTGGGCAATTACTACGGCATCACGTACTCCACCCCCTTTCTCCCGTCTCGGCGCTCTTCGTCGCCTAAGCAGCCGGGGTTTGGGGAAGCAACTCTCTCCCTTTTTCGTTTATTATGCGAAGCTTTCCGCCGGGTGATGCCGCTTTCGGGAACCACCGGGACAACCGGAACCGAAGAAACTTTTAGCGTCGCGAAATTGGGCTGGTGCGTCTTATACAGTCGCTTCTCCAAACGCGTAGACTTGGGGGTTCTGTCGTGGCATTCAAGTCACAAAGAAAAGAAGCCAAGCGTTTTCGTACCAACTTCCCTAGTGTGACAGTCAAAGCCAGCGAACTACTGCGAGACGCGCATACCTGTTCCACGCTGTTTTGCATATTTTTCTCTCCACAAAATGCTTCGTGATGGCTTTTTCGAAACTGCACTTCTGTTGTTACTTCCTTTTCATGCACGCTTCCGCTTGCCTTTTTTTGAGCAGGCAAATGAAACAAAAATGTTCTTTTGTCTTGCACGAGCTCCAGGGGATATTGTTCTTTACTTTCGTTGGTCTACATTTCAAAAAAAAAAGTGGTGATCGAAAGGAGACGTGAGAATCTGAGCATTTTCCACATCCGCATGGGGCGAGGTTTTCCTCTAGATCACGAAATAATGAGATAGGGTTGCGCCCTTTGAGGAAAAGTCGAGTGAGCTTCTACGTGCTCACGTGCGACAATTCCTTAGTCTTTTTTTTTCTTTTTTCTTGCGTAAACTGCTTGACTTACGCGGTATAGAGACAACCGCGGGTTTTGGAATATACTCATATGTGGTTGCTGAATAGCGTAACGATTGTTCCCTCAGGTTTAAGGAAACCACTTTATAAGGTTTCGTTGCAGTGACGTCCCTTCTATTTGTCGGGCTTCCACAAGCCTGAAAAACAGGAAGCAATGCGAGCATCACTCTTGATGATTTTTTTGTTTACAGACATAACAGCACTTGGCTTTGCATATTTATTGCTGCGTGTTGTTCGTAATGTTTGCTCAGCGTCGTAATGCTGCGGTACAGCTGAGCACGCAATGTATAGGGTGTGAAGGCCTAAGATAGAAGTAAATCAAATTATAACTTCTCCGCGAACTATATAGTTAAGTAAGTGTAAAACTATGGTGCAAGAGTGGCGTACGTCTCACGAAATAATGAGGGTATGCGTGTTTAAAAAGCTATAAAACCAATCAATGAGGTCCTGTTAATTAGGCAAGACACGTACTACCCTGGAGGATTTTTGGAGCGGCTGCTAACAACAGGTATTTACTTTCATTCGCGTGGCATTCAGACCTCGCTTCTTCATTAACTTGCACGTTATACACGCTGCAGGCATCATATCACTTCTGAGCAAATTATTGTCATAGGTATAGCGCAGCTGTATTGGATCTCCAGGGTGTCATGGAGCACCGACTGGTGGGCGGCAGTGGAAGGGTACGGAGAGAAAACCGAGGTGAACACGTTCTCTTATCTCGCAGTGTCGCGCCGCTGGAAGTTCCGTAATCGGGCCTAATTAGCCGTTGCCCCAACAGCAGGCCTTTTAATCTGGATGATTAGCGCCAGCGCCGTCGTCGTCTTCCTCCGTAGCACGGTAAGCACTCCGTCGTTTCCTTCGGGTCTCCTGGGCTCTCCTTTCTTGCGCCTTACGCATCGATGGCTTCCCCTTCTTGCACAAAAGAAAGAAGAGGAAGCCCTTGAAAGAGCGGCTCTCAGAGTGCGAGGCCCCGAAGGCGTTAGTTGTACGTAGATCTCGTTGAGATTTCTCCCGACGCTTCTTCCAACCTTTGGGGAGCGCCTTCCCGTGCTCGGATTCGGTGTGCCGGAGCGACTGGTAGACTTTCAACGAGCGTCTTTTGTTTGTGTCCGATTGGCAATGTGAAGGCCGACCCTAACGAGCAAAAGACGCCAAGAACAGCGGCGTTTTTCTAATTAGCGGCACCGGAAATGGAGCTGGTTGATTGGAAACGCTGTTGCCGCATCGGTAAGGAAGCAATCGCAGTCGGTGGGAGCATTGCCGCGGGGCATGTTTCGGACACGCTTGTAGGTTCATGTCCCGTTGTAAGGCTACACTAAGAGCAACGGATAGTAAAGTGTTTTCCTCGCTGAAATCGCCTTGGGACTTACTACTGGATGCGATCAATATCGCAAAATGCGCACGCACGTACTCTCTCTCTCTCTCTCACACACACACACACACACACACACACACACACACACACACACACACACACACACACACACACACACACACACACACACACACACACACACACACACACACACACACACACACACACACACACACACACACACACACACACACGAACAAGATTTTATGGTCGCCCGACTGCCCTTGGTATCGTCCGCTTTCTGCCTGTACAGAAGCGTGCACGAGGTTATTGTATCGCTGTATGTTAATTTCCAAACGTTTGCATTAAAATGCTTGCGCAATTTTCAAATTTCAACTGGCCCAACTCTAAATGACGTGTTTGAATGGAGCTGATGGCTTTTTCAGTTTACGTTATCGCACGTAAAATATAAACTAAATCGTATTCAAGTTTGAGTCATAATGTCTACGGCAACAGCCCGTATCAGGGAGCCATTAAGAGTATACCGCATTCCTTTCGTTGAACGTTTCGCATATTTCAAAGGCATTTTGTAGAGGAAGAACTAGAACACCTCTTGCAGGTTGTCTTTATATTTTATTTAGGAATTCATTCAGTGTGGCAGTGTCGACATGATACATCGTAAGTCCCGATGGGCTGTCCTGGCGGCACCTTAAGGCGAAGAGTGACTGGGCACGATTACCCTGCCTGTTTCTGCAGTACTTCGTAATAAACGCGTAGATACCTTTTAACGATCACTAAAGATTGGAAACTGTAAGGATAAGTTTAGTTCTAATGTTATTTTACCCAAATTATTGTATGCGCTGCTTTCTAAAGCGTTTGTGACTTTATGCGCAGCGCTGAGTATACTTTGTGTGTAGGACGTCTGCCTTTCATAACTGCGTTTGTGCGCGCGTTATGTCATATCTGTGTTACTTCGGTATTTCATCAAGCTGTGACCTCTCCTACATTTGCATGAGCTGGTTAACACGTATCTCCTGTATTTTGTGGTATATGAGTTTCTGCATTTCCAGCCACATCGCAGCGTTAGATACGTCATCAGCACCCCTGTTGCGATTATAAGTTCATTCCAGATTATTTATTCATACTCCAAAAGAAATTGGGATCTCGCTCGCTGTCCCTCCTCTTCACGCGTTATTTTCTCAGCATGGGAATTTTCCTTTTGGCGACTGTTTTTAATTTTCTTTTTATGCTATCGTTAATTCTGTGTACAAAGCATAGGCTCCTTGACGGCTCATTGTAAGGTGCGGTTCGTGCGAGCTTTTTTATCTGCCTCACTGGGTATTGCATCGACGGGATACGTAGAGTTCTCGATCAAGCAAAAGACTAATTAACATCCAGGGACATCTATCCTAATTATACTACTGTATAAGAAAAGAAATAAGAGTGAAACTTCATTCGTTAGAGATATCTATCTCTTGTGCGCTCATATTCCCATAATTGATGATCGCTAGAGATAATCCGGTGTAAAAATATCGATATACGTAGCATAGCGAGTTCGTTGTTTTATATTATTACAATCTTTTTCGATGGGCCAATTTTTTTTTCATGCACTGACTCGCCCTCCTCCTGACGTCTCGCCTCAGCACACCGAGCGAATGAAGAACTCGTTGCTCCATTTCAAAAGCATGGCCCTTTGAAGAGATACTGCTCTTTTTCTTTTTAAGCAATGGGGGGGAGGGGGGGTGTTTGAATTTTCATAGAAAAGCGGCTGATGCCTTTAGGAAGGCGAAACAGCATTAGCGACGATGAGCGCCAGCCCTACGGTTCTCCTTTTTCTTCGTGCCGCCCGCATTCTCAAATGGCTCATCGCTGGGACCTCGGGCCTTTGCCGAAAAGGATGGGCGAGCCGCGGTCCGGGGCGCGAATATCCGCGAAGCCAATTAAATCGCGACGGAGAGGCGCTAGAAACGCTGTGGGTTCGGGGTCCGACGGAGAAGATGGCGGGTGAAAAAGTATACGGCGAAGCGTCGGCGCTCTCCGGGTGTCGATCCCTTCTCCAACGAGGTTATCATTAATGGGACTCGTTTTCAGGTTTCGAAATGGCTGCACCGAATGGGTCCGAATTCCACAGGCCCATCTGCCGGGTATTGGTGGCCCCATTTTCTTTCTCCCCCTCGACAATGGCGTAGGTGCCAGTGTAGAAACTTAGAAATTGGATGAAGAAAGAAAGAAAAATAAAATGTACGTGCGGAGAGAGAGAGAGAGGAGAGAACGCTCGTACAAGGGCAGGGTTGGTACTATTCGGAACACCCGGGCGCCTTTTCCGGAGGTGTCTCTTTCGCTTCAGTAGCGCCGTGATCCGCCTAATATCATTCCACGGCGCACTCGCTCCAAACCTTGCATGTTGCGCATGCCTCTCTCGTCTCTCCCCCCTCCTCCCCTTCCTTCAGGGCTGGAACACTCATTCCTTCTTCGCTTTTTTTTATGTAAGCGTTCGCCGGCGGGTTCAGTAACACCTCTAGGGACCACGGAGAGGTAAGACCCGGTGAGTGAGTCATACAAGAACCGCGGTCCTTTCGTAAAGCCATTGAAAGCACAGCGTGGTAGGAGCATAAAAATATACAAAAATGGCGATTCTCTAGGGAGGTAAAGACAAGGGAAAAGCTGACCACTTCCAACGTTGCAGAAATGCACCGGGCGTACTGCCGACTCGCTGGGACCACGAGGGCTTGTAAAACCGATCCGTGTTGTTATAGCTTTAAACCTTTTTAGGTTATCGGCTAGGTGGCTTACATTTTGGTTGCAGTAATATCAGATGTGGACGCTCCATTCAACGCCAGGTATATACACACGGTCGATTAAAACTGCACATAAGGCTAGTTGAAATGGTGATAGCAAATATAGTCCAGCATTAAGGCGCAGGAAACTGAGATGAAGACAGTTTACTCCAGTCTTAGTGTTTCGTCTAAGCGCTGTTTGTTGCCATAAAACACGTATAAATCATTTAATTTCCAACTCGTATACCTGGGCATCGTATTTTTTTAGCCTTCTATTTTAGAGCGCGTGCTGCAGAGAGTTAAACGCGACGCAAGGAGGGGAAGAACCCTGAACTATATAGAGTAATTTGCTTCTTGAGTGGTTTTAGATGCGGCGCAATGAGGTAACGCATTGAACACTTTTGAAGGCGTTCAGTAAACCCGACCAACTCTTATTTATTCGTATTTGTAGACCTGCTTGCAGCATTGCTGAAGCTCATGGAAATACGTGAGGAGACAAAGATACGTCTTTTAGCAAAGTGTAAAGGGTTGACTATGTTCAATCGTGGTCACGGTAACAGTGACATTTGCACATTTGCAAAACCCCAAGCCATAAAGAGTTGTTGCCTCTCGATTGGCACAAAATTTAACTTGGTTCATATCTCTGGCGCAATAGTAGTGTTGGCAACTGTCTTCGCGAGCCAGGATACAGCTCTTAGCTCCATCGCTACCGCAGTACGATTTCTAAATGAAAATTTCCGATGCCCTTCAGTTTGCCTTCTTCAATAATATATTGGTTACGTGTTCCGTACCCGCCGCAGTACATTCCCGCAAGATGTTATCTCCAGATCATTCTCTCGATCTCACAAATGTGTGAGATCGAAGGAATGATCGAGGGAGGAGTACTTACAAACGGAAGGCTAAGACTATCACCAACGTAACTTTTGCCGTGTAAAGGGTGAAGTACTTGAATGGGGCCGCATTTCAAAAGGCGGCGCCGTATTCGCCGTTGCCAGAAAGTTTGGTTCTGCACTTTATGGACGAGGAGTGCGCTGATTGTAATTTGCGAGAGCTACAGGGGATTACCTTGAACACTTCAACAGAGCTTGTTAAGACACCCGGCGATGTTTCCATTGTTGCGTTTCGTCGCTGTGTCTCCGCTTCCGGTGGTTTCGGGGCAACGCAATATAAACACTATTGAAACACTGTCCGTGATGCGGGCTCAGACGGGGGGATTGGAAAGCAGACGAAATTGGATAGGGACGTAACGGCGGTGTTTGCGTTCCCAAGAGGTTTTTGCTCTGAGAAGACTCCCGACAGGTGATCCCGATCCAAGATGGGGCAGTACACACAGTCAAGCGCTGAGAAGCATAAGAGATGAACACACAGAGAAACATTACACGAGAACGAAGTAAGGAAAACTACGTACAATGTGTGTATCTATCGCGCTTTCTTTTTCTTGTGCGAGGAGGCAGTAAGAGAAGACATATCTGCTCCGCCCTTACGCGCTGTATTTCTTCCTTCTGCGCCGACCACGTTCCGCACTACTCGTTCCGCCTGTCTCCATATATTGTCCTCTTGCTCTTCCCGTGTCATCTGGACATTTGTTTCGCCGTGTTAGAAAAAAGAGGGGAACGGGACATTTGTCTACGCTCGCCGGCACAAAGTGGACGTCAGAATTCACGGGAGGTGAAGCGAGGACTAGTAACAAAAATAAATAAATGTACCAGACAGCGTTCGTTCGAGCGAGGAAAAAAGCACGGTCTGCGCCGCGGTAGCGGTGGTCATAGACATTCTCATATGCCCTTGCTGTCACGAGTGCGGCTGCAGCAGATGTCTGCGCCGGAGGGATAAGGGAATAGGAATGCGGGTTGGTAAAAGCGGCTTAGAGGAGCTTCTCTGGCCAGGATATGAGGGGACGCCACCGGATGCCCATCTCATACTGCGGACGGCACTCCTCAAAAAGAACAAAAAGTTTACTGCAAAAAGAAAAAAGAAAGAAACGGGGAAGAAAAAACAATGCTAACAAATCATGTCAAAAGTCCGCTTCTTGGTCAGGGGGCACTTGCAGAGCGAATAATAATAAAATGACGGAGGCTGCGGGAAAAGAACTGAAAGGAATTTATATGTGTGCATGGTAGGCATCAAAATGGAAGAGAGACTGCAGGCACTATGGGCTCAGGAAAAGCTGCCTCTCCTTACATATTGCGGCACTCCTCCTGCTCTGCAGCGGCGCGGTGATTCTGAAAGAAGAAAGGAGAATGGCTCGTCCGAGATATTCGCTCTACGGTGTCGCGCAATCTCTCCACAGAGCGGTGAGTGCCTCGATGACAGTGGGCAGGTTATAAGAAACGGCCAGTCATCTGTCTGCGGGCCATTATATTAAAAGCGACTCTGAGTGCTCTGCGCAGGAATTCTCCTTCCCTCCATTTTTTTTTGAACGGCCTACGACATCTGTCTTTCTCCTGTTCTCGGTCCTTGAAGTGTTTTACTTCCTTAGAGGAAAGCTTGGTTTGTACTTTTATAATCTTGCGAATGCTGTGGCTGTGGAATGAGGCGGGTTTCGTTTATGGTGCTCGGGCATTGTTCGTTCTCGTCATCATTGTAGTCTTTTCGTGACTGGTATTTGCCTAGAACTAGTTGATGGGTTTGTTCTGACAAAAGGCGTTAGGACGAGGTGTTTTCTTCCCTACGATGTGCCACCTCGGTTTAAGGGGAACGCGTCATTAGTGATACATCGATAGCTTGAACAGTATGAGCATAAACGATTCCTCAGGTTACCAATTGATTTCTGAAGTTTGCGTCCGGAAACGAAGATATGATTATGGTAGAGACCGTAGTGGATGGCTCCAGAAATTTCAATCAACTGGGTGTTTTTAACGTGCACTGACATATCACAGTACACAGGCCTCTAGCAGTTCGCACCCCGCCACGGTGGTCTAGTGGCTATGGTACTCGTCTGCTGATCCGAAGATTGCGGGATGAAATCCCGGCCACGGCGGCTGCATTTCAGTTGTTGAGGCCCCTGTACTATGTGATGTCAGTGCACGTTAAAGAACCCCAGGTGGCCGAAATCCCCGGCTCCTTCCACTACGGCGTCTCTCGTAATCAAATCGTGGTTTTGGGACGCAAAACCCCATAAATAATAATATGGCAGTTTGCCTCCATGGAAATGTGCTCGCCGGGGCCAAGATTCCATCCCGCGATCTTCGGGTCAGTAATAAAGTGCCATAGCCACGAGACCACCGCGGCGGGTCAGGTTACCAAAAAATATTGCGGCTTTTTTTATGTCTCCGCTTTACTGCTTCATTTGTCATGTCCTTTTGCGGCAGTGAGATATCTTAAATGCCTGAACTGAACAATCAGGACTTGCGTTCTCACACAGGGAGCTAAAAAAACAATATAAACAGTGTTCCGTTCTTGAAAGCAAAAATAAATAAAAATAAAAAAAAACTCAGTGCGCTTATTACATGGACTGAAAATGAATTAGTTACACCGGTTATTCTACAGGCTCTACATTTACTCACAGATTAGCTTATTCAGTTCAGCAAATTTATCCTCTGCCCTACGTGAAATCTTGTATAGCATTAAGAACATGACCTCAGTAAGAGAAAAATTCGCGGAACAGCTGAAGTTATGTTCGAGCATTGTTTTAGACGAATACTCTTATTATAAGAGCAACAACTGCCAGCCTCTTATTTCGTTCCTCACATTATCAGGTTTAGCCTCGTTTATGGAACGCTCGCAAGCATTCGGTTCATCGATTAGTGTCTGATCCACAACTGAGGGGACTCTAATTTACAAGCTTCCTTCCCGCATATGTACCTCTTTGTAGGGTACCTCTTTGAAGAGATAGAGTTCATTACTCTGTCTCTTGAAGACATGACTGCATAATTCAGCTTTCGAACAAGAGGCGATATTGCGTCAGCGTTATAGGCGTGCATTTAGGGCACACTTTTAAGCACACGTGCTCGTCTCAAACACGGTGTCGTAGCACGGTGTCAAACCTTCAGCACTCCGCTGACGAAGTTCCATGTCCTAAAAAAATCTCCCAAGAAAAACACCAATCCACGTTTTCAAGAACACGTTAAAAAGGGAAGTCTCGCGACTTACTCGCCCAGCACCGCCCTCCTAAACCCTTCACTCCCACGAGGAGCCTGCCATGGTCCGAGGCTCGCCTAATTTTATCTCACCGCTCGCACGCACCCGCACTTCACAGCCTCCGTTCCAGCTCCCCGTCGTCCGCCTCCGCCACTCGTCCGAACTGCACCGCCTTCCTTTCACTTTTATCGGACAACTTCTCCAAACACTGCGCTCGCGTGCACGTGACTTCTTTCACGGCACGTGTCTGAGGCACTCCTCGGCACGCCGCCAAGTGCTTTCCCTTCCCAGGCAAGCAAGCACGCTCAGCGCACACGAATCGAGCCAAGCGCCGTTTCCCCATACGCGCTTTTTCGTGCAGCACATTCCTGCCCCTCTTTGTCCGTGCCCTACCATCCAGTCCCCTGGGCGCTCGGAGGCACGCAATCGCCGCCCGCCATTAAGCCACGCCACGCGGCGTTAATTTTAAAAGAGCGCGTGGCCCCGCACGTGCTCGGGGCGCTGCGTCGCGTGGCGTGCGCGAGGTGATGGGACCCGGAAAAGAGGGTCGTCTCCTCCTCACAGCGCTCGCTTGGCGCCTAAGAAAGATGGAAGGTGTGTGTGCAGGGGAGAGACCGCGGTGCTGGCGACGAGAAGGAGAACAGGATGAATAGATGTAGACGCGTGGCCCAGATGTGCGCGTGACGGGAGAGCGCGGGGATGAAGCGAAACGACGACGGCTTTGCTCAATAGCTATGCCGCACGATTCGAGCCATACTTCTCGCTTCGCATTACCTTTCTTTGTTTTTTTCTGGGAGAGCCGAGGTCGTGAAAGTGACACCCGTCTAATGGGATTTCAGCGTCGCGAGAGAAGAGCGTATTTGTGAACCGTCGTAATTGAACCTTCCAAAAAAAAAATTCCCCAAGCCGTGGGCGCGTTCTTATTTTGACATATTTATTCTGTAGATGCCTGGGGCAAAGACAAGAGGATCGCAGCCATTTAGCCTGTATGCCTTGTAGAATGGAACAGGAAAAAAAAAAGCCTGCGAGAAGGAGAAAACAAATTGAATTAGCTTGAAACATTTAAACGAGCCTCATTGCTAATGCTCATTTCGACGCGCTTCCATTATTTTCTGGGTCTTTATACTTAGTCGCGAGGTATTGCACGTTTCTTTGTTGTAATTGGCGCAGCTTTTGAAACAACGGACCATTCCGGTCATTGACTTGCCTGTAAAGCTTTCTTCACTGTTCAAACACTATGCTCCTTGACGAAGCCAACTTGCAGTGCTGACTTTTTTGGTGGATCTTCAACATGGCTGCATATCTTTCTTTCTTTCTTTCTTTCTTTCTTTCTTTCTTTCTTTCTTTCTTTCTTTCTTTCTTTCTTTCTTTCTTTCTTTCTTTCTTTCTTTCTTTCTTTCTTTCTTTCTTTCTTTGCGGATGCTGCTCGTAGCACTAACAGCACGTCAAATGTGCACTGTTTGCGAAAGACATATGTCAGTTACTTTACCCTTGCTCACTGAGCTGTCGTACAAATGTAGGTCCGTAGGTGTCACGAGATTCTTTCTTTAGTGTTGTATATTGAAAAGCTTTGCGCTTCTATTTCTACGTTTCAGATGAAAAAAAAAGAGAAGAATGCTTGCTCTTTTGTTATTCCCAACATGTGGGGCATGGTTGCTTTCCTCCACCTGTGCCCACACGTGCACATCAAACCATCACCAAAGGCCGACTGCCCAACCAGACTTTTAACCTGGCTATCCTCTCTGCACTTCTCGTGTTCTTCTATTTTTGTCTCTTATCAAATATGGAAGTTGTTGAAACCCTACATGGGCAGCGTAACCGCTGTTCTTGCTATATATTGTCACGCCTTGGCAGTCATTAAGTGTACTAACAATTACACTTAACGGCAAAATTATTTAGGTAAATAAATATATTTTTAAAACATTGCGGAATCGTCCGAAAGCTGTGATTGCAATACCTAAGGCATCTCGGCTTCTGTTATTCACACTTACATCACAAGTGCATAACATAATAAATCCGTTACGCTCGCAACGCTCGATCAAGAAGCACATTATGGTAAGATTTGTAATGCATCGCAGGGTGATCTGTAATGCGTTGCAAGGGTGTATATAAGACCCAATTTATTTTCTGTTTATATGTCATTCTGCATAAGAATCGACAATTGGGTGATTTGTTACTGGTTATACATTCTGAGTGGTCAGCGAGTGCACAAGGAGAAAAGGGCCACATATTCAATGTCTAATACTTAGGAATACATTTACACAAACTACCCCACATATGCCAGTATGGATCGACATGATAACTTCTCTTTCACTTTTGTGTTCTGGGTATTACGGCAGTGCGGAAGAAAAGCTAAGTGCACTACGCTTTACGATCATTTCTATACGCAGCGCAAAAAAGCAAGCAAACAAACAAACAAAAAAAAAAGTTCGCTTCACTTCCCCGCACTGTTCTCTTGCGGATAAATATTTATAAAAAAGCAAAATACACGAGTCAGTGTAGAACGGCTGTTCTCTTTGCGACCAGAAAATATAACAAAAACAAATAGGAAAGACTTGTCTACGAATGCACAAGAAACTGCTTAGGCTAGCGCGATACTGTTTACGAAACTGCATTTTCAGAGACGTAACTGCTTCGACTTAAACGACTCCATCTGTTCGAAATCGAGCTAGAACGCTATACTGAAGATGGATTTAGGGAAGATAAGGTTTATCACAAATGCCCTTCATTCCGCTGAGCTCGGAGCAGCGTTCTGTTCTGCACAGGGTGTATTGCTCTCCGGGAACACATCTGGAGACGAGCAGAAATGCGAGGCCGTTTCGCCGAGATGTTTTTTCTTCTTCTTTTGTAGCAAATAAATAGAATATAAAAGTAGTTCTCGGCACTTTTCGCTGATATGAGCCGCATTTCTCTGACTGAGAAGACGAGAAAACAAGCGCAGCCATTTCATTCATTGTGCGTTTTTCAATTACGTTGTTTTTCGCAGTGAAGCTGCCGTCTCAATTTCATTTGAAGATCTTACGAAAAGACCTCAATTTCTTAGCACATTCCCGTTCATGCAAAATTTTCCAGCCGTTGAACACAGCAGTTTTTGCGCCGGATTTCTCATGGCTTTCTGGAGCTTACACTAAAGGCACTGCAGTGGAATTCAGCATCTGATGCAGTGAATTAGAACTGAATTTGCAGAGGAAATTGGTTACGAGTGTCGATCTGCAGGTACATTCCAATTTAACTTTTCACATCTGCTAGATTGTAAAGGGAACATGACGCAATTTCCTACCTGCAATAAGTGAACGTGTGACTATTTAGCAATTATCCATGGTCATGGACACGTGTGTGATTCACATACAAGCTTTTGTTCAAATTACACACAGTCATTTTGGTAACTGCGACCCCTCTATTAAAATCATACAGCTAGCATGTTTGGCTGCAGATTACGATGATTTGTTTGAGCAGTTGTTGAGGCAGGACACAGTGGCGAGTTCTAGTATTTTGTATTAGCGCCTGTGACGGTTCTACGCCTGCAAGAGCGCTGTGTTTCGCGTAGTACGCGTGTGCAAAAGTTCTGCGCATTCGATTTATGTAAGACCTGGGGTTCCTATGTACGCAACGTCGTTATGGACGTTGCGTACGCAGCCACAGGCCTCGCGAATAAGTTGCGCTGCGTTGCGCTTTAATTAGACACGTGACTGCAAATTTTATTTATCAGTGCTAGATGAATAACAAAGAGATGTTAGAATATTTCATGAAATATGTGCACGTATTGTCGACGCTTTAAATAATTCAGGATAAATTCGTTTTAAATGCGTGGTTAAGGGAAGTTAAACGCTAGTAAAACGTTTCGTGAAAGAATTGCTAATTAATGAAATTCCAACATTCCTTCATAATCATCGTTCAGTTAAATTATATACCTTATGCGAAAATCACCGCATGCCGCAGCGAGTTGTGCGTATCTCATAATCAAGTATCGCAGCTTTTCGACTGAAACCGACCACTCAAACTGAGTCTATTACGGAGATAATCAGCTTTTTCTAAAAAAAAAAAGAAAACCCTCAGAATTAGACACTAGCCGTGTTATTAGGTTTTATTACCGTTAACTGGCGCTGTTTTATGACAAAGTAATGTTTACTATATTTTCTTGCCAGTAGTGCTGCGTCACTCTGCGTATTTAATCGTGCGCGCAATAGCAAGACATACTTTTAGTGAGTTGGTTCATACTTGAAATGGAGAAATGAAGTCGTAAGGAAACGTACTGGAAAACAAGGGACAAAGTACCACCTATCCTGTTCGTGCCTTGTTCTCGTCGCCGCTTATTCAGCGCTTTTTCTTTGTTACATTTAAGGGTTATTATTACCGTGCGTCTCCCACTCCGTCTCTCTTTGCAACGTTTACGCCATAGACTACCATTATAGCTACCATTATAACTCCTATACCATTATAACTAGCGGGCCATCTGGCGCTGTTGTCGTTCAACCACTACGGGGATAATGGGAAGCACAAGCATCGGATCGGTCCGTGTTAGCTTGCGAACTATCCGCTAGCCATTAGTTCTGCAGTTTTGGTTTCGTTTTCCGCGTACCCTGTCGCGGGGTTGTTTGATGTGTGCAACGCTCTCAGGAGATTCAAAAGCTGAAAGATAACCTGCCTCAACTGCAGCCAAAGCTAGTGAAACTCTCCATGATGATTGAGTGTGGCTCGGCTAAGGAAATGACGCTAATTTCTACAGCCCACGTCGGGGGTGCGGCTAAGTGTTCGTGAGGGTAGGGGAAAGTGACTGAAAGAAATATAAAGGGAAGAAAAGCCGTAGTGGAGGGCTCCGGCAGTTTTGACCACCTGGGGTTCTTTAACGTGCACTGACAACGCAGAGTACACGAGCCTCTGGCATTTTCACCTCCATCGAAAATGCGACTGCCGCGTCCGGGATCGAAACCGCGTTTTCCTAGGGTATCAGCCAAACACCACAACCACTACACTACCGTAGCAGACCAATAGCGGAACCCCGCGTTACATTGCCCCATGACGTGATTCTGCCAGCCTGTTTTGTTATGCTCGCCACTCAGTATCTTATCGTTAGTGGTCTAGCGCACTTTGGAGAGAGAGTCTGCGCTGTAAAACGTGCGGAAAAGCGAACATAGGCGTTCACTTACTTGCCGTGTCGGGGCGTTGTGTATATATATATATATATATATATATATATATATATATATATATATATATACGAAGAAAAAGTCAGACGTGGTGAAGAAGCAGTATATTTTGACGTTTCGGCCGCGGGACCGGCTTTCGGCCGGTCCCGCGGCCGAAACGTCAAAAATATACTGCTTCTTCACCACGGTCTGACTTTTTTTTCGTATTCGCAACCAAGCCCAGGGAACCTTTCTTCAGAGTATATATATATATATATATATATATATATATATATATATATATATATATATATATATATAAGCAGTGAAGAAACGGACGAACGTGCAAGAACTTTTTTACTTTCAACGTTTCGGCCGGTGGTCCGGCCTTCATCAGGAAATCATTTCCTGATGAAGGCCGGACCACCGGCCGAAACGTTGAAAGTAAAAAAGTTCTTGCACGTTCGTCCGTTTCTTCACTGCTCATATTCGTCTGGATCCGCAGACACATTTACTGGATTATATATATATATATATATATATATATATATATATATATATATATATATATATATATATATAAACGGTCATAGGATAGAGACGCTTGCCTCGGCAAATTCAATCCACCCGCTCGTAAAATAATAAAAAGAAATTCGTTTTAATATTTGCTGATCCTCACATAACCCCCAAACTTAGTGAAAATGTGTTTATAAAAGAGCAATATGAAACAACTCAAATTTGAAAACAATTTTTCCTGAAGGCTGGTGCTTTAGCCCCGCATACCCTCTTCAGTACTAGTAAGGAAAATGAAAACATAGACTTATTTGTGATATGAGAGGCTGCTGCATAGCGGATACACGCTAACCGCGGCTGGCGGTGCGCGCGCTTCAGTCAGAAAGCGCTAACAAAAAAAAAAAACCTATCAGGAGGCCATACACAACCAGCTGGCGCCTGAGCCGCTGAAACAGTCACCTAAGTCGTAAGTATCGGTAATCTGCCGATATCACGATAAAAGACCAAACGCGTGCAGTCTTCGATATCATTTGCGAGAAACGCTGGCGGTTCCCGAGCTCTGACGGAGCAGACGCCGAAGCGGACGAAACGTTTAGTGTTTCACTTGAAAGCACAACATTCTTCACCCAATATAACATTTTTGTTTTATTTTCACAAGTGTATTTTGCGTATTTTTTCAATGGAAACGCACGTCTTCGTGTTCACTGTTGTAAAAAACACAATTTCTTCGTGGTGCCAAACCTAGAGCACAATCGTCTAACCATGCATACTCTGGTGGTAAAATTTATCTTTGATTTCCCTCAGTTTCACAGTTACTCAAACTGCTTGCATAAGTTCTTTCACGGGGGTGTCAGAAGGAAATGTTAATTGCAAATATTTTCTTATCATTTTGTCTAAAGCTCAGAAAGCAATCGTCGCGACTCCAAAAAACGAAATCCATCCGAAGCAGGTCGTAAGCCTCTTCTTCCCTTAATTATATACCGTGGTGGTTGAAGCGCCGCTGAATGAGTCATCATTGACATTAGCGTCAAATTCCCCTCTAGTGTGTAATAGTGAGAAGTTCTATGCTTTATTACCCTCTCCGACTGTCGGGTAGCGAAGAAGAGGCGTATTTCATTAGCCTCCCTGCGTTTGCTTGGTTCTCTCTCTCCGCGCCCTCTCCCACTTAAACAAAAACACTAAATATCCCCCAGGAAAATATGCTCCCTTTTCTGCGCACGATTTCACGTCTGACGAGTATGCATCGAAACGTTTCGGTGCCTTCAGTGAACAATTATTCCGTCCCTTTGCAGCCATCTTCATCGCATTCGCTACTACAATACAACGCATGTACGATTGATGGCATATTCTGCCTTTGAGAAGACGCAAACCTGCTAAACACCCATTCCGCTAACTTGCATTGATCTTTGTTTGCATCATTCGAGTCTGAGAATACATATCTCTCGGCACAGCTGAGTTTCCAAATAACTTCATTTGCATATACTCGCCGTACAGGGTTCGCACGGCATGACGATGACTTCCACAGCATTCCATCTCGCGAAACTGGTCCGCGTAAACCGTAAACACATTCGCAGAGTGCATTAGAGATAGACAAACGGAGGCATTACGTTTCGCGCACGATCGTGCATATATATAACGGCGGAACGCGCGCATTGATATTACGCGCTGGGGAGGAGCATACTAAGCACAAACCTTCAAGATAAGGATCTCAAAGAAGGCGAGTAAGAGAAATAAAAAAAAAAGAGGAGGCTGACGAAGGAAGTCGTTCTAAAGAGAAACGCACTTATAGGTAAAGCGCGTGTTCCCGAAAAAAAAAAAGAAAAAAGAAAACACTGCCCCTGTACTGAGGCATAAAGAAAACGGCTTCCTTTTGCAGAGGGAAAGCAAGAAACGGAACGAGTCGAGAGAACGGAAGAAAAGGGCCTGTCTTGCGTTTTACTTCAGCTCCTCCGTAGTGTGCAATCTCCGTTCTGCAATGCCGCTCGAGAGTCGCATCTCGAAACGCATTTGTCTTCCCCTCCACTAAATGCCATTGTTGTTTTCTCCTGCGCTTCCTTTCACACACACACACAAAAAGAGGTCCCTCCTCCTCCTTCGATATGCAAAGCAACATCTATCAGCCACCCTCCCCTTATAGTTCGTAGGCCAGTGCGTTGTCTTCTTGGGCGTCGTTTATTTCTCCTTTTCCCCCGCACCTTCTCCGTTTTATGTTCTCCGGAGAGAGCTTACACGTGCGCGCGTGTTCTCCGAGCGTGTCTTGCATTCGAGAGAGCGCGAACACATCTGTCTCGATTCATTCTTTATCCCGAGAGCTCGTGCCTTCCCTATACCCGTGCCGCGTTTTGCTCATCGCGCAGTTCGCTAGCGTTGAACTGGGGCACCTACCTCTCTGGCGCGTTGGCTTGTGTCGTGCGTTGAACAACGACTATCCGACGGAGCGCCTTGCACGATCTCGCTGCCTGTTTATTTTTTTCTTCGGTGTTTCCCATGCATGAGAACTATGATTTCGGAATCATTTTGCCATCACTGATGACCCGCGCTTATTGCGACATCCGTTCGTCTATGAATGGATGCTGCTTTTTATGGGTATAGGACAAATGGATCGTAAATGCAGTTTGTTGCCTTTGCCTCTTCTGTTGCTATTTTTTGTCAACGAGCTCGTTTCCTTTCGCTATGGTACGGCAAACAAGCACATCGTCAGTTGCCATCGAATAAAAGTAAATATTTGAAATAAACATCAATGTGATATGAACCAAAGAAGAACATATTCATAATTTTTTTCATACACGACAACAACAAAGAACATAAACATAAGGTGAAATATAACCACATATTGGAGGTATTTGTTTAACTATACGTTATCTTTAGATATCACTCAAGGCAGATAGCTCAGTTCTCGGTTTGAGGTAACGAGGCTGAAATGCGGTGGTGGAAAGGTGGGGGTGGGGGGGGGGGGGAGAGAGGTGGTCGTCGAAATAAGATGAGTGAGACCTACAAAAAATATTCGGTAAAATATTAGAGATTATGTAACTACATGCAACATTAGACACATATTTAAGTTTACGAATTGCAGCAGGTGCGGCAGCATGATGTGTCTTCAGTTTGGCGACTTCGTGCAATTTGTGGTTGTCGTTTGCCTCTCTTCTCTGCCTAATGTGCGCGTTATAAACCTCATTGTGATGTGCGTGTTTGAAAGACATTCTTTTGATGGCAACGATTTGGAGAGGCTTTCTACACATCTATTTTTTTTTATTTCGAAAACTTGACCTTCGGAATAATCGAGGGGGCGTCAGAAATAAACAAATGCATTTGATTCTTGCAGGAAATCAAGACGCTAACGAGGAATCTAGCGATCAATATCAGCTGCTTAGTCAGGCCTAAGGTCTGTTGCATATAGGTGGCGGGGATGGCTTCAACGTACTCTTTGTTAAGTCCACAGCACGTGTGTCAGTGTCATGTTGCGGACTGCGGGATTGCGAAGTGACCAGCATCATCATTTTGCCCGGGTTCCCGGTGGAACGCAGTATTTAAACTTTCGAAACGAAGTTTATAGTGCTAGACCACTTGAGTATAGCCTATAAAAAACTTCCTACCACTCTGTACGGACGAGTTGGTGTCCGCGAATGGAGATGGCTGCGTTAGAGTAATTCTGCATAACTTCTTATGGCGTGTCAGGGTATATGGCTGTCTGGATCACTTAGTTTCCTTTACAGGGACAGGAACGGTAGCAGTTACCGTGGCTTTGCGAAAACTATGTATCCATACTTCCCAAGATGAAGAGAAAGGAAACTCTTTGTTTGCACGTGTGTTTGTATGCAGCCAAAACATATCGTAAGGGTGAATTAAGTAGCGGACCTTCATCAGGCACAGTCGTCAGGATAGAAGAATTCGCGACACCCGCTGCACTATTTCATTTCAGAAAACGACACTTCATATTTATCTATTCACGCATCCCGGACGTCCGAGGTAAGAATTAAAAATATGAAGTGCGTTTTCATATGTTCTTTAGGCACATAAATATGCTGGAAGGACGTACGGCAGACGGTTTAATCGGTCGCGGCACGCTGTCGCAGCGTACGTACACGGCATTGCGCTCCAACAATCGGTATACAGCCGAGAATCTCTTTTTTTTTTTTCACACGGCCGGGGCTCTTTCTCTTTCTCATCTCGCGCCCGCGTCGGGGTCTCCGTTGTCGGCCGGCCGTGGCGAACAGATTAGCGAGCTGGAACAACAAATGACGGACCTCCGCCGGGGTCGCGTCTACAGCTGCCAGATAACGGAGCTCTATGCCCGGGCTGCTCCTTTCGTCTTCCCCTCTCCTCCCACGCCGTGCTCCGCATCTTCCGCACGTAACGAAGCTTTCTCTCTCTCTCTCTCCCAAACGCCCTCTTGCCCTTCGGTATGGGTGCCGGCATTGTGTTGTCGAAACCCGAGCGCGCTACAACTCTCTCTCCTCACCGCCACTCTTCGCTCACCGCGGCCCTCGGAGCGAGCTGCTAAGGAAATGATTTATGTGGGCCGACGCCGGTATCCCGAGCGTCGTCTCCCAGGACCGCTTTCTTCCTGGTTTCGCTCACTTTTTTTTTTTTCAAGCCCGGTCCAGCGGCGGCTGTCAAGCGCGCGCTCGTGCGAGTCCAGCCTGGGCGTAGCAGTGCGTGTAGCGGACCGTTCACCGCTGTTGCCGCAGCGAGGTACGCCTGCGATCGTCCCTCTCCTCTCTGTTCGTACATGACGCTTTTGTTACCACGTGCCTAGTAAAGGAGAAAAAAAATTGTCACGTCTAAATCAGTGGCAGTAATGTCCGCTGTCGTCGTTACGGTGATGCAATGGGGAAATCTAATTGGGAAATCTGCAGGGACAAAACAACCTAGAGCCTTATTAAATGGGAAGCATTTCTTCGCGAACTTGAGTCACTTTGACCGTATCTATCTATCTATCTATCTATCTATCTATCTATCTATCTATCTATCTATCTATCTATCTATCTATCTATCTATCTATCTATCTATCTATCTATCTATCGCCGCCTACGTCTCGGTCCTCTCCTGGTCGTCCTGTTCACTTGGCATACCCCATACTTGGGAGGTATAGGCATAAATGTATGACGAACATGAATGCCTGGTTTTTACACCACTAAGATGACATCCTCGTCATGTACGTCACCAATAACTATACAGCAATCACGTGTAGCTCATACCCGTAGTTGTCAGCCAGTGGTATTCGGGTATGCACCATAGGTGTTTGAACTTCATAGAGCCTATGTCAAAGACCAACCGAACTACTCATTAACATATTATTAGGACACACTTTAAAGCATGAAGAGGCACGTCGTTCGTCATAGCTTCCGACTGAATGTAGACATAAGAATCACACAGATACACGCGGCTTAGCAAAGAGTAGGTGGGTATCGAACCCGCGCCCTTTGTGTGCCAAGCAAGCACGCTAACACTAGGCTACGGCAGCTCATCACAAGCGGTTATACGTTGCAAATAAACCTGCTGCGCCAGCATTTGCGATGGTGCTAGTGTAACGTGAACAGCTCTTCTAATGAGTGTTAAGAGTTACTATATCAAAGTAACAAGCAATACATATGTTCTACTGCCACTAGGCATGCCTCCGTATATCTTTGCTAGATAACGTACGGATACTTCAACGAGCGACTCTTATGATAAGCACGTTAGCACACTGTAGCGTGAATTTCCCCCGTACAAAACCGACGTCTGTGCTGTGCACTAAGGTTAGCACCAATACTACGTCATACAATGAGCTACAAGTCAGTCGCCTCCGTACTGCCGACGCTCCTGGTTAGCCCACATAACCACGGGTGCGCTTTGCACAAAGACCGATACTACTCGTAACACTCGTAACTCGTAAAGAATTCACCATAGACAATTTCCTCGCTGGCTGCTTCGCGTGAGTCTGATTTCCACAATCAGTGGGATCTGTAGAATTTTTTAATGCAATTTATTCATTAATTCATAACGTTCTCAACTGCAAGCAGGAAAACGAAGGGTTTATAACAGAGCTCTAAGGCGTATTCCTTTTCAACCGTGGACTCGTTGTAGTGCGTATAAAATCCCATTGACCGAAGGTATCTCCTACGATGATAGCGGGCGCCAAGGAAGTTCTCGTGGTGTATATTGCAACGCCGCCCTTCTAATACTTCGCTGACATTAAAAAAACTAGACATAAGCAACGCGTATGCAAGATATCCAGGTGCGTTTCAAGAACATGTTTAATGTGTGCGCTTGCGACTACGAACTAACGAAGCAAAAAAGCGAAACGAAAGATGCATTTCTGGCGCTCTTTCTTCAGCTTTATGAGAGAGTGTAAGCGAAATGACAGTTAATGCACAGAGCGAAGACATGCTCGTACACGAAGTGTTAACGGTGTGGAAAAAAGTCTTTTCGGCCAGCATTCACAGTTGCTTTTTGTGTAGGAAAGACGACGTTAAGGTATTACTTCTATCGATGATTCTTAAGCACGACACCATCTCCAATCTGTGCGCGCGTTGAAACTTACCATTTTGAAATAAGCGAATATCTGATGTGGTTTTAATGTGCTGTTTATGATGTAGTGTTCTATTCAACTGCTGGCGTGGAACATTAACTATTTAAATAAAAGACTGTTATGGACGAGGTTCTGCTTCAGTTTGTGAATGAAAAAGCCAAAGGTGGTAGTTATACGAAGCATACCTTTCGGAAGGGTTTTTCGAGAGAACAACATGCAACGCGGTCACCTCTCTGGAACTATATAGGCGAAGGAATCAAGAATACGTGCCGAGCCAATGAGACAACAAATACGGCGTTTCGCGGCTGAGCATACTCATGCGGCTTTGCTACTAAACAACCACACACTTGCGGAGGAGAATACGAACGTACATAGATTTAAGAGTATGCTACGTAACTGGCGCTGCGATTTGGGAGAGCTCGTACGCTGCGTACGTCACGTGAAGGTAAAGAAGAACCTCGCTCGCTACGAACCAGAACAGTGACATGAGTGAAGGTGCACGTGCATCTTCAGCCACGCTAACCCAAGCTAGCGTCTCCAGCATATCGTTATCAGAAGAATGTTCACGAAAAATATGTGCAGACACAAGGTGCGGAGTGGTAAGGCTGTGGCGAGGGCTGCAACATCCACCAATTGCAGAGTCACGTTAACGTCTTCTCCTCGCAACGCCCGTGGGACTTTAAGGCGAAGAGCACAGCGGTACGACCTCCTGCATGATAATGTTAGTAAAATTTTTCTTCCGTCCATCTCTCAGACGAGAAGCGTACACTTAAATGACTCCAAGATTCGTAGTGGGGAGGAATAGTTATGTGAGCGCAGTGAAAGACGAAAAGATGTGGGTGCGTAAAAAATTCACAGATCTATTAGTGTCCGCTTAACAAAACACGTTGCGGGGCTAGTCGGTCAAACATGTTGCATCAAATGTTCAGCGCTACTTTAGACGTGGACAGTACAATTAAACGCACAGGAGACAGTTGGAGTAGCGCCCGTCCTGTGTGTTTAGCTGTACTGTCCACGTCTAAAGTAGCGCTGAACATTTGATGCAAAATCTGTTAGTGAACTAATGAACATAAGAGGCGAGGGTTTCTTGGCGTTCCGCGTTTTTCTAGTCGGAGTATGCCGAACGTTCTGTCCGTTTGGCGTACGCACAATATTGTGTTTACCAGCCTAGCCCGAGTCACTTAGCAAACACATCCTCCAGGGATTTTGACCACTTCGTATCCCAACGTTGTTTCATGCTGAGAAATTTCTTCGACAGGAGTGCCGACAGGAATACTTACGTGGGTAAGTATAGCGTATATGCTTACGGTAATGGTCGAGTCGTTGTGGAGTGGACGCGAGATAACTTTTCTCATGAGCGCACTCAGGATACAGATAGAAGGATTGCCTTCACAGTGCTGCCATGACTGACAACGTTTGCTTTAGGCTTCTGTGCTTTAATCTTTTTCGGAAACAGCGCCGGAGCTCCATTGCACTTTCGGGAAAGGACCTGATATATGCTTCGCTCGTTCACTAGATGTGGACCGAATTGCCCGCACTCCCTGCTATTTGCTGTTAGCCTCGTTTAAACCTTGCGCTTTTCGTGTTTATGAGGCTCCTTTGTCTTGTTATCGCGGAGAATGGATGTCCGTTAATGGGGTTCCCATGGCGTCTGAATCTCGGACTGTGTACATTAGGGGTGATTTAAACAATTGATAGCCTTTTTTTTTTCCTGTTTTACCAAAGGAAGAGCTTTAATGGGCCATCTTTCTAGATAAAGTGAATAGAAGCGACAAGAACGTTAGTAAGATTGCTTTTGAGCTGGGTCCACGAGAGGAATTTTTGGTGTCTTCCTTATTTGCATGACATTGTAATCTGATGGCTAGTGTGATGAACGGCACCCAGTCTTTTTTTTAAATTAAGATTTGAGAACTCGGGATTTTTTTCGCGCCAGAAGGAAATGTTGCGCCTCATTCGCAGTCATTCGCATTCGTTAAGAATGCCTGGTGTGAGCTGTATTTTTCGCTAATATCGTGTTCGGTCTTACGCTTGAAAAGTGCCCACTCATGTCAACTACTATACTGTGCATAGCTCTCATTTGTGAATGCATGGCCAAATAATCATGGTCTGTAGATGTATGATCTTTCGATGACGTTTAGGCGTCCTTTTAACATCGCTTCTGCTGACGAAAAGCACTTTTTATTCAAAATTCAACGTGCGCCACCTTCAAAGTGTTCATGCGGCCATGACGACGATGTGTATTGCCTGCTGGTTGGCTCTCCCAAGCACACTACACAGAGAAAACGACTCAACAAGAGCTACGTTTGTTAGATTCGGCTAGAACTTTTTGTCCTAGGGAAAATATTAGGTCTGTGGCCACCAGACATCTATCGCGAGGCACTCAGCGCTTCTTTGATGAGACAGTAATTTGTGATAACTGCTGAGTGAACTCCATCTTGCGTGTGCGAGAAGCGAACGAACTTCTTTAAAGCAGCAGTATTGACCTCATAGAAGGAAACACTTTTTATGACTACTACTTTTTTACTTCAGTGTTACAGCACCTAAGCAAAAAGAGGAGGACGTCGCCAGAAAATGGAGACAACTTGTTTATTTATTTTTCCATTAATAATAAAAAAAAACATTCATCGATTACTTCGGGGCACGCGGTTTCATTGAATTTTCTATGCCGCTTACGCTGTCTTTCTAGAGGAAGTGTATTCCAAAAATAAAATGACATGTTATGGCACTGTTTAAAGTGATATAGAAACCACATTTTAAGGACATATGCGGCAAATACGTGTCTCCATTCTATTCCTTTTCTTTTTACGGATGAAAAGGGTTGTTATTCTTTGTACAATCGATCTGTGACATTCAATTTGTACTTTCCTTCTTCAGCAATCCGCTTCCGTCTTTTCAAGTATAGCTACGATTCACTCCTACCGGACTAGCTATGGTCATATCCATGAAATTTTACAATAGACCTAATGACATTCTGTCCTTTACGACTGGTATCCGCTGTTGTAGATTAGCAGCAGGGGTGTTGGCTGCTGACGTGGGATTAAATCCCTCGCATGGCGCCTGCATATCGATAAGAGCGACATGCAAAAAAAGTAAAAAAAGAAAACGCACGTCTTCTTACATTTTATGCGTACATTAAAGAACCCCAGGTGGCCAGTACGGGGCGTTCCTCGTAACCATAGCGTGGTTTTGGTGCGTAAAACCCTAGCAGTTATTATTATCTACGACTGGTGGAATTATCACTACAGGTGGCATTTATGCCAGCGCCATCACATAATGTCTATTCCTTTCAGCGTGATGACCTTGTACTTCTTGAGGTTCATGACGTCGCTTTATACCGCCGTACAGATGTAACCACTAGCCATGGTACAGGTTACCTTACTTAGCCATACTTATTATTATTATTATTATTATTATTATTATTATTATTATTATTATTATTATTATTATTATTATTATTATTATTATTATTATTATGTATGGTAACATAAAATACACAAGGACACTTAGGGAAGAAGGAAGGAGCAAGCTGGCAACTGCCACCGAGTGGGGCACAACGCCTGCTTACTCTTTCAGGAGGAGGGAATAGATAGGAGAAGTGAAAGACGGGAGGCGAGAGGAAATAAGATAGGAAAAGAAAGAAAAGAGGAAAGAAGAAAAATAAACGCAGAAAAAATGAAGCCAGAACATAAACGTGACTATAGGCGGGAGGCCGGACCAGTAGCGTTCAAGAAAGGTAACAGGGTTCGATGCGCCTGATCACATCGACCATAGCCATAGTTATGGGAATGTTCTAATCATTCATAACTAAATGTATTAGGAAGGAGAACTAAATGGCAGGACTATTCTGTTAGAGCCTGTACTGGAGTGCAGTACCACGCCTGGTAGTCAACAAGTGACACTTGCAACACGCCCACAGCGCATCGCAATTCTCCTTCTATACTCGGCTGAGGTTCTGAATAAAGGGCTTTTATTTATTTTTTTTTTGCCTGCTACTCGTCCTGACTTACAAAGCCGATGTGTAGCTGCAAACCTTACCAAATAGGAAGCATACTGTTCCCAGTTCTCACCACAGATTTCCTGGTGTTTAAAGCTCCAAGTTTTTCACAAGCTTGTTTGTAGATGTGTGTATCACGCACGGAGAGCTGGAAATTTTCCTTTTAATTCCGCACTTCCCCCGAAACAAAGAGAGGCGTCAGGGTAGTGTTTTCAGAAACGAACACAACGTAATTTCTGAGACGTATTTCGGTGACATGAGAACTGAGTAGTCGTCGAATGAAGACGAATTTTGCTCGAGCTTGCGTATACGCGAAGCTCTCTTATTGCAAGGCTGCCTCCGCCGACATTCCTTGCTCGGCCTCTCGCCTCCCTAACTATTTGAAGCCTGAATATTCCCATGAAGTTCATTCGTGTTTGAATTTGGGAATTTAGAATACGGAAAATACACTTTTGATGACATTCATACTACTCCTAGATCAAGATGCCAATATGTTTTGGATCTTCGTTCAGTATCTTCGGTCGTTCATTTCGCACTTTGGCAAGCTAATTGAACCTCTGGCTTACTACGTACGGAGCGTAATTTTCGACACTATAACACAAACGTTTGGCAAGTTGAATTGATAACATTAACTAGTGACTCAAGACACCAACTGACTTCATGCCTCTATCAAAAATAAAAAGAAGAGCTCATCTCTCTTTCCATATTTGCTCTCAAGTCAGTTCGTATTTTCTACTCTCTGACTTTCTCTCTTTATTTTTTATTAGCGGCTACTTGTAAGCGTTTCTTCTAGCCAGTACGAATGTGAATTCGTTCAGATTGATGCGGGAGCGATTTCTCGAGTCGCAAGACTCATGAGACTAGAAAACGTTGGAGGAGGCCAACTCCCTTTAGTGATGCTCGGGTTGGAGCAACAAACGAAAAGAAAAAAGTAAAAAAGAGGAGTCAGACGGAAGTGCACATACTCTCGAAAAGACCGTCGATTCTATCAGATACACGCCGTGTTGACTTCTCTTTCAAACTCACTCACTCGAAGAATATTTATTCTTTTCTGCAGTTCTGATCGGACCGCCAGAAGGCTGCAGAGATATCCGATTTACGCTATTCCCACTGCGTCCTTTTTTTATGTGTGTTATTCGTACGTTCTGTTCAGCCAGCTCTGAGTGCACTCAGACGCTAAGTTATTCCGCGACTCCTCGAATGCGGGCGTTACCCCCCAGGAGGCAGCAGCTTTTTGGCGCCGATCGCCGGGTCTTAGACATCGGGCGTTCTTTCATGTGGCAGACGCATGCGGGTCGTCATTCCTGCGTGAAATCGCTATAGGAGTCATTGTATAGTGTGGGCTATCGCCTCCATTTTTTTTATTAAAACGAGCATCATTGATTTTCTTCGATTTTCGTGTGGGGTCGTTCGATGCTTTCCTCATATTTTTAGTTAGAGGATTATCTTATGTTGAATAATATCCAGTAGAAAAATATTCTTGCTACTGGGATTCAATAAATATAAAGCATGGTTATATTGCTTGGCGAAGCCTAACTATATGTCCTTGAGAAAATGCACCAAGTATCAACTCTGAAGGGTTCTAGGGCTCTCCGACGACACCTGAATGTTCGTAATGACGGGCCGAAATTTTGGCATGGAGATAAAATCACGAGGGCATAAAATATCATGAGACAAGCGCGAGTTTCAGAGCACTCATTTTCTGTCCACGCTTTCTTAGCACTGTTTGTTGTCCTTATGGATTACCACCTACTCGGCTTGTGGATGTGCCCCAGAGAAGCTCACAACGGTTTGTTCGGTGTTGAACAGTGAGAATAAACTGTTTATTTGAACACAGAGCGGGTTTATAAGATTACTTTCCGGCCACACATAACGGTTAGGGCTGTCCTTATTTTCCTTATTTTACCTTAAACTTGAAGGCAGTGTTCCTATGCGTTTCTCCGAGTGCTAACCTCTCCGTGGTGTGATAGGAGTGGTTCAAAACACCGTGGTTTTGCTACATAAGGAAAACGCGTAGTGACAACACTGATCGTTCAAAAATTTGTGTTAATTTAATGCTCATGACCCACCACGGTGGTCTAGTGGCTGTGGTACTCAGCTGCTTATCAGAGGGTCGCGGAATCGAATCCTGGCCGTGGCGGCTGCATTTCGATGCTGGCAAAATGTTGAGGCCCGTGTACTGGGTGATGTCAGTGCATGTTAAAGAAATCCAGGTGGGTGAAATTTCCGGAGAGCTCCACTACTGCGTCTCTGATAGTCATAGCTGGTTTGTGACGTAAAACCCCTGAAATGAAAATTTAATGCTCATAAAGTCTGAAGGGTCGCGCGTAGCATGCGCGTTTGCCTTGTGTGCGGGGGCGTGTACGAGAATCTGCTGCCGTTGCATATCAGAAAGAAAATCGAATGGTGGGCGTAGTGTAAACCACCACCCCGCATCATAGCGGCATAGTGTCTTGGGAGGATGCCTGGCAGAGGGCTAGGTAGGCATGTATTGGGCAATATGCGTCGATACTGGGTGTTGAGTATAGTGGGTGGATACTGGGCAAGATAGGTGGATACTGGGTGTTAGCATGGTGGGTGGATATTAAACGAAATGGGTAGATGTCGGCAGCGTACAAGATGGGTGGGTGCTGGGAGACTGTCACGGGGGATGAACCTCATTGAAGACCATCCGGCGATTAACGTGCCCCTCCATACTTTCCGGAAGAAATATGGTACTTGCGTATTTTGAGCAAAACCTCGATGCAACCACTGTTCCCTGTCTGCACCAAATATTCGTTATTCTCAAAGAGTTCCGTGTACGATAAGGATCTTTTTTATTTGTTATTAATGCTCACTTTGAAAGGAAAGCTTGTTAACATTTGGCGCAATTCCATTCTTACGCGGTGCTGATTAAAAAATTGAGTGTGCTCGCACATATAGAAATTGCAGTAATTGTTCACTGAAATCCCAGTAATTGTTAGGCTGCAAAGCGTAGCGTAACCATCCCAGAATATAAGTACAAGAGGCATTATATTTACGCGTATGTTTTCATCAAAACACTTTTCGTCCTTTGTCTGTCTCCGAGAACTTCGCGTAACTAATGCAGGGCTATGCGAGCCACTTAACTGTCCCTGTTGAAAGTCGATGACTAGAAGACCCGCTGGCAATCGAGATAGCCAAGAAGCTCTAGGAGTTATCTTCGCTCGCGTGCAAAGTAATGTTGTTTACGCTTCCACACAGAGATTGCGAGCTTCGTCTGTCTGGTAGCCCGTGTAGTTCAGCTCGGCGTTGAGGGCGGGCGGACTCAGTTGTGCGAGAGTGCTCTCCCTTGAATGACGCTGCACTGCCCGAGGGGTTTCCTCAAACTCTCACGCCTTCGCAGCAGCCTGCTGCTGACGCGCCATTAGCCGAGAGCCGCGAACCGGAAGCGGAACAAACGAAACAGAGAGAGGGAAGGAGAAAGAGACCGGAAAAGAAAAAAATGCGGAGAGGGGTGCATTTGCCGCCCACGCGAATGGGTGTAATAAGGAAGTTTCTCTCTACTGTCAGAAATTGACGGTTTCACTGGTGAGCTGCAGGGGCGAACTTTAGCTCGGGGTGTTTTGGTATAATGCCCATATGTGAACTTTTTCTCTCCGGCGCAAGGAAACACGGCGGCACTGGTGAGAAGGAAGAAAAGCTGCCCAAAAAGCCCCGAAATTTCGAACAAGCAATACGTGGTGAAAGCCTCACATTTTGTTGAAGATTTACTTTGAGAAAAATGCGTCCAGTGCCAAGCGAGAGTAGACGCTTTAAGCGCATGACAATATCACACGCGATGACATACAGAAAGAAGCCGACGACACAAGCTGGTTTCGTTGGTTTTTTCCTCAGTGTATGCATGTGTGCGCGCCGTTTTGTGGTGAAGTTCCGCCAACTCGCCCGAATTGGTACGCTGTTGAAAGCGAAGCTTATTTCGTATACAGGAAGGGAAGCAAAAGCTAAATGTCGTGTGGCCAGACGGAGTCTTGCACTCCTTACAGCTACGTTGGTAATTTACAATGCGTACAACGCATTTACAATGCGGGCATTTACAACGACACCATCATCATCGCCTCATTGTGTCGCCGTGGGCCCTGCGCATAGTTCACCTGATTTTCGCAGCACTTGTTTATTCGCAGGTGGAATAGATCGCCCATATGTCATCGTAATGAGCGCAAATGAAAGGTTAACAATGGGCATATGTTTCACAACGGCTATGTAGACGGTGCCCTGGTTCTCACAGCTTTGGTTCAGTATACGGCTTGATCGAGACAGATATTAATGGCTAACTACGACGGAAAGGGGCGTTTCTGACTTATGGCGCAAGTTTAATGGCTTCATTTCCACTCCATTAGCCACGGAAGTACACGAGTGCAGTAAAGAAACAGCCGCATGTAGTCATCTTGGAGCAAGCCGGCGTAAACCAGCCGTGAATTATAGAGTGGAAAGTGTGTTGATTTCAACGAGGTATTGCTTTTTTCTCGAATCGAATACGGCGCTTGTGAGCATATAGACCTTTGTACTAGGGCGTTCCCGACTCGAGAGTGTCGGCCACTTTCACCTAAATCTTAGATTCGCCACCACTGCTTGATTCAAATGCCCCGATTCCGAGAAGTGGCAGGATTGCAGGAGCGACGCAAATCTGACGAGGTTGTTTAAAGAAAGACGAATTGAATCCCTGATTTTAATCACGGTTTAAGAGATACTTGGAAGTCATGCTTATCCATGGATTACCTAATTGGAATTCATGAACAGATCGCTAAAAACGATGCAGAACAGGGAGTGTCGCACGAGCCAACGTTTCGACAAGTGGACTTGTCTCCGTCAGGGAGTGACGACAAGGGGACTTGTCGAAAGCTGGCTGCTGCGACATTCCCTGTTCTTCATCGTTTTCTGGGCGAAGCTCCTTAGGGTCGAGGCTTGTCTCCCGTAGCGTGGTAGCCACGCTCGCACTCGCTCTCGGCGCGTGCCTCCCGGCACGCGGTCTCTCTCTCTTCGACGGCGGCAGTCATGAGTGCAGTCAGACGGTGTGTGTGCATGTGTGGGCCGATCCCGGAGGCAGTGAACCAAGACAGCGTCATCTGCTGTCGCGAGAGAGAGCGAACGGCGCCAACACCACCTACGTGGTGTTGACGGCGCGCGTTGACTACGGAAACGCTTTTTCTTCGATGAACACTTTACCAGCTCGCAAGGTACGAGAACGAACCCTCGCACGCGAGAGACAACGCTGACGCAGGCAGCGTCTGCTAGCGAGTTTCTTGATTAAAAAACCGACTGCTCGCGCGGCACAACCGTTCACCGGCCACCCCACATATATAAATTTATATAAGCACTGGATCTTGATCTGCAATGCAGTGCCGGTGGGAGATTTTTCTTGTGCGTAGTTGAACCATAAGGATTCGCAGCGTGCGCGTTAAATAAATTATTCCGGAACTCGGCACGATCTAAAACGTGCGAGCGCAGGAATCTCATAAACACCAGGAGCATAAATGACAACGCGTGTGTAAACATACGCACGTGTTGTCACTCATTTACATGCATGCGTGGAAAATGTCAAGGGTGATTTACTGTAGCACAGAACGATCCCCAGCTTCGCCCACTCGTCATGCTTCACTTCGTGAAGATGCGTGGATTTTTTTTAGCAATCTGTTCATCAATTGAAGCTTCCATCTTCCTCTGAGCTTCTCTTCTAGTCTAAATAGAATTCGCGCGTCCTCCTCGGGCGAAAATGCTAATCATATGAGAGGTGGTGCTTTGAGAACATGTGCTCGTGTGGTGTGCAGTTGCGTTGAGGCTGTGCTGGGCATGTAGAATAATTCGCGCAGGATGAGTGCGTAGGACGCAGTTAGTATCAATGAATCAATCAATCAATCAATCAATCAATCAATCAATCAATCAATCAATCAATCAATCAATCAATCAATCAATCAATCAATCAATCAATCAATCAATCAACTACACATCGCACAGTACAAGTCGTGTGTCATTTACGCCAGAAAGCGCCATAAGTAGCTGGTATGTAAGACACATTAAGAAATGCTGGTAAGGGCAGTACAACGTTACATACCGTAAAGATAATAATAGCGAAGCCTAAGACGTCGCCAAAGAGTGACCAACTGCGTCGCCCCCCGGTTGGTGTTGCAGGCCTACCATATTCATGGTGTGTGCGCGAAATGAAACCGAAGGGACGAGAATGCGTCAATAGTGACCGCGCGCTGGGGAAGTATTCTCTGGCTATTCACCTTGCGAACGTGTATACTCCTCCTTGGTATTTGGCCCGTCCAAAGGTCCGGCTGACAGTGCCAGGGATTTGGACGAAAGCGGAGCTCTCACCGCCGGCTTTAAAACACCTGTCTCTACTAATGCTACAAGAGGACTACAGGAATCATCTTCAGCTTTACACTGATGGCTCAACAGCAGCAGGCAGATCTGCAGGAGCTGTGACCTTCCCTGTCAAAGCAGTAGATGTACTGTTCAAGACGTCTCATGGCACAACATCGACAGCCGTGGAGCTTGAGGCACTACGCACCGCACTTTGCGTGATCGATGGGGAGCCACCACAGAAATGAGCCATCTTTACAGATTCCAAGTCAGCCCTTCAGTGCCTCTTATCGGCCTTACGTAGCGGGCCGCAAGACCAATTAGTGCTTCAAACATGACAGCTCTATCACCAATTAACCGACAAAGGCCATGACATCACGTTTCAGTGGCTACCAGGCCACTCTGGAATAATCGGCAACGAGCACGCAGATAATGCTGCGAAACGTGCCCACGAAATTGGAGTGCTGCAAGCCATCCCACTGTCAAGAACGGATGCAGTAATAAAACTTCGCTCGCTTGCGCATGATATGACTATAGCGCAGTGGAACACTCCTGGTCTTCTACATACCCGTCTACACCGCCTCGACCCATCACTACAACTTCGAGTTCCGCGTGGGCTTACCCGCTGTGAAACTACCGTACTTTGCCACCTGTGGCTAGGCACGTCATTCACAAGAAGTTTCGGCTGTCGCATTGGACTGGAAGACAGTGCTGCCTGTGTTCACTGCGGCAGCGAGGAAACGATTGTGCACGTCCTCTGCGATTGCCCTGAGTACTGCTCCCAGCGACAGACTCTCGCCACAGAATTGTCACGCCTTGATGATCGACCACTGTCAGCGCAAACCATATTGGAATGCCGGGGAGACAGTGTCTCGCAGCAGAAAGCCACGAAGGCTGTGCTCAAGTTTCTGCGCGCAACGGGCCTCGTGAACCGTCTGTGACACATGCCGTGCTTGTGTGTGTGCGCGATTTGACCTCTCTCTTTCTTTATTCTTTTTCCATCTCTTTCTGTCTCCCTTCACCCCTTCCCCAGTGCAGGGTAGCAAACTGGATATTTTCTCTTCCGGTTAACCTCCCTGCCTTCCGCCCATCGTCTCTCTCTCTCTCTCCATGACGTCATCAAAGGGTGACACTTAACGCATGGTCTAATATATTCCTGTGATGAGTAGGAAATCTCCCGAGGTGGCGATCGCTACGTTGAAGCGTATATTCCTTTTTTCGAATTTGTGTAAGAGTTTCCCAGAGCTCAGAGACGTCAAAGTGACGTGATTGGATACAGCGGCAGTCATCGAATCCTTTCTGACCACATGCTCAGAGCTATAGGTAATCAGCTGTAGCTTAAATAGACGGTTCACTAATTATTAAGTTACAGAGCAGCGCCCGTTGCTTGGACGAGTGAAATACCAACAGCGTAGTGGAGAACGAACCGAGTCTCTGGACGCGCCTGCTTGCACGCAGGGCATTATTAAAGACGATCTTTTACGTTGTTCTACCCATGCGTCTGTGGTAGCAGTGTATTTAGACCATCTCGGCTCGATGCTGACAGCCCCAAATTGAAATCCTGCTTTAGGAGCACTTTTATGCATTTTTTGTTTCTCGGTGATTATTACTCATTTACTTTCGAACGCGACTGCCATGACTCTTTATGTGCAGCCTTCATTGTCAGCTGCGCGCGCGCCACTTAGGTCGACTCAAAGGGCGATTTCCGGCGGCCACACTTCCTTTCATACGCAAAAGATTCCCGGGTGTCCTTCCTATCGCCTATAAGAAAAAAAGGCGAAAGCCTTGTGGCATATATAGCTAGTCCGCCTTCTTAATCTTTGTTCACCTACATCCACATCAATCTACTTTATTCTATGGCAATACATCTTAATTCTTAGTAACCCTCCTGTTTATTGTTGAAATGGTGACTAGGAGAGGTCGGTGCCGTTAGTACGGCACAGGCTACTCCTTATTCCATTTTAATCTGCATCTGCCTTACTCCGCCTTGATCTACCTTAATCAATCTTCAATCCCTTTTCAATTCACTGCACACCAAGTCTCCTCAGCAGACCATCACACGACGACCAATCAGCAGGTGGCTTAAAGAAAACGGCCGCAACAGCTCCCGGGCAAGTTTCCGCTTGGATTTCTTTCATTATGGTATGTATTAAAAGAATGCGAGCTTTACACACGTGCCTGCTTAAGTGCAGAATGTTTGATGCAAAACACCGCACATGTATAAGGGCGCTAGTGTCTACCGCCGTGGTACATTGGTTATGCTGCTACTGATCGGAAGGTCGCGGGTTCGATCCCGGACACGGCGTTCGTATTTGCGATGGAGGCGGAAGTGTTAGAGTCCTGTGCGCTGTGGATTCATGTTAAAGAATACCAGGCGGCCAAGATTTTCGGAGCCCTCCACTACTCCGGCCTCACAATGATATCGTGAGATGAGCACGTAGAATACCGGCAGTTATCACTATAGCGATACTGATGGTTCTTTTATTTCTTAACTTCTGTGTCTGCTCTAGGTGTGCGTACTTACGGCAGTCACAGCAACAGCGTAATTTGCAAGACACGAATGTGAAGAAGCTTTATCATAGTCTTTAGCGCTTACATCATATCCTAGTGTAACCATCAAAATATGTAAGAGCTGACATTGCCGTCTTTTAATTGGGAAGCATTTCTTTGTCGAACTGCAATAACTTTTATCTATCTATCTATCTATCTATCTATCTATCTATCTATCTATCTATCTATCTATCTATCTATCTATCTATCTATCTATCTATCTATCTATCTATCTATCTATCTATCTATCTATCTATCTATCTATTTGCCTGCGTCTCGGTGCTCTCCTGGTCGCCTCGTTGACTTGGTATACCCCAATATTTGAGAGGTACGGTATAAATGTATCAAGAACATATACTTGTCATGTACGTCACGGTTAATGATACTGCAATCACGCATAGTTTTTTTGTATCTCACTCGGTGGACTGCCTCCAAGATCGGCCTACACACCGGACGTCCGGCTTAAAGAGCTCCGCCCTTGAAAAAAAAGGAAGGAACACCGTTGGTCCTGACTTGCGATTAAAAACGTCGGCATAACAAGCACACAGACAAACATGCAACTTATTTATTTATTTATTGGAATTACCCTCAGGGCCAGAGGCATTATAGAGGGGAGTGGTACATTTAAAAAATACAGTAGAAAGGTTGTTCTGTAAGTACAATGTTAGCTGAAAAAATAAGTAACAGTACTTGTCGTAACTAAACAAACAAGAATCAGAGTTTGCGAAAAAAAAGCATAATTACATAAATAAACAAGTAACAGCACAACTTACCAAGTGGTAGGGGGCCACGGGCCTCTGAGGTGCCAAGCGAGCGCGCTACCACTAGGCTACGGCAGCTCTTCCCACACAGCATATAGCGTAAATAAATCTATTGCATCTGCAGTTGTTGTGATAGTGTTTATGTAACGTGAATTGCGCTTTTAAAATGTGATAAGCACTATCATAGCAATACATATGTTCTGCTAACATTCGATGTGTTTTTGTGGAACCTTGCTCGACCCCGTAGTAATTGTTCAAAGAACAACGCTTATGATAGCACGTCAAAGCGCCGCATAGTGATTTTTTTTTGAAAAAGGAGATGTCTGCGCTTTGGACTAACGCGAGTGCCAACGTTACATTGTACCATGAGGTACCATTCAGTCTACACGGTGCTGTAGACGCTCCTGGTTCGAGTTAAGAATATTCATGAGTGGGCACGTTCGCTTTGCGCAATATCCTTGATCCTACTCATAACAGTTGACTGAATGCCTAACAATTCGTCATAGGCGATTTCATTGTTGACTGCTTCGCAGGACACCGACTCCCACAATACGTGTGATGTGCAGGATAAAATAAAAAAAAAAGAAGTTGAGCGACCTTCACGCGGTATGCCAACATGAATTACAGTAAGCCATTTCACTAAACCAAATTCCTTGTCCGGAAGGAATACCTGCCATTAAAAAGTAGAGCTTCTTAGACGATTGCTTCACTGTACAGATATCGAACGGTGCTGTAAGATAGCTTTGCGCGAACGAAAATGATCGCTGCGATGCGATCCCAACATTGGGTAAAATTCTCTTCACGTTTCCTCGGATGCGAGTGTGGCTATGTTTTATGTAGCTCTCGGGCCTCGCGTCCTCTTTTGTACCTTTCTCGGGGACGCGTCAGGTGCACTTTGCTGGTCTCTGCCACCGCTGCATTCTTTCTTTAGGTGTTCCTCCCGTAGGAACACAGCAAGAAAAAGCGATGGCGTCATCGTATTAACGTGAAGGAGAAGAAAAGAGACATTCTGCGCATAGGATGCCTCTTCTCCTTTAGGTGCGCATTTCGTACCTTCTTCTCCCACAAAGCACCCTTTTCTGATGGCACTCTCCTTCTCGGACGTCCTGGTCGCATCCTTTCGCGAACGGCGAACCCTGCCTTGTGTGTTTAGCGCTGCCGTGTCCGGTCTTTTGTTCAGGAAGCTTCCTTCCGTCTTTACTGCTGTGTCTGCTGCTATCGAGCCGAGTGCCGGCTCTTCGGCAACCCCTCTTCGGGTTCGCAATTTATTCGTATCGGGGCGAAAGCTTCATTTGTTTGCCTCCGTCGGCGAAGACGACAATTTTTCACGATCTCCGAGCGCAAGACACCTCCCAGCACGGACAAGAATTGCGCACGCCCTCGGGGGCTTCTCGCTTTGTGTAGTCGCTTCGCTTTACGTAGCAGTTAACCCTCATGTTAGAGTACGTATACAGAGATAACTGAGCTTTAATATTGTCTATTTGCGTGTTTGCTGGATTCGTTTTCATTGTTAATAAGTTTGACAACGGGCGTGTAATATTTTTTAGCGCTTCGGGTAACACTGCTTTTCACATTTAGCAACTCTGTGAGCGAAGGACGTTTGTAAACAGAACCAGTTGCATCTTTTGTGGGCTAAATTCAGTAAGGTGCGCCTAATGTAAGCGGATCCTTTAATATGACACGGCTAGTTCTACACGCGAAAAGAAAAAAAAAAAGAAAGACGCGTGAGAAAGGCAAGGAAAAATTTTCTGAGCGTTTCGCAGCGGCGCCACAGAGAATGGTTTTTATGCTAACGAATTGATTGCACAGGCGAATGAAGAGAAATAGATTGCTCGACGGTTGTGATATTGAACAGTGTACGAAAAGGACCCCCATCCTTCCTCCTTAACGAATTGCTTCTAGATAAAGTAAACATTCTGAGTCTGTATTCGGTAGACGTTTGCAGTTTCCATTAAGAAACGAATTATTCCTCGATTCATCGATGTTAGCAAAATAATCTCAAAACACTTGGGTTTAGGCAGGAACGCCAATAATCATTACTAACGATACCATAGCGGGAGTTCGACGGACTCTGTGCTCTTGGACGTTGAACTTTGTTCCGGCTGTACAGTGAATGCTTGTTTAAATGAGTTTCGGCGGACTCTTTGTCTTCTTGTGCGGTTGTTTAGGTATCAGTACCAAGTCAACAACGAAATGTCGTGTAACAGTACTCCATTTATTGACTTATGTATCTCGCTTGCAGTGCAATGCTCACAGCTGTTCTAGCAACTTTAGTGCTGCGTATGTGAGAACATCGGCCTTTGCGTTGAGTACGTCACATGTCGTTCTTACGTATGTAACGCCGTTACAGATGCTGTACGCAGTAATAAAACATGGCCGTATTACTCTGTCCAGAAAAAAAAAAAAACTATCGCCGCCAAGGAATAGTTTTTTTCCATTGGCTCTCCTGCCATCATTATTACCTCCATTGTAGCTTAAACAAGACATCGCAATCTCCGTTGACGATTTAAGAGATGTTTATCTCGCCGCGGTAACATTCTGGTAAAATTGTCCCCGCAATATTACCGTCTGATGCATGTAGGAAAAGGCGTAAACTAGGTGAAACGAGTGTTTTTCGCTAAGTTTGTGTTGACTTGCAAGTTACCCTCGACTCCGGTGAAAGATGAAGACGACTTCCATGGCAACCGCTGCATATTTAGCCATACTATAGTATCCAAAAGGCACGTTCGGTTATTATCCGACACTCATTCGATAAGCAGCTTCAAGCAGGTCCATGGCGTATGGTGGCGATCGTAGCGATGGTTGCCAACCACGTGTCCCTCTTTTCTTGCACACGATGTATACAATAGATAAAGCAAAGACCCGGTCCCTTTCACCCCCTTTCCACCTAATCATACGCAGCTAGGTACTGCCCGTACTCTCGCTTCCGTTTTACCGAGAAAGAAGTTTCTAGAGGCGCCGCCGCTGGCTTAAACTTATCTTCTCCGAGCAGCGTGCATGGTTTTGTAAACACCTGCGGTGGTGTTTACACGCGTACAAGAAAAACACGTCCCGCGGTTGTGGTCCCGTCGCCGTGCGAGCGTCCAAGCAGCTCTAGCCCGGTCGTTGTGATGCTGCAGCAGCAGCGGACGCTGAGACCGTGGTGGCACCGGCGCAGAACTTAAGCACGAAAATCTTGCACGATGAAGCGACCGCTTCGGGGCTATGCGTCGGCATACCTCGAAACGACCAAGCTGGCCTTGCATACGACACTGCGCCAGTGGTTCCTTGAGCACCGCAGGGGCTTGCGATTGAGAGACGATTCTGGTTTAACGTTGTTTTCTCACAGCCTACTCCGCGCGTGAAGCTGTGTGAAGGTTTCCTTTTCTGCTTAGTGTTTGTCACTTGGCCGGGTAGTGGCTGTGTTGGCGAATAATCTTGGTGATAGCTAAATTATGACACCTGTTTAGTGCAGGCACGTGGTCTGATGCCAATGATCAACCAATATTTTACTTTCCAAGAATGTCGATATTGCTTCATCGTAAAAAATATTAGAGAGCAGTGAAAGAAGCGGTAGGGATAACTGCATCGCATGGGCGCGCAAGCATATAAGAGATAAGCGAGCCGACAAGTTGAGTAGTTGATAAAATATTATACTATCCCTCCGAAGAAAAATGCTTAATACAAGACCAGGGCGTTGGCCAAAGTACTTGACATGTGAACAGAGCATGCGTGATAAAGAATTAGAAATGTTTCGCTCAGTCACGTTCTTCTCCCCCTACAGCAAAAGAAAAAAAAATATTAGCGCATTTGAATAATATGCTACGTAATATTACGTCACAATCTAATTCTTTGCAATTGTTGCTCAAATAGTAAAGCTTCCGTGAGCGCCGCCATACCGCAGGTTAATACGTTGTACGAGCAAATTAAGTGTATTACGGGTGCAGTCGAGGTCTTTTCATGCGGTATTGACACGTGTGTTTCCTTTTTAACGAGTGTGTTTTGCCACTAAGATTGGGACACGTGTTATCGCACTTTGCTTTCATGTAGTGAAAACTTCTCGAACATTGTCTCTGATTCCAATCACATGTATTCGCTAAGCGTATGACGGTGTACTACATTCTGCGCGTAGAACTTGTGCGAGCTTCAGCCATTGCGCCGTAATATTCGATGCGCCCGTTAAAGGAGAGGTCCGTTTCGCGCTTTGATCATATTTCAACAACCGACGACTCTGCTCAGTTTAAGCGTGCAGTGCTCACGTATTTTCATGATGAGAACTTTAAATATAAGAACCAATATGCGCAATTTCCCGAGAGAATCAGGTTGTGGTTCTGAAGTTGCCTCGGAAGTTGGTGAAGCCGACAGATTCGAGTCAGTATTACGCGAAAAGAATGACTTAGATGTAATTCTTCTTAATATAGTTATCACGAGCGAAGTGCATGTTTGGCTTCTCGATAAGGTGCTAATTAGCCCTCTCTTAGCTCCGGTGTTTCAGCACGCAATTTAAGCTCTGCTTCAGATTACGTACAAGTGCATTTCAGTTCATTGTAGAGGAGTACAAGACGAGGAGTGCCCAGTCGATACTCGTCGTTTAACAGTTATCACTTAAGGAAAAAAAGACGAATGGCCGATCCCCAGAAATGTCCCATGGGACAAATACAATGTAGCCAACTCCTCTTAGGAAAACTAACGGCGCATCGCTGATACACTTCTCATTGTTCTGGCAAGCCCGAGTGTGTCTTCATATTTAAATACTCGCAAGGAAGCATGCCTGCACATCGCAATTTCTTTGCCTTTGTTCGTTTTCTTCCCATAATCTCCTTAGAAACGCGGAGCTCGTCCCCTGTGTAGTTTCGTCATCAAAAGCGCGAATGAAAGAGTGTAATACGATAACACGAAAAAAGAAACTCAAGCTAGTGCATTACGCGTTTTTAAAGTTCTATTGTTTTCGGACTGTTGGTATTGTTCAGTTTCTTATTTTTTGGTACGCCTTAACGCGAGTAGTGCCCCGGGGCTTAGAAATGATAAGAAATACGTCTTTCTGTCTGTGGACTCTACGTTATCGCTTTTGTTCTCACTCTTGCTCCAAATATCAGTTATGTCCTTGAATTGTACGAGTATAGCTCTTTTCCTTTCTTCTGTAAGAATGGCTACATCGAAAAAAAGAAGCGCAACGATTTCGCGAGAAGAGAAAGAAGAGTTGCCTTGAAGTTTCGGGAGAAGTCTTGAAAGTCATCGGTACAGCTCGAGAAAGGGAGGTCCGCCCCGACGGGTTATAAATAGTCCCGTGCATTCAAAGAGTTTTCCGCGAAGGGCTTTAATAAAGATGGAACGCTGTCTGGTACCTACTCCTCCCCACATCCTCCCGTATTTTCCAAGTGTAGTCGCTTTCTTCTTCTTTGGCTTGATCTTTTGAGCCATTACGACGCGATTGCGGTTTATGGCCTCTCAAAGCAGGCACACGCAGGAAAGAACACAATGTGCTTGTTTCTGTACTTTATTATTTCGTTTCCCTAGTTCTTTGCCATTTCTTCGCACGTACCGTCTTCGCGATGTTTCTTTCTCGTTCTTCGTGGATGACAGTGGTGCGCGTGTGCACCGTCACCTTTTGTTGCTCAACCCCGCGGGATGCTTCTCCATTGCTGTGAGTGCCGTTGTACTTTATAGGACAACAACAAAGGGACACCGACGGACACAAGGAGGAGGCGCGTTGTGCTCTTGAGATGCTACGTGCCCTGGGCCTCGAATGTGCGGAGACGGGCCAGCGTACAGCGTGGTCGGCCCCACGCCTAAGCGCGTCGAGTAAGTCAACGCAGGCTGGGCACGTTTTTCGCCCAGGTGTCCGAGCACCGAGAGAAGGAGGTCTGAATTTAAACTCGGCGGGACCTTCACAATCGCCGCGCTTGTAAGGACTGCAAGGAGGTAAATGGGCTGGCCTCGACGAGATCAGCTAACCCGCGCGCGTACTGTGCTCGAGTGAAGTAGAGGCCGCGCAGATTACTTTGTCGCTTCCTTCGAGAGCGCGTTTGAATTCCTTACGTGGTGCTCAATAGACGCTCTAGGCTTATCAGAATGCTGCTTTCGTTGGAGAGAAATAAAGCCATATTGAAGCTGCGCCGGTGAGCGAATGCTGTTAAGAATTCGCAGGGGCTGTTCGTGGCGCGTATGGAAGCCTAGACAAAGTGTCGTCCGGCTGTAAGTGCGGCAGGTCAAGTAGGACGTTTACGTTAGCGTCAACGCCCGTGTGTGAATAGCGTCTATTGGCAAGGTGTACACTGTAGCATTGTCCGCTTATTTGAGAACTCTTATAGGATGCGTGCGATCTCTGCCGTCTATAGTGCGCTGTTTTCTTAGAGGAAGGAGAAAAATCCCACAAGGTATTGACGCTAATGTGTGAATTGCGTCTATTGGCAAGGTGGACACTATAGAACCGTCCGCTTATTTGAGAACTACTATAGGATGCATGCGATCTCTGCCGTCTATAGTGCGCTGTTTTCTGAGAGGAAGGAGAAAAATCCCACAAGATTACACGCGTGACGTATGGCGATAATGCTCTTTCATATGTATTTAAAATAGGAAACGCTCGCTTGAAACAACGTAATCTCGGGACACCGTAAGCGATCCTTACAAATTTCAGCTGGCGCTCGTCTTTCTTATTAATGCGTTCGTCTAAGCTGTCGATAACTAATCATCCTTGCCAACACCGATTTCTTGATGGTGTCATGCGTATATTGTGTTTTAAGGCGGATACGTACGCGTGCATATTCAGAAAACGCCTACATCAGCATTTGAAGATCAAGGGTGTGCATCTGCCTAAGGGTCATCCTGTTCTCGTGATGACTTTATTATCCCCCATTTTAGGGGCGAAGCTCCTTAGGACGTGGGTCTGTACATCCCATGGTGTTCGTTGTTGGTGATGTACGTAGCCACGTCTACATTTATGAAAAAAAAAATTCCGAAAGTTGTGTCCTCTGCCTGAATTCGAACCCAGGCTCTCGGCGTGGCAGTCGAGCGTTCTACCACTGAGCTACGCCTGTTTTTTTTTTTTTTTCTTTATTACATGGAAATGATAACTGAGGTCACAGGGAGATAACGCCTACACACTCAAAACTCTGGCAAACACACACAGACGTCCAACAAGTGCATCCAGTCAGGAGGTACTTCCTGGGCAGCGTACACACTTCTGACATAGGCCACAGTTTCTCGGTAGATAGATCTTGTGGAACGCGGATTTTCTGCATGGCGATCACAAAGTCTCGATCTCCATAGGCTGTACAAACCAAGTACTACAAACATATCGTAGGGTGGACCGGCAGTCGTTTTAAACGGTAGAAATCTAATTGTGAACGGATTGATGTCAATGTCCTTTTTAAGAGTCCGCTGGAGAATGTCCCAAAAAAATATTGCGTCTGTACAATCAACAAAACAGTGATCAATTGTTTCCGCACGTGGACAGAGTCGGCAGTTCGTGGACCATGGCACGAAGCAGCCCTTCGAATTCAACCAGGTTTTGACAGGGAGAGTTTCCGAATGAAGTTTAAAGAAAAATGTTTTAACACCGGGAGGCACACACATTTTTGAAACCCTTCTAAGTACATCCTGATAAGGCCGACTTAAATAAGGTGTCCGATACAAAGGATCTGGGAAAAGCGAGTCGACCAGTGCAACAGAAATCGCTTTTCGGCTCGCGGTGAAAATATACTCTAGGCTAAATCTAACTTTCAGGAAAAGGAATGAATCTAGAACTTCCTTGAGGAAGCCCCAAGGAGCCTGTGAAATACCTATGACATCGGATGAAACGACTATATTAGGAAGATGCTGAACTAATCGGACCTGTAGCATTTCACGCAAAAACGGATGGTCGCTTTCTCGAAAGAAAAACAGTCTAGAAACAATTTGCCTGACAAAGAGATGGACCAATCCGAGGCCACCCCGATCAAGTGGGACGAACAGATTGTCACGCCTCATGGATTCATAACTGGAGCTCCAAATAAATGTTGCAAATACACGATGCAATGCCTGAATTCGGAGTCGCGCGCAGTGCAGTACTTGCAGCACGTATATGAGACGGGTAACTAAAAACACGTTGCATACTTTAGCGCAGCTGAACATCGACAAATTGCGCCCTTGCCAAGAGCTCACTTTACTTTGTAGCTTTTTAACTTCCCCCGACCAATGACTGTTGCTATTCCTGTATTGTGAGAGAGGGATACCTAAGTAGCATAGATCTTTTTTCCACTGAATGCCGGCATAGTGTGACGGCATTGTGGCCCATAGCCCACACCAAAAACCTGAGCTTTTTTCATAGTTAACACTAGCTCCAGAAACCGCACAAAACTCTTCTGTAATTGCAAGGGCAGTTCTTACACTCAGTTTATCCGCACAGAAAAAGGCCACGTCATCTGCATACGCGAGAACCCGAATCTCATTTGATGGGGATTTAAACCCTAGAAAATTTTGTTCTTTCAGAATGCTCCGACAAAGTGGTTCTAAATACAGGCAAAACAGAAGAGGCGACAAGGGACATCCTTGTCTTACTGATGACAAAAGCCTGATCGGATCAGAGAGCGAGCCATTCACTATGAGCCTCGTTGAGCCATTAGCATAACATGTTCTGATACCCTTCAGGATCTGGGATCCGATATTTATATGCTCTAGTACAGTGAACAGGAACGAATGATTCACCTTGTCGAACGCTTTAGCCAGATCTACCTGTACCATCGCAACCTGCCCATTCCCCTCAGCTACACACTCTAGCACCGATCTCGCAACATGGATGTTTGTCTGAATGGATCGACCTCTGATGCCACATGTTTGGTGTTCACCAACCACTGACCTTATCACGTATTGTAAACGGTTCGCTAGCATCTTTGCAAAAACTTTATAATCTACATTGCATAAGGAAATAGGCCGGTAGCCATCGACCTTTTGCAATTTAGTTTCGTCATTGCTTTTGGCTATAAGGACAGTGTGCCCTTCATACATTGTAGCAGGTAGGTACCCAACGTCCAAGGCCTCGCGGTACACCTGAAGTAACAACGGCGACAACACTGAGCTACGCCTGTGGTTGAAAAATTATCGCTAAAAGACCTAAACAGGTATAATGTCTCCCGCGGAATCGCATTAACAAACGTAATGTTACGTTGAAAAATAGTAATACACCGCTACACGACGCGAAAATGGATTGTATAACGAGGTCGAGGCATCATTTGAAAGAACACAGAGCTGCGTGCTTTGTAGCTTTGAACCCATTACGGAGGCACTGGTAATTATGGCGTAGTGGGTACTTCCCTACTTCGCAAAATGATAAGTTATGGCGCAGGAGATACCTACCACTTCTACTTGCACTAGTTTCCTCAAGCGTTTGAAGTGGCCTCTAAGAAAGTAGCTCCTCCTGCTTGCGCTGTCACTGTCCTGCAGTTCCGCGCAGGCCTGGCTCTAGCACAGCATATCCCCCTTAAACGCGAGATCCCAGCGTACGAATACAGTGTTTCTCACGCCTTTACATGATGATCGACTGTGCGATTTACGCGAAAGATTCACGGTTTACCGATGATTCCCTCCGGAGCTTCGCCCACTCATCATCATTCACCCCGTGGATATGCTGTGATTTTTTTCTTCCACTGTATAACGTAGCTTATCTTACTCTTTTTCAGATGGCTCTTCTTGCCTTAGCACGTTTTTTCTAGTATATTTCCCTCCAAGTTAGCAATCTGCTGAGCGCGATAACACAGCCTAACATTGACATCTGTGACGTGACCGTTCCGAAAAAGCTTGGGTGCTGCGAACGTTAAATACAAGGTGCTCACTCTCTGCGCATTCCGCCACTGATGCGAGATAAAGGCTGCACTGCATGAGCTGCCGGAACTTCGGTATATGACACAGATACATTGCAGATCGTGGTACGTAGTCAGAGACACGTTGTACGGCTGAGAATGAGCTTCCGGAAGCTTTCCGCCCTTCAGTTCATGCATTTTTTTCTCGGCTTCGCTTTGTAACATAGTCCATCGGTTGTTTGGATACCGGGGCAGTGTCTATGTGTCTATGTGTCCTCTATGTGAGGTAGGAAACACCGACAGCGCTATCAGAGAACTAGAAGAATGACGAGTAATTATCCACAGACGCGACTCTGAGGATCAAGTCTATAAGAGAAACGAAGACCAAGATAAGTATTAGGCGGGGCTGTGGTTTCTCTTAGATGCTGGCGTGAAGACATAGAGAGTAATTACGAGCTACCCATGCGGAACAGAACTGAATGTTCCGGTGGCTACCGGTGACAATGTATGCCATGCTCTCCTATATTCTCAACAATACTCGCCGTCCGCCTGACAAACCGTGTTGATCAATAGCGTAGCAGGCACAGTGCGCATCGTGTTGGGGAGACAGAGGCGTAGCCACGGCTCTCGACTAATTGCGATAGACGCATTCCGTGTAGAGGGTGCGCTTGGAAAACGCCTGTATGCAGTGGCTGTGAGTGAAACGATGGAATGTAGAGTTGTCGTAGATAGATGAGATGAAGTATTGCGCAGATAAGTTCACTTTTACAGCCACATTTATAGTACAGGAACATAATATCTGTTGAGTGTGCGCTTTTGTATGTCGCTGGTAATGGCATCCTAAATTTTCTTTCGGAGAACAAATAAATACCAGCGACAGAAACTATAGTTGTGAGCGTATACGTGTATGCATGAGGAGAAAAAAAAAAGGGGGGGGGGGGAGGGCTAAACGCTACAAAAAATGTGGTGCATTTGCTTCACGAAGGACATGAACACGCTGTAGAATTGAATTAAGCATATTTTACAGTGTGCCTAATTCAATTCTATACCGTATGGCTCGGCATTCGGGCTTGACTTCATGTCTTGAACAGTCTTGACCGTGTTTTTGCTATCGTTTGATCTAACACATGTAGACAAGTGAACCAGTATCTTAATAATAAGATTTTACATGCCCGGCCAACAAATACAAAACTGTGCAAAGTGTCCTAGATAAAAATATGGCACGCCGCGACACTTACATGAACAACCTGACTAGACCCGCATGTATGTGGGCGTGTTATTAACTTGCAGAGCTGGAGATGGTCTTAGATGGAAAAAAACCTGCTGCTTATGTTTAGCAAAGACAATGAAAACGGCCGTATAGGTGCTGAAGAAACGCGATTTCCATCTTTAGAGAACGCGTGCCATGAAGGCGCGTGAAAAACAAGAACCTTAGTCATCAAAGATCAGCAGACTGGCAGCCGCATATATCTCCTTCCGTGGGCTAACCAAGTTACAAAAAGGAACGCCACACAGCTCCCAGGGGAGTATAATTGAAGAGCCGGAAACGCGTCCTCCAAATACTATAAAGTAAGGCGCGCACGTTCCATGCGCGTCTTGCGATAACAAAAAGAAAAGGAGGGTGACGGGGAGTCATTATGCGAGAAAATTGAATTACTCGATCTAATGGATGGCTTCGTTTTTTCGACTGAAAAATAAAGGCGAGCAGATGAGATTAGAACGTGAGCGCGGGTGTAAGTGTTGTCCTACGTTGTTGCATTAGACTCGTTTTTCCTATTTTCTGTAATTAAGAATGCGAAAATATTGAATTACGCGGCCTCGGAGCCTATTTCACATAGGGTAGATCCAAAGGGGAGGGGGGTTGGGCTTCAGATGCACTAGTTTCGAAAGCTCGAGCAAACGTGCGGTCGTTGATTTGCCCAAGCAGAATGCCTTGGACTTCTCTTTTTGCAAGTGTGTGGAGGTATTTCGTGTATGTTTAGCTTTTTATTCTAAACGATTACGCAACATCAACCGTACAACGTTTCAGGGTGCGCTATTTTTTTTTTTCTGCAAACATTCGACGACTGCAGTGATTTGAGACGACGAGCCGTGGAGTGCTCCGAAAGCTGATTTTCCCACCAAAAATTATTTTTACATGGAGAAACTGGCCGCGTTCTTCAAGCACCGCTGAAACGAGCACCCAGGAAGAGGAAGGAATTGCGTTTCCTGCTTGTATTGTGGCACTTAGTAATTCTGTCCCGAAGTCCACTAGTGTCGAGATGCATTAGTGACGGGACTATTATGAGACTAGTCGCCATTGCTGCTGCTCTGGCTTCTTGCCCAAGACGTGTCGTTAGCACTACGTGCAGAATTACTGCAGTGCACGTAAGGAAGAAAAAGCTGGAAATACGGCTCTTCTTCAGCTAGAGTGAAGGCCTTGCTTTGAAACAAGGAAATATGTCTTTAAATGCGCAGTTTTGCGAACGTCGCAGTCATTGTAGGGAGCTTTTATTAAAATAAGGCGATTGTTTGGTCGGCGAGGAAGCATAGTTTGCCACCTCAGACACCTTTAGCTCCTGTGCATTATTAACCCGTCACCGCTCGTTACCTGGAGTAGCCAGTGACGTGTATGATTGGCCTACTCGCGGAGAACCGCATTCTTGGTGTCGCCAACGCGAGGTGGAGCAGAGACGGTTATTTCTGAGGGAATGTACTTGTAATACGCCTCTAAGGTTCACCGTTGGCATGTAGCGTGTTACCCGCCGTTTCGCATGGGTGACTCGTTATGCAGCGAGTGCGGAGAGTTAGTCTCTTCTGGAGGCCGTCGTGGTAGCGGTTGCACCGCTAAGAAATGTGACGTGGATTAGGTTCCAGGCAAACGGCGCCCGTATCTTCATTGGGGCCAGATACTTAAAAGCCTGTGTGCCTAAATTGACGTCTCTGGTGAAGAACCACAGTGACAAATCTTTTTCTGGAGTGTTCTACAGGGACATGCGTTATAATAGGCTCGTCTATTACGACGCATAATGTCGCAAAAATGGTTTTGGTTTATCTGTCTTCGATGCTTCTTATACCGCCTCAGATAGCGGTATAAGAAGCATGACGCGTCGTGCATATTTGCTTAGGTATTTGAACTGGACCGCTTCTTAGGACAAGACTATAGGAGTACTAGAAGTGGCTCACGCTGATAATGACTTCTTGTCAGAGCCCTTGTGGTATATCCTGGAGGGCACTGCGCGGTAGTGCGTAAGGAACCGTCAAATGTCTCCGTCAGAGTTCTTGGAAGTGAGTTCAGGTCTCTGGACCTTTGACGACCCGTTGCAGTAAATGTCACATAACTAGAATATTTTCAGTAAACACTGGTGGGGTTTAAATTGACAGCGCCACAGTATCACATGACAATATTATGCTTCGCAAGACTCCTCTTTTTTTTTTTTTCCTGCTTGACTAGAGAAGCAAGTCCCTCGATTTACCATTTACGAAAAGCACGAGCACGAGAAACCTAAACGTTGAGTGCGGAGCATGTATTTTTTCCACTTCAGCCCAGAAGCACCACTACAGTTGTATGGTAATGTATTGATGAAGACAACACCAAGTGGTTCATGGTCGTTAACACACGCTCCGGGCTCTGTCACATAGTTGTTGCACTGTTAACTGAAAGTGAACAGCAAAGGCACTCGCATGTTAAGGTAACTGCCTTGGAGCTGGCAAATAAGCCACGGATTTTTGTCAACTAAAGAGTTCCTCAATCGGCTGTTATTCAGAAAACCTTCGATAAGGATATCAGTCCATGTGATGACAAGGTCCACGTTATCGCAATGAGCCGTTACGATAGCCAATCGCCTCCGGCGCTTATACGGCAGAAGTTTCGTTAGTACTGGCGCAAGAAAAAAAAATGATACTGGTGTTAAAGTATTCGTTGCATACCAAGAAATTATAAAGGAAATCGAACTTTCTTTTTTTTTCTTTACAGAGTAGAGGCTTTCTGTACTTCAAAGAGTAACTCATCGAAGCGTTAGATGGGAAATGTAGAGGAGGAAGGATCTTTTAACATAAAGAAAAGTCTTTATGAGTCACGCAGAAAGAGAGAAGCTGACAGCAGAAATGTAAAAACAGGTTTAAAGTAAACTAGACTTACAAAGTCGCTCGTAAGAACATCAGCGATATCAGCAAGAAAGGAACTGTAAGAAAGAGGCGTTCTTGCTCCCCGAAAAGCGGGAAGAACGGGGCGGCTCGCACATTCGACGTCTTTATTCGCCTCGATTACCCTCGCAACCAATCAGGTGCGGTCATGCGGAAGCAATCGGAGTCGAGATCTGAGCACTTATCACCGCTAGGCAGCACTTCTTCGCGCCTTCCGCCGGCTTGCTGGCGAGGACAGATTGTGCGGACTCCCTGACTCGGTCGCGAGTGTTGCGAGCTTACGGAGGATAGTTCCTGACGTCACTCACGACTTTCGAACGGGTGTAGCACGCGTTTTGCTTCTCAAGCAGAGTTTTGACATGTTTTGCTCCTGTTGCTGAATCGTCTCTACTGAAGCAGTAAATCTCTGAAGTCCTTTTCTAAACAGTGGTTCCTGAACCATTAGGTACGAAAATATTGTCCTCGACTTCCATATCCTAAAGCTACTTTATCTAACATGACAATCTTGTGAAGTTCGAAAGTTACCTTCCCAGGTTAGAATAAGTAATAGGGAGACCGAGCAAATATTCGGGCAGAATTCGGGTATTCGACTGAAATAAACAAGATGCCCCCTGCCTTCTCCAGCTTCCCATCTTCCATCAGAAAAAATGTGTCGGTATTATGAAGCGTCCCTGTACTACAGCGAACGCCGCCGCCATTGAGATGAAGGTGGATATTAAAACGATTTTGCCCCAAGAGCGAAGTCTTCAGATGGAAGTAACTTTCAGTACTTCCTGCGCCACTCTTCGTCGCTTCGAAAAAGCCGGAGGAAAAGTAAGACATAGCCTGTATCCAGAACCTGAGCACCGTCTTCTCAGGTTCTGGAGACGGGCTTTCCACTGCTATAAACTGTGCTTAATTGGCTTGTAATTCGCAGATATATATTTAATTACGCGAATAAAGATACGAATCTGAAGCGGCTCGATATTGTGCCTATGAGCTCTATTGAGCTTGGTAGCACGTGGTATCACTTGTATTTCCTTTTTCTCAAGTCTCGAAAACAGCTACTTTACTGCAGAATAAGACATACGAATCATGTTCTTTGATAAAAGAAAATTTCAAAAATTCTTCAGACCTTTATACAGGGGAACGTGGTTGAAGAGTACACTTTCTTAGCCATATCATATTTTATTAGTGCTATTACTCTTAAAGTTTAATCTTGCGTGCGACAGCCATAATGTCTCAAAGGCGCTGCGTATATATTGTGTCATTCAGCCTGGACAAGTAGCCTGCCGCTGAAAGAATAATGCATTGTTTTGCTTAAAAGATGCTGCATACAACAAGAAAAAGCGTATCGGCAAATACGCGCTTGCTTTCTAGCATACACGGGAGAAGGCGAGCAGTCGGATGCGGGGATAAATGGAAGATGACAGACTGGAGCGGAACTTTCATTTTATTCTGAAGCCCACCACGTTTGGCGAGAACTAGGATGTTAGCTTTACTGTACTTGATTTGACACTGAAGCGAATGAGCCTCCCTAAATTGCACGTACGTCAGCATTTGCCTAGTGGTACATTACGAATGAAATGAAAAGCACGCGGTGATTTTGTCCATCTAGTGTTCTTTAATTCCGCAGCCTCTAGTTTTATCGTGAAATTTCTAAGCGAATACAGATTTGAACAAGAACCTTTCGAGGTGAAGGGAGGTGGACGTTTCCGGTGTGTGCTCATAAAGCATGTGCTGGCATTGCGCGCATATTACTTTTAGAGCGTTCATCTTACTTCAGAGCCTTCTTGCTAAGGAGGTTCACTGCTTCTGTGTAACGTTATGTGCTTTCAACTCTCTTTACCAGGGCTCTAAGTCTTATCTGTTTCATGCCTTTATGCGAAAACTCTCAAACAAATGAGTTTCAAATGAACCAAAGTTATTCTCCTTCGGACGACCTTCTCATCCGGACAAAACACTGTTCCTCCAGAACACATGCTTCCGTTTATCAGCATGCGAATGGTTCTGAATGTTCTTTGATGGAATCGTTGTTCAAACGGCTGATATACTTTATCGTAAGCTTTACAGTTGCTGCTCGGCCGAAAGGACATCACCGGCCTAACGCACTGGAAGCGAAGATGTCAATGCCGCTGCAGGAAGTTCTCTTACCGGCAAATGACAGCCAGATGAGAACCCAGCCGAGGACAGGGACGCAATCCTTGCGGCGGCGACACCAGAGCTGACGCGACTGGCGTAACGTTGCCGGCGAGCCGAGCACGTGCGGCGACGCCGGGGCCATGCTTCAAGCTCGTGGTCTATGCGAGCAGGTGTTCCAGGACGAAAGGGCGCGAGCAGAAGCGACGACGACGCGCACGGGTTGTGACACAGGAAGCGTGCGGAGAACGGAACAATCTCTCCGGCGAGAGCACAACTTCCGCCGCGACAGCACACTTAACGCAGCGACGTCGGCAAGGCAGCAGTGGCGCTGGCAGTAGCAGCCGCACAATCATTACAGCACGCGAGTGGAAGCGGCCACGGGCATCGGAGCGAGAGCCATGCGCTCCTCCGGCGCGCGGAACTGGCCCGGACCGTGAGCGAGCCAGTGACACTCTGCAACTGGCGGGCTCGCCGGGAATGGGAAGGAGCTGCTCCCGCTGCTGGCACCCTCCGCGCTCTTTCGGGGGGGAACCGGCTTCTCCGCCGCTACTGGGGGCCGGAGCGCGATTGATTCGGGAACAGGGCTGAACGGGACGCCGAGGGAGAACGGGAAAGGGGGGCGCGGCGGCTGTCAGGGAAGAGCGAGCCGTCCTCCTCTTCTTTTGCTTCTTTTCGCGTTCCCCGCAAAAACCGAACCCTCCTTTCGGCTCTCCTTCTCGAGTCAAGCCCTCCGGCCCCTGAGCGCGAGCGCGCCTTTTTCAATATTTCTTTGGCTTCGCTTCTTCCCGTCCATTTATTTTACTTTGAGCCTGAGTCGCTGTTTTTTCTTTGTTATTCCCCATTCTTTTTGCTCAGTGGGTGCCTCCTTCGTCTGTGAACGTGTGAGCTATTCGGTTTCCCGCCTTTGTCTTGTCTTGTCGATGCGTACCCCTGCGTGTCTCCATTTTCGAAAACCGAAAATGACTTCCGTTTTGTTTGCCTTTTCCTTTGTGTCCAGATACTTTATCGATTTTGTGACGCCTCTTCCCTATCTCAGCCTCTAACCTTTCGTCGGGCTGCTACTGGCGTTTTGTAAACGTCAATCTCTCCAAACTTTCTTCTTTGCTGAGTTCGTTTGTGCCTTGTTGGCTTATTTTTGGCATAGGGAGATTTCCGTCCGAATCAACCTAGGAATCATGCCTCGCAGTTTCGAGGACATCCAACTGGCTTGCATATGTACATTATTATATCGGTTTGCGTTAGGTACTTCCATTTTGCCTAGTGCTCACATTCGAAAATGGACAGTATTCCTTTCCTGGTTTCCCTTTCCCTGTCAGCCGGTTATACTGCGTACATTGGTTCGCTTTCGCATTCCCGAATCCAAAAACCCACGCCAAACAATACGCAGCAAGAAAAAGAAAACACCACAAAAGCAAAGAAAACGAAGAAAACATATGCCTTTGCTAGTGCCCCACCAAAATATGTTCAGGGATAGAAAAGTATAAACGACAGGATTTAGGGATCGGGGAGAGTTGTCCTTCGCCGCGTGTCCTCTGCGCCCGGCGCATCCACTGCGGCGATGCTTGACGAAGCGCAAAGTGCCGGGGAGCTGCAGTGGCGCATCGCGTGTATCGCGTCAGCGAGCTCACCGTTGGGTACCATCGGACCTCGCTTGCCGCTCGGCTGGCTCGAGCGTCCAAGCGGCCGCCTGGATTGGCCGCAACAACGAACGGTCCCGGCTGCGCGGCGTGCCGACCGGGCGCGACAATGCCGCGAGCAAGCACGCGTGCAGAGCGACGAAAGATGCGGAGGAAAAAAAAGAGAGAGAGAGAGAGACAGAAATACAGAGAGGCGCCGCAAAATATAAGAAGTGACTGGGTCGTACTGGGTTTGGAAAGCGTGGATATGTTGTACTGGGTTTGGAAAGCGTGGATATGTTGGCGCCTCGGAAACGGAGCGTCTTGCGGGAAGATGAGTCTTATTTCGTTTTCAAACAAGGGATTACGGGTGTAAAGACAAAAGGGAGCGAACTTGAAAGCGTCTTTTCCATCTGTAATAAACGGTCGTCGTCGTGATAGATGTTGCGAAGCTTTGATTTAGATGCATTCCAGTGACGTTGGCGTCGTCGTCGTATATGAATACGTCCGTGAACGCCTGAATTGAGTGTTCGTTGTGTCGTACAGGAGCAAAAAAAAAAAAGCTTAATTAATCTCATGACAGCTTCAGTCTTACAGTCTATATAACGGGGCTATTTGTACAATTGTGCTCAGAAAAGCTGTTTTTCCTGGAAAGTCAGTTGAGTTTGCTAAAGATTATTTCTGGGGCACCGCAGGCGCTATGTAAAAGGACTTTCGCGGAAGCACGGCTAACCATCTGCCAGATTATTTCACACCGTAAAGAAAGGAAGGTAGAAGGAAAGAAAGGAAGGATGCATTTGTGTACTTAGACGCCAGCGGCGGCAAGAGCGAAAGGCACCTGCACCTGACAGACGATCTTTCCCTGTTTACGGTTTTCGCAGCAGAGAACAGATTAGAAGGAAATGAAATATTTGTATTACTAAAACGGTGTCGTAAACTAACATATTGCATCAGGTAAGTGAGCACAAGGGTTCAGTATAACCGCTGCTTTGTGACAAGTAAGAAGGCCAACAAAATACATGGCAGAATTTTCTCTACGAGTAGGAGGATGCAACCACTTTGTTCAATAGCATTTTCCGAGGACAGGACGCGTGACCGCGCTTGCTTGGCACTATCCTGCTCGAAGCCTGAAGAACAGCTCAGGATGATCGACAGCTGGCAAGATGGCGAAGGCCACAAGGGCCCTGGACTGAGGGCTCCACGTTCGCCTGGAAGCTTACCCTGCGGAAATATGAACTTTTTCATTCATTCATTCATTCATTCATTCATTCATTCATTCATTCATTCATTCATTCATTCATTTGCCCAGGTTACCAGAGCAGCCCGCGTATTTACGCGGGGTGATCGGATCATGATCTCCCAGGCTTCTGCGGCAGTTGGCAGGAGCTCTCTGGGTGAGGGAAAGCCCCGCGAATTTCCGGGGTGCGTGTTTCTGGTTGACCATTTCGTTTCGGTCGCAGCAGCGACAGATCGCGACTGCTTGAGCCCTCGTGACAATGGAGATGAGGTTGGGGTTAAGGAGGGAGCTGGTTTAGATTTGCCGAAGCATGGCGGCCTGCGTTCTGTCAAGTTTTTGGTGCAGACGAGGGCCCTCCTGCCTGTCCTCGGCAATGGTGGCCAGCTCGTCCGTCGGTGTCGTGTTGTCGTTTACGAATTTTCGTATACGTCCCGTTAACGAAACGACCAGGACAGCACTAAGACCGTGGCATGTAAATGATGCCGCTCATGACACGGATGTCATGATTTTCATGTTATGACCTGCAATTATGTTCGTTAGGCAGTCGTGTTGTGCCATACCAATTTTCGCATACATCCCGTGAGCGAAACGGCCAGGAGAGCATCAAGACCGTGGCATGTAAATCATGCCGCTCATGACATGCATGTCACGATTTTCATGTTATGACCTGTCATTTATGTTCGTCATGCCGCCACGTTGTGGCATACCAATTTTCGTCGACATCCCTTCAGCGAAACGGCCAGGAGAGCACAAAATCGTAGGCGGCTACATAGATAGATAGATCGCTAAGAAATGCTTGGCATTTAAAATGCAACCATTGTACTGTCATGTGGTCGTGACAACGGAGGACTCAGCGGAATTCAAAGCGTTGGCAGTCTAACTCCTTACTGCATGAAGCAGTGCCCAGCAAAATTAAGCAAATCACACTGCAAGGTGTGGTCCGCCGCGGTGGTGTAGTAATTACGGTACTCGGCTGCCACCGAAAATACGCGGGTTCGATCCCGGCCGCGGCGGTCGCATTTTCGATGGAGGCGAAAATGCCAGAGGCCCGTGTACTGTGCGTTGTCAGTGCACGTTAAAGAACCCCAGGTGGTCTAAATTTCCGGAGCCCTCTACTACGGCCTTTCTCTCCTCTCTATCTCTTTCATTCCCTTCCCCCACGGACGCTTAGCCGTGCTCCCTACATGGGCTGCAGAAATTAGCGTCCTTTCCTAAGCGAAACTCAATCAATCAAGGTGTTAGCGGCGAGAACAATCGTCGATCGACAATAAAACGGACCCGCGGTGCAACGCGTCGGCTTGCATACATGCGCCGCCGTACATTCTCGTGGATTGTCCACGAGTACTTACTTACTTACTTACTTACTTACTTACTTACTTACTTACTTACTTACTTACTTACTTACTTACTTACACATGCACACACACACACACACACACAGAGAGAGAGAGAGAGAGAGACAGAGAAAAGAAAGAAATAAAGAACTCAGAAAACGCAGTCCTCGAGAAACAAACTAAAACAGGTGCGCATGCCAGTATATTATTGCTTGGGAGAGCACTGAATTGCCAGTCATGATTTCGCAATGCCTGCTGTATATGCCTCTGCCCATGCATAGGCATCGCTGAATGTTCCTGCCACATAACGAACCTCTATTGTCAACTGATGGAGGCATGCACACGGTCACGCGGTTGCTATTCCATTAGCGAACGTTCCTTTCCTTCACTTTGAAAAGCGTATTACAGTGTTATCCTCCGTAACCAAACAGGGGACTTTCGAGAGTTTTAGCAGCGCCGGTTTACCGTACGGCAGTGACGGTAATACCGTACCGTCATGTTCGGCGCGCGGCTATTTTAGTACAGGAAAAACCTGCACTAGTTGCTCGGTGAGTACGGAAACGTCGTCGAATGATAAGACTTGCTGGTAAAGCCTTCAGAAGCTCAATTTTCTACGTGGCAACCGCGACGGTGCGGCATTACCGTACTTACCGTACGGTAAGCCGCCGCTGCTAAAACTCTTTTATTGCGTACTCATTACAATGGTCCAGATGACCGTAAGTGAACTGGGCAACAGAACGGTTTAGAAGAAAAAGTGAACGATTTGGAGAGAATCGTACTCTACTAGATAATGGTGATGGTTTAGGTTCAATTAAGGAAAGGGGGCTTATTTCTGCAGCTCATGCCGGGAGCACGGCTAAGCGTCCGTGTGGTTAGGGGAAAAGGACTGAAAGGGGTAGAAAGGAGAGAAAAGCCGCACTGAATGGCTACGGAAATTTAGACCACCTGGGGTTCTTTAACGTGCACTGACAAGGCACAGTGCACGGGCCTCTGGCATTTTCGCCTCCATGAAAAGTGCGACCGCCGCGGCGAACCTCTACTAGAGGACAGCACAGTAGTGCTGTAACTCTAGCCTATGCAAAGATACAATAGGCTGTGTTTAGAACAAACTTAAAATGACTTGCGTACTCGACCGTGCTATAGCTCTCCAGAGCTCTCCCTGAAACTAGTACCAGACGTCATAAGGCACAGAACCAGTTGTAGTTAGAAACGACTTGTACCCACCGTTTCCAGGACACGTCACCAGTATAAACTGCATAAGTCTGGTTCCTCGTTGGATTGGTGATGTATATTTAATTATCACCGAAGTAACTAGCGCTACAAAGATACGTCACCAGTATAAACTGCATAAGTTGCTCTGGTTTCTCGTTGGATTTGTCATGCATATTTAATTATCACCGAAGTAACTAGCGCTACAAAGATCATGCATTTAATTCCTTTAGTAGTCTTACCATACGGTTTTAAACCAATTTCTCAATATGATGCATACGCGCTCGGAGTAGTGCCGTCGGAATTTAAGATATTCATCACCATGGAAAGTAGGAAGCTCAGTGCCAACCAAGATCTCTTTGGTACCAACAAATAGATTGAAGTCAAGGAAATTGCAACCTCCTTGCACAAAGACGGCGTATCTCCGCAGCGACATTGTACTCCATTTCACAAGTGTCCGCCGCGGTGGTGTAGTGGTTACGGTACTCGACTGCCACCCGAAAAACGCCGGTTCGATCCCGGCCGCGCCGGTCGCATTTAGATGGAGGCGAAAATGCCAAGGGCCCGTGTACTGTGCGTTGTCAGTGCACGTTAAAGAACCCCAGGTGGTCTGAGATTTCCGGAGCCCTCCATTACGGCCTTTCTCTCCTCTCTATCTCTTTCACTCCCTTTCTCCTACCCCCACGGACGGTTGGCCGTGCTCCCTACATGGGCTGCAGAAATTAGGGTCCTTTCCTAACCGAAGCACAATCATCATCATCATTTCATAAGCCATTGGCAGCGCTACCAAACGTAGAGCTCTCTCGTCCAATGAGGGCTGCAGGAGCACAGCAAATTGGCCCTGAAATATTTTAACGCGATAGCGTTAAGGAGCTCGTTTCGCAGAAATTCCGGTCTAGGCGTTGTAGGTTGTGAGAGAAAATTCGCGATGCAAATAAGGGAACAAGAAAAACCTTCGGCTCGAATGGGAAGCGGGCGACTTGGGAATGGAACCTGCGACTCCTCGCTCCGGGGCGCAACGTGATACGCGCTCGGCCACCCCACATACATCCGGGGGAGTTATTTACATACACCTTTTACAGTTGCTCTCGGAGGCGCTTCAACGGGGAAGAGGCTTGGCTGTCACCTGCGAGATGGCGCAAAAGGCCCACGGCTCCGTGTTTCGTCCCACGCCACCTATATAAATTTTATAGGTCGCGTTGGTTTCGTCGCTCCGCATGCATGGATATTCAGTCGGTTGGCGCTCGCGCTTTGCCTTAACGGGCGTAACCACTTATGTTCGCGCGTCTGCTCGCGAGCGTGTAGACCTCCCCTCACGCCACGGGGCTGTTAAGTTTTTGATGGATTCTGTTCTGTGTACAAGCGCGAGGCGAACTGAGGCGCCTTCTTCGTCAGCAAATTTTGATGGCATATCACCACTTTGTAGTTTTCCGATTACATTGCAGTAATTCACAATCTCAATTTCACGAGTAAAAGCGCACAACAGCAAGTAACTCGCACTTTCTACGAAGTGGTGTCATGAGATTTATCTGTCTAGGCAAGTGAAGAGCATGGCAAGCGAAGGAGAGTGCCATGAGAACGGGGGAAAGAATCGCTATCGTGTTGAACTCTTAAGGCGAAGCTTAAAGGTTCGGCAATATTTAGAAATCCAAGATGATTTTTCAAGACAAGACACAGAAATATAAAACACACTTGGGACTGATTTTCATAATGTGAACAGAATGTTTAACACGTTCGTGAAATAATAGCGACAGCGCGCATAGACCGAGTTCTGCGGGGTCATGTTGCGAACTGATGCACCGCCGTTAGACATGTTGCCGCCTTAGCTGGTTGTGCCTCCAGCAGATGTGCCGCCAGTGAGCCAGCCATTGTATGTGAGCGATTTCCGCAATGTTGGCGAGTCGGACAGCTTTAAACGTTTTTGAAACGCTTCGCTTCAGGAGCGAAGAAGATCATGGGGGTTCGGTTCAGGAAAGGACGCTAATTTCGGTCCCGGAAAGGACGCCAGGGTCACGGCTAAGCGTCCGTCCGGGTAAGGGAAAGGGACTGAAAGAGATAGAAAGGAGAGAAAAGCCGTAGTGGAGGGCTCCGGTATTTCCAAGGAGGTTTTAAACCTCCTTGGGTATTTCAAGGAGGTTTTAGGTTCAAAAAAAAAAAAAGAAAATGCTGGAGTGGCAGCGCCCGCTGAACCTTACCGCGACAAGTGAAGCCGGCGTTTGCCCTTAGTTCAGCCCTAAAAGCTTGCCTAAGTGTCCAGAAACCAGTATCAGTTCAAGCGTTCTTGACCTGCTAATGTTAACCCTAGACTAATTGTAATGTAAAAGCGCGTTGTTTTCATTTAATAGACTGCCATTGAACAATTATCAATGCTGCGATATTGCACACATATTTTCTCGACGTTCATGTTTTAACCAAAAACCCGTGGCACAAACAGGCACATCAAGGATTGTCTGCCTAGCAAAGTTGATCGCGTTAAAGGTGTTAGAAGCGTGAGGGAAAACGCTTTTTAATGCTGTTAATCGATGCCCTGAGTAAGATGGCGGTCGCCGGCTTCACCTTTAGCACAAAGTCTCCATTCTAGAATTTCTTTTAGGGGCGAAGCTCCTTAAGGCGTGGGTCGT